>OZ008369.1:108747629-110107421 GCA_963931995.1 Phaonia tiefii | reverse complement strand
CCGGCAAGGAAGAGTTCCTTGCAAACATTTCAGCCAAGAGGTTAGCTTAATCAATCGTTTCAGTGAATGTTATGTCATCTTTAAGAAGAGTTGGGATAGAGGAAGAACTATCCTTTATTCTTCTTGCAAATGACCAAAAGTTCTTACTTCCACTAGGGAAAGAAAGAACTTTAGTACGAATACGCTGTTCGTGAAGAAACTTTTCGCGACGAAGTACTTTGGCACACTTGGATCTTGCCTGTTTGCGTAGCAGTTCAGTATCAACGTTTTTATTAGAACGCCAGTCTCTGAACGCGTCCTATTTGGATCTGACAGTATTCTTGCATGTCTGGTTACACCAACTTTTTTCCGATGGTTTAACCGAAATAATTTTCGTCGGAATGAATGAATTCATACCAATCAAAATTATCTTCTCGATCATTTCAGCAGCAGCATCTATGTCATTGTCCAGAAAACAAAACTTTCAGTTAAAATGCTGATAAAAATTGTTGAGCTCAGCCCAACGTGCCTCTTCGTAGATAAAAATTGTTCGCTTCGGGACTGTGTTTGAAGCGAGACGAAGAGCTGAATACGAAAAGGACGCTGAAATGATACAGTGATCCGAATTACCCAGAGGTGCAAGCGTGTTAACTTCGTACTTTTCAGGGTGCGAAGTTAAGAAGAGGTCAAGTAAATTTTGGTTGTGCCCTTGAACACACGGAATGTGCGTCGGTTCATTCACCAATTGCGTTAAGTTATTATGAGCGGCGAAGAGCTCAGCGTATTGGCCCTCCGTAGTTGTATGGCTCGAATGCATTAACCAGGAGGAATTATGGACATTGAAATTGCAATACTTCCGTACTTATCCAAAGTCTTTGAAAAGGTGTTACTCTACCAGATGTGTTCATATATTGAATCATCAGCATTGCTCGCGGAAAATCAGTCTGGCTTCAAGGCAAAACATAGTTGCGTTACCATATTAACGGATGTTGTGGAAGACTTACGACTTAGTATTGATGATAAGCGAGTGAACGTGCTTGTTTTGCTTGACCATTCCAAAGCTTTTGACACAATAGACCACGACATGCTGGGATTTAAACTTGGAATTTTTTTTTAGTTTCTCTAGGACTTCTGTGAGCTTAATAAAGTCTTACCTTTTTAATCGGAGTCAATCTGTTTGTACGGGGGCATCTGCTTCGCTTCCACTGTTTTTATCTAGAGGCGTTCCACAGGGGTCAATACTGGGACCCTTGCTATTCTCGTTGCATGTAAATGATCTCCCGCAACACATACATAGTTGTAAGACACATATGTACGCTGACGATGTACAACTGTACACTAGTGAACCCATTGAATTATTGGGCGAAGCCGTCAACAGAGTGAATGCTGACCTTCGGTCAATATGGAATTGGACAAACGCAAACGGGCTTTCGTTGAATCCGTGTAAATCAAAGTGTCTTGTGGTCAACAGTAAGTCATTGAACTGTACGTTTGACGTTAATATAACTATAAACGGACATAAAATTGAGGTAGTCTCAACCGTTAAAAATCTGGGTATTATAATGAACGATACGTTAACATGGAGTAATCAGGTTAACAGAGTTACCAGTGTTATTTATGCTAAGTTGCGGACTTTGTGGCAAACGGACTATTTCACACCTCCCAAGATTCGAGTATTGATTGCTAAGTATTTGCGAATTGTGATTCAGTCAGCAGAAATAAGCTAAACACAGTCTTCAATAACATTTGTAGATATGTATACGGTATTGGTAAATACGATCATATTTCCCAGCATTCTATCAAACTTTACGGTATCACTCTAGATCAACTATTTAAAGTTCGAACCCTATTGCTCCTTCATAAAATAATATACTCTAAATTTCCAACGTATCTCTTCCGACGCCTTACTTTCACAAGATCAAGCAGAGGAATGAATCTTATTCCCATTCGGTACAAAACACTGACATCTGAATGGCAATTCTTCATAAACGTCATGCCTCTGTGGAACAGTTTACCACACTCAATTCAAAAAACCAGCAACATTACTCAATTTAAGACACTTCTTTTCAATCATTTCGCATGAAACACAATATGTTTTATTCATTCATCTAATTCTTAAATATTTAGTTCCTGACTTCATAAAAGTATAAAATTAAATTGTCACATAGCGACAGGCCTTGAAGCCTTAAAATTATATTTTATTTTGTCGTAGTATTGTATTGTATTGTATTATTCAAATGTTCTTATTATGCTTTTCTTCTTCATTATAAATTCCTATACTGTAATTAATAAGATTTAAATCTTGTACGCCAAATTCTGGAGGAGACCCACGAAAAACAAAACGACACCTATCACCTTTTTGTCGATTATATGGTAGCCTTCGATAGCCCGATACGGGAGAATCTCTACGAAGCAATGTTTGAGCTTGGCATTCCTGCACACTCACACGCCTTGCAGGATGGATCACAAACTCCACTGTTAAAGTTGGTAAGGATCTTACCGAACCTTTCGATACCAAGCGAGGCTCCAGGCAAGGCGATCGTGCGATCCCTTTAACATCTTAATGGAGATCATTATGAGAAAAGCTGAACAACATGAAAAGCTGAATAACAACATGACTAAGACCATCAGCAGCAGAAGTCATTGGGCGCACAATTTGAGAAGTTACTGCGCTCTTTTTTTGGAGAACTGAGATCGAATCAGCAAAGTGGGTCTGAAAGTAAATGAGGACAAGACAAAATTAATGGTTTCAACGAGCAGGGCTTCCACGCAATTAGACCAAAGCATGAACGTTGATAACCGATACAATTTCGAGATATTGGACGAATTTATATACCTCGGATCTGCCGTAAACAAAAACAACAGCGTCAGCCTTGAGATCAAGTGGGGAATTGTGTTTGCGAATAGATGATATTTTGGGCTAAGCAAGCATATAGAGGCTCTCATACAATATCGCAAGCAGATGAAACATCTGTGGGAGTCTTCCAGAGAAAAATACTCCGGAAGATTTATAGCCCTATAGTGTACAACGGCGAGTATCGGCTAGACATGAACCATGAGCTATATGAGCTTTACGCCGGCATTGGCATAGTTAAGCGGATCAAAATAACGCGATTGCGCTGGCTAGGCCATGTTAGTAGAATGGATGAAGATGAACCAGCAGGAGGGGTTATCGAACCCGAACTCGAAGGAAACGAAAAATGGGAAAACCAAGACTATGCTGGCGGGATCACGTTGACGAATCCCTGGGTACACTTGGTATTACCAACTGGAGAGATAAATCAAAAGATCGAACTGATTGGCAAAATATGTTATCTTCATTTTGTAAGGTCCCTGACCCCACGGGGTTGTTCGAGACCGGATAAGTAAGTATTCCGAGAGACTGGAGCATTCCGATATCTATGACAAAGGGTCATATGAGTTGGTGTTGAGATCACACAATACAATGCGCGGGATATTTGGTCGGGCAAAGTGCAAAGTGACGGAAAAAGATAAGTCTAATATTGCATATAGGATAAAATGCAATGCGGATAAGGCTGACGTATGCCAAAAGCTATTGGTTGGCACCACGATGACGAAATTGAAGACAAGACTGTCTTCTCACAAATCAGATTTAAGGGCCACCTATACACCTATGGAACTGGAAACGGCATTAGCGGCCCACTGTGCTGCGATGGGTCATAATCCTAACTTTGACGTAGTTGATATTTTAGCGGAGGAGAACAATTACTCACGACGATTTATTCTTGAAATACTGCACATGATTATCGTTCCGGACTTAATTACAAGACCGACACTGATCGATGCACTCAAATATATCGACACATAATAGACGAACACGGTGAGAACGGAGAATTGTTGACGAAAGCTTGCAGACTGGGTACCAGTAATTAGTTTTTTGTGATTTATAGACTTACACAGGGTGGCTCAGTCACGACTGGACAAATTTCACTAACGCATTCCTTGACTCATTTCATGAAAATATGTCCATTTACGATCATCCCCGAAAATGCAAGTGGGCGAAATGGCAGCGGTTTGAAAATTTTCGGATTGGTGGTCGGAGGGTAAATTTGCTAAGTTCTGAACCAGTGTTCGGATTTATTTGTTTTTGGCTTGTTGGAAAGGCCTTTCAGAACCCTTTCAGTATCATTAAAAAAAAAGTGAAATAGCCGAGAGAATATTTTTGTTTATACGAGTAGAAACCTGAGGATGATTAGCGATGCTAATCGAAATATTGAGAATATTTAATAAATGTTGAAAAACAGTCGAATCTACTGGTATTTTCATTTTATGACCTCAAGCCAAACTAATTAAACAGACTTTAATGCAACAGTATTGTGAAGATCCTTTTCCCAAAAAAGACAAAAAAAAATAAAATTTTTTCCGTTTATATGATTAGAACCACGAAGTCGTATTTGACTTATACGCCAAACAAATAGTAAAGGAAACTTTTTACTTTCAAATAGACATTAGTGAAAAATGGTCAAGGAAAGTATTTTGAACATAGCGGCAAGGTCCAAAATCGATGTTTATCATTTGCAAGGACATTCTTATTGGGCCATATCGCGGAGAAGTTGGCCAAAGTCACAAAACAGTGCAGTGATACTTAAAAGATATTACAAAGGAAGGATTCCAACCGCTTAAACCCAAACCGAAATGACAAAAATTTTGAAAAGTGCGTCAAACTCGTGTCTTTCAGTACCAAAAATCTGGTCTCAAGCTGGTATCCGACAGTATAAAGAGTCATTGCACGCTGCAAGTACTTGAAAAAAAAAGCACAATGTAAATCGATTACAATTTGCTAGAGAGCATATGACATGGGACATTCAGGCAAGCGGCCGTGTTAATGATTGGCGTACTATGGCTTTTAGTGACGAAAACGAATTTAATTTAGATGTCCCAGATGGCTACAATTATTATTTTCACGATACGAGAAAAGAGGAGTTATTTTTAATTCGTTATCACAGCAGAGTGGGCGGAATTTTGGTCTGGGGTGCAACAACGTATTACCGCACAATCGATTTAGAATTTCAAAGCTTGCTAGACTCTGTTACAATCAGCTTTTCCTAAGGTAAATGATATTTTTGGACCAATTCCATGGATTCTGCAACAAGATAATACTCCTATTCCTAATGAATAGGAGTGTTCGAACTCACGGGCGATGTGTTAACACCATTGCACAGGGTACCTGTTCGATTTCTATGAACAAATTATTAAATGTTACATTGGAAAATAAAACACAGCGTTCAATCATATGATGATGTTACATTTAAATAATATTAGTACTTAAAATTATTTAAAGACCAGTGCAATCACATGTGTTAATATTTTATTGCTTAATACTTTTTGTTTTATTCCCACAAAAAAACAAAGAGAATGCAAAACAACAGAAACATGTCCATACATACATTGTTATGTTCGTACATACGCTTCTCACGTTCACACAATTTTCGTTGCTCTCTTGCTATCTCATTTATATATACGTATAACCACGACATTATTCTCTTTGCTCTGAGAGTGCTCCGCACCCACACAATACAACTATTCGCTGCCTCTACATCAGTGTGTGTTTTATTTTTCGCAGTCTGACAATCTGTGTTTCTCAGTCGGACAAACTGTGTTTGGATGTGTTCATTTTGTGAGTTTAGTCCCTACCCGCGCCTATAGATGTTAACACATCGAAAAACCGTTTCCTATTGCATCCTATGAAGGGATTAGCGAGAGTTTCTTACAACAAGTGAGCTGAGCGCTTTCTAATTTTTCACTCACTGATTAGGACCTACATTTTTGCACCGTTTCCGACCTGTATTTTGAGAAGCTTTTTCATGGCAAAGTACTCGTTAGTGTCACCATCACTAAGCGATGTGACCGCCGTCGAAAGAAATTTAAGGTTTTCAAAGCAGGGACCGAACCCACGTTCTCCTGCATAAGAGCCGCGCACATTATCATTGCACCACCGACGGCCACCATCACTGGGAGTATTCGACAGAGAAATTATCCGAAAAACATATGGTGCTACAATAGAGAACAGCGATATCGATGATGGATGAACCACGACATCGATGTAGTTATGCGTATCACAACGGCGCGTTTACGCTGACTAGGCTATGGCAGTGGAGTAGATCAGAATGAACCAGTGTGAAAGGTATTCGAAGACGTACTCGAAGGACATCCCCAAATAGGACGACTAATTCCTTCCGGGAAAGACCAGCTTGGTTTTACCAACTGAAGGAGAAAAGGCGAATTTCGATCCGGTTGGAGAAACATTTTATCCTCATTTTGTTAAACTGGGTTTCTGAGTTGAGTTGTTTGTTTGAGGCCTCCTTAATAAGTAAATTACTTGCTTCAGTCAAAACTTCTTTTACAGGATTCTTAATATTTGTTGTCTACCATCTTAGGTATATCGTGGAAATTCTACCATATATTCGCATTTTTCTAAAGTAATTTTCTCTTTTTTTTCCTCGTTTGTTTTATTTTTTGTCAAGTTCTAAACCAAAGGAAGGAAACTTGTATATCACAGTGCAACACGAAAAAAAATAACCATATACGGACACCACTACGTGATAAAAGACTAAAAAAAAAAGACCCGTGTCTCCCAATTTTTCCCAAAGTCATGCACTTTTTTTTTTATGGGCCGCCAAAGATTTGGGGCCTCGGTATCATTTTCGTAAAAATGTGATCATTTTCTCAGGCTCATATCTTGCAAACCGTTCAGAATTTCGATTTACTCTCTGAGGCAAAGTTGTAGCTCTTGTCATTGAGAACAAAAATTGCGAACATATAAAATCAAAAAAACTTCACCTTCCAGATCAAAATCGCAAAAAACTTAAAAAAATTCGATTTTTTTTTACCTTTTTTCCCGTGTTCAGGTCCATAGGTAGCAAACCGTTCAAAATTCAAGGAAACAATCAACTACAAAAATTTACCTAAGATCTCAATAAACAAATTTCCAGAACATATAAACTTCCTAGAGATGATTCTTAACACTGTTTAGGTAGCACGCAAAAGTGAAAAATTTGCCGAAAATTTTTTAATTTAATTTTTTTTACCTTTTTCTCCTGTTCAGGTCCATAGGTAGCAAAAAATGAAATATGCCTGGCCAGAACCATGTGTTTGTCCAAGGGTTAACACCGTTTAGGTAGCGCTTAGGTATCACGCGATCATGCACCGACAGCAGCAGCACAGGCAATGCAGTAAGCTCAGCACACGCAACAAGGCACGCAGCACACAATATAAAAGCGACACGACGCTCACATCGAGGCATTACACAGCGCGGCGTCAACGAGAGCTCAGCGGTGAAAGTTATAAAGTGAAAGTGAAAGTAAAAAAAGTGAAAGTGCTACAGTATAATTCGCACACAACATTGGCAACTGACAATTTCAATATTGATTTATTTTGCTACGTTTGCGGTCATCAAACCAGAAAAAAAACATCTACAAGATTTCAGAAGGAAAAGAATCTTTTAACTAGTGAATTCAAAAGAGCATATACATTGTTTTTCGACGAAGTGGACTTGACCGGTGAAAATTACACACCTAATACAGTGTGTCGCCAATGTTATAACAATCTCATGGCATGGTTGAGTGGAGGCAGAGGTACTATGAAGTATTGTAAGCCGGTAAACTGGATTAATCGCCCATGTGATCATGATGCAACCAGTTGCTATGCATGCGTAAATTACACATGTCGTCTAAATCGACATTCTGAGAAGTACAAAATTTATAAAGCAACTGCAATAGCCACACTACCAGTGCTTGCACCTGAAAATTTTGTATCACCAAGGCCGCCAACTCCAGATCGTACTACAGAATTTACAGCAATGAGTACAGCAAGTGGTGTTACTTATGAAGATCCATTTGATACCGATTATGAGCCCCAACAGGGAAGAGATGGACCACAACTAATAACACAAATGGAAATGGATTTCATTGTGGCCATATTGGGATTATCGCAGCGACTTGCAATATTTTTGACAGCTTTTTTAAAGCAAAGAAAACTCACACATGCTAATGTTAACTCTACGGCGTACCGCAAACGACAAGCTGAATTTCAGATGCTCAAAATGGGAATGAACTACATCGCTAGTGAGTGGAGATTATTTATTGATGGTTCTGTTTCAAGCTTGAAAGCAGTGTTGTTGCATGTGTCGAACCGAAAACCTTCCATTCCGCTAGCAATGGGTATCAACATGAAAGAAAGCTATGAAACATTGAAAGATATAATGGAAAAAATCAAATATTACGAAAATAAATGGAAGATTTGCTGTGATTTGAAGGTCATCAACATTTTGCAAGGGATCATCGATAAGGGCGGCTTCCCAAAATTCTTTTGTTTTCTTTGTAATTGGGATTCACGCTCACCTCTGAATCAATTCCAATGTAACTCGTGGAGGCCAAGAGGAAGTGTGGATGAACAAATACAACAACATTGACTGAAGAATGCACCTTTAATTGACAATACTCAAGACATCTTGCTGCCACCGCTCCACATAAAATTGGGAATTGTTAAAACATTCATCGAAGTGGCCGTTGTAAATTGTCCAAACGCATTCGACTATTTGAAAAGCGTTTTCCCAAAGCGTAGCGATGACAAAATTAAAATAGGTATTGTAGTAAATTTAAAACGAATTTTTGTTCACCTAATTGTACTATTTACACTATGTTAATGTTTTCTTTTCTGTCTTTATTTTTTGTTTTCATTTAACAGGCGTACTTAATGGCCCTGACATTGGAAAGCTATTCAAGAACAACTTTGATTCATCGCTTGATGAAAATCATTCAATGGCATGGATTTACCTTCAGCGTGTATGCACCAGAGTCTTGGGAGGGGATCGAGACGCGGAACCGGAAGCAAGAGAATGGGTGAAACAAATGCTGCATTATTTTGAGATAATCGGCGCATCGATGACATTAAAGCTGCATTTTCTTCATTTTCATTTTGACGATTTTATCAAACAACTCCCTACCGAATCCGATGAGCAAGGAGAACGGTTTCACCAAACCACAATGCCCATGGGAAAACGGTACAAAGACAAAAACCTCGACGCATTGCTTGCAGAGGTATGTTGGTGGAGTCACCAGATCACCCTGTATGATGTTAATGAAGTATTTGAATAAGAAAGAGCTGATGATGGAGGGCAGTCTGGAAGCAACGTGCCTGTGGACACCATAATTGCTGAATCAGAGTCAGATTCGGACGATTCGGACGACGATTTGGATCCACAACTTAAGAGAGCGCGATTTGCAAGTCCAGGGCCATCAACATTATAAACATAATACGAATACTTTTTTTTAACATTTTTGTAATAGATAGCATAGTATCTCAATGTTGAAGTAAATAAAAAACAAATGAAATTAAAAAACGGTGTTAAGAATAATTCCCAGGAAGCTTATATGTTCTAGAAATTTGTTTATTGAGATCTTAGGTAAATTTTTGTAGTTGATTGTTTCCTTGAATTTTGAACGGTTTGCTACCTATGGACCTGAACACGGGAAAAAAGGTAAAAAAATCGAATTTTTTTAAGTTTTTTGCGATTTTGATCTGGAAGGTGAAGTTTTTTTTGATTTTATGTGTTCGCTCTTTATGACAAGAGCTACAACTTTGCCTCAGAGAGTAAATCGAAATTCTGTACGGTTTGCAAGATATGAGCCTGAGAAAATGATCACATTTTTACGAAAATGATACCGAGGCCCCAAATCTTTGGCGGCCCATAAAAAAAAAAGTGCATGACTTTGGGAAAAATTGGGAAACACGGGTCTTTTTTTTTTAGTCTTTTATCACGTAGTGGTGTCCGTATATGGTTATTTTGCCATGACTTAAAAAATTACACACAGTGTATTTAAAGGAGGATTTATCCACAAATCTATATAAAGGTACATATTTACTAAAGCATAGAACGAGTCAGCTTGATTTCTTAACAAACAAATCATTTCAAAATGCGTACAGTACTTGTAAACATTTTTTATTACACATCTTCCCTAACAAATAACAACAGCCAAAGCAACCCAAAATTGACGAATGATTACTCGTTTTTGAGGGAATGTTACGAAGTTGTTGATTCACAGCAAATCATCAACTCACAAGTGTATCAAACTAACATCTATGTTATAGTGCTCATGTTGTTTATGCATGGTCTATCCTCGCGCTACAAGCTATAATAACATGAACACTGTTCTATTGCACTTGCTGCCTTCTGTGTCAGTGTGGCAATGAAACATTGAAGGAACGCGGATAGCAAAACATCGCTCTCTGTGTAGTAATTGATCTGCCTGTGTATGTATTAAACACATAAAACAATAACCAAAGACCATTTCTATCCGCTGTAAAAATCTGACGTCGTTTACTCTTTCTTTTCGTCTAAAAATTGCCGTATGAATATGTCTATTATTGAGTATTTGCATACATATTTCTAGTTAACAAAATCAGTTTTTTGGCTCTACTGAAAATTTGAAAATTTTGAGTTATGACTCTTTTGTAGATAGGGTGCGATGTGTGTTACAGCAACAGATAATAGATGAGGTATAGCCTTCATGGTGCGCATTTGTACACATTTCAACTGAAAGCTTAACAGGAACGGTTCAAATTCTACCGCATGTGAACAACTTTTATGACCTTGGAGAAGGAGTAAAGTTTCAAAGCGAAAGCTTTTGGTTGGAGTTAAAATCCAATAGAAATATTTTCAACCAATATTTTAGCCGATAAATTTTGTTAATTTATGTTTAAAATGTGTTTAAACCTGAATACAGTCAGCCTAACCTTCAGCAATATTCAAAACACCGATATGTAAAACGCCACTACTGCATTATAAGTGATCACTATGATTTTCTCTTACCCAATGTCTTTGGGTCTTTTACCCACATCAGTTGACGGTAACTGTTAAGCTTATCATAGAGAACTGTTATCTCTTTTTACACACAGTTGATTTTATATTGGCCATACAAAGTTAAGTTTAAACACTTGGCTTGGTAAACACACACAACTGCTACGTGTCATTTGTTGTCAAAAAGTAAAACAGTTTTTGCAATAAACGGCTTAACTGAATTTTTGTTTTTATAACCGAAGAAATAAACTGGGAGAATTTGTTTCATATTAAAATAAATGCTTAAGAAAGACTAACTTAAAATGGTACGAGAACCGTGTCTTAACCCTTTCACTGCCGACTTTTTTGACTTTTGATTTATACCTACATAGTTTTCTTAAAGAAGCTAGAAATAGGAAATTTTGTTTGTGTGGCACAACTCTCCAAGTCGTCAGTTTCAGTATGTGCTTGTCGTTAAATTTCTTTACCGGGAACATATTTTTTGATTATAGATTCAGTCAACGCAGCAATATTATAATGTTCCTCTGGATCAATGTACATCATCGCTTCATCCGTCATTATCTTCCTGTGCATCGTGATTTATGGGCAACGCAGTCTTTTTTGAAACAACTTTATTGATTACTTCATATTCATCAGCTTCTTCACCATCTTCTGTGTCCCAACACCAGTGTTACCATATTGGCATAATTTGTGCCGGTTTGGCACAATTTTTTTGGTTTTGGCACTGGTTTTTTAAAAAATTATGCCAAAAGCTGTTTAGCACAATTTATCCAAAAATTATCCAATTTTTTTAATTTTGGTATAATTTTTTAGCACAATTGTTTTGCAAATGGCACAATCTTTGTTATTGAAATTTTCTCGCTTTATTTTATCTGAAAATATAATTTTTACAGCATGAATCTTGTGCTATAATACTACAATTTAAGGTTCGTAAACACCTATGTATTTTTTTTTATCGAATTGAATTTTATTTTCGTCGAAGCGTCGGCTTTTTCTTGTACACTACCCCACATCAAAACGTCTAATATTTGTTGCTTCAACGTGTTTGCCTTAAAATACCACAATACAACTACAATTCCTGCTGGTACCTTACGAGAGAAATGTCCGGCATATAAAATTTTGAAGTAGAGACGATTTGATCACTGTTCTCTAGGATAAGTGGAACGGATTCTATTCCAAGAAGATTGACACAAATTGTTAAAAGCAATGGATCTCAAACAAAATAATAATTTTATTTTTAAGATTATTGGACCTGAACCTTATTGGACCTGAACCTTATTGGACCCGAAAATCATACCAAAAGAGTTTGGCTTTTAAAGTTGCAAAAAATCTGAAATAACATAACATACACAGTCACTCCTGGAACTGGGTGTTTATCTGCATTGGAAAATTAAAATAGGTAGTATACCTTAACTCTTCAACTTAAAAAGAAAGAAGAAGCAAGGCCAACCCATGAAAAATTTGCAATTTAACTTCGGTTTAAAAAAAAAATACAGCAGACAGTTGTGAAATTAACGTGTACAATTTGGAAGTTGCGCCCCCGTTATTTCGAAACAGATGGCCAATTTGGCATTTATGAAGTGACACATTGTTAGTTAAAGGCAAGATATTTACGAAATGGGTCGTTTTACGCTCGAAGGAAATTTGGAAATATTAAAAACTTTATTCCAATCTTCTCAGTCTTTAACTAAAACTATAAGAAATCTACGAAATAAATTCGATAGAAATGGAGAGCCATCAACGCAGTTTGTGGATCAATTTGCGATCAAAATTAGAGTTTGTCAATCCGGGTCCTTATTGTATAAAAGAACTCGTATACGTGGTCGTTAAGTGCATTCAGGAAGAAATATTTTCGATGTAGCCGATAGTCTGGTCGAACATTCATCAACATCAACTCGCCACTGTTCGCAGAAATTGAACATTTCTCGCACTTCTTAGTCAAAGAACTGAAGCCTCGTGAACATCCGATGCGTTTTCGCTTCGCGGAATCGGCTGAAGATAGCTTGGCAGAAGATGAACATTTTTACCAAAAAATAATATTTTTCGATGAAGCTAATTTTCACCCCGGGGCCACGTTAACAAACAAAAGTCGCATTTGGGGCTCGGAATCCATAAGTCGTCGACAAAAGGCCGATGCATCCACAACGAGTGACTGTTTGATGCGGTTTGTGGCATGGCGGCCCACTTGGACGGGGCTACGTGCCACACAACCAACGTTCAATCGATGTTTTGCACACTGTGCTAGGAAACCGCAAAATCAGCCAAAACTCGGAAGTCTATTGACCTCCTCGCAACTGCGGTTTGACCCCGTTAGACTATTATTTCTGGGTCCCGTGAAAGATAAGTGCTACGCAAACAATTCCGAGTACATTGAGGTCTTAAAGCATGAACTCGACGATGTCGTTCACGAGATAAACTCCCAAACAATCGGAAATGAACTGAAAAATTGGGTACACCGAGTGAGTTACTCTAAAGCAAGTCGTGGGAGACATGTAAACACTGTTGTGTTTCAGTCACATCTATCATAATTTCGAAAAACATATCTATTAGTATTTTGGTTACCTTACGGTATAGGGAGTCATGTCAGATTGTTATTGTTGTAATCTTTATTTCATTGATTATGAGGAAACGGCGAGATAACTTTTTTTAAAAATTTTTTTGTAGGTAAATGAAGATGTTATCTTTCGTTTGATATACATTTCATATTGGTTGATATCTTCCTATAATTTAAATTTCTCAAATGAAAATTGTTTAAACACATAAACTCAAACATATGTGTGGTGTTTGGTTGAGTGTTTGAGTTTGTAGCGTGAACACAAACTATGCTGCTGTTTCAGTGTGGACACAAACCTTCGGCTGTTGTTTTGATTGATGAAATATTGAAATTTCGTATATTTACTTATGTATTTAAGTGAAACAAAATGTTAAATGTGAATTTGAATTTAACATGGATATATAATTATAAAAAATATAAATCAAATTGATTTGCGTCTGTTATTTATCATTTATCCTTACTCCTTTAATTTAAAAACATATTTTACCTATTTTTCCTACCATAAGCTTATGTATATTATCAAAAGTAACTATCAAATAAATACATTCATTTGCTTATGTTATTTATCATTTATTGTTATATATGTTTTCTGTCTTATCGGATGGCGTATTCTACGTTAAAATTAATGGCCGTGTCTCTGACACAGCCTACAGGGACAGTCCGTGGCCGAAGGCCTCGGACAACTGTCTGCTGTATTTTTTTTTAAACCGAAGTTAAATTGCAAATTTTTCATGGGTTGGCCTTGCTTCTTCTTTCTTTTTAAGTTGAAGAGTTAAGGTATACTACCTATTTTAATTTTCCATTCAGATAAACACCCAGTTCCAGGAGTGACTGTGTATGTTATGGGCGCAGAATTACAAAAAACACTAAAATGCTAATTTTAGCACAATGTTTTCGCAAACGGCACAATTTTTGAGGATATTTGGGATAATTTTGTAGCCGGTCTCTGGCAACACTGCCCAACACATCTCTAAATATTTAAGAATATGATCGTCTGTCAATTTTCCAAGATCTTCACAATGCATTTCCTCATAAAATTAACAAAAATTAATATTTCAATTTGAAATCAAAACATAAAATTTTAACTTACTAAAGATTAACATGTGATAAACAAGAAGAAGAACATAAATTGAAACTTCTATTCGGTTTTATTATGTTTTTCGCAAAAATATTCCAACAAATGTGTGCAGAATATTTCAAAGAAGAGAAACACACTGCAACCGTTCATTACCGATGTCATCGAGAAATAAAAAAAGAGCCGCTATGTCTCTCTTCCGTAGCTGTAGGCCATTTCATCGAGTTCGAGTTGCTTTGGTAATTTACTCTTTGGCTGGACCCATAGGGACAGAAGTAAAAGGGAATACGTATTTTCGTTCGATGAAAACAACATAAAACATAATTTGGCTGTCATTGGTATCAATTTTAAACTTAGTTTGCTGCATGGTCTATAATCTGTATGTCTTCTTTGGTCTCTCAATCTACATCATTTCCATAGTAGTTACCTTTACGATCAGTTGTGCCATAGAAACCCCCTGCCGATGTTACGGCCTCATTTATAAAAAGTTCGAAGAAGTTTGAGAGAGGATTTATCATACAAAATCCGTCTCGCAAACCTCTCACTTGAAACGAAAATCTATGCAATTGTAAGAAATAGAAAAAACACAGACATCTGAACGAAATATATATCGTATAAATTTCTTAATCATACACTCACCCTAAGTCGTCCATTGCGTGGGAATTCTATTAAAAAACGCCTATATTCGCAGGCTGAAAAATAACGGCCTGTAACATATTCTTCCAAACATGTTCCGCAGGAACCATGTATATGTTTGGAACACACTTCAAACATTCATATGTTTGCAGGTCCCAAACTCAGTTGTATTTAAATGTAAACGGTATTATGTTTACTGGCAAACATGTTTGCTTTTACGTGGAAACATAAGCGTTCTTCATCGCAAACATTCATATACTTACGTTGAAGCATTCGTGTGTTTCCCCCAAACCTGCATATACTAAGCTATATATATGTGTATTATATACGTATCAACAAATTATTGTTTGATTTCAATATCTATGTATTAAGTTAACAAAAAATGGTTTCCCATTCCAGTTTTCACTCACTGATTGGGACCTACAGTTTTACACTGATTCCGAATGGTATTTTGAGAAGGTTTTTCATGGCTATAAATTAATTCTAAACAAATTTATTTGTTTAAAAAAATATGTTTGCTGTGTGACGCGAGTCACACAAGCAACGTTATTTATTGATCTTCAAAACACACAAGCAAATAATATTAAAAACTACCCTAAACTTATACTCTCAGCTTTGCACCTTTGTTGATATCTGATGCCGGCTCGTGTTGGCACAACTCGCCCATCAGTATTGAAGTATTGCACCAGCAGCAGTCTGCATTGTCAGCGTCTGTGAATATTTGGTGAGAACTTGCAATTCAGCAAATGTACACGTTGGCCTAGCCAGCGCAATCGCGTTATTTTGATACGCTTAACTATGTCAATGTCGGGATATAGCTCATCAAGTTCATGGTTCATGCGTCGCCGATACTCGCACTTGTGCACTATAGGGCCATACATTTTTCAGAGTATTTTTTCTCTCGAAGACTCCTACAGATGTTTCGTCTGCTTACGATAGGACCCAGGATTCTGCGCCATAAAGCAAGACGGGATGAATGAGAGTCTGGTACAGCTGGACTTTTGTTACTCGAGAGAGGGCTTTATCTCTATTCTGCGCCATAAAGCAAGACAGGATGAATGAGAGTCTGGTACAGCTGGACTTTTGTTACTCGAGAGAGGGCTTTATCTCTAAACTGCTTGCTTAGCCGAAAATATCATCTATTCGCAAGCACAATTCTCTACTTGATCTCAAGGCTGACGTTGTTGTTTTTGTTTACGACAGATCGTAGGTATATAAATTCGTCCACTACCTTGAAAATTTAATCGGTTATCAACGTTCACGCTTTAGTCTAATCGCGTGGAGGCCATGTTCGCTGAAACGATTATTTTTGTCTTGTCCTCATTTACCGTCAGACCAACTTTTCCTGACTCCTTCTCAATTCTCGAAAAACCGCAGTAACTTCTCTACTTGTGCGCCCAATGATATCTATATCATCAGCATACGCGAGCAGCATGTGACTTTTGCTGCTGAGTCACATGCTGCATGTTGACTGCTGCTTTTCTCATAATGATCTCCATTAAGATGTTCGAGAGATCGCACGATAGGGTGTCGCTTTGCCTGAGGCCTCGCTTAGTTTAGAAAGGTTCGGTAAGATCCTTACCAACTTTCACTGCGGATTTGGCGTTCGTCAAATTCATCCTGCAAAGGTGTATGAGGTTTGCAGGAATACCGAGCTCAGACATTGCTTCATAGAGTTGATGCATGTACCTTATGAGATCATCGCCGCCAGCCCTAAACAGCTCTGCCTGTAATCCAACGGTTCCTGCGGCTTTGTTGTTATTAAGCCGGGCAATAGCTGTTCTGATCTCGTCTTTGTTTGGAGGGGAGCAACCGACGTCGTCGTCCATATTGTGATCGATTGTCCCATCGTCATTGGATATCTCAGGTACCAGTAGCGCGGAGATATGATCTCTCCATATACCCAACATGCTCTGCACATCACCGATGAGATTTCCGCCATTGTCTTTACAGAAGGGGGGCCCTGAACCATGTCCATTAGTTCCGTTTTTGATTTTTTGGTAGAATTTTCGGGCTTCGCTCTCCCTTCTGTATGTCTCAATTTTCTCACTCTCGCGCTTTCTCCAATGCCGTTTCTTACACCTAAAGAGATGGTTTACCCCCTTTCTTTTCTCCATATACCGCTCAGTTGCAGCTCGCGTTGCAATTGACTGAAGCAGTGCCATACGTGCAGCGTTCTTTTCATCATTTGCAATGCGACAATCCTCATCGTACCATGGTTTATTGCGAAGCGGTTTTTCGAAACCAAGTACGGTTGTTGCGGCAGTTTTTATAGAGTCGGAAATGGGTTTCCACTGCGCATCAGGATCGTCATCAGGAGGGGGTGAGTTCTGTGCCAAAAGTTGCGAGAGCTTCCTTGAGTAGGCTTTGGATACCTCTGGTAATTGCAGCTTTCCGATGTCTAGCGTCCTCTGCGTCTGGTTTCATACGATTTTCGCTCTACTCCATCTTGTGAGAACCTTTGCTGCTACCAGGTAATGATCACAGTCGATTTTAGCTCCTGTGATCATTCGTACGTCCATTACACTGGATGAGTGCATTCCATCAATTACCACGTGATCAATTTGGTTCTTAGTTCTTTGATCAGGGGATACCCAAGTAGCCTCCTGGATGTCTTTATGCTGGAATCTTGTACCACTAATGACCATGTTTTTTGCCGCGGCAAAGTCAATCAGTCTCATGTCGTTGTCAGAACTGTCAGCATGTATACTAAAATTGCCAATAGTTGGTTGAAACACATCCTCCCTGCCTACTTTAGTATTAAAATCTACTACTAGTACAATCTTAATGTCATGGCCAGCGCAAGGGTCATACGTTTCCTCTAGGAGCTCATAGAATATGTCTTTGGCATCATCATCTTTCTCTTCTGTCGGGGCATGCACACAAATTAGGGAAATATAAAAATATTTCGCTTTTATGCGGATTGTGGCTATACGTTCACTCACAGGATTGAACCTAGAGACTAGATGTCGCAGTCTTTTGCCAACTACAAATCCGCAACCAAAGTCATGTTTTTCCTCTTGGCAACTGTAGTATATGTAGCAGTTTCTTTTTCTTCTGCAGCCATGTCCTGTCCATTGCATTTCCTGGATAGCGGTAATGTTAGCTTTATAACTTTCGAAGACATCTGCCAGTTGGATACTTGCACCGGATCTGTATAGAGTTCTCACATTCCAGGTGCATATCCGTAAATCTTGGTCCTTATAACGTTTGCGAGGGTCGTCAACAAATAGGGGTTGTTTATGTTTTCTCTTTCGTGTTTGTATTTTCACTGCCATTTTGAACGGTGGCGGGAGGCAAACCCAGTCCACAAGCGTATGTACTTATCCCAAAAAAAGTTATTTTGTTTCACATAAAAGGTACTTTTTAAAGAAAATTTAGATTTTTTAGAAAATGGAATTTGTTGTAAGAAAATATACTTTTTCTTTAGAAAAGGTCCTGTAGGAGCTAAGCTGTGTTCCTTTAATTATATGTATTCCCGAATATGAACTCTCGACTTCAATGTTTCAAACCAGACTAAATATTTTCTTTATTCCATCAAATATTTATATCGACAAAAATGAGAGGGTAACTTAGATTATATTACATACAGGGTGATTTAGGAAGTTCCGGACAAATTTCTCCAGCGTATTCCTTGGCTCATTTTATGAAGAAAAGTTCACTAGGACCATGTCCGAAAATGCAAGGGTGCGAAATGGCAGCGGGTTCAACATTTTCGGATTGGCAGTGGGAGGGTAGTATGGTAAAGTTGTTAACTTTTGAGCCAGTGGTCGGATTTTTTGGGTTTGTTGGAAAGGTCTTTAAGGGGCCTTTCAGAATCAATAAAAAAAAGTAGAAAAAAGCCAATTCGCCGATATACAGAGCTTTCGGAAAAAAATGGGGAAAAAATTCACATAACCTCAAATAGCTCAGCCAGACGGTAGGTAACTTATGTTTTTTTTCTGTTGAACGATAGCCATACCTCTTACCTTTCCAAAATGACCTAAACGAAGCCCAGAGGCCTTCCCGGTCCAAAGTTATGACCATTTCTGAAAATTTCAACAAAAGGATTGGTGGTCGGAGGGTAGTAGGGTAAAGTTGCTAACTTTTGAGCCAGTGGTCGGATTTTTGTTTTTGGGTTTGTTGGAAAGGTCTTTAAGAGGCCTTTCTGAGTCAATAAAAAAAAGTAGAAAAAAGCCAAATCGCCGAGATACAGAGCTTTCGGAAAAAATTGGGAAAAAATTCACATAACCTCAATTAGCTCAGCCAGATGGCAGGTAACTTATGTTTTTTTTTCTGTTGAAAGATAGCCATACCTCTTACCTTTCCAAAATGACCTAAACGAAGCCCAGAGGCTTTACCGTTCCAAAGTCATTACTATTTCTGAAAATTTCAACAAAATATAACCTTAAACGTGTTAATTTACGTTTAAGGTTACCAGCCATCTGGCTGAGCAAATTGAGGATATGTGAATTTTTTTTCCATTTTTTTCCGAAAGCTCTGTTTCTGGCGATTTGACTACTTTTTCTCTACTTTTTTTTATTGATTCTGAAAGGCCTCTTTAAGACCTTTCCAACAAGCCCAAAATAATCCGACCACTGGCTCAGAAGTTAGCACCTTTACCCTACTACCCTCCCACCGCCAATCCGAAAATGTTGAACCCGCTGCCATTTCGCACCCTTGCATTTTCGGACATGGTCCTAGTAGACTTTTCTTCATGAAATGAGCCAAGGAATACGCTGGAGAAATTTGTCCGGAACTTCCTGATTCACCCTGTATATTTTAGAAATATTTACATATAAGAAACATAGCTTGCTTTGATCAAAAAACATAAGAAATTGTATTGAAATGTTTTTATAAAATGCAAAGGTTGCTTAGATTACAAATGTATGAAACATTGTTATTAATTTCTTAAAGCAAAGGCTTCTATTTTAAATCTACTTAGTAATATGAAAAGTGAAATTGTTAGCTGTCTTGGGGAAGGTAGTCTCTACAGTCCTCCCCCGTCAATGAGCGCTAAATCGTTCTGGAACCTCTTGACATGCCTTCCATAGCGAGTTTTCCTTTTGTCTGGAGTTTTGTTTGGTCTTCGTATGTAGTTTTGAAATTTTCTTCAAACGCTGGCTTCAGTCTATGTATAGAGATTTTTGTCGATCAATAACTTTGAACGGTCCTTTATATTTTGGTTGCAACGGTTTGTTGTATCCATCTTGTGTTACCCAGACATGATTGCAGTTAGATAAGTGTTTGTTAAAAATGAATGTTGATCTCGAATGATGACTACAATCTGCCGGATTTATCTTTCCAATTGCAGTTTTGATTGCTGAAAGTTGACTTGTTGGGTCGAGATTTGCACTTTCTTTGAAACAATCTCCAGGAATTTGTACAGTCTCGCCGTAGAATATTTCTGCAGGAGATGTATCAATATCTTCTTTAGTAACAGATCTAATAGCCAGTAAAACAGTTTTGAGGGTCTTAGTCCATTGAATATTATAGGCGCATGTCAATCCGGATTTCAGAACTCTATGAAATCGTTCCACGAGTCCATTAGATTGTGGATGAAATGCTGTTGTAAAGTTGTGAGTGATGCCCAAATGGTCTGTTATCTCCTTAAACATGTGGGAAGTAAATTGACTTCCGCGATCTGTGGTAATTGTATTGGGAACTCCATATCGACACACCCAACAATTGCAAAGTGTTTTTAACACAGTTCCAGCACGAATATCCTGTAACGGTATCTCTTCTGGCCAACGACTAAAGCGATTAACACACGTTCGTCAACAGATATTTATAATTTTCAGATGGCGGCAAAGGTTCAACTATGTCCAAAAGTACAACTGCGAATCTTGGGGTTGCTATAAGGAATGTACCAAATTCACTCTTGATATGCTTCGTAACTTTAGAGCGTTGACAATCTAAGCATATTCTGATCCAATCACTCACGTCTTTTTTCATTGATGGCCAAAAGAATTTTTTACATACCATCTTACGAGTTGCACGGATTCCTGGCTCAGAGAGGTTATGCAGATTATAGAATACTTGCCTTCGGAATGCTTCTGGATGATATGGACGTGAGACACCTGTTGAAATGTCGCACCATATTTTCAAATCCGTATTTGGTATATTCACTGCAACGATTTTCTTATCTGGGTTGGATTTGATAAGTTCCAAGTCATCGTCTTCTTCCTGGGCATTTGAAAGCTTTTCATAATCCAAAACTTGAATTCTCAATAAAACATCAGCTATAATATTCTGCGAACCGGTAATATGCCGTATATCTGTAGAAAACTGTGCAATGAAATCGTTGTTTTTGAGATGTTTTTCCAACCTTTTGGTTGACTACAAAAGTAACCGGACTATGATCGGTCAAAATCATAAATATTCGACCTTCCAGATAGAAACGAAAATGTCGAATACCTTTGTAGATTGCTAATAGTTCGCGATCGTAAGTGCTATACCCTTTTTCCGTTGGATTTAGCTTTTAGGTGAAAAATCCTAGAGGCTACCAAAAACCGTCAACAAATTGTCCCAGGACTGCGCCGATTGCGAAATTGGAAGCATTTACTTTCAGCACTAGAGAGTTATTTGGAACTGGATGTGTGAGGTATGTTGCATCAGAGAGTTCTTCCTTACATGTATCCAAGGTTTCCACCAATTTTCTGTCCATTCTACGGTGCGTGACACTATTATGGTCCACTATTATGGTCAACTTCTGTCAATGAACTGCTTCTTGAATTGGACAGGGCCGAATGCCAGGTCTTTGCCTATGCCGATGATATTGCTATCATCTGTAGGGGTAGAAATCTCAATTTACTTAGCATTCGTACAACCAGCCTACTTAGTCTGATTTCGAACTGGACCGCTAACAACGGACTATCGCTTAACCCACTTAAAACCGAGCTTATCTTGTTCTCTCGGAAATACAAAATACCCGCATTTGAACTGCCGTCAGTTAATGGGGTGCAATTACAGTTGACGGAAAATGTCAAGTATCTGGGCATAATTCTCGAGAGAAAACTGTCTTGGAAACCGAATGTGGAGGAGAGGGTGAAAAAGGCGTCTGTTGCTCTTTACTGCTGCAAAGTGGCGATAGGAAAACACTGGGGACTGTCTCCTAAGATCACCATGTGGATTTGTACGGCAATAGTCAGACCAAGACTTCTCTATGGCATCGTAGTTTGGTGTGGGTCCCTCCAAAATAAATATATTCTGAATTCCTTGATGAAAATTCAAAGATCGGCACTGATTAGCGTTAGTAGGGCATTGCCTGCACTTAGTGCTATCCTGAACATTTTTACTCCTGATATCATGGCCGAATCGGCAGCCGCTACATCCCTGGTGAGAATCAGAGTTTGTGGCGTTTTGATATAGGGGCATTCCGGACACGCTGAATTACTACACCGGATCAACTCTATACCCGTAAAAACGGACTACTGTATCCCCTACCTTCTACCAGCGACAAATATAAGAACTTATATTCCAAACAGGAATACCTGGGAAAAGTCACAGGAAATTACCGCCATACTGGAGGTTGCTGCACTACTGAAAAGTAGTGTCACAACCCTCCGGAGAATATGTATCTACACAGACAATGTATCTGCTATAAAATCCCTGAAAGCAATTTTTGCTACGTCCCTGACGGTGAAAGAATGCCACTCATCACTTAGGGTGATGGCAGAGTATTTTGGCATCAGGCTCATCTGGGTACAGGGATACAGCGACATTCCAGGCAATTGCGCAGCGGATGCGTTAGCTTACAGGGTAATATATAACACAGGTACTTCCGCCAAAAGAAGGTGTTAGTACGCCCATCTCTACCTGCCGTTTGCAGATCAGGCAGTGGGCCGATAATATGTTCAAGAACAAGTGGAGACTTACTTCAACTTGCAAACAAGCCAGGGTCCTCTGGCCACAGGTGGACAGGAAGTGGCAACTACTTAACTTGCCGAGAGGCAGGTTATCCACAATGACGGGAATACTTATGGGACATTGTCTTGTAGGAAAACACGTCCTAAGATTGGGTCATAGAAACTCCACTCTCTGTAGATGCTGCCTGGAAGAGGACGAGGAAACGACGAAACAACTTCTTTTGGATTGCACTGCTCTGGCAGGACTGAGAAGTAGGATATTCGGAACAGATTTAGTTAGCACCGTAGCCCTAGAGCATATTCCTGTAGGTCTTATAGACAAATTCATTGAAAGGGCAAATTGGCTAGACGACTAGCCAATAGTTGCTATAGAGGAAACTGCATGTATCACAATGGGCTTCTTTAGCCTAAGTGTGCTGTCTTGCAGCCTTTTCAACCAACCAACCAACGGTGCGAGAGCCACTTTTCTTCGTGACCCCTTTTAACAAATTGTTGAGAAGTGCTGGAGACAATGCACCATGAGGCAAAAATTTGCGGTACAAATTCAGCATCGCCAAAAAACGCCATATATATTTTATAACTAGTTTTGGGCTTCGGAAACGATCTGATTGTTTCAACTCTTTCAGGTAAGAGGAACTTCGTTCCCAAAATTATAGTATAACGGTACTCAAATACATTTTGTTATTCCCTACCATAATCAGTGCTATCTTCAGCGACTTTCCCAAATTCTCCAAAAAGTTTATTTTAATGATCTGGCCTAATGTATAGTTGACCTTTCCAATTATTATGAGTTTAATTTTAGTATCAGCTCGAGGTGACGCAAATAAAAAATTAATTAATATTGTATTTCATTCTTTGTATCACAACTTTGTTCTATTTTTGTCAAATATTTGAAAAAACATCGTTGAATAATTTTAAGGATTAGTGAGGTAACAAAAACTATACGCCCGCCCGGTTTAAACTGCAAGCTTTTGTCAAGAGTTGTGTGTAATATCTTCTGTCGCACCTACATGTCGCATGTACATATGCATGAGTGTGTGAAAGTACATCCATATGCGAATATTGACATTCAAATCTGTGTTTCGAACCTAAATTACGAAAGTTTATTTCTGTAGTTTTTTCAACCTTTATTCGTTTTTTTATTTTTCTGGTTTGTTTTCAAACAAGAATTCACTTTTATCTTGTTTTGTCTGTAGTTAGTTACATTTTTCGTTCACAACTTGAGGGCATTTAGGTTTTAGATTCACGTCACAAAAAAAAAAAGATAAATACCTATATATCAATGAAGCGACAATGACTGAAATGTGGATTGTTTACATTTGAGTGGTAAATGTCAGTTTGATTTAATACAATTTTCGAAAAGTCATTTCGAATTTGTAAATTTATTGAGTATGCTGGGATGAAAACCTTAGGGCGTTGGAAGTTTATCTTTTTTAATGCCTATGGTGAAGTTTATTGAATTACCATTTCTGTAGGAATGTCTTTTTAAAAATCTCAATTTCCAATACTTGACTGATTTTAAATACGTTGCACTCTTTATACCGTTAAAAAATAAGCAAACTGAAAGTTTCAGCTGTCTAATTTTAAAACGGAGAAACTTAGTCCAATAGTTTTTTTATGTCAGCAGGATCACAGGGTCACAGTCAGTACTCCAGCACGTGAAGGACAAACGTCTTAGTTTAAACATTCATTTAGGTATGTTTAACACACAGGGTAGGGTGGCTGATGAATATTGCTACATTAAGAAAGTCAAATAATTTTTTTTCAGTATATGGAATTCATATTTCTTTTATTCATGTTAAAGCTCATTCGATTTTATTAAATATAGCTTAATTAGTTTTAAAAATAATGGAATTTAAAAGCGCCCCCCCCCCCCCCTGCTCGTTGATGCATATGCGGCATCTTACCAAAAAGTTGTTCATTACTGCTTGGACAGTTGAGGAATATCCGCAATTGTTTCTCGAATGGATTGCTTTAGGTCATTCAAATTTGTTTGCTTTGCTTTGTAGACTTCCTGTTTGCAATAACCCCCCAAGAAAAAGTCAGGTGCAGTACGGTCAAGCGACCTGGAGCGCCAACGGAATGTGGAGTTTCTGGATATCAGCTTATTGGGAAATTTTCGTCGCAATTCTGTCATAACAGGCCGGGCTATGTGAGGAGTTTCACCATCTTGCTGAAACCACACAGAGTTGAAAGAAATTCTCATTCGACGTAATTTTGGATAGAAAAACTCTCTCAACATGCTCAAGTAACAGTATCCAGTAACCGTAACGGTGTGACCGTTTTCTTCAAAGAAGTAGGGTCCGACAATGCAGCGTGATGAAACTGCTCACCACACTGTGGCACGAAGTGGATGCAATTCCGTCTCATGGAATATCTGTGTGTTGGAAGTACTCCATATTCGACAATTTTGTTTGTTTATGTTGCCGTTTAAATCGAAATCAGACATGAAAAGACAGTTCAACATGTGTCCATCCTCTTCCACCATTTGAAGCATCTTCTGGCAAAATTCCTTGCGAATCGGTAAGACTGCGGTGTTCAGTTTGTTGGCCATTTGAATTTTATATGGCAATAAGTCCAAATATTTGTGCATAATTGACTGCAATGACTGTCTGCTTATACACATTTGAGCAGGTAAGCTTCTTGTCGAATCTCTTGGATTGTATTGTATGACAGCAGCTACAGCAGCGATTGTTTCCTCCGTCCGAACTGAAGGGTTTCGATAATAAGTTCTTCTGTTGACTGTTCCATGCTCGGCAAAATTATTAACAAATCTTATTATAGTTTATCTGCTCGGAGGATTCTCGCCAAACGTGCGCTTATACTCTCTTTGGGCCGAAAATACGGACTCCAGCTCGTGATAGCGGCGGACAATCCAAATTCTTGTTTTAGTGTCCCAGTTATACATTTTTGTTAAATCTAAAAATCAATTTGCAAACTAAAAAAAAATTAACCATATTCATTAAATAGCAAAAAAGTTATTGCATTTTTTGTTGGTAGCGGCTTTCATCAGCCACCCTGTTCATTGTTTTTGGAATGAAGTTCCTTATCGCAAGTTGCGGGATGGGGACTAAATGAAAAAATGTTAAACAACTTTGTTTTAACTACTTTATTACAACCCATTATTGTCAACTATATTGGGTACTTTTGGTTTGGTTTAAAGGGAAGTTTTCTAGGTGGAGCCTGTGTATTACATATTGTAGTTTTGAACCCAATAAAAAGTAAACTTTGAAAAGCCAAAGTGTAAGACTGGCAAATCCATGAAATACAACCCTGAGCATGGAATTACATTTGGCAGCACACGTACTCTTACACTCGTATTTTTGGTTTGGTTTGTGTCTAAACTAACATATGGGGGATATTTCTTGTTTAATGGGAAATTTTCTAGGTGGAGCCTGTTTATTGCATATTGTAGTTTTGAACCGAATAAAAAGTAAATTTAGAAAAGCCAATGTGAAAGAAGTTTAAAAAAATAAAATTTTCTTAAGGAAGTGCGTTTTCTTAAAAAGAGTAAATTTTCTCAAACAAAATACCTATTGATATTCCTAAACATTGTACCTTTCCTTAAAATCCTCCTTATCTTAAAGAAGTACCTTTCCTTAAAAAAGTAAATTTTCTTACAAAAAGTAAATTTTCTTAAAAAAAGGATTTTTTTAAATAAGTAACTTTTCTTAAAAAACCACATTATCTTACAACAAATTGCGTTTTCTTAAAATACTACATTTTCTTTAAAGAATGTCTTTTTTGTAAAACCAAATAGCTTTTCTTGAGATAAGTACCTAGTCTTTAAACTGTACATGTTCTTTCGTAAAAAAAGCTTTTCTTAACAAAAACCTTTTCTTAAAAAGAATACCCTTTCTTACAAAAATTCCCTTTCTTAAAAGTATTTTTTCTTAAAAAAAAATAATGCATTTTCTTTTCTTTTCTTGAGATAAGTAGCCTTTCTGAAAATAAGTACATTTTCTTAAAAAAAAACCTTTTCCTAAAAAGAGTACCACTTCTTTAAAAAGTACCTGTTCTTAAAAGAAGTAGTTCTTTGTGAAAAAAATTTATACTCTTAGGCTTTTTTACAAAAAGCACTTCTTATTATAAATGGTAGCTTTTCTTAAGAAACCTTAGCTTTTAATAAAAGAAGTACCTTTCGGGAAAGTATAATACATATTCTTACAAAAGGGTCCTAAATATATATATATTTTTTTAAAAATACATTCAATAAATAAAAATTTCTTAAAAAAATTTATCATTTCACAAATGGACCTTTTCTTAAAGTCCCATTTAAATTACAGTATTTTCCAAGAGGCTCCTTAGGCGTGTTGGAACCAACTAGTATATAATATACTTATATAGCGAAAGGAACTTCGTTCCAACCGGGTGTCCCCTGACACCTCATGTAATTTTTTTTTAATTTGCATTGGATTTTAATTTGCATTACTGTATCTAATGCAAATGAATTACCATTGTTCGCTATGGCAATTAAAAAATGTTGAATTTGCGTTGGCTAAGGCAATGCATATGCATGTTGTGGAATCGGGTGCCACGATAGAGCTTTGTGGCTTTGATAGGTATTGTCTCATAGTACTTTCAAATTCATAACCCCGGTACTGTATAAAATATTTGAAAACCGAATCTGCCAGATATGAAGGAAATTTGCGTTTCGAAGGGTAAGTCAAATTAAACTACAAGTTATAATTGTCAATTGACCAACTATTTGAAATATTTACCCAACATTGAAAAATTGTTAAACCCCGATTTGAAAACATTTCGGATAATCTGCTCGAATCCGTTATGAAACTAGAGTGCGTCAACCGAATTTCATTTGTGGGAATTAAATTCAGTCGTAGCAACCTCAACTCAGTCGAGGCAACCACAAAACGTATGCTGCAATCATTCTTTAAACAATTAAGGTGTTTTCAATAAGAGCGCTACAAAAGTTTTTTTAAATAAAACAAAACCGGTTTTAGATACCAATGAAATTCTTTATTCCTGTGAAAGTACGTTCGATGCTGTTATGTATGGAACTCGATTTCTTTTGCATGGCCACCACGGGCACGCTTGCAGAAGTCCAGACGCTGAACCCAATTTTCGACGGTTTTCAAGCATAAATCGGCCGATACTGCTACAATTTCACGTTTGATATTCGTACGAAGTTCATCAATCGTCGCTGACTTGTTGGCATAGACCATAGACATGACGTAGCCCCACAGGAAAGAATCTAACGGCGTCAAATCGCACGACCGAGGCGGCCAATCGACTGGGCCATTTCGTGAGATAACACGTTCGCCAAACTTGGTTTCCAATAAATTGATTGTGGCATTCGCTGTGTGGCTTGTGGCGCCATCCTGTTGGATCCACGTGTCCTCCAAGTCCATATTATCCAATTGGGGCCAAAAATATTCGGTTATCATTGAACGGTAGCGATTCACATTCACAGTAATGTGCCGGTCTTGATCATCACGGAAGAAGTACGGACCAATGACGCCGCCGGCTCATAAACCGCACCAAACCGTAATTTTTTCGGGATGCAATGATGACTCATGTATTATGTGTGGATTGCTGTCTGACCAATAACGCATATTTTGCTTATTGACGAAGCCAGCCAGAAATGAGCCTCATCGCTGAAGATGATTTTCCGATGAAAATCCGAATCATTTTCAATGAAATGAGCCTCATCGCTTAGGATGATTTTCCGATGAAAATCCGAATCATTTTCAAGTTGTTGCTCAGTCCAATTCACGAACATACGACGCTTATGGTGGTCAGGTGGCTTCATTTCTTGCGTCAATTTGATCTTGTAAGGATGTAGGCCAAGATCTTTTCGCAAAATTCGCCACAACGACGTCACAGAGATGCCCAACGCTTGAGAACGACGTGTGAGAGACACATTTGGGCTTTCTTGAACTGAAGCCTCAGCGGCAGCAATATTTTCGACACTATGGGCACTTCTTTGTCTCACTGGCACGGGAACATTTTGTACTGTGCCTGTGGATTCAAATTTTTCCACTAGACCCTCAATTGACCCACTGACTCCAAATTTCAGTAGTAAAATTTAATAATTTCGACTCGTTGTTGGCTCGTATATCTTTCCATGATGAAATTGCAAACCTTTCTGAAGAGAAATGTCAAAAGAGCGGGAAAACATATGGCGTCGTTTGCTGTCCCTATCGATTTACTTTTGTAGCGTCTCTGTTGAAAAACCCTTTATGGTTTTATGTTTTAAGATTTGTTATTTTTCAATAAGTATATAGTGGTAATCTGCGGATTTTATTCCTCTTTTAACTGGTATTGATTTAAGCGGCTGTGAAGTTTTATGTAGCCGTTGCACGTTTTCCTCTCAGTTACTCCCCGCTACGGATCGGTCTGTGGTGTGTACGATATCCCTACGTCATAGGGATGAGGCCCCCTCGGTCGGTTCGTTAAAAAAAAAAAAAATATGTATATTTTATAAAAACTAACAAATTCATTTAAAAACACAAAAATAGATATTCAGAACTACAGTAAGATACATATGTAATTAAGGTATAAAAGTTTAGTTTTTAATTCCATGTTTCGCGGACTCTAATTCAAATATTTGCTTTTTCAACTCCAGCTGCACCATTTTGCGTCTAGTTGTCTCTAGTTCAATTTTTTTCTTATACTCGAACTTTTCTTTTGCAAGTTTATATTTGCATTCCTTTAAATCGCAGTTTCGTTTTTGATACTTCGTAACGTCAGCGATGTTATTGTTAATTTCGTAGAGAATAGTATTAAAATTGATTTGATTCTGATCATTTGCATTCAGTATTTTCAACGAATTTTCTTGGAAAGCTATTTGATTATTAACTTGCTTATTGAGGAGACTGCAAAAGTTCATCATTAAGAATTAAGACACTGCTTTGCTCTAAATTTTCACCATCAGTGGCAATAACACTTGCAACTGATTCAGTGCTTACATTTCTAACTCCAAAATCGCTTGTTCCACTCAACCCGTTGACAGCTACATTAATGGACAGTAGATAGGACACTTGCTGTTCTTGCATAGTAAGGGAGCAGAAATTACTCGGATCTCCGCCGGTTCCAGAATTAACATTCATTCTTGCGACGGCATTTCTCTTTAACATGGTGCTTATAATCTGCCCACACTTTCTTCCAACCAATAACATCTCGAGAGGGAACGCATGCAGCATTAAGGTCTTGTGTTAGTAGTTCCCACAATTCCTTGGACTTGCTTTTTGCTTGTGGACCATAAAATCTATCATTATCTCAAACTGCTTCGGTTTGGTGTTCGTATTTTTCTTAGCAACATTCCTTAAGTTGAAAGGGTAATACATGTTATAAAAATGTTATAATTTTAAATAAAAATTACTTACATTTTTTACTTCCTTCTCACTTGCAAAATACCTTTCGAATAAAATTCCAACGATTTTCCGTTTTTGACGCTCATTTTCGTTTTACACAGTTGTATTTTTAAGTAGGAATTTTTGAATACGTAAAGGGTAAAATCATTTCCGTACTTTCGGATCAAAATTTTCGAAAATCGTATTATGCAGTAGTACAATTTCTTCGAATTCGTAAATATTTCTATTTGAATCGAATTACGCAGTAAGCCCCCAGTTCTTGCGAAGTTTCGTAAGAAAATTTTGTCATTTACAGTGGTCTGCAACGAAATAGATTCACACACTCTTCAAAACTTTTATTCTCTGCATATCAGTTGTCCAAGGTGTTTCCTGTCAAGAAATTCTGAAGCTGATTGACCGTCTTCTGCTGAATGTAATGTCGTAATTTTTAATAAATTTTTTTACAGTACTGTTCTCCAGGTCAGTGTCAGTATTTTAAAGGATATGTAATGACGTGTACTATAAAATAGAGTCAATTACAAAAAAAATAATTTTTTTTTTTGAAATGGTTAATGGTAGTTTGGATTTGAATTTGAAAACAAAGATTAGCTTCTAAATATGATTTATGCTTATTAGTAGCATTAATAAATTGTCATTATTGACGTTCCAAAATGGGCCAATCTAAGTATTGCAATCATGAGCGCCAAGAAGGAATAAAAGAGCTGAGAAAAGAATTCAGAAGCTACATACAAATTACTGACATAATTGGATGCTCAAAGAAAATGGTGGAGACCGGAATAAAATATAACCCCAATCAAGGAAACAGAGGGAAGCTTTGAAAATTACAGAATATTTGGAACCAAAAATATTGCGCCACGTAGAGTTCGACTTTTGTTTCCCCTTCCGCCCTTAACAGGCAATACGATCGGGATGTTGGCACCTGTACATTAAGAAAAATGGGAACTAAAAAAAAATGTAAAGGCAAAAAGTGTCCGAAAAGTTCCATTTCTATGCAAACGGAACGTTCAAGAAATGTTGCATTTTGCCCGTACGCAAATGGGGAAATTTTTTGAGGACAGATGAAACAAAAGTGAGTTTGGTTAATTATGATAGGAGCAATCTTCCTGTACGAAGACCTTCCAACACCGAATTCCGGCCCCAAAACACAATCCAAACAGTTAAACAAGGTAGCGGGAATATAATGGCATGTTGTTGTTACAGTGGGACAGAACCTTTAATCCAAATTGAACAGACAATGGACGCTGCATATTATACCAATATATTAAGAAACATCATGATGCCTTGTGCTGAATGGGAAACGCCGCTTCGATGTGTGTTTCAACATAATATCGACCCCAAACACACATCGAAGCGAGCAAAAGCTTGGTTGGAAAATCATAGTGTCATAGTTTTAAGATGGTCTATGCAGTCGCCGGGCTTAAATCCTATTGAAAATTTGTGGCGGGACATTAAAGTGCCTATAAAGGGAATAAACCAATTTAATAAAGATGAGCTTAGGGCACTGGCACAATAGGCGTAGAAAACATTCCACTCACAACCTGTTAGAGACTTGTGGATTCAATGTCAAGGCGGTGTTGCTTAGCTTTGATACAAAATAATAGTTATTTCACAAAGTACTGAGATAATATAAAGGATGAATGAATCATACCTTTTACTTTCAGATGTTGAATCGAGATGACTCTATTTTAATTCACAGGCAACACGGGATATTATGAAATATTTTGATTTATACCTAATGATTTAATTTTAGATTACGACATTAATGTTCGAAAATGTTATATCTAGTTCTTAATTGAACAATAACAAATAAAAGTTCTAAATAAAATTAAATTTTCCTACATTTGTTATTTGCTTTGAAAATGCTGATTAGTGTTGACTCAATTTCAACGCACACAACTGTAACTTTAAACGAAAAATTTTGTTGCGGAGAGTTGCAACATATCTCTGATTTACCTGAAAAATATTTCATTACTAATTCTTCATTTTATTTGTAACGCATCTGGTGTATTTTTGTTGGTTAAAATAATCGAAATGGCAAAATTCCGGTCCCAAACAATTGCCAAATAGACATATTCGTACGAAATAACTTTGGCGTAATAACCCTGTAATGGATTTCACATACAAAATTTCTGCGAACATCAAATAAAAAATTACATGAGGTGTCAGGGGACAACCGGTTGGAAAGAAGTTCCTTTCGCTATATTATGTAAATGAGTTTTCAACAGAGACGCCACAAAAGTAAATCGATAGGGACAGCAAACGACGCCGTATTTTTTCCCGCTCTTTTGCCATTTCTCTTCAGTAAGGTTTGCCATTTCATCATACGAGCCAACAAGGAGTCGAAATTATTAAATTTACTACCGAAATTTGGAGTCAGTGGCCTCAACTTTAAGAGCGCTACGTCCAATTTATGGTCTTCAGCGATGAGGCTCATTTCTGGCTGAATGGCTTCGTCAATAAGCAAAATATGCGTTATTGGTCAGATAGCAATCCACACGTAATCCATGAGTCATCATTGCATCCAAAAAAAAATTACGGTTTGGTGCGGTTTATGGGCCGGCGGCGTCATTGGGCCGAACTTCTTCCGTGATGTTCAAGGGCGGCACATTACTGTGAATGTGAATCGCTACCGTTCAATGATAACCGAATATTTTTGGCCCCAATTGGATAATATGGACTTGGAGGACATGTGGTTCCAACTGGACGGCGCCACAAGCCACACAGCGAATGCCACAATCAATTTATTGGAAACCAAGTTTGGCGAACGTGTTATCTCACGAAATGGCCCAGTCGATTGGCCACCTCGGTCGTGCGATTTGACACCGTTAGATTATTTCCTGTGGGGCTACGTCAAGTCTATGGTCTATGCCAACAAGCCAGCGACGATTGATGAACTTCGTACGAATTTCGAACCTGAAATTGCAGCAGTATCGGCCGACTTACGCTTGAAAACCGTCGAAAATTGGGTTCAGCGTCTGGACTTCTGCAAGCGTGCCCGTGGTGGCCATGCAAAATAAATCGAGTTCCATACATAATGGCAGCGAACGTACTTTCACAGGAATAAAGAATTTCATTGGTATCTAAAACCGGTTTTGTTTTATTTGAAAAAACTTTTGTAGCGCTCTTATTGAAAAACCCGTTACATAAAAGCATCTTTGCTAAACCTAAAATTTTTAAGAAAACTAAAAGAGCAACGTTTAAATTGTATGTACAGGGTGCGGCTAAAGTAACTATATGATTTGTTTTTTAAATAACTATTGAATGGAATGAAAAAAACGAAAAAATTTATGATAAAAAGAAAGTTTATTTTATGTTATTTTGTTACATTAATTATGAAAAATAATATCAGTTAAATGAGAACCGTTTTCTCTAACGCAAAAATGTGCTCTTTTTATGGCATTTTCCATAACTTTGTTGAGTGCAACAATATTTTCGGCCGATCTGCCAGTTCAAGGTCTGCCCGTACGTATTGAATCTCCGACAGTCCCATATTCAGCAAAATTATTCACCAACGAACGAATGGTTGGACCCGTTGGAGCAGTTCTTACACCATAAAATCTTCTGTATGCACGTTGAGTATTAATTATCGAACGATTATTTTCAATGAATAGAAAAACAATCTTAGTTCTTTGCGCAATTGTATAGCGTTCCATTTTTAAATATTCTCCCAAGTGTAATTTCTGAAATAGGAAAAAAGAAAAAGTTAAATACTCGCAAGCAAAGAAGTTACAATTGTTTTACATCATATAGTAACTTTAGCCGCACCCTGTAGTAATATATGATATTTTTTTACTATTTAGGGTTTTATTTCTTACCGTTTATCATTCAGATTCATTTAGGCAGTTCACATGGTGTACTATTGTGTTGTATTTATCGTATATGCTAAAATAATACAACAGTTGTAAATATGTTGTTGGTATTCTTCATGTTAATATATTTTACGACTATACAACCTGAGCATGTCTGTTTTTCCAGTGTACTATGTTGTATGTTCAGTGTCAGCTGGTTTTTGTTTACTATTTAATCAGATATATTGTTGTGTTTTGAAGAAATTTTGCATTTTTCTACAACATTAACTCAAGAATTAATTTTTATTGGTAAAATAATAAAATAATTAAATTGGACAAATGGAAGGAGAAGAAACTAATTCGGTAAGTTTTTGTGCACAAACTTTTCACACAAACCCGTAAAAATTTTATCTTTTTCGCTTCTTGTTGGAATTTTTTAATTTTTGTTAATAATTTTCTTTTGTTGCTTGACTTTTTTATGACTTATGATTTAGCACATACAACATGCTGCTCACATGCATAAGTCATATGTAGTAATTTGTTAAATATGACTTTACGACTTATGACTTTAGGAGACCATGTGAATTCCCTAATTATATATATTAATTTTCTCTGAACTCTTTCCAAAACAGCATTCTGATTATTTTCATCGATCCACAGCGAAACACAATCCATTTTATGATTATTTTATTATTTTAACAAATATTTCCTTAACAAATCAACGTGTTCTATCATTTTTTCGTGTTGTATTGTTTTTTGATCGTAGTTGACATTTAAATTCAAGTGCTGCCAAAGTTAGAAAGGAAGCTATCCGAAAGTGTTAGACGGTACAATTTGGTTTTCGTTTCGGAAATTCTATTCGAATGCTTTTAGTTTTCGAATCGAATTACGCAGTAAGCCCCCTGAATACGAGGCTTACCGAAATAGTTTTTTTTTTTGTCTCTAAAGTACTGAAAGTTGTCAAGTGTTCAGTTTTGAATCTTCTTTAGAGGCCCTGTGCACTTGATATTGTATCTTTACAGCAACACTTGTTGCTCAAACTTTCAACATTGATTTAAGGAACATGTTGCAAGTTCCACTGCTCTCAGTTGCCTTCCACTTGAATACACTGGGTTTTATAGCACAATATGCAAGTGATTCATGCCCGTTAGGAAACTGGTCGAAATGAAATTTAGAACCTATGACAAGCTGTGGAACTTGCAGAGAGCATGCGCTTTAAAGACACAGTACAATAATTATCTTAATTCAAATTGTACAGCATCCTTTAGGATGTGTTTGCCATTCAGGACTTACACAATTGAAAATCAGTTGCATTTTGTGGCTGCTCGGGAACGGTTGTAATCAGCGGTTTAAAAAAGGATACGCTTTAGAGTTTGAAACGATTACACCAAATACAGCAAACCACAATGGAAAAGGCTTCAATGGGAATACATTTAAAGAAGAAATGAGATAAACTGAGAGCAATATAAAAAAAAATGAGAGAACATTTGAAGGAGTCAGGTAATTTGTGAGAAGCTCTCTTACATTAGTAGGAAGTGCATACAGTGATTGAAAAGTTCACCGGCAAAGTGGGCGATGTGAGAGAGGAGACTTTAGTGGAGAGTTAACAATGAAACACGAAAGAGAGTGAATGATTGTAAAATGTGATTTTGTGTGTGGGTATGTTAAAGTGCAATCTAAGAAAAGGAAAAATAATTAAAATACGAAACAACAATAAGAAAATATAACATAAATACAACAACACAAAATTGCTGGGTGTACAAACAGCAAAGTGTTGTACATAAAGAGTTAAGCAGTACCAGCTCGTGGTTGCTGTTGTTGCTTCATATTATCCACCTCCACCTCCATCTCCACTCCCACCTTTACAATTTACCTCATCCTTTTGCATGTTCTTCTAGTACGGTGATTTGCATTTGTGCTTTTGTAGTTTTGTCTGTGTGTGTGTCCTGGGGCTAGAAGAAAGCATAACGTCAAGGATGTTGCTTCATTAAAGAAAGACGTTCTCACTCTTGCACACACACTCTCTCTCTCTATATCTGTCGCAGGCGAGCGGTTGAAGCGAACGGTTGTTCGAGCAAATTTAAGTCGCGGATTATGATAAATTTAGATGATTGATGAAAAGATATAAAATGCTGATGTTAAGTGAATAAAGTGAAAAAAAACTGTGTAAAAAAATTAATTGTAAAGAAATGAAAATAGCAAGAAGAAATAAAGCTAACAAAGTTTAACAAAATTCATCATATTCATTGAATTTAAAAAGAAATTTTACTACATACTTACATTTTGTTATTGAAATGTAATCCATCATTTACGGATTATGAACAATTGATAAATTCATCAAATTCATATCAATAAAAAGGTTGGTATTATTCTCATACATATGTATGTATGTGTATGTAAATCCTTAATAAGGATATATGTGACTTGTATGTCGGCTTACAGTTATGTTAAAGTGCAAACAGTTTTGAAAAATATGCATATACAAACGTATTGCATACGCAGTAAGTTGGTACAATATTTTACCGGCATTTTCCTTGCTGTACACAATATATACATACAAAGTGCATAGGACCAGTGTTGTCAACGTATCGAGTGGTGGCATCAAGGAAAAAGTATAATGGTGATTTCTACTGAACACGTATCACACTTTTTTTTTTATTATTTATTTCGTCTATCATGAATACAATTAAGAAGTATATAAATTTTCCTTAATATTTAGAAATTTGAGAATTTACTAGAAGTATTGCAGCAAATACTGGCATTAAACTATTTTAGCACCAAAATTAGATCTGCACCAAAATTTCACCAACGGTAAAGGCTTTTGCGCTGAGTGGAAAAATAAGTTTTGTTTTTTGCGCTAGGTCCAACTTATTGAGATATATGACTTTAATGCTTGAGCATATAATCGGTCATATCTCAGGTATTTATCATGGGATCTGCTTGAAATATGTATCATTACGAAGCCCTTGTGAAACTCTACAACTCTGTGTATAAATATATTTTCTTTTATTAAACCATTGATGGCTTATTTAAAAAATTGTTTGTTAACCTCACTTTTTTTGGTTTAATCAATTTGTTGCTCTTGTCTTTTGGCGTTGTTGTCTTTTGTCGTTGTTGTTGTTGTATTTTATTTCTGTTGTCCTTTGTTGTAGTTGTTACACACCAAACTAAAAAAATTATTTCTATAAACTCGCGCGATTTTTCTGATTTTGTCACACATCGACTTAAGGTTCAGAGGGAATTTTATCCCCCCTGCCGGACGGCTAGTTGGAATATAAATTTAACGATTTATGAAATTAATTTCATCAGGATTGGATATTAAATGGCAGCGTTATGCGCGATTATACATTCAAGCTTTGAAGACCTATATTTCGGAAAATATGGACTTCCGCAAACTTTTTTTTTTCTTTTTTTAAATCCGCATTTAATGCTCTACCAGGCAAAAAAAATGAAAAAAAAATCCAATTTTGCTGCTAAAAGAAATTTGCTCCAATTTTTGTTTCATCCGACAAAATCACTTGTTTCCAGCCATCAAATGTCCAGTTTTAATGCGTTTTGTAAAACTTAATTCCAACTTTCAGATTCTTGTCCACATTCCTGTATCCATTTTAGTCTCCTACTGTATACAGAGTGATTCAGGAAGTTCCGGACAAATTTCTCCAGCGTATTCCTTGGCTCATTTCATGAAGAAAAGTCCACTAGGACCATGTCCGAAAATGCAAGGGTGCGAAATGGCAGCGGGTTCAAAATGTTCTTATTGGCGGTCGGAGGTTAGTAGGGTAAAGTTGCTAACTTCTGAGCCAGTGGTCGGACTTCCTTTAACATCAAATGTTTTTTTTGCTTATGTGTTTGTTTCTTCAGCCAAAAATTTCAATAAAATAAAATCTTAATCCATGAACATAAGTATGTAATGGATTTACCATCCGTACTAAAGAAATAACAAACTTCATACATTTTTTCCGAACCTTTTCAACACGAGCAACCTGAATGTCACTATGTGGACACCAAATCACAGAAGCACGTACTAACTTCTATCCGACAAATGAGGCATAACTCAATTTGAGTGTGTTAATTACTTACTTATCCGGTGTCGAACAACGCCGAGGGGTCAGGGACCTAACAAAACGAAGATAACATATTTCGGCAACCAGTTCGATCTTTTGCATTATCTCTCCAGTTGGCAATACCAAGTGTACGCAGGGATTCGTCAGTCCGATTCCTCCAGCGGAGTCTTGATCTTCCTATTTTTCGTTTTCCTTCGAGTTCGGTTTCGAAAACCCTTCGTGCTGGTTCGTCTTCATCCATTCTACTGACATGGCCTAGCCAGCGCAATCGCGTTATTTTGATCCGCTAACTATGTCTATGTCAGGATAAAGCTTGTACAGCTCATGATTCCTTCGTCGCCGATACTCGCCGTTGTGCACTATAGGGTCATAAATCTTCCGGAGTATTTTTATCTCGAAGACTCCCACAGATGTTTCATCTGCTTGCGATAAGACCCAGGATTCTGCGCCATAAAGCAGGACAGGTTGTATGAGAGTCTGGTATACTGAAAGAAAAATGTTTCGTCGCATGTATGAAACATTTTCGTTAATGCGTTTACGTTGTTATATTGAAAAGTGTCGTATATCCGACAATTTGGTAGTCGTTGCAACGAAAAATTTCATACTTGACTTCTTAGACAATTTTTCATTTCGTTGCTGGAATTTTCTAGAAAAATGGGTTGAAAATTAAACAAAAGTAAAGGCATGAGTTTTAAACTACTGATATTTGGTTTATCTATTACTTTTAAAAGGGAAAATAATGGTTTGGGGTTTCCTTGATTTATCTTTATTTTCCACTTTAAAAAATATTTTTGAATATGTATTAGACATTTTGTCATTCTTTTTACAATCCCATTAGAATTTTTTGCCACTTGAAATGATTGCCGTGTCATCCGCATATAGGGTGGCTGTTGTATCCTTATGGAGTTTAAAATACGATGTTTACACTGAATATAATATAGGTGGTAGAACAGGTCCCAGTGGCACACCCGCAATAATTGTCTTGCTTGAGGACTTTTTGTTGTCAAAATCAACGACAAAAGTTCTGTCCGATAGGAAACTTTTAATTATTTTGTTAATTATTATTTGAAGAGTTTGAAAACTAGGCCATTGTGCCAAATAGTGTCAAAAGCCTTCTCTATATCAACAAAGTAAAATGCCAGTACACCTTCGTCGCTGTTTGTTACAAAGCGCTAGTTTCTCAATTCTTTTAATTTGATGAATCGTAGAGTGCTCTTTGCGAAATCCAAATTGTACATTTCCTAAAATTGAATTATGTTCGGTAAATTCATTTATCCTATTTAGAATTATTTTTTCAAAGACTTTATCAATGCAATTTAGCATACTGATTGGTCCGTAGCTATTTGGATCTTTTCCTTGCTTTAGGATCGGTATAACTTTCGCATGTTTAAATAGTTTTGGGAAATATCTGTGTTTTAAGCAGCAGTTGAATATATTGGGTGAGAATGTTGAATATCATATCATGCATATTCTTCAAGACTATAGGTTTGATACCATCAATACCTGGAGCTTTCTTATTACATAGTGTGCTTGTATATAATTTTACTTCACCAAATGATGTTTGAACTAATTCTGAATTCGTTTCTATATCCTGATTATCCAGTCTGTCAATGTATTTTAAGACTTTCCGTTCAGTTGGTGAGATCATATTGTGAGTAATTTAATCAGCCTCTTTAAATATTTCCGCTAAAACGTTGGCCGTTTCTTCACTACAGTGTATATCAGCGCCATCTTTTGACAATGTTCCAACCGACGATTTTTTCCCCTTCATAGCCGATGACAATAACCACATTTTTTTCTTTTAAGGTGGCAACCCTTGCAGAAATGTATTCCAGCCATAGAATAATACAAACGTAGATAAACTTATTCTCTCATCTGACGTTTCATTTCACACTCTTCATCGTAGGTTTGTGGAAATGAGAGAAATTAAATTTAAAATTATCTTACACCAGGTGGAGTTACAAAATATGTTCACTTAACTTTTTCCTGTCGTTTTGGTGTAGAACTGAAAAATTTAAATATATTTTGCACTTTTTTGTTGACTTTTATCGTTGGTATACATTTGTATTGTATTTAACACAATAAGTTTGTCACAAAAACACGAAATTCTGTTGTTGTTCCTTTGTGGATCGCTGTATACCATTGCCACCATCTGGTATTATTGAACGCATATTTTCCACCAACCAATGTTTACTTTCCATCGTACCTATGACGTTTAATTTATTGAGCGAATAAAAACTTCTATGGTATGTATTATTCTATGATTCCAGCTGTTATTTTTATCGCTTGACACGTGATGATTTATCAACAGTGTCAGCTGATTAATGCAACTGTTTAAAACGTTTCGCTCCAATACATCACTACTTCTTTCTAATTTTCGACTATATCTATTTCTCTGTCCGATCAGATATAGACTTAATCGTGAAAGATTTTTCTGCCATGACTCCGGCTTTCCCGGTGCGATTTATTTTGTTGCTTCTTGGATAATGTTTGTGGGTTTTAGGGGAACTTCTTCAACACGTGCCAACGACACGGCAATTCCAATTCCCCTTATTATATAGCGGGATTTGGAGCGATTGTAAAGTATGCGAACAAGGGACCGTGCATAACAAAGGTGCATGGTCAGAGCAAAGCAAATCGTCAAGGGTCAAAACTGGAGAGATTTGAAGACCGGAGTTAGTGCGCAGCGAAGCCACCAACGAAGGCTGTATAATAGATCTTTGCTGTCTTGTGAAAGATGTCGGAAAATTTATGTAATATTGAGATCTGAGTTGATGTCTATACAATTTGCTGCCAGCTGTGTTGTTACGTATGGCGCTTCAAAGAGTCACAACTCAAAATTTTCAGACTTTACATTTTTAGTTAAAAAAAAAATAACAAGGACTATTTGGGCGCCTTAGTCTTTACATTTTTAGTTAAAAAAAAAGTAACGAGGACTATTTGGGCGCCTTAAAAACCTGTGACGACTTCCTTTTTCATTTCGTCAAAATTACCGCCACCTATAAATATGTATGTCTATTATTGAGAATCTTCACACATTTTTGAACTTCTCGGAACCGGTTGTGGACACTTTTGAGTATTGACTCTTTTGTAATTAAAAAAAAATGGTTTACCGTTACATCCCACGAGGGGATTAGGGAGAGCTTCTCACAACCAGCAAGCTGTGCGCGTTCTAGTTTTACACTCACTGATTGGGACGTACAGTTTTACACCGGTTCCGAACGGTATTTTGAGAAGCTTTTTCACTAAGCGAGGTGACCGCCGTCGAAAGAAATTTAAGGTGGTCAGAGTAGGGATTGAACCCACGTCCTCATGCACAAGAGCCGCGCACACTTGCACCACCGACGGCTTTTGTAATTAGGGTACGATAAAAAGTCGACAGAGAAGTCATCATCGCTAGTAGTTAGTTCCTTTATTAGTGTAAGCGATGACTTTTTTATTTTTTGAACAGAATTTTAAGTTCATGGTTTTTGATCTACATCATGAATTTCAAACATGCAAATTCTGTACATTCATATACATTTCAGAAGAAAACTTTTGGAATATTTTCATTAACAACGTGGGAAGATCTTAAGGACATAGTTTCCATACAGGGTCTAATGTCATCGGCCAGTTTTGTACCTCCCATAATTGAAAAATAAAAATAAGTTAACAAAACCAAAATTCACATTAGGCCTCAAAGGACATCCGGTTGGAACAAAGTTCCTTTCGCTATGTATTTTGTACTAGTTAGTTCCAACACGTCTAATGCGCCTGTTGAAAAATACGATAATTTAAATGGATCTTTAAGAAAATATACTTTTTGTAAAATGATTTGAAGAATGTATTTTTGAAGAAGAAAGTATATTTTTAGGTAATTTTTGTAAGAATATTTACTATATTTTCCCTAAAAGGTCCTTTTTTAAAGAGAGGTACTTGTTTTATTAAAAACTAATGTATTTTTTTAAGGAAAGGTACTATTTTTATGAAGAATTACTTGCTGTAAGAAACAGCCATAAGAGTTTGAAATTTTTGTTACAAAGAAGTACTTTTAATAAAAACTGGCACCTTTTAAAGAAGTACTACTCTTTATAGGAAAATGTTATTTTGTTTTTTAAGAAAATGTACTTATTTTCACAAAGGCAACTTATCTCAAGACAGAAAAGAAAAGGTATTATTTTATTTTCAAGAAAACGTACTGTTAAGAAAAGGATTTTTTGTAAGGGAAAGTATTTGTTTTTAACAGAAGGTATTTTGTTTTGAAGAAATGGTTTTTTTTAAGAAATGGGATTTTTTTTAGAATTTATCCTTTTTCTAGAATGGGTAAATTTTTAAGACTAGGTACTTATCTCAAGAAAAGTTATTTAAATTTTTTTTTTGTAAGAAAGGGTATTTTTTTTAACAAAGTATTTTTTAGAGAAAAGTTTTTTTTTTAAAAATGGGAATTTTTACAATTGGTAATTTTTTCAAGAATAGGTAAATTTTTAAGAGTAGGTACGTACTTATCTCAAGAAAAATTATTTAAAAAAAATACTTTTTTTAAGAAAATGTACTTTTTGAAAGAAAATTTACTTTTTTAAGCAAAGGTACTTCTTTAAGATAAGGTATTTTTTTTTGTAGTAAAGGTACTTTGTTTAAGAATGTGAATATTTAATTTTTTTTGAGAAAATTTACTTTTGAAAATTACTTTAAAAGTTACTAAATTATTACTAAATTTTCTTATTTTAAACTTCTTTTACTTTGGCTTTTCTAAATTTACTTTTTATTGGGTTCAAAACTAAAATATATACTGAGTATTGGTTACAGGCTCCACCTAGAAAACTTCCCATTAAACAAGAAATTTCCAAACATATGTGAGACATCTACTTAGTCTAGACACAAACCAAAGAAAAATTAAACAATATAGTTCAGAATAGTGGGATGTAGCATAATAGTGTTAAAACAAAAGTTGATTCATTTTTTTCCATTTAGCCCCCATCCCGCAACGTGTGATAAGGAACTTCGTTCCAAAAATATTGTAAAGGAAAAGAAAAGTTATAACTAAGAATCCTATATAATGGGTGTTTTTTTAGTCGCAGCAGAACTTAGAATGATAATACAAGACAGAAATATTGTTGGAATGAAATTTTTTTTATTATAATCTGGTACATAATTTCATGGCATTTATTTTTTAAATATGATTTCCGGCATATGCCCGCCTATTCGATCAGTGTAATTGTTGACTACTTTTTCCAATAAATCTGGCCGTATGGCGTTAATGGTGGGTTGAATATTGACTTCCAATGCTTCAAGAGCTGCTGGTTTGCCGGCATAAACCAGTGCCTTAACATAGCTCCATAAAATGTAATCCAGTGGTGTTAAATCGCACGAATGAGGGGGCCAGTGTACAGGACCACTTCTGGAATTAAAGTTGACGCCAAATTGATTTTGCAACAAATCGATTATTATGCGCGCTGTAGGGCAAGTTGTGCCGTCTTGTTGAAACAAAGTGTCGTTGATGTTTAGCTGATTACATTTTGGAAACAAAAATTCAGTCAGCATGGCTCGTTAGCGCTCGTCATTCACCATAACGTCAGCTCCTTGCTCATTTCGAAAGAAATAAGAACCGATGATACCGCAAGCGTGCAAACCGATTCAAACAGTTAATGTTAATGGATGTACTGGTCATTCGTTAACGGCTTAAGTATTGTCTTCGCTCCAAATGAAACGAAATCGATCAATAATAACCGCTCATTAAGCCGATTATGTTGACCATAAAATGGACGAAGTGCTCTGTGAACTTCGCGCACATATTTATTTTTTCAAAGTAAATTTCGTTTCATTATGTCTTGCCGTTATCGTTTATCGTTTCATTATGTCTCGCCAAACCTTAAGCGAACCACAGACTTGTCATTCATGAGCATGAGCTTGGTCGATAACTTTATATCCAACTGATGAATTTGAAAAAATGTTACCAAAAAATGTTGTGAACATGATAGTGATGCGAACAACTTCGATTACATTCTTCTTTGGTATCAAAAAGGGTGGTAAACGGACAATAAACACCAACGATAGCAGATGTTCATGCTCATGAATGACAAGTCTGTGGTTCGCTTTACTGACCAGAAGTCTCAACTCTCAACTGTGAAACATAGTTATCGATATCGATAATTCTCATGCAGCTAAAAAAAAACACCTTATTCATGTTAAGATAATAAATAAAACGAGATTTTTTTGTTTATTTTTTTCAAATTCGTTGAATATAGCTGGTTGGGAAGTCATGAAAGAATTTGTATGTTTGCACTAAACTGTGAATAAAACATTTGTTTTTTATTACCTCCTACCAATTTCGCTGGATTTTAAGTGACTTAACTGACTTTCGTGCTAACAATAAAATACATTTAGGTGTACCAAAAACTAACAATATGATTTTATAAAAATTTGAGAATTTGGTTTCTGACAATTAAAGATCTGATTCGTGCAAAAGACGAACGAATCATAGAGTTTGCATCATTCATTTAAATGAATTGAATACATGTGAATGTTGTTATGAGTGGACATTCATTTCACTCAAACAACAAATGAATGCATTCAATGCAATGCACAAAGTGTATGAATTATTTATTTAAGCTACCATAGAACAATAGATAAGAGTCGCAATCCCTCTCTTTACGTTCTCTCGATGACGGAGAGGTAGTAAGTCACTACATTCAGTTCGAGTTGCTGTTGTATGTTACATTTTGGTTGGATACAAAAACGGGCATAAATAATAGGGAATGCGAACTTTCGCTCGATGCAACCAACATGAAACATGATCTAGCTGCCATTAGTATCAATCAAAAACTATTAGTTTGCTGCATAGTTTATTACTGGTTGCGTGTCGCGCTTTCGCCAATCTACTCTGTTTTCGATGAACTTCTACTTCATAGTCGATCAGCTGTGTCAAGGATACCACCTGGTGCAACACAATGCACTACTGTAAGATTTTTTTCTTGATGTAAATAGCAATTTGTGATTTTATCAGCCATTGCAAAAACACGCGGGCATAGCGAGTAAATCATTACTCAAAATTTCCGCACGGAGAATGAGGCCCTTGAAGCTCGGGAGTACTGAGAACAATTTTATATAAAAACCCACGGGCTCTTAAAAAGATTCCGACAACGTGGACAATTTGTGGTTGTGTTCGGTGCTCTAAGATTTATTTGCTCCCAAGAAGGAGCGTGGTGCAATAACTCACTGCTCGCACTCTCCTTACAAACCTCATGCTGGTCATACACGTTAAAAATTCTTCTTCAAGTCTGTATGAGTTGAAGTTTGGTTATCGGTTGTATGAAATTCAAATTCTTTTTTTTTTTGTTTTGCTCTAGGTTCTACCAACTGGTTTAACGTGTACATCCAGCTTTATACTGAAAAGAGGACATATTGTATACATGTTTATAATACGAAATATGTGAAATAGTGCGGACCATAAGATCATAAAATATGACAAAAAATTCAAACAACGTATAAAATCTTACAAAAATATACCAAAACTACATAAGTGTATAATGCACCACAAAGAATATTGTACTAAAAATGTGTTCAAAAACGTACATAAAGTGTACCCAACAACAACATGAACGTACATAAATGGTATAAAACTGTGTATAAAATACACATGTAACTAATATGTCGAAACAAGTACATTAAATGTTCCAAAAAGTGTACCTAAACGTACATACAGTGTACTTAGAAGTACCTAAAGTGTGTGTAAAGTGTGCAAATCAAGTACTTGAAAAGTACATAAAATGTACCAAAAGTTATATAAAGAGTCCCAAAAAATATATAAAGTGTACCCAAGAGAACATAAAATGTGCCAAAATAGTACATAAAATGTACCAATAAAGCACGTACAATTTATCAAAAAATTTATAAAAGTTCATTTACCAAAAAGTTCTTCAAATGTACCAAAATATACATATAATATTTAGTACATTAAGTACAAACACAAAATTAGCAAAAGTTCACCAAAAATTATATAAAAGTAATAAAGTTGTACACGCTTAAAAACATGAATATATCGCAGGAAGCATGTACATTAGGGTGGGTAAAAAAAAAAAATTGCTGCTGTCACCAGCTAAAAATGAAGTTCAGAGTGTTTAGTGACTAGTGACTATTTAGTGACGAGTAAAAATGACGGAGTTATTTTGATATTTTCTTAGGACTCCACGAAAATCCACTAAAAAACGGCATTTAAACTTCTACAACTCAATCAACTTCCAAAATACAAATAAAAACAATATGTGCAATGCAAGAACTCATAAAGGTCTACGTACCCGTAATAAATGTTCCAAATATCTGCAACATCTTAAAAGTTACACCCAAAAAACCTGATAATTAGAGGTGTTTTTAAAGCAAAATAGCTCACAATTTGCTGAACCCAAAATCGCAAAATTTTGCAAATAGTCATTAAACAATCTCAACTTCATTTTTAGGTGGTGACCTAGAAGTGATTTTTTGTTTGTATGGGATTTTACCCACCCTAATGTACATGTTTGCAAGCATTGTTTTCATGAATTTAAGATCTGCTGCTTTTTTATTTCTTTATTGTCTGCATCGTTTTTAGTTCTAGCGGTTTTCAACAAGCAAACCCACATTTTGGTCTCAAAAACATATAAGTATTATAGCCTATTAATCATTGTGTCTCAAACATGTTATATTGAATAGCAAACACAATGCGTTTGGGCACAAGTATAATATATTTGCGAAAAGCTAGAAACACGTTATATGTGCATCCAAACATTAAAAAAATACAGATTTTTCAGCGTGTATTTCTAGATGACCTTTCTTAGTATAATGATTTTTAATTTTAGTATCGGCTTGATGTCGTAGGAAACATCATGATTCTTAATTCGAAGATTCCTTTAAAATTTTAAAATCATATATTATTTTGAATAGTATTTAAGAGTATTTAAAACGAATTGAGATAGAACTGGTTAACCCACGTCAAATCACCTGGTTTTGGATTGTTCGAAAATTAATGGCGTCGTCCCCAATCTCGAATAGAAAAGCTGAGCCAACGACAACCATTCACTTACATTCGACTTCGATTGGGTTCCTCTAAACCTAAAAGTTCGTTCGACTGACTCAATCTTTGTTCGAAAATGACAGCAGATTCGAAACAAGGGATGCCAGTTTTATAATGATCTGTTTTGGTAAATTCAACATTTTCATTCGGCGTGAAATGACAAGATTGTTGAACTCAAATCAATTTTCTTTCGACTAGAACACGAGATCGAGGTACCGCCTGTAGGTTTTTCCAACCAAACCAGCACACGGGTGATATCAAAGAAACTGAAGATATTGCAAATGTATCTAGAAGATCGTAGTAGAAATTTTCGAAAGCATACGTTAATGTTATAGTTTCCTAATTTTTTTTTGCCAGAATTGTCAAATAATCGTGGTTGGCTTATCCCTATAGACGAGAGACTTCACGTTCGGTAACAAAGGAGAGTGTAATGGGGACAAATCGAACGAAAGAGGCGGCCAATTGACAGCGCCACAACGTGAGATTAATTGTACACCAAACTCGCGTCTCACGTGGTTCATGGTATCGCGTGTAGTGTGGCATGTGGCATCGTCCTGTTGAAACCACATGCGAACCAAGTATAACTCTTCCATTTTGGGCAAAAAAAGTTCGCTGTCTTCGAACGGTACTTTGCTCCAATGACCGTAACGTTGCGGTTATCCGCGTCTCTGAAGAGTACGTTTCAATGACGGCCCATAAATCGCAACAGACAGTGCATTTTTCTGGCTGTTGAACAGTGTCTGGCTGGCCTTCGGTTCAAATTCGGCAATTCTCTTTATTGACGTACCTGAAGAAAATTTTACGATAAAAAAGGTTATTTTATTCCAGCTTCCCCAAGGCCCATTCACCGAAAGGACGGCGTTGTTGTAGGTCGGATGGTTTTAGCTCCTGCATCAGCTGTATTTTGTATGACTTTAGACCTTCCGTTAAATCTTACAGGTGGTCGAATAAGACAAACCCAATTGCTGCCGATCGACTATAGATAGACATATCACGATGTTCATTACCACTGGCGGTTACAGCAGCAAGATTCCCCTCGCTACGCACTCTATGGCTACGGGTTGGTGGATGTAAAGGGTGTCTCAGTAAGAATACACTTTTTGATTTTACAATAAAAACACGAATTTTTAGAGACACTTGTAATATTTTTATTGCATTGTAAAGAAGATATGTTACGATTAAGTATGGAATACATTTTCCATCAAATGGCCCCCACGGGGCTGATGACAGCCCATTTCTCGTTTCGTAAAATTTTCCATAACTTTTTCACAGAAATGCGGCTGTTCTCACCGATGACCCGTTGGATGTCGAATTTGAGCTCAGGAATTGTTTCTGGTTTATTCACATATACCCGAGATTTCACAAAACCCCAAAGAATGAAATCGCACGGCATTAAATCGCATGATCTTGGTGGCCAGTTGACATCAGAATTTCTTGAGGTAATTCGTTCCTGGAAATTGTTGGTGCTATAAATCCATTGTTTCATGCACGGTATGGCAGGTGGCGCCGTCTTGCTGAAACCACATGTCGACCAGATGCATGCCACCCAGTTGAGGCCACAAGAACTCCGTTATCATGTTCCTGTAACGACTGCAGTTCACAGTCACTGTAATTTCGGCCTCATCTTCAAAAAAGTAAAGCCCAATCACGCCACCTTACAAAAATCCAAACCAGACAGTGGCTTGCTGTGTGTGCATTTGTTTCTCATGGATTGCATGAGGACTTTCTGAAGATTCGACAATTTTATGTATTCACGAAGCCATTTAATTGGAAATGCGCTTCATCGGAGAAGATGGCTTTTTTTAATAATTGGCATTGACTTCACTTTGATCCGTTACCCATTGAACGAATTGCCGAATTGCCATTGACCGAATTACCGAAACGAATCCATCTTCTTCTGGTTTGAGCTCCTGAGTAAGCTGAATTTTGTACGCATGAAGTTGGAAGTCCTTTGTCAAAATTCGCTGTGTAGTGCTTCGTGAAATTTGAAGTTGTTGAGAACGATGCCGAATTGACGTTTTCGGGGTTTCGGCAACACTCTCGTTTACTGCAGCAATGTTTTCAAGAGACCGACCGGTATGTAAAGGCATAGGATTCCTACTGTTTATCACCGACCCAGTTTATTTAAATTTTTGACCACTCTTCCAATAGTTGACACATTAAGTGCATGTTCTCGACTGCAAATTCTTCGAAGTTTGCGAGTTGTCTCAACATAACTTTCCGAATTGTTGTAAGAAGTTTTCACAATTATAGCGCGTTGTTCTTTCATAAAGCGCTCCATTTGCAATAACCGGCAGAATCATATGTGACAGCTGCCAAATTTCAGAGTTGCCTTTCACAAAAAATTATACTAAAGTCAAAAGGTGGAATCTTACTGAGACACTCTTTATTTATATTTATTAAACTAGAAAATAAAATTGCCACAAAGACAATTTCATTAAAAAAATCAATAAGTGACTCACGGGCGATGTGTTAACAGCTTTGTGTTACACGGTACGTGTTTGATTTCTATGAACACATTAGTAAATGTTGCATTGGAAAATAAAATAAAGAATAGTTTTTGTGCTGAAGGCTCTTTTGCAATTGCCCTTCCTTTTTTCTTACATCTCCTTTAACATTTGATGTAATATTGTAATAAATAAAGCAATATTTAGCTCTCTGAAATAATTGTTTTTGTTTTGTTATAAACAGAGCGACTACAAAAAGTATTGAATAGTATAGAGAACTTATTGCACTCTTTTTCCGCACTCGTGTAGAGAGTCTGAGTAAAAGAGCATAAACGAGTCTTATTCTCTTTACAGAATATTTCAAAATAAATGCACCATTTCGACAATGTTATTACATAAAACAATACAAAAAGTATAAATGTTTCAAAAGGCATCAACGTTTCACATCAAAATTAGGAATGGACCAAGTTATGACAAAAAGAGAGTAATATGTTTTAAAACATTCACCAGATATCTCTGGTGCTTTTTAGTCATACAAATCGTTCCATGAGTTCTCTATACTATTTAAAACTCTTTGGCGACGGCGGCCTGCTTGTTTATTCGCTGCCGCTACATCAATACCATCATACTTATTTTCAGGCAGAGACTATTGTTGTACAACAACCACGTATGTGATGCTAACGCTGTGTGTTGTTTGCATGTGTGCACTTTGGTAGATTGCCCTACCCGTGCCTATAGATGTTAGCGCGTCAACAATTTACTCGCAATTCGAACAGACATATTTTTTCTCATTATGCTCTCAAACAATAAGGTTGGATGTGAGCAATGTTTACTACCTATCAGCGGACATTTTGTATGCTAGTACAGAAATTGTACTGTTATATACAGTTGGGAATTTTAGTTCATTCAAGTGAGCGCTGGTTTTAGTTCAGCTCAACAGAATGAACTAGTTCATTCATTTAGTTCACTAGTTAATTGTATCATTGCAGCTTAACAGTTCATATGAACTGTGAACGAAAGAGCTCATTTCAGTTCAACTTGTAGTTTTAGTTCAATTGCAGCGAATAATTGCCAAATGATCTGATTTTTGCAGTTTTGTAAATTGTTTTGGATACTGTAATTTTATGTGAGCCGTCGGTGGTGCAATGGGTAGTGTGCGCGCCTCTTGTACTGGAGATCCTGGGTTCGATTCCTGCTCCGACCACCTTAAAATTTCTTTCGACGACGGGTCACCTCGCTTAGTGACGGCAACACTATCGAGTACTTAGCCATGAAAAAGCTTCTCAAAATACCGTTCGGAATCGGGGTAAAACTGTAGGTCAAAATCAGTGAGTTTAAAACTAAAAAGCGCACAGCTCTCTGGTTGTGAGAAGCTCTCCCCGATTCCTTCATGGGATGTAATGGGAAACCACTTATTTATTTTTTAATATTTATTTATACTAAATCACCATATTGAAGATCGACTTATGGATTGGGTATTCCGTTTCTGAAATATTGGTGTTCACGTAATATTTTTATATTTGGAAATGAAAGTGGGGATTAGCGTAGTAGTTATTGTGTAGAAGCCGGTTACGTATCCATTCCCCAATGATTGCAATATTAGGCACCTTTGTGCAAATTGAGTGAGACACCAGAAAATGAACTAGAAAACTGCACAACTGAAATACACAAAAACTACTGAAACAAGTGAACTACTGAAACAAAAGAGCGGAACAGTGTGAACTAGTTCATCTAGTTCACAAGAGTGAATCGTTCAATTGAACTAGTTCATTCGTGAACTACACAACTCTACTGCTATAACAAGAAACTGTTTGCAGCGAACAAAATGTTTGCTGGATTAACAAATATATTTGCTTTCCCCTTGCCAGCAGCCACTTCGTCTATCGTTCATGCAAATGCAAGAGTTAAACGAACTATTAACTTCAACATATATGAACCATATGATTTTAATTGAATATGTGTGACTTTAATACTGAAGTGACTATACAAGCAAGCGGATTATCGTATATTGAATTATTTTATTGTAATATTTATGAGTTTTGAAATTGGATTTTTTACCGATAACACTTGGTAGTGATAAAAGATAGAATTAATATACAAAAGTATCGAAATCCCGACTTTCTGCTAAACCTCTTTTAAAACTCCACAGAAACCCTGTTTTATTATCATTTCATGAAAGTAACTTTAATATTTGTTGACACATTGTTTCAGCTAACATGTTTGTCCAGATAACATGTTTCAGCTAACATGTTTGTCCAGCTAACATGTTTGTCCAGCTAACATGTTTCACTCGCATCACCATTTTCCAATAAGAAACATTAATTTCAACGACTTCAATGAATATAGTAGGTTGGCATCACTAGCTACCTTCTCTCATTGTTGCTGCTATTCATCCCTATTTTTTTTCATATTCAACATTCGCACAAGTATGCGGGTGTTTTATGTAGTATCGGAATTCGAGTCCGTGACCAGGGAAAACGTACTAGCGTACTGAGGGTGTACAAGTGCGGTGCAGTTATGTGTTGGCAGTACACTGTGTGTAACCAAGCGGCTTGTTGGTATTAGTAAAGGCAACAACCCAGCGGCGGAAGTCGCAAGGCCTTCCACAAGTAAGGCATGCGGAATGGTTCTTTTGTAATGCCTTCCTAAAATAAGGCCTGCGGAATGCATGAATTTTTTCATCAGATATAACCAAGAAGAACGTTTTTTAAATTTTGAGAAATTTCTTTTCCGATTCTTTTTAACCGTAATTTAATTGGAAAATTTCTTAGAAATTTTAAAATTATATTGTTTATTTAATATTTTTCAGGGTATTTTTAAAATTTTCCTTCTTTAGGCAATGGGCAAGGATGGCTTTATCTCCCAATCTCACGTAATGTTAAAAAGAAAGGAGGAGGTAATGCGTAGAGAAGGCCTTCCGTATTTTAAAGAAGGCCTATTTGGTCATGATTTCAGGCCTTCCAGGTCATGACTTCCGCCGCTGGGAAATGATTTGTAGGGCAAAGAACTTTCCCAACGAATAACAGTTGAAAACAATTTAATTGAAATAGAAACACAAAACAGAATGAAATGAAATAAAACACACACTTGAGAACATCAAACTCAAAACCGAACAAACCCAAATAGTACGCGTAGCAGCAGAGTACGACTGTGATTTGTTTTGTTGCAGTGCAATTCAGTGCAACGTTTTGAATACAAAATTGATTTTTTGTATAGATTTGCATTGGCCATCCATCCGTCCATGTGATTATAATTGTAAAAAGGGTTATACATGTGTATACAAAGGCGAATCCTTAAATGCGTATCCTAAGGATGTGTAATATTGTAAATTTAGCGTTACACCGCTGTAAAATTTGTTAAGTGCATTAAATAAATGACTGAAGGAAGCCTCAATCAGTTTTCATTTAAAAAGGGGATACTATGAAACATAGATACGAGTAAAATAAACATGAGAACATTTTAATGTAATGGGTAATTTTCTAGGTGTCGTTGCAAGCAGCAAATTCCTTTCCCCAAAACAAAGTAAACAAATATGACATTCAAATTTCGAAATTTCATATCAAAAGAAAAAAACATTCTCAACGAAAATATCAGTTCAATACAGGAGTACAACACGTAAATTAAAGTGGAATAACTGATGGCCATCGAATTACAAAGCCATGTCGTCACCGGCGATGTCCTCATAAATTGATTCATCCTCCGGTTCAGGAATCATTCCTGTTTGAGTGTCCTAAGACACTCTAACGGGTTTGGCATCTGTGACCACAGAAGTTGCTACAGTTTTTGGGCAGTGAAAGTTGTTCGATTAACAGGAATTCGGGTAAAAGCCCGTTGGGCGAATTTACGGAGTTTCTGCTCTTGATATCTCCAACAACGGTCTCACCGCTTTGAAATAAATTTTTAATATTAGAACAAAAATTTTTAATATGTGCAATTATTCAAAGTTTGCCACAATTTCCCTTGATTACATTATTTTCAGAAATATTCCCCAAACGCAAGGAAAAAAAACGTTTATTGCTCGGTTGCCACAATAATACTTTATTGATTTGTATTAATCGCAACCGTTCGTGTAGTTCTCCCAAATAAACTCATATATCGCAAATGTGTATAATGTTGTTGCAAACGATTTTTAGTTTACAGCAAACGCATATAAAATTACATTTGCCGCAAATTTAAAAAAACGTTTGCGATAACTGAAATTAGCCATTTTTCTAATGAGAGCACAGATTACGAACAACGTAAATTTCTCTGATTCGCTCATTGCGTCGACTGTATGCACAGTCTTAGCCAGTCGTTTGTCATACAGACTCACGCATACACAATAAAGTGATCACATATTCTAACGCTTCTACCTTATCGATATATCTTGGATGGACAATTGAGGCGTTGTAGTTTGCTGCGCTTTTAGTTTTTATTTGACTGCACAACGAGACAGTGAAGAATAGACAACAATTCCAACTTTTTTTAAAACAAACTTTATGGGTAAAACGAAAATCATAAAAGTTGAAAATTTAAACAAAAAAGAGCTTATGGAAGCCATAAATAAAAGTTTTAATTACAACTAGGTTGCTGCAACTGAAAGAACAGTTGGTGGAACCGTTTTTCGTTTCTCACAAACGTTTTTTCAGCTTTCAGTTTTTCAGATTTCGGTTCTCGCAAACTTTTTTTTAGTTAGGATCAACTACAACTCGGTTGCTGTAACCGAGGCAATAGTTGGCGGAACTGTTTTTCGTTTCTCGCAAACATTTTTTCAGCTTATGTTTTTCATAACTCGTTTGCTGCAAAAATTTTTCGGTTCTCTCAAACGAAATGACATGTATAGCTTAACAGATGTTCGTTTCTCCCAACTACAGTCCCCAAACGAACTTCAGTTATTTGAGGTTTCGTTTGTGGGGAACGAGTTTTTTCTTTGCGAGCACAATTTTGAATAGACATCACGGTGAATCTTGGGGAACTTCAATGAAAGTAATATTAGTACAGTATTGACAAATGTTGGCAATGGTCTTTCTATATATTCTTTTCTATGATTTGCAATGTTCACCCCATTACACACTGGGACAGAAATAGAATTTTCCGGACAAAAGTCTTTAGACTTGTCTTAAGCCCGGCATTCAGTTTTAACGAAATTTTCTTTGCCATAAGAAGTACGTGTATACAAGATAACGAAAATTTCATGAACTGGAAATTTCGCGCACTTTTCATTTCGTAGGCAAAATCAATTGCAGGGTTGTTACGCAAAAAGTTGTTTCGTATGGAAACAATTGTTTGATAATTGTTTGGGACCGGAATATTGATATTTCGATAATTTTAACAACCGAAAGTTACACCGCATGCGTTAAAAATAAAATGGGGTGCGTAGAGGGATTGTAAATAAAATATTTGCTAGGTAAATCTAGGATAGCAATAAAACTTTCCGCAATAAAACTTTCCGTTTGGAGATAAATGATAAAATTTATTACGAAAATTTCTCAAGAACTAAATATGAGGTTTTACGAGGTTAAAATATGCATGTACTAGGATTTTCGGAGTTGCAAACTTAAAAATTAACGTAAAATAATACCACTCAATATGGCGGCGAAAACTTCAAGAAGTGGTCCCATCCTCAATAAATATATTTGTTTATTGTCCAGGATTGTCAATTAGAATAAATGACAACCAATGCAAACATATCTGGCAACCCTAGGTCAGCTTAAGTTACTTCTCGGACTCTGTACAAATACTTTTGTTGTAGTTGTGACGAAAAAAAAAAAAATTTGCAAGCCCAGTGTTCCATATGAATCCGTTACGAATTCGAGACGGACCCGTTTCTTCGTACATTTTGTCCGAAACGGACATTCGTTACGGACACATAACGAATTCCTCTCACAAAAGCGATCCATATTTTGTACTTTTGCAGATCCGTCTCGAACTCGCAACGGACTTCTTATTCGCAAGCGTTTCGGGTTCGTTTTTTGTAAATTCGTGGCGGATCCATTTTTACGAGTACTAATTTTTTGCGGATTTGAAACGAATTCGTTTTGATATTTAAAATTCAAATTGGTGATTTACTATATTTTCTACCTCGATTACCTGCAAGATTATTCATGACACATGGGGAATGCATAAGCGGCCTATATCCATTGCCAACGGCGATGGGTAAAGGGTTACCCAGGGTAACCCATCCCCATTTTTGATCGAAAATGTGAAAAATGAAGAAAAAATTATGAAAATTATAGGAAACGGAGCGTCGAATCGAAAAATAACTCCTGTTTGCGGGTTTCTAAGGGATTTCCATAAAGTGGTCCAATTCGTATGCATTTTTTTAATTCGCCAAAATAAGAAAGTCGCAAAAATAATATTTTATTTAAATCTATGGATGTCTTGTGTGCGGAAGTGATATAAAAATCGCTAAAACTAAAATACTCGAATCAAAATTCGCTAAAATGCTCATATGTCAATATTTCTGAAGCGTAGCGTCCAATAAAAAAATGACTAATTTTTAATAATTTTTCTAAGGGTTTTTCAAAATTGGTCCTATCGTATGGAAGAATTTTTTTTTTCAAATAATCATCAAAATAAGAAAATTGCTAAAATAAAAAATGGCTATAACTCGGAAACGGTGCCGCCAATAGCAAACATAATAACTTTGTTCCCATGAAGGGATTGGAGAGAGTTTTTCACAACCACTGAGCTGTGCCCCTTCTAATTTTTCACTCACTGATTCGGACCTACAGTTTTACACTGGTTCCGAACGGTATTTTGGCGGTATGACTTAGCCATGGTCCATTCGATCAGTCCAATTTTTGACTACTTTTTCCAATAAATCTGGCCCTATGGCGTCAATGGTGGCTTGAATATTGGCTTCCAATGCTTCAAGAGTTGCTGGTTTGTCGGCTTAAACCAATGCCTTAACATATCTTCGTAAAAAGTAATCCAGAGGCATAATATGAACGGCCGGTGAACGGGACCACTTCTGAAAATAAAGTTGTCTCCAAACTGATTTTCCAAGAAAACGATTGTTAAGCGCGCTGCACAGCAAGTTGCGCTGTCTTGTTGGAACTAAATGTCGTCGATGTTTAGCTGAATAATTTTTGGAAACAAAAATTCAATCTGCGTGGCTTGATAGCGCTTGCCATTCACCGTAGTGGAAGCTCCTACCTCATTTAGGACTGATAATTCAACACAGTCTGACATTCTCAACTGTGAAACCATTGTCATCGATATCGATAATTCTCATTCATAAGAACAACCTTGACATGGTCCATGTCAGGTAGTCCCCAAGCTCACCTGCTCAACCGCTTTATAAAAATAAATAAATGGTTTCCCATTACATTCCATGAAGGAATGGTTGAGAGCTTCTCACAACCAGTGAACTGTGCGCTTTCTAGTTTTATACTCACTGATTGGAACCTACAGTTTTTACACCGATTCCAAACGGTATTTTGAGAAGCCTTTTCATGGCTAAATACACGATAGTGTCGCCGTCACTATGAGAAGTGACCGCTGCCGAAAGAAATTTAAGGTGGTTAGAGCAGGGTTCGAACCCAGGATCGCATGTACAAGTGGTGCGCACACTAGACATTGCACCATCGACCGCTTTATGGTTCCCTGAAATGATTCTATGCCCCGGCACCTATATAAGGAGATCAGGAAGTCAGACTGTCAGAGTAGATGTAGACACCCCAGGCGGTAACAACGTTTCATCCCAGACAAAGGCAGCTTCTGCGATTGCCATGAAATTTGCCTCAAAAAAATTCTAATGCTCTACTGGTACGTATTTGTGCAAGGTCTAAACCCAGCATTTTAGCACAAATTCTAGACCTTACTTTGCCATCTAGTGTGAAACCGTCAGTGTGGAAGTCTAACCAGTATCTACAACCTCAAAGGTAAAAGTAGGTGTCATGAACGAGTTCTATTGTGGATTGCCGCAGGTTCTTTAGAATCGTCCCAAGCCCACATGGACTGGTGATCCATTACAAAGAATGTCTAAGGCGGGGTGCCGACGATAGACATTTTCCTTTCTGCCAAATAACACCCATAGCCTCGGTAGGGGTTATGCGAATGCCACCCGTGATACCCAGAACGACAATACCATAAAAAAATATTGGAAGGATAACAGCTATATATATGTTCAGTAAGCTGTTTTCGGAAAAATGCTTTCTTTCCAGAATCACGCCTTGATATCCTGCACTATCCTTTAGGCAAATGTCTCTACCACATTGAGATAATGGCTGAATAAACGAAACCTTTTTCTTCCTGGTAAAAAGTGTAAGAGCTCGAGTTCCTCCGGATTTACACTCAGCTCATTCTCCGTGACCAACTTAGAGGGTCTTCTCATTAAGTCCTGGAGTACCTCTCTGCATATGGAAGGGTCTTTACCTTTCACGGTAATTCCCAGGTCGTCAGTAAATGCTACAACTGTGCAACCTAATCTCTCCAACAATAAATAAAAGGTTTCCCATTACATTACATGAAGCAATGGGGGAGAGCTTGTCACAATCAGTGAAGTGTGCGCTTTCTAGTTTTATACTCATTGATTTGGACCTACAGTTTTTACACCGATTGAGAAGCTTTTTCGCGGCTAAATACTCGATAGTGTCGCCTTCACTATGCGAGTTGGCCGGTGCCGAAGTAAATTTAAGGTTGTCAGAGCAGTGATCGAACCGAGGATCTTATGTACGAGAGGCGCACACACTACCATTGCACCACCCACAACAATATCCAGTGCTAAATTCTTGAGAAAGGTAGATAGGAGTTCCGCTTGGGGTATCCCTTTATTCACATTTCGAGTTAAAGATATGTGACACAGGGATGAGGGTAAGCGTTTTCCCGTAAGGAATACATATATTAAATTAATGATTCCCTGGTTAGCATAAAGTGCAGATAGAGCTCATTTCTTCGCCCCATGGAAAGACGTTGCTAAAGGCACCTTCTATATCAACAAATGGGAAATGAGTGTACAACTTCAGGTAAATAGATTTATCTGTGAAACTCACTTAAGCGTGCAGAGGCGTTTCCGTAGATTTGCCGTTATTTTAAGTGTGCTGGCAATCGGACAGCTGAGTAGTACCTATGATCGTTCCCAGATATGAGTCAATCATCGTATCCCATGCGTTCAGAGGAAAATATGAGAGACTGATTGGACTAAAGACTTTTGGATTAATATGCGATGATTTCTCCGCTTTCGGAATTTAGATTCTCTCGATTTTTGCGGAAATATAGGATGGCTTGAGGCAGCTCATATAAAGTTTCAGAACCCAGATGATTTGTAGGGCCTAAACCTTCCTATTGCCCAGTGTAGTGTTTCTGTTGTTTGGTTAGACCCACCTTATGTCTTCAGACCAGTTTCTTGGAAAGTGTATGTTAAGCAGGGCGTCAATCCATTCATCACTCAAAGTCGTCCATCACCCGGATTGTTCTTCCAGATATCTTAGAGATGTGGGAGTCGTCGAGATGACTTTGCGCTGTCTGTAAGTGTCGGCCGCGTGTTCATTGCCTTTGCCAGTACCTTGAAATAGCAAATATGCTGACACCAGTTGTGACCATTATTCAACCTATTAAATACGATTTTTTCCACTAGAACTTAACCAAAATATTTTGTAAAAAAATACAAAATGTCACGTTTTGTAAATCGACTCCTCATTTGAGTTGAGTAAATTTTCCTTTGAACGTTTTGAAATTTTATTGTTTCATGCATTCCTGCTAACATAATACTTGAGTTATCATGAGTTCCGGAACTTACATCTATATCGAAGTTAAAAGATATATCTTCTATTTCCATCGGACAACTTATTTCATGAGACAAGCGGGGAAATAATTCGTTGGCAGTATTTTCTCTCTGTCTGCTGGGTTCTGTAACCATAGCGAATAATTGAACAGGCTTTAGGTTTGTTATTCTGTGTTGTAATGTCAGTAGTGTAAAAGATTTTTAAAAACCGAAATCCGGCTAATATATTTGAAATAACCGTTTGAAACCGGCAGTTTTCACAAAACCGAAGTACGGCTAACCGGCCTGAATTCGGTTAAACGGTTTCGGTTTTGAATACTCTAAACTCTTTTAAATAGAAAGATAGTTGTCAAAACGGTTTTCCTGGCAAACCCTATAGTTCTTCCCAGTCTATCCACAACCCATCAACATTAGTTGTTTAAATTGTGGGTATTGAAAACTTCATCATACTAAATGCAAGCGAAAACTTAAATGCATTGAGAATTCTTTAGTTTGCTATAATAAACAATGTGACGCACTCGTAAATACCATTAACTTTGAAGTTTTGGGCGTTACAAGGACAAGTACACACTGAAAAATCTGTACTTTTTGTTGTTGTTTGGATGCAAATATAACTTGTGTTTGGAGCTTATCGCAAATATAATATACTTGTGCCCAAACACATTGTGTTTGCTTTTCAATATTACTTGTTTGAGACAGAATGATTAATGTGTTGTGTTTGCGAACAACATATATTTATGTTTGTGATGCAAATACAGCTGTGTCTGTTGCACTGTCTATGCTCTCTTGAGAGGAAGAGAATAAAAGAATGACAAGGAGAGAGTCTATCTTATAATTGTGTATCTGAATTTTTGCATTATTGTCTCAGTCAGTGAGTTATAAATATTCCTGAATGTGCGTGTAAATTGCAGATGAAGTGTTCTTATTTTGCCTGATGTATTGCGTTTTAGTTTAGTGCACTCAAAATCGCTTGATCAGTGAAAAAAGAATAAACGAAGGCTCGGACGGTTAACAGGTGTGTGATGTTTCGGTTTTTGTGTATGTGTTTTTGTGTATGTGTTTCGTATATATCGTATGTATGTGTGCTATCAAAGTGAGAAACGATTTTGAGGAAAGAAACTTGAAAGGGTAACAACGTGAAGTCCTTTGTCTGCCCGAGCCTTCACTGAGAAAATCGGAACGGCGGACCATTTGTGCAATAAGTGTAATAAAGAAAAACACAAGTAATTAATCCTCGCTTGGCTTGCTTGAACTTGATTTGTGTATAAATATCTTCTTTGTGTACCTACGCATAGCTGAAACCTTCTAAAAGCAAAAACGTGAGAGACAACAAAGAAAGGAGAAGCAAAAGTGCAGCAGATTCTCATTTCATGGAAAAATACAAATAATGCCTTCAATACAAATAAAAATCTATTAATTTTTTGTATTAATAAATGTGGATTTATATTGTTAAAATTAATTATAATAAATAATATATATATATTGAAATCGAAGAAAAATTCGTTTCTAAATATTAAATATAGTATGCATGTTTGTCAGTAAACATGATACTGTTTGCTTTTAAATACAAGTAAGTTTAGGACTTGCAAACATATAAATGTTTGAAGGGTGTTCCAAATATATATGTTTGGGAAAATATGAGGCAGCGTGTAAACAGTTAAATGAAAATCTCAAATTTCAGCTATCATTTATTAGCAATCATGTCTTAACTTTCATATATCGTAGCGTTTTCAATTAATCATATCGATGGGAAATGAGTTACTAAGAAGTTGTCTACCGAATCAGTTAATTAAGGGTTTTAGTATATCAATCACTTATTTACGGTTTAATACAAAGAGCAAATTATGTTATAAATACTTTCTAGAATTTCCACTTCTTTCAAAAGCTGACGCTACACTCTCGCCTTTCCCACGCCCCAAAAACACTTGAGCAATATTCTTCATCTTCATCAAATATTTATTCCCAGTTTAAAATAAAGTGAAATTCCTAAAGTCAAAGTCACGAAACTTTAAATGACTACGATTTCATATGCAAAATATGTAAAACATCGATTGAAACCGACTTCAGCCACCAACGCCAACACCATTGCCCTCCCATTAGTAACAACGCCGCTTCTTCATCCGCATTGAATAGCAAATGACACGTAAAACGTCATCTAATTAAACTTACAAACAAAGCGAATGTGAAAAGAACGACGCACGTGCCTCCATTACCAAAACCAACCAAAATGATATCGGCCTAATTGTAAGAAATGGCAAAGGACAAAGAGTATGAAGAAGAAGAAGAGAAAGAGGTTGTAGTTCCAAAAGGAATAGAGAACAATGAACAAATTCCAGATACTCGCAAAGGAGAAAATACACAATTGTTGTTGGGATAAAAGCAAACGAAATAACGAGTAAAATCTTAACAAGATGATAAAAAAGGAATGAGAAAAACGTTAACAGAAAAAGAATACCGGCAACAAAAGAAAATTGAAAACAATTAAAATGAAATTTACTTTTAGGACGGAGGAGAGGAAACAACTCAACTTCCGTCGTCGCAAACAGCCCCAAGGAGATCGGGTGAAATATATCGTTTATTTCAATTCATTCAAGGCAAAGTGTTCTGTGTATATAAAGGGTTTTTCAACAGAGACGCTACAAAAGTAAATCGATAGGGACAGCAAACGACGCCATATTTTTTCCCGCTCTTTTGACATTTCTCTTCAGTAAGGTTTGCCAATTCATCATGGAAAGATATACGAGCCAACAACGAGTCGAAATTATTAAAATTTACTACTGAAATTTGGAGTCAGTGGCCTCAACTTTAAGAGCGCTACGTCCAATTTATGGTCGGCTCATTTCTGGATGAATGGCTTCGTCAATAAGCAAAATATGCGTTATTGGTCAGACAGCAATCCACACGTAATCCATGAGTCATCATTGCATCCCGAAAAAATTACGGTTTGGTGCGGTTTATGGGCCGGCGGCGTCATTGGGCCGAACTTCTTCCGTGATGTTCAAGACCGGCACATTACTGTGAATGTGAATCGCTACCGTTCAATGATAACCGAATATTTTTGGCCCCAATTGGATAATATGGACTTGGAGGACATGTGGTTCCAACTGGACGGCGCCACAAGCCACACAGCGAATGCCACAATCAATTTATTGGAGACAAAGTTTGGTGAACGTGTTATCTCACGAAATGGCCCAGTCGATTGGCCACCTCGGTCGTGCGATTTGACGCCGTTAGATTATTTCCTGTGGGGCTACGTCAAGTCTATGGTCTATGCCAACAAGCCAGCGACGATTGATGAACTTCGTACGAATATCGAACGTGAAATTGCAGCAGTATCGGCCGATTTATGCTTGAAAACCGTCGAAAATTGGGTTCAGCGTCTGGACTTCTGCAAGCGTGCCCGTGGTGGCCATGCAAAAGAAATCGAGTTCCATACATAATGGCATCGAACGTACTTTAACAGTAATAAAGAATTTCATTGGTATCTAAAACCGGTTTTATTTTATTGAAAAAAAACTTTTGTAGCGCTCTTATTGATAAACCCGATATGCATGTATAGGTATCCTGATTTCGTAGTCGTTCTTCCGACAACAATTTGAAGAGGAGTTTTGCTACAGGTTACATACGATTATTTAATTAAATGGTTTGAAACGATTTCAATGCCAAGATGGTCACAAATGGTATACCAACGTTTGTTCGTTGTCTGGGAAAGAATATGTCATGCTAGTTTTTACAAAAGACACTGTCTATAATTACTTTATTTGTTTCTTATTGAAAACGTCAGTAATCGAAACTATGTAGCATCGCTACGCTCCTTTCATTATTGTTACACTCAAGGAAAAAACTCGTTCCTCCCAAACGAAATTTCAGTTAACTGAAGTTCGTTGGGGAACTGTAGTTAGGAGAAACGAACTTCTGTTAATTCATACATGTCATTTGGTTTGGGAGAACCGAAAAATATTCGCAGGAAACGAGTTATGAAAAATATAAGCTTAAAAAATGTTTGCGAGAAAACGTTTGTTTTGGTTACACCAACCGAGTTGTAGTTGGTCCCAACTAAGAACCGTTTGCGAGAACTTAAAAACGTTTGCCGTAAACGAGTTATGAAAAATTAGAGCTGAAAAAACGTTTGCGAGAAACGAAAAAAGGTTCCACCAATTGTTCTTGCGGTTACAGCAACCAAGTTGCAATTAAAACTGTTGTTTATGGCATCCATAAGATCATTTTTGATTAAATTTCCAACCTTTATAATTTTGGGTCACCCACAAAGTTTGTTTTAAAAAAAGTTGGAATTTTTGTCTAGTTTTTCACTGTCTACTTGCACGTGTGTCTCGCCTTGCATACAAATAACAACTAAAAGCGCAGCAAACTGAAACGCATCAATTGTCCATCCAAGATATATTGACAAGGCAGAAGCATTTGATCACTTTTATTCGTATGCCAAACGAGTGGATAAGACTGTGTATACAGTCGACAGAATGAGAGCAATTTAAGTTCTTCGTACTCTGTGCTCTCATTAGAAAAATGCCTAATTTCAGTTATCGTAAACGTTTTTTAATTTTGCGGCAACTGTAATTTTGTATGCGTTTGATGCAAACGAGAACTCGTTTGCGACAACATGATATACATTTGTGATATATGAGTGTATTTGGGAGAACTACATGAACGGTTGCGATTAATAAATTAATACAAATCAATCAAAGTATTTTTGCGGCAGAGTTATACCTACTTTTTTTTGACGAATGAGGAGAGAAAGTAATGACAGATGTCTATAGAGGATGCAGACAATTTCAGAGTTTTGTGTTCAAACAGAAAAATAGAATTGCAATTGGAATACAATTTTTAAAATAGGGAGCGATAATCAAAAATGTATTTAATTTTATTGGACATTTTACAACCTGTGACCGTCGCTGGTGCAATGTCTGGTATGCGCGGCACTTGTGGATGAGAACGGGGTGCGATCCCTGCTCTAACCACCTTCCATTTCATTCGGCTACGGCCACCTCGCGTAGTGATGGCGACACTATCGACTACTTAGCCATGAAAAAGCCTTTCAAAATATCGTTCAGAACCGGTGTAAAACTGTAGGTCCCAATCAGTGAGTGTAAAACGCGCACAGCTCACTGGTTGAGAGAAGGGCTCCCAAATCCCTTCATGGGATGTAATGGGAAACGGTTTATTTTTTTATTTTTGGAATGAAATTCCTTATCCCACGTTGCGGGACAACTTTATTTCAACTTTATTACAACCCAGTATTAGCAACTAATCCAATGTAATTTTGGAACGAAGTTAATTATAGCATGTTGCGGAATGGGGGCTAAATGAAAAAATGTTCAACACTATTATGCTACAACCCAGTATTATCAACTACATTGAATACTTTTGGTTTGGTTTGTGTCTAGACTAACAGATGGTGGAAAATTTTTTGTTTAATGGGAAATTTTCTAGGTGGAGACTTGTAGCAAGTATTTAGTATAAAGTACATATATTGTAGTTTTGAGCCCAATAAAAAGTAAATTTAGAAAAGCCAAAGTGACAAAAAATTATCGTATTTTTCAACGTGCGGATTAGGCTGCTACATAATACATAGCGATCGGTCGTTTCAACCGGGTGTCCTCTGACACCTCATGTAATTTTTTATTTTATAATCTTATTTGGTCAGATACCTTACGATACACGCAATGAATGTAAAATTTCTCGAAATACTTATTGGAACTAACAATATCCTATTTGGGTTTTCTACACTCCGGTTCACATATTTAAAGGCACTAAAAATTCCATATTCAGCAGCCTGTATCTTTTGCAATTTGTAACCGACTGTAGAATTTAAAAATGGAAATGGAAGCAAGACATCTTGAGATATAAAATAAAAATCATGACAATAGTGGTTTCTTAACTAAAGAACTTTTTTGAGCAATTTATAAAAAAAGTCCAAAAATGTGCTATTTTTTTTGGGTTGAGTTGAATAAAGGCACTTTATTATTTTTTTTATTATTTTGAAAGGAAGCCATGATTTTTTGCAGGGAGCGTTTGTTTATTACAATTTATTACATCTTAATCATTTAACGAGTCGAAATAGCAAAACAAAAAATTTTAAATCTATCGCAAAAAATTAAAATCGATGTTTACCGTTCTGAAGGATATTCTAATCCCGCAATAACTAAAAAAAAAATTGGACGGAGCCCAACAGTTGTCGACAATTACATCAAGGACCCCGAGGGGTACGGGCAAAATTTTAAAGGAAGGGTTTCATAGTCTTTATCTACGTATGAGAAAAGAAAAATTATCAGAATTGCTTCAAATTCTGCCTTATCCTTGTCAAAAATAAGGGCTCAAGCTAGAGTGGAAGCGAGCAAGTCATCAGTACGCAGAGTACTTAAGAGTTGTGAGTATCTTAAATACCTGAAATTACAAAAAAAACGCTACTTAATGCTCCTCGTAAGGAAAAGCGGTTTCAATTTGCAAGAGACTACATGGTATGGGATGTGCAGCCAAGAGGTCATGTAAATGACTGGAGAACCGTTGTATTTACGGGTGAGAAGGAGTTTAATTTGGATGGGCCTGATGGCTACAACTATTATTTCCATTATCTGCGCAAAGAAAAGCGTTTTTTGAACCGACATCACAGCCGAGAGGGCGGCGTTATGGTGCGGGGTGCTATTACGTACTATGGCACCATCGATTTTGAATTTCAAAGTGCAAAAATGACTGGTGCAAGCTGTAAAACGTTATTGGAATCGACTTTTCCGAAGTTCAGTGAACTACTTGGTCCCATATCTAGGATATTGCAACAGGATAATGCCCCTATACACAACGCCAGAGTAGTAAAGGAGTTCATTGCAAGCCAAAATGTTAATATTCTTGACTGGCCACCCTATTCGCCAGATCTACACATTATCGAAAATGTCTGGGGTTGGTTACCTCGTAAGGTCTATGAAGGAGGTAGACAATTTGATGAGAAACAGCCATTAATTCAGGCCATTAAGGATTCTTGGAATCAACTTTCGTTGGATTACATAAATTCTATATATCTCTTAATGAAACCCCGTATATTTGAAGTTATTAAAAACGAAGGGGCTTGTACCCATTACTAATAGTTCTTAAGTAAAGTAAAATAAATTAAAAAAACAAGTAAAACTGTTTTTCATTAAAATTAGTTAAAGTGTCTTTATTCAAGTGAACCAAAAAACATAACACGTTTTTGGACTTTTATTTATAAGTTGCTCAAAAAAAGTTCTTTAGTTAAAAAAAAATTATTGTCATGATTTTTTTTATATCTCAAGAAATTTACCTTCCATTTCCATTTTAAAATTCTGCAATCGGTTACAAATTGCAAAAGATACAGGCTGCTGAATATGGAATTTTTAGTGCCTTTAAATATGTGAACCGGAGCGTATTTTGGATAAAACTTAATTTTGCCGAATAGCATGCAATTTTTCTCGGAAACCAATTAGAATTTTGTTTTCCTGTCTCAGGCACAATTGTAGCTATAGACTAGGAGAAAAAAGAAACTAAATGTTGTATCGTGTGTTTTGGTTGCTATCTCAAAAGTTTTTGAAGATTCCCATAGAATTACTCGAAATCAAATATCACCACATGATAGTAAAGTGTTAAAATATTGTGATTGGTTAGATAATACGTGTTTACACGAAAATATAGACAACGAGTTAACATCTGTGGAAGAAGTACGATTTCATGTAAATCAATTAAAAAACACCAAAGCTCCAGGGATTGATGGCAGTAAACCAATTATTCTCAAAAATATGCCAGATTCCATTTTTAATATTATAACTAAAGTTTATAATTGGTGTTTAAAAAACGGATATTTTCCAGACATTTTTAAAAAGGCCAAAGTGATTCCAATATTAAAACAAGGGAGGAATCCAAAGTCCACAACAAGCTAACGCCCCATTAGTATGCTGAACTGTTTGGAAAAGGTGTTTGAAAAAATTATTTAAAGCCGGGTAACAGAGTTTACTGAATCAAACTCTATTTTAAGGACAGAACAATTTGGTTTCCGGAAGGAACACTCTACGATACACCAAATAAAGAGAATTGTAAATCTTGTGAAATCGAACAAATCTCAGCGCAAAAGTACCGGCATTATTTTTCTAGATATAGAAAAAGCATTCGATACAATATGGCACAATGGCCTTGTTTATAAACATAAAAACTTTGGATATCCAATTTATATTCAAAAAATTATTAAAAGTTTCTTGACAAACAGAACATTTGTGGTAGAAATAGACGTAGCACATTCGTGTTCAAGAAATATAGCAGCGGGTGTCCCACAAGGTTAAATTTTATCACCAATTATGTATTCTATTTATGACCAATTATGTATTCTCTCTGACTACAAATTACCAAAAGGTTAAACATTGGCCTTATATGCCGACGACACAGCTATATAGTTTCAAGCGGAAAAGTCTCAAATTCCATTGTAAAAAATATGAGTAAAAATTTCGCGCATGTTGAAAAATACCTGACAAAATGGAAAATTCAAATAAATCAAGAAAAAACACAGGTAATAATTTTTCCCTTTAATAAGTCACCAAAGAGAATACCTAGCATTCCATTTACTATACAAGGACACGTAATTCCCCTTCAAACCTCCATAAAATATCTTGGCATCATTATGGATAATCGTTTGTCGTTCAAAGAACATGTATTACATACATGCGATAAAGCTGCAAAATGTGGAAGAACACTTTTTCCTCTACTAAATCGGAAATGTACGCTGAATACAAAGAACAAACTTTTACTATACAAAATGTGCATTCGTCCAATTATGACTTACGGATGCCAAGTATGTGCAGAAATCTGCCCCAAAACATATTTGAAAAAACTTCAAATAATCCAAAATAAAAATCTTAAGATAATCTATAATCTAAGCAGATTATATTCAACTTTTCATCTCCACATGCGTTTCAAGGAAGATATGTTAAATACCATAACCTCAAATCTCTCACAAAGATTCGAAGATCAAAACAGATCTTCACGTCACGAAATCCTAAGAAATTTGAATTATTATTATTTCAGAAATGAAATCTATAGAAGTTATTAAATACTCAAATTTTTCTAATTAACTAAAAATGGGGTTTTTCCTCTATCTTTTCCCCTAAATTGTTTTACTTTATTATAAGCTACCTATCTTAACAGAAATAAGTTCCAAATTGTTGCAATACTTAATTTAAGTTATATCTCAAGCTATGATACTATTAAAATTTATATATATTTTAAACTTGTAATGTTGATAGAAATATTTTTTCAAAAAAAAAAAAACAAAAAAAAAAAAAAATTCTCAATTCAGAGGAGTTTTCGTTTGCATTTAGTTTGATAAATTTTTCAAAAGCGGCACCCAAAAAACCGCTGATGAAATAGCTATACGGTTTGCCAGGAATCATGAGGATGCATTTGCAAAACATCTTCTTTTTAAAAACTATATCTCTATTGAAATGTAGATGGTCTTGAGCTTGACTAATAGAATATAAAAGAAAACTAAAACAAACAACCCAAATAAAACTGCATCAATTGCCTCGAAATTGCAAAAATGTGGAAAAATTTAAATTTTTTCTATATTTTTTCACCATTTTCGGCCCGTAGCTGCCTAACTGTGGAGATAGATCAATTTTTCACATGAAAACTAAAATTTGTAACTCATATCTCGTTAACCATCCACAAAGGTCTCGTTTTTTAATTTTATTTCCATAAAAAAAAAAAAAATAATTAATTTTCCAGTTGTATTTTACAGCGCAAGTTCGAGAAATGTAGCAAAAAGCAAAACACATAAATTAATCTATATCCAGTGAAGTTGATGCTCTCGGTGTAGCCTATAAAGTCAAGTATGGTATGTCTACCTGCTTCAGTTTCCTGGTACAATACGATGATTTTGTTTTCACCCTTTTTTGTGTGTGATTTTCACGAGAATTCAACCGAGTAATAAGTAGCCTACTGTTTAGTAAAAAACATTCATAAATTTCATAAGATTTTTCCGACGAATAAGATCAGTATTGTCAAAGAGGTTTGGCAAATCCGTGTGTGTGTTACTATGTACTTCATTTTCAATCTGACATTTGTACGTAGTACCATGGGGGGAATGTATTCAAAAATGATTGAATTGAAATAAAAACATTAATTGCTCATTAGTATACAACCCAAACAACAATCGCAATTCTTGTCAAAAATATAGACCAAAGACGGTGAAAACGATAGAAAAAATTTAAATTTTGCCCAATTTTTGCAATTTTGAAGCACTAGATGCAGTTTTTTGGGGTTAGCTTATTTTACACTTGTTTTTCTAGTCTATCGCTATAATTGTGTGAAGACAGGAAAACAGAATTCCAATTGGTTTCCAAGATATAGCCTTATGAAAAATTCCAAGTTTTTTAATTTATTTACTCAGCTAAAAACAACTTGAAACACTAAATACAAAATTAAAGAATAATAATTAATTGAATAATAATTAAACAGTGGTAAAACAGCAATCAGGAACAAAATTAAACAACAAATAGTAATAAATTCATGCAGGACATTATTGATTGAAAAGGGAACTTGATTGTATTGGACGATATTAACAGATATATTATACATAAAGACTAATTAGGACGATAGGGATGATATGAATGAAATAGGATTGAAAAGGCAGGAACAAATGAATCTGCAATATTTTCAGTAGAATAGATAAAGCCGCAAGCGGCAGTTTCGTTTCTCATGCCAACTCGTTCTCACACACAGAATTTCACATAATGTCTTTTCGTTTTTTTTGTTTTTTACAAAATTTTAACTCAAATTTGTCGCCGAAGTTGGTCTATTTCTACTCCAGCAACATATTTGTTCGAATGAATAATATACTATTAAGCGGCAGATGGCGCTGTACTTCGAATATCATTTTCAAACTTAAAAACATCAATGAAAATTCAACCTATTTGTTTTAAAATATGCATTATAAAACGTAATTTTATCTGTAGAATCTTTTAATAGCAAATATGTTTAAATACATTAACATTTTTGAATATTCAAACTACAATCTTGAATGTGACAGTTGAATCATGATTCAAATAAAAGAGGTTGTGTTATAATAACAACTTAAATGATTTGTTTTTCCTTCTGTTCATTACATGAAGAATCAAATTCAAATGAATTTGTTTATTTGTTATTTCTGCCTTACTTTTATTCTTGATATACATTTGTGTTAACTTTGACACGAAAACAAAATATATTTTTTTCTTGCCTTGATATATTGGCCGTAATACTAATATCACCTGTTAGAACAAAGATCTCGATTCGAAGTAAACTGTTGCTTACATTGCGAACGCCTATTGAAAATGTTGCTTGCATTGTGATTCCGGCTTAAAGCAGGAACTGATGCAGTATGTGGAGCAGGAACAGATGGAGCAGGACTGAGGAAGCAGAAACTGATGAAGCAGGAACAAAGGAAGCAAGAACAGATGACAAAGGAACAGATGACACAGGAACATATGAAGGAGGAATAGATGGAGCAGGAACAGATGTAGCAGGACTGAGGAAGCAGAAACTGCTGAAGCAGGAACAAAGGAATCAAGAACAGATGACACAGGAACAGATGACACAGGAACAGATGAAGGAGGAATAGATAAAGTAGGGACAAATGAAGCAGGAAATGATAATGCAGAAGCAACAGGAGCAGGTGAAGCAAGAACAGATGATACAGGAACATTTGAAGCAAGAACAGATGGACAAAGAATAAATGAAGCAGGAATAAAAGAAGCAGGAACTGTTGAAACAGGAGCAGATAAAAAAAGAACAGATGTCACAGGCACAGATGAAACAGGAACAGATGCAGCAGGAACGAATGAAGCAGGAACTGATGAAGAAGGACATATAAAGCCTAATGAAGCAAGAACAGATGATACAGGAACAGATAAAGCAGGAACAGGGGGAGCAGGAACAGATGTAGCTGGACAGATGAAGCAGGAACAGGTGCAGCGAGAACAGATGACACAGAAACAGATTAAGCAGCTACAGATGACGCAGGATCTGTTGAAACAGGTGAAGCAGGAACAGATAAAGCAAGAACTGGTGTCACAGGAACAGATGAAGCAGGAACAGACACAGCAGGATGATAATGAAGGATTTCGGAAAAAATAAGTTTAAGCCAAAATATACACGCGACCTTAAAATCCGAACAGCAGCTAAACTAGCAAAACCCAATAAAAGTTTTGTTAGCTTCGATAAGTACTTTGAGAAATTTCACACGGGAACGAGATGGAATTTTATGTGTTGCACTGTTTTATATCCTCCGCCAATTCTCGACAGTTGGTGAGGCAGATGAAGTGACACTGGTTATCTGTCATCAGATGTCCATTTTTCTTTGCAGGAGGGCTGCCCATTATTGGGACCGTTCACCGATCTTCTTACCCTCTGGAAAAAATTTTCAGGATTCATTATTTACCCTGCACATTACGGCCCTTTCACTCTTTCTCTCTCAGCTCCATTGCCACTTTTCCGACTATATAGTTGGTTTCCTCCCTCCTCGGTCTTTTGTTACGCTCATTTTCGGCATGAGTTGTAACTGACTGTATCGTTGCCATACGTGCGCGTGAATTTTGATCAGTTGCAATTCGACATTCTTCGTCGTACCATACCTCATCTTACCACGGCTTTTGATAGCGTAGTTCAGGTCTCGCAGTGGTTTCCAAATAATTGCAGATGTGCTTGCACTACGATTCTGGGTAGTCGGGAGGTAGAGTATTCTTCGGTAATAATAGAGTGATGTCCTTTTATGTCTCCGGTAGTTGCAACTTGGAAAAATCCAGCTTATCCTCTGTTCGGCTTCGTAGGTTTTTCGCCCTCATCAGTCTTGTGCAAACTTTGGCAAGAACAAGGTAATGGTCCGAGTCGATATTGGCAACTCGGATCACCCGTACATCCATTACACAAATAGAGTGCCTGCCATCTATTACCAAGATTTCAATCTGATTTTTCCCTCTATGATCAGGAGATACCCAAGTCCCCTTATTATGTCTTTATGTTGGAATCATGTGCTTCTCACTACCATATTATTTGCAGCGGCGAAGTCCATCAGCCTCATTCCATTATCGGAAGTTGTCTTGTGTACAATGAAATTAAAGGTGATTGGTCGGAATACACTTTCCTTACCCAATTCGGCATTAAAATCTTAATGCTGTTGTCAAGGCAGCGTTTGAATACTTCCTCCAGACGCTCATAAAATGATTCTTTGACATCATCCTCAGTCGGTGCGTGCACCCAAATTAACTAGATGTTGAAATATTTCACCTTGAAGCGAATTGTGGATATGCGTTCTGTTACTGGGTTGAACCTACAGACTACATGTCGCAGTCTCTTGCCAACTATAAATCCGCATCGGAATTTGGACGTACTTAGTCTAATACCGAATGTAGGGCGCTGCTTGTACTGCCCTATGAAGGAATCATATTTGGCCACTCCCAAGAGAGTGACTACCAGACCCTTTCCACCTCTACGGTCAGTCCCATGTTGCTTTCGAAAAAGCGGACGGTTTTTTGTACTTTTCGGATTCGTCTCGAACTCGCAACGGACTTCATATTCGAATCCGTTTCGGGTACGTTTATTGTAAATATAACGGATTTGAGACGGATCCACTTCTATACATTTTTGCGGATTCGAAATGCATTCCATCTAATATTGAACAGATATGTACAATTAAAATAGGTAATGAAGTATATTTTCTACCTCTAGTCAACTGAAGATTTTCATTTACATTATATATTAATTTTTACAAATAAAAAATTACATGAGATGTCAGGGGACACTCGGTTGGAACGAAGTTCCTTTCGCTATGTATTATGTACTAGTTAGTTCCAACACGCCTAAGGCGCCCTTTGAAAAAAACGATATTTTAAATGGTTCTTTAAGAAAATACACTTTTTGTAAAATGATAAACCTCTTTTAAAAAAATTTTTTTTAAGAAACTGTATTTTTTTTTTAAAAATAATATTTTTTTCTGTAAGAATATGTATTATATTTTCCCGAAAAGATAATTTTTAAAAGAGAGGTAATTTTTTTTATTAAAAGCTAATGTTTTTTTCAAGAAAAGGTATAATTTTTAATAAGAAGTACTTTCTGGAGGAAAAACCCATAAGAGTATAATTTTTTTTTTGCAAAAAAGTACTTTCTTTTAGGAACAGGTACTTTTTAAAGAAGTGGTACTCTTTTTGGGAAAGCGTTAATTTTTTAAGAAAATTTACTTATTTTCAGAAAGGCTACTTATCTCAAGAATAGAAAAGAAAAGGTGCTAATTTATTTTTAAAAAAAATGTACTTTAAAGAAAAGGAATTTTTGTAAAAAAATAAATTTTTTTAAAGAAGGTAGTTTTTTGAAGAAAAGGTTTTTTTTTTAAGAAATGGGACTTTTTGTTAGTATTGGTCCTTTTTTCAAGTATAGTATAGATTTTTAAGAGTAGGTACTTATCTCAAGGAAAGTTATTTTGTTTTACACAAAAGCTAATCTTTAAAGAAAATGTGGTTTTATAAGACAGGCAATTTGTTGTAAGAAAATGTACCTTTTTAAGAAAAGGTACTTAATTAAAAAAATTACTTTTTTTAAGAAAATGTACTTTTTGTGCAAAATTTACTTTTTTTTACGCAAAGGTACTACTCTAAGATAAGCGACTTTTTTAAGAAAAGGCACCTTGTTTAAGAATATGGGTAGGTATTTTTTTGATAAAATTTACTTTTTTGAAGAAAAGGCACTTATTTAAGAATTTTTTTTAACCGCATCGTCCACTTTACCTTTTTTAAATTTACTTTTTCTGGGTTCAAAACTACAATATATACTAAATATAGGTTACGTAGAAAACTTGCTATTAAATGTAAAATTGACCAACATATATTAGTTTAGACACAAACCAAACCAAAAGTACCCAACATAGTTGATAATACTGGGTTGTAGCATAATAGTGTTAAAAACAATTATTAAATTTTTTTCATTTAGCCCCCATCCCGCAACGTGCGATAAGAAACTTCGTTCCAAAATGACTTTTATACCCTCACCCATAGGATGGGGGTATATATCATCTATTACCGAAAAAATTTAACACATCGATGGAGCCATTTTAAGGCCTTAGTATCTTTGGACGACATTTTTTTTACGGCATTTTAAGACGATTGAGCCATGTCCGCCTCTCTGTCTCTCTCTGACTGGCTGGTGAACACGATAACTGCCGTAAAGCTTTACAGATCAGACTGAAATTTTATCAGTGACTATTATTTGCCAATATTGAGTTTGGGATTGAAATTGGACCACTCCCCTTCTGGTACCTCCTATACAAATTGACATTTTAGCACAAAATCATATTGCTTTCAAACCTTTCTTCTGATAGATGTGATTAGCTTCAACTCTCACGCCGTTTAATAATCTGTAAATGCCTACTTAACTGGAGAAATGAGCGAGATTGTCACTCCCATTCTGGTACTTCCCATACATAACAGGGTGTACGTCCGTGTTATCAATCCGATAAATCGCGTGAAACACTTCCGATCATAATGAAATTAGGTGTAAGGCTTCACGTTATCAAAGACCAATCACCGATCAAAACGAGGAAGATTTTGCCACGCCCATTTTGGTACCTCCCATACAAAAGTTGTGTGGCCGTCTGATTGTTCGGCACGAGAAGTCCCGCAAAAACGAACCAATCTTTATGAAAGTTGGTACTAGTCAATATTTAGTCAAATAAAACTCTCCTATAGAAAATGAGCTGTTTTGCTACACCCACTTTGGTACCTCCCATATAAAAATTGGGCGGGTGACCGGTTGATCGAGACGATAACTCCCATAAACTACAATCGATCTTAATAAAATTCGGTACTAGGCAATATTTTGCTAAAAGCTACTGTGTAATTAATAACTGACTCTTATGCCACGCCCAGTTCGTACCTGCCATACAAAAGTTGGGCGTATTTGCGGTTTGCCCACTCGATATCTCCAATAAATCATAACTGAACTTAATAAAATTTGGTACTGATCAAAATTTTGGCAACAACCTGCCATGCCCATTTCTGTACCTCGCATATAAATATTGGGAGGGAAAAATTCCCCAAAATCAGTTTGGATCGTAACTAATTTGGGCTCTCAATAATATTTCGCGCAATGCCAATCTGCTATTGAAAATGGACACTTCTGAGTATTATCGTTTTTTAACAGAACTCCCATGCAATGGATGACTTAGGGTAAGGGTATGATTAAGTCGGTTCACCCGACTGAAACTTATCTATTGGTTTTTGTTGGCATTCTTTCCTCATTGCAAACGTGTGTGCTTTTTCTGATAAATTCTTACTTACTTATCTGGTCTCGAACAACCCCGGGGGGTCAGGAACCTTACAAAACGAAGATAACATATTTCGCCAACTAGTTGGGATTTGGGATCAGGGATTCGTCAACCTGATCGCTGCAACGGAGTCTTGGTCGTCCTATTTTTCATCTTCCTTCGACTGTGGTTTCGAAAACCCTTCGTGCTGGGTCGTCTTCATCCATTCTACTGACATAGCCTAGCCAGCGCCAAACGCGGTAATTTGATCCGCTTAACCATGTCGCCGATACTCGCCGTTGTGTACTATAAATGTTGCGGAGTATTTTTCTCTCGAAGACTGCTACAGATGTTTCGTCTGCTTGCGATAGGAGTCTGATATAGCTGGACTTTTGTTAATCGAGAGAGGGCTGTATCCCTAAAGTGCTTGCTTAGCCCAAAATAACATCTATTCACCAGCACAATTCTCAGCTTGATCTCAAGGCTGACGTTATTGTTTTTGTTTACGGCAGATCCAAGGTATACAAATTTGTCCACCACCTCGAAATTATAACGGTTATCAATGTTCACGCTTTGGTCTAGTCGCGTGGAGGTCCTTCTCGTTGAAACCATTAATTTTGTCGTGTCCTCATTTACTATCAGACTCACTTTTTCTGAATTCTTCTCAATTCTTGAAAACAGTAACTTCTCTCATTGGGCGCCCAATGTTATCTACTTATATATCAATATCATACGCGAGCAGCGTGTGACTTTTGCTGCTGATGGTTTTATTCATGTTGACCAGAGAGCTGTTCTCATAATGATCTCCATTAAGATGTTCAAGAGATCGCACGATAGGGTGTGGGCTTGCCTGAGGCCTCGCTTAGTTTCAAAAGTTTCGGTAAGTTCCATACCAACTCTTAATACGGATTTAGTGTTTGTCAAGGTCATCCTGCAAAGGCGTATGAGTTTTGCAGGAATACCAAGCTCAGACATTGCTTCGTAGAGTTTCCTCCGTATCGGGATATCGAAGGCCGCCTTGTAATCGACAAATAGATGAAAGGTGTCGATTTGTTTTTCGTGGGTCTCTCCAGGATTTAACGTAGCATGAAAATCTGGTCGGTTGTCAATTGTTCAAGCCTAAAGTCACACTGGTATGGTCCAATCAGGTCAACGATAATTGGTCCTAATCTTTCTCACAGTGTACTTGATACATCTTTATATGCTATGGATAATAGGTTGCTCTCTTGCTATCTCAGTTTTATATACGTATAACCACGTCATTATTCTCTTTGCTCGGAGAGTGCTTCGCACCCATATAATCCAACTAATCGCTGCCGCTACATCAGTGTGTGTTTTTATTGCAGTTTGACAATCTGTGTTTCGCAGTCGGGCAAATCTGTGTTCTATATAGGGGTCGATCACCTTATCATTTAGGGGTATGAAAAATAGATGTTGACCGATTCTGAGACCTACCCGATATGCACACAAAATTTAATACAATTCGGTCCAGCCGTTTCGGAGAAGTTTAACGCCACACAATCTGTGATCGCAGTCGCACAAACTGTGTTTGGATGTGTTCACTTTGTGAGTGCGTGTTAACACATCAAAATAATAATAAAAAAAATTACCAGTACCAAATGAAGCAGTGGTTCTCACTGGTGGAATTAATATGGGTGGTTGCAGAAAAATATCGCTATTTCGTGGCACTTCATCACCATATTTTCCTACGGGTCAATGACAAAGAGAAAGTGTTTGTCTCTTGATACACTTTTTCATTGAAGCTTAAAGATATATATTTATTTATAAATTACTTCACCTGAATCTATGAAAATTCGATGAAAAACGTAGAACATTTAAAATTATGCGAACCACAGTATTTCCTCGGATTGGATAGTATTATTTAACTACATCCACGGAAGTGGTTAGAATGTATATTATGTGTCTTTGGAATTGCTGAAGCAGCAATTCCATTAGAAACGTATCGATTGATGTTTGCTAGGTCAATTCACATTTTTCACATCAGTACTTTTATTTTTTTCGTTTGATTTTATGATAGAAATAGTAACAATCTCCATCCCTTTCCATTTTATTATGTCTCTTTGACGCGTGTTTTTTGTTCACACCTCACGCAATTCTATCTACAATTTTGTTCAAGGTTATCAAGTTCAGTTGTTCTTTGTATAATGGTACATCAGCATTTACGAAAATGAAATGAATTTTTTGTTGTTTTGGTGTGTTTGCTTTAGATTCCAATAACAAGAACACAATTATAAATTGTGATAAAATTTAATTTCGGCCAAAGTAGTTGGTTTCCTGTATCAATGTGCATTAGGCAGGATCATGTAAATATTTTGGTATTGTCTGCAGTTGGTTTTAAAACTTACCTCGAGAAAATGTCAAAATAAGTTTCATATATTTTTTGGAGCACACAAACAACAGGTGCTGAGGTACGACATCATTTTCTAACGACGGCTTGACTTACTGTAGTTTCTACCTTGACCTAAAAGCTACACATACTTCTATAAGATTTGAGCCCTTCAAAAACTATGAATATTTTGCTTTGGATGTATTCAGTTTTATTCAAAAACAAAAAAGTTACGGATGACAAAATGTATTTACAGCATTAATAGTAGAAGCAAAAAATGTTGCCATGTTGTTTGCTTTAGTACCGCAAAATATTGGGGATATCAATTATTAAGGGATGGCCGATAAAAATAAACCATAGTTGTTGGGGCTGTCATGAATATTGTTACGAATAAGTAAAAGCTTTTGTTTGCTGTTAATGACTCTACTAACATTATGTAAATAACAGGCGGTTAGTGCTGCGCCTGAAAGTATGCATTGTAACAACGTACTAGCTCGCTAAACCAGTAGCATGAATTCACCTCAGTTACGATAATTCTCCACCATTCGAGTTGATTCTACAATGATAAGCAACAACAACAAGGACTAGAAGGTTCTTGAATTCGCTAGATATAACTTCATTTGAGTATGGTGAGTTGGTATAAATAGCGGAGGTCTTTGGAATGGAGAGTACAGTTTGTGATTAAACCCCGTAAAGTAAGCAACGCGAACCGATAGTAAAATATAAAACTTGTTAAAGTGTTATAAATGAAGTAAACTGTTGTACTATATAAGTAAAATAAAAGGAAGTTAAACCGTGGTAATTATCGTAATTGAAAACGAACCTTGTTTTGTTATTGGGAATAAAAAAACGCAAAAAGACCGAATAAGGAAATTCGTAACAATATTTTGCTGTGAGATTATTCATATTAAATGGCAGTTAGCATTGTAAAAGATATCAACATCCCAACAAAAACTAATTTTCAGATTAGTTATTTGTCAAAACTTTGTCAAACTTATTAGTGTTCAATATGAAATTGTTTATTGAAAATATTAAGTTCAAAGCGTGATTTCCTTTCAAAATGAGTTTTGCGGCTTGTGAATTAACTAAAACCAAATTACCGACTAAACACGAAGCAGTAGATTATTTATTGTTTTTAAAGAGGCAGCCAAGCCAGCAGGGCCGTAGAATAACAAGCTATCTGCTTATTTAAAAGTGGCACAGTGGGGCCGATTGGAAAAAACACGAGAATTCTATCACAACTGTTACAGTATTTTCCTGATAATTTTGGAATGTACCAGACATTTGTAGAAGAGGACACAGGCTTTCAGATTAGTGTATGCAGAGGTACCCTATGCTAACACATTTGGTGCTACAGAGTGTCAAAGTTGACCACTTTGGTGCTGTTGCAAATTTCAAAGCCTGGTACTTCTTCACTTGTAGGCCGATTACAAATATATTTATCCTTTGATATCATTGGGTGAAATTTTTTAAGTCATGGAAACATAACCATATACGGACACCACTACGTCATAAAATACCAAACAAAAGGGCGGCCGGAAGACGGACCCCAGGAAATTACACCCCAAGTGCAAAATTAAAATGGACCCCGAATTTAGGGGTTGTTATCAGTATGAAGCTGGGCCCCAAATTTCAAAATGAAATAGCCTCCCAAGTAATGATGAAGGGCCCCAAAAAATTGTGAAGCACGACCCCAAATATTTTAGTGGGGGCGACTTGCATTTTTTTGTTTTAAACCGCATAAAAATAAGGCCCCATAAACGCAAGAGGACCCCAAAATAATTATTTGTTGTATACTGATCAAATTTGGGGTCAGATATCATTGACTCTTTGGGGTGTATATTCTTGAAATGTAATTTTAAAGAAAAGAAATTGCTCCCCAGAACAATCGGCCCCAATAGAAAAAAAATTGGTTCTATGTCATCCGCCGATTTGATTAATTTCAGAATGAATATACAATACACACACACATAAACATATTCCATGGAACATTAAACAAAATAAGATAGAATAGAATAGTTATTTCTAATATTTGTCTCCCCTCTTCGTGACGTCTCTGATTTCTGTGTCAATATCAGTGTTAAATTTTTTTATAATTCACTCTACACTCTATTCAATATTGCAGTAATAACATTCCATTATAGTTTATGGTATCACAAAGTATTATATTCTTCTCCTAAGCAAGGCTATGCATGCACAATCAAAGACATGTGTTGAAGCGCCGTAGGCAAAAAATTTTTCCCAAAAAAATCTCGGGATTTTTTTTTTGGAAACATTTTTTTAATTTCTTTCTAAAACAGTAAAATATGTTTATTCAAATTTTTGGTGATCGTGTGTTGAAGCGCCCAAAAAAATTGCGCGACTTTTTTTTTTTGGAAAAATATTTTCATTTCTTTCTAAAACAGTAAAATATAGTTTATTAAAATTGTTGCTGTTGCTGTCGTGTGTTGAAGCGCTGCAGAAAAACTTATCTAATAAATGTCCTTATTGTCCTGCAGTAGTGCAATATACAATGCAGTTCTACATCTAATAAAACTGATTGCACCTCAATATCCTTAATGTTTCATTTGTATTTTTAGAAGTGGGTTTATATTAGCAGTGCACTTTTTAGTAATATTTGGGGCCTAATTTCATTTGTTATTTTGGGGTGTTTTTTCATTAAGTTTTATAGTAGCCATACGAAATTGCACCCCGAGAAATTACACCCCAATTTAGTTATGGAATAACATCCCAAAACATGAAGACGGGCCCCAAGTAAAATGAAAATGTCCCACAAAAAATAATTGGGGTCCACTTTCATTGGGGCCCGCATTCATAATGAAAAAACACGCCAAGTGTAAGCGAAAATGGACCCCAAATGTACGAAATAACACCCTAACATTTCGTGTTGTTGTAACCTGTGTATTGGTTTGTGGCCCATTTTCATTTTGCAATTGGGGTGGTATTTCCTGGGGCCCGTCTTCATTCCGCCAGAAAAAGGTCTGTGTCTCCCAGTTTTGCCCAAAGTCATGCACTTTTTTTATGGGCCCCCAAAGATTTGGGGCCTCGGTGTCATTTTGCATACAAGTGATCATTTTGTCAGCCTCATATCTTTGAAACCGTTCGGAATTTTGATTTACTCTCTGAGGGAAAGTTGTAGCTCTTGTCATTAGAAACAAAAATCAAAAAGCCTTCATATTCGAGGTCAAAATCGCAAGAAACTTTAAAAAATTCGTTTTTTTACCTTTTTAACGCTGTTCTGGTTCATAGGTAGTAAACCGTTCAAAATTCAAGGAAATAATCAACTACAAATATGTTCCTAAGATCTCAGTAAATAACTTTCTAGAACATATAAACATTCTAGGAATGATTCTTAACACCGTTTAGGCAGCGCTTAGGTAGCGTTTTGGTAGCCGCAATAGTGAAAAATTTCTCGAAAACTTTTTAATTTCATTTGTTTTTTCTTTACTTCTTTATGACAAGAGCTACAACATTTCCTTATAGAGTAAATCAAAATTCCGAACGGTTTGCAAGATATGAGCCTGACAAAGTGATATTTTTTTTTTTTGGAAAAATGACACTGATGCCCCATATCTTTGGGGGCCCATAAAAAAAGTGCATGACTTTGGACAAAACTGGGAGACATGGGCCTTTCTTTTTGTCTTTTATGACGTAGAGGTGTCCGTATATGGTTATATTATTTCGTGTTGCACTGTGTAATCTACTGTTGAAGCCAAAGTGTTGGCTAAGTGTTGTGGAATATCTTCTACCCTTATTAAGATACTTTCCATCAAAGTTTAAGATTTTGGATTTTTTTTCATTGACCCTTTTCAGATTTTTGGCTAGTCCACTGCCATTTGAGGGGAAATAATATTTCTGGGAACACCACTTGAATGAAGAATACACCGAAAATATTTTTTAAGATATCGCAAGGTGTTTGGAAATGCCAACTTCGGAAATTTGAATTTTTTTTCAACTTGTAAAAACACAATATTTTCTCGAAAAGGTACCATGATTCATTCAGTATTTGCTAAGAAACCTGAACAAATTTACATATTTTTCTGAAAGGCAAGGCTTTGGCAAATATATTCAGGGTAAAATTCTGATCATTTGGAAACGCACCAGCAATCTCTGAAAATGTGAAATTTTTTAACTAATTTTTGAATTTCGATGTTTTGGCAAAAATTTGGCTCGTGTTTTTTTTATACATTTAGATTGTAGATTGAAACGTTCTTAAATACACGCCAAAAAAGAAAGAGGTCGCAAAAATAAATAAGTTCAGGAGATAATAATATGCAACAAAAGCCGATTTTTCATAGGAGATTTTTTTGGGATTAAAAATCTCCAAGTTTAGTCACAAATTGGTAAAAAAAAACTTAATTGAATTAATTTGAATTTTATGACCGATTTTGTTAGTTTTTAGTTAATGTAAAAGAAATGCATACTAGAAGCTTTCAAGGTTAGGAAAATTTTTCTAATTAAAAAATATTGGTTTTTGTTGGAAATTATAGACGACAATTCAGTTAAGCACACTCACTGGCATGACTAGTGTCGAACTCCGTGACATGTTCATCATCAAATGCTTAACTACTGTGCCTGAGTTGATACCATCGGTAGATCATCAATCGTATATATACACGCAGAAATATTACGGCCTCTCTATCATATTTTCCCAAACATTTTCTGTAGGAACCATGTATATATTTGCAACGCACTACAAACATTCATATGTTTTCAAGTCTCATACTTACTTGTATTTAAATGCAAACAGTATCATGTTTACTGACAAACATGTATGCTTTTATATGGAAACATAAGCGTTCTTCATCCCAAACAGCCATATACTTGCGTGGAAGGATTCGCGTGTTTCCCCCAAACCTACATATACTTATGTGGAAACATATCCGAATTTCCTCCCAAATATAATAATATTTAGAAACGAATTATTCTTCGAATTCAGGAATAAATATTCAGGAATATTTATGACTCCTTGACAGAGAGAATAATGTAAAACTACAGATACACACTTCCACGATAGACTCTCTCGTTGTCCCTCTGTTATTCTGTTGCTCTCGGGAGAGTGTAGACAGTGCACCACACACAGCTGTATTTGTATCACAAACACAGATATATTTTTGGTTCGCAAGCACATATATTATTACATATTAGTCATTGTGTCTCAAACATGAAATATTGAATAGCATACACAATGTGTTTGGACACAAGTATATTATATTTGCGACAAGCTCCAAACACCCTTTATATTTGCATCCAAACAACAAAAAAAGGCAAATTTTTCAGCGTATACAAACTCAATTATGCAATTTACAGATGCGTATTAATGTCGATCGAAGATCCCTGGAAGGTCTATATAATCCAACACAAGAACGGACAGCTTTTTTCCACCATGTTCTGCTTTTTCCTCATGCGTTCTCGCATTCTTGCAGTGCTTTGAGGTGAGTTTTTCTTAGCTGCATGAGAACTATCGACTCAGAGCTACGGTTGCGGAGCTGAGAATATACAACTGTGTTGGCATTTCTGTTCAGTAAGGTTTGTCAAGTCATTACGAATCGTTTAATGCTGCACCAACGCTTCCAAATTGTGGATATATTTATTTTGAAAAAAATAAATCTGCTCGTGAATTTCATAGAACACTTCTTCGTTTAGGATGAAGCTCATTTCTTGTTAAGTGGCTACGTCAATAAGCAAAATTGCCGTATTATAAGCGAAGACAATCTTCAAGTCTTTAACGAATCACCATTTCATCCATTAAAATTAACTGTTTTATGGGGTTTACACGCTGGCGACATCATCGGTCCATATTTCTTTTGAAATGGGCAAGGAGCTACCGATATGGTGAATGGCTAGGGCTATCCAGCCATGCTGACTGAATTTTTGTTTCCAAAATTAATCAGCTAAACTTCACCTATATTTGGTTCCAACAAGACGGCGCAACTTGCCATACAGCGCTCTTAGCAATCGGTTTATTGCACTATCAAGTTGGTGACAACTTTATTTCCAGAGTGGTTCTGTTCACTGGCCCCCTCGTTCGTGCGATTTAACACCTCTGAATTACTTTGTATGGGGATATATTAAGGCATTGGTTTATGCCGACTCTATTATGACACCTCATGGCCGTCGGTAGTGCAATTGTTAGTGTGTGCGTCTTAAAATTTCTTTAGGCGGCGGTCCGTAGTGTTGGAAACACTATCGAACCATGACAAATCTTCTCAAAATACCATTCGGAATCGGTATAAAACTGTAGCTTCCAATCAGTGAGTGAAAACTGGAAAGCGCACAGCTCAGTGATTGTGATATTATCCACCAGTCACTGGGTTGTATTTCGATCTTCCTTTACATATTCAAAGACATAAAAGTTGGATTCAAGTGTTGAATTAATCCATATACGACGAGGATCAATAAGTCCGTGACTGTTTCAATGAAACACAGTTTTTTTGCACTTAATCTCATTTTAGCTTAATACACTTAGTCCAACGTTTCTCCAATTTTTGTATCCCTTCCACGAAATAGGATTTCCGAGGTCCATAAAATAGGCATTTGTTTGATCAATAATTTCATCGTTGGAGCTAAATCTCTTTCCACCCAGCCATTTGTTTAGGTTTGGAAATAGGAAATAGTCGCTGGAGGCTAAATTATGAGAATATGGCGGATGAGGTACCAATTCGTAGCCCAATTCATGGAATTTTGCCATTGAGACTAGCACTTGTGCACCCGTACGATTATGGTCAATTGAGAGCAAACGCGGCACCCATCTTTCTTAAACCCAACTGATTATTTAAAATCGAAACCACACTGCCATATGAAATGCCTATGACATCAATAATCTCACGTACTTTTACTCTTCGATCGGCCAAAACCATATCGTGGTTTTTGTCGACATTTTGGGGTGTATTGACCTCAATTGTCATTTGTACTTGTGCGACCACAACGAAAGTCAGTAAACCACTTTTTTTACCACTAAAATCGATGGTGCAGAGTCCCCATAGTATTTATCAAGCTTTTCCTTGGTTTGATTGACGGTGTTTTTTGGAAAAAATCATGTTTAATTAGCACTTGAAATTATTTTTTTTCCATTTGAAAAAAAAATGCACGAGGTTGTATGTTTTGAACAGCTGTTAAACGCAAAGTAAATGACGGAACTGGCTCAAAATTTGACAGTAGTCTATTAACAGGTGGTACTTGATGGGAGCAGTGGTGCATTTCATATAACTACGAGCGAAGTGCGAAAAGTCACGAACTTGTTGGTCCGCCATCGTATCTTGAAACGAAGATGTTGGTGAGTCATTAGATAAGCACATTCCTAGTAGTACAAGGGACGCCTAAAGTATTGTTGATAAATCGTAATCAGATCCACTATGTTGTTTTTATTCTGAAACCTCAGATTATCCATAAGAGCCCCGTTTACATATTAAAGTCAGCTCAGAGTTAAGACATTTGTTAATTTTTTCTTCCGAAAATCCTGATATTATCCTTGAAGCAGTATTTTCAAGAAGATGTGAGAGACAAATTTTTGCACTAGTATCATGGACATATATTTCAGACAGCAACATTTTAGCTGTGGTAGCTTGCAGTACTTCCGTGGATGGGAAAAAGCCCCAACGGATTTCAATAAGCGCCTTCCTTAGAATTCCACGTTTGTTCTTCGAGAGCCATACTTTTACAACTAGCGCCAGCGAGTCTTCCTCCGTACATTCAGTAGTAGAGTTGGGAGTTGATATACTGTCTACCATTCGGTTTAATCTTTTCGGTGAGGCTGTTGGTAAGGCGTCCACTATTCGACCTGCATGATTGTGGTGAGTTTTTAGTCGAGACGATTTAAATTTATATCCTATTAAACTTGTTGAATAAGAATTAATAATAACATCTCGTTTCTTCGTCTTTGTGTCATTGACAATTTTTTTTTGATTTTATATGTTTAAAATATTTGTTCTTTATGATAAGAGCTACAACTTTGCCTCAGAGAGTAAATCAAAATTCCGAACGGTTTGCACGATATGAGCTTGAGAAAATTATCACTTTTTTTTCAAAAATGACACCGAGATCCCCCTTCTTTGGAGGCCCATAAAAAAAAGCCTGGAGGACTTTGGGCAAAACTGGGAGACAGGGGTCTTTTTTTTGGTCTTTTATCATGTAGTGGTGTCCGTATATGGTTATTTTGCCATGACTTAAAAAATTACACACTGTGTTATTAAAGTTTCCAATTTAAGCCCAAGAAACAGAAATCTTTCTTAGCATAGTATAAAATTTCAAATATAAAATCGCCAATATTTTCTGAACCCATTTTGAAACTTTCGCATATTAAGTAAATCAAAATATATTTTCCCAGGATATTGAAGGACAATGGATATTTTCTAAATTTGTATGTCCTTAGCCCACAAGGACCTGCCAGTTTTATTCTTAATTCCTAAAAACGAGGTAGAAATTATACAATTGATACCTCGATCGTTAAAATCTGATGTCGCATTCAACAGTTGTTCCAAAATGAACACAGCTATCTCTTCACAAATAACGTTTCAGATGGGCTGTTTTAGACAGCTATAAAATATGAACGGTGAGGAATTTTTGACCTGAAACGAACGGCATAATAACGGCAACTAGTAGAATACAGGTGTCAAATTTCATCAAAATCAAAAGTGGATCAAGTTTCAAAAGTGTGGTTTTTGGTAGATATTATTTGAATTACCCAATACAGAAAGATTTCTACACAAAAACAGCATTAACATCCCATTTAGCTACTTTAGGTTATTTCCCAGAATTCCAAAATGTATTAGTTTTAAATTGGTAAAATAATTATAACCGTCGTAAGATGTTAGAAATAGTACAAATAATTAACACACATACATTACAAAGAATTAATGTTTAAACAGATATCGATAACGTAGCCCAGAATTACAGATATTTAATCAATAAGGAGTGGAACATTTTGTATGCAAAAGTTTGTTTGTAACGTCACGTCATGATCCGTCAGTACATAATAATAAACACTCACCGCCAGTCACACCCGTATACGTCCCTGGCCTATTCGCCACCTAAGCATACACAACATCCATCAGTCTCACCAACCACCGCGAACAATCCCACTCACTGACAAACATACAAGCTCTGTCGACGTTGTATACATATTAGCAGCGAACTAGCTTTAATGGCCACACGAGAATGAGTGATTGGATACAATTCTCATTTGCGTCACTACAGCAATGGTACTTAATGTTAAGGTTGACTAGACTCAAGTCGGCGCCTCCTAGCGCACAACCAGATAAGATTATAGCATTCTACCTGGGGATCTAGTTCTGTAAAGGACAGGAGCAATTTTTTGATCCGTCCTTTAGTAAAGGTGGCGTAAATACATTGTAACACAGGGGCCGCGGTTCACTATTCCTGCACAGGCGCTTCGGCTCTCTGTTCGTACATAGGGGCTTCGGCTCACTGTTCCTACACAGGAGCTTCGGCTCACTGTTCCCATGTAACCTAGCCTATAATAACCGATACCGAACCGTTCTGACCGGGCATGTAAAGCTCATACCGAACCAGCATATCCGATACTGATCCACGCAGTGTATCTGAATAATCGTGTGTGCCAGACACCGAGTTCCCGATCATCTTAGAATCTACCAGTCCGCAACCTGCCCCAGACGATTTATCAAGCCAATGCTAGTATTCCCGGAAGGGTGTTGTTAAGCCGAGACAAGTGCCCCCAGAAGAGTGTTGTCAACCAATACGAGTGTTCTCAAGCTAAGAGGAGTGTTCTCACCGCGTTAAGCAGTTGATGTTATTCCTGTAAATCAAATTACTTTGTAAATTAAATATCAATAAAGAATCTGAAATCGAACCACCCGAAAACGTTAAACTATTCAGTTCTTATTTCGAAAGGTTTGGTGAATCCTAAAGAAAGACTCTGCACATGGCTGAGCTTACCTCAGCCCTCGACAAAACCACGTTACATGTTCCCCGTTCCAATAGTTTTCGTGGTGTAGGTTAGATATATACTTTTTTTCAGTGTATTTTTTTATTTCTGTAACTTCAACAACTTTTATTTTGACAATTTTTATTAATTTGTTAATTTCTGTTTGCAGATGATGTTACCTAATGGTGCAGCGAAATTTCGAATATAAAAAAGCGATACTGATCTCAGGTACAACAATTTTTGATTATTTACTTTAAAAAATTAATTTTATTGACTTTAATATCCTTTTACTTGTTTGTCCTACTTTTATACATTTTTAATATTTACACAATTTCTGTGCGATGATTTTTATACATTCAGCCTTTTTCCTGGTACGTTTTTAATATCGTTATTCAAGCTCAAGTCCATTCCATATCTCTATTAATAGAGATATAGTCTTTAAAACTAAACAAAGTTTTAAAAGAAGTTTTGCAAAATACATCCTCATGATTCTAGGGAAACCGCATAGCTAGTTCAGATCTAGCTACATATCTTCATCAGCATTGAGTGGAGTGATGCTATTGAAAAATGCACCAAACTAAATGCAAACGAAAACTCGTTTTATTTGAGAATTCCCCACGATGCAGTAGTTCGAAAAATATCGTACTCCAGAAAATATTTGAAGAAACTTCTTTTCACCTCCAAAGAACCTTAGAATCCCATTAGACATAATATTTGTTGTTGCCTCAAAGACAATTCAGTTTATATAAACGGAGCCAATCGCCTGCAGTTTCGTCGAGTTCTACAGGGTGGAGCGCGGTAATTTGCTTTTTTGCACTGCAGGCTGTGGCGGAACTGTTGGTCGAAGAGAGTGGAGAGTGTGCGTGGCTTATAGTGGCTGACGGGAGATTTGTATTCGTCTGCCTTTGAGTTGCCATTATGCATTGGCCACGTAAGGGGGAGAGGTAATTTCGTGTTGAAGCGTATTTTTCAAATACGCACTCGATCATTGCAGTGCAGCGTACTTTTCGTTTACGATTCGCTGTGTGTAAACAAACAAAATATGCGGTACTGGAGTGAAACAAACCCCAGAAAACTTCACCAGAGACCTCTGCATTCGGACCGCGTCACTGCGCCATATCACGAGTAGGCATCATTGGCCCATACTTTTTCCAGGATAACCGTCTTGCCGTAACTGTGAACACCGAACAGTATTTGGCTATGGTATAGGGGTTTTTTCAGCCGGCTCTTGAGGTAATGCAATTAGAGGATACATGGTTCCAACAAGATGGTTCCACTGCACACACAGCGAGGGTTACCATGAATTCTTTGAGGCAAATGTTTCCTGGACGGTTTATCTCTTTTAGGGGTGATGTGGACTGGCCGGCACGCTCAACAGACTTAGCCCCATTCGGTTTTTTCCTTTGGGGTTACCTGAAGTCGCAGGTGTATATCAACCGTCCCAACACCTTGGAAGACCTAATTAACAATATTGAGGCTGAAATTGGCAGAATATCAGTCGACATGCTTGTTAGAGTTCATGAAAACTTCAGAAAACGTATGCAGCAGTGTGTGGATAGCGAAGGTCGACATTTGCCAGATACACTATTTAAAACCATGTAATTAAAAAATTCCCTTAGTGTTCAATAAAATTAAAATATAAAATAAATTTTTCTAAGGTTCATAATTTTTTTATTTCATTCCCAAATAAGCAAAATAATGCGCTCCACCCTGTACTTTCATATTCATCCGGGATGATTTGTATTTATTCGATCTTTTTACTCGTATATTTTTTTATATTATTATTCAAGCTAACGACCATTCTATATATCTCTTTTAATAGAGACATAGATTTCCAATGAAGTATTGGAAAATGCATCCTCATGATTCCTGGCAAATCCTATAGCTATTTCAGATCTTGCTACAGATCTACATCAGCGGTTGTTTGGAATGAGGCTATTGGAAGATTCATGAAACTAAATGCAAACGAAAACAAAACGAATTTTTCACGATGGAAGTGTTTAAAAACTGCAGCAAGAGTTTAAAACAATATTTGAATATCCAATTATCAATCATTCATTTCGTTGGCAGAATTTAAAAAAAATTTTTAGATAATGAAATTACTCGTATTGGCACGGGAAAATCAGTACCCTATTTTACGTTGTTGTAACATAGACTCTACCTAATAACCTCTTTATATTTGTTTGGTCATACTTTTTGAATACTCTGTCACCATGTCGATCTTAAGTAAAAATATATAGTATCCATGATTTTGCATCCATTATACATATATAGATGCTTTCTGGTTCCTCCCTAAATACCGCTGTCAATGAATGATTACGATTTTACTATTCTCACATATCCGTCTCGAAAAACGTGGACATGACTGAGAGAATTCTCGATACATAAAATCCAAATCCGTTCATATTGAAACCGGGTGAAACTTTTTTTCGTATATAAATGTGTGATGCTTACCTTATATGCGTGTACATAGATGTCAACGTATGTATGCCAATGTATGTATGTAGTAATTTGTCAGTGTAGTACTATGAAATCGTAGTAGTATTGCATATATCCTCATTGTTGTCGTCCTCGTAAATATATCCCTGCAGGTGTGAACAATTCAAAATCGTACGCACACTCCGTCTGAAGGATTGAAACGGAAATTTATTGCAATATACAGAGACAGTGTATCCTCGGACAATATATATTGGGCTCGTGTCAAAATATACATACATACTTATATGCACTTTCAAGATAGATATATGTGTGTGTGTTTCTGTGTATAGTACACGTGTATGCCAATATAAAATTTAGCTAATACATATGTATACCCCTATATATAGCAGCCACAGTCACATACATGAACAGGTTTAAATTTAATTTTATGCAAACTGATTGTCATCGATGGCTTTCCGGCAGATAAAACGAGTTGCGCTTGTTGCTTATATACAAAAGTATATACAAAAAAAAAAGAATATTGACCTGTAGATTGTGTAATTTAAACATTATTTCATCTTAATCTATTTCCATTCCCCAACACTTCCAAAATTAGAGGGGTGGAGGTCTGTTGCAAAAAATTATGGAATTTCTAAAAACATTCGATTGGAATGCTACACGATTTCAATGTAGAGTAAATTGTATACAAATTCTTACCAAAATCTTGATGCCAAGTCAATATTACATCAAGAAATTATATTGTCTTGACACCCAGTTTACTGTTCTGTACTTGCACCGCATAAACAACTAACATCACGTATTTCTAGATAACTACACGCTGAAAAATCTGTAGTTTTTTGTTGTTTGTATGCAAATATAACTTGTGTTTGGAGCTTACTTGTGCCCCAATGCATTGTGTTTGCTATTCAATATTATATGTTTGCGACATAATGATGAATATGTTATAACATATGTGTTTACGACCCAAATATATTGGTGGTTGTGATATAAATACAACTGTGTTTGCTGCACTGTTTATGCTCTCTCGAGAGCAAGAGAACAAAAGAGGGGTAACGAGTGGGGGTATATCTTGTAAGTGTGTTTCTGTATTTTTGCATTACTCGTATTCTCTCAGTGAATGATTCATCAATATTCCTGAATGTGCGTACAAATTGCAGATGAAGTTAGTGTTTCTTAGTTTGCCTGATGTATTGCGTTTTAATTTCATGTATTCATTTATCAATGTTTAATCGGACAGTGGATATCAAAAGCGCTTGATCAGTGAAAAATGAATAAACGAAGGCTCGGACGGTTAAATGGTTTTTGACGTTGCTTTGGGTTTTGTGTTTGTGTTTCGCATATACTTATGTGTACTACCAAAGTGAGAAACGATTTTGCGGAAAGAAACTGGAAAGCGCAACAATGTGAACCTATTTTTCTGCTCGAACCTCTACTGAAAAATCGGAATGGCGGACCATTTTTGAAATATAATAAAAAAACAAGTAATTAATAGATATACGCTTGGCTTGTATATAAGTATGTTGTTTGTGTACCATCACATAGTGATAACCAAGGCATAGTTGAAACCTTCTGAAAAAAAAGCGTGAGAGACAACAAAGAAAGCAAAAGAAAAAGAGCAGCAGATTCTCATTTCATAAATCCCTTAATGCAATGCTTCATATTATACCAATCGACCTTCACATCACAGCTAGTGCGGCCTGGAGTGCCACCCGACTAAACGCTCTTGGACTCTGCAAGAGCAACGCATATGGACATGCGAGTATATGACAGACAATCCCAAGAGAACTCAATATAACCACCGATTACTGCACCCTCTCATTGACGTTCGATAACCTATTCGATGTCAGGTTTCCCAGGAGAGTAGAGTGGGACCAAAGTATTTACGGACGGATCCCAAATGGACTATGGAACCGGCTCGGGTGTCTTCTCCGAAGAGGCAGGCCTCAATTTATCATTCAAACTCCCAGATAAGTGCAGCACTTTCTAAGCGGAGGTACTGGCCACCGAAGAAGCTTGCGCCGCACTTATACTGCAGCGAAGAACAGACCACATTGCAATATTTTTAGATAGCCCAGCGGCTCTGCTATCACGTAAATCTTACAACACTGCATCTAAACTCGTTAGCGAATGTAGGGAAAAACTAGTCAAGCTAGGCCGGCTGGCCAATGTGGTTCTTACTTGGGTCAAGGGTCCCCTCGGGGAACGGAAAGGCAGACGAACTAGTCAGGACAGGATCCTCTTCCACCGAACTCCACATGGTGTCAATCGAACGCCTATAGGGTTGGTAAATAGAGGTATTTTCCTGCATTACCTTGAACGAGCGCAGACCAGATGGGATAGGACGGAAACGTGCCGTATATCCAGAAACACATGGCCAGAATATAACATTCACCGGACTAACTCCCTGATTAGCCATAATCGGGGAGACATATCTAGGCTAACTGGCGTGCTGATCGGGCACTGCCCAATCGGTAATCACGCAAGATGGTTGAAGCTGCCATATGACCACTGCCGTGCCTGCAATGAAGCAGAAGAGGAGGAGACGGTGGAGCATCTCCTCTGCAGTTGTCCGGCTCTGATGAATTGACACCTGAATACTATGGACCGTCCCTTCTTACCTAACCTTACTGAGATACACGACATATATATAGGGGATCTAATGAGGTATCTCCGATTAACCGGCTGGATATAAACACGGTACTTTGGACTCCTCCGAGTGATGTGGTATGCAAAACGGTGTCTATCTTTAGCAACCACGAAAACCAACCAACCAACCAATGCATTCGGCAAGTAAATGTAAAAAATGTAATTTTAAATATTTTAATTTTTTGTATTAATTATTTATTTTAATTATAATAAATAAAGAACGCAAGAATAATTCGTTTCTAAATATTATTATGTTTGGAAGAAAATACGCATATGCTTCCACATATGTATAAGGAGGTTTGGGGGAAACACGCGAATGCTTCCACGTAAGTGTATGGATGTTTGGGATGAAGCTAGCATATGGTTCCACGTAAAAGCATACATATTTGTCAGTAAACATGATAATGTTTGCATTTAAATACACCTGACATTGGAACTTGCAAACATATAAATGTTTGAAGTGTGTTGCAAACATATACATGGTTCCTGCAGAATATGTTTGGGAGAATTTGTTACAGAGGCGGTTTTTTTTTCAGCATGTAAGATGTGTTCCAAACGACGTACCATGTACAAATTTTAGTTCAAAGTCACACAAACTTCGGGATCAGTATATTGTTGTGAATTTTTTTGATCTATTTGATATCCCATTAAAAAACTAGGTTCATTTTAGATTACGATAAGTACAACAGTTGCTTGAGTTCTTTTTATTTTACGTACTTAGACAGTACAGTACAAACAATAAGTCTATTTTGGAATATTTTTACTATTACTTAACGTTGATATCACTAGTAACGACGAATTTGTATTTAACCGTTCACTACTGTGTTCATGTTTTCGTCCATTATTTAAATTAGTTCCGATTCTTGACACTAGGGTCTCTAGAAGGTTCCACCCATTTCCAGAACTTGTTTCTCGAGGATTCGTTATTCTTTGTCGTCGCTATAAAGTTATCTGGAGCTTTCCATCCGTTTCCAGAACCAGTGGGCACTTTTGAAATCTTAACGAGTTTAATCGGTATTGAAGCGTATTCATCAAACCTGTTGCAAAGGTATACTTTCAGGCGCAACATTAATCGCCCTGTTATTTACATTATGTTAATTTAGTCGTTAACTTTGAGTAAACACTTTTACCTAATCGTAACAATATAATCAATCATAAGTTATTGAATATTTTCTCATTATTATTTAACTATAATGATTTTACTAGGGTGATATTTAGTCATGTGTTCTGCGTTTGAAGGACTGATAATTATAATGATTTTACTTTAAATATCTGCAAGTATCAAATTCACAACAACACACCACATCGTGCGTAACTGTATTTTCCTATTTACATGCATTTGTGAACTTCCTGTTCCTTTGCCCTGGACACTCTATATTGTTCATACATATGGAAATGTAAGTACATATACACAATTTTCGCACTTATACTAACCGGTTGTATAGTTCGGCTCCCCATACATACCTAGTTATGCAAAAAATGTTCGATATGTACACGAAATCATATGCAATACTATTATATACCCCCAAAAATATGCAACGAAATACTACTACTAAAATACCCCCAAAAATATGCAACGAAATACTAGACTAAAGCTATTGCATGGCTTAACTGTAGAACTGTTTTTGACCAACGTCCTAAACATCATCATCGCCATCGTCATCATCATCATCATCATCATCATAACCATTATCATCATCATGATCATTATTATCAAATGACTGTATATAGAGTAATGTACGTACATATATACATAGTATATAGAGTGTTGCATCATTTTCATGTTTCGTTCAAGGAAAATTAACATCGCCACATCTACAAATAGCCGCTGTTACATACAATATGAATGTGCACTATACCTACTACCGCCATATATGACCATATATATGTGTATGTAGATTTGTTACATATGGATACGCTGTTACATACAATATGAATGTGCACTATACGTACTACCGCCCTATATGACCATATATATATGTAGATTTGTTACATGTGGATATGTGTGTGACCATCACTACATCCGATATGAGATTGCCACCCGAATCAGCCGTTTACTGTGTGGCCAGTCTGCATGAAAATGGTTCAATGACAGACCGACCATTATTTGAGTGGTCTGCAATACACACTTGTAGTAGACATATGTACAGACATATTGATATGCATTTATGTAGCCAAATCTGTGAAATGGATGCATATATGAATGTATTTATGGTCACACTCGTTTAATCACACACTTGATGGTACAACTACAGTAACCCACTATGTACAGCAATTTTTGGTTGCTTCAAGTTCAAAATTGTACCTGGTCTCTATATATTTATAAACTCCGATCGAGATTAGCCAAATGTGGATTTTCCCACAGTGTATATCGGAAAATATGCTAAATCAATGCCACTTTGAATCCATTCATAGACGCCAACAAAATAATGTTCGCAAATCAATTGCTTCAAAAATATTTCATTTGCTACTTGTACTTAACGTTTCCTGCAAAAGATTTATTTTTCCCATAATAAGAAATTTAAGTCAAATGTCATTTGTATTGTTTTAAGCGAACTTTTATTTACCCCAACATATTTATCATTTACGTTTAAGTCAAACATAGAAAACATTTGTGAACTTGAGGAAAGCGGGAAAATTATACAGACACACATGTATACACTCAGAATTTGTCCAGGAGTTTTCCAACTACAAATGCCATAGTTTTCGAGGACATTTGCCAGTTGAATAATGGCAGCGGATCTATACAGGCTTCTTAGTGGATCATTTAAAACCGAAACCTAAAACCGACAATCCGGGTTTTTAATATAAAGCCGAATGCCGGTTTACTAAAAATTCACATTTTGAATCACCGGTTTAACCGAATTTTTTGGTATATTGAAACCTGAATTTCCATTTTTTTAACAACAACGTACTTACTTTTACTTTTATTGATTATACTACAACCTCATGAGGTCGGACGTCTTACACATATTAATTAAACAAACAAATTAAACAAATTTCAACATATTCTTCCAACTGGCCATAGCCTTCGCTTTTTCTCGCCAGTTGGTAACACCAAGGATGCGGAGGGATTCTTCTGGCTGGTCTTTCTTGGTCGTCCTCTTTTCCTGCTTCCATCGGGTACGTTATCAAAAACCTTTCGCACTGGCTCATCTTCATCCATTCTGATAACATGGCCTAGCCAACGCAATTGGCCCACTTTGATTCGTCTAGCTATGTCGCAATTGGAGATTATATAGCTCTGCGTTCCAGCGACGTCGGTACTCGCCGTTTTCCCTAACAGGACCATAAATTTTACCGAGAATTTTTCCTCGAAAACTCCCAGGTGGTTTTCATCCACTTGCGATATGACCCAAGTTTCGGAGCCATATGTCAAGACAGGTAAAATGAGAGTCTGATATAGCTGGACTTTTGTCCGTCGAGAGAGAGCTTTGTCCTAAACTGCTTGCTGAGCCGAAAATAACATCTATTTGGAAGCACAATTCTCCTATCTATGTATCTCCAGGCCGACGTTGTTGTCCTTGTTCACGGCGGATCAAAGATAGACAAATTCATCTACCACTTCGAAATTAAATCGGTTGTCAACGTTCAAGTGCGGACCAAGTCGAGAGGTTTCTCTAGTCGTTGACACCATCAATTTTGTCTTGCCGTCATTAACAGCAAGACCCACCTTCGCTGATTCCTTTTCGGTTCTTGAAAATACTGCAGTAAAACCTCCCGCAAATTTCGCCCAATGATGTCTATGTCGTCAGCATACGCCAGCAACATATAGCTTTTCGTGTTAATGGTCTTGTTCGTATTTACTGCAGCCTTTCTCAGTATCATCTCCATTAAGATGTTGAAGAGATTGCACGAAAGTGTGTCGCCTTGTCTAAGTCCTCGCTTAGTACAGAATGGTTCAGTGAGGTCTTTCCCCACTTTCACTGGTGATCTGGTATTGGTCAGTGTCATTCTACAGAGGCGAATCAGTTTTGCCGGAATACCAAGTGCAGACATAGTTTCGTACAGTTTTCCCCGTATGGGGCTATCGAAAGAAGCTTTGTAATCGACAAAATGGTGGTATGTATCGATTTGCTTTTCGTGGGTCTTTTCCGGGATTTGGCGTAGCGTGAATATTTGGTCAGTTGTGGACTTCGCCGGTCCAAAACCACACTGATAAGGTCCAATCAGGTTTTCCATAATTGTCTTTAGTCTTTCACATAATACGCTCGACAAGACCTTGTACGCGATGGATAAAAGACTGATACCGCGATAGTCGGAACAGACACACGGATCACCCTTTCTGAATACAGGACATAATACACTGAGACTCCAATCGTCGGGCATAGATTCCCCCAGCCATATACCGCATATCAGTTAACGCATGTGGGCTATCAGTCCCTCGCCACCTGCCCCAAAAAGTCCAGCGGGTAGGGCATCCGCACCAGCGGCTTCACCATCCTTCAGGCGGGAGATCGCCGTTCCAACCTCGTCTTGGTTGGGGGGTACAACCTATACTATCTTCCACTATCATTACCTCCTGATCTTCAGTGGAAGAATCTGAGTGGAGTAGTGCTGAAAGGTGGTCTCTCCACATTTTGAGCACACACTGCTTCTCAGTCTCCAGATTCCCATTCTCGTCCTTGCAGGAGGGTAGCCCATTATTAGGCCCGTTATTCGATCTTCTTACCCTCTGGAAAAACATTTCGGTTCTTTCACTCTCTCTCCGCTGCCACTGCCATTTTTTTCGCCTAAATAGTTGGTTTTCCTCCCTTTTCAGCTTCTTGTACCGCTCACTCGCAGCACGCGTTGTAACTGACTGTTTCGTTGCCACACGTGCAGCGTCTTTTTTCATCAGTTGCAATGCGACATTCTTCGTCGTACCATGGCTTATCCTTCTGCGGTTTTTGATAGCCAAGTTCAGTCCTTGCAGCGGTTTCCAAAGAATGGGAGATGTTCTTCCACTGCGCATCTGGGTCTTCGGGAGGTTGCTCATTCGTTTCGCCTTCTCACTTTAGCTAGCTAACGGAGGTTTCCGATAAGCCATTGCCCAGGACATACTGCGTGGAAGTAGTGAGCTGCTTGGAATGCCCAATGAAGGAATCATTTCTGGCCACTCCCAAGTGAATGGATGTCAGAAACTTTCCACCTCCAAGGACAGTCCCATGTCCGTACTAATGTAGACAATTTTTCGACTTTTTACTTTGGCCGGTTAACCGCTTGAATAATTAGTCGGGGTGTTTTCTTCACCGGTTAATAGAATAAAATATCAACATTTTTCGATATATTCGAGTAAAAGCAATAAATATTGAAACACTGATCGTACAGCGGATACTGAGAATAGTATCAATCTGAACTTTTCTCAATAAATACTGCAAAAACTACCTTCAATTTCAGTTGATGTCTCTTAAATTTCATTCAATTGATGTCTTTTAAAATTTAAGTGAAATTAAATTTAAAAATAAAATTGTTTATTGTCTTTCAAATAGCAATTGGCATCTTTTAAATTTTAATTGATGTGTTTTAAATTATAAACGTAGTTTTTTAAATTTCAAATGATGTCTGTTAAATTTCAATTAATGCGTCTCAAATATTAACTGATCTAAAATTTTAATTTCACTTTACGACTTATATTTTAAATTTCAATCGATGTCTTTTGGATTTATTATATGGGATGTGCAGCCAAGAGGTCGGGTGTAAATGACTGAAGAACCGTTGTATTTACGGATGAGAAGAAGTTTAATTTGGATGGTCCTGATAGCTACAACAATTATTTCCATGATCTGTGCAAAATAAAGCGTTTTTTGAACCGACATCACAGCCGAGAGGGCGGCGTTATGGTGTGGGGAGCTATTACGTACTATGGCGCCATTGATCTTGATAACTATAAAATGTTATTGGAATCGGCTTTTTCGAAGTTTAGTGAACTATGTGGACCCATATCTTGGATATTGCAGCAAGGTCATGCCCTTATACACAACGCCAGAGTAGTAAAGGGGTTCATTGCAGGCCAAAAATGTTAATATTCTTGACTGGCTACCCTATTCGCTAGATCTAAACATTCTCAAAACTGTCTGGGGTTGGTTATGGCGTAAGGTCTAAGAAGGAGGTAGACAATGTGTTGACAAGCAGTTAATAATTCAGGCCATTAAGGATTCTTGGAATCAACTTTCGTTGGATTACATAAATTCTCTTTTTGTCTCAATGAAAACCCGTACATTTGAAGTTATTAAAAACATAAATTAAAAAAAAAACAAGAAAAACTGTTCTTCATTAAAATTAGTTAAAATGCCTTTATTCAAGTGAGCCAAAAAAAATGGCACATTTTTTGGACATATTTTTATAAATTGCTCAAAAAAGTTCTTTAGTTAAGACACCACTATTGTAAAGATTTTTTTAAATATTTCAAGATGTTTTGCTTCCATTTCCATTTTAAAATTCTGCAATCGGTTACAAATTGCAAAAGATACAGGCTGCTGAATATGGAATTTTTAAATAAAAATAAATAAATGGTTTCGCATTACATCCCATGAAGGGTTTCCCATTACATCCCATGAACTTCTCACAATCACTGTGCGCTTTCCAGGTTTCACTCACTGATTGGGACCTACAGTTTTACACCGATTCCGAACGGTATTTTGAGAAGCTTTTTCATGGCTATATACTCGCTAGTGTCGCCGTCACTCTGCGAGGTGACCGTCGTCGAAAGAAATATGGAATTTTTAGTGCCTTTAAATAAATGAACCGGAGTGTATAACTATTACACTGTGCAACACCAATTTTGGGGGTGGACGATTCCTGCGCCAAATAATCACACTAGGTGAGTATACTCAGACCGTATATATAGACCGCTGTGTAGCTACCCTTTTTTTATGGGCGTGGCAAGTTTGCATTTTTTTATCCGATACTGTCCGAGATAAATTTAAAAATCGAGTATAAATATTGAATTGAGCGAATTCGTGTGATAACATGTCTGCAGTGAAATTTGATAGGGATTATTTTCATAGAATATTCAAATGCTTTATTTCAAAGTTTAAAGGGTCCTTTTCGTTCGTTGCTTAAAAAGTGCCAAAAATTTACACTAAAATTACCAGCTACGGCTTCAGAATGCTTCACGAATTTATTCCTCATTATGAGTCGTCCGAGACAAAAATTTTCTATCTTTATATCCAGACGTAGTTGTCCCTTTTTTAAAAAAGATCAAGAAAACTGCTCCAAAAAAACCGGCAAAATGTGCAAATGTTGGACCAATTTATTGTGCAATAGTTTTTACTAGAGGATTTAGCAGACGAGAGAGGCGTTCGCCTTGAATTAGTCCTTTTTTGAAAACTGATATTTTGAAATCTTAAAATTTATATTTGAAATGGTTTATTTTGAACACACTATGTTCTACGAATATATCGTCAAAAAACTATGAATATAAGTATATTGCTCAAGAAGTTTGTCTTTATTGTTTTCATGTCCTTTAGTCCCTTTTCAAAAAATGGCACAAAAATTCCACCTAAAGTAAAAACAAAACTGTCATAAAACCCTTGTTAAAATATGGAAGAATTGAGGTATTTATGTAAAAATTATGAGTTGTGGAACATAATAAACAATTATCTCGTTCGAAAAGAAATAATATTGATGCCACCACTTCATATTAAACTTGGAATTGCATAATAAAATTTGAAAAAAATAAATATTTTCTCATTACATCCTATGTAGGGATAGGAGAGAGCTTCTTACAATCACTTAGTAGTGCGCTTTCCACTTTTCAATCAGTGATTGGGATCTACAGTTTTACACCGGTTCCTAATGGGTTTTTAAGAAACTATTTCATGGTTAATTACTCGATAGTGTCGCCGTCATTAAGCGAGGTGGCCGTCGTCGAGAGAAATGGAAGGTGACTGAACCCACGTTCTGTCGCACAACTGCCGGGCACACTAACCGTTGAACCACCGACAGCCACATAATAAAATTGCATAATTTAAATTTTAAGATTTCAAGATTTAGATTTTTAAAAAAGGACTCAAAGGACATATTCGAATTCAAGATGAACGATTCTCGTTTGCGAAATCCTCTAGTAAATCTATTCCACAATAAATTGACAGAATATGTGCATATTTTGGCGGTTAATTTGGTGGAATTTTCTTGACCTTGTTTAAAAAAAGGACAAAAAGGACGTCTGGAAATAAAGATAGAGAATTTTTGTCTATGACGACCCATAGTGAAATTTAATGGGAAATAAATTCGTGGAACATTCTGAATGCGTAGCTGGTTATTTTTGTGTAAATTTTTGGTCGTTTTAGAACAAAGGACAAAAAGGACCCCTTAACCTTTGAAATAGAGCATTTGAAAATTCTACGAAAATAATTCCTGATAAATTTCACTGCAGACATGTTATCACAAGAATTCGCTCAATTCAATATTTACACTCGATTTTTATATTTATTTCGGACAGTATCGGATAAAAAATGCAAACTTGCACGCCCATTAAAAAAAGGGGGGCGTTTGACTATACTCACCTAGTGTGATCAGTTGGCACAGGAATCGTCCATCCCCAAAGCAAAAACCTAAAGTTTGTTGCATAATGTTGTTAGATCATAAAACACGAAAATACTTATAATCAAAGAAAATGTATGGTCGTCAAAGGGTTAAGCAAGCTAGGGCTTGGAAAGGCTGCCGTATGGGGGACATACTACATACATATGTCTGATAGATACTAGCATGGGATATTTTCACTAAGAAATAAATATTCGATTACTTGTATATCCAATACGAAAATTGAAATAAACTACTGGTTTGTAAAAGTTTTATAATATTTTCGCAGAATACTGTATTTCCATACATATTTTGATAGACGGTATGTGAAAAATTGCATTTTCATGTACATGTGCCAATTTTCCATTAACCGATCGATACTTGCAGCATAGACAAAGCTACACATACAACCAGACGTACGAGGTATACCTTTCTCACCATGAATATAGTTAGGAAGCATTCACACACTTATACTTGCCAACGATGCAGATGCCCTTAATGGATGCGGATGCGGATGCAGACATGTATGTATGCAAGTGCATCATCTGTGTGTAAGTTTTTTTTTTTGTCATAATAATGATATTATAGTAGAATGGCTCGCACATGGCAGAGTGTTGTAGTAAAATCCAGTGTGATATATAAACGGAAATTGTATATGCTGGTTATATACCCAACTTCCACATATATATATATGTATATAGTATATTGCAACTGACCGGTATGTGTCTGTGCCGTGGCTGCATTGACACTTTAGTTTGTATTCACTATTCCATAGATGCACATATATGTATAGTAACTCCCCTATAGCCATGGCCATTGTATTGGAATTTTATGCGGGACACATGTGGCTATATGCAACAGAAATACTATGTATGAATGTGCATGTGATGACTATGAGACTACTCGGTCTATACAAGGAGTGATAACAATGCAAGTGAAAAATCAATATTATGCAAAATACCGGCCGGCTTTTGTTGCACCAGCAAAATGTTAATTTCAAATGTTACTCATAGTTCGACCAACAAAAAATTCTCAGAGAATTGTATGAAGGTTTTGCTATCACTGTAAATAATATAGACTTCCATCAGATATACCGGAATTTGTAATCGTAGTTTTGACTTGAATACTTGTTAATCCTGTTGGGTTGTTTTGTTATTAAATCGAACATCGTAAGGATCGTAAGGATTTTGCGAAATATATAAGTTCCGATTAGTAATATATGCTTGCTTAGGTTTGCATATTTTTTTTAGGGATTCCATTTATTAACTATGACTAACAGTGTAGGTGGAATGTTTCGAATTGCCACTCATTTGGGAGTGGCCAGAAATTATGCCTCCATAGAGCAGACCATGCAGCTCACTACTACTTCGATGTATGTCCCGGGCTATGGCTATCAGAACCGTCCCTTTTGTAGCTAGAGTGAGCAGGCGAAATGAATGAGAAGTTTGATTAGTCAAGCGGTCACTGATGCGTCTCAGGTTAAATAGGTGAAAGGTGAAATAGCGGACATACTCTTCTATCATTTGAAGGCAGAAGAGCTAACACTACCGGCCAACGACGGATCAAAAGTAAAGAAACAAAACTCCAGTTTCGACACATTACGTCTGATCCATAATGGGCTCCTGAATAAAATCATTCTGGCAGTAGGTAAAATACAAAACCACGGTGGGCTGGGCTTGGCTTCCGTCACCATTCTATAAAAAAATTGGTTTCCCATTACATCCCTTGAAGGAATCGGGAAGAGCTTCTCACAACCAGTGAGCTATGCGCTTTCTAGTTTTATACTCACTGATTGGGACCGTTATATAGGAAATGAAAATACAATACGACAATGAGAAACATAAAACCCCTATTTGCTGACGACCCTCGCAAACACCATATGGTCAAAGATTACGGGGGTCAACCCCGTGCGCGAACGTATAGCCACCATCCGCATAAAAGTGAAATACTGTAACATAATATCGCTAATTTGTTTACATGCCCCGATAGAAAAAAAGGACTTGACACCAAGGACAGCGCCTACAGGAAACATACGGCCGCTGTCGTGGCCATGACATTAAGATTGATTTAGGTAATTTTAATGCTAAAGTCGACTAGAAAAATGTCTTTGATTCAACCATCGGCAAATTCAGTGTACACGACATCACTGCCGATAACGGAATGAGATTTCTGGATTTTGCCGCGGCAGAAAACATGGTTGTTAGTAGTACGAGATTCCAACATAAAGACATCCATTAGGGTACTTGGATGCCCCCATATCAACAGACAAAAATCCAAATTGATCACCTGGTAATTGATGGAAGACACTCTACTTGTGTAATGAACGTACGTGTGATTCGAGGAGCTACAATCACAGAAAAATGCGGTTGAGACAACCGAATTAGCCGTAACCTCATTAGAGGTTGACACAACCTCAGTAGAGCTTGACACAATTTCATTAGAGCTTGACACAACCTCAGTAGAGCTTGACACAATTTCATTAGAGCTTGACACAATCTCATTAGAGGTTGACACAACCTCATTAGAGGTTGACACAACCTCATTAGAGGTTGACACAACCTCATTAGAGGGTGACACAACCTCATTGGAGGTGGACACAACCTCATTGGAGGTGGACACAACATCATCAGAGGTTGTCACAGCCGAATTAGAGGTTGTTACAACCGAATTTAGATATTTTCACAAATGAATTTTGACACAACCTCATTGGAGGTTGACACAACCTCATTGGAGGTGGACACAACATCATCATTTAGATATTTTCACAAATGAATTTTGAAATTTGTTTTTATTATTAACTAGTGATTTATTATCCTGAATTCTTATAAAAAATTTACAAAAGGAGAAAACAAGTCATTTATATAGGGTAATCTTTACGGTAATACATTTGATATACCTGGCACTTCTGACTTTTTTGAAGTCGCGGACAACAAGGGCCATCGCACCCATTCCGACATATAGTATATGTTGGGTTGCATAAACCGTTTTGTATATAGACGACCGCAGCACATCTGAAACGCTCGACCTTGGAAAATTTCAAAACCGTTGATATTTTATTGGACATTTTCTGGGGAAAAAATGCGTTTTAAGACAAACTATAATTACAATATTTACACGCGCAAGGATAAACCACAAACAAAACCAGACATATAGGAAACTGGACATGAGAAAGCTGAAATTACCAGCGATAGCGATGACCTATACAGAGAAGCTCACTCAGATGCAGGCACAGGACGCACCCCCGCCTTATGATCCTCTAGCCAACTCTTCGAAAACTGCTGCAGAGACCGCACTGGGTTATATAAAATCGTTTAAAGACAAACCGTGGTGCGATGAAGATTGACGCATGGCAAGTGACGAAAAGAACGCTGGACGTATCACATGGCAACGTCACAGTCAGTTGCAACGCTAACCCAGACAGAGCGGTATAAGGAGAAAAAGAGAGAGGGAATTCGTTTGTTTAAGGATAAAAACATTTGTCGAGAAAGCGCGAAAGAATGAGACTCGTAAATTCTACCGAAAAGTACAAATCCAAATCAACGGAAATGGATCACGCCCCCCTTATGTAGAAATATCACCGGGAATCGTTTCACAGATGTGCAGAGTATGTTGGGAGTATGGAGAGATCACTTCTCTGCTTTATTTAACTCAGCAGACTTCAATGTAAATGAGGGTGTGGAGCAAATGCAGGACGACTGCGTCGACAGCTCACCTCCTAGCCCAAACGAAGTTAGAACAGCAATTTCCCAGCTGACGGACTATAAAGCCGCTGGTGCTGATGGACTATCGGCTGAGCTTCTTAAAGCTGGCGGCTATGAAATGGAAATGTTCATGCAACAGCTCATATGGAAAATCTGTCCAGACAAAGGCATGCTCGACGATTGGAGTCTTAGCACAATGTGTCCTGTTCTCCAAAAAGTCGTCCCGAGTACATGTTCCAACTATAGTTGAATAATACTTTAATCCGTCGCATACAAGGTCTTCTCGGGTCTCTGTTGCGGAGCTTATATGCCCTTATCAGTGTGACTTTAGGCGTGGAAAGTCAACTATTGACCACATGTTCACATTACGATAAATCCTGGAGTAAACCTATGAAAAACACATCGAAACCTACCACCTCTTTGTAGATTATAGGGCTGTTTCGAGATATATCCGAGATATGTCAGAACTTTGTATTCCCGCTAAGCTGACACGCTATTGTAGAACGACACTGAACGACACGAAATCCTCAGTAAAGATTGGTAAAGATCTCACAAAATCATTTAGTATGAGACGAGGCCTGACACCCTATCATGCGATCACTTCAACACATTAACTGAGATCATCGTGAGAAGAACTATAGTGAATCATCGCAAATACTTATGATTTATACATCATTGGGCATTATATGCGAGAATTTTTGCAGTATTTTCGAGAATTAAGAAGATATCAACAAACGTGGGTTTGGCAGTTAACGAGGACAAGACAAAATTATTGGTTTCGACAAGCAGAACATCTATCGGATTGGATGAAAGGGATAACGTTGATAACCGTTGTAATTTCGGGGAAGTTGACGAATTGATTTAACCTGGATCTGCCGTGAACAGAAGCAATAACCTCAGCCTCAGAAGAATTGTGCTTGGAAGCAGGTGTTATTTCGGGTAAAGCAAGCACTTCACAAATAAGACTCTCTCTCCAGAAACGAAGATCCAACTATACTATAATCTCATAAAACCTGCCTTGCTTTATGGTGCCGAATACTTGGTCATATCACATGCTGGTGAAACATCATTGGGAGTCTTTGAGAGAAAAATGCTCCGAAAAATATATGGTCCTATAACAGAAAACGGCGAGTGTCGACGACGGATGCACCACAAGCTGTATAATCTGTTTCCCGGCATCGACGTTGTTCTGCGTATCAAGACAGCGTGGTTACGCTGACTACACCATGAATGAAGCAGTGCGAAATGTGATCGAAGACGTACTCGAAGGACATCGAAAAATTGCACGACCAAGACCTCGCTGGAAATAACTAGGTGGAATATTGCCTGTGAAAGTGTGATGGTACCAACAGGAGAAGAAAAGCTGAAGGTCGAGCCGGTTGGAGAAACATGTGATCCTCATTTTGTAAGGCCCTTGACCCTCTGTGTTGTTTGAGGCCACCTAATTAAGTAGGCAAGTAACCATGGGGAATTAAAATACGTGGTTTCTAGCGTAGTGCATGACATTTATCTCCAGTATGCATTTTTAATGAACCAGTTTAAACAGTTCAATATATGACAATTTTTTTTCTTATGGGATCACATTTGAAAATATTCATCACCATATCATGGTCGACATTTATAATTTTATTACCTTTAGTCCATCTTTAAAATTGGCACCCCGAAAAATCGTCGTAAATCGTGTTTTTCTAGCTAAGCTCCAAGACGTTTGCCTGGAAAACGCTATAGTTCCCAGTGTGATAAAGTGTGGTCTTTGTCAAAAAATATTCTGATTCTGAAAATTTCGATCCCAAACTATTATTTTCAAACGAAATAACATCTGAAAAAGAAAACAATCCAGAATTGATGATGTTCTAAAAATTTATCCAAATTTTTGGTTCTATACATTTTCGTTAATTATATCGTTTTACATCAAGAAGTGTAAGGCATGCAAGAGTCTTTGAGCCAAAATCGTTTTGCGATATCTTCAGGCTATTAAGCACTGTCTCCCATAGACGTGACACGAAAACAGATGTAAGTTGAACTTTGTCGATCACAATGGAACTTTTGACACTCATTACACAGTGATCTACGAAAAAATATAACCATATACGAACCATACCACTACGTGATAAAAGACCAAAAACAAAAAAAGACCCGTGTCTCCCAGTTTTGCCCAAAGTCATGCACTTTTTTTTATGGACCCCCAAAGATTTGGGGCCTCGGTGTCATTTTTCCAAAAAAAACGATCATTTTGTAAGGCTCATATCTTGCAAACCGTTCGGAATTTTGATTTACTCTCTGATGGTTGTAGATCTTTAATCCAGTTTAATCCAGTTTACAGGCTTACAAAACTTCATTCAAAGTTTGCGTCCACTCAACCATGCCATGAGATTGTTATATCATTGGCGACACACTGTATTAGGTGTATAATTTTCACCGGTCAAGTCTACTTCGTTGAAAAACAACTTATATGCTCTCTTGGATTCACACCTTTAAAGATTCGTTGCCTTTTGAAATCTTGTAGAACTTTTTTTTTCTGATTTGATGACCGCAAACGCAGCAAAGTAAATAAATATTTTCACACTGCACTGAATTATGCTGTAGCACTGTCTCTATAACTTTCACCACTGAGCTCTCATTGACGTCGCGCTGGGTAATGCCTAGATGTGAGCGTCGTGTCGCTTTTAAATTTTCTGCTGCGTCCCTTGTTGCGTGTGCTGAGCTTACTGCTTTGCCTGTGCTGCTGCGGTCGATGAGATAGCATGGTATCTCAATGTTGAAGTAAACGGCGTTAAGAATCATTCTAGAAAGTTGTTTATTGAGACCTTAGGTACACTTTTGTAGTTGATTGTTTCCTTGAATTTTGAACGGTTTGCTACCTACTTTGGACCTGAACAGTGGAAAAAAGCTAAAAAAATATCGAATTTTTTAAATTTTTTTGCGATTTTGACTTGAAGGTGAAGTTTTTATGTTCTTTATGAGAAGAGCTACAACTTTCCCTCAGAGAGTAAATCAAAATTCCGAACAGTTTGCAAGATATGAGCCTGACAAAATTATCACTTTTTTTCAAAAATTACACCGAGGCCCCAAATCTTTGGGGGCCCATAAAAACAGTGCACGACTTAGGACAAAACTGGGAGACACGGGTCTTTTATCACGTAGTGGTGTCCGTATAGGGTTATATTTCCATGACTTAAAAAATTACACACAGTCTTATAATTTGCGAAAGCTCAGATTGGGACTGATAATGATCGTTACAGCCACGACTCTTCTAGCTACTCTTGTACAAATGTACAACTGAAGTATAACATTTAGTTGCTTCGAAAACTTTTTCTGTAGATGAAAGCGACTACGTACAACTTGGTTGGTAAGTACTCTTTACATTTTTAACTGAAGAATATTGATAAATTTCACACACTCATCCGGTTACCTCCCATGCAAAAGGTAAACGATTGGTCAGCTGATTGCCACAGTAACTCTAGTGAAGCACTACGGATCTGAAAGAAAAACCTGATATTAATCCATATTTCGTCATCCTGCATTCAGGGGGTGTCTTGTCGCTCCTATTTTGGTATCCGCATAAAAATATTGAGATTGGGGAGAGCTTCTCACATCCAGTGAGTTGTGCGCTTTCTAATTCTATACTCGATCAGTCCCGGAAAATATAACACATTCATAATTTTTTAAGTATACAATATTTTGCCCAACGACACTCCGCTGTCCTGAAGAATATTGTGCCTGAGATCCCGAAGGTTGGCCGAAGGATCGTTTATTTAAATTCCTTCATCTCTTAAACCTTTCTAAAGTTTGGACCAAACATTTTAAATGCATCTCGGGACCAACGGCTGATTCGAGATGACGATAAGGAATAAATCTATTCATCCGACTAAAATTTCCCTACTAGGTGTGTTTCACCTAACTACATAGATGATGCAACGTTTAGCAATCGCGACTCTTGTACATAAGATCATGGTTCCGGTTCGTGCTGTGACGGACGTTCACTTCGCATAGTGACGGCGTCATTTTCGACTGATAAACCAGGAAACAAATTCTCAAAAACCGATTGAAACCGGTGTAAAAATGTATGTATATCGTACACTATTAAATATAAATGATTTATAACCCAATGGTTTCAAATCTTTATTTCTTGTTTAGAAACAACACTCAGGTAATATATCACTACTATACACTTTGAATATCTCTCAATATTTTCCCACCTATTCCGACAAAACTATAAACATTAGGCCAACTCACAAGGATCAAAAGTTTATTTGATCCACCCCCCAAAATGTACGTTGGCTTGTTTGTTAGATCTAGTGAGCTGGACCGTTTTTAAGAAAGTTTTTTTTTGAGTTTTTCAAAGATTTTTAGAGTTTAACTAAAGATAATATTAGTAGTATCATATGAATGGAGTTTTAAAGACGCATCCAACGGTATGAAATCATGCCCTGTCATGTCCTTTTTTCATGAATATTCTGCAAAAAAACGAATTTTTAAGATTTTAGTAGGGACATTTTTGGGAATTAAATATCAGATTGACATATATTTATCTTTAGGCGATTTAAGTACACACATGTTTCAGCTTTTTTTAAAATTCGCTCTAGTTCGCGTTTTATCAAAAATTTAATGCGGTGGGAAAATTTCGTTCTGTAAAATTACGTTTTGTCAAATCGTGTCTTTTGACAGGCCCATCGTTGCTGTATAGATATACTCTTTTATTTTGTAATACATTCATTTTCCGAGGTGATCTGGACCAAATTTTGAATATTTAGAATTACTCCAATCTGGCATTTAAAAGCATTATATTCAGCAGCGTCTAGCCCGTTAGGCCACTGCGGTGTGTATTTACACAAGTCACTAACCGAAGACATTTATGGATTGTGTGCAGAGTGATTGTTTGTCGTTACTTACACATTGCTTTCCTACTTACACGCACTGATGCAGAAGTTGCACACAATCAATAAATATCTTCGGTTAGTGACTGGTGTGAATACACACCGAAGTGGCTTAACGGGCTAGACGCTGCTGAAGATGATGCTTCACAAACATCGAAACGATCGTCCAGCGAATGTGAGTTCGAATCCCACCCGCGGCATTTAAAGTTTTTTCACTAACCGGAAAACACATGACCTCTTATAGCCTTAAAGGAAATTACAACTTTAAACATAACGAGGATCTAAGACAACTAAATAACGTTTTTTTCGTTTTCTTAAAAATAGTAAAAGCCAGTTACGAGGAAACAGCTTATGACCATCGGTATTTACAAAATTATGATGAACTATTTTATTTACACGACAGCATTTTCTTGCCAATTTTTTAATTATACTTACAATTTACTATATTTGAATTTTACATGAAAATAGTATCTAGTGTATACAATAAATGTAATTAAAAGCTGTTTCGCAACCTCCAATAAGAAATATGCGAAATATCAGAATTCAAATGCTGCCATGGAGAAATTGCTCTGACAAAATTTCGAAAATATATTTTTTGAATTTTGCTCATCATAACACGTCGTTTCGGAATCGGAACTTCAATAGCTGGTAGGGGACTGTAAGTACACTAGAATAAAAAAAATTCTACGAGAGCTAATTCTCCAATACGCATCTTTCGAGACCCCCACAATTTAAAATCCAAAAACGCGGTTTCCAGTACACCCTATTGTACATACACTCCGGTTCATTTATTTAAAGGCACTAAAAATTCCATATTCAGCAGCCTGTATCTTTTGCAATTTGTAACCGATTGCAGAATTTTAAAATGGAAATGGAAGCTAGACATCTTGAGATATAAACAAAAATCATGACAATAGTGGTTTCTGAACTAAAGAACTTTTTTTGAGCAATTTATAAAAAAAACGTCCAAAAATATCCTATTTTTTTGCTTCACTTGAATAAAGGCACTTTAACTAATTTTAGTGAAAAACTATTTTTCTGGTTTTTTTAATTTGTTTTACTTTATTTAAGAACCCTCTTTGTTTTTAATAACTACAAATATACGGGGTTTCATTGAGAGATACAAATAATTTATGTAATCCAACGAAATTTGATTCCAAGCATTCTTAAAGGCATGAATTAGTGACTGCTTGTCATCAAATTGTCTACCTCCTTCATAGACCTTAAAAGTTGACCAACCCCAGACATTTTCGATAATCTTTAGATCTGGCGAATAGGATGGCCAGTCAAGAATATTAACATTTTGGCTTGCAATGAACTCCTTTACTACTCGGCGTTGTGTGTAGGGGCATTATACAGTTGCAATATCCAAGATATGGGACCAAATTGTTCACTGAACCATAACGCCGCTCACTCGGCTGTGATGTCGGTTCAAAGAACGCTTTTCGTTGCGCAGATAATGGAAATAATAGTTGTAGCCATCAAGATCATCCAAATTAAACTTCTTCTCATCCGTAAGTACAATGGTTCTCCAGTCATTTACATGACCTCTGGGCTGGACATCCCATACCATGTAGTCTCTTGCGAATTGAAGCCCCTTTTCCTTACGAGGAGCATTAAGTGGCCCCTTTTTTTGTAATTTCAGATAAAAAAAATAAAATGTGGCCGTCGGTGGTGCAATGGGTAGTGTGCGCGCCTCTTGTACTTGAGATCCTGGGTTCGATCCCTGCTCTGACCACCTTAAATTACTTTCGGCGGCGGTCACCTCGCATAGTGATGGCGACACTATCGAGTATGTAGCCATGAAAAAGCTTCTCAAAATACCGTTCGGAATCGGTGTAAAACTGTAGGTCCCAATCAGTGAGTGAAAACTGGAAAGCGCACAGCTCAGTGATTGTGAGAAGTTCTCCCCGGTCCCTTCATGGGATGTAATGGGAAACCAATTATTTTTTTTTTAGATATTTAAAATACTCAGAGCTCTTAATTACTCTGCGTACTGATGACTTCCCCGCTTCCACTCCAGCTTGAGCCCTTATTTTTGACATGGATAAGGCAGAATTAGAAGCAATTCTGATGATTTTTCTCTTCTCATGCGTAGATAAAGACAATGAAATCCTTCCTTCCTTCGTTCCATACCCCTCGGAGTCCTTGATGCAATTGTCGACAACTGTTGGGCTACGTCCAATTTTTGTTGCTATTGCGGGGTTAGAATATCCTTCAGAACGATAAGCATCGTTTTTAGTTTTTCCGATAGATTTAAAATTTTTTGTTTTGCCATTTTGACTCGTAAAATGATTAAGATGAAATAAAATGTAATAAGCAAACGCTCCCTACATAAAATCATCGCTTACTTTAAAAATAATAAAGTGCCTTTATTCAAGTGAACCAAAAAAAGAAATAGCTCAATTTTGAACTTTTTTTTATAAATTGCTCAAAAAAAGTTCTTCAGTTAAGAAACCACTATTGTCATGATTTTTTATATGTTTTTATATCTCAAGCTGTTTAGCTTCCATTTCCATTTTAAAATTCTGCAATCAGTTACAAATTGCAAAATTGGAATTTCTGAATTTGGAATTTTTAGTGCGTTTAAATAAGTTAGCCGGAGTGTATAAAATACTATAAATCAAGAATTGTCACCAGTCAAATAAATCCCAAATATGAAAACCCTTTAATATTTCATTACAACTGGCATCCGATTCCTCAACCATGCACTGGCATTGTCTGAGAAACCATACAATTTTGAAATTGTAATTGCGAACAATGATAATGCTTTCCTATTTGCATTAGATAAATTAATGCAAATTACTATAGATTGATATTATACGAGATGCCCAAACTCGCTCTTAACGTTTTGGCTGGAGCGAATCGTACGTATTTTAGGTTTGTTACATCAAGCATAAATATATGGACATCGTGAATGCACACACTTAATAATGGAGAGCTGTGTTCGATGTTAAAGCAAAACAGCCGACAGCCGTTCTATTCCTCTCGGAGGTAGCATAAAGTGAAACGTCAGAGGAGAGAGTTGGAGTATCTCGTACAATATTAATCTATGCAAATTACAATCCAATGGAAACTAAAAAACAGTCTAACATTCGTAAACAGGTTGGGGTTCAAAAAAGAATAAGTGACAGTGGCGTATGATGTATCTTAAATATTAATACTACTCATACGTACAGTATTCGGGAAATCAACCACATCTGGCTCTGTATCTTGGCGATTTGACTACTTTTTTCCAACTTTTATTATTGATTCTGAAAGGCCTCTGTAAGACCTTTCCAACAAGCTCCGACCCCCAATCCGAAAATTTTGAACCCGCTGCCATTTCGCACCCTTGCATTTTCGGACATGGTCCTAGTGGACTTTTCTTCATGAAATGAGCCAAGGAATACGCTGGGGAAATTTGTCCGGAACTTCCTGATTCACCCTGTATATTTTAGAAATACTTACATTTAAGAAACATAGCTTGCTTTGATCAAAAAACATAAGAAATTGTATTGAAATATTTTTATAAAATGAAAAGGTTGCTTAGATTACAAATGTATGAACCATTATTGTTAATTTCTTAAAGCAAAGGCTTCTATTTTAAATCTACAAGGTGGCGCAAAAGTAATCTTCCGATGTTTTTTGGCTGTAATTTAAAAAAAAAATTAAAAACTTTGATTCTTCTTGTGGATTATTTTTAGTTGGTCTTTTAATTTTTTTTACATCAAGTCGAGAATATGATGTCATGTAAATGGCCGCCGCCACAGTTGATTGTCATTTGAGCCCTTTTTATGGCATTTTCCATCACTTTGGCCAAAACTTCCGGCGATAGGTCTTCACATTCTTGACGGATATTGTCTTTAAGAGCTGCAAGAGTCTGAGGCTTGTTGACATAAACCCGCGACTTCAAAAAGCCCCACAAAAAGAAGTCTGGAGCGGTCAAATCAGGCGATCTTGCTGGCCAGTGCAAATCGCCAAAACGGGAGATTAGGCGCCCGGGAAATGCATCCTTCAGCATATCGGTTGTGGCACGTGCAGTGTGTGCCGTTGCACCGTCCTGTTAGAACCACATGTTTTCCAATCCCAATTCATCAAGTTGCGGCAAAAAGAACTCGTTGATCATTGCTCTGTAGCGTGGCACGTCGTCTGGTCGATGTCGACGACGCTTCCATGACATCCTCGGCTACAGCAGCAATATTCTCTGCAGAACGGCTACTCCGGGGTCTGCCACGCCGGGCAGCATCTCGTGTTGTGCCAGTCTCTTCGAGGCGAGCGGCTAAACGTCGCAGTGTTTCACCAGTAGGCGTTGGACGGCCAGGAAATCTGCGACGAAATTCACGTTGTGCCAAAGTCACCGACCGATTATTGGTCAAATAAATAGTCAGCAATATTCCGCGTTCTTTAGCAGTGTAGCGTAACATTGTTTATTAACGTGTATTTCGCATGTGTTTACAACACAAATGTCAAAACAGAACTGACATTAGGGGCCAATCGCAAAATTTATAGCATTTTCCGATAGGAGGATTACTTTTGCGCCACCTTGTATAAAGATAACACAAGGGAACAAAATCGAAAAAATTTTGATACAATTTAAAACCACTATTTTTTTCTGATGTATTACGACATCCGTGTTACAAAAGTGGACAAAATTTTAAATTCTATGGATAAGATTTTTTTAAATAATTTTTTAAGTAAAATTGTCCATTTTTGAAAAGCTTGTTCCACGGATTTTAACATAACTCAAGAACGATTCAGCCCACTTTACTAGTGAGTACACCAAATAATTTGCTATTAAAATGCCTACAAGTTTTGTTAACATTATTTTTTAGCCTGCACAAGAGTTGCGGAGTTATCTAAAAAGTTGTGGTGGAAAATAATATTTTTCAACCAAAATGTATACAATTTTTTTTTTAAATTAGAAAAAATCCTAAAAGGCAAAAACTACTAGGTTTAGCACTTTGATAGTAAAGCCTGACCTGCTATGAATAAAATGAGACATTTCATAAGAAAATCGATGGATAAATTTTGATTTTATTCACAATTAGGTAAAGGTACCTCATTTTGTCCAAAATATAGAAATTTTTTTTAATGATTCTGAGAATGAAAAAAAATCACAAAATGCGATTGTAAATTCTGTGAATCGTAACACATTTGTATTCTACACCTGTGATCTTGTTACAACCCCTCACAAAAAAGAGTTTTGTAAAAAACCCCACACAAAAGGCACTTGTTCTACCTGTCTACTGCAACAAGAAGCTAAAACACACTTGACAATCAGACACACTTGGCAAGCAGTATATATAATAGTGCAAGTATCCTTTCTTAATCATTCAACAAGTGTACGCAATAGTGAAAAGTACAAATGAGCAACAAATTCAAAAAGTTTTCGTGCAAAAACGGCCCGAATTTATTTTGTTACGAGTGCGGTAAATACACCACCTTGAAAAATAAACAAATTTTCTCAGATGTAGTACAAAAAAAATATAAAGATTGCTATAATATAAATCCGCACAATTTAAACCAGCATTGGACACCGAGTACTATATGCATGTCATGTCGATTGAACTTGTCTTCTAACGTAAAGTAAGTATAGGTTAATAGATTTGGAATATTTTATACTAACAGTATTTCTTATCTAAATTTTGAATTCTTCATATTCCTTGTTTAAATTTTTTTCCATTTTACACATGACACTTGGAAATTTCGAAGCCTATGCTATGGAGAGAAATAGCGAGCCACGAATCTGATTGTTATTTTTGTTTAAGTACAACAAGCGGCTTCGGAAAACATATACGATGGTCTTACCCCACGAGGTCTGCTGATGGGTTTACGCTTGCAGTTCTACATTCGGAATAAATTGCAAACGCAAAAGATCGGGGTGCAAGCTGCGGTCAAGTGCTGTCATCTTCACCAGGACTCTCAACCACAAGTATGTGTTACCAATCAGATAGTTCAGATCCAGCACTACCATCTACGTCTGCAAATGACGAGTTCATCCCACACAAACATTTCTCGCCGAGACCATGGAATCAAGACCAGCTTAATGATGTAATTAGAGACCTTGGATTGTCGAAAAAATCTTTTGAATTACTTGCGTCCCGGATGAAAGAAACAGATCTGAAGACTGATGAAACTAAAGTATCGTATTACCGTACTCAAGAAAAAGGCTTACTCCATTATTTTGCTGAAGAGGATGATTTTGTGTACTGCACAGATATATCTGGTTTGATGACTGCCATGGGCTTACAGAGATATGATTCAAACGAATGGCGTTTATTTATCGACTCATCAAAACGCAGCTTGAAGTGTGTCCTTTTGCATAATGGAAATAAATTTGTCTCCTTGGCGACCGCACATTCAATCAAAGTAAAAGAAGAATACTCTGTAATTGCATTGGTCATGAACAAGATAAAGTACGATGAACATAAGTGGGTAATTTGTGTTGATCTAAAGATGGTCAATTTCCTCTTAGGTCAACAAAGCGGCTTTACCAAATATCGTTGTTTCATATGTTTATGGGATAGCAGAGCTAATTCAGAACATTGGACGAGAAAACAATGGCCTACTAGGGAAAGACTGGTTCCAGGTATGCCAAATGTTATAAACGAAGCTCTAGTGCCCCGCGATCGTACCCCCCCTCTTCACATTAAACTTGGTCTGATGAAACAATATGTTAAAGCACTTAACAAAGATAGTGAATGTTTCCAGTAAATTTCAAGTTTCCCAACCTGAGCATGGAAAAGCTGAAAGCAGGCTAGGGAAAGACTGGTTCCAGGTATGCCAAATGTTATAAACGAAGCTCTAGTGCCCCGCGATCGTACCCCCCCTCTTCACATTAAACTTGGTCTGATGAAACAATATGTTAAAGCACTTAACAAAGATAGTGAATGTTTCCAGTAAATTTCAAGTTTCCCAACCTGAGCATGGAAAAGCTGAAAGCAGGCTTTGACGGCCCACAAATTCGCAAATTGATGAAGGATACTGATTTTGGCAGTTCAATGCCCGAAATTGAGAAGAATGCATCGGATTCGTTTGTATGGGTTATTAAAAATTTCTTAGGAAATAACAAGTCTGATGATTATGTTGCGCACATTGAAGAGATGTTATATCACTTCCACCGACTTGGATGCAACATGAGCATCAAAGTACACTACCTGGACAGCCACTTAGATCGTTTTCCTGAAAATCTAGGAGACTTGAGTGAAGAACAGAGCGAACGATTCCACCAAGATATCCGGATAATGGAGGAACGATACCAGGGTCGGTGGGATGCACACATGATGGCTGATTTTTGCTGGAGTATTCAGAGTAACACTTCGTCATTCAAGAATAGTAGAAAATCGTATAAAAGAAAATTTCAGAGTTTGTAGTTTAAATTAATTATTTATTTATTTTCTTAGTTTATTTCTTAATATAAATTCAACTAACAAAATATAAATTTATTTATAAAAATAAAATGGTTTTAAGGTTCAATCAACCGAAAGAAGATTATTAGCAACCATGATTGTCAAGTATGTTTTATCTTCGTGTTGCATTCAGGTAGAACTGGGTTTTTACAACACCCTTATTGTGTGTGTTTTTACAAGAGCACAAGCATTAAATACAAATTTGTTGCTGCTCAATGTAACTATTTTCAATCGAAATTCATTTTTTTCATATCAGAATCATAACAAAAAAAATTTTTAATTTTTTGCTCATTTTTGTTGAAATTGTAAAATTTCTATATTCTTGACGAAATGCGATACATTTACCTAATTGTGAATGCGAATCGCTACCGTTCAATGATAACCGAATATTTTTGGCCCCAAATTGGATAATATGGACTTGGAGGACATGTGGTTCCAACAGGAAGGCGCCACAAGCCACACAGCGAATGCCACAATCAATTTATTGGAAATCAAGTTTGGTGAACGTGTTATCTCACGAAATGGCCCAGTCGATTGGCCGCCGCGGTCGTGCGATTTGACGCCGTTAGATTATTTCCTGTGGGGCTACGTCAAGTCTATGGTCTATGCCAACAAGCCAGCGACGATTGATGAACTTCGTACGAATATCGAACGTGAAATTGCAGCAGTATCGGCCGATTTATGCTATAAAACCGTCGAAAATTGGGTTCAGCGTCTGGACTTCTGCAAGCGTGCCCGTGGTGGCCATGCAAAAGAAATCGAGTTCCATACATAATGGCATCAAACATGCTTTCACAGGAATAAAGAATACCATTGGTATCTAAAACCGGTTTTGTTTTATTTAAAAAAACTTTTGTAGCGCTCTTATTGAAAAATCCTTTATATAGGGAAATTGCAGTTCTAAATTCATTTTGTCTAGGAGGGCGTAGTCGATTCCATCGTCCTGAATTTGCTCAGCACCTTCATCGTCATTGAAGGTTTCTGGGGAAAGTCAAGCGGGGACGTGATCTCTCCATATTCCCAATATACTCTGCACATGTGTGGCAAGATTTCCGTCTTTATCTCTACAAAAGAGATACCTCATCCATTTCTATTGGTTTGGCTTTGTACCTTTCGGCAGATTTTCCAGGCTTTATTCTTCCTTCTAACAGTTTCAATTTTCTCACTCTCGCGCTTTCTCCACGACCGTTGTTTCTGCTTAAATGAATAGGTTTCTTCTTATACCGCTCTGTCGCGGCTCACGTTGCAACTGACTGACGCACTGCCATTTTTAACGTGAGGTGAAGTGCTAGAATTTTGTATGTATTTTGCAGGCAATGAACAGTAATTTTGCTGTAACATTATATGTTACATCTTCACGACATTAACGTCTTTATAATCTCAGTCAGAAATATTTTTTTTTTAATTTTTTTTTCAAATTCATTAGTTTAGAATTTCTTATACCAAATAATTGAAATAAAATTTACAATTAAAAGTAACTCTACAGTTACTTAATTCGCTTAATAAAGAGTCCATAATTTCCATAAAATTTTATTTTGTGAAATATTTACTGTTTTAATAAGTAGAATGATTTTATTTTTTTTTTCAGTGTATGAACGAAAATCAATTTACCTCTTACTTCTGGTTACCTTAAATTTGTAAACTAATCTCAGTGGCTTAGTGGCGTGTAACAAAGTGCTCCTTCTTCCCCAGTAGCTGACCTAACACAAACTCTGTCCCAACGAAGAAGATTTGATTTATCTTCGCCATCAGCAAAACGCTGTAAAAACAATAAACTTTAGAATTTTATTTAGTAAAATCCAATGAATGTCATATTTTAAGAAAGTCCCAAAACAACCATAAAAGTCACGTCTTTGCTGCCTTAAGTCACATGAAGACGACGACGACGACGACTATGACGAGGTTGAGGGGCAAAAAGCTTATTCGCATTTTGGTAATAGAATAAGAAGAGTTCCTCGGTGTAACCCATTCCTCGGTGCACCACTCCACAGTATTCGTTTATTTCTTGTTTTCTAATGCAGGCAACAGAGAAGCGCAAATGTCTGCGAAAGCATCACAAGGAAGTAGAAAAAAAAAACAAAAAATGGCAATCACTTTCATCATTTATTTTAAAGCAGAGACAACTACAAGTAGAAAGAACTGCATGACCTGATAGAAATCTGTTTCCTTTCAAGAAGAACCAGAGAGAAAAACTGATGTGGCAAGAAAACTTTTTCTTCTGAGTTTCTTCAAAAGGAAGTCGTGGCACTAGAATGTAAGTAATGTAGGAAAACGCAGATGCAGAAGAAGCTCCTGCATGTAAAACCAGAAAGGCAAACTTGGCAAGGACTTTGAGAAAATGTCCTGGAACATTAACATGCATTCAAGGAAAGTTACGGGTATATTAGAAACGAATGCCACACTTACTTAAAACAAATTTATTCAACTGAAACTAGCATGCAATGGAAAAGTGTAGACATTACACGAGATACGTACAAGGTTTTGCGAAGTTCGACTGGTATAAAAATGGAGAAGGATCCTCCCTCATGAATGTTATTATTCAAGTTTTAAAATTTGCTTTGGCTTAATTGTTAATGTGAACCATTCGCTTGACAAAAGGTGCTAGAACATTTAGCTTGACAGCGGTTTCGACTTGATTGATAATAAGAATTTTCTGGGATTTAATTTTGCAAGTCCTTGAGAAGCCCACATATTGTGCAGTATTGACTATGGTTCCGAAAATGGCAACGATGTGCCGCATAAGTGATCTGCACACCACGACCGCTGATGTGTTGAATGTGGATATTATATGAAGGTTATTTTGCTGGTACGGCTGCGATAAAGTTAAGGTAACTACCACGATGCAGCAATGTTGGTTAGTATTCCGAAAAATCACGAATAAGCCGACTACAAGACAGCAGAACCAATATTCGGTCTGAAATATCGTGAGTACCAGCCAATAGTCCGCAATATTGCAGAGTACCGAATTCCATTAAGCTCGCTTGTTGTCTACGAGAATTATCATGTCAATATCAACCGGTCATCCGCCCAATTTTTTTTGTGTATTTGACCAAATTTTGTCTAGTAGGAAATTTCATAAAAATAGGTTCGGTTTTGCGGGAGTTATCTTGCCGAACAACCAACCGGCCGCACAATTTATCTTAGTAGGGTGTGGCAAAGTCGCCCTTGTCTTAATCGATGACTGGCGTTTGATGACATCAAACCTATAATCAAATTTCGTTAAGATCGGAAGTGTTTCACACGACTTATCTCATTGACAACCATTACGCCCATCAAGCTTTTGTATGGGAGGTACCAGAATGGGATTATCAAAACCATTCTTTTCCATATAAGAGTGGCATTTGACTAAATTTTGTCTAGTAGGAAATTTCATAAAAATAGGTTCGGATTTGCGGGAGTTATATTGCCGAACAACCAGCCGGCCGAACAAATCTTGTACGGGAGGCACCAACATGGGAGTAACCTTTGTCTTATTTGGTGACTCGCGTTTAATGACATGAAGCCTATAACCTAATTTCATTAAGATCGGAAGTGTTTCACGGGTTTTATCGAATTGACAACCCGCACGACGACCAAGATTTTGTATGGGAGATATCAGAATGGGCATGGCAACCTCTCCAATTTTCTCCAGCTAAGTCGACATTTGCAGATTATTAACCAGACTTTCAGTTGAAGCTCATCACGTCTACCAGAAAAGAGTTTTAGAAGAAACATGATTTTGTACAAAATGTGTCGATTTGTATGGGAGGTACTAGAAGGGGCGTGGTCAAAACGTCCATTTTCAAATTCAAACTAACCTGGGACAAATAATAGTCACTGACAAAATTTCGCTGTCATCAATAAAGAGTTACGGCAGGTATCGTGTTGACCAGCCATCCACCCAGCCAGACAGACAGACGGACACGGCTCAATCATCTTAAAAAGTCCCAAAACGAATTTCGTCCAAAGATACTTACAGCCAGTTCCGCTAAGTCTAACGAATATCTACGCGAAAGAAAGCTAATCACTCACTTTCGTTTGAATTTTGATTCCGCTAATCTCACTTTGTTCTATCGCATGGCTTTTCGTATGTCAAAAAAAAGAATTACGATTTGTCGAACAACATTGTGGCCAGATCAACAATTTAAAAAATTCTTCAAAAATAACCTCGAAAAAACCGGTTATAGTAGTGAATTTATCATTTAAGAACACAACTCTGTCTGATTAAAAGTGATCAGCTGGAAACAAATGACCAGCCAAATGTAAGCAAAGAAATTTTATAACGAAAAATATTGTCAATTTTGTTGCAACGATATGGATATTTCAATTGCCGTATTCTTTGTTGGCCAGAATGAAGACATAGTGGAAGTGCCCTGGCGGCAGAAATAACACAAACCAATGGCATTAATACACTTTAGTTATTATTCTTATCTACACAATAAAAAAAGCTTCTGCACTGAGACCAAAAAGTATTTTTTAGCCCGCTGTCCAACTTCTTGAGATATAGGTATTTACAACTTGAGTATATAATCTCTCATATCTCAGGTATTTATAATCCGATCTGTTTGAAATGGGATCTGTTTGAAATGGGTGTCATTACAAATTTCTTTTGAAACTCTATAAGAGCCTATATAGAGATATTTTTTGTTAACCCATTGGGGGCCAGTAAAAAAAGGGTTTTTTAACCTCACTTTTTTGGAACTTCCTTTTCCCCAAAAAATGGCCTATATATATATTCTTTCGATAGACTCCGATCATAGGCAAGACTTTCAAGACCTATATTTCGGAAAATATGGACTTGCGGCCAAAATTTTAATTTTTTTTTATCACCGTTTAATGCCCTATTAGGTCAAAAAAATAGGCGAATCGCACTTAAAAGTGTATTTGTTCCGACATGGAGTACAATGCACCGATATACGCAGATCTGGTCGGCCGGACATTAATTTAGCACCATTTCTTCGGTTTGTGGCCACGGGGCGTTACCAGCAGTCAGTTGGTAATGAGCTTGTTTCGTCGTCAGGAACATCGATTCCATTTTTCCATTGTTCTTTTTCGATTGATTAATAAAATTTTCTGATTAATTTCCTTAAACAACAACCAACACAAGAGTGACCCGTTTTGACATTAGCTTTCGTTTAGATGACAGCAAAGAAAGATAGAGGAATCTAAATTCGTATAGAAACGCTTACGTTTTCATTCGCTTTGTCGTTCTGATGTGTGTTAGTGGAACCAAAATCAGCTGTTTGTCGCATAGCAATCGAAAGAAAGTGTTCGTTTGAGTTAGAGAAATTGGCTGAGTTAGAGAATTGGCTCAGTGTCTCCTTCTATGCGTTACATTTTTTTTCCATATTAAATAATAAATATAAATAAATATAAATGTAAATCATAAAATTTCAGAACACAACTAAATTAAAATTTTAAAATTTAAATTGTGTGTAAGTTTTCTTTAAAGAAAAATTTTTAACTTTTTCTACAAAAACTTGAGAAATGATTTTTATAAAATAAAATAGTTTTAAAAACTTAAAGTAAGTAGAATTTTAAAAAAAACATTAGAAAAATGGAGCAATCAACATTTAAAATTGTGTAAAATTTAGTTGTCTTAGATCCTCGTTATGTTTAAAGTTGTAATTGCCTTTAAGGCTATAAGAGATCATGTTTTCTCCGGTTAATGAAAAGAAAAAACTTTCAAAACTTCTGCATCAGTGCGTGTAAGTAGGAAAGCAATGTGTAAGTAGTGACAACCAATCACTCTGCACAATCGATAAATGTCTTCGGTTAGTGACTTGTATAAATACACACCGCAGTGGCTTAAAGGGATAGACGCTGCTGAAGATGATGCTTCACAAACATCGAAACGATCGTTCAGCGAATGTGAGTTCGAATCCCACCCGCGGCATTTAAATTTTTTTCACTAACCGGAGAAAACATGATCTCTTATAGCCTTAAAGGAAATTATAAATTGTGTGAGTTGAACTTCAATGTCACAGAATTAATTGATATTTGCCCCCATTATTTAAAATTTGTAGCTGTCAGTTTGTGTGGAATTTAAAAATTATAACTGTCACTTAAATCTAAAAACATTTATTGCTTGGTTGCCGCAAAAATACTTTGATTGATGTTATTAATTTATTACTCGCAACCGTTCATGTAGTACTCCTAAACAAACTGATATATCGCAAATGTATATCATGTTGTTGCACACCAGTTCTCGTTTCCATCAAACGCGTACAAAATTGCATTTGCCGCAAATTTAAAAAACGTTTGCGATAACTGAAATTAGCCATTTTTCTAATACGAGCACAGACTACGAAGAACATAAATTTCTCTCATTCTGTAGACTGTATACACAGTCTTATCCACTCGTTTGGCATACACACTCACGCACACACATAAAAGTGATCATACACTCGAATGCTTATACTTTGTCTATATATATCTTGGATGGACAATTGACGCGTTGTAGTTCGGTGCGCCTTTAGTTGTTATTTGAATGCAAGGCGAAACAGACGTGTAAGTAGACAGTGAAAAACTTGACAAAAATTCCAACTTTTTTTAAAACAAACTTCATGGGTAAATGTTGTAAATTATCTTATGGAAGCCATAAATAATAGTTTGAATTACAACTCGGTTGCTGTAACCGAAAGAAAAGTTGGCAGAACCGTTTTTCGTTTATCGTAAAGGTTTTTTCAGCCTCTCATTTCTCATAAGTCGTTTACTGCAAACCTTTTTTCAGTTCTTGCAAACATTTTTTATATTTTTGAGTAACTAGAACTCGGTAGCTGTAACCGAGAAAACAATTGGCGGAACCGTTTTTCGTTTCTTGCAAACGTTTTTTCAGCTTATATTTTTCATAACTCGTTTGCTGCAAACCATTTCAGTTCTCCCAAAAGAAATGACATGTATGGATTAACAGAAGTTCGTTTCTGCCAACCTACAGTCCCAAAACGAACTTCAGTTATCTGAGATTTCGTTTGGGAGGAACGAGTTTTTTCTTTGCGTGTAGACGTCGCTGCTGAGAGTTTGTTCTGATCGATCGCAAACACTACGTCCTATCGAAGTTAAAGTCAAATAGTGTCAGTATCAGTGCGTTAATTTTATTCACCGCAAGTGTCTACTCTCTCGCGTTTACAAGATTCTATTTTCTTTTGTACATCTGTTAAAAGCCTCGTGAAGATGCCCCGCGCGGCCAAATCGGCGCGCCCGAAGGGGAAACAAACGTTTAGAAAATCCAAGCTCCCGATGTCGTCATACTCTCTGGGACACATTGGAGCAACATCACCATCATTTAATAGATTTAGTAGTCTATCTAGCATCGAAGACATGGATGAAGCACCAGTACAAGTCATGAATGCGGATGAAGCTACGCAGAAACCCCCACCAATTGTCACTGACATCAATGTTCCTCTACGCGAAGTTCAACATTTGTTGGGCAATGACTGCATATACAAACGAACTTCCATCGGCGTTAAGATTTTTCCCCAAAATAAAGAAAAATTTAATTTTTGTATAAAATCTCTAAAAGAGGCCAAGGTTGAGCATCACACTTTTAATGCGAAAGAGGATAAACTTTATACCACATTTATCCACGGTCTACCAAGGTTAGACCCTGTTGACATTATCAGTGAATTAAAGACATACAACTTGTCACCCGTTTCCGTCGTAGAGATTAATACGCGATACAGCTCCCAAGATGATGCCGTATACAAAGTTCAATTTGCCCGCAGATCATTTGCACCAAATTCACTAAAAAGTGTAAAAACAATTTCCAATGTCATCATAACATGGAGAAAGCAAAAACCAAAAACAAATAACAGGCCAACACAATGTTGGAATTGTCTTATGTTTGGTCACGGCGGACAACACTGTAATCGGCAATCGGCCTGCATGACTTGTGCAAACCGTCATCCAACGAAAGACTGTCCATTTACTCAAAACAATAAAAAACCAGCAGTGTTCACTTGTTACAATTGCAAGCAAAATGGATATGAGAGAATTGATCATTCGGCAAACGACGTTACTTGTCCCATGCGCTCTCGTTACTTAGAAATTAGAGCAAAGGTAACCGCTGCCCCAACAAAAAGAAACGCAACAATGCGACAACGCGTTAACTACAACCACGTTCCCTCTCCCCCACCCCCCACACGTAACACAACAAACAGTAATCACCAGCACAACGGCTATCGTTCTTACGCTGATGCAGCTCGCAAAGAGAATAGTGCTCTCTTTAATATTGATGAACTCTTCAATATATTTACAACGGCACTAGATGAATTAGGCAGATGTACAACAAAAGTACAACAATTACAGGTAGTAATGTCTCTCTTAAAATACGCTCATGACATCCGATAATTTTAAGAGATTAAACTTGTTTCACTGGAATGCCAATGGTATTACAACTAAATCACTACAAACACAGCTAGAGAATCTCCTTGTAACAAAAAATGTACACATTGCAAGTCTTAATGAAACATTTCTTAAAGAGACTCATACACCATATTTTGAAAATTACACTCTCTATCGCAATGACCGAATTAGCAGAAGAGGCGGCGGTGTGGCTCTTTTGGTGCATAAATCTCTTAAACTCAAACTGCTACCTTTAACAAAAACATCACACATTGAAAATTTGTCTATTGAAATAACTATTAACAGAACAAATGTTATAGTCACTACAGCATACTCTCCCAAACACAATCAAAATTTCTGTAACGACATCACAGCTCTTACTCCATGCAACAAAGATTTCATAACCCTCGGGGACTTTAATGCTAAGCATCAATCATGGAACTGTTCCCATGCCAATTCTTCTGGTCTAGCTCTCAACAATCTCCAATATGCTCGAAACTTCTTTATATATTATCCTGCTAACCACACTTTGTTTCCTCACCAAGTAAATAGAATGCCGTCAACTGTCGATATCGTTCTTAGCAATATCACTATGCCACTGAGGCTAAAGTCATTAGATTACTTATTGCCGTCTGATCACCGGCCAATTTTATGCTCAATACAATGTTCATCATTTCAAACTGTCGACACTGGTTATATATCATACAAAAATACTAACTGGGGGCTATATCGAAGTACACTAAACAGAAGCATCAATCCCTCAACCGAACAATTAAGATCAAAAGAGGCAATTGAAAGGGAAATTCAATCCTTTATAAACCTCATTATATCCGCTCGAAACATTTCTACCAAAATAAATAACACATTTCCACTGACAAGAAGCAATTGTCTACCTGACAATATTATCCAGCTTATTGGACAGCGAAATAGATATAAAAGGAAGGAACAGAGGTCGAACAGCTCACAACAACACAATTTTTATAAAAATTGTTGCCTGTAAAGTCGGTTTTACGGGCGAAGATTTTACGTGACAACGTCTTTTTCTCGGTAGAATATTTATTGATATGAATATAATTAAATTGCACAATAGGAACAAGGAATTGAATGAAAATAAGAATTGCACAAATTTTAACTATAGAAATATATTTTGTTTAGATTGATTTGATTTTCATATTGATTAGATGTTAAAATTCTTGCTCAACACAGTTTAAATCAAGTTTTCTTATATCTGCCACTTTTTCTTAATATTTGTAATTTTAAAGAATCAATTCGAAAATCAAAACATTTATTCAGATCGAAGGTTCAAATTTTTGCTAAATAAATTTGAAATTAATTAAAATTTGTAAAATAAAAAAAAAAAACCAATGAGTGTTAGAACTCACGGGCGATGTTTTAACATTTATTGAAACTTATGGTTTAGGAAAATAGAAGTAATTTCAACACCATCTAGGTACCTGTGCGATTTCTATGAACACATTATCAAATGTGACATTATAAACAATAAACATATCCTTTATTATAAAATATAAACATTTCTTTTATTATAAAAAATAAACATTTCTTTTATTAAAAACAAAAGAAAATAATTTACTAACCAAAAAGTATTTCAATTCATCATATTCGCATATCGTTTTTAAAGCCGACCGCAGCTCTCTGTTTCGTTTTGGCTACCTAATTCATATGAAAATTTCTACACACAAACATACACTACACATATCATAAAGCCAAAAAACAAAAAACAAAAAAAAAACAAAAAATAATACCTTATCCAATGCAGACTGATCTAAATCAATATTCATACACACGCACATATATACGCACATACATACTTGCTCAGTCGTCATATATATGATGTGCCAAAAAACAAAAACACTCACACCACCGACCAACAGCCACTAGAAGCCAGCAAAGCAAATCGTTTCTGGCACACAAGTAAACACACACAGAATTATTTATTGAGTGGGAGAGAGACGCAAGGCATTCGGCGGGCCTCTCTCTCGTTCGGTGACTCATCGTAACGTTACCGGGCGTTACACTTTTTCATAAGTGACTCCCAGCCGCAACCTAATTTAAGACGTTGTCACGTCAAAATTGTGTTAATTTTTTAAATAACGCTATTGATATAATGGTTAAAAAGGTTATCAATAACAAGTGGACCAATCTTTTACAAAGCTTAAAACCTGGTGACAAAAAATTTTGGAAGTTAAGTCGATCGTTACGAAACAAAGGCAAACGCAGCATATCTCACCTGAAACAACATGGCTCAAAAATCATAACGGACATTGAAAAAGCAGAGATACTAGCGAACTCATTTGCTAAATCAAACACCTTGACCGCAGATTATAAGCACTCCATCGATTCGCTAGTGAACTCGGCTGTTTCAAATCTAAACAGCGAACCCCCTAGTGCAGACGGAAGCATTTTAACTACATCACCTGAAATCTCATCTCTATTATCAACGTTAAAGACGACAAAAGCTCCTGGATTCGATGGTGTACCCAACATTCTCTTAAAAAATCTTCCCATCAAAGCAGTACAACTAATTACATGCATTTTTAACAGTTGCATCCTCTTAAACTACTTCCCAAAAGCCTTTAAAAAAGCCAAAGTTATTCCCATACAAAAACCAAACAAACCTGCGGATATTCCTTCCAGTTACAGACCCATCAGTCTCTTGAGCAACCTGGGAAAGATATATGAAAAGGTTATCTACACCAGGCTAAGGGACTTCACATCAGACCAAAACATTATATGCCAAAAACAATTCGGCTTCAAACCAGGCCACAATACAGTCCACCAAGTGAGCAGAATCAACAACATTAGTATTAAAAACAAACGGCACAAAAAGTCCACAGGGTTAGTACTGCTGGATATCGAGAAAGCATTTGACACCGTCTGGCATAACGGTCTTCTTTACAAATTAATGGCCGCAAATGCCCCAACATACATTTGCAACATTATAGCGGATTTTCTGAACAATAGAACATTTGCAGTATCAGTCAACAATAGTTTATCTTCATTTAAAATCCTGCCAGCAGGACTGCCCCAGGGTTCTATTCTGTCCCCTATTTTGTATTCAATTTATATTTCTGACTTTAAACCTCCAAACGACATAGACATTGCACTGTACGCTGATGATACAGCCCTTATAACATCGAGTAAATTAACCCAGGCTCTCCTCAAGAAGATGGAACGCAGCCTTGTGGCGTGCAACAGTTATTTCCGAAAGTGGAAAATAAAGATTAACGAGCAAAAGACGCAAAGCATTATATTCCCTTGGAATAAATCACCCAAGAGGGCACCACTGAGGCCGTTGTATTTCGGAACCAGCTCCTTACATATCAACAATGAAGTCAAATACCTCGGTGTCATTTTAGACAAAAAGTTAACGTTCAGGGCACATATTGAATTTTCACGCGAAAAGGCTGTAAAATCACTAAGGGCACTGTGGCCTTTGCTTAATAAACGTTCTGTCCTTACACACCACAATAAGAACCTATTATACAAATGTATTATTCGACCAATAATATCATACGCATCGCCAATATGGTATAAAGCAGCAAAGTCTCACACCAAACGACTACAAATCATCCAAAACAAATGTCTTAAGTTGATAAATAGAAAACACTGGCGTTACCCCACAATAATGCTTCACGAAGAGACTGGATATGAACTCATCGGCGATTTCATAAATCGGTTGAATGCAAACTATTTTCAAAAAGTTGCAGACTCTCCTTATGAGATTCTAAGAGAGTGTAACCAACTATCATAACTAAACCCCAGAAATTTACCAAACCCATAATATTAATAAATAGAAAATTATTTTAATAAATAATGACCCTATCATTAATATTTTGTACCCTATGTTTGAATCGTAGCTTTAAGTATATCAGATAAGGTTTTTGATCCTTTTGCCTTAAAAACATAATAAATAAAAACAAATCAAAATATAAAGAAAAATTCCATCAAATGTAAATATACATATACTAAGTTTCAGTTGCTGAAATATCAAAATGATAAAACTCACAATTTTGTATCATGTCTTTGTAAGATTCAATTGTATTATTTGGATTAATAAATATTTTTTGAATTGAAAAAATTGAAAATCTTTGCGTGTAGATATTGCGATAATGGCCTATTTGTTTACAATAAGGTGGAGTTCAACAGTCGTCATTTAAAAATTATTTTAGTAAAAGGACATTTATCGCATACCAAGTATATGTATATTATGTCTAAAATACATTGAAAACTCTTATACACATGTAATAAACTAGATAAAAGTTAAAAGGAGTTAGATGACAATATCGGGCATTTTTACAGATCATATCATATACAACTGTCAAATTCATTTTGATATTTAAACTGTGTATGAGTGATCAATACCATTGAAATGCCGACTGTGAAACTGTCCATTATTGTGTTATTTGGTTTTCAACGTAATTGTATTTTATTTCATTGTGAGCGGTATTCCTTATTTCTTCCTCCAAGAAATCATCACAATTGCAGCCCGTGGAACCAGTTTGGTAAACAGGTTAAATGAAAGACAAGAAATCTGATTATTTATATAGGGCGATGTTTTGAATAGTCTACTTGAGGAAAACCACTAGTGGCAGCTTTCACCTATTTTTTTTTGTTTGCCTGCCGCTGCTTTGTAACTTGCCCTTATATAATATTCAAAATATATTGCCGTCCCCAACCGAAAAGTCCTTTGAAAACCCACATTGAATGCCGGAACTTTATCGCATAATATGAGAGCGCTGTGCGTTATCCTTCCCTCCTTTGCCACATGCCATATTGTGGCCATGCCACATTATTAGCAAAATATTTGCATACATTGTTGGAAGGGGCTGGGTAAAAATATGTTTTCAATTCTTTCTTTCGATTATCTTCCTGTTCCAAACCAGAAAGATTGAATTGAATTGAACATTTTCATCTTTCTCTTTTGTTTTGCACCGGAATTTCCATGATGGCGCTACGGGTTAAATATAAAACGTAATATCATCATCGATGTATGAACGTTGGCCCTCCAGTACTCAAATGCTATTTCCTTATAAACAAATGTTGAGATGGTGACTGGAGGCGTTCATGGCGGTGGTGGCAGTGGTGGAGGTGTTGGGGTTTTTTTTATTACATTTGATTTGTTTTCACTCCAGAGCCAATAAGTGAACACCATCAGCGTAATTTAAAATATTTCCTCGGGAAATGAATATCCTTAATGTCTTCTTCCATTTTATGTATGGAAATGTTGTCCTTGTGTCATTTATTGCCGCTAATTTATTTTTTGCAGTCTTTTAAGATTTGTTGGCACAAACTTCACACAGTTATAGTTGCTGCTTAAGGATTATATCCTGGCAGGATGCAGAACAAACAACAAGGTTGAATATTGAAAAAAGTGCCTTTTCTATTCGCTTGATTTGAAATCACTATTAATTACAAGAACTTTGGTAGAATACAAGTAAATTTAGATAACGGTATTTAATTAATTGCGACTCTGTCCCCGTTAGTTAGAGTTCACTTAGAATGTCAAAATAATGTAATCAATTACATGTAAATAAGGTTAAATTGTTTTTCGAAATCCAGATGGTTGTAATGAAATTTCATGAAAATCGGAAGATGTCCTTGTAGTTGCTCTTTGTAGACTTCTTGGAATATTCAAATTTTGAGGTTTTCCGCAAAACCTGCTCTTGTCAGAATATAACATTTATTAAGGCTGTTTTTTTATTCTCTTAAGCTATCGCCACTTATGACTTTCCAAATAATATGATCCACACTTAATTATACGCAATGTGGCAACATTTGCTGTAATGGGTGAAAAAAATGCGATACGGCAACACGTTCGTAGCCAGTGCCAACAAACAAATGGTAGCAGCAGATGTTGTTGTAATTCTAAGCAGCAAAAACAGACATTTTACTTTCGTTCAGTCGTTTCAGTTGTTAAACACAATACAACAACAATACAAGAATACAAAAAAGGATAAAAACAAAATACATAGGATTTTGACAAGTGAAACGAAAAATGACATGGAAAAAATTTCATCACCTGTTTAAACGACTATACCTGATAGATAATTCTACCATGATCAATATGTATAACATTTACAGCGTGTTGTTATGGACAATTTAATTCCAATTTTGTTTTCAATCGAAAATAAAAATCTATCCTTCAAATTTAGAGATGTAAAAGTGTACGTAGTCTTCCGTTAAATAAAATAATTTTAATGAACTTAAAATGTGTAAGCCATTTTCCAAATTTCTGCTTTTAAGTCTCTCCTTGATAACATTTTCATTCGCAAGAAATGATAACTAAATGTATCTAAGATAACTTTTTGTTGACATTTCTTGAAATTTAACATGTGGCAACACTGTCATTGCTCAAGTCAGAATTTAAGTGAGAAATTGAAATTCCACTTAATATCGCTTAGCTGCCCCGTACAAATTACGCTATAATTAACTTTAGCGGGGTAAAAAAAAACACACTAAGTATTTCATGTTAATGTAATAATAATAATAAAGGAAAATTTTTGCTCATGCAAATGCAAAAATATGATGTTGTAGTTGAAAAACTCACCTTGAAAACATTGACAGTATTACCAGTTAGCTCCGGGAGAAAATCGACGACGGAGAGAATAGACTTCCGCTCAAAAAGTAACTTTATGGTTTGTAAATTTCACTCGACCGACCATCGGTGAATTCAGCCTTCCGAGAGCGACTTGAGATAGATAATTTCCGCCGAGATATCGGATTGTCAGGGGGTTTCCTGATCAAAATGATTACTAACAAGCAGATTTGTCAAAGGTATTCAAAACTATTATATATACTAAATATTGGTTACAGGCTCCACCTAGAAAACTTTCCATTAAACAAGAAATTGCCCAACATATGTTAGTCTAGACACAAACCAAAGAAAAAGTACCTAATATACCTGATAATACTGGGTTGTAGCATAATAGTGTTAAAGAAAACGTTGTTTATTTTTTTTCTATTTAGTCACCATCCCCTAAGGTGCGATAAGGAACTCGTTCCAAAACTGGCGACTAGTTTTTTGCTGTGTGCCTTTTCGATCACTATAACTGCGAGCTAAAATATAAAAAATAAAATTAAAATCTTTAAAAGCTGCAGCTTTAGTTGTAGCACACGGCGCAAATAATTTGGCGAAACACACAGCTCGACCTCGAAAGAAAACCTAAGCGAACGATACCCAGTCTCACTTTCGTTCTTATCCCTGTCATTAGAAGTTATTGTGTGGTTGTGTGTACCAGAAACCACTAACTATGTTCGCTGACATCTATGCCAACGAAACTGTCAAAACCAGTCACTTGTCTTTTGATTGTCGAATAGCTGGAAATCAATTAAAAGCTTTAAACAAAAACAATTTAAATAGAATTCAATCGAAGAAACACAATGGACAGAAAATAATGCCATTATAATACATTCTGTCTTCAAATATATTTCCGTTTCAAGTCCGGTATTTAGTTTTTATGAAATTTTAACTGCCATTAGAAGTACGTGTATAAAAAATAACGAAAATTTCATGAACCGTAAATTTTCGCTACGAAAACAATTGTTCAATAATTGCTTGGGACCGGAATTTTGGCATTTCGATAATTTGAAAAGTTAGGCCACATGTGTTAAAGTTGCAATTTAATGCGTAGACGATATATTAATGAATTATTTGTAAGGTATAACAAAGGTAGATCAAAGGTAAATCAAAGATGTTTTTTATTTAGCTCTTTTTTCTGGCGACCTACCCATTGTTACCAAAACGAATGAGCAATTTTCGCATATATTCAATAGAATTGGGCAAAATATTCCTTAATAGGAAATTTAATAATGTTCTGTTGCGGTTTTGGGAAAGCATCGTGTCTATATGAGTGGTACCTAAATGGGCTTGCCTAATCGTTGACTTTCAATTACAAAGTTTCCTCTGAGAGAACATTGATCAGTATCAAATTTCTTGGTTTTCTTTTTTTATTTTAATATTCAAGCTCAAGGCCATTCTATATTTCTATTAATAGAAATATAGTTTTTCACAAGAAGTTTTGCAAAATGCAATCTAACGATTCCTGGCAAACCGTATAGCAATTTTAGATCTAGCTATAGATCTTCATCAGCGGTTGTTTGGAATGATGCTTTTGAAAAATTCATCAAACTAAATGCAATCGAAACCTCATTTGAATTGAGAATTCACTATAATGCAAGTGTTTGAAAAATAGCCGAATAAATAAAAATCATCCCTAATGAACGTAGAGCATGATGCTACCAACGTGATAAACGATTTTGAGGAAAGAAACTGGAAAGGATAAGAACATGAATCCGTTTGTCTCACCGAACCTTTGCTGAGCAAATCGGAATGGCGGACCATTTGCGAAATATAATAAAAAAAAACACAAGTAATGAATACACGCTTGGCTTGCGTGAACTAGATTTGTATACAAGAATATTGATTGTGTACCAAGGCATAGTTGAAACCATCTGAAAACAAAAACATGTGGGACAACAAAGAAACGAGAAGCAAAAGGGCGGTAGATTCTCAACTCATGAAAGAAAACAAATATTGCATTCAACGCAAGAAAATCTTTTAAATTTTTTAAATATTTGTGTTAATTATTTATAAAGGTGGATTTATATTGATAAAACTAATTATAATTAATAATACGAATACATTGAAATCAAAGAATAATTTGTTTCTAAATCTTATAATGTTTGGGAGGAAATACGCATATGTTTTCACGCAAGTATATGGAGGTTTGGGGGAAACATGCGAATGCTACCATGTAAGTACATACATACATGGATGTTTGGGATGAAGAATGGACATGTGTCCACGTAAAAGCATACATGTTTGCTAGTAAACGTGCTACTGTTTGCATTGAAATACATGTGAGTTTGAGACGTGCAAATATATAAACTTTTGAAATTTGAAACATATTTCAAAAGTTCATATATTTGCAAGTCTCAAACTCACTTGTCTTTAAATGCAAACAGTAGCATGTTTACTAACATGAATATGTTTGGGGGAATATATTACAGAGGCAGTTTTTTTTAAGCGCGTGATTGCCAAAACGAGAAATGTAACGTTGTATTAAATATCGGGATTTTCAATAAGAGCGCTACAAAAGTTTTTTTAAATGAAACATAACCGGTTTTAGATACCAATGATATTCTTGATTCCTGTGAAAGTACGTTCGATGCCATTATGTATGGAACTCGATTTCTTTTGCATGGCCACCACAGGCACGCTTGCAGAAGTCCAGACCCTGAACCCAATTTTCGACGGTTTTCAAGCATAAATCGGCCGATACTGCTGCAATTTCACGTTCGATATTCGTACGAAGTTCATCAATCATAGCTGGCTTGTTGGCATAGACCATAGACTTGACGCAACCCCACAGGAAATAATCTAACGGTGTCAAATCGCACGACCGCGGCGGCCAATCGACTGGGCCATTTCGTGAGATAACACGTTCACCAAACTTGGTTTCCAATAAATTGATTGTGGCATTCGCTGTGTGGCTTGTGGCGCCGTCCTGTTGGAACCACATGTCCTCCAAGTCCATATTATCCAATTTGGGGCCAAAAATATTCGGTTATCATTGAACGGTAGCGATTCGCATTCACAGTAATGTGCCGGTCTTGATCATCACGGAAGAAGTACGGCCCAATGACGCCGCCGGCCCATAAACCGCACCAAATCGTAATTTTTTCGGGATGCAATGATGACTCTTGGATTACGTGTGGATTGCTCTCTGACCAATAACGCACATTTTGCTTATTGACGAAGCCATGCAGCCAGAAATGAGCCTCATCGCTGAAGAAGATTTTCCGATGAAAATCCGAATCATTTTCAAGTTGTTGCTCAGCCCAATTCACGAACATACGACGCTTATGGTGGTCAAGCGGCTTCAGTTCTTGCGACAATTTGATCTTGTAAGGATGTAGGCCAAGATCTTTTCGCAAAATTCGCCACAACGTCGTCAAGAGATGCCCAACGCGTGAGAACGACGTGTGAGAGACACATTTGGGCTTTCTTGAACTGAAGCCTCAGCGGCAGCAATATTCTCCACACTACGGGCACTTCTTTGTCTCACTGGCACGGGAACATTTTATACTGTCCCTGTGGATTCAAATTTTTCCACTAGACGCCCAATTGTTGATCTGGTAGAACGATTATGACTACCATAAAATGGACGTCGCGCTCTTAAAGTTGAGGCCACTGACTCCAAATTTCGGTAGTAAATTTTAATAATTTCGACTCGTTGTTGGCTCGTATATCTTTCCATGGTGAAATGGCAAACCTTACTGAAGAGAAATGTCAAAAGAGCGGGGAAAAATATGGCGTCTTTTGCTGTCCCTATCGATTTACTTTTGTAGCGTCTCTGTTGAAAAACCCTTTACATGTTTCTGTATTGACTATTTGTATACGTACTTTGAGTGTAAATCGTTAATAGAATTTCATACTTCTTCAAACATTTTTATTAAAAATTCCTTTTCCTCGTTCCTCTTCTATGTTGTTTTGTTATTTAGCCCAAAACTGATGGTTTTCGTGAACAGTATGACGATTTACATAAACCCGCCACTGAAAACAAAATACGAAGTTCATATATGTTTAAAATTAATCTTATGTGTTGTTTATCGGAACTTAAAATATTTTTCATAAAAAACACGTCAGCGTTTTGTATTGGTTTTATATTGTTTGTATTGTTGTTTATTACGCAAGTTAGAATAGAATCTATTTATATGAAATAAAACCTTCAATTGATTCGATAATACACCAATGAAGTCTGTGCATTTATTTCTTATTTGTTGTGTATTACTGGTACATAATTTGCGTAATTCTATCAATTTGTTGACGAACATTTCAAATTCAAAGCCAAAATAAGAATTAAATTAAATGTATGTAAAGATAAATCTGCAAAAAAAAACCTCAATATTAGCATCGTCGAGTAAACAAAATTATGTAAATTTATACGTAATGTTATTTCCATCAAACGACGTGTTGGGCCAATTTCATTGGATTACCCACTTTGTTCACAGTTGGTACATAGTGCAAAATCGGTTTCATAAATATATTTACTTACTTACTTGTTGGGAATCACATAAACCCAGAGGGGTCTCTAGGGCCTTACAAATAGAAGGATAACATGTTTCTCCAACCGGCGCGATCTTCACCTTTTTTCCTCCAGTTGGTTACAGCAAGCGCTTGCAGACAATCTTTCACCTGGGCTTTCCAGCGAAGTCTTGGTCATCTTATATTTCGATGTCCTTCGAGTATGTCGTCGAATACCTTTCACATTGTCCATTGTCATTGCCTTGTCAGCATAAACGCGTTATTTTGAATCGCATAACTACGTATATGTCGGGATACAGGTTATACAGCTCGTGGCTTATCCGTCGTTGATACTCTTCCTTCTCTATTATAGGACCATATATTTTTCGAAACATTTTTCTCTCGAAGACTCCCAATGATCGTCAATCAGCATGCGATATGTCTAGTACTCAAAAACGAAACCGAAAAACCGGGTTTTTGCTACTAACCGTGGAATGGTTTTTTAAATAACGTAATTTTCGAAGTGGTCGTCGGTGGTGCAATGGTGACCAGTGTTGGATAAAAAACATGATTTCTATTTTCAAATATGATTTTAGGCTGCAATCAGTTCCAAATATTTCCAAATGATATTTTTTTTCAAATTTCAAAATAACTTTATGATTTGAATACGAATTTAAAATTTTTTAGTTCAAATTTTACATTGTAAATTATTTGTTAATAAGTAAATGTTTTCAACTTAATAAGATTTTCATACATGAAAATACTTTTAAAATTTGGAATTTGATTTTGGAATATAAATCAGTATAATACACTCCGGTTCACTTCCCAGCAAAACATTGCTTCCAAGGAAGTAAAAAAAGTAATAGGAGCCAGGAACCGGAATCAGTGAAAAACTGTATCAACACTAGTGAATTTAACATGCGCTTCGCTTTGGATGGAAACACTTTTTTGTATCGACCACTCTCTACTTTTTCACTAGTGCTCATAGTCTTTAAAAAATTCAATTTTGTTATCTACATTTTCATTAATGCTAAAGAAATAATGTTTTTCTGTTGTTAAAGAAGCAATTAAAAAATACTTCTCAAAAGTGTTGATAAATTGCAACAAAATCCGCATTTAATGGTGCGGTTTAAAATAATTTAGTAGAAATTAACCTTGTATACAAAATGATAAATTGAAAGATTCTGTTGCAGTTTGTGATTAACAATTGCACGAATTTTTATTTTATCAGTCTTTAGAAAACAAATGTAGCATTCAATGAGAAAATTGAAAAAAAGAACTTAAAACAGTTTTCATAAAAGTCATAAATATTGAATTAAAAGATTAAAAGGTATTAGTAGTCAAATATTAATATGAATATGAAGAAAAACATGGAAATTCGTATAATAAAAAAACAGTCGAAAATGCAGTAATTTTTTCAAGCTCTAAAAAATTTGCAATATATTCAAATAGCTCAGACGATGTACATTATGATATAGCGAAATACGCGGCACCGCGATCTGTCCACTTTTTCTGGTATAACGTCGAGATAATGGTTTTATTCCCGAACGTAGTATTTTTACTTTTTGTACTATTTTTTAAATTTGGAAAGAAATTTATTATTCTATGGCAAAATGACACAAATTTCTTTCAAAAATTGGGAAATATTACATACGGGAACAAAGTTAATATAAAAAAATAGTTAACATTTTCGATGTGTGCCATAATCCACGAATTGGAAAAAATCGATAACATTTTACAATTATTTGTTTTATTTTAAAAATTGCTTTTTTGGACCAAGCATAATATTATGGGGATCTGAAGACGTGAAGTAAGAAGTCGAAAATTCAGTTTTTTTTTTACCAAATTTTACTTCCCATAATATGTATGTACATTAATTAGGGTGGTAATGAAAAAATAACTTCGGATTTTTAATAAACAACAGGCGGATTCTTGTTCCTTATGGTCTAAAACTGACTTGTTGAAAATTTGAGCCGAATCGGACAACTCTAAGCCGTGCCGCATTTTAGCCAAAGTTTTCGGATTTTGGCATTTTGGGTGATAATTCTATACACTAGAAAATCTTCACTCCTCGGTGCATTTGAAGAAAAATTTGCACATTGATTTAGTTTGAGTTTGAATAAAATCCGACCACTCTAAGGGTTCCAATTTTTAATTTGAAAAAATTTGCAATTTTTAACAAAAATTAAAATTTGGGTTTTTCGGTTTTTTTCCAAAACTTGTATCTAAATGGAAAAAATATTTAACTTGGATTCCAATACCTTCTAGCAGAAGTCTATACGCTTCCAATAAGCTATAACACGATATATGAATGCGACGGTTTCAAGGTGCTATCGAGTGGCAAAGTAGGCTATCTCGAGGAAAAATCGCCAAGATAGCCTTATAAGGGTACCACATTAACACCATGAAACCGTTCGGAAGTGGAAAATATGGTTATACTGCATCTTCAGAAAGTATAAGTTTTGCTGGAAACATTTTCTTAACAACTTTTTGGAAATAGTTTAAAATACATTCTTTGGAGATAGATAAATCGTTTATACCTAATTTCTGGAACTAGTGCAAAATGATTCCCATAGAAATACTTCCAATATTTTTTGCTGGGTTATTTAAAGGCACTAACAATTCCATATTCAGCAGCCTGTATCTTTTGCAATGTGTAAGCGATTACAGAATTTTAGAATGGAAATGGAAGCTAGACATCTTGAGATATTAAAATAAAAACATGACAATGGTGGTTTCTCAACTAAAGAACTTTTTTTAAGCAATTTCTAAAAAAACGACCAAAAAAGTGATGTTTTTTGGTTCACTTGAATAAAGGCACTTTTCTTATTTCTAAAGTAAGTGATGATTTTTTGTAGGGAGCGTTTGTTTATTACAATTTATTACATCTTAATAATTTTACGAATCAAAATGGCAAAACAAAAAATTTTAAATCTATCGGAAAAACTAAAAACAAAGGATATTCTAACCGCGCAATAGCTACAAAAATTGGACGTAGCCCAACAGTTGTCGACAGTTACATCAAGGACCCCGAGGGGTATGAAAAAATTTTAAAGGAAGGGTTTCATTGTCTTTACGTATGAGAAAAGAAAAATCATCAGAATTGCTTCTAATTCTGCCTTATCCTTGTCCAAAATAAGAGCTCAAGCTGGAGTGGAAGCTCGCAAGTCATCAGTACGCAGAGTAATTAAGAGATGTGAGTATCTTAAATACCTGAAATTACTAAAAAAAGCCGCCACTTAATGCTCCGCGTAAGGAAAAGCGGTTTCAATTCGCAGGAGACTACATGGTATGGGATGTGCAGCCAAGAGGTCATGTAAATGACTGGAGAACCGTTGTATTTACGGATGCAACGGGAGGAAAAAAGAAGTTTAATTTGGATGGGCCTGATGGTTACAGCTATTATTTCCATGATCTGCGCAAAGAAAATCGTTTTTTTAACCGACATCACAGCCGAGAGGGCGGCTTTATGGTGTGTGGTGCTATTACGTACTATGGCACCATCGCTCTTGAATTTCAAAGTGCAAAAATGACTAGTGCAAGCTATAAAATGTTATTGGAATCGGCTTTTCCGAAGTTCAGTGAACTATTTGGTTATTGCAACAGCATAATGCCCCTATGCATAATGCCAGAGTCGTAAAGGACTTCATTGCAAGCCATCATTTTAATATTCGAAAATATCTGGGGTTGGTTATCTCTTGGTTATTTTTTATGACAAGCAGTCACTAATTCAGGCCACTAAGGATGCTTGGAATCAAATTTCGTTTGATTACATAAGTTCTCTTTATGTCTCAATGAAAACCCGTATATTTAAAGTTATTAAAAACAAAGGAGGTTGAACCCATCACTAATAGTTTTTAAAACAAGTAAAATAAATTAAAAATACAAGAAAAATTATTTTTCATTAAAATTAGTTAAAGTGCCTTTATTCAATTGAACCATCAAAAATTGGACATTTTTGGACTTATTTTTATAAATTGCTCAAAAAAAGTTCTGTAGTTAAGAAACTTTTTATATCTCAAGATGTCTAGCTTCCATTTCCATTTTAAAATTCTGCAATCGGTTACAAATTGCGAAAGATACAGGCTGCTGAATATGGAATTTTTAGTGCCTTTAAATAAGTGAACCGGACTGTATAAGTTTGAATAAAACTTGTAAATTTTATATTAAACACGCATTCCAAATTAGAATGTGATTTAAATTTTGATTTAAAATTAAAACGCGATTGTCAAAATTATATAAAGTTGTGAAATTTTGAGTTTTAAACACGAGTATGTATGCATATGAAATGGTCGGTAAACAAATGTATTGCTGCATGTGTAATTTAATTAAAAACAAAAAACCGAAAAAACCGGTTCTACCCGTTTTTGCCTAAAATTAAAAACGACAACCGGTTTCTTGAAAAACTGGATTCTTGAACAAACCGAAAACCGTGTGTTAAAAATTGTAGGTTATTTTTGACACTCTAGATATGACCCAGGATTCTGCGCCATAAAGCCATACAGGTTGTGTGAGAATCTAACATCGTAGGACCTTCGTTTCTCGAGACAGGCTCATATCTCTGAAGTGCTTGCTTAGCCCGAAAGAACACCTGTTTCCAAGCACAATTCCCTGTTTGATTTCTTCGCTGACGTTATTGCTTCTATGTGCATATGAGCTGATGCATGCACCTTTGCAACTCATAGCCGCCAGCCGGTAGTTTATCAGCTCCAGCGGCATTGTTGTTATTAGGCTGGGAAATTGCAGTTCTACCTTCGCTTTCAGCCAGGAGATCAACAGTCGACGCCATCGATCTGTATTTGCTCAACACCCTCATCTGTGTGGAAGTCTCCTGGGATAAGTAAAGCAGAGAAGTGATCTCACCATATCGCCAACGCAAAAACAAAAATTTCAATTTATTGTCGCGTTGTACAAGGTGGCGCAAAAGTTGTCATCCTATCGTAAGACGCTATAATTTGTGCAAATGGGGGCAATTGTCAATCCTGCTTTGATATTTGTGACGTAAGCAGATATTAAATACACGTTACATGGGTCGCTACATTCCTCAGGGACGGTGAATAATTATTTCAATTTGTTAGGCCACTACAATTTAGGCAAACACTACGTCGTTTATCCACCAAGGCCCCAGAGCAGCCATTCTGCTGATAACATCCCTGCTGTGGCTCGAAATGTAACCGAGCACTAAGGAGTATCGACCAGACGACTTGCCATGCAATTTGGCTTTAATGGGCGGTCTTTACACAGAATTTTTGTGAAAGGCTTACAAATGTTCTGTCACAAACTGCAGACAATACGCCAGTTGTTATGTATTGAACACGAAACGCGTGCTACCTACAGCCAAACAACATCGCGTGGCAACTTTTTCGCGACTTTGAATTACATTTTGTTTAAATTGTTGCCCTGTGGCATTTTACATTTGTGATTGTCATTCGAACTGCCACAGCAATAATACACTAGAAGCCTCTATAGACAGCCATCAGCTATCTTAAGTTCTCCGAACCTTTAAAGACTGCCTCAAAAGAAAACAAAGCTAATATTGGTTGGGAAAACAAATATATTTAAAGAAAACATGATTGCTTAAAAAAAAATTCAAATGATTTTTATATAATGAGGAGTTTAATCGACACACTTAAGTTCTGAATAAAACGTCTTTCAAATCATGGTCTCCACGTCTTCTTTTGCAGGCACTAATTTGGAACTACTAATTAGATAAACCCAATTTTCGAGCACTTTTTCCACTAAATCAAATCGTATGTCACGAATAGCACGTTCAATATTGACTTGTAAAGCTTGAAGAGAGTCTGGTTTATTGCTAAAGACTAATGACTTCAAATCAGAGTTCGTATTTACCCATACACATCGTCGTGGGGAATTTGTAATGAACGTTTACCCATTACCCGCAGGGTATGGGGAAAATAATGGGTAGCTACCCACGACGATGGACAATGGGTTACCCAGGCTAACTCATCCCCATTTTTGATCGATAATATGAAAAAATTAGAAAAAATATCTATATCTCGGAAACGGAGCGTCCAATTGAAAAAATAACCAATTCGAAAAAAGTGATGTCATATTGGAGACACCCATTGGTTAAAGCCTCCTTTGGAGGTAAAATTTTTATTATTTTTTCGATTGGACGCACCATTTTCGAGTCATAACCACTTTTTTATTTTAGCGATTTTTTATTTTGGCGATTTTTCGAAAAAAAATTCTTTCATACGAATTGGACCACTCCGTCCGTCGGTGGTGCAATGGGTAGTGTGCGCGCCTCTTGTACAGGAGATCCAACCACCTTAAAAATTTCTTTCGACGACGGTCACCTCGCTTAGTGACGGCGACACTATCGAGTATATAGCCATGAAAATTTCTTTCGACGACGGTCACCTCGCTTAGTGACGGCGACACTATCGAGTATATAGCCATGAAAAAGCTTCTCAAAATACCGTTCGGAATCGGTGTAAAACTGTAGGTCCCAATCAGTGAGTGAAAACTGGAAAGCGCACAGCTCAGTGATTGTGAGAAGTTCTCCCCGGTCCCTTCATGGGATGTAATGGGAAACCATTTATTTATTTTTAATTGGACCACTTTATGAAAACCCCTTAGAAACACACAAAAATTGATTACCCACATTACCCACGAAATACGAACCGTGCTCCAAATAACCCCCCAAAGGAATAGTCTAAATTTCAATTGATGTGTTTTAAATTTCAACTGATGTCTTTCAAATTTCAATTGATGTTTTTCAAATTTCAATTGATGTTTTTTTAATTTCAATTGATCTCTTTCAAATTTCAATTGATGTTTTTCAAACTTGAATTGATATATTTAAAATTTCAATTAGAAATTTTAAATTTCAATTGATGTATTTAAAATTTCAAATATAATATTCAAATTTCAATTGATATATTTCAAAATTAAAGTGACATTTTTCAAATTTCAATTTGAAAAGGTGTAGTGTAGAATGAACTTTTAGATTCTTATACATGTATAAATAACACAAAATCGGTCACAAAAATAATGCAAATTTTAAGTTTTATTTATTTGAATTATGGACATTTTGAATACAGTTTTAATAAATATAACAATTTCAATTTCAAAGTTTAATAAATCAAACCGATTATAAACCAAATACTGAAAATTTAAATAAATCCGTGTATGATATTGCAGGTTCTTAAAGACTTGGATAAAAGTCAAACTAAAGTAGAAACGACCGTCGGTGGTGCAATGGGTAGTGTGCGCGCCTCTTGTACGTGAGATCCTGGGTTCGATCCCTGCTCTGACCACCTTAAAATTTCTTTCGACGGCGGTCACCTCGCATAGTGACGGGTACACTATCCAGTATTTAGCCATGAAGAAGATCGTATAAATACCGTTCGAACCGGTGTAAAAACTTTAGGTCCCAATCAGTGAGTATAAAATCTAGATAGCGCACAGCTCGTTGGTTGTGAGAAGCTCTCCGTAATTCCTTCATGGGGTGTAATAAGAAACCATTTATTTATTTTTTTTTTAAAGTTGATAGGATATCTTCTTATGATTGTTTGTTTTAGATCTTACTCTTTCTTTTATCAGTTAGATAGTAAGAATATAACGACCTGAAGAAAACTACTTAAATATCCTCTCATATTCTCTGCCCCTTGGCAAACATAGGCACGCCAAGAACAAATGGTATCTAACCACAATAAACTAACAACAATTGTTATGAAATGATTCAATTGAAAGTTTTTAGTCGCTTGTTGAAATTCACTGTTCTCAAACTTTTGAAATTGCTTAAGGAAAACATTTTAATATTTAAAATAAATATGTGCGTATATTCCAATATTTGCATAGGAATTCGATTATATCGCCAACAAAAACAAAAGAAACTGAAAAATTAAATGTGCACAGAAGAATTCATTTAAAAAAAAAATGTATAAAACTTTTAATACTTTCCACTCAATTAACTTTTCGTTGTTGTAAAGATATGAGTGCTCTTCTATATGTGTTTGCGATGTTTTTGTTGAGAGTTCAGTTTACATTTCAATAAAACTTAACCGAAATTATTTCCAAGCAATTGAAACACACACAGTTTTGAATGAATAATATTAAGTATTTCATATAAAAGGATTCAAAGGAAACCATATAAGGAAGGAAACAAAACAAGCAAAGTCATAAATATATGGAGATTAGTCACATGTGTGTTTCTGTGGGTGTCCTTTGTATTGCCGCAGGTTGCGAATTGCATTGGGTTAGTTTTCGACAACAATTCACACAAATTTTATTAAAAATAGATACAATAGATTATCAAGTATTAGTGTTAACCTAATAATAGGGTTAGGGTCCCGGAATTCCCCGCCAGGGAATTGTCGGGTATTTGTCGCATTGTCGCTCTCGCTTTCCTGGTAAACTTCCTACGGGATTCCGGGAATAATTATATTAATTAAAATGTCTGCATCCCTGATGTATCCCTGATTAAAAACAAATTTCCTTGTAACTCAAACCAATTCATACAACATTTGGTTGGCTCTACAACTATGTAGTTTAACGTATTTGCAAAACTTTCTCTACTTCTCCTGCTGCAACAACCTTGTTCCAATCAAGGCGCTTTAAATCGAATCGAAAAGCTGTGGCCGTCGGTGGTGCAATGGTTAGTGTGCGCGCCTCTAGTACAAATGAGATCGCGGGTTCGATCCCTTCTCTGACCACCTTAAGTTTCTTTCGGCGGCGGCCACCTCGCATAGTGTTCGCGACACTATCGACTTTTTATTTATCAACACGGTAATAATACAAAATTTTTAAAGTATTATTCTGATCATTTTGGAATGTACTAGACATTTGTACAGGAGGAGTCAGGCTTTCAGGGCATATAGGGGCTGCACCCTGTTGCAATACAATTGGTGCTACAGGGAGTCAAAGTTGAACACTTCGGTGCTATTGAAATTTTCAAAGCCTATTAAAGGGTTTTTCAATAAGAGTCCTACAAAAGTTTTTTTAAATAAAACAAAACCGGTTTTAGATACCAGTGAAATTTTTGATGTGTAAACATCTATACGCTGGGGGTAAAAATCTTTTTCACAATACAATCACAAATTTAGAGTAAGATGTGCGATGTAATCGTTACCCAATCGTAAAGCGTTATCAAATCGGTGTGAGCTATGTATGAGTTGATTAGTGTAATCATACGCTGCATACAATATACTCAGCACCATCTAGTGTGCAATAGTAGCGACTAATTTTCACTAATTGTCGTACATTATGTTATCGTAGGCAAATGAAAACAAATAAATAAAATGAATACAAAAACATTTAATTTTAATAACTTTTAAAATGATTTTTTGCACTTTTAATAAGGAATTTACTAAAACAAAGCAAAATAAGGAAAACTAAAAACTAAACTTGTCAAACTATAAGTCTTCTTCGTCTTTGAGATTGTCATTCATACTTAACAGCTGCATATAAGCACCATCTAGTGTGCAATAGTATCTACTAATTTTCGAAAACCATTGCTGTAAAATAACTACATGCATTACAGTTCAGTAAACAGCTGATTAATAACTTGACAACCGCAACAAATACAAAATAATAAAATATTTTACAAAACACAAAAAAAATTTTAACTCAGAACATAAAACAACACAAAGTGTATCAAAGCTGAATGGAGGTAAAGTTAATTCTAACAAAATTTCTATTAGATTCCAATATAAATTAAGATTATAACATATCTTCATTACGTACTGTTGCCTTACACTGAAGCTGGTGCACGACAATTGGGTAACAATCTCCATCTCATGCCAATTATTATGGGTGGAGATTTTAATACAAATTTTGCAAACCCACAGTCGCAAGCTCTATCAAAATTTTTATTTGACGTTTTCCACTTGCATATGAGCAATTCTCCGCAAACCCCCACAACTAACAATTCCACTACTATAGATGCAGTTTTCCATAGATTTTTAAATACAATCGAGTCAAAAATTTATGTATCTTATTTTAGTTACCATAAGCCAATATTAACTATTTGTACTTAAGGCATTTACCATAGATGGGCACTTTGCAGTACTACTAAAATTTCAGTAAAAATAATTCTTTAACTAGTAAATCTTTACTGATTGCTAAAATTTTTTTCAGCAATTTTTATAAAGTGCCTACATGATTACGATGAGGTGCATTGAATTTTCAGTAATCAGTAATGCCCGATTACTGATTATTATGAATACGGCCCTATGATTTTACTGGTAATGCAAATTAAATTTCATTATCAGTAAAAATTTACTGAATTTTTTCAGTACTCAGTAAATTTACTGCTTACTGTAATTTTTAATGCAGTACATATGTATATACTGCAGTGTGCCCATTTACTAACCAAATAAGTTAAATAAAACAAACAGAAACCAGCAAATTCCTATGTATTTACAATATTGAAAGTTTTGATACTTTTAATTGATTAATTAACAAAATATACTAAAAGCATAAGTACTTCCAACTTAAAAAAAATTTTTCATTACTAGATGTTTACACATCTCCCCTGTGATCGGACTCACATTAATTTTTTATTACTGTTAAAGTACGTTCGATGCCATTATGTATGGAACTCGATTTCTTTTGCATGGCCACCATGGGCACGCTTGCAGAAGTTCAGACGCTGAACCCAATTTTCGACGGTTTTCAAGCATAAATCGGGCGATACTGCTGCAATTTCACGTTCGATATTCGTACGAAGTTCATCAATCGTCGCTGGCTTGTTGGCATAGACCATAAACTTGACGTAGCCCCACAGGAAATAATCTAACGGCGTCAAATCGCACGACCGGGTCCGCCATTCGACTGGACCATTTCGTGAGATAACACGTTCACCAAACTTGGTTTCCAATAAACTGATTATGGCATTCGCTTTGTGGCTTGTGGCGCCGTCCTGTTGGAACCACATGTCCTCCAAGTCCATATTATCCAATTTGGGGCCAAAAATATTCGGTTATCATTGAACGGTAGCGATTCTCATTCACAGTAATGTGCCGGTCTTGATCATCACGGAAGAAGTACGGCCAATGACGCCGCCGGCCCATAAACCGCCCCAAACCGTAATGTTTTCGGGATGCAATGATGACTCATGGATTACGTGTGGATTAATGTCTATTTTGCGCATATTTTGCTTATTGACGAAGCCATTCAGCCAGAAATGAGCCTCATCGCTGAAGATGATTTTCCGATGAAAATCCGAATCATTTTCAAGTTGTTGCTCAGCCCAATTCACGAACATACGACGCTTATGGTGGTCAAGCGGCTTCAGTTCTTGCGTCAATTTGATCTTGTAAGGATGTAGGCCAAGATCTTTTCGCAAAATTCGCCACAACGACGTCACAGAGATGCCCAACGATTGAGAGACACATTTGGGGTTTCTTGAACTGAAGCCTCAGCGGCAGCAATATTCTCGACCCTACGGGCACTTCTTTGTCTCACTGGCACGGGAACATTTTGTACTGTGCCTGTGGATTCAAATTTTTCCACTAGACGCTCAATTGTTGATCTGGTAGGACGATTATGACGACCATAAATTGGATGTAGCGCTCTTAAAGTTGAGGCCACTGACGTCAAATTTCGGTAGTAAATTTTAATAATTTCGACTCGTTGTTGGCTCGTATATCTTTCCATGATGAAATGGAAAACCTTACTGAAGAGAAATGTCTAAAGAGCGGGAAAAAATATGTCGTCGTTTGCTGTCCCTATCGATTTACTTTTGTAGGGTCTCTGTTGAAAAACCCTATATTTGCAGCCAACGAATATTTCCTAAATCATGCATATCGTTCCCTTTTTAATGAAATATATTAAATCGTTTACGATAGCCATCGAGTTGAAAAATCTAATAACTTTTTTTTTAGATTATAAAATATACAAAAGAGAAATTTTCTTAGGGCGAGTTTCTCACTTGTCATTTAAAAGCTCAATTTAAAAGTTCACAGTAAATCTTCATATTAAATTACATCATCATTCGGCATTTAAAGTACATGGGATCGTTTTAGAGCATTTTTCACAACATCTATCAGAATTTGTGGGTGTAGAGTTCGAATTTTTCCCAATTTCTGTATATTATTCGATCTGGCCGTCGGTGGTGCAATGGTTAGTGTGCGCGGCTCTTGTACATGAGATCCTGGGTTCGAACCCGGCTCTGACCACCTTCAAAAAAAAATTTCTTTCAGCGGCGGTCACCTCGCATAGTGACGGCGACACTATCGAGTATCTAGCCATGAAAAAGCTTCTCAAATTACCGTTCGGAATCGGTGTAAAACTGTAGGTCCCAATCAGCGAGTGAAAACTGGAAAGCGCACAGCTCAGTGATTGTGAGAAGTTCTCCCCGGTCCCTTCATGGGATGTAATGGGAAACCATTTATTTTTATTTATTCGATCTGCAAACATTTTATTTAAAAGTGTCTTTGTGTAAAGCGCACAGCTCACTGATTGTGAGATATTCTCCCCCATCTCTTCACGAGATTTAATGGGAATTAATTAAAACATCATGTTGCACAAAATCAAAAGCCTTAGAAAAATCAGCAAAAAAAAATATAAAGCCTGTGTTAGATAACACGGGCGCATAGGTCAGACGTAGAATACGTTAGTCATTTTGCAATTAAAATATATGAATTAAATATAATTTTTGATAAATGATTTAAATCTATCAAATTTATCTTTAATTTTTATGTTAAAAATTTAGGATAGCTTTTAACAAAATTTGGGTACACTTTATATCAATTCGATGCACTTTTGAGAACAAGTGTAAATACTGCATGTGGCAACACTGGTTCTGTAATGTTCACACAAAACATGCATTATCATTATACTTCTTCTCTTTCTCACACTGGTTCTGTGATGAACACACAGATAATCGTACTGCTCTTACACATGATGTTATAATACATAAAATACAAAGCATATGAAATTAATACAAAATTTGAAGGAGTTAAATTTTGATTTACTTATAGAATCAAAAAAATTATATGTAGCAATATGATTATTTAAATACAAATCAAAAGAAGATATGTTACGACCATACTTGAATTTTCTTCAGTGCAGGCATAAAGTATTAAAAACTTATAATGAAAGTGACAAACATTTTCTCAAAATTTTGTGCTCCAGATCAACACCCCTACCTTACCGTATAACGTATTCTACGTTAAAAAGACTCCACTTCTTTGAAATTATCGTCAATTTCATCACATACATATTCCACTACTTCAACTAGCGGTTTTCCTGTACCAGATCCTTTCCAGACCCCATATTGGCGTTCATACAAAATGTTAGTATCATTTATGTAGTTGGATACTTGCACAAAGATTAGTTTTTCAGAGCTTTATCAATTCTATATCAAAAAGGAAAAACGTCTTAAGTGCACTTAGGAAAATATTGATTAAGTGCACTACGATAACCACTGGGTTCACAATTACCTCCAGATCCATTTTATGTTGAATTTGACTTATGTCTCAGGAAGTCATACACCAGCTATAGTTTTCATATCTTATTTTGATGTCAGAACTTCTTATGGAAAATATCACCTAAAAAAGTTTGGAAATGCACATAATTCGTTTTTCCTTTTCGGCACAGAATTATTGATAACACAGATATAGGCCTGTATTCTGCTTCAATCCTGATGCCCGGCTTTTTGGGTATTGACAAAATTTTCAATGCATCAGGATATTTTTGGTCACCAATCATTTTATTAAATATTTTACCAAGAATGTCAGCTACCATCGACTTGCTAGCAATTAGAAAAAAAATTATATGATATCGAACAATTTCGCGTCCGATTTCAATGAATTTGTTGTATGATTTGCTGTCATAGAAATAGTTTATCTGATGTAACAAAACAAGATTTGTTGTTTTTCATCTTAGAGGTTTTGTTAAAACTTAAAATTAATTCATTAAATTCAAAAAACATTTGTAAATATTACAAATCTTTAACAGTTTTTTTTTTAAAGAAGTTTATTTGTCAACGTTTGATTCAACAGAAACATTCCTTGGAGTAAGTAATTTTATGTACTGATTAACGGAATTATAATTAGAAATATTATTCAAATATTTTGAAAATCTAACGAATAACAAAAATTCAAATTCAAATTAAATAAATATTTCTGGCTTTAAGAAAATTTTTTCTCAGTATTTAAGAAAAAAATTGGTAAATTGTTCAATTAATTCGTACAATTTGGTTGTTCGATTCGTACAATTTGTTCGTACAATTTGAAATTCATTCATACTACAAGCTTACGAGGTCAGGAACATTTCTCTACTAGAAAAATGGTTGGGGTTTGTTGGAATAATAGACAATTCTGTTAAGCACAGTCACTGGCATGACTCCGTGACAAGTTCATCACCAGACGCCTAACTACTGTGCCCTAATTGATATCAACGGATGATCATCAATCGTATATATACAAATTGAATTTTGCAATTTACTTATGCGAATGAGTATCGATCGAAGATCCCTATGTATCATCAAAAACAACTTTAAGAGCGCTACGTCCAATTTCTGAATTTCATTTCTGGCTGAATGGTCAGAATGGCGTTATTGGTCAGACAGCAATCCACACGTAATCTATGACTCATCATTGCATCCCGAAAAAATTACGGTTTGGTGCGGTTTATGGGCCGGCGGCGTCATTGGGCCGTACTTCTTCCGTGATGATCAAGACCGGCACATTACTGCGAATGCGAATCGCTACCGTTCAATGATAACCGAATATTTCTGGCCCCAATTGGATAATATGGACTTGGAGGACATGTGGTTCCAACAGGACCGCGCCACAAGCCACACAGCAAATGCCACAATCAATTTATTGGAAACCAAGTTTGGTGAACGTGTTATCTCACGAAATGGCCCAGTCGATTGGCCACCTCGGTCGTGCGATTTGACGCCGTTAGATTATTTCCTGTGGGGCTACGTCAAGTCTATGGGCTATGCCAACAAGCCAGCGACGATCGATGAAATTCGTACGAATATCGAACGTGAAATTGCAGCTGTATCGGCCGATTTATGCTTGAAAACCGTCGAAAATTGGGTTCAGCGTCTGGACTTCTGCAAGCGTGCCCGTGGTGGCCATGCAAAAGAAATCGGGTTCCATACATAATGGCATCGAACGTACTTTCACAGGAATAAAGAATTTCATTGGTATCTAAAACCGGTTTTGTTTTATTTAAAAAAACGTTTGTAGCGCTCTTATTGAAAAACCCGTTATATCGGTATTCTGGTTATCTGTGCTTGGAATATGAGGACAGCGTGTGTTTACTTACCTCGACATTTTTCTTTTCTTTTTTCTTAAAATTTGCCACAGGTAAAACTTACACCATAACTTTTTGTAAAAATAATGGAAAAAGTAAGAGAACAGCATCAACGCAAAGCGTAAGGTCTGGAATATCCATATTAAATGGATATATCCTTTTAAAAAAGAGTTACAACAGTTGCTTCACTGAGTGGAAAAGATAAAAAAAAAATAAATAAATAGTTTCCCATTACATCCCATAAAGGGACTGGGGAGAACTTCTCACAATCACTGAGCTGTGCGCTTTCCAGTTTTCACTCACTGATTGGGACCTACAGTTTTACACCGACTCCGAACGGTATTTTGAGAAGCTTTTTCATGGCTAGATACTCGATAGTGTCGCCGTCACTATGCGAGGTGACCGCCGCCGAAAGAAAATTTGAAGGTGGTCAGAGCCGGGTTCGAACCCAGGATCTCGTGTACAAGAGCCGCGCACACTAACCATTGCACCACCGACGGCCACAAAAAAGATAACGAGAAAAAAAACTTGCTCTACAATGAGAGAAAGAGATGATACGCTCTCTACTCAATCCCAAACGCATGAGCACATGTTGTGTTCTACTCTTTGTTGTAGTTGTACCGATAATATCAGGTTCTTACTTGTTTTATCTGTTTGTACAAGTAAAACTAATGGAACGCTGCAGGCCTTTAGTTCGAACACACTTTCAGCTACAGCGGCAATATTTTCCACTGAATGCAATGGACGAGCACGTGCACGAATTATTTTGTCCAATAAGGTTACGGATTGACGGATTCGCTTCACAAACTGTTCCACAAACTGCATAGATGGCAGGTACTGTATTTCCATCGAATTTATTTCGAAGATTTCTGACAGTTTGAGGTGAAGACTCAGAACTTTGGAAGAAAGTTTTTAATATTTAGCTATGAAACAAGAAACCGAAGAAAACCGGTTATTAGACTTGAAATAACCGTTGAAACCGGTTCTTCGAAAATGGCAATTTTTATAAAACCGACATACGGTTAACTGACCGAAATTCGGTTTACCGGTTTCGGTTTTGAATACACTAAATACAATATAATTTTCAATGAAATGTGTGACTTATTTTTGGAAGGATAATTATATCGGCCGTCGGTGGTGCAATGGTAGTGTGCGCGGCTCTTGTGCATGAGGACGTGGGTTCGATCTCTACTCTGACCACCTTAAATATTTTTCGACGACGGTCACTTCTCATAGTGACGGCGACACTATCGTGTATTTAGCCATGATAAAGCTTCTCAAAATACCGTTCGGAATCGGTGTAAAACTGTAGGTCCCAATCAGTGAGTGTAAAACTAGAACTCGCACAGCTCACAGGTGGTGAGAAGCTCTCCCTAATCCGGTCATAGGATGTAACGGGAAACCATTTATTTTTGTTTAATTAAATCTGCATTAAAATTTTACTGAACTCAGAAAAATTAAATTCTGTAAAATTTTGAATTCAAAAATTTATTTTTGAGGGCGAGTGCACTCTTATCAGTTAGAAGTTCACAGAAAATTTTCAAATTAAATGACATTTAGCTGACACACATCGAGCATTTAAAATCCATTTAATTTGAAAATGAAACCATTAATTTGAGAATGAAACCAACCAACAACCAACACTTTTGAATAAATTTCTTTATTGGATGTAATCTTGTATCTTAGGATTCTGCTTCTCTCCGCCGCAGGAATGACCTCATTTGAAAATAACCTACGTGTGTAACCAAAAAATTTCTTTGTTTATACTATGTCCTTAGATTTGGATTTTAATAAAAACGTGTTTCTTTTTGTACACGGAAATTCTCCTAAAGGTACCTTCCAAAGAGGGTAATATTTGTGCTCAAAAACAGTGTTGCCATATTGACAACACACTGCTCTAACAAATACATTACATATCTGACCATCGTTCATGAAATATGTACATGTGAATTTGAATCCTTAGAAGAGCAAGTAAATTTTGCATAAGTTTAAGCGATAGCAACACTTTTCAATTACGAAAAAATTTCAATTTCAATATTTTCACATTTCAATTTCAAAATGTAAAATATATTTTGAACACTTTCTATTTATTCTCTTTCTATTTTTTTTATTATTTTCTATCGAATAGCGTATTATACTTTAAACAATTCCATCATACAATTCAAGCATTTTTGGTCATCCACAAGACACTGTGTAACGTTGCCATGACATGTCCTGCTTCTGGTGCTGCTGCTGTCGCTGCAGTTTCCTTTGAACCGAAACATTTGGCAGCCACACATAATCTAACATTTGCATTTCGTACACTACTCGAGACCTATTTTTGTACATTAATCATATTCTGTGCTCATTCTATACTCCTGGTAGTTGCAGTCGATGTTTGAATCTTCATTTAGTTGCATATTTCGCTCCTGATTTTTGTTTGTCTTTTTTGTTTACTTTCGTCTTTCTTCTCTCCGCTGTAGCCTGAATAGTGTGTCTCATACAATATTCATAAATGTGCCGGGGAAATAGCAAACCAAAGCAAAGGATAATAGTGAGTGAAGAAAAACTCTTATTGTGGTCCTGCCTCATGCTTATGGATAATTTTGAGATAGTCTGGTTTTATTGCATTTTATATTTCTAAGGAAACATACAATTTGAGAGGCGTGAGCAGATTTGTGTTCCACCGGAAAATGTGGTATTATCAACTATAATTATAGGCAGTAGAACGAACGATGACAAAATTATCAACGTCATGTGCTGTTATAGTGTCCATACACAAATTGACATCTCTTGACCCACATAAAATGAAGACACGACTTCAATAGACAATTAAGCAGATATTTATCCGTATTTAAAACATTCAACTTGTTTTTCAAAACTTCCATTCCCAGATGTTTACCAATAGTTTCAGCCGGGTATTCCGGACTTTTTTTTGAATTTTACTTAAAACTCATCATTTATTATATAAAACAATTAAATTTTAAATTAAATTCAAATTCAATTAAAATTTAAAAGATGTCAATGTAAATTTGCAAGAAAACAAACAATTGAATTTTAAAAGGCATCAATTGAAATTGAAACGCATCAATTGAACTTTAGAAAATATTAATTGAAATGTTAAAAAACATAAATTGAATTTTAAGAGTCAAATAATACCTGTAATTTAAGTGACATCATTTGGCGTTTAAATGGCATCAATTTAAATTTGAAACACATCAATTGGAATTGAAAAGTCATCAATTGAAATTTAAAAGACATTAATTGAACTTTAAAAGGCATGAATTGAAATTTAACAAATATCCCTCACTTACTTATCAGGTCTAGAACAACCCCGGGGGTCAGGGAGCTTACAAAACGAAGGTAACATGTTTCGCCAACCTGCTCGATCTTCTGCCTTATCTCTCCAGTTGGCAATACCACGTATACGCAGGGATTCGTCAACCTGATTCCACAGGCGGGGTCTCGGTCTTCCTATTTTACATCTTCCTTCGAGTTCGGTGGCGGAAACCCTTCGTGCTGGTTCGCCTTCATCCATTCTACTGACATGGCCTAGCCAGCGCAATCGCGTTATTTTGATCCGCTTAACTATTTCAATGTCAGGATAAAGCTCATACAGGTCATGGTTCATGCGTCGCCGATACGCGCCGTTGTGCATTATCGGGCTGTATATTTTTCTTAGTATTTTTCTCTCGAAGACTCCTACAGATGTTTCGTTTGCTTCTGATAGGATCGAGGATCCAGCAAGACAGGTTGAATGAGAGTTTGGTACAGCTGGACTTTTGTTACTGTCTCTAAAGTGCTTGCGTTGCCCAAAATAACATATATTTGCAAGCACAATTCTCCGCTTGATCTCATGGCTGATGTTAATTTTGTTTATGGCAGATCCGAGGTATACAAATTCCTCCACCACCTCGAAATTATAACGGTTATCAACGTTCACGCTTTGGTCTAATCGCGTGGAGGCCCATCTAATTGAAACCATTAATTTTGTCTTGTCCTCGTTTACTGTCAGACCCACTATTGCTGACTCCTTCTCAATTCTCAAAAAACCGCAGTAACTTCTCTAATTGTGCGCCCAATGATATCTATATCATCAGCATACGCGAGCAGCATGAGACTTTTGCTGCTGATGGTTTTATTCATGTTGACAGCAGCTTTTCTCAGAATAATCTCTATTAAGATGTTAAAAAGATCGCAGGATAGGGTCTCGCCTTGACTGAGGCCTCGCTTAGTTTCGAAAGGTTCGGTAAGATCCTTGCTGACTTTCACTGCGGAGTTAGTGTTCGTCAAGGTCATCCTGCAAAGGCGTATGAGTTTTGCAGGAATACAAAGCTCAGACATTGCTGCGTAGAGCTTCTCCCCGTAGCGGGCTATCGAAGAGCGCCTTTTAATCGACAAATAGATGATACGTGTCGATTTATTTTTCGCTGGTCTTCTCCAGGATTTGGCGCAGCGTAGAAATCTGGTCAGTTGTCAATTTTCTAGGCCTAAAGCCTCACTGGCATGGTCCAATCAAATCAGCTGTAATTGATTTTAGTCATTCGCATATTATACTTGATAGAGCCTTATATGCAATGGATAAAAGGCTTATTCCACGGTAGTTGGCACAGAGACTCGGGTCACCTTTTTTAACTATGGGACATAATTCACTGAGACTCCACTGAGGCACACATTTTTATATTCAAATTTTGCTAATGAGCTAATGCATGCAACGTATCATGCCGGCTCCAGCGGCTTTGTTCTTCTTAAGCCGGGTAATAGCTGTTCTGACCTTGGTTCAGTTAGAAGGGGGCAATCAACGTCGTCGTCCAAGTTATGATCGATTGTCTCATCGACATTGGATATCTCAGGTGCCAGTAGCGTGGAGAAATGATCTCTCCATATTCTCAACTTGCACTGCATATCTGCGATAATATTTCCGTCCTTGTCTTTACAGATTTGGGCCCTGAACTATGCCCATTTTTTGTTGAATTTTCGGGTTTCGTTCTTCTTTCTGTATGTCTCAATTTTCTCACTCTCGCGCTTTCTCCACTGCCGTTCTTACGCCTAAAGAGACTGTTTACCTCCTTTCTTTTCTCCCTATACCACTCAGTTGCAGCGCGCGTTATTCCACTTATTCCACTTCGTTTCAGGATCGTCATTGGAGGGCGTGTGTTCTCTACCAAAAGTAGCGAGAGCTTCCTTGAGTAGGCTGTGGCTACTTGTGGTATTTGCAGTTTTCCCTTGTCTAGCTTCCTCTGCGTCTAGTTTGGTACGATTTTCTCTCTAATTAATTGTGTGCGAACCTTTGTTGCTACCAGGTTGTGATCAGATTCGACGTTAGCACCTCTGATCGCTCGCACGACTATCAATTACCACGTGATCAATTTGGTTCTTCGTTATTTGATCAGGAGATACCCAAGAAGCCTTGTGAATGTCTTCATGCTGGAATCTTGTACCACTAATGACCATGTTTTTTGCCGCGGCAAAGTCAATCTGTCTCTTTTACTATTTACTATTACTATTTACTATTGCTACAACATTTTGCAATCAATTAGTTCTATGAGTGTAGACATATTGTCGACTTTGGGAAGAACCAGGGGTCGAATGGTCTCATCCGTATCGTATTGTAATCTGGAGTATTAATCTGCTTTTAAATGACCACTTTGATATAAAATCCTCAAAATCTATTACTGGCAATATCTATTGCTCTACTAAATTGATAAATTCAAATATTACTTGAGTTTGGGTTCAAGTTTCCATTTTATCGCGAAACAGAGGCGATCACGTTTTAAAAGAAATATGTTTTACTAATTACACTGTGATAGATATTGGCAAATGGTTTTAAAGACATGGCCTGAGATTACGGTTTTACCCTAATTCTGGAACAAGGAATCGAACTGCATCATTACTCTTTCGCGTTACAATTACGGTTTCACGTATCGCACGTTGCGGAATGGGGCCTAAATGAAAAAAAATTAAACAACTTTTTTGCTACAATTATATATGCTACAAGTATATTATCAAGTATATTGGGTACTTTTGCTTTGGTTTGTGTCTAGACTAACATAATATTTAGTTGGCAAATTTTTTGTTTAATGGGAAGTTTTCTAGGTGGAGCGTGTAACCAATATTTAGTATGTATTGTAGTTTTGAACCCAATAAAAAAGTATGTTAAAAACGTCAAAGTGAAAGAAGTTTAAAAAAGAAATTTTTTTTAAAAAAGTGCCTTTTTTTAAAAAAGTAAATTTTCTCAAAAAAATACCTATTTATATTCTTAAACAAAGTACATTAAACAAATACATTTTCTTACAAGAAGAACCTTTCCTTAAAACAATATTTTTTTTAAAATAAGTACCTTTTCTTAAAAAACTAAATTTTCTTACAGCAAATTGCCTTTTCTTTAAAAACTACCTTATCTTTAAAGAGTAAATTTTTTGTGAGACAAATTAACTTTTCTTGAGATAAGTACCTACTCTTGATAATGTACCCACTCTTGAAAAAAGGACAAATTCTAAAAAATTCCCATTTGTTAAGAAAAGCATTTTCTTCAAAAAAATCCATTCTCTAGAAAAAAAAAACATTTTCTTACAAAAATTCATTTTCTTAAAAAAAAATACGTTTTCGTTTGTTAAAAAAAATTAAAAGAATACTACTTTAAAAAGTACCTGTTCTTAAAAAAGTACTTCTTTGTAAAAAAAAAAATTCATACTCTTATGGGTTTTTCTTACAGAAAATACTTCTTCTTAAAAATAGTACCTTTTCTTAAACAAAATATTAGCTTTAAGTAAAAGAAGTACCTCTCTTTAAAAATGAATTTTCGGGAAAATATAATAGATATTCTTACAAACAGGACCTAAAAACATACTTTTCTCGAAAAAAAAAATACATTCTATAAAAAAAATTTTTTTTAAAAGTTTGTCATTTTACAAAAAGTATATTTTCTTAAAGATCAATTTAAATTATTGTATTTTTCAGCGGGCACCTTAGGCGTGTTGGAACTAACTAGTACATAATATACTTATGTATGTATTTATCGACAGGAACTTCGTTCCAACCGGGTGTCCCCTGACACCTCTTGTAATTCTATTTTTTGTTACAGAGTGGATTCTAGTGTTTGATTTTTAAATTTTGACTCAATTTTGGAAGTAACTAGCTTCTATTTGGTTGGTTGTACAAGTACACTTTCTTCAACAAAGTTGTTCCAAACGTTTTGGGCATCAACTTTGGGGATCACAGTTTACCTCTGAAACCAAAATTTCAGGGCTTTTTTATTCAGAACATCGGCAGAAAAGTAATTTTCCGACTTTCTTCTAGTTTTCCGTTCACAAATTGCCAGAAATCAGATTCTGTCGCCAAAGAAGAGAAAACCTTTCACTACATAACTATATTTATTTAATCATCATCATTTTCAATTATTTAAGTCCACTTAATTATCAATTTTACGTAATTTTACTTTTTTCTACACTGAAAAGATTTTTTGGATAAAACACTTTGTTTAATTGAGTTTTGAGCCAACGAAAAACTACAAACAAAATTACTTTCGCCTACGTTTTTATGGGTTACGCAGAAATCAGTATAACGAACAAAAAAAAGAGCACGTACTGTTGAAAACAGTGAGTCTGGCAAGCGCCTACATATATTTTGTATGAAACCGTAGTTGTAACTCATGCTGTTCGATTCCTCGTACCCGAATTAGGGTAAAACTGTCCTCTCCTGCCCTTTATCGGTTTTCGACTTCCACAGTATTATTATACGGATGCAACAACTTCGTCTAACTTATTTGAAATGCCTATAACATTATGTCTCTAGCGGTATCAGCTGTAACCATACGTCAGGATTATTGAGAACTTCCGGACGTACAAAATTTTCCTACATGGTCCGATACACCGAACTCTTTCTCGTTCCCCAGCTTAATTTTTGAAAAATATGGGCCGATAACACTGTTTAATTTTTTAAATCATGGAAATATAACCATATACGGACACCACTACGTGGCAAAAGACCAAAAAAACAAGACCTGTGTCTCAAAGTTTTGCCTACACTCATGCACTTTCTTTTATGGGCCCCCAAGGATTTGGGGCCTCGATGTCTTTTTTGGAAAAAAGTGATAATTTTGTCAGGCTCATAACTTGCAAACCGTTCGGAATTTTGATTTACTCTCTGAGAGAAAGTTGTAGCACTTGTCATAAAGAACAACAATTGTAAACATATAAAATCAAAAAAAATTTCATCATCAAAATCGCAAAAAATTTTAAAAAATCCGATGTTTTTTTTCCTTTTTCCCCTGTTCAGGTTCATAGGTAGCAAACCGTTCAAAATTCCTGGAAACAATCAACTACAAAAATGTACCTAAGACCTCAGCAAACAACTTTCTAGAACATATGAACTTCCTAGGAATGATTTTTAACACCGTTTACTTCAACAATGAGATATTATGTTATCTCACCGACAGCAGCAGCGCAGGCAAAGCAGTAAGCTCAGCACACGCAACAAGGGACGCAGGACATCGAGGCACTACACAGCGTGACGTCTACGAGAGCTCAGGGGTGAAAGTTATAGAGAGAGTGCTACAACATAATTCGCACACAACAGTGCCAACTGACAATGTCAATATGTTGAGTGAAAATATTGATTTATTTTGCAACGTTTATAACCTGCAAAAATACCAATTAAATAAAAAACAGTACAAATAAAAAGTTATAAGCATTTAAAATCAGTTAGTAGAATTTGGCCAACCCTGTATTTGGTAGAGCTAATTGCCACATTTTCAGATAGCTTAATAATATTCAGTCGACTATATGTGGTTCTAGTGAAACTAAAATCAAACTTAAGTCCTGTTTTTCACAAGAGCATTAATATGCAACATGCAGAAAGGTTTTTGTGTGTGTTTTTGTGTCAGTTCCGCCCACTAGTCTTCCACTATAAATCATACATGCACACAGCTTAAAATCCACCATAGCTCGTATTTACATCACAACAAACGCAGTTCATTTGCCTATGAGGACAATGAAAAAGTATGAACGCACAGAATGAGAAGAATTTTAAAATAAATATTTTCAATAGTTGTATCTATTTTAAATGTTGATAAGAGTCTTTTTGTAAATCCTTAGCAACAATGTCACAGTGATGCCAATAAGCTTCATCACAGTGATGAAATATGGTCGTTAGGGTATTAATATCATTGTGCTGCTGCAACAGCTCAGGTTTCCCGATTGCGTTAAATACATTTTCGAGGATTTTGGAGCGGAAAAGTTAAATAATAATAAAAAAAATAATATGAATATGATGTAATACTTCAGAGAGGATTAGTTATGATGTCTGATATATGGAAATCATTTCAAAAGCGAGAGAGATTTCAACTATTGTCTTTACAGAGTTTATTTATATACAGGATGACTGATAAATGTTTTTTGTTTTGAAGTTCATATACATTATTTGATTTCTTTATTCATTGGAAAAATAATACATTTGTATTAAGTTTTTTTTAAACTGCTTTTATAAGTAATTGACTGTGCGGAATATTATCCAAAACGTATCAAGGGTTGCAGCTGCAATCTGCTCAATTATCGTTCGAATAAATTTTTTATTTTTTTTGTAAACTTCTTGTTTGAAATAACCATTGCAGGTTGGATTGTGTGACAAATTTCACCATCTTAATAAAACCGCACAGAGTTGAACGGTATTATCTTTCAGCATAGGAAAGAAAATCTTTTTCATCATCTTTATGCAACGAGTCCGTCCACTGACCGTAGCAGTATGACCGTTTTCGTTGAACAAGTAAGGTCCGACAATAGAGCGTGATGAAACTGCACTCGTGATGGATGTAATTCCGGCAAATGGAGAATCTGCCAGTTCGAGTCCCTCCATATTTGACAATTTTGTTTGCTAACATTGATGTTTAGATTAAAATCGACTTCGTTAGACAAAAAATGCAGTTAAACCACAAACACCATTTGTTTGATCAGTTTTCTTGTTATTTGTATTTGATAAGGAATTAAATCCTTATAATGGGTATTCCAATAGGTACTTGACAATTTTGAATTTAATTTGTGAACTCACTATTTCACTGATCATCTAACTGTTACCTTCCTTTTTTCAGTAAACTCAACATTTTCATCATGGTAAAGTACACGAATGACAACGTATGCAAATTATAAAAATGTACTACCGAAATTCGGAGTCGGTGACCGCAACTTTAAGAGCGCTAACTCCAATACTTACTTACTTACTTATCCGGTCTCAGACAACCCCCGGGGAGTCAGGGACCTTACAACACAAAGATAACATATTTCGCCAACCAGTTCGATATTTTGCTTTATTTCTCCAGTTGGCAATACCAAGTGTACGCAGGGATTCGTCAACCTGATCCCTCCAGCGGACTCTTGGTCTTCAAAGTTTTCCTCTTCCTTCGAGTTCGGTTTCGAAAACCCTTCGTGCTGGTTGGTCTTCATCCTTTGTACTGACATGGCCCAGCCAGCGCAATCGCATTATTTTGATTCGCTTAACTATGTCAATGTCAGGCTAAAGCTCATACAGCTCATGATTCATGCGTCGCCGATACTCGCCGTTTTGCAATATAGGGCCATACATTTTTCTGAGTATTTTTCTCTCGAAGACTCCTACAGATGTTTCGTCTGCTTGCGATAGGACCCAGGATTCTGCACCATAAAGCAAGACAGGCTGTATGAGAGTCTGGTATAGTTGGACTTTTGTTACTCGAGAGAGGGCTTTATCTCTAAAGTGCTTGCTTAGCCCAAAATAACATCTATTCGCAAGCACAATTCTCCGCTTGTTCTCAAGGCTGACGTTGTTGTTTTTGTTTACGGCATATCCGAGGTATATAAATTCGGCCACCACCTCGAAATTATAATGGTTATCAACTTTCACGCTTTGGTCTAATCACGTGGTGGCCCTGTTCGTTGAAACCATTAATTTTGTCTTGTCCTCATTTACCGTCAGACCCACTTTTGCTGACTCCTTCTCAATTCTCGAAACACCGCAGTAACTTCTCTAACTGTGCGTCCAATGATATTTATATCATCAGCATACGCGAGCAGCATGTGACTTTTGCTGCTGATGGTGTTATTCATGTTTACAGCAGCTTTTCTCAGAATAATCTCTATTAAGATGTTAAAGAGATCGCACGGTAGGGTGTCACCTTGTCTGAGGCATCGCTTAGTTTCTAAAGGTTCGGTAAGAGCCTTACCGACTTTCATTGCGGATTTGGTGTCCGTCAAGGTCATCCTGCAAATGCGTATGAGTTTTGCAGGAACACCAATTTCAGACATTGCTACGTAGAGTTTCTCCCGTATTGGGATCGAAGGCCGCCTTGCAATCGACAAATAGATGATAGGTGTCGATTTGTTTTTCGGGGGTCTTCTCCGGATTTGGCGTAGCGTGAAAATCTGGTCAGTTGTCGATTTTCCAGGCCTAAAGCCGCACTGGTATGGTCCAATCAGGTCAGCGATAATTGGTTTTAGTCGTTCGCACATTATGCTTGAGAGAACTTTATATGCTATGGATAAAAGGCTTATTCCACGGTAGTTGGCACAGAGAATCGGGTTACCTTTTTTAAATATTCTCCAACCGCCGGGCATGCATTCATCTAACCAAATTTTGCTAATGAGCTGAGTCATGCACCTTATGAGCTTATTGCGAAGCGTTTTTCGAAACTGTTGTTCTGTTGTTGCGGCAGTTTTTATAGAGTCGGAATCTGCAATATTCGGTCGTTATTCTCGCCCTAGTAGACAAACAGTAACAAGTTTAGTGATAAAATTTGACCCTACATATTCATTGTGTGATGGTGCCGTGCCAGTGAGACAACGGGTTGGTCGAAGTGACGAAATTATCGCTGCCGTTCAGGCGTCCATAGCAAATCGGTCGATTCCGCAGCGTTCTCAAGAACTGGGCATCGCCAAGGCTACTTTATGGCGAATTTTGCGTAAAGATCTTGCTTTACACCCATATAAGATCAAGCTGACTCAAGAATTGAAGCCTATGGACCATTTAAGATGATGAATTTCATCGCAAAATCATCTTTAGTGACGAAGGTCATTTTTTGGCTCAATGGGTTCGTCAATAAGCAAAATATGCGTTATTGTTTTGGTGAAAATCCACATGTGCTTCATGAATCACCACTTAATCCATACGAAATAACTGTTTGGTGCGTGTTGCATGCCAGCGGCGCCATTGGGCCATATTTTTACGTCGACAATAACGATCGTCACGTTACTGTGATGTGGCGATCGCTATCGCGCCATGATTACCGATTATTTTTAGCTCGAATTGGAAAACATGGACTTGGACGACTTGTGGTTTCAACACGACGGTACCACAAGCCACACAGCACACGTTAAATAAATAAATAAATGGTTTCCCATTACATCCCATGAAGCTTTCCAGTTTTCACTCACTGATTGCGACCTTCAGTTTTACACCGATTCCGAACAGTATTTTGGGAAGCTTTTTCACAGCTATATACTCGATAGTGTTGCCGACACTATGCGAGGTGACCGCCGCCGAAAGAAATTTTTTTTGAAGGTGGTCAGAGCAGGGTTCGAACCCAGCATCTCATGTACAAGTCCCGCGCACACTAACCATTGCACCACCGTCGGCCACAACACACAGCATACGTTACAATCGATGTGCACAGAGAAAATGGTTGATTTCAGCGAGCAGAATATCCACTTGATTGGAACAACATGTAAAGGTTGCTGACCGTTAGAAATTCGAGGGATAGTGGTCGAATTTGTTTACCACGAATCCGCCATAAACAAACCCAATAACAAAAACGGTCCAGCCACAGATTGCAGGAACAATGAATACGTTTGCAGGCACTGTTTTCATGTATTGAAGGTCTGCTGCTTTTTTGTTTCTTTGTTGTCTGCCACTTTTTTGTTTTAAACAGTTTTCAACAAACAATGCCACATTTCGGTCACAAAGTCATGTATCATAACCTATTAATTACAACAAGTTACATTGAAAGGCAAACACAATATGTTTGGACACAAGTATAATATATTTGCAACAATCTACAAACACATTATATTTGCACCCAAAAAACAAACAAAAAAGACAGATTTTTCAGCGTGCAGAAAATTGAAATCTTGAAATTGTGGTGCCGGGAGAATCGCGCCCCAATCGAGTTTGGACATATGTCTCGACCTCACTACTCTGCGCCTTTACGTAAGACTGTGTGCTACCAGAAGCGCATTTCGACTAAGAGAGCTTGGTTTTTGGAAGCATTCTCAACTAGGGCATTTTAATATTCTCTTTGATATCGGTAAGTTCGATCCGCATGGATACTTTAGTAAAGCAACTGGATATACTATGCCTCTGGTTGAATTTCAGAAGTCTCTGATGATAGTAATACTGCACAGAAGCGTTGGACTGATTGCATACCGTCCTCACTTTCGGAAATTTTTATTTTTTTAAGGCACCAAGATGGATATTGGCACTGGAGCTGAGATCTTTAGAGAAGGCCTACAACTAATTTTGTTTTTGAGATTGCATGATAACTGCAATCTGATACAGGCTGAAACCCTTTCCGTCCAGACGGCTGCAAAGAAACTACTTGAGATGCACTCATGTGCTCTAGGAGAAGTTATCATCTTTGTGGACATGTAAGCGGCAGTTAATGCAATCAAATTAAACTCGAGCAAATCGAAACTTGTTAAGATATTCAAACAAATTATGAATATGCTGAGATTTTGCTACATCCTTTGCCACAAAGATGTGGCCGGGAACAAGGCAACTGACTCTCTTTGTTATGCCAGCACCAGTATGGCACCCTATTTCTCTATAGGTCCTGATATACAGGATACAATAGTCTCTGCCTGAAAATAAGTATGATGGTATTGATGTAGCGGCAGCGAACAAACAAGCAGGGCGTCGTCGCCAAAGAGAACTCATGGAACGAATTGTATGACGCAAAAACACTGGCTACATCTGGCGAATGATTCGAAACGTATTACCCTGTTTTTGTTATAACTGGCTCCATTCATAATTTTGATATGAAACATTGATGCCTTTTGTGAAAGCTCTTCCTAATCCCTTTATGGGATGTAACGGGAAACAATTTTTTTTAAACCTCCCAATATTTCACATATCTCTCTTTCTTCCTAACTTTTATTTATTATTATCAGAATGGGTCGATTGATCATCAAGTGAAGTATCCTAATTATAACCCAATCAATATCAGAATGTTATACTACCTCTATAGCTATACTTACTAACTTAGATAGGTGGCCTGAAATATCCCAGAAGGGACAATGGCCTAACAAAATCAGGATAGCATGTTTCTTCAAACGTCTCGATGTTCAGCGTTTTCTCATCAATTTAGTAACACCAAGCCAGTAACGTACGCAGGATTTTATTTCGGGGGGAGGGGGCCCAGCTTGATATTTTGGTTGAAAAATAGCACTAAATTCAAAAATCACCTATTAAAGAAATAATTTCGGAGGTGGAGGCCCGAGCCCACGGGCTTACCCTCTGCGTACGTCCCTGCACCAAGCTTTCGCGGGCAATATTCCTTCTAGTTTTGTGATCTTATTGTGATCCCTTCTACTGACATGGCCAAGCCAGCGTAAAATCGCTATTTTGATATGCGATATCGGGACACCGAGTATACAGCTCGTAGTTCATCCGCCGTAGTTCATCCTTCGTCGATACTTTTCAATTGCAGTACCACATATTTTTCGGCGCAGTTTTCTCGCGAAGACTTCCATTCATATTTCATCGGCATCCGTTATAAGCCAAGATTCTGTGCCATAAAGCAAGACAGTCTGTACGAGTGCCTGATATAGTTGGATTTTTGTTTCTCGAGAGAGAGTCTTATCTCTGAAGTGCTTGCTTAGCTCGAAATAACACCTGTTTGCAAGCACAATTCTCAGTTTGATTTTAAGGCTAATGTAATTGCTTCTGTTCACGACAGATCCGAGATATATAAATTCGAACACTACCTCGAAAGTATAACGGTTATCAACGTACACGTTTTCTTCCAATCGGTAGACGTTCTGGTTTTCGAAAATATTAATTTTGGCTTGTTCTCGTTTACTGCCAAACCCACTTTTGCTGATTCCTTTTCAATTCCCGAAAATACTGCTGTAAGCTCTCGCAGATTTCTCCCAATGATATTTAATTCGTCAGCATACGCGAGCAGCATGTGACTTTTGCTGCTGATAGTTTTATATGTGTTTACTGCAGCCTTTTTCACGATAGCTTCAATTAAGATGTTGAAGGGATCGCATGATAGAGGGTGGATCAATAAGACCGCGTCTTTTTGAATGAAACACAGTTGTTTTTTTAAAAAAAAATTATTTTTCAACATTTTTAGTTCAATACACTTAGTCCAACTTTTCTCCAATTTTTGTATCCCTTACAAAAAGAATAGGATTTTTCGAGGTCCATAAAATGGGCAGTTGTTTGATCAATAATTTCATCGTTGGAGCTAAATCTCTTTCCACCGAGCCGTTTGTGTAGGTTTGGAAATAGGAAATAGTCACTGGGGGCTAAATCCGCAGAATATGGCGGATGAGGTACCAATTCGTAGCCCAATTCATGGAATTTTGCCATTGACACTACACACGTGTGCAACCGTGTATTATCTTGATTAAAAATAACTTTTTCCTTGGCCATATGGGGTATTTTTTTTAATCCTAGTTAAATCGGTCCCATAAGTTGGCATAATATTCGCCGTTTATTGTTTTACCCTTTTGAAGGTAATCGATGTGGATTATCCCGCGTACATCCCAAAAAATTGTTGCCATCACCTTGTTGGCCTGCAAACTTATCTTGACCTTCTTCGGAGACGGTTCACCAGGAGAAACCCATTGTTTAGACTGCTGCTTGATCTCCGGAGCCATGGATTCATGTTTCATCCACAGTTATAAAACGTCACAAAAACTCCTTCGAATTGCGGTTGAACAACTCCAAACAATCCTTTTGCATTTGTTTATGGTCAATTGAGAGCAAACGCGGCACCCATCTTGCAGACAGCTTTCTTAAACCCAACCGATCATTTAAAATCGAAACCACACTACCATATGAAATGCCTATGGCATCCACAATCTCACGCACTTTTTCTCTTCGATCGGCCAACACCATATCGTGTATTTTTCGACATTTGCGGGTGTATTGACCTCAATTTGCCGTCCAGAACGTTCAGCATCATTTGTACTTGTGCGACCACAACGAAAGTCTGTAAACCACTTTTTTACCATTGAAATCGATGGGGCAGAGAAGCCATAGTATTTATCAAGCTCTTCCTTGTTTTGCTTGATGGTTTTTTTTCGCAAAAATTATGTTTAATGAGCACTCGAAGTTCACTTTTTTCCATTTTTAAAAAAATGCACGAGGTTGAAACTATGTTTTGAACAGCTGTTAAACGCAAAGTAATTACCGGAACTTGCTCTAAATTTGACAGTAGTCTATTAACAGGTGGTACTTGATGGGAGTGGTGTTGCGTTTCATATAACTACGAGGGAAGTTCGAAAAGTCACACACTCATTGATCAGCCTCGTAGGTTGTCACTCTGCCTGAGGTAGTGCCTCGTTCTAAATGGTGCGGTGAGATCCTTACCGATGTTTACTGAGGAGTTCGTGTTAGTGAGTCATCTACGAAGAGGTTGTAGGTATCGATTTGTTTACCGTGGGTTTTCTTTAGGATTTGTCGTAATGTATCTGGTCGATTATTGACTTTCCAGTCTAAAGCCACACTGATAAGGTCCGATCAGATCTGCAATAAACGGCTGTAGTCGTTCACATATTATGCTCGAAAGGATCTTGTATGCAAAGGGTAAAAGGCTTATTCCACGCCATATTGCACTTGTACTCGGGTTGCCTTTTTTTAAAATTGTACACAGTATGTTAAGACTCCAGCCATCTGGCATGCATTCGTCTAGCCAAGTTTGGCATATGAGCTTATGCATGCACATCTCAAACTCATAGTCCATCAGCAACGGCGGCTTTGTTGTTCTTAAGCCTGGAAATTGCTGTTCCAACTTCGCTTTGACTGGGAGGGGACACTCTATGTCAGCGTCCTGTATGTGATCCACACCCTCATCTATATTGAAGTCTCCGGGTACAAGTAAAGCAGAGAAGCGATCTCTCCGAATTCCCAACATACTCTGCACATCTGTGACAAGATTCCCATTATTATCTTTATAAAAGGGGAACACTGATCCATTTTCGCTAGTTTGACTTTGTACTTTTCGGTAGAATTTACCCGTCTCATTCTTCCTTCTGTAAAATTCAATTTTCTCACTCTCGCGCTTTCTTCACAACCATGTTGTTCTTGATGATCAAACTGGTTTTCTCTCTCTTCTCTTCACCTTTTATAGATGTATCTACCTGTATTGCTATATGGCGCAGAAATCTCTGTCATCTCATAAGCATACGAAGCAGAACTGGTTGTCTTCGAAAAAACATTCTACGGGAAAAATCAAACAAGTTTATCACAACGATGAACGTATACAATGCAGCAGTAAAACAAAATAAATCCACCAACGAAACATTTTCATTGCAGTGACGAAATATGGTCAGCTTTCGATAAGTTCGAAAAATAAATTTACCTATTTTCATAAGCTTTTTTCTCACTATTTCAAAAAAAAAAATTATCCTTTATATTGTAATGAGTATCTATATATATTCTGTTAACTTAGCTTTACTTATACATTCAAATTTGTTTATAGGACAAGTTCTCCAGTTGAAAATAATAACGAAATTAACAAGTGTATTATTTGAGTTGAAACGGATTCCAAATTATATCAACATTCTCTCTTATTTAATTTTCTGACCCTGATTTGTAAATTGCGTTTGAACAATAATTTCTGTCAAAAAAATTTGCCTGTTTTAGTTTAAGATCTTGACTATTTTTCTTTATTCCAATGGAACTCCAAACTGACATCCAGCAATCGATACTTTCATATACCCGAACAATTTCGTGGTCCTTAAGTAGTAGAGCGTAGTGATTAAAAACAATATGGTTTGCTATTATTCAAGCCACAGTTGTATCGCGAACTGCAGTGTACAACAAAGTAAATGGCACAAGTGAAAAAACCGCAGCAAAATAACTTGTACTGAAAATGTTGTGCAAACAGCTCCAGCTTGATTTACGAAACAACACGCAAAGACAACTTTTGTTGCTCTCAAATGGTGTTGCAGATAAATGTACATTACGTGGGGCATATAACGGGTTTTTCAATAAGAGCGCTACAAAAATTTTTTTAAATAAAACAAAACCGGTTTTAGATACCAATGAAATTCTTTATTCCTGTGAAAGTACGTTCGATTCCATTATGTATGGAACTCGATTTCTTTTGCATGGCCACCACGGGCACGCTTGTAGAAGTCCAGACGCTGAACCCAATTTTCGACGGTTTTCAAGCATAAATCGGCCGATACTGCTGCAATTTCACGTTCGATATTCGTACGAATTTCATCAATCGTCACTGGCTTGTTGGCATAGACCATAGACTTGACGTAGCCCCACAGGAAATAATCTAACGGCGTCAAATCGCACGACAGAGGCGGCCAATCGACTGGGCCATTTCGTGAGATAACACGTTCACCAAACTTGGTTTCCAATAGATTGATTGTGGCATTCGCTCTGTGGCTTGTGGCGCCGTCCTGTTGGAACCACATGCCCTCCAAGTCCATACTATCCAATTTGGGGCCAAAAATATTCGGTTATCATTGAACGGTAGCGATTCGCATTCACAGTAATGTGCCGGTCTTGATCATCACGGAAGAAGTACGGCCCAATGACGCCGCCGGCCCATAAACCGCACCAAACCGTAATTTTTTCGGGATGCAATGATGTCTCATGGATTACGTGTGGATTGCTGTCTATTTTGCGCATATTTTGCTTATTGACGAAGCCATTCAGCCAGAAATGAGCCTCATCGCTGAAGATGATTTTCCGATGAAAATCCGAATCATTTTCAAGTTGTTGCTCAGCCCAATTCACGAACATACGACGCTTATAGTGGTCAAGCGGCTTCAGTTCTTGCGTCAATTTGATCTTGTAAGGATGTAGGCTAAGATCTTTTCGCAAAATTCGCCACAACGACGTCACAGAGATGCCCAACGATTGAGAGACACATTTGGGGTTTCTTGAACTGAAGCCTCAGCGGCAGCAATATTCTCGACCCTACGGGCACTTCTTTGTCTCACTGGCACGGGAACATTTTGTACTGTGCCTGTGGATTCAAATTTTTCCACTAGACGCTCAATTGTTGATCTGGTAGGACGATTATGACGACCATAAATTGGACGTAGCGCTCTTAAAGTTGAGGCCACTGACTCCAAATTTCAGTAGTAAATTTTAATAATTTCGACTCGTTGTTGGCTCGTATATCTTTCCATGATGAAATGGAAAACCTTACTGAAGAGAAATGTCTAAAGAGCGGGAAAAAATATGTCGTCGTTTGCTGTCCCTATCGATTTACTTTTGTAGGGTCTCTGTTGAAAAACCCTATATTTGCAGCCAACGAATATTTCCTAAATCATGCATATCGTTCCCTTTTTAATGAAATATATTAAATCGTTTACGATAGCCCTCGAGTTGAAAAATCTAATAACTTTTTTTTTAGATTATAAAATATACAAAAGAGAAATTTTCTTAGGGCAAGTTTCACACTTGTCATTTAAAAGCTCAATTTAAAAGTTCACAGTAAATCTTCATATTAAATTACATCATCATTCGGCATTTAAAGTACATGGGATCGTTTTAGAGCATTTTTCACAACATCTATCAGAATTTGTGGGTGTAGAGTTCGAATTTTTCCCAATTTCTGTATATTATTCGATCTGCAAACATTTTATTTAAAAGTGTCTTTGTGTAAAGCGCACAGCTCACTGATTGTGAGATGTTCTCCCCCATCTCTTCACGAGATTTAATGGGAATTAATTAAAACATCATGTTGCACAAAATCAAAAGCCTTAGAAAAATCAAAAAAAAAAAATATGAAGCCTGTATTAGATAACACGGGCGCATAGGTCAGACGTAGAATACGTTAGTCATTTTGCAATTAAAATATATGAATTAAATATAATTTTTGATAAATGATTTAAATCTATCAAATTTATCTTTAATTTTTATGTTAAAAATTTAGGATAGCTTTTAACAAAATTTGGGTACACTTTATATCAATTCGATGCACTTTTGAGAACAAGTGTAAATACTGCATGTGGCAACACTGGTTCTGTAATGTTCACACAAAACATGCATTGTCATTATACTTCTTCTCTTTCTCACACTGGTTCTGTGATGAACACACAGATAATCGTACTGCTCTTACACATGATGCTATAAAACATAAAATACAAAGCATATGAAAATTAATACAAAATTTGAAGGAGTTAAATTTTGATTTACTTATAGAATCAAAAAAATTATATGTAGCAATATGATTATTAAAATACAAATCAAAAGAAGATATGTTACGACCATACTTGAATTTTCTTCAGTGCAGGCATAAAGTATTAAAAACTTATAATGAAAGTGACAAACATTTTCTCAAAATTTTGTGCTCCAGATCAACACCCCTACCTTACCGTATAACGTATTCTACGTTAAAAAGACTCCACTTCTTTGAAATTATCGTCAATTTCATCACATACATATTCCACTACTTCAACTAGCGGTTTTCCTGTACCAGATCCTTTCCAGACCCCATATTGGCGTTCATACAAAATGTTAGTATCATTTATGTAGTTGGATACTTGCACAAAGATTAGTTTTTCAGAGCTTTATCAATTCTATATCAAAAAGGAAAAACGTCTTAAGTGCACTTAGGAAAATATTGATTAAGTGCACTACGATAACCACTGGGTTCACAATTACCTCCAGATCCATTTTTTTTTTTTAATTTGACTTATGTCTCAGGAAGTCATACACCAGCTATAGTTTCCATATCTAATTTAATGTCAGAACTTCTTATGGAAAATATCACCTAAAAAAGTTTGGAAATGCACATAATTCGTTTTTCCTTTTCGGCACAGAATTATTGATAACACAGATATAGGCCTGTATTCTGCTTCAATCCTGATGCCCGGCTTTTTGGGTATTGATAAAATTTTCAATGCATCAGGATATTTTTGGTCACCAATCATTTTATTAAATATTTTACCAAGAATGTCAGCTACCATCGACTTGCTATCAATTAGAATTTTAGGCATTATATTATCACACAGAAAAAAAATTTTATGATATCGAACAATTTCGCGTCCGATTTCAATGAATTTGTTGTATGATTTGCTGTCATAGAAATAGTTTATCTGATGTAACAAAACAAGATTTGTTGTTTTTCATCTTAGAGGTTTTGTTAAAACTTAAAATTAATTCATTAAATTCAAAAAACATTTGTAAATATTACAAATCTTTAACAGTTTTTTTTTTAAAGAAGTTTATTTGTCAACGTTTGATTCAACAGAAACATTCCTTGGATTAAGTAATTTTATGTACTAATTAACGGAATTATAATTAGAAATATTATTCAAATATTTTGAAAATCTAACGAATAACAAAAATTCAAATTCAAATTAAATAAATATTTCTGGCTTTAAGAAAATTTTTTCTCAGTATTTAAGAAAAAAATTGGTAAATTGTTCAATTAATTCGTACAATTTGTTTTTGGTGGATGCATACAACTTGATTTGAACTTAATTTGCTTTCTGGAATATTTTTGAGAAATTCATTCATACTACAAGCTTACAAGGTCAGGGACATTTCTCTACTAGAAAAATGGTTGGGGTTTGTTGGAATAATAGACAATTCTGTTAAGCACAGTCACTGGCATGACTCCGTGACAAGTTCATCACCAGACGCCTAACTACTGTGGCCTAATTGATATCAACGGATATACAAATTGAATTCTGCAATTTACTTACGCGAATTAGTATCGATCGAAGATCCCTATGTATCATCAAAAACAAAATTCTGTCGTAGGCTGTGACATCATAAAGAACTCATCAGAATGTTTTGAAAAATCATATTCTTCGCGATAAAATTTCAACAAATATGAGCTGGTTTGATTTGATTTTACTAATTCATTAACGAAGTTTTTAATTTGAACTAACTGTGAAACATTTAGCTGATTAAGCAAAAATATTTTGTTGTAAAATCAAATAATTTGAATTTGAAAATCTACAAAACAAAGAATTTTGATTTCAAGAATTTTGTCTGCAATTTAAAGAAAAGAATAATTTGAATTCCAGAAATTTTTTTCAGAGAATTGTAATTATATGATTTTACCAATTATGTTTTTTCCGTGCATATCCTGAACTCTTCCTTGAATTGAGAACATCCAACACGTTTTCTACCTTTACTCTGCTTAGTTCTTGCAGGGTAAAATTGCTAAGTTCTGAACCAGTGGTCGGATTTTTTGAAAGGCCCTTAAGAGGCCTTTCAGAATCATTAAAAAAAACTTCAAAAAAGTGAAATCGCCGAGATATGGAGCTTTCAGAAAAAAAAAAACATAAGAACGTCCACAGAACCGCAATTTGCTCAGCCAGATGGCAGGTAACTTATGCTTTTCTCTCTCAGAATATAGACCTAAGGCTCACCTTTCCAAAATGCCCTAAACGAAGCCCAGAGGTCTTACCATTCCAAAGTTATGACCATTTTACTGAAATACAAACTTTTTTTTTTTGTTTTTGGATGCGAAATAACAGCAAACATCATTTGTTTTTGTAAATTAACACGTTTAAGATTTTATTTTGTTGAAATTTTTCGCTGAAGAATTGGCTTCTAAGAGAAAAACAAATAAGTTACCTGCCATCTGGCTCCTTGGTATGCGCCCTTCCTCTACTGTCTCTTAGGGATATGAGTTTAAAAGTATTTACCAAAGTTTGAAGTGTGTCTCTTCTAGTCTACTTTTACTGTGGATAGCTGCAGATCCCTCAAGATCGACCCATGACGAAATGGGCGAAGAATGTCCTATGCGGATTGCCTACTGTGTAGTCATTTGCCTTCCCAATAAACCTAGTGGTAACAGATGTAGGATAACCCCCTCACCCTCGGTAGGTGTTGTATGAAGGGCACCAGTGATGCACATCATTGCCATTATCTGGACTTTTGTCAACACACTTACATCCGTGGATTTTTTCAGTACTGGTCACCAAACACCAATGCCGTAAAGCAATATCGAGGAACAGCTGCTATATATACTACGTAAACTATTTGAGGGGGTAGGCCCCTGTGAAACACTGTCACTGTGGATCTAAGGATCCCATCCACAGTTTTTGAAAAGTAAACTTTCTGTCGAGAACCACCCCTAGAATACTCGCACCATCCTTTAAACAAACTTCTCTACCAAATAGAGACATCAGATGAATATACCAAACTTTCTGCTTCCTGATAAAGACCACGAGCTAGATTTGTTCTGAATTTACGTCCAGTCCACTCTCCGTCGCCCACTTACACAGTCCCCGATTATAATCTGGAGCATATCTCTGTGTGTGGAGGGGTATTTTCCAGCACCTCATTTGCCAGGTCGTCAGCATATGCTACGACTGTGCAACCTAATCCCTCCAGCTCTATCAAAACACTGTTCACTGCTAAATTCCAGAGAAGTGAAGATAAGACTCCGCCTTGGGATGTTCCTTTATTCACGAGCTCTGGTCGTTTGGACCAGGGACGAGTTTATGCGCCTTCTCGTAAGCAATTCCAAGATCAAATTTATGATCCCCTGGTCAACACAAAGTGCCGATAGAGATCTATTAATAGAGCCTGGTAAGACGTTGTTAAACGCACCCTCTAAATTATTATCGATTATCTAAATCGATTTAGATTTGCCTTTGTTGTAAGCTTGCTGAAATGTGGACAACTGAGAAGTTCCTTTGCTTGTTCGCGGACATGAGTCACTCTTCACTGGTCTAAAGTCCATTGGACTAATATGCGACGATTTCCCCGATTTCGGAACGATTATAAACTTGGATTCTCTCCATCTCCTCCTCCATCTCCATTGAAGCAGCTCGTACAAAGTTTCAGTAAACAGGGACCCAAAATATGTAGACCTCTTCGTAACTTCTCTGGAGTTATGCCGTCAGGACCAAGTGTTTTGGTGGGCTTGAAACTTCCTATTACCCAGTGTGGTGTTTCTTGAGTCACGATATTTCCCGCAACGTGCGAGATGACGTGGTTGTTCGGTGAGTCCCACTATATTTCTTCGGGCCAGTTTGCTAAAATGTATGTATTAACCAGGACGTCTAACAATTCATCGCTCGATGCCGTCCAACGTCCATTTTGTTCCGTCAGATATGCCATAGAGGTAGGAGTTGTCGGGAGGACTTTTCGCAGTCTGGAAGTCTCAGACGCGCTTAGAATGCCTCCGCAGTAATGTCTCGAAGATCTTCTCTTTGAAGATCTTAACCCTGTCGTATGTTCTTTCAGTCTAATTAAAAACTGTACTAAAACAACTTACTGCAAGACTTTTTCGGAATTTTCAGAACCTTGTTCCACCACGGAGGATTCTTCTTATCCCGGAGAGAGGAATGGTTTTCATAAAACCGTTCAAACTTTGTGTGTACTTTGTCCAATTTGTTCTACCAACATTTTTTGGAACCGACAAAGTGGCGATGTTCTACGAGAGAGAAACCACTATATAACACTGGTCAGAAAATTAATGTTCAATCGAAGTCTTCCATTAACGCAAAGGTATTTTCTGAAGCAAAGGTGAGATCAAGGACCTCTTGCCAATATTTAGTAATAACAGTGGGCCACTGCATTTGTTTCTAACATAAAAACATAGTCTAGAGTTGCCTCACCTCTATGATTTACATTGGTACTTCCCCGAATTCTATGATGTGCATTAATGTCCGAACAACGAACAAAACTCTTTTTATCTTTCTTCGGCTCCTCAATTAATTATCTCAGCAGAAGCCAAAGGCGTGGTCCACTATATTCATAGAACATAACCAGATATTGCCATTCTCCGTTTCCAGACTGGTAGCGGTAAGGACTCTATCACGGAAGTCAGATGAAAGAAATAAATTCAAATGTTTCTTGCCAAGTACACACGTTCTCTCGGTTCCTTTGGTTTTGAAAACGAGAAGCTTGAAATCAGGGTTCTTGAATGATGACGAGGTCAGCTCCTTATTTTTGTATACAGAGAAGGAGAGCTGCAGAATCAGCTTTAGAGCGGTGGAGATTTATCTGTTGTGGTGTCAATATGAGAAGCTACGTCCCTCTTCGCCACCCTGTTGTTGGCGTCGTCGTCAGTGTATTCCAGTTGACGACATGACAGTTCATCAATTGGCTTTGATTTGTTCAATGAGATGTCTTCCCTCATTGTATCCACAGGGGCAGTTAAATCTGCATTTTCTTCAGCATTTGCAGATACGTTTGTATCTACCAGTGTGTGCTTGACTTCATCGGTGTCTTTCCGGAGGCTACATGCGCGCTTGTAAAAGAGCGTGGGTTCACACATTGAGCCAACTTCCCCCGCAGTATTTACAAGTTTAGTCTCATCCAGGCTGATGTCTTTCATTCCTCTCAATGTCGGTGAGCCTTCGGTGGGTCAGGTGTGGCTTCCTGATCGCTTTTATACACCCTAAGATGAATCTGTCAGAAGCCGTAAGAAACGATTCCTTCATTTATTCTTAAAAACGGAAGAGATTCGATGTTAATGACAAGCATGACTTGTCCCAAATACATATAACAAAGACAAATTTGTCATAAAACATTTTTTTGAGTTTTGAATTGTCAATCTACTACACCTTCTCCAAATTTAATTCAGGAAGTATCAATTGAAATCGATAAAGAATTTCTAATTTTAATTTCTAATTAAGAATTTCTAATTCAATATCAGAAAATATCAATTAAAATTCAGAATTGCCTTTTGAAAACCAGATAATATCAAGTGAGTATCAGAAGATACTAATTGAAATTGTGAAACCATCAATTGAAGTTCAGAAAACATCAATTGAAATTCAGAAAATAAACAAATGAAATTCAGAAATTGGGAATTGAAATTCAGGAAACATCAATTGCAATTCAGAAAATATCAATTGATATTCAGAAAACATCAAAGGATATTCAGCAAATATCAATGAAGTTCAGACAACTGTATATAACAGGATGAATTTTCAATTAAAATTGTTCTGAATTTCAATTGATGTTTTTCGAATTTCAATTGATGTTTTTCGAATCTCGACTGATGTTTTCCGAATTCCAAATAATTTGTGTCAGGACTTCAATTATCACTTTCTGAATTTCAAACTGAGTTTACTGAATTTCAAATTAATTTTTCTGAATTTCAATTGAAATTTTCTGAGTTTCAGACAGAATTTCAAAATTTTTATTGGTATTTTCTGAATTCCAATGGGAAATCCTGAATTTAATTTGATCGTTTCTTAATTTCAATTGGAAATTCCGCATTTCAATTGTTGTTTTCTGAATTACAAGTGAAAAAGTTCTAGAGCTATAAATGTTTTTCATCTGTGTCGTGTTTATTTTTACAGCCTTCGGCAGTAATTTACAAAATCGAGTATGCACTGTTTGTGTAGTGTTTGATGGAGAGGCATTAATGACTGTGTGGATTGTTATATGCATAATATAGTTTCGCACAAGGATGTGTTTTTGCATTTATGCAATTGCATGTGAGTATGGGTTGGTGTGTATGAGTGGGTGAGTGAATGACTATGACATAAAAATTTCCATGAAAAAGGAGGTAAAAAAAGGAAGACGGGTGGATGGAGAGTCGTGTGGAATAGACCAGAAGAGGGTCGAAAAGCTGCTGCGCTCATATTATGAATGTTTGTGATTTTTTAGTTGTTGATAGCTGCTAATGAAATGCAAGTGAATGAACTTTTGCGAGTGGGCCACATTGCGAGGCTGGCGGCGGGATGGAGATGATATAAGCAGACACGTAATTCACATACACACTCACACAAATACATGAGATATACATACATACTAACGTGACATGATGCGTGATTGACTGACTTACAATCACATCATCAACGAGAGTATAGCAGTTTCAGTTGAGTGTAGCGACTTATGAACCTATGAGTAGTAGCTATATGTATGAATATCCTAGTAAGAATTTTTTGATTTTTGCGATGATGGTTCATGCAATACGTAAAGCAAGCATCAACTAGGTTAAATAGGTTTTAGACGTGTTGCATGTTTATCTATTTGAATTCAGGGCTACTTATCACATCAGCTATTTGAAAAAAACAGTCGAATTATACAATTCGAGGCCCGAATCAGAGATTTACAATTGGAAATCGCAGAGCTAATTGATTGGCCAACGGTCTCCCCTGTCTCAGCATAGGTTGTAATGGAAAATGCCAGGTAAAATCGTCCATGGACATCAGGTCCTAAACAAAATTGTATTGGCGTCATGTCCATGAGCTCTGTGGCCGGGTACCGTTGTGGGGTACTATACACAGGGAAAAGATTAGTTGGTAATCAATTCTGGCATTGGAAATTCCATGAAAAAGTCTATGTTTTGATCAGAATTCGTAATTGTCAAACATAAGAATTATTTGTCGATGTTATTTATAGAATAAAAATTGGTCTTACTAAATACAAGTTGCTACTACCGAATGTTAGTTGTATTAACCAATTTGATTATTTCAAAAATCTCATTCATTTGGAATGGAAGATACAACGAATAAAAAGTACAATATTAGAATTCGTGTTCAAATATTAGTTACTGTAATCATAATTTAGTTACTGTTACCAAAAAACACTTGTTACAGAGTTATGTATTCGATTTTTCACAAGAGGCTTAAAGAGAAACTACGTATATTGGAATGCTACACCAGGATTTTACAGAAAAACTAATACTTTAAACAGAAAGTGATAAACAAAGTTGTGAAAAAACAGTAAAGTGTATAGATATCAATCAGCGAAGAACACATATTATCATAAATTAAGGTGAAGTGAGACTTTTAAACATAATCGTTGATTATGACACCACTATTGACGTCTTCACAAACCCATGCAAACAATTGTGGACACTTGGCTGGAGGAAGTATTATTGTGGATGACACAAATTAACTTAAACATACATAAAATACCCAGGTTAACCCATTCCCATTTTTGGTCGAAAATATGAAAAATTTAGAAAAACTGTCTGTATCTGGAAAACGTAGCATCCAATCGAAAAAATAGCAAATCTTTACGGGTTTTTAAGGGTTTCTCACAAAGTGTTCCAATTCGCAGGAAATAATTTTTTTTCAAAAAATCGCCAAAATAAAAAAATCGCTAAACTAAAAAATGGCTATATCTCGGAAACGGTGCGTCTAATTGCAAAAATAATAAATTTTTTACATCCTTAGGAAGCTTTCACCTACGGATGTCTTCAGTACGGCATCCTTTTTTTTTTTAAATCGCTAAAACTAAAATTTCTGGCATCAAAAATCGCTAAAACGCCCCTATGCCAATATCACGGAAACGGAGCGTCCAATCGAAATCAAACCAACTTTTTACGAGTTTCTAAGGATTTGTCATAAAGTGGTCCATCGTATGGAAGATATTTTGGTCAAAAAATCATCAAAATATGAAAAACGCTGAAATAAAAAATGTCTATATCTCGGACATATACATATAGGGTTTTTCAATAAGAGCGCTACAAAAGTTTTTTTTAAATAAAACAAAACCGGTTTTAGATACCACTGAAATTCTTTATTCCCGTGAAAGTACGTTCGATGCCATTATGAATGGAACTCGATTTCTTTTGCATGGCCACCACGGGCACGCTTTCAGAAGTCCAGACGCTGAACCCAATTTTCGACGGTTTTCAAGCATAAATCGGCCGATAATGCTGCAATTTCACGTTCGATATTCATACGAAGTTCATCAATCGTCGCTGCCTTGTTGGCATAGCCCATAGACTTGACGTAGCCCCACAGGAAATAATCTAACGGCGTCAAATCGCACGACCGTGCCGGCCAATCGACTGGGCCATTTCGTGAGATAAAACGTTCACCAAACTTGGTTTCCAATAAATTGATTGTGGCATTCGCTGCGTGGCTTGTGGCGCCGTCCTGTTGGAACCACATGTCCTCCAAGTTCATATTATCCAATTGGGGCCAAAAATATTCGGTTATCATTGAACGGTATTGATTCGCATTCACAATAATGTGCCGGTCTTGATCATCACGGAAGAAGTACGGGCCAATGACGCCGCCGGCCCATAAACCGCACCAAACCGTAATTTTTTCGGTATGCAATGATGACTCATGGATTACGTGTGGATTGCTGTCTGACCAATAACGCATATATTGCTTATTGACGAAGCCATTTAGCCAGAAATGAGCCTCATCGCTGGCGTAGCGCTCATAAAGTTTCGACTCGTTGGTGGCTCGTATATCTTTCCATGATAAAATGGCAAACCTTACTGAACAGAAATGTCAAAAGAGCGGGCAAAAATATGGCGTCGTTTTCTGTCCCTATCGATTTACTTTTGTAGCGTCTCTGCTGAAAAGGCCTTTATATATAGTGTGTGAGTTTTAGCGATTTTTTATTTCAAAACTGTTAGTTTAATGGATTTTAACTCATGCCGTATGAGAGGCATCCATTGGTTAAAGTCTCCTATGGAGGTAAAAAATTTATTGCTTTTGCGGTTGGACGCACCGTTTTCGAGTTATAGCTATTTTTATATTTTAGCGATTTACTTATTTTGGCGATTTTTAGATAGAAACGTCCATACGAATTGGACCACTTTATGAAAAACCCTTAGAAAGGCGAAAAAATTAGTTACATTTCGATTGAACGCTCCGTTTGCGAAATATATACATAATGGCGGTTCAGCCATTTTTTATTCGAAAAAATTTATTTTTAGCGATTTGTTTAAAAAAAGTAATGCCGTGGTAAAGACATCTATTGGGTACAGCCTCCTTCGGATGTAAAAAATGTATTATTTTTGGCGGTTGGAGGCACCGTTTCCGGGTTATAGCCACTTTTTTATTTTTGCGATTTTATTATTTTGGCGATCTTTTGAAAAAAAATATTTCATTCGAATGGGAAAACTTTGTGAGAAACCTTTAGAAACTCGTAAAAATTTGTTATTTTTTCGATTGGACGCTCGTCTTCGAGATATAGACATTTGTTCATATTATCGATCAAAAATGGGCACAAAATATGAACCCTGATGATAAATAATAATAATTTTGTTTATATTTAAATATAAAAGAAACAATTTTAATAAAAAATAATTTTTTTAAAATTTTTTCTATAAAAACCATAATGGGTTAAAGCATTACCAAATGGTTGTGACAGCCATTAAATTCAAGTACATAATTAGTTGAGCATACCAGTATATTATTTGGTACAACCGAATTAGTTTTCACATTTTTCGTTCATCCAACTAATAGAATATTCACCACTACAGGATAATTTGATTGCTAGAACTAAAACTAGATTGACTGATCATATTTATTTATTGTTGCTGTGGTTTCAACTAAATATTTCAGTTTTTGCAACCACAACTGAATTACAAAACAATTGATATGCACAACATTTGGTGATACGGAACACAGTTATTGGTAATGACAACAGAATAATGTGATAGTCCAAGGAAATGCCAAATTTTAAATGGCTGTAAATATAGTTGATACAACGAATCTCTTCTCTGTGTGTATGTCCCATCAATAAAAATTAGTTTTTGCTCAAGCTATATTTGAAATGTTATAGCGTAAAGTATTTTTGAGATTTTTTCAGATTTTTCGGAAGAGGTTTGGAAGTCGCGCAAAACGAATTTCCCCCCAAAAATCGGGTATTCCGGACATTTTTTGAATTATCTTAAAAGTCCGTCCATAAACACGATTTTCTTAGTTTGTGCATCAACATATTTGAAGCAACACGTTCAAACTTTTATTGTATATGCATAAACTACCAGTTTTGGCAATGAGTTTCCTCAAAAAGGTACAATGTATGAAAGTTTTTCGTAAATGTTGGATAACTTTTGTAAATATCGCTTTATAGCTTTTAAAATTAAAATTAATTACTTATGATGCACTTTGAAAGGCGGATAGGTCTCAAGGAACTTTTAAAAAATACGCGGATTTTGCAGTTACTGTTCCAGAGTTATACAATTTTTATGCTTTTTGCCCATGGTATGAAACTAATAACATTATAATCTGTTTTGCATCGGGTTTCCTTCAACTTTCTATGAAAATTTAAAAAACTTATGATGCACTTTCAAAGGTGGATGAATTCCAAGCAATTTTGTAAAAAAAAATTTTAATTTGCAGTTACTGTTCCAGAGTTACACCATTTTAAAACTTGTTACGCATTGTATGAGACAAATAATATTATAAACTGTTTGCAATTTTTGCTTCGGATTTGCTTTAAACATTGCATTATTGAAAAATATACATGCGCGAACTAACGACCAAGAATTACACGTAGAAAAAAAAAACGGTCCCGGCAACATATATACCCTAGCATTGTTTATGCAAATGTGGCTTTGTTTATTGAAAACTGCTGAAGCAACCCCTGACAGACAACAAAAGAACAGAAACGCATCAGATTTTCAAGTCATGAAAACAATGCCTGCAAACATATAACGGGTCCGCCATCTAACTTTTATGAATGGTAACACTTAGCTCATGTCTGATTTGACAGATAATTAGTTTTATTCTTCCGCTGAATGAATATGGTTGTGTATACGCTTGAACAACGCTGGGAAATATTGCGACATTACTTTGAAAATCATGGTAGTGTTGCAGAATGTGTGCTACACTCGATGTTTTGCGCCCTGTTTTTGAAGATCGCATTATCAGCCGCAGAGCTGATGTCGTTTGGCCACCTCGGAGCTGGGATTTGACACCGTTGGACTATTATTTGTGAGGTGCCCTCAAAGATAAGTGTTACGCCGACAAGCCAGAGACCATTGACGCTTTAAAGGACAATATTCGTGAAGCCATTGGTGAAATACAGCTGCACACAATCGATAATGTGCTTACAAATTGTACCGATCGTGTAGGCTACTGCATGGCCAGCCGAGGCTGCCATTTGAATGAAATTATTTTTCATTATTAACCGGAAGGATTGTACTTTAAAATAAAAAAAGAAATTTGAGAAAATATTCAGTAGTTTTTTTTATAGCATTTTCACAAAAAAAAGTTATTTGGTGGACCCTTTATATGATTCCAGCATCATGTGTTTGCGGGGAAGGGGGGGGGGGGGGGGCAACATGTCTGCGTGTAATTCTTTGTCGATACTTGGCGCATGTAGATTTTTTCATTAATACAGTGTTTAAAGCAAATCCGATGCAAACATGATAAAAAGTTTATAATATTATTAGTTTCATACAATGGGTAAAGAGTTTTAAACTGACATAACTCTGGAACTGTAACTGTAAATTCAAAACTTTTTTTTTAAAAATTGGTTGGAATTTATCCGTCTTTTAAAGTGCATTTTTATTATTGTAAATTTTCATAGAAATTTGAAGAAAATCCGATACAAAAATGGCAAACAGTTTATAATATTTGTAGCTTCATTCAATGGGTAACTGTAAATTCAATATTTTTTTAAATTGCTTGCAATTCAACGGTATTTTAAAGGGCATGATTAGTTTTTTAAATATTTATAGAAATTTTAAAGTTATAAAGTGTGATTTACAAAATTTCTCAAAAATTTACGAAAAAATGTGTTATTGAGCAAAATCATTTACAAAACTAGTGGTTTATGCATAAACAATGAAAGTTTGGACATTTTGCTTTAAAAATGTTGAGTTACAAACTAAAAAAATTGTGTTTATTGACCGAGTTTTAAGTAAAATTCAATAAACGTCCGGAATACCTAATTTTTGGGGGAAATGAAACTTGCGCGACCTCTAAACCTCCTCCGAAAAATCTGGAAAAAATCTCAAAAATAATTTACCCTAGCTATAAGCTTTCCAATTAAGCTTGAGCAACGATGAAAATCGAAAACGAAAATTTTTTTGGGACACCCCAATGTTCCCGTTTTGAGAATACATTATAAATAAGACAAGGTCAGTATCGAATTTAGACTTCACGTGGTCTTAGTCTATATCGATGTTTGAACCCATAAAACATCGGATTTTGCTATTGTTTGTACATTTTAATTCACCACAGATGTTCCTAAGTAATTACACTGTACAACACTAAATAAAAATAACATGCTTCTGTCAACGGATACTGGGTGATGGTGAGGGGGGGGATACACGATCGAAGTTTAGTCCCTTTTGCACATTCTTACGATGAATCGGCATAGGAAACCATGTGATCTTACATCTTTGGTATAGGTTGTATTCAGTAATGTTACGTAAAATACTACGAGGAACACTTTTTAGAACATTTTAACCGTCTACCGTCTCAATATATGGGTATTTTTTATTATCCCTTTTGTGGAATAGGGTAAAAAAGACCCACAAAACGGTGGTATAACGGCATTAAAATGTACTACTAAAATATTATTCATAGAAATTCTACTATAAGTCTCAACTTGAATGCCAGAAAGAGGCGGTTAATTTCGTAATTATTCTGAATTGGTGCTAAAATGCTGCACAAAACTGAATTTTAAGGATTTGGTGAGCATGGGATATGATACCTATAAATAAATACCTAGATATAATACATATAAATAAAAGATGTGTACAGATTTAGATATATACGCTTTAGAAGGATTATAGATATCATAAATTCATGAGAATCATTTGTTTCAACCAACCAAGTTATCCCATCATAAGCAAATTTTACAAATACCCAGCAAACGAAATGCAATAATTTATTTTCATCCAAAGCCCCTCAAGCCCTACCTTGATACTGCGATTACTCTGTGTGACAAGCGAATGATTTGTTTAGGGCCTCGTCCAAACTAAAGCATTGTATGGATATATTAACTTCGCACACTAGCATCGAGCTCAGTGAAGAGTACGAGTTACAACCAAATCGAATACTGTAGTGTAGCCTATAAAAGTGGTCCGATTACTATCGAGTCCTGAAATTGGAAAATGCTCTTATTTTTGCAAATGGCCACCAATGTCAAATCCGTTTTGACATTTGTGGTCTAGACAGATGTAGAATATAAGTAAGCAAGCCATGGAGGGATACACTCCCCAAGAACGCGGAATAATCGTGTCTATTTTTTTGGCCGTCGGTGGTGCAATGGTTAGTGTGCGCGGCTCCTGTACATGAGAACGTGGGTTCGATCCCTGCTCAGACCACCTTACATTTCTTTCGACGACGGTCACCTCGCTTAGTGATGGCGACACTATCGAGTACTGAGCCACGAAAATGCTTCTTAAAATACCGTTCGGAACCGGTGTAAAACTGTAGGTCCTAATCAGTGAGTGTAAAAACTATAAAGCGCACATCTCACTGATTGTGAGAAGCTCTCCCCAATCCCTTCATGGGATGTTATGGGACATAATTTTTTTTTTTTTTTTTTGCGTAACAATTCGTTTGTGGTGTTGGCGCAGCGCGAATACCGTCGCCGATTCCCTGGCCGTCCGACACCGACTGCGCAAACACTGCGCCATTTGGCCACTAACCTTGAAGAGTATGGGACCACACGAGACGTTGCCAGGAATGGCCAGCCCCGGAGCGCCCGTTCTGCGGAGAATATCGCCGCTGTTGCCGAGGATGTCGAGCTGTCGCCGGAAACATCGACCAGACGCCGTGCCTCGCAATTAGCCATCAGCCGTTCGTCCCCATGGCGAATTTTTGGTCAAAGTCCTGCGCATGTTCCCATACAAAGTCCAGTCCGTACATCAGCTGCTGCCTGTCGACCGTCAAACGCGTGTAACCTACGCCCAAGCCATCCTCAATCTCGTGGACCAAGTGGACTATTTTTCCACCAAAATCATAATGAGCGATGAGGCTCATATCCACCTCAGCGGGTACGTGAACCAGCAAAACTATCGCTTCTGGGGCACCGAAAATCCACGAGTGATGTACGATGAGAGGTACTTCTTTTATTAAAAGCTAATGTTCTCTTTAAGAAGGAGTACTATTATAATGTACTATTTTTAGAAAGAAGTACTGTTTGTAAGAAAAAGCCACAAGAATTTTTTTTTACAAAGAAGTACTTTTTTTAAGAACAGGTACTCTTTTTAAGAAAATGTACATATTTGCAGAAAGGCTACTTGTCTCAAGAAAAGAAAAGAAAATGTATTATTTTATTTTTAAGAAAAGGTACTTTTAAGAAGAGGAATTTATGTAGGAAAAGATTTTCGTAAGATAAGGTATTTTTTTGATTTAAGAAATGGGCTTTTTTTAGAATTGGTCCGTTTTCAGGAATAGGTACATTTTGAAGAGTAGGTACTTATCTCAAGAAAAGTTATTTTGTTTCAAAACAAAGGTACTGTTTAAAGAAAAGGTGGTTTTTTAAGAAAGGGCAATTTTTTGTAAGAAAATTTACTTTTTTTAAGAAAAGGTACTTATTTTCAAATTTTTTAAGAAAACACTGTGCAACACGAAAAAAATATAACCATATACGGACACCACTGCGTGATAAAAGACCAAAAAAAAGACCAGTTTTGCCCAAAGTCATGCACTTTTTTTTTGGGCTCCCAAAGATTTGGGGCCTCGGTGTCATTTTTGCAAAAAAATTATAATTTTTTCAGGCTCATATTTTGCAAACCGTTGGGAATTTTAATTTACTCCCTGAGGGAAAGTTGTAGCTCTTGTCACTTCTTTTCTCATTTGATGACCGCAAACGTAGCAAAATAAATCAATATTTTCACACTACGTACTGAAATTGTCAGTGGCCAATGTTGTGTGCGAATTCTGCTGTAACACTTTCTCTATAACTTTCGATGTCGCGCTGTGTAATGCCTCGATGCTGTTGTTTAATGTTTAATGTGAATGATCCTAAAATTCATTTTGCGAAAAGTTTCTTATAAGATAACCTACATCTATCGCTGCATATTTTCCTACATTTACAGAACTATATATAACCCAAACAAACTTAAGCAGTAGTAACCTACATACAAAACAATTAAAACAAAAGGATACGTTTCCTTTGAAGATCATTCCCTCGCACTTGTGAACATTCAGCGTCAGTTTCCACCTGTCGAAATTTTCCGACAAAACCTCCAGGTACTCGTTGACTCTGGAGTTAGTGTTCTCTGCCTTTGGGCACGACATGGCCACAAGAATATCATCCGCGTATACCAGCAAGAGCCCACCCTCAGGTGGTTGTGGTATGTCACTCACGAAGATATTATATAGCATGGGCTCCAAGCCCGAACCCTGGGGTACCACCGCTATGACGTCCCTAACACTTGAGCACGCTTCCCCTACTTTTGTACGGAATTTGCGTCCCCTCAAGAAGCTGGCCACCATACGGCAGGTGTCCTTATCGAATCCAAACTCTATCATTTTGGAAAAAATCCCAGCCTGCCAGACCGAATGGAAAGCCTTGGCGAAGTCAATGCTCACAGCAATCGTGGCGTGTCTCCTATTCAACGCTCGCATCACATAGTCTCCAAAGACCATGAGCGCATGTGAGGTTGAATGTCCTCGCCGAAAACCAAATTGATTGTCCTGGAGGACCCTTTTATCCTCTGCCGTACCTCTTACCCTTAACAATATAAAATACTCAAAGAGCTTGCCAAGGGATGATAGCAGAGATATCGGCCTGTAATGCCTCGATGTGAGCGTCGTGTCGCTTTTATATTGTGTGCTGCGTCTCTTGTTGCGTGTGCTGAGCTTACTGCTTTGCCTGCGCTGCTGCTGTCGGTGAGATAACATAATATCTCAATGTTGAAGTAAACGGTATTAAGAATCATTCCTAGGAAGTTCGTATGTTCTAGAAAGTTGTTTGCTGAGATCTTAGGTACATTTTTGTAGTTGATTGTTTCCTTGAATTTTGAACGGTTTGCAATCTATGGACCAGAATAGTGGAAAACGGAAAAAACATCGAATTTTTTAAAGATTTTTGCGATTTTGATGATGAAGTTTATTTGATTTCATATGTTCACAATTTGTATTCGTTATGACGAGAGCTACAACTTTCCCTCAGAGAGTAAATCAAAATTCCGAACTTTTTGCAAGATATGAGCCTGACAAAATGGTCAAAAAATTCCGAGCAGTTTGCAAGATATGAGCCTGACATAATGATCACTTTATTGCAAAAATCTTTGTGGGCCCATAAAAAAGTGCATGACTTTGGGCAAAACAGGGAGACACGTACTATCTTCTTTTTTGTGGTCTTTTATCACGTAGTGGTGTCAGTATATGGTTATATTTCCATGACTTAAAAAATTACACACAGTGAAGTTACTTTTATAAGCAAAGGTACTTTTTTAAGATAAGGTATTTTTTTGATATAAGGTAATTTGTTTAAGAATATGAATAGGTATTTTTTTTGAGAAATTTTACTTTTTTTAAGATAAGGTACTTATTTAAGGAAATGTTCTGTTTTTAGATGTCAATCACTGTGGCTGTTCTAAATTTACTTTTTATTGGGTTCAAAACTGCAATATATACTAAGTATTGGTTACAGTCTCCACCTAGAAAACTCCCAATAAATAAGAAATTTACCAACAAATGTTAGCTTAGACACAAACCAAAGCGAAAGTACCCAATGTAGTCGATAATACTGGTTTGTAGGCTAATAGTGTTAAAAAAAAGTTATTTAGTTTTTTTTAATGCCGCAACGTGCTATAATTAAATTCGTTCTAAAAATAAAAATACTTTGCTAACAATTAATTCTACATTATCTCATCAAAATATTGAATATTTGGTTTGCCATTAAAAAAGTGTCTGGTGTTTTGTTCTTCTTGTTGGTCTCATAATTTTTCGTGGAACGCCAAGAATCGGAAAATTGAAGCAACGTGAACAGTTTATTAAACTTATTATACACGTAGTGTAGGATAACTCCTTCATTTCAGAGTGGAAACTTAGCGTTGCTTTAAAGTAATTAGAAAGTTTTGATTGTCGACTTGATGACAAAATATAATTTATTACAAAACTATTGATGTAATCATATTTTCTTTCTCTGGTGTCAATTATGTCAATAGAATGTCAAAATTAATAAGAATGAGAGTCTAAACTTACTATCCATTGAGTATCTAGTTCTATATCCCCACCGGATTTTGTGAAAGGAATACATAATTAATTTCAAATACCTTGGAAAAATACTAACAAACAACAAACTTCCACCATTAGTCTTTAGATTTTTCTAGTACAAACAAAAAGTTCCTGTTTTCTTTTGACTTCAATACAGTTTTACTAAAATTAAATAAAAATTCTAAATTGATAAGGATAAATGACGGGCGGAGCGAAACTACGTCTGACAACTTAGGCGGGATAAGTGATGATTCTACATTCTGTGTAGTTTGCGTGTGTGTGCGTTGGTCTGTAGTGGAAGGATACTCCTCTATGTATGTATGTAGACATAACAACCTTAACTCTCCAAGGTATTCTGCCACACCTAAGCATCCCTCTTCAATGCCAACATTATTAATTGTATAGATTTTTCCTGTCGTCAGTCGTCGGTTTTGATTTATGGGCTGGAAATCACTGCCTCATCTACTTAGTGTTATTGCTGATGTTGCCTGTTGTTAGATGCGCACTTCCGTTTCCTACCGATTCCTCTGCTTCCTACATTTCCCCCAAAGTGGCATCCGTTTGTGTTTTTGTAACTGTAGTTGTTAGCTTTGCTGCTGGGGCTGATAAAAATCGATAAAACCTTATCATCATCTATTAAAATAAATCACGTTTACGCCTTAAATGTTAAACATTCGTCTGGGAGCCGAAAAGCAGGCAATGCTAGACCTCCCATCGACATTTGTCGTACAGTGGTTTATAAGATGTTTAAAGTGAACCTCAGATTAAAATTTGTAGCTAAAATTAATAATTTTCTAAAGCCGATACAATTTTTGTTCAGAATCTTAAATTAATACTCTGATGTTCTAAATAGAAAGAATAGGAGGAATTTGGTTTGCCAGATCCGCTAGGGGTGAACAGATCATTTTGCCGAGACAACACATTCTTTTTACGGAATGGTAGCTTTACTTAAACCCCGCTTACCTGTGGAAGCTACTACTGCTGTCTACTATATACTATGGTATTGAAAAATGCATCAAACTAAATGCAAACGAAATCGCTTTGATTTCGAAAGCTCATTTGAATTCGGAATAAATAAAATAAAAAAGTACCCCTAAAAAGGACGAATAAATAAAACTGTGGTCAATTGTATTGCCTTTTTTAAGTTATTGTGGTCCGATGGTTCTCTGGATATATAATAAATAAACTTTTGCGAATATTGTTTTGAGTGCTTGGGATATTTTTCGAACACTTGCATAGTGTGGAATTCTCAATTCAATTGGGATTTCGTTTGCATTTGGTTTGATGATATATTGCTTTTAAAGCTTTGGCAAGCACATTTCATTCGGAATATAATGTGAGGAGAAGATAGGCGAGTTGAAAAATCTAAATTTAGATTGTATTGTATTGGCTCTTGTGACGTTGTACCCCAAGTTTAGCTGCTATAAATGAGTTTTGATTTCAATATACACAACTATTTTCATTTATTTATATGCATTAGTATTACATCCAAAATGTGCCAGAAACACAAACTGTATCAAAACTCCAAAACCTCATTTTCTACTTGCGACGAGAATTTGGTGGAACTGAAGAATTCATGCACATTCTATAGACATATAACTCTATCAGTATGATCCCACAATAGACATCCACATGCCGGCTAAAGATGGCCACGTTCAAAGAAAATGTTCAGTGGATTCTTTCACTTTCTCGTCGTTCTACACGCTGAAAAAACGGGGTCTCTTAAAAATTCTCAGAAACACATTCTGCAGTAACCATGTATATGATTGGAAATCACTTCAAAAATTAATATATTTGCAAGTCCTCCACTCACTTATATTTAAAAGCAAACATTAGCATGCTTACTTGCAAAGATGCATACTTTTGCGTGCAGCCATATGCATGTTTCATCTCAAACATTCATATATTTATGTCGAAGCATTCGTATGTATCCTCCCAATTGAATGATTGATGACTGAATACATGCAACTAAAACACAACCATAAAACTGAAGTAAACAGCGCACAAAACACAGCTGTGTTTGTATCACAAACAAAGCTGAATTTGGATCACAAACACATATATACACGCTGAAAAATCTGCCTTTTGTTGTTGTATGGATTAAAATATAAACCCTGTTTGGAGCTTGTCGCAAATATAATATACTTGTGTCCAAACACATTGTGTTTGCTAGTCAATATTACATGTTTGAGACACAATGATTAATATGTTATAACATATGTGTTTGCGACTCACATATATTTATGTTTTGTGATACAAATACAGCTGTGTTTTTTGCTCCCTCGAGAGCAAGCTAATAAAAAAGGGACATCGAGAAAGTCTATCTTGTAAGTGTGTATCGGTATTTTTGCATTATTCTCTCAGTCATAAATCATAAATATTCACAAATGGGCGTGTAAATTGCAGATAAAGTGTTTCTTAATTTGCCTGATGAATTGCGTTTTGTTTTCATGTATTCAGTCGTCAATGGTTCATCGGACAGAGGATATCAAAAGCGCTTGAGCGGTGAAAAAAGTATAAACCAAGGCTCAGGCGGTTAAATGGTTTGTGATGTTACTTTCGTTTTTGTGTATGTATTTCGCATATATTTATGTGTGCTACCAAAGTTAGAAACGATTTTGAGGAAGGACACTGGAAAGGGCGAAATCGTGAAGCCCTTTGTCTGTCCAAGCCTTTGCTGAGAAAATCGGAACGGCGGACCAATTGTCAAATAAGTGTAATAAAAAAACAAGTGATTAATCTTCGCTAGGTTTGCATGAACTTGAATTGTATATAAACATATTCTTTGTGTACCAACGCATAGTGATAACCAAGGCATAGCTGAAACCTTCTGAACACAAAAACGTAAGAGACAACAAAGGAAGGAGAAGCAAAAGAACAGTAGATTCTCATTTCATGAAAAAAAAACAAATAATGCATTCAATGCAAATACATAAATGTAAAAAGGCAGTTTTAAATCCATTAATTTTTTGTATTAATTATTTATAAATGTGGATTTATGTTGTTAAAATTATTTATAATAAATAATTGATGTATATTGAAATCGAAGAATAATTCGTTTCTAAATATTATTATATTTGGGAGGAAATTCACATATGTTTCCACGTAAATATATGTAGGTTTGGGGGAAACTTGCGAATGCTTCCACGTAAGTAACGGGTTTTTCAACAGAGACGCTACAAAAGAACATCGATAGGGACAGCAAACGACGCCATATTTTTTCCCGCTCTTTTGACATTTCTCTTCAGTAAGGTTTGCCAATTCATCATGGAAAGATATACGAGCCAACAACGAGTCGAAATTATTAAAATTTACTATTGAAATTTGGAGTCAGTGGCCTCAACTTTAAGAGCGCTACGTCCAATTTATGGTCGTCATAATCGTCCAACCAGATCAACAAGTGAGCGTCTAGTGGAAAATTTTGAATACACGGGTACAGTACAAAATGTTTCCGTGCCAGTGAGACAAAGAAGTGCCCGTAGTGTCGAGAATATTGCTGCCGCTGAGGCTTCAGTTCAAGAAAGCCCAAATGTGTCTCTCACACGTCGTTCTCAAGCGTTGGGCATCTCTGTGACGTCGTTTGTTGGAAACCAAGTTTGGTGAACCTGTTATCTCACGAAATGGCCCAGTCGATTGGCCACCTCGGTCGTGCGATTCGTTAGATTATTTCCTGTGGGGCTACGTGAAGTCTATGGTCTATTCCAACAAGCCAGCGACGATTGATGAACTTCGTACGAATATCGAACGTGAAATTGCAGCAGTATCGTCCGATTTATGCTTGAAAACCGTCAAAAATTGGGTTCAGCGTCTGGTCTTCTGCAAGCGTGCCCGTGGTGGCCATGCAAAAGAAATCGAGTTCCATACATAATGGCATCGAACGTACTTTCACAGTAAAATAAAGAATTTCATTGATATCTAAAACCGGTTTTGTTTTATTTGTAGCGGTCTTATTGAAAAAGCCGTTATATGGATGTTTGGGATGAAGAACGTATATTATGTTTCCACGTAAAAGCATACATGTTTGTCAGTAAACACGTTAATGCCTGCATTTAAATACAAGTAAGTTTGGGACTTGCAAACATATGAATGTTTGAAGTGTGTTCAAAACATATACAGAATATGTTAAGGAAAATATGTTAGATGCAGTTATTTTTCAGTGTGTAAAAACATATTAATTATTGCGTCTCACACATGTAAAGGAATATTGATCAGCAAACACAATGTGTTCGAACACAAGTATATTTTAATTGCGGCAAAGTCCATACATAATTTATTTATGCACCCAAAAAATAAAAAAAATACAGATTTTAGAGGGTGAACATAACTACTTTACCCTGACACTTAGTCTCGCCGCATGTCAGTCAATCAGGCAAAAGTAATACAAGTTTTGTTGTGTTGGGCTTGTTTAGGTACAGAAGGTGCATGGATCTTCTTAAGGCAACTATCGGGCAGATTTGTTTTGGTTGTATATTATTTATGTCCCGCGTCCACCGCAGAATCGTTCTTCTAGGGTATGCTTACAAGTCGCTAGGGGAATGCCGACACTATATAATTTCTTTGGAACCTGTAGGGTAGTTCTTAGTCTAACCAGCTCATGATTACAACATTACGGTGTGTCCTGTTCTTGTGTCACCAATAAAGGTGAACATCGTACACTCAAAGGAATAGTTGTTTGAAAAAAGTTGTAGCAACCGTAAACTCTGGTGTTGTCGCCGAATTCGAATTTAAGTTGTTACGACTGAATTCAGTTCCACAATTGAAATTCTGCTGAAACAACTACATTTCCTTATTGATTCGGTTGTGGCAATTGATTTTTCATTAACATTCGTAACATTAACTGCATTTTCAATAATTCGATTGCAACCACCAAATTACGTACCCACAAATCTGTTGCAGCAATCAAATGTGGCGACAATTCGGTTGCCACAACTGAATTTACTATCATGTCAGTTGCAGTAACCAAATTTGGCATCAATTCGGTTGCAACCATGGAATTTGATATTAATTCGGTTTCAACAAGCGAATTAGGATTTAAATCGGTTGCAACAACCACATATGGAGTTAAGTCGGTTTCAAAGTTAACTGCATTTTCAGTAATTCGATTGCAACCACCAAATTACGTACCAACAAATCTGTTGCAGCAATCGAATGTGGTGTCAATTCGGTTGCAACAACTATAATGTCAGTTGCAGTAACCAAATTTGGCATCAATTCGGTTGCAACCATCGAATTTTGTATTAATTCAGTTTCAACAAGCGAATTAGGATTTAAATCGATTGCAACAACTGCATATGGAGGTAATTCGGTCCAAAATGTTCGGCGAGCCACTAAGAATAAGAAATCGTATTTTGTCTTTTTTTGAAATAAAATCAAGATAATCTACGGATATCCTTTTGTCTCGAGTTTTTAAGGGGACGATCTTAATTTGTAACTACTGCCTAACATATAATAAATATGTTTCCATAAAACAGGAAATGGAATTATACGATCATGTGACTCATAGTGATTAACATAATAATTATGCCAAACTTCAGTAAAATCAAAGGTTGTGAGCCGCCAGGATTATTCGAATTGTTTTGGAAATACTCTTCAATAAAATTATTTCGAAGTTTAGTTTGAATTTTTTTGTTTTCTACCAAATTTTTTATTAATAAAAGTTTTTTGAAATTCAATTAATATAGTCTGAATTTACCAAGGTAGTTTAGTGATTTCTGAGAAAAATCCAAAATTTCTCCATTGATGTTTTTCCAAATCAATTTATACAATACAAAAATATTATTTCTGAATTGCACTACATATTTTAAGAATTACAGCGACAAATTCTGAAATTGAATTGGAGTCTCCTTATTTTCAAATACTTATTTATTTATTTCAAAAATATTTTACAAATAAATTTATAAAATATAAAATCAAAGACGCCGGGTAACTAGACCATATGCGCTTATTTTCAAATACTTTTATCTATTTAACTTGAGTGATATTTGAAAATTTTAAATGTTTAAACAAAAGTTTCCAAAGTTTACCGAATTTTAGGCAATTTTCAAGTGGAAATTTGGAAAGAAAATAAAATTTATGTTTCTGGGTTTTCATGTTTTTTAAGTTGCAACTGACAGTATTTTGCTTTTAAATATTTCTTGTAAATAGCTATTTTTTCAATTTCGATCGCTTTACCCTTGCACTTTCTGATATTCTGAAAATGAGGAAAATTTCTTATAATTTCTTTAGCGGCAAGTGAGGACAACGCTACGACAGCAGCCCCATTAGGTATTTTGTTTTGTGTCGGGCAGTCTCACAATCATTTTGACTGCATTTTGAGAGAAACGTCAATTTCCATTTAAATAATTGAATTATTTTCAAATTTTCAAATAATTTTATTTCTAAACCACTGTACTTTGGTCGACGTAAGAGCTTAAGCAAAAGATAGAACAAAAACAATAAGCCAAGCAGATCAACAAAAAAGTGGAAATTTATTTATCTGTTCCTTAATGTGGATTGCCAGCGTACGCTGGTTGTTTTGGGCGAACATACTCAAAAGAGAAGGACGTGCCTGGGAATGGCAAGGACAGATTGAGAATAGTTTTCGCTGAGTGTGTGTATATGTGTAGTACCCTGTTGAACTTTTAGTCTATAAATTTCAAATTGAATTGATGTGCTCCATGTGCAACATGTGCTTGGGCTCTGCCAGCACTACTCCATTTGGTAAATACCACGAAGTGTGTCTTTTTGTGATGGTGTCTGTTGATTTACCCTCTATCTTGAAATTTCTTGCTGTTGTCTTCTTGGTTTCCCAACCACATCTTTGGTATTGTTAAAGAGTGACAAAAGTTTTTGGCGACTTTTTCAAAAGATTTCTTTTCAATTTTTGAGAAAATTGTTTGGCGACTTTCAAAGAATCCAAGAGTTTGGCTCCAAGCCACATTTGAGGCGGGTTGCGTACGAATGTGTACAACTGCTAACATGACACTGGAATATATGGGACCATCATCTACTTGTTACTCCTACCCGGAACATTACGTTAGGGTCTATGTGTGTCGTGCTCGCCGTATTTATGTATGTGTCTGGTTGCATATTGTTCAAGTTGCAAACATTAGAAATAGTTTTTCCTCCCCCCCATCATTCTTAGAACAAAAAAAATAAACGATTTTCTTTTTCTTCGTTTCCTCTTATGTAGAATCAAAAAAGATTCAAAGAGAAAACAGACTCATTGTACATAAGTGGTTAAGTGTAAAAGCCACATTGATTTAGACATTTGTGACAATTGCTTTTATGGTTATGTCCAGAAAGAAAGGAAGAAACTATGGCCAGGAAAATGCAAGACCATTTAAAAGTAAAGAAAATCTCTGAGTATTAAATGAAATTGCCAAATTGATATAGACAGGATTTTAGACTCAGTACTCGGTAATTGCACTTTTATGAATTTCAGAAGGTACCAAATATGCATACAGGGTGTTTCAGATACAAGTCTCTTTGTAAAAATTATATGTAAATAACTAAGCTTAATTTCTTTATTAGAAATAAAAAATATTTCCGCTATTTATGAAACACGATTGCATTCGTGTGGCTGTCGCAGCTGGCTTCGCAGTAGCTCATCCTGTCTGCTCGCTTTTGTCCTAGACTTACGCGACGGTTTCTGGTTCTATCCCACGAATGGTATGAGCATCAATGGTGTGGGTGGTTTTTGGATTATTCCCATATCATCAGTCTTTAACGGCGCCGCACAGGAACAAGTCTAACGGGGTCACATCGCAGCTTCGATGCGGCCAATTGGTATCGCCATGACGGATGATATCGCAATTATCGAACTAAGTGCGTAAAATATCGATTGTTCGATGACCTGCGTGATATGGTGACAATGAATTACATATTCTTTTGAAAATTTTCAAATGCGTACAGGTGAAAGGAAACAGTTACTATTATACAAAATTAAACGTGGAACAACATGGTATACAAAGGCCAAACTGCCGTTTTTCGAATGTTGAATAATCCGGATATAAATAAGTTTTGGAAGCAAAAACACACCCACCGGACATGCTTGACGCAAGTTTGGTGCAACAACTTCTTGAGTCTGGGTTGCTAGTAGACAACACTCATCGCGCGTACCGACGATAATGTGGTAGCTGTTGCCGAAAGTCTGTAATTCAATCCACGAAAATCGACTCGCCATATATGTCAACAACTCGGCATTTCACGCAACAGCATGATGAGAATTTTCCACAAAGTTGAGGGCAAACGAAGATTATCCAGATTCCTGAGATTATCCAGTACTCCTGACGATGTTGCCGCTTAGCCTTTTTATTGAAGAATACATAATACGGAGGTTACCTGTATTCAAAGCATTTTCGGTTTCCTCTGCTTATTGTTCACACAATTTTCGTAATCGGTACGAATCATGCAACCCACTCTATGGGCCTATTTGCCGATAGTCTGATTTCAACAACACTCTTTAACTAAGTGATGGTTTATCCGACCTTTCGTATTATATTCAAAAATTAAATTGTTCGAGCGTTTGGTCGTATTTTTAATTAATTTTATTCTCCGATATTTCGCTACCCTTTGGGTAGCATCGTCAGGAAGATAAACACAATTATTAATAAAACATAATAATAATTGTTTTTATCTTCTTGACGATGCTACCCAAAGGGTAACGAAGTATCGAAAAATAAAATTATTTAAAATTCGACCAAACGCTCGAACAATTTAATTTTTGACTCTTTAACTCGGAGACCCCGATCGTATACGCATATTCTGCAGTAGGGTGTACAGAAAAACGCTTTTTTTTTGGAACGTAAAACTTTTTTTTATACGAGGGTACTTATATTCCTCGATCGGGCGTTGAAGTTTCGATTCGTAGTACATTTTCGAAAAAAGATATTTCTTTTTTGTTCAATATGGGGCTCAAACGATGAAAAAAAATACAGCAAATTAGGGAATACAAAATATGCATGATAAAGATTCAAAATGACGTCGTGAAAAAAATGGTCTGTAAACATTTTGAAAATGTTTTTTTCTATGTATGGGTAAATGCCAGCGTGTCGGACGTTTCATTCGAACGCTTCTTTTAAAAAAATTCGATACCATCGAGGGATATATGTAGGACAGGTGTGAAGTATCAAAAAGCTAACTATTAGTATAATAAAATGTAATCAATAAATTATTATTTCAACTTAAGTGCTGCAGAAAAATTTTATTTTAAATATGCGTTCGGACGTTTCTCAAAACGGAAATCATTTTGAGACTGAGTTAATAATCTGCATAAATCTGCGAATTCAGCAGCCATACAAAAAAATTTGAAGACAGTATTTATTATAAATATAACAAGCTTTCAAAGTAGCTATATTTCGTCTTTATTAAGGGCAGTAGTAATGTCATAGTTAATTATTTTAGTTGTTCGGACGTTTCGTGTCGGACGTTTCACATTTTTCCACTCAATAAAAGCGATTATTTTTTCAAAGAAATTTTATTGAAAATACATACATGGTACGATTATTTAGCCTAATATTTTTTACAAATGTATTTTTGTGTAGTCAGATATTGAAGTTTTAGCTGATAGTATAAACTTCTTGTATTTTAAATATTTAAAATGGTGATAACTTTTAAGCTTTGGAATACATTTTACCAATTGCTTCAACTTTATCATCAATATCTACTGATGAAATATACATGACTTGTATCCCGGGAATATTCTGTTTAGCACAGCTATAAAAATCTGCAGCATTACATAAAACTATGTTTTGAGTTGTTATCAGTTCCCAAACCTTTCGTTTTACTACTGCGCCAATGCCATCAACTGCACCTTTACCATGCGAGGTGGCAAAAATGATTTTAGAAAATGTGGAATAGTTCGTAAAATAAACTTATTTTTAAATTGTCCACTACAACCGTCGGAAAATACAAATACTGTTGAAATTTTGTGGGTTTCCTGCAACTTATTTATGAGTTAATCTATTATGAGTTAATTTGTCACTAACAATAGCAAACGATCTTATACAACCTTGAAGCCATGCCACACATGTAAAAATTGTTACTTGACTGTAACTAAAATGTGCAAAATGTAGTTCATTTTGAACAGTTACCCTGAAGTTTTCAGCGAAATCAATGTGAAGAATTTACGCTCCATCTTTCACATTTTCTTTTAAATTTTGAAAATGGTTTTGCTGAGGCCGCTTAATGTATGTGTGCAGTTTAAAAGAAGGCAGCTGTGATTCGATTTCAAAAATGAGATCACTTACTCTCTCCTTAGAGTAGCTCAAAATCATTCGGTTATTTACAACGCGCCAGGTCTTCCACTTAACTTCTTCATCAAGTCTACTAATATAACGTATGGGCACTAAATTTAAAATCATATCTGATTCACAGCTGTCACATTTATTTGTCATGCACATTTCATTCGAGACATCGCAACAAACACTTTTGAGAAAATCATTAAAAGTTGTCGGAAATGATTGGCATTTTTTTTCATAGCCTCTAGCAAAAAGGTAAAGTTTGCATGATATTTGCAGACGCACATATTATGTGGCATGACTTGACTAAGCATTACAGTTTTTGGTCTGTACGTGTAAAATTTGCTTCTACTAATATTTGTATTTAAAAGTTCATGTTTAAAAAGTTCGTATGCCTCGTTTACCGTCATTATCGTATACCTTTTAGGCGTATGGATTTTCTCTGGACCAATTAGAACAGTTTCCTTACGACCAGGTGCTGGCACAGAAATGTCATCTCGGACAAAATAGTCCTGCATAAGCTTTATGTCAATATCTTCAACACTGTGTGATGAGTGGACGGCTACTGCTACTGCTTTGTTTTTATTACAAATAACTTCAATAACTTTCCGCCTTTTTAATGAGCCTGCTGGCAAACCTCTTTCTGCCGTTCGAACAGCTTTAGCCAAAGTCTGCTTACACTTATATGGCTGTAAGTCTCGAAGTCTGGCTAATTCTTTTTTTCTTTCTCGAAAAGACTTTAACCGCTTACTACCTTCTAGTTCTAATTTGTTGGCGAGTAAGGGGTTACTTGCTGCTTGTACTTTCACCTTCTCCCTGTAAATTCGCTTCCTTTCAGCTTCTTTTGCACGAAATTCTTCACTATTTTTCATTGTGTCCCTCCATGCTTTAGACCTCGCTGCTGATGATTTTGACATCTGTACAAATAAGACATTCGAGTATATTGTGTATATATGCACAACTAATCCAATAATATTACGAATAACTAATCTTGTACTAAGACTCACCGTTCGGACGTTTCAATAATAAAATAGCCACCGAGTAATACTTTAAGAGTGTGCACTAGTTGATTTTTGTACTAACGAGCTCCGAGACCTACGAGGAAAACATATAGAGAATTAGAGCAATCATTAATTTTAACAATTTTCGTGTTAATTGGGATCTACACTAATAACTTTACTCTAACACTTCATTACATTTAGATTTTTTCACTGTATATCCCTTTTTTTAATCGATTAAGTTGGCAAAATTTACTCCCAGTTGATGTGTTTTGTATTTCTGGCTTGACACTCGGCGGCAGAAGTTTGAAAATCACACCCCGCAACCCAGTCCCTATCAACGAGTCTTCTTTGATAGCACATTCTCTATTTGTTCTCCAAGTACTAACTGGATCAGCTGTCTCATCGGTACCCCTTGAAAATAGCCTTTAAAACTAAACGCCTTTATTTTTTGGCCGTCGGTGGTGCAATGGTTAGTGTGCGCGACTCTTGTACATGAGATCCTGGGTTCGAACACGGCTCTGACCACCTTCAAAAAAAAAAATTTCTTTCGGCGGCGGTCACCTCGCATAGTGACGGCGACACTATCGAGTATCTAGCCATGAAAAAGCTTCTCAAATTACCGTTCGGAATCGGTGTAAAACTGTAGGTCCCAATCAGTGAGTGAAAACTGGAAAGCGCACAGCTCAGTGATTGTGAGAAGTTCTCCCCAGTCCCTTCATGGGATGTAATGGGAAACCATTTATTTTTTTTTTTTTTATTTTTTAAAAAACCTTTTTTTTTTATTCGAAAGACCTTACAAAGCTTGCCTAGAAAATAAACTTCTCTCGCAAGTACTTTATTTTTTTGAAGCTCTGTTGTAAACTGAGGTGTGACGAAGCAAAAGTAGTTAACTACAAGATTTTTAATTTCGAGTTAAATACAAAAAACAAATAAAAAATGTCGCATTTAGAATGTAATTTTTGTAATAAGGAAAACCGATTGAGAAAATAATATCTAGACTTTAAATGTAGAACATATAGGGATATACAGTTAACCAGTTTTGCTCTGTCACAAAGTAGTTAACTAGTTTTGAAACGCCACAGTATGTAGTTAACTAATTTTGCTCCGACAATTTGCTCCAAATAAGAATAACAAATAGTATTTTTTTTGCATATATTTTTATTTGAAAAAATCAATACTGTTGAAATTATGTCTCTGTAATGTATGTATAGTTAAAGCAGAAATCATACATTTGAATAATTTACTTCTGGCTCCAAACATTCGCAATTGCACAAAAGATCTTCTTCAACGCCGTTACGAGGAATTGATCCCTTATTGCTGTGTAAAATTTCCTTAAACCACTGAAGCTCCTGCAGCCCAGTCCAATGCTCGCCAAATTGCTTTGCTAATAAATTAGAAACATCTCTTTTTTTTTCATTACTAAGGACTCTCTTCAGATACTTTTCTTTTATAGTTGTGGGGTGATTTTGGCCTCGTTTTAGCAAAGGTTGAAATTTGTGTGTACTTTCGTAAAAGAAGTTTTCATTACATTTAATTTGCACATCACTATTTCGGCTCTGTGATTTCCTTAATTGAATTCTTTTAAGGCTTTGAATACCATCGATCTTTTTGTAGTTTCTTTTCCCTAAGGCTTTTATATCATAAAGAGTCCAGTCGTCATATAACTTATGCACTCTTCCGTGCTTCTCAAATATTTGGAAATATTCTTCTTCCGTAGTAACAGACGCAGTAACTCAGTATCGTCTGCAAAGTCGATATTATTTAAATGGTGTAGAAGAGCAGATCCTATAACTTCTGCTCCACGGCCAGATTGAGTTTCATTCCAGCAGTAAAAGTCTGAATTCATTGAGTCGGTGTTTACAATGCAAAAATTATAAAGGTTCAATTGGCGACTATAAAATGCTTCCTGTATCGGTGTTTTAGGCAAATTTAACACTTTTTGCATGTCATAACAAAGGGTTTTACTTTTCGGGACATTTGTCTTTAAATGCGTATAAAAAGCTTTGACTCGAAGTGTGTGTAACCTCTTTTGTGTAAAAAGTCGTTCCTTCTCAATTGCATTTGTTTCTTTTTTAAGATTGTTAAGCAACAATGTACAGGTACAGCATGTGTCTGACGCTGGTGATGAAAAACCAATATTAAATTTTTGCAGAAATGTGCTGGAAGGTTTTTAATAAAGTTTGTGACGCTTTCTTTATTATTGATACTCTTACTAGAGACCCTGTCACCTCCCCGATTTTCTTTAGGTATTTTTCCTTCATGAATTAAACTTCCAATGGTTCTAAGTCGCCCTTTTTTTATATCAAACACATTTTGGAAAAAATTCGCACAGACCGCAACATTCTTTCCTTTGAGCTTAAGGAAGTATCTGCAACTAAACTTCCGCATTTTCATTGATGCACTTGTAACACGGTTTGGTATATAAGGAGCAATATATCTACACAGATATATGTCTTGCTGTACTTTGCCATTTCTCTTGAAGAATTGGTTACGAAGAGGCAAGGCAATAAGTCTTCAACTTCAAAATCTTTGCATTTTAATGTTTGGCACTTATGTCTGCACATCGCTTTGTACTCATTGCGCAACGGGCTTATGTTCTTATACCTGTGAAGATTAAGAACATAATAATATGCGTAAGACATATTAGTTCAAAGTACATTACTGTCAAACTATTTATTGGTCAATTTTGGACTTACTTTTCATTCCATTGCTCCTCAGCAATTCTAGTTATTTTTTGACGCTTTCTACTGCCATTATTTATATCAGATATGATTGTTGTCTGTTCCATATTTTAACACAAAACGTATAAATGTTTCGCTTTAAAATTCTGACACACTTCTCGTTAAAGGTTTTTATGATTTGGCAACAGCGATATGGCTCACTAGATTATCGAACTTACTTTGATACTATTGTTTAAAGCGTAAAGTGTTTTTTTTTTCGAACACTTTGAAAAATATCGTATTTAACCAATTTTGCTCCGTCTCTCGGTTTTCAGATAATTTTTGTATGAAACCCTGTTCTTTTTGTTTCAATTTGATTGCAGTATGTGGTAGGGTTTAAATTTTAAGACCCATATCATGTGTCATCTCATTTTTCGTCAAATCGTAGTTAACCACTTTTGGTCCGTCACTCCTCAACTAATGTGATATTTCCGTGTCGGACGTTTCACACTGGGAGCACTTGACAAAAAAGTGGGATTAACAGCTATACGTTAGTGCTAACATTGATCTCATAGCGGAAGATCAAAATAGAGAGATATACGAAAATGAGTATGAAAACAAATGGAGCAAAAGCTTCACTTTGATACCTTAACAGCTGTCATAAAAACAAGTACAAAAGGAAAAAACTAACATTTTGTATGTGTAAATGCAAAGAGTCTTACAATTTTGAAAGTTAAGATAACAAGAATTCAAATTTATGAGTTGGATTAAATATAGAAGTGACGCAGCTTAATATCTACACTGAAATTGTTGCGAAAATATAAACTTAAATTTTTTGGTTATGGTTGACCTTTTTCTGGATTTACCCATATATTCATCATGCATGATACGTCGTCTGAGCCCCATTTTGTCCAAAAAAAATTAATTTAGTTCGAAAATGTACTAGGAATCGAAACCTCAACGGCAGGAAAGGGACTAAAAGTACCCTCTCATAAACAAAGTTTGAAGTTTCCGTAATCTCCTCTTCATTACCCTTCGCTTAAGACCCCCTCCACCTCAAAAAAAGTTTTCAGTACACCCTATTGTGCAGGCGTTCACGACTGCGAATTTCGGTCCGGGATTCTACAAGGTTGATTCTCACATATATCCTCACCAATGATCTCCATAGATGTTTCGTTCATCGTTCGAACAATGCCTGACCCTGTATTTTGACAGTCCTGTGCCAAATTGGAGCATAGAGTTTGATCGTACATCATCGGTATGGTTGGCTTTTGCAGACGGTCTGTATTGTATTTTACGATTTTGGCTCTAACACCGTTGACAGCCGCTGGACTGAGGCGGAAGTTGCCCACTAACAGTTGACGGTCGCTATCAGTATCAGCACCACGTCCAGTTTTGACGTCCAGCAAAGAAGGCCATGTTCCAAGACAATGTCTCCCCAACACTGCCTGTAGGTTGTTGTTGGCGTTGCCCATTTTGGCATTGAAATATTTGGCCTAGAAATATTTAAATATTTACCAATTGACAAGGAGCTTACAGCAAAATCCAGTTGGGCATAAAACTCGCCCTTACCGCCGTCCACATCAGGCTCAGTAGGTGCATATGCCTGTACCACAAAAATCCTTCGGAATTTTGAATTAAATCTCGCAATGACGATGCAATCAGATATGGTATGGTATCAGATGTCAGTAGTCAGTATCAGATATGGTAATCAGGTATGACATTAGAGCATTTCTAGCCCTAGAAAAAAGAAGAAGGCCGACTCCGTTTATACGTTGCGTATCATTGCCGGAGTATAAGGGCGGATCAATAAGTCCGTGACTTTTTAAATGAAACACAGTATTTTTTTGCAAAAAAAAATTATTTTGCAACATAATCTCCTTTAAGCTCTATACACTTAGTCCAACGTTTCTCCAATTTTTGTGTCCCTTCCAAAAAATAGGATTTTTCGAAGTCCATAAAATAAGCAGTTGTTTCGTTAATAATTTCATCGTTGGAGCCAAATCTCTTTCCACTGAGCCATTTCTTTAGGTTTGGAAATAGGAAATAGTCACTGTGAGCTAAATCCGGAGAATATGGCGGATGAGGTACCAAGTCGTAACCCAAATTCATGGAATTTTGCCATTGAGACTACACACGTGTGCACCCGTGCGTTTATGGTCAAACGCGGCACCCATCTTGCAGACAGCTTTGTTAAACCCAACTGATCATTTAAAATCGAACCCACACTGCCATATGAAATGCCTATGGCATCAATAATCTCACGCACTTTTACTCTTCGATCGTCCAACACCATATCGAGGATTTTTTCGACATTTTCGGGTGTATTGACTTCAATTGGTCGTCCAGAACGTTCAGCGTCATTTGTACTTGTGCGACCATAACGAAAGTCAGTAAACCACTTTTTACCATTGAAATCGATGGGGCAGAGTCCCCATAGAATTTATCAAGCTTTTCCTTGGTTTGATTGACGGTTTTTTTTTAGCAAAAAATAATGTTTAATGAACACTTGAAATTCACTTTTTACCATGATATGATTTGAACAGCTGTTAAACGAGAAGTAAATGACGGCACTTGCTCAAAATTTGACAGTGGTCTATTAACAGGTGGTACTTGATGGGAGTAGTGTTGCATTTCATATACCTACGAGGGAAGATCCAAAAGTCACGGAGTTAATGATCCGCCCTCGTATAAAGCAATGGCCATGTGCTAATTGAGATTTGCCACTATTAAGCCAACGTACTTGGCTTAGGCCTAGGATGTCCACATTGTAGGATTCTATAACCCGTCTAATCTGTTCTAGGCCCGATTTTTCGGAGAGAGTTCTTTCATTACAAATACCGATCATAAACCGTTGTTTAAAGCCAAATGTCGTTATAGAGGGGGAAAGTTTTATCGTTAAATTTGAATTTATCGACGTTTCTATATTGATTGAAATTTAAGACGAGTTGTTCATTAGACCACCGCATCCGATCGTAGTTTGGGAGCAACCATCAACCTCTAGGCAGGTTTGTGATTAGTAAGTAGCAGGGGGACCTCATGGTGATCTTTAAACTGTAAACTGTTTTCTTTGTTGACTCTGGTTTTCGAGACGTCACGGTTCGAAGGATTCGTTTTTAATGATTCTGGTATATTAATATTATCTTACCAATTGAGAGATAATAGTATTCAAGTTATAAAATTGGAAATTTTGCAACTCTGATGCGCAATATAAGCTTTTCACTGAAGTTTCTAGTTCTAGAGATATCGCGGAAAATCATTTCAGAATTTATTTGTTATTTGTAAAAGTTAAAGAAATACCTAAATATTTCTGAAAACTTCTTACTGCTTTTGACATCTTTGGCGCCATCTTTGGGACGTAGAATAACGACTTTCGAATATCCACAAATTCTTACATCTTTAAGTTCAGTTTCCTGAAGTTTTAAATTTTTCCATGGACTTTCTTTGTAGGAGAAAGGTCAAGTTTTTCTTCAACGTTAATGGAGAAAGGGAAACTTTTTATTCAACGTTAATGCCATAAAATTACAGCGCTGATTTAAAAAAAAAATTTATTTAGCAGAATGAATATCACTATTCGACGGTCCAAAATATCAAGGAAGTGATAGTATTTTTCTTGTAGGTGTTGGTGAGCACCAGGAGAATCCATTTGAGAAATTTCTCAAACACCCCGATAATATCTTGACTCATGGGTGAAAATACGCGTATTCGTACCTTTGGGGGTTATGAGGCTTTAACTTGGGTAATTACACTGTGAGACAAAATTAAATATTTTTTCAAAATGATGGGGTTCTGTCAACGGATTCTGGTAGAAACGTCTAACAAAAATATACGTGAATCGGCGTTTTGCCAGATCTGATCAGAATTTTTTTTAGGGCGGGGCAAAGTTTCCGCCCCTCGGAACTTTCCTGCAACATATCGGCATGCAAAATTGTGTGTTCCTTACTTCTGAGGTACAAAGTATGTTCAGAGGTTTTATAGAAAAGATTCAGATAAACATTTTTGTGGAACAAATTAACCCTCTAACTGTCACGCATAACCATAATTTTTACTTTTTTTTCTTGAAAACTCGCAAAAAACTGCTCCAAATCGACGGGGGGCGTGGTCAAAATGTTCTACATAAATTATCGCCATAAAATTTGTCTGAACACTCCAAAAAAACACAAACCTTAGCCCAAATGTTAGATAATAAGCAAAAACTAACTGCCTTCTAAGGGTTAATAATGAATTTTGGCATTTTGCTGTCATTTTGTCAAATTTCGGCTTTTAGCCAGCACTTGGGCTAAGATTTGTGTTTTGGAGTGTTCGGACACATAAAATGAAATTTTGTAGAACAGTTTGACCACGCCCCCGTCATTTTGGAGCAGTTTTTTGCGAATTTTCAAAAAAAAAAGGTAAAAATTATGGTTTTAAATGTTTGAGATCAAATATCTACAAAGTGGCCCTATGAATTCTCTCGAGTTTTTGACTGAATATAACCTGAATATTTTATTTTCATCAGCCTAAGTCAAATTTACTGTAATTATAATTACAAAGGTTTTATTAGCCTTTTGGATCATAATACATTTGTCGTATGTGGCAAATGTTTTGGAGTGTTCGGACACATAAAATGAAATTTTGTAGAACAGTTTGACCACGCCCCCCGTCATTTTGGAGCAGTTTTTTGCGAATTTTCAAAAAAAAGGTAAAAATTATGGTCATACGTGACAGTTAGAGGGTTTATTTTGTTCCACAAAAATGCTTATCTGAATCTTTTCTATAAAACCTCTGAACATACTTTGTACCGCAGAAGTAAGGAACACACAATGTTGCATGCCGATATGTTGCAGGAAAGCTCCGAGGGGCCGAAACTTTGACCCGCCCAAAAAAAAATTCTGATCAGATCTGGCAAAACGCCGATACACGTATATTTTTTTTAGACCTTTCTACCAGAATCCGTTGACAGAATCTCATCATTTTTGTTGGGGTCGCACAGTGTTATCAATCGATTTTCGGATTCTTAAAGGATTTGGAAAGAAGGAACTCACACCTTTCGAACGAATTATACATTATTTAACACTTAGAAAATCTGTATGTATTTGCCCAAAAACACACATTTTTTAAAATATTTTCGCAATTTGTACAAATTTGGCGACATTTTTAAACATAATTTTATAAGGAAACTGTACCACTTTTAAATATACTAGCTGAAGGCCTTAGTCGCCAGTGCTATAAATCTTAATATTAATCTTGTAGTCACTATAAGTTTTAATATAATGTAGTATGAATTTCTCATACATTAACCAAAAACTAACAAAAATCGGTCAATAAAATTCAAATTCCAGTAAATAAATAATAAATTTATTAAAAAAACACATTTACCACAAGGAATTAAACGCAACTTAGCTTTTAAAAATCCGTTGACAATTGTTCGAATTACACTTTTGCTTAAAGTCTTGGTAAATTAAACGTTTTCTTTTTATTACGAATCATGCAACCCACTCTGTCTTCCATTACCATTTTAAAATTCTGCAATCGGTTACAAATTCCAATAGATACAGGCTCCTGAATATAGAATTTTTAGTGCCTTTAATTAAGTGAACCGGAGTGTAAATTTTAAAAGTTTTGTTCAAATTTACATTAAAGTGATTAAAATTCGCAAATCATATTCAAATGTGAAAGAGATCTTCAAGTATGAAAATCTTATTAAGTTTAAAACATTTATTTGTGTGTGTATTCTACTTTATTTGAGGCACAAAACGATTTTTTTTTGTAACTAAATCCAAAGCTTAAATTTTTTTTTCGGCCCGGTCAAGTACATATACATATTGATAAATTTATTTGTTAACCAAGTTAATTGAGTGTGAATTATGATATTTTGGAAATCAACAATATTGGAGTATTTCCTATGCAATTGTTTGATGGTCTTATTTATATAATTTCGTCTAAATTTATATTTAATTTGTTAAATAAACAACGAAAAATTTAATTGGGTGTTGATATTTTGTACATGACATTTCTTTTTACAATTTTAAAATCATCCCATTTTCCGTGTAAGTACAACTAACTAATTTACAGCAAATATAATTTTCCGAAACTGTCAATTGTTCATGCAAAGAAATATTAAACTATTTCACAGGGAATGTAAGCAACCAGCACCAGGTAACCACCCGTATCCTTGAACTCATACATATCCATTTTGCATCTCCTTCAAATATATTGCTTGCCTTTCCTTACCATGACTATATGTACATTTTGTCGTGATGTCAGCAAAAGAAAAATAAAAGCAAATACTAAATAAAGTATCCACAAACTGTTTTTCCCTTTTGTTACCCATCCAGTTTTAGTAAGGGAGATCATTTGTGAACTGGCGCTGGGCTATAGTTTGACGCTTTTATGCTTTTGACACCTTTGAGACTCTGTAGTCACATTTGCTAAGCAATTCATTCGTTCATGATATGATGTGCGTCCGACAGATTACAAGGATACATGTATCATATCCCACTGGGTATAGAAACTATAAGGATAAAAATAAAATGTCGTCAAACGCCAAGCACGTGTAAGTGAACAGAAATGCTTACTGTGCAGCAGCGATGCCATTTTGTATTGCTGAGGTGGTAAAGGGTCTTCGTGCATAAAAATGAAGCAAGGATAATGACTTCAAGGTACACACATACATGATTTTACTATTCAGGACGAATTGTAAAGATTGAAAGTGTGTGCGAGTTGTAAAGCTTTTGTTTGCTTGATTTCAAACTATGGTATCGTAGTGATTAGCTCATCACCGCCAATTGTCCAGGCAGACAAATTGTCAATATTCAAACTGTTCTGTCGTTACTGTCATTTCAAAATATTGATTGTTTCGTAAACTGATAATACTGTATGCATGGTGCCACCAGAAGCGGCTGACGCGGCACTGAAGGATAAAATAGGATTACGATGCTACAAGTGCGACATGAATACTTAGTACTAGCTGATCCGTCAAACGTTGTTCAGCTTTCTACACAAAATGTTCAGCTTTGTGTTACTCCTTTGTCAGAAATAATTTTGAAATGCCAAGTGGCCTATGTTTTTTTGGGTAGTTTATCCATATACATGCAAAATTTTGAGTGGCGACGGCAATCAGTGTTCTGTGGTATAAATAACATATCGCTGCCTCAAAATAGTTATGTCGTATGTAGCAAAACTAAACTTTTCAGGAGACTGTTTTAAATGTTTAACATCAAATATCTACAAAGTGGCCCTATGAATTCTCTCGAGTTTTCGACTGAATATAATCTGAATATTTTATTTTCATCAAATTTACTGTAATTATAATTACAAAGGTTTTATTAGCCTTTTTGGATCATAATACATTTGTCGTATGTGGCATTTTGTCACAACAAGTTATTTTGAGTCAACATACGACAAAGAGCCTACTGGAAATTTATAATTTAATAAAGGAAAATTTCGAAATCTTGTGACAAAATCTAAAGGAAACTATTACAAAAAAAAGACATAATTAATTCACTATGGGAAATTATTACAACAAAAAAATTATTTAATCAACGAAAAATAAAATTAAAAACAAAAAGTCAATAATTTTATATACGAGAAAAATACTATTTATGTGTGAGGAAACTAATATCGGCACAAAAATACTACCGGCGATAGCACGGTAGAAGATTTGATTTGATCTGAGTACCCATCCATGCATATTTGTAAAAGAAAAAAAATTCCATAAATTTTGTGGGTATTAAAATATACAAAAGCTGGCATATCTCGACTCAGAGGCATCAGATGTGAAAAGAAATGGCACCAACGCTTAGCTAGAAGTTCAGGATCCCGTTTTTTTTGATTTTTTGGGCCTTAGGGGCAATTTTCCCCTATCAGACCACTTATACTGTATTCTGCGGACAATTCAAAAGAGGATAATGTTTTTGATTTTTTTTTCATCGCGTGTCCCCAATGCGGTAAAGTGTTGCCGAAAGTTGGAAAAAATCAATTAAAATTCAGAAACAAATCATTCGAAATTTGGAAATTATTAATTGAAATTCAGTAAACAATAATCGAAATTCAGAAAATGTCAACTAAAATTCAGAAAATATTTATTGAAATTCTGAAATCATCAATTAAAATTCAGAAAATGTCAATTAAAATTAAGAAAATATCAATTGAAATGGAGAAATCTTTTTTTTAAAGATTTCAATTGATATATCATCTCGTTATATACATTTCTCAGAACTTCGCTTGATATTTTCTGAATATCATTTAATGTTTTCGGAATTACAGTTGATATTTTCCGAATATTAATTGGTGTTTTCTAAACTTAAATTCCCAATTTTAAAATTTTAATCTAGGTTTTTCGATTTTCAACTGATATTTTCAAAACTTCAATTAATATTTTCTGAAGTTCAATTCATATTTTCAGATTTTTAGTTGATTGTTTCTGACATTCAAATACAAATCCGGAATTTTAAAGAAATTTCCTGAATTTGTCTCAGAAGTTCTTAAATTAAATTGAAATTTTCTGAATTTCAAGTGATATTTTCGGAATTACAATAGGAAAAGGTACATCTCTCTGAACTTCAGTTAACATTTACTGAATACCATTTAATGTTTTCTGAATTCCAATTGATATTTTCTTTATTCGATATTTTCTGAATTCCAGTTGATATTTTCCCAATATTAATTGGCGTTTTCTGAAATTCAATTCCCAATTTTAAAAGTTTAATTGGTGTTTTCCGACTTTCATTTGATATTTTCAGAACTTCAATTGATATTTTCTGAATTTCAATTCATACTTTCAGATTTTATATTGATATTTTCTGATATTTTAATGAAAATTCGGAATTTTAATGAAATTTGCTGAATTTGTCTTAGAAATTCTTAAATTAAATTGATATTTTCTGAATTTCAAGTGATATTTTTGGAATTACAATTGTCCCAAAAATACTTCATGTGGATTCAAATGTGGATTCAAATATGACAAGATTGCGATGTGTTTGTTGTAATAGCATTATAATCTCAAAAAAACATTGTTTGCATTCCAGGATAGGACAGCTTTTCACAAGTAATGAGCTGAGAGCTTTTCAATTGGTAGTCTCACTGATAAGGAGCTAAAATGTTACAACGAATCCGAACGGTTATGCACTGAGAAGCTACTCATGGACAATTACCTAAAGAATAGGTAAACGGAGCTGTGATTGACGCCACGTTCTCATGTAGATTCTCATGTAGAGAACACCAACGGTCGGGGATAACATTGTGCAACAGAGGGTTTCGGGCCTCAACCAAACCAGAAAACTGTGAAAGTACTTGGACGTGGTATCACAAAACCCCGCTCGGTTTTGCCCCAATACGTAACAATTTGTTTCTTACAGGCCGAACAAATTTTTGGAGGTGCCTCAGGACCCTATTTCATATTTTACTTCAATAAATCCTAAACAGTTTGAAATATTGCATTACAACCTTTGCCAATATTGTAGCTATTTTCCCATTTCACAATTCCCTCTAATATATTTCTAAGGACAAGTACACTGTTAATCGATTATTTCACGAACGTCATGAAAAATTGCACATATTTTATATGTTTTGACATTTCTTGCCTAACAGTAAATAAATTGCGGTAGCCGTCTTCAAAAGAATTGCAGCTTATAAATTTCTTGATAACTTTTCTAAATACACTAATCAACAAAAACTATATTTAGTGCTCCGTAATTTGTGTAGAAGTGATGCGTTTAACCACATTCTTTAAATATTCACCTATATGTATTCAATATTAAACAAATTACATCTCAAAAATTGTCTTCGTTCTGTAAAAAAAATTGGTGGCAATAGGGGGACAACCGAGCGGGGTTTTGATAAACCACGTCCAAGTACTTTCACAATTTTTTGGTTTGGTTGAGGCCCGAAACAAACTGCTTTCATTTGTGTCTCAGAGTAATATGTTCTATGAAACATTCATTAAATTAAATTTTACTGCGTATACTACTATGGAAGAAATAGTCTTTGCCAATACTAATCATAACCTCTTTTAAGGGGATTTCTGTACAAGAATCAACCACTTCTAAACCGCCAAACTGTTGCACTTTGTAAACAAATATATAAGTACAATCGACTCGTTGAATTGTTTAGTGGCCAGGTTTGTAAAATGTTTCTTTTCTAATCTTTTCGTTAGAAAATATTTCATCCCTGTCGAATTGTCTCGGATTATATTCTGTGGAACATACAAATCAGTCGCCAGTGTTAATCGATTTGTAAATGGATAATCTTGTTCTATGCAGTTTGGCGCACTGGTCATGGATTACTAGATCTTCCACTGTGCAATGTAACTCCCATGGTGGGTTTTTTTTGATGTGTTAACATATATAGGCACGGGTAGGGCAATCTTTCAAACTGAACACATGCAAACAACACACAGCGTTAGCATCACATACGTTGTTGTTGTATAACAAACAGTCTCTGCCTGTAAATAAGTATGATGGTATTGATGTAGCGGCAGCGAACAAACAAGCAGGTCGTCGTCGCCAAAGAGTATTGAATAGTAAAGAGAACTCATGGAACTAATTGTATGACTCAAAAGCACTGGCGACATCTGGCGAATAATTCAAAACGTATTACTCGCTTTTTGTCATAGCTTGGTCCATTCATAATTTTGATGGGAAACATTGATGCCTTTTGAAACATTTTTTCTTTTTTTATTGTTTTATTTAACATCATTCCCGAAATGGTGCACTTATATTGAAATATTCTATAAATGGAATAAGACTCGTTTATGCTCTTTTACTCAGACTCTCTTCATGAAAAAGAAAAAGAGTGCAATAAGTTCTCTATACTATTCAATACTTTTTGTCGTCGCTCTGTTTATGACAAAACAAAAACAATTATTTCAGTGAGCTAAATATTGCTTTATATATTTTAACAAAATTACATCGAATGTTAAAGCAGATGTAAGAAAAAAGAAAGTGCAATAGCAAAAGAGCCTTCAGCGTAAAACTATTCTTTTTTTTTATTTTCCAATTTACTAATGTGTTCATAGAAATCGAACAGGTACCGTGTAACAAACAGGTGTTAACACATCGCCCATGAGTTCGAACACTCATTGATTTTTTTGGGGCAGAAAAGTCTAGTTTCCGAATAATATGTATATACATATGTATTTATTTTGCTATTAAAGTGAATTAATACAAATAACTTATGTATGTGGATCAACGTAGCGAAACGCTACGCTTTTGAATATGGAACGTAAAAGACAAAATTCAATTCAATTGGCAGGAATATGGATCAAACATGCTTCCATGTATGTCGAAAAACAAAAGCGTTAGATAAATACTGATTTCTGATTCGCAAACGGTAGGTCGAAAAGCCTGTTAATATACACTCCGGTTCACTTCTTTAAAGGCATTAAAAAAAATCCATATTCAGCAGCCTGTAGCTTTTGCAATTTGTAACCGATTGCAGAATTTTAAAATACAACTTGAAGATATGAACAAAATCATGACAACAGTGGTTTCTTAACTAAAGAACTTTTTTTGAGCAATTTATAAAAAAAATTTCCAAAAATGTGGTATTTTTTTGTGGTTCATTTGATAAATGCACTTTATCTAATTTTAATGAAAAACTGTTTTTCTTGTTTTTTTAATTTATTTTACTTTATTTAAGATCTATTAGTAATGGGTACAGGCCCCTTTGTTTTTAATAACTTTAAATATATGCATGTGCATTGAGAGATAAAGAGAATTTATTTAATCCAACGAAATTTTATTCCAAGCATCCTTAATGGCCTGAATTAGTTACTGCTTGTCATCAAATTGTCTACCTCCTTCATAGACCTTACGAGACAACCAACCCCAGACATTTTCGATAATAGCCTCGTTCTTTTCGTCCAGTAGACGCATTTCCCCATAGAAATGAAAAGTGTATACGTTACATTCGATAATTTTCCACTATAAGCCGAGCAGTGGATAGTAGAGTTGTCGGGTTTCAAAAAAAGTAAAATAAATGAAAATGTGAACTTGTCAATATTTTTTAGTTTCAAGATTTTCAGCGTTCCCTGCGACAGACTCAAATTTTACTCTACTCAAGTATTTTCTCGCCGTTTGAAATTCAAAGGTGGCATGATGGGTAGCACATCCAACTAACAGCCGCGAGATTTCGGTTCGAATCCTAGCTATGTCGCATATCTTTTTAATTTTATGTTTAATTTTTAACTATATTTTAATGATTTTATTTTTTAATATTGCTAGAAATGAGTTATGTTAACAAATAGAGTAATTACTACGAGAAATAATTAAAAAAATATTTTAATTTTGTGTCTTCTCTGAGGTTCTATCGATTTGTAGGCAAAAATGTATGCTCCATGCCAGAAGATCTGACACAGCTGAAGTGGCAAATCGTCGTACCGGAGTTATCTGCACGTATATCACAAAATCCAAAAAATTGAGATAAGAGCAGTTTCTAAGAGAATTTTTCACGATCTATCAATCTGTCTAATCCCCAGGTCTCTACTTCTTATAGATTATGAAATATTTAGGCGTTTTATAATTGTATATCCATAAAAAGAAAAAAAAAAATTAAACGCGTTATAACATCGTATATAACAATATTGTGGATATACAATGAAAAATACATGAAATTTGCGAATTCAAAAACTGTTGCGTTATCTCCACGTATGTGCAAATAATAAGTACATTACTCACGAAAGAAAAGCGTGGTTAGTTTATTTTAAAAACTTTATTGTAGATTTAAAAAAAACCCAATTCTAATCATCAACTTAAACATTAATGTTGTAATTTCCATTAAGGCTATAAGAGATCATGTTTTCTCCTGTTAGTGAAAAAAATGTAAATGCCGCGGGTGGGATTCGAACTCACATTCGCTGGACGATCGTTGCGATGTTTATGAAGCATCATCTTCAGCAGCGACTAGCCCGTTAAGCCACTGCGGTGTGTATTTACACAGGCCACTAACCGAAGACATTTATTGATTGTGCAGAGTAGCGACAACCAATCACTCCAACCAACCAATAACATTTTTCGGATCTTCTTTTCAAGACACACGATCCGTTGGTTAAAACGAGTGACTCGTGACGGGATAAATGATTTCTACTTTTTGTCTATTACGCGGTGCATCGTTTCCTAGCCAGCTCGTCACCATCCCAAGCAAGGTTCGATTTTTGTTTTGACCATCGCACATCAAACGCACCGTATGCAAGTCAGTACAATCCAACTTGCTACCATGTAGAGCTGACGATATTTCACTACACCCTTTTAGATGTTCATGTTCCAACCAAGTATAAGAAACCGTGGTTTCAGGTCTTAGTGGGTCGCTTGAAGTTCCTACTACAACAGAACTTGTACAAATACAATTGTCGATTGTAATAGGCAGCTTGATCAGGTACGCTGGGAAGTGGGAGGTTTTTCTCACAGTCAAAGGACGAGGTAATCAAACCTTCTTCTCGTTCTCTCAACAATTCAAAAAATAAATCAGCTTCGTTCAGGTAACGCTGATCTTTAATTTCAAGCCGGTTTTTTGGTTGCTGATCGGGTGCTGTTTTTTTTATTCTGTTCTAGCTGGAGACATGTTGAGCAAGCGTCTGTCCGAGGTGAGCCAAAGCCAATGTTGAACCTGGTGTTGAAAATGGTACGAAAGTAACTCTCAGTAACTTGATCTTCATCTGACGCAAAATCACAGTACAATCTCCATAGTTTGCTGATGTTCAATTCACTCCTTTGTAGGTATGCTTAACAACTTGTTGCAGCTTGTCCTTATTTTTCTCGGATTTTCTATCTCCCCCTCTGTTTTCCGCCATTGCTATTCCTTTGGTCAAGTCATTTTAAAACTGAATGAAAATGGACTTGACCACTTTTGAAACTGAACTCGCTCGACTTGACCAGTTTTGATATTCATTACTTTTAAAAATTAACCATTTCAATGAAAAAATTAGGAAAAACATTTTTTTTTCAACCTAAGATTTCGTAGACAGTTAGAAACAGCAAATACTTTTTTTGTTTTGGTGAAATATTTCGAATTTTTATTTTTTTGGACTTGACCACTTTTAAATCTCAGCCCCTCATATATAGACAAATTTATATCACTCGAACACAAGTTTTCGTTATAAAAATTTGGTTGAATTTAAATTTAAAAAAAAAATAAAAAAGCTACTTTTTCTCTAATTAACCAGATATTAAGGTAGAAACGTATTTTACATCTTCTTCCGGAAGATAATTATGAAATTTTATTTCGGACTGAATTATCCAACTCAATTTCAAAAAGATTGTTTGGTGTTTGTGTGGTAATTTTTCGGCAAATTGGCGATGTATATTAACTTTTAATTAATTATTTTTATATACATATGTTTGCAATAATATTATTAAAAATGTCTGTATTATTCTACTTCTGAACTTTTTAACTCTAATCAATTCAGAAATTTTTAGTAAGATTCTACTACTGTGTCATATCTTACACAAAGCACTGTAAAGTCAGTAATACTAACTACCTAATGAGGGTTAATTACGAATAATAAAACAAATGAAATAGCAACAATATAAATATGAATCTTAGTGTTTGAAAAAAACAAATTTAAAAGTAACGATTTTTTAACATGTTTCTTTTAGTTCATTGCCATATACGTGGAACAATACATTTGGAACAATGTCTCACAAAAAGTGGCGTATACGATTAAATGACAAAATTTTTCTGAATAAAAAAATTGGCATAACTCGAAAATGTGTCTCCATGACCACCGATATTTTACCATATAACAATGACGAATCCCCACCATTCCATCTAAAACAAATATTGGGCCACTTTTTTCATACCATTTATTTGATATACCTTTCTGACACTTTAAATTCAATTTCCCAAAATAAACTTTTTTGGATGTACGTGCAGATAACTCCGGTACGACGAAATAAAGGAACAAATACATTCGGGTAAATGTTCAATATTTATATTTTTCAACTGCTACAGTTGACAGTCGACAAAAGTGCTGTCAAATTAGTTTTGCTTAAAGGCGACGTGTTCTTTTCGATCAGTGTGTTACTTTTGGATCAGGGATCATGGCTGACGGCGCAGTTGGCGCTGGGCGTGTGGATGACCTGGTTATCAGGGCTGCGGATGTTGGTGGCGCTCTTAGGAGGCGTCCACCTAAAAAGTCGTCTGGACTGGACGGCATTCCTGATGTTGCTTTGAAGAGGACTGATTCCTTCGTTTGGACGTTTCTGGCTGTTCTTTTGAACCATTGCATCAACTTGGGCTACTTCCCTCGAGCCTGGAAGAAGGCGGCGGTAGTGCCTATTCCCAAGCCTGGGACGGATCGGAAGAGGGTCAGTGGATATAGACCAGTTTCACTGCTTTCCCCTTTTGGAAAGCTTCTGGAGCTGTTTGTTCTGGACCATGTTCGAGACCATTTGGCTGAGCGCGGCATCTTGCTGGACAACCAGTTTGGTTTTAGAGGGCGGCACTCGACATCGCATGCGCTGATGGTGTTTTCTGACTACATGACTAAGGGTCTGAACAGGAGACACGCCACGTTAGCTCCTAGCCTGGATTTTGCCAAGGCCTTTGATACGGCTTGGTAGGCGGCGATATTGGTGAAGATGAAGGCGGCTGGATTTGCTGCTGACATACTCAGGATGGTTGCGGGCTTTCTAGCGGACAGGACGTTCCATGTGAGGGTTGGCGACTCGCTCTCTGAGGAGAAGATGGTGACGGCTGGTGTACCGCAGGGCTCGCTATTGGGACCTGTATTGTACAACATCCTTCTCAGCGATATGCCCCTTCCCCCGGGGGGGGGGGGGGGGGGATATTTGTTGCTGATTTATGCGGATGACATCCTTGTTGCAGCTTCTGGCCCTAGGGCCAGCAACGTGAATCGAAGGCTGAACACTTACCTTGAGACCCTGAGTGGTTTCTTCTCCAAGTGGGCAATTGGGCTTAATGTGGCCAAATCGAGGGGGATCATTTTCAAGGGGAAGCGCAGGAACCTGTACCCGAACGCCAGGGGCTACATCCCCAGGCTCAAGATGGGAGATGCGGATATCGGGATTTCGAGGGATATCAAGTACCTTGGGGTAATGTTCCATGAACGGTTCACCTTCGTGAGCCATGTGGACTACGCTTTCCGGAAGGCTAGATTTGCCTTTTCTGCATACTACAGGCTGTTGGAGAGGGCGAATGGCCTGAGTACGGAGGTGCGTCTACTGGTGTACAGGCAGGTCATAAGACCTTTCCCGGCCTGGTTTCCCATCTCGTCGAGTCAGATGGAGAGGCTAAGGCAATGGTGCCATAGTACGTAATAGCATCCGACACCATAACGCCGCCCTCTCGGCTGTGAAGTCGATTCAAAAAACGCTTATTTTTGCGCAGATCATGAAAACAATAGTTGTAGCCATCAGGCCCATCCAAATTAAACTTCCACTCATCCGGAAATACAACGGTTCTCCAGTCATTTACATGACCTCTTGGCTGCATATCCCATACCATGTAGTCTCTTGCGAATTGAAGCCGCTTTTCCTTACGAGGAGCATTAAGTGGCGGCGTTTTTTTTTGTAATTTCAGGTATTTAAGATACTCACAGCTCTTAATTACTCTCCGCACTGATGACTTGCTCGCTTCCACTCCAGCTTGAGCTCTTATTTTTGACAAGGACAAGGCAGAATTAGAAGCAAACCTGATGATTTTTCTTTTCTCATACGTAGATAAAGACAATGAAACCCTTCCTTTAAAAATTTTTCCATATCCCTCGGGGTCCTTGATGTAATTGTCGACAACTGTTGGGCTCTCTCCAATTGTTTTAGCTAGTGCGCGGTTAGAATATCCTTCAGAACGGTAAACATCGATTTTAGGTTTTCCAATAGATTTAAAATTTTTTGTTTTTGCCATTTTGACTTGTAAAATGATTAAGATGAAATAAATTGTAATAAACAAACGCTTCCTACAAAAAATCATCACTTACTTTAGAAATTATAAAGAAATATTAAAGTGCCTTTATTCAAGTGAACCAAACAAAAATCACTTTTATGGTCGTTTTTTTAGAAATTGCTTAAAAAAAGTTCTTTAGTTAAGAAACCACTATTGTCATGTTTTTTTTTTTAATATCTCAAGATGTCTAGCTTCCATTTCCATTCTAAAATTCTGTAATCGCTTACAAATTGCAAAAGATACAGGCTGCTGAATATGGAATTTTTAGTGCCTTTAAATAAGTGAACCGGAGTTTTAGGAAGAGAACAGTTCTTGCATTACTGAAGATGAACGGAGACCGTATGTGTTTTCAAATTTAAAAATTTTCAACCGATAATTTGGAAAGCAACCGATAATTTGGAAAGTAGGTAGTGACAAAATATCCGTCTACACGTAAACAAAACATTGTCAAGTGATACCGTAACGATTTGAACATCGTTAAAAACAAGGTTACACAAACTTTCAAATACAGTGAAAATGTGTTCAAATTCTACGAACCACAAAAGTGACGTCGTTGGCTGTAGGAATAATAATTTTCGATACGTTTCGAATTGTGAACGAAACTGTTGGCCTTGTGAAACCACGATACTAAAGAAACACAATCTGTATTCCAATATATAAATACATTCAATATTCTCGCTCCACTAAATTATTGTCGAGTACCAAATAACTAAAATTGTTCGTTCTAAACAGAGTTTTCTGTGCCAAACGATATTGAATATTGAAGAAATAAAAGCGCTGAGATGAAATGGAGGAGGAGCGAAATGGATGCAGCTGCATTAAATATTTTAATTAGCCACCATCAAGTTGCGGAAACTTATTGTTGAGTGATTTGTAAGGGTACTTTGAACTTTGACCTAAATCTTAATCAACCCATATTAAAAATATTATTGAAAAAAAGGGTTCTAAAAACTGTAGCAACAGCAGCAGCCACACGGTGAGTGGAAAAATAATACAGGCGAAAGCAAAAACCAAAGCAAAAACAAAAACTATAATAAATAATACTGGCAACAATCTTGACTAAGTATACATTGTAGTAAACTCGCACTTCTTCTCCACCCACAATCCTACCAAGCTTTTTTGCTAATGTATCTCTATTCAACGTTTATCCGAGATTGTTTTTTTTTTTGTGCTTGCATTTCCCCTTTTTGCTCAATATTCAGGGATTTTTGCGCAGTTGTTTCCTTTGCTTAGACGATTTTATATGAAATCAAGTTGAACCCCTTTTTATGGCATGCATTGAAATGGCTACGGTCCGTTGAGGATGGTAGACTTGAGGAAGGATTTGTGACATTTCCGATGTGATGCATTGTGAAGAATTGTGATACGAAAGTAGTTTACAGAGGATGCTTGAACCGTTACTATCTCAGTGGCTACTGCCAGATGGGTGCCGCGTTAACTAATAAATTACAAGAATGTGTGAATTCCAAAGTCTGTTTTGTAAAGTTAAATTACTTGATTTATATTTCCTAAAGTTGATTGACAACTTTGTGCGAATTATGATTCATTTCAGTGAAAAGCAGATCACACTGTTGGGTTTTGTCATGCTGGCAAGATAGTGATCCGGAAAAATGCAAACATTACACTGTGCCACAGTCCAAAATATGTGGGAAGTGTTATTATTTTTCTTGCAGATCTTCTCGAGCAAAACTAGAATACATTTGCAAAATTTCCCAAACACCACCAAAATCTTGACTTACGGATATAAGGCTATAATTATCAACCGATTTTCTGTATCTCATATGATCTAGAAAAAAAGTACTTAGACCTTTCGAACGATGCCTACTAGGATGGGTCGATTTAGCAATCGATATTGTGCCATCGATATTTCGATAGTTTTCATAGATAGTTTTAATAGAAACTTCAATATCTCAGTCAATTAATATCGGATCTTTAAAAACAGTGTTAAGTTTTACTCATTAGGAAACGTGCCTTTTGAATAAATTCAAGAGTATTTTGGTTTCTTTATAAAATAATGTGTGAAGTAGAAAAATGGCAAAAAAAATAATAAAAAAAATATCTCTTTGCTCGACGAATACACACAGATTTCTCATATTTTCTTAAATATCGTATATATTCGTTAGACAGGCCCAAGTTTCTTCTCTTTAAATCCGAAAAGAAAATGAAAATCGATTGATAATCAACTAAGTTACAGGCCTATACACACAGAGAACAGATTCATTGTCACGACTATATTTACAGCCAACTAAAATTTGGCGGTTCCTTGGACTATCATATTATTCAGTTGTGATTACCAATAATTGTGTTCAGTATCACCAAACGTTGTGCATATCAATTGTTTTGTAATTCAGTTTTGGTTGCAAGAACTGAAATATTTAATTGAAACCACAGCAACAATAAAAAAATGTGATATGTCAATCGAGATGTAGTTGTAGCAATCAAATTATCCTGTAGTGGTGAATATTCTATTAGTTGGCTGAACGAGAAATGTAAAAACTAATTCGGTTGTCCTAAAAAACATATTGGTATGCTCAACTAAAGTAATTACTTGAATTTGGTGGCTGTCACAACCATTTGGTGATGCTTTAACCCATTATGAATTGTAAAGAAAAGAGTAGAAAAAATATTTTTATTAAAATTGTGTATTTTACATTTAAATATAAACAAAATTATTGGTATTTATAACCCGGGTTCGTATTTCGTGCCCATTTTTGATCGAAAGTATAAAAACAATTGTTTGCATGTGTTAGTGATGGCGTCAATAGTGGCGTCATATTCAACGATTATGTTTAAAAGTCTCACTTCACCTCAATTTATGATAATATGTATTCTTCGCTGGCTGATATCTAAACACTTTATTGTTTTTTCACAAGTTTGTTTACCACTTTTCTGTATAAAATATTAGTTTTTCTGTAAAGTCCTCGTGTAACATTCCAATATACGTAGTTTCTGTTTGACAACAAAGTCTCTTGTGAAAAAACGAATACATAACTTTGTAACAAGTGTTTTTGTGACAGAAACTAAATTATGATTATAGTGACTTATATTTCAACACGAATTCTAATATTGTACTTTTATTAGTTGTATCTTCCATTTCAGATGAATAAGGTTTTTGAAATACTCAAATTGGTTAATACAACTAACATTCGGTAGTAGCAACTTGTATTTAGTAAGACCGATTTTTAATCTATCAATAACATCGACAAATAATTCTGATGTTTGACAATTATGAATTCTGATCAAAATAAAGACTTTATCATGGAATTTCCAATGCCTGAATTGATTTCCAACTAATCTTTTCCCTGTGTGTAAGTGCGCAAAACCGGGTTTATAACCAGCTTTCAAAATTTTGGGGGTGTTTGGGAAATTTCACAAGCAGATTCTTGTTTCACTCGAAAGAACCTACAGGAAAAATACTATCACCTCCCAGGTATTTTGGACTGTCGCACCGTGTTACCTACAAAATAAAACCTTAAATTTTTTTTTCAATTTGTTCAAATTTGGCAATATTTTTACACACTATTCTAATGCCGAAATTCCTCTGAGAAATTGAAAATCGGTTGATAATTACTTAAGTTACAACCGTATAACTGGTAGCCGGGGTTTTACAACTAAGCCAGGAGTTTAGGGTTGTTTCGAAAATTTTACAAATGGCTTCTAGTCTTACTTGACAAGACCTACAAGAAAAATTGTATCACTTCCCAGGTATTTCTAGTTGGTTCTTGTTTGTAGCTCTTTATTATCTTTGCTCTCAACTCAGGAGAATAATGTTAAAGTCTAAATCTTACTTCTATTGACTATTTTACAACCTCATGTGGTCAGATGTCTTCCCCATATTAATTAAACAACGAAACTAAACAAATTTTAATATATTCCTCCAACTGGCTCTATCCTTCACCTTTTCTCGTCAGTTGGTAACACCAAGGATACGGAGGGATTCTTCTGCCTGGTCTTTCCAGCGGAGTCTTGGTCGTCCTCTATTCCTGCTTCCTTCGGGTACGTTTTCGAAAGCCTTTCGCACTAGCTCATTTTCATCCATTCTGATAACATGGCCTAGCCAACGACATTGACCTAAGTTGATTCGCCTAGCTATGTCCATGTCAGAATACAAATCATATATATTTCTTGGTTCCAACGACGTCGGTACTCGCCATTTTCTTTAGAATGACCATATGCGTTACGGAGACTTTTTCTTTCGAATACTCCCAGGTGCTTTCCATCCGCTTGCGATATGACCCAAGTATTGGAGCCATATTTAAGGACAGTTAAAATGACAGCATGGTATACCTGGACTTTTGTCAGTCGAGAGAGAGTTTTTTTTCTTAAACTGCTTGCTGAGCCCATAATAGCATATATATGCAAGCACAATTCTCCTATCTATTTCCAGGCTGACGTTGTTGTCTTTGTTCACGGCGGATTCAAGGTAGATAAATTCATCTACCACTTCAACATAAAATCGGTTATCGACGTTCAAGTGCGGACTCAGTCGAGAGGTTTGTCTAGTCGTTGATACCATCAGTCCTGCCCTCATTAACGGCAAGATTCTTTTTCGATTCTGGAAAAGATTGCAGTAATTTCACGTACATTTCGCCCAATTATGTCTATTTCGTCAGCATACGCCAGCAACATATGGTTTTAGGTGTCAGTGGTATCGTTGGAATTTACTGCCGCTTTTCTTAATATTATCTCCATTAAGATGTTGAAGAGATTGCAAGCCCTTGCATGGCACAGAAAGGTTCGGTGAGGTATTTCCCCACCTTCACTGCTGATTGGATGTTGGACAGCGTCATTCTACAGAGGCGGATCTGTTTTGTCCCAAGTTCAGACATAGCTGCGTAGAACATCGTAGCCATCGACAGCAGCTTTGTAATCGACAAAGAAATGGTATGCATCGATTTGATGTTCGTGGATCTTTTGCAGTTACAATCTACACTGTATTCCGCAATCATTACCCCCTGATCTGTAGTGGCTGAATCTGAGTGGAGTAGTACTGCAAAGTGGTCTCTCCACATTTTAAGCATACAGTCCTTCTGGAAAAATTTTCGGGATTCGTTGTTCATCCTGCACATGCCGGTCTTTTCACTATTTATACTGCCACTGCCATTTTCCTCTCCTAGATAGTTGGTTTTCCTCCCTTCTCAGCCTCTTGTGCCGCTCATTCGCAGCACGCGTTGCAACTGCCTGTTTCGTTACCATACGTGCAGCGTCTTTTTGAACAGTTGCAATGCGATATTCTTCGTCGTACCGTGGCTTATCCTTCTGCGGTTTTTGATAGCCAAGTTCAGAACGAAAGGGGGATATGCTTCCACTGCGCTTCTGAGACCTCAGGAGGGGAGGAAGTCTGCTCAAGCAGGACAGTGAGCTTTCGTTGATAGGACTTTGATTCAGGTATTCGCAGCTTGTCAATATCTACGTTTTCCCGTGGTTGGCTTCGTGCCTTTTTCGCCCTGCTCAGTCTTGTGCGAAATTTCTCAGCCACCAGGTTATGATCTCGAAAGTTCTACCAAAATGTCAAACACGGAACTAATTGACATGGACGGAAATCTCATCGCAGATATACAGAGCATGTTGGGAATACGGAGATATCATTTCTTCGCGCTACTGTTATCTGAGATATCCAAAGTAGAGTAGACAATCGATCACAATTTGGACGAGGACGTTGATTGCTCCTCCCCCCTAACCTAACCAAGACGGGGTCAGAATCGCTATTGCCTGGCTTAAGAACAATGTAGCCGCAAGAGCCGATGGATTACCGACGGAGCTGTTTAAGGCTTTCGGCGATGAGCTGGTAAGGTGCATGCATCAGCTCATTACCAAAATTTTGTTAGATGAATGTATGCCCGGCGATTGGAGTCTCAGTATACTATGCCCCATATTTAAAAAAGGTGACCCGAGTCTCTGTGCCAACTACCGTGGAAGAAGCGTTTTATCACAACATATAAGGTTCTATCAAGTATAACGTGCGAAAGACTAAAACCAATTATCGCTGACCTGATTGGCCTGTACCAGTTCGGCTTTAAGCCTGGAAAATCGACAACTGACCAGATCTTTACGGTATGCCAAATCCACGAGAAGACCCATGAAGAACAAATCGACACCTATCACCTATTTATCGATTGTAAGGCGGCCTTCGATAGCCCGATACGATGGAAACTCTACGAAGCAATGTCTGAGCTTAAATAAGGATCTTACCGAACCTTTCGAAACTAAACAATGCCTCAGCAGGGCGACACCCTATCATGCGATCTCTTTAACATCTCAATGTAGATCATTATAAGAAAAGCTGCTGTCACCATGAATAAAACCATCAGCGGCAAAAGTCACATTCTACTCGCATATGCTGAAGATATCGATACCATTGGGCGCACAATTCGGGAACTTGCTGCGGTGTCTTCGAGAATTGAGAAGGAGTCAGCAAAAGTGGGTCTGACGGTGAATGAGGACAAGACAAAATTAATGGTTTCAACGAACAGGGCCTCCACGCGATTAGACCAAAACGTGAACGTTGATAACCGTTATAACTTCGAGGTAGTGGACGAATTTATATACCTCGGATCTGCGGTGAACAAAAACAACAACGTCAGCCTTGAGATCAAGCGGAGAATTGTGCTTGCGAATAGATGTTATTTTGGGCTAAGCAAGCACTTTAGAGATAAAGCCCTCTCTCGAGTAACAAAAGTCCAACTATACCAGACTCTCATACAACCTGTCTTACTTTATGGCGCAGAATCCTGGGTCTTCTCGCAAGCAGAGAGAAAAATACTCCGAAAATGTATGGCCCTATGGTGCACAACGGTGAGTATCGGCGACGCATGAACCATGAGCTGTATGAGCTTTATCCCGACATTGACATAGTTAAGCGGATGAAAATAACGCGATTGCGCTGGCTAGGCTATGTCAGTAGAATGTACGAAGACGAACCAGCCCGAAGGATTTTCGAAACCGAACTCGAAGGAACACCACGACACCACTGGATGGATCATATTGACGATTCCCTGCGTACACTTGGTATTGCCAACTGGAGAGACAAGGCAAAAGATGGAACTGGTTTGCAAAATATATTATATTCGGTTTGTAACGTCCCGTACCCCCGGGTTTGTTCGTCACCGCATAAGTAATTACGTAAAGTAATGATCAGAGTCGATATTTGCACCTCGAATCACACGTAGATCGATTACACTAGAAGAGTGCCTGCCAACTATTACCAAGTGATCAATCTGGTTCTTCGTTCTTTGAGAAGGAGATATCCATGTCACCTTATGTATTTCCTTATGCTGGAATCGTGTGATACTAACTGCCATGTTCTTTGCAGCGGCGAAGTCTATCAGGCTTACTCTATTATCGGAAGTGGTATTATGTAGTCTTGGATTACCGATCGTTGGTCGAAAGACACTTTCCATTCTCCATTTGGCATTAAAATGCCTTGTATAATTTTAGTATCGTAGTCAGGGCAGTGTTCGTATACTTGCTCCAGATGCTCATAAAATACATCTTTGACCTTATCGTCTTTATCTGTTATCTCGTTTATACGACACTTATCGCAATATAAATCTTATCGTGATATCCCCATCTTCCTGTTTATACGATATTCAACACATCATGATATAAACAGCCATGTGATGCAAGGTGGCAACTCACAAATAGAATCACAAACAAAAATCAGCTGATTACTAACATGAAAAAGAAAATGTTATTGAAATTAATTTTAATTCAGCGTGTAAAAAATAGGACAAATTTGTTGCAGCTTTTACTACAACGGAGGCATAAGCGTCTTATGGTTATGATACGGGCAATGAGAGAATTCTATACCAAATACAGCATAATGCTAATGCAGCTATACCCTGCTTGTGGTCGATTTCCACAGATCTTTAAAAAACAGCTGTTCTCCATATCGTGATATGGCGCGAAATCATAGTAAACTTTTATGACAAACTTTACATCGCGCTAAAGCGTTTATACGTGTATTTTTTTGACGTATCGTGATATGATATCGCGATATAGGCCACCGTATAAACGTAGTATGTGTCGCTGCGTGCGCACAAGTTAACGCGATACATAACATGTTTCCAGCGTAACCGGCAAAATCCCACCTGGACTAGGAGACATAAAGGGCATGAAACTATGAATAGTCCATAGCTTCCTTGCTTCGATAACTATGTCCTCAATCACACACAGGTAAGAGGTATCCCGGACGATAATACCCGGAATATTCCCCTCCAGTAAAGTGAGTCTCCATGAAAAACTCAAGTGCCTCAGCTCCGGAGTTGATCCACGACCCATAAAATCTCCTAATGTCACCAAAACCATTTGAGTCATTGGACAACACCAGAGGAAATCGTGTACCGCTGTTAACCTCGATTATGGCCGCACAGAAGCCGATCCAGGCGGCTCGTTTAGCCTTTTTAATATCCCGTTTAAACTAACTAAGATTATTCTTGTGAACAATTCCAATCCGATTTCCTTTTCGATTTCTTATGACCTGTTTTTCAGTCAGTGGTGATTTTCGTTTCTTAGTTAAAGTGTGGTTAAACATAGAATATTGTTTTTCAGCCAGTGGTATAACAATAATGTAGCCACTCACTGTTGGTTGGCTAACTTGTAGTCAGAAACATATGATTTGGACAATCACATTAGTGACTGTGAAAAATACATGTTCTGATTTGAGTATTTGTACACATATTTTGATATTTTACCTTGATATTGTGTATTGTATTTTTTATAAATGTTTGTTAAAATTACTTACATTTTAACCTCTAAGTATCTTTCAATTACGATTAAGTAATCCGATAGTTAACTACCCACAAACAACGGCCGTTGTGGGGCAGGGACTTTTATCCAAACTACCCACCCTAGTGTCAATAAGTTCTTCTAGGGTTGTTAAGGGTCCTCTGTGACCCCGCCCCGAGTCTGGTATCTGCTGATTCATATGTTTCTCCAGAAACGAACGTCATGTGCTGTTATTTAAAGAGTTCCATGGAATATTTGCAGGTATCATGGCTTTGCATAAATCACAAGAAAAGTTTCTGTTCCCATATGATTTATTTTCGGACGGTCAATTCACTTTTGTGGGGTTTCCTACTTATATGCTATTGTATTAAAAACTTTTTATCTGAAGAAAACTATAGACAAACCATTTTTTAGTAGAGTGAACTATGTCCAGTAAAGTCAAATAAAACCATGGTCCCGATTCCAGCACAGAGTAATTAGAATTAAGAAATATTTGCAAAAAAAATATGCAAATATGAAAAACATATGCAAATATGCAACAAAATTTGGAAATACGCAAAAAAAATATGCACCAAAATATGTAAAAATGCAAAACATATGTTAAAATGCAGTGCATCTGTTATGCAATTCGTTTTATTTGTTGATGAAAAAAATTTGTGTCTTCGTCCCACTTTGCAAAGACGCTCCAATCTAATATGCATTTGCATATAATTCCGATCCTTATTTATTACTATTTTGTTTAAGGATATTAACACAAATTGAGTAAAACCCGGCTAACCGACTTCAAATAACCGTTTTTCGATTTATTCGAATATTAGGTTTTTAAAAAACCGGTATACGGTTAAGAGCAAAAAACCGGTATCGTCGGTGTTGGGTTTGGACTAGTCCATACCATAATAATTTTGTGGTACCGAAGAGTAAAATTAATTAAAAATACGACCAAATGCTCGTACAATTAAAGTTTTGAATATAATACGACAGATCGGATATATCATCACTTATTAATAAATTTTTTCCGTAACTCGCTTAGTTATTGAGTTATCGGAATATAAAATTTTCAAAAAACTGTTCTCGAAGAGTGTTTAAAAAACTACCGCTTTGATTGAAGTTCTTTGGGAAATTCCTCAAAAGACGTCGAAAAAATTAAATAAAAATTAAATAAAAAATTAAACGGTTAACTAAGCGAGTTATCGGAATTTGATGTAATTCATTTTTTGTTCTAATTTTTAAGATGTTTGTGGCCAACACCTGCTTCGCGGATTCGGCATTCTATTTTTGTGTTATAAACCTTTCTGCGTGGACCGACTTTCACCGGTCTAAGGGATTTTCTCTTGTGGGGTAGGTCCAACACCGGCTTCGCGTCTTCGTCATATTATTTTCGCGTCTTCGTCATATTATTTTTGCTTTGTACGAGGCCTTAGGGCTTAAGAATTTTCCTGTCTGTAGTGGGTCCAGCACCGGCTTCGGCATAGTATTTTTGTGTTATAAAGCTTTTTGCGTGGGTTTAGAGATTTTTTGCTCTACGGTTGGTACAAAACCGGCTTCGCGGCTTCGGCATCGTATCTTTGAGTTGTAAAACTTTCAGCGTGTTGTAAAGCTTTCTTCTCTGGAGTAGGTCAAACCCCGACTTAGGGGTTTCGGCATACTATTTTTGTGTTATAAAGCTTTCTGCGTGGCCGAACCTAGGGATTTTCTCCTTTGGGGTAGGTCCAGTCTCGTCTTCGGCATAGAATTTTTGTTATGTATATCTTTCCCTGTTGTGGCCGTCGGTGGTGCAATGGTTAGTGTGCGCGGCTCTTGTACATGAGATCCTGGGTTCGAACCCGGCTCTGACCACCTTCAAATTTTCTTTCGGCGGCGGTCACCTCGCATAGTGACGGCGACACTATCGAGTATCTAGCCATGAAAAAGCTTCTCAAATTACCGTTCGGAATCGGTGTAAAACTGTAGGTCCCAATCAGTGAGTGAAAACTGGAAAGCGCACAGCTCAGTGATTGTGAGAAGTTCTCCCCAGTCCCTTCATGGGATGTAATGGGAAACCATTTATTTATTTTTTTATATCTTTCCGTGTGGTGCAGGAATTCTCTCCTCTGAGGAACGTCCAACACCGGCTTCGGCATATTTATTAATAAGTGCCGCTGGTAAAATTTAAATTATAGTTTTTGAGCAGGAATAAGCGCCGCTGGCAAACAAAAAAAAATTGTTCTGGTACATTTATAAGTAAGTTATAATTCAAATTCCCTTTCATTTCAGTATCCGCACTTGGTGGTTTATCGATAAAACTCGTTTCCCATTCTCAGGACCCACATATTATATCCTGAAATAGGTTTATCTTGGCCCACAGATGTTTCACCGGAAAAATAAAGGCACCTTTAATTTGAGTACCCATACTGGTCTGCTGCTAGCTGCCCCTAGGCGGGCCCGTTGTTCGAATCAGGTGACCCTCAAGAGTCCGACCAGCAAAATTTCGTTTAATTTTTGGTGTTCCAATATATCGAGTTACGACAAAATTAAAAAAAAATTGAGAAGTCACCGTGCTTAACTAAGCAACTCTTTTTGATGTGTTAACATCTATAGGCGCGGGTACGGCCTAAATTCACAATGTGAATACATCCAAGCACAGTTTATCCGACTACGATTACACAGATTGTCAGACTGCGATCACACAGATTTGTCCGTCTGCGATCACACAGATTGTTTGGAGTTAAACTGTGTGCATATCGGGTAGGTCTCAGAATCGGTCAACATCTATTTTTCATACCCGTAAATGTTAAGGGTGACCCACCCCTATATAGAACACAGATTTATCCGACTGAAAAACACAGATTGTCAGACTGCGAAAAAACACACACTGATGTAGCGGCAGCGAATAGTTGGCTTGTGTGGGTGCGGAGAACTCTCAGAGCAAAGAGAATAATGACGTAGTAATACGCAAGATGCTCGGGGATCACACACGGCAATTTTACTTGCGCAATTCTGGAGTTTATAGGAGAGAGACGGGAAGAGCTTCCGTTCTCTTCCCCTCTCTCTCCCATAAACTCAAGAATTATAAATGGTTTCCCGTTACATCCCTTGTAGGGATCCCATAAACTCAAGAATTATAAATGGTTTCCCGTTACATCCCTTGTAGGGATTAAGGAGAGCTTCTCACAACCAGCGCGCTGTGCGCGTTCTAGTTTTATACTCACTGATTGGGACCGGTTCCGAACGGTATTTTGAGAAGCTTTTTCATGGCTAAATACGCGATAGTGTCGCGGTCACTAAGCGAGATGACCGCCGTCGAAAGAAATTTTAGGTGGTCAGAGCAGGGATCGAACACACATTCTCATGCACAAGAGCCACGCACACTGCCATTGCACCACCGACGGCCACTTAAGAATTGTCCAAATAAAATTGTCGTGTGTGATCGCAGAGATGGTGAACGCATAAGCACAGCTGATTTGCTTTGTTTACATTGCAAACCACTTTCGAACTGTGAAGTTCACATGCATGTTTACCATCAGCTACAACAACACCTCCCGCATCTACCATTAGTATTTTTATCATGGTTAAACGTATATAAAAATGAGATAACAAGAGAGCAACGAAAATTGTGTGAACTTAATTTACATAACAATATGTGTATGTTCATGTGTCTGTTGCTTTGCATTCTCTGTTTTTTGTGGGAATAAAACAAAAAGTATTAATCAATAAAATAGTGACACATGTGCTTGCACTGGGCTTTAAATAATTTTAAGTATTAATATTATTTAAATGTAACGTCATCATATGATTGAACGCTATTTTTTTATTTTCCAATGTAACATTTACTAATGAGTTCCTAGAAATCGAATAGGTACCGTGTAACAAAAAGGTGTTAACACATCGCCCGTGAGTTCGAACACTCATTGGATTTTTTGGTAAGAAGAAGAAGAAAAAGAATTCGTTTGCTTATTGTCTGTAACAAAGTTATCACAAAAACTCCGACTCCTGATTTCCAGTATAGATATTAAAGTTTAAACTGCTCTCCCTGAAAAATTTTAGAATCGACTTAGGCTGTTATGACTTGTGACCCCAGATATTAAATTATTTTTAGTTTTGTTAGACTTTTTGTTTTTGTCTGGAAGTTTTGTATTTATTACTTTTTTGGGATGTAAAATATTATGAAAGTTTTTAGAACCACTCTAGTATAATAGGCCTAATACATTTAAATATTTACCAGAAATTTAGTTACGTTTTGATAGTTTTTGAATCGCTACCTTACTTTGCTGGAAATGAATAAATTGTCGTTGAAATTGTGTCGAATAATATACATTTGTATTTTATTAGTCATGCATGTGATCGATGTAGGGTACACTCACTATGAACTTCAGCATCACATATTTGAACTGATTTTTGGTCGATTTTACTTCTGTCTTCTTCATGTCGTTTCATGCTATTGCGAGATTTTCCTATGCTTATGTATTTAAAGTCATCGTCATCGCATTCAACGTCACGGATGAATGTTTTTTTTTTGTCGTCGCCAACGTCATCGTCGTCGCATTCGATCAACATGTCAGTAGTCGTATTAATCATGTCATGTCAACAAAACGCACTAAAATAGAATAAAAATGCTTTACGGGTCTTTACAACGACTCCGGCTCATATATCAAACACTCGTAATGGCATTTGTACGATTGCAGTCAGCGAGTTGTGGTGCATGGCAACTGGCGTAGTAGAATCCAAAACCAAGAGTAGTAGTTGTTTATACATGTTGCATAGTAACTAGATATATAATATATGCATATGTAGTGGTACAATTGTTTATGTATTTGATACCAAAATGTTTGACTTTATGGCTAGGGACTCAGCCACAAGGGAAAGAAAAGGGAACTGGGAAATACATGGGAGAAATACTTGAAATCACTTAAGCAAGAAAGCGGTTCTTGAGAATGAAAGGAGAAAAAGGAGGGAGGGAAAATTAGGGGTCATTTGGGGGCCATTTATATATTAGGATATTATGTTTAGATATTTTTGTGGGGAAAAAAAATCTGCAAATTGCAAACAAACTATACTAAGGAGATATATCTGTGGTCACAAGTCATAACAGCCTAAGTCGATTCTAAAATTTTTCAGGGAGAGCAGTTTAAACTTTAATATCTTTACTGTAAATCAGGAGTCGGAGTTTTTGTGATAACTTTGTTACAGATAACAAGCAAACGAATTCTTTTACTTACTTCTTACCAAAAAAGAGTTGCTTAGTTAAACACGGTGACTTTTCAAAATTTTTTTTTAAATTTTGTCCTAACTCGAGTTAGGCTTTTATGGATTGTGACCACAGATATAATCCTATTTGACTACATAACTGGTAAAACTGTCTTGAGCTCTTCTTCGGATTGTTCTTTATTAAAATGTTACAAATATCGCATCGTAGGTTATGGTCCAATCAGAGAGTGAGTTGTAGGATCACATTCTTGAAAAACAGTTGACAATTCATGCAGTCTTTACTTACATGGATAAAGACATGCTGCTTAAAGTCAGTTGACGGGTTGGCACTGAATTGATTCTCATTCTATTGGTTAAATTTTAAAGTTTTTAAGCAGTTTTTCCATTTTAAACGTTTACGTTGATTGCAATGTTATTATTCTCTGTTGTTGTAAAGGGAAATACAGAATATGCAGGCTGAACAAATTTAATTTTGTTGTTATTGGCATGCAAACATAACGTCTTTGTAGCTTGTCGCAAATATCGTATACTTGTGTCCAAACACATTGTGTTTTCTATTCAACATCACATGTTTGGTACGCAATGATTTTTGGGTTACAATATACACATGTATTTGTGATCCAAATGTTTCTCTGTTTGTTGAAAACTGCTGAAAACAAAATCGTGATGGACCATAAAGGAACATAAAGCAGCAGATCTTCAATTCACGAAAGCAATGCCTACAAACTTTTACAAGGTCCGTGCAATATGTTTCTGGGGCCGTTATTTTTCAGCCTGTGGCTTCTTAGTTTCGATCTCGAATCGTACTGTTCTATCATAAAAATATTGCCCACATTTGCATATCCTATGGCCGGCAGCACACTGGACACGAATTTGTATCGTACGTAAATGTACGATACTAGTTGTACAAATTGATTGCGCACACTGAAAACGTTTTTCTCCATTCATAGGTGTCCTTGTCCGTAGCCATGAAATAGCTTCTCAAAATAGCGTTCGGAACCGGTGTAAAACTGTAGGTTCCAATCAACGAGTGTAAAACTAGAGCGCGCACAGCTCACTGGTTGTGAGAAGCTCTCTCTAATCCCTTCATGGGATGTAACTGGAAATCATTTATTTATATTTTATTTATAGGTGTCCTTAGGTGGAGCCGCTATTTTTTTTAGACCTTTATGTCCCATGGGTTCGAAATAATTTGTTTTTTCGTATTCTATTTTGATTTTCTCTAATTTTGGAAGTTTTTAACAAATATTTGGAATGGGCCGGCATTTTAGCCCAAATGGGCCGGCATTTTAGCCCAAATGCCAAAATCTTTGACAAACGCACGAAAGATTTTATAAGTCCTAACAAGTTGTGATTGCTTTCGAACTTCTCAATTATACGCACGTACAATTAACTCGTACCCAGTTGACGAGGTCCCCTTAGTACTCTAATGTTGTGATCGTTCGTGCGTGTTCATACGTGTTGCCACGAGTCAAATTCGCACGAAAACGCGTCCAGTATGCGTACGGCCTAACGCTTTATAAAGGGTATTCCAATTTGAGGATATGATTATGATTTCTATGAACACATTAGTAAATGTGTTTCCTATTGCACTTTCTTTCCTATTGCACTTTCTTTTTTCTTACATCTGCTTTAACATTAGATGTAACATTGTTTAAATAAATAAAGCAATATTTATTTCACTGAAATAATTGTTTTTGTTTTGTCATAAACAGAGCGACTATAAAAAGTATTGAATAGTATCATGGTATCTACAAACAAATAGTAGAAGCACTAGCCCAGCTGAATTGAACTTTTTTCTGGAGTGGGGTTTTCTCTTATGTCAAAGTTTGTTTACTTCTGTTTGTATACAATCACCGTTCGGCTACAATTGCTGTTTTTGAAATGTTTTCTGCGAAAAAAATCGCATAGAATCGTTTTAATTTTCCAACTTAAACACTTTCAAAATATCAAATAAAACACACGCATTTTGTAAATGACACTTTATTCAAATTTTGTATGCATTTTCATTATTTTTCAGTTGACACAATACAGGCACTGTGCAAAAACAAAATGCCTGTTGTTTTTGGCTTGTTGTAGTTGTTGTCCTACTGCATCTAACATTATATTTCTACCATGAATAGTATAGAGAACTTATTGCACACTTTTTCCGCTCTCACGTAGAGAGTCTGAGTAAAAGAGCATAAACGAGTCTTATTCTCTTTGTAGAATATTTCAATATAAAGGCACCATTTCGACAATGCTACTACATAAAACAATACAAAAACCATAAATGTTTTAAAAGTCATCAATGTTTCACATCAAAATTATGAATGGACCAAGTTATGACAAAAAGAGAGTAATACGTTTCGAATCATTCGCCGGATAATTCGTTTCATGAGTTCTCTATACTATTAAATACTCTTTGAGGACGACGACCTGATACCATCATACTTATTTTCAGGCAGAGACTATTGTTGTACAACAACCACGTATGTGATGCAAACGCTGTGTTTTGTTTGCTTGTGTTCACTTTGATAGATGGCCATACCCATGCCTATAGATGTTAAAACATTAAAAAAGCACACTAATTGTTAAGGAAATTCAATGTTTTCTTTAGCCAATATGAAGTACAATTGATGCAATTATGATCTGAATATAACGTCTTTCAAATGGCCTCCACGTCTTCTTTTGTAGGAACGAATTCGATGAACCCAATTTTCAAACACTTTTTCCACTAAATCAAGTCGTATGTCATGAATAACACGTTCAACATTGACCTGAAAAGTTTGAGGAGAGTCTGGTTTATTGCTAAAGACCAATGACGTCAGATAACCCCACAAGATATAGTCTAATGGTGTTAAATTACAACTTCTTGGAACCCATTCAATGTCACAATTTCTTGAAATAATCGAGTCTCCAAACTGTTCTCACAATAATTCGGTTGTTGCACGTGCTCTGTGGCACGTCGCCCCGTCTTCTTGGAAACAGATGTTGGCCAGATCAACTTCTTCCAATTTCGGCCATAAAAAGTTGGTTATCATCGATCTATACCGCTCTCCATTGACAGTAACAGTGTTACCAGCTTCATTTCGAAAGAGATACGGAGCGAAGGTTCCACCAGACACCAACACCCACACCAAACTGTCATTTTAGGTGAATGAAATGGTTGTTCAGGAATAATTTGTGGATTTTCTTCGCATCAGAATCGACAGTTTTGTTTATTTACCGCACCACTGAGATGCAAGTGAGCCTTATCAGGGAAGATTTTTTTTCTTAAAAAACTCGTTATCATTTTCAAGTTGTTCCTAGGCAAAATCAGCAAATTCATGATGTTTACGGTAGTCCAATGGCTTTAGTTCTCGAGTGATAACAATTTTATACGGATGCAGGTCCAAATCCTTTCTCAAATCCCGCCACGTTGTTTTTTTAGACAGTCCCAATTGTTGACAACGTCCTCGAATTGATTAATTACGGTCTTCAGCAACACTTGCCTGAACGGCAACAGTATTTTCATTACTTCGAGCGGTTGTTTGTCTTATTGGTACTTGAACATTATGTACAGAAAATGTACGCTCGTAATTTGCAACAATTCGACGAATAGCGAGCACAAGTGGACGATTATTTTGATAAAAAAAATTTAATAATTTGCAATCGTTGGTCTTGAGTGTATCTCTCCATGATGATATTGTACAAATTACTGACTACAGTGAAAAAATGACTGATTATTGCATACTACACTGAACGGAAAAGCATCGTCACAGGGATGAAAATGTTCATCATCCCAACAATTTTCGTCATCGAAAGTGAGCTAACGCACAGTTTCATTTCCGGTACGAAAATGTATTCATCAACTGCAAATTGTTCGTCACCGCGAAGAACGTATGGTTGTTGCTGCAATGAATGTTATTCATTATTGCACCGAATTTGTTTCGTTGATGCAGTGAATTTGTTTCATTGTTGCAATGAATAGGTATCGTTCTTGCAATGAAATTATTTCATTGATGCAATGAATTAGTTTCATTACAGCAATGAAGTTGATTCATTGCTGCAATGAATTTGTTTCGTTGCTGCAATGAATTTGTTTCATTGCAGCTATGAATTTGTTTCATTGATGCTATGAACTTATTCCATTGCTGCAATGATTTTGTTTCATTGCTGTAGCGAATTTGTTGGAGTGTATTTGAAATTATTTATTGTTTATTGTACATAAACACACTGTTAGTATTACATTACATATACATATTTGATAAAAAAAAATTTTAATGTTTGTTTCGAAAATGGTCTGAATTTGCTAAATATATTATATCGGTTCCACTCGGCTGGAGAAAGTTTATGGTAGCCGAGGATTGAGTGTTATTGTGGCCGTTGTTATCAGGTCCTGCAATTAAAAACAAATATGAGGAAGTTATTATTAAGAAGATGTACGTACACATCTACGAATGCGTGTACTTACCATAAACATAACATCTACTCCCGTATGGATTTCATCACAGCAATTGATCTATGTTAAAAATTATCTTTAACAAAGAACCACATCATTGTTTCCTTAAATTATGCAATTTTTGTTGTGTTGAGGTTTCTGTCATTCAATTGTAGCGCCACATCTTCCCGTCGTTAAGCCACTGGTCGCTCTGTAAGCATTTTCTGCAACTGCTCTTTTATTTATTTTAACCAAATTTGTTAAATGTTCGACTGGATTTATTTCATTGTACGTTAAATTGTTACTTTTTATGATCGTCTTACTTGAAACATTTCACTTCTTGGTTTTTATTGACTTCGAACCCAAATACCAATACACCGAAACAGGCGCGACCGAATTATGGTTAAAACCCCTGCAGTGTTACAAGTAGTGGCTGGCAACTTTGCATCTGCCGATGACTTTTCATCTACTACAACGCCGATTACATTAGTACTCAGTGGTAATCTGTAAAGTGGTGACTCGAGAGATTTTCTCTTGTTATTCGTTAATGAAGTAACCTTAAGAATTTAATAGTATTATTTTCACCTAATGGTTTAAGTTGTTAACTTTGTAGTTGAATTGAAATAAAAAATTTGAGTTAAAAAAAAGCAAGTTCGTACTTGAAATAATTTATTGTACAGTATTTTAATTCAAATGTAATTATTGTTTAAATGCATTATTTTCAAAAGTACTGACACTGCAACGAAATACCAACTTTACAGATTGGTTATTATTTGGATAAACTGTAATGGGAATTCTGTTACCAAAAACACATGTCACATGAGAATTAAAGAAATAACAACCAACAAACAACAACCGCCACATGAGACAAACAAGAAAGAGTTACACAGAATCAAAGAGATATCAAACAAAAAAAAACAAGCCTGTGTTAGATAACACGGGCGCATAGATCAGACGTAGAATACGTTAGCGTATACATCGCCAATCCTTTGTATTAATGTATGTACACACACATTTACACGCTGCTCGCAGAAGTAAACAAACGACAGCAAAGATCTGTAAACTTTCAACCACACACAAGTGTCCACGCTCCCCTCCCTTCATTTTATGTTCCCCACCAAACGAACTAATAACCGACCGATCCAACAAAACGAAATGTACACACACACACATTTACACGCTGCTCGATAAATAAACAAAGCACAGCAAAGCCAAAATCATTTGATTTCACAACAACAACAAAAACAACAGCGGCATTTACAAACCAACAACAACAGCGGCATGTACAAAAAAAGTCTAAAATATCATGCTCTTAAATATTTATTTCCTTAACTACATAAAACTTTTATATATAGACATATAATTTTTTTAATGTAATTCGAAACAAAACATATTACCAAAACTGAGTAACATATAAAAATTGCTAAAATATGTTTTAATATTTAAGTAAAAGTGGGTGAAAGTTGACAAACATTTTCTCAAAATTTTGTGCTCCAGATCAACACCCCTACCTTACCGTATAACGTATTCTACGTTAAAAAAAAAACGAGTGCCATAGGACACAAACAAAAAACTGTAACTGTAACTGTAAAAAACACCAACAACTCATGCTACATTGCAACAAGAGAAAAAAACAACAAAAACCCATCATTTATTTTCCACACTTGAGAATATGAGCTTGGTTGAGGGACGCAAGAAAGAGAAAGAGTCATTAAATGGTTGACATTAGAAAAGACGTGCGTCTTTACCACTAAAAATGGACAAATTTGTTATGAAACAAACATGAAGTATCATTAAAAATTACATCGGTTATTTAAAAAATAACAAGAAAAAACCCCCAGCCCGGAATCGAACCTGGGTTCTTTTCACTGCTATGATGAATTCATCGACGAATGGTAGTTCGAAGGGTGAGCCATCACCAAAGCGGCCATCCCCTTGTTAAATTTGCCGCGCAAAAGCATTGCGGGTAGTTTGGCAGGTGATCGATGGCTTTTTTTGGTAGTCGATGAATTCAGCGACGTAGAGTCGATTACCTTTACTGCAGGGACACCAAAACACGAAAATTTTTTTACCATTTGTACCGTCACGCTCATACACACACACACAAATGTTCAGTTATATATTTCGATTTAGTTTTTTTTGCTATCGATGCGCCACTTTCTTTACTGTTCTGTTTGTTTATCTATTTCATTTATAGATACACAATTTACACATACGATCACAGCAAACACATAAATTCACACAATTTATTTTTCCGAATAAAATAATATTACTTTACTAAAGGGCACCTTAGACCAGCGGGTTGTCGGGCCGACTTTCGACTCTGGCCGACTCATCTTCCAGTGTAAGGTGAAGTCGGCTGGTGTAAGGCGAAGCAATGCCCAACACAAAAGTCAGCCTGACTAATTGTCGGCCGACCAGTCCGCAGATCTAAGGTGCCCTTAAGTTGAACTAATTAGTCTGCTTTAAAAAATTTCTTTAAATTATTCCTGCGGAGAAATATGTCTATCACTTTCGGTTGCTGCAAATGAACTGATTTGAGATGGCTACGTGACCCAGCACTCACGCTCACCATTTCCTCTTGTTGGCCTCTTTTTTACCCTCACTCATTTTTTGACTGCTTTTCTCTCTTTACCTTCATAAAAATTAGTTTCGTTGCAATAGCGAAATTGTTTCGTCAACAATAAATGTTGGCAAACCTCCGAAATAAAAAAAATAATAAATATAATATTAAATCAAATATCAATAGTTTAAATCTAATGCAGTTGATTTTTTTTTAATTTTTAACCCTTTTTCTACACAATTCAAATTAAATGAAATTGTTGCAGGAACGAAAAGTAAGTTCTTGCAGCAACGAAATGAAAAATTGTCGAAGAAATCATGTATGACATTTTTCATTGCAGCGACTACCAAATTGTCTGATATACGAGACTTTTCATTGTAGCAACGTAAAATCATTAACGAAAATGTTTCATCCATACAACGAAGAATTATTCTTTTAGTGTACAAATGGCCGATTCGTCACTTAAAAGTTGTATCATTCAAATTGGAAAACCCTTTATATGGCATCAATTAATATGTTTTTATATTAATTAAAATTTTCTAAATTTAATGAAAAATATTTCTTTTAATTTGTCCCCAATAGGTGTTAGTTTAATTCAGAAACACATACCAAGAAGACAATTTATGGAGGAAAAACACCAAGTTGTCTGTTATCACATGAATATCTCGTTGATATTTATGCAAGTGTAACCACCATTTGCAACTCTCATACGCCTCGCATCACTGCCACAGTATGTGAGAGAAAACCGCAAATGCTTAAAGTTCTGCCACCACAACCAATAGCGGGGGAGAGTAATAAACATTCGGTCAACACCCTATAGAGAAATTATTTAATGCTTACCATGAAGTAGCAAGATACATGTACAGGATGCCTAAATGTATGGGAACATTTCAAGAATATTTCCATCTGTATCTTACACACCATAAAGTTCACAGTTCGAAGAACGTGTGTACTGTAGACAAAAAAAAAAAACTACACAACAATCATGAAAACATTCCGACTTGTATATTGAAGTAAATAGTTTATTAGTTGCTCTTCAGTTTACCAAATAACTTTCAACTAAAATCTTTCAGTAAAATTTGCCGATTGTATAATCAATTACTGATGAAATTGAGTAACTATAAGTACATAAAGTGTATCAAATATGTACTAAAAATACACAAAGTGCATTCAAAATTCCAATCAAAAAGTTCATATTGTGCAAAAGGAGAAAATATATATCAAAAGTGTGAAAAATGTCTACCAAAATGTTTATCAACGAGTGCATAAAGTCTACAGCAGTTATATCAAAATGTACATAAAATGTAACCAAAAGAAAATAAAATGTACCAGACGCTGTACCAAAAATTCCATAAAGTATTCCAAGAAATTTACCAAAAAGTACATAAACTTTATATTTAATGGAAACGGAATTGGAGTCGGAGTCTTGGATATTTGCCTGGAGTTGGAGTTGTACAAATTTGGACGACTCCGACTCCAAGTTTAGCGTTTCAATCAAAGGTCAAAATATTCGAAAGAATAATTTGCTGAAAGATGTTTTGGTTAATACATATTTTTATACCGTATTAGATAAAACACTTGTCGCCGAAAAGAGAATACGCATCAAATGTGAATGTATTGGCGTATTTGCTCCGAAAGAAATTGGTGCAATTTAAAAAAAAAATATTTTTTTTTATTAAACACTTTATTATTTCAGCTTTAATTTATATACAGAAACAGTTAATTAATAAATTATGGTATAAAATACAAATTAATCAATTTTTATATAAAGGGGAGGAGCTACATATAAAGGGTGTTCCAAAAAACTTTCCGAAAAAATTAAACGCGCGATAGCTTGGATCAATATGATTTTTTTTTGTTCTAGCACCACTGTTCTAACGGCTACCGTTTTCGAGCTATACCGTCTCAAAAAATAATGCACTTGTAAATGCATTTAATTCATTTTAAAACAACTTAGTTTTTTTAAACATTTTTATCTGAGTTAAGTGTCAAAAAAAAATTGTGAAATTTTTTTCAATTTTTCTTTCAATTCGATTCGCGATGAAATATTCAAATGCGGAGTTTGTTTTTTATTATGGCAAAGCTGATGGGAATTCATTGGCAGCGCAGCGTATGTATGCTGAAAATAAAGAATACATTTTTTTAACAATTAATTCAAAGAAAATTTATTTAAAAATTGAAAGTTGTTTTTGAATTTTAAGAAATGCATTCACAAATGCATTTATCTTTGAGATTCAATAACAAATTGTGTAATCATGGAAAATTAGTTAAAGTGCCTTGAACCAAAAAAAATAACACATTTTTTGACTTTTTTTTAGAAATTGCTCAAAAAAAGTTCTTTAGTTGAGGAACGACTATTGTCATGATTTGTTTTATATCTCAAGATGTCTAGCTTCAATTTCCATTTTAAAATTCTGCAATCGGATATAAATTGCAAAAGCTACAGGCTGCTGAATATGGAATTTTTAGTCCCTTTAAATAAGTGAACCGGAGTGTACGTATAATGTTTTGTATGGCGGTTATATCTCACAACAATGACGAGGTATTGTTAAATTCTTGGTATCGCTAAAAATGTTCCAAATCCATAGCCGCCAATTAAATTAGTTTGTTGGGCCGCCGTGTGCAATAATTTTGTCTGATCGCGGAATTGGTCTAATCACGGAGATGCCACCTGAAATGAAAATTTAATCTGAAATGGGATGGTGTAAACGGCAAAGATTAGAGAACAAGGTTATCGCTAATCTAGCGGCGATAAACTGTTGCCTAAATGCCGCATTATTTGCTGATTTATCGAACGCGTAATTGTTAAAGAGGCAAAATGTACAAAGCTGAAGGCGCAAAAATTGCAACCATTTTACACTTTGTTGCGATAAAATATTCAACTTTTGTTTGATACGGAAAACCACATCCAAATGAATCAATAGTCTTGTTTTGCTTACAAGCAAGCGATTATCGCTTGTTAAGTTGCAAAGAAAACGCCAATTTAGCGCGATAGGTCATTTTATTCAAAAATATGAATAAGGGTTGAAAACGGAAAAATTTGACCAAAAAAAATTATTTAAATCTTAGCGAAAGTGATTCTCGTCGCTAACTGCTTCATACAAAATAAACGAATATATAAGCAAGCGGTGTAACCAAAACATGGTTAATGTTTCTTGTCAGGGTTGTTAAGTTTGTTTAGTTTTAGTCAGCAAAGTGTACATACCGTACTCGTGCAACCATTAATGTTAAAAAGAAACTGTAAACCACTACAACTACGACCGACTTCTTGTGATGAACGTGTACTATGTGTGTGTATGAGTTTAACACACTTGCTCGTATGCATTTGAGTTTTTGCTTGCTGCCACAAAGGAAGCTGCATCATGAGCATAAGATATTGTTTCGCAAATAAATGCAAGAAGTGCATGCAACAAAACCGACACATACAAACACAGACCTATACATGAATTTGTACACTCTTCAAAATACTTTAGTTGCTACATAAAATGCAGCTAAATGTGCCCTCCATGCAGTAGTACAGGGTGGTGCAAAAAAAAAAACGAAGGGTTCCATTGTCTATAATTTCTATATTTTAAACTTTTTTTATTACACTTCATTAATGTGGAATTTGGTTAATTTAAACTTGAGTAATAACGTCTCGAATGTGACGCCATTCTCAGCTTCTCATTGTCTTGCTCTTCCTAAGACGTTTATTAGATATTCCAAATATTTCACTTAGCGTCGCTAATCATCCGCTGGGTTATGTAAATAATATAACTCACAAAAAATAAGAACGTTGTCCCACTTAGTCTGCAAGCTTCAGCTGACGGAAGCTCTGTGTCCGTCGGTGGTGCAATGGTTGGTGTGCGCGCCTATTATACACGAGATCTTGGGTTTGATCCCTGCTCTGACCACCTTAAATTTCCTCGCATATTGACGGCCATAATATCGGCAATTTAGCAATCAGAAAACATTTTTCAAATACCGTTCGGGATCGCTGTAAAACTGTAGATCCCAATCAGTGAGTATAAATCTAGAAAGCGCACTGCTCACTGGTTGCTCTCCCAATTGTAATGGGAAACTATTTATTTTTGGTTTACTCCTGAAGTTTTTGCCGCTCAGCTTGATTTTATTGAACAATTCGCAGCTTTTTCGATTTCATCCGCTATATTCTTCAGATCATTGTCGTTATCTAAATGGACCATGTAACCCACTCTAAGAGCTGATTGCCTATAGTCTGATTTTAACTGCCCTCTCAGCGTTGGTGTCTTCCATCGTATTCGAATATTGTGACGGCGTTCGCGATTCCGAATTTCAGTTCTGGAATCTGCACCAAGGTTTAATCACACATCTTTTCTCACCAAGGACCTCCTTGGCTGTTTCCTTCAGCGTTTAAGCAATGCCTGACTACGTATTTTGAATGTCCTGTACCAAACCGAAGGGTAGAGTTTGATCGTACATCAGTAATATAGATGGGTCCTGCAGACGGTCCGTATTGTATTTTATGATTTTGCCTCTAATACCGGTGACAGCCGCTGAACGGAGACAGATGGTGCCCACTAACAGTTGGTGGATGCTATCAACTTCAGCACCACGTCTAGTTTTAACGTCCAGCAAGTAACGCAAAACATCTGGCTGAGAAGTGTATGGTCAATTTGATTGTAGGTTTGACTACCAGGCGATTCCGATCTATACTTGTGAATATTTCTGTGAGGGAATTTCGCTCGGCCGATTAAACAATTGATGGGGAATACAGAAATCTATAAGCCTGTCACCATTGTCATTTCTCACAGTTCCAAGCCCATGTCTTTCTAACACTTCCTGTAGGTTGTTGTTGTCGTTGCCCACTTTGCCATTGAAATCTCTCAGAAATATTTTGACGCCACCAATTGACATGGAGTTTACAGCAATATCCAGTCGGCTATAGAACTCGTCTTTAACATTGTCCTCATCAGACTCAATAGGAGCACACGCCTGTACTACAGAAATCCTGCAGAATTTCTAATTAAATCTGGCAATGACGATACGATCAGATATTGCCGTGTATAATTTAAGAGCATTTCTACCCATAGTTGGAAAAAGAGGGCCGACTCTGTTTATACGTTGCGTATTATTGCCGGAGTAAAGAAAGCAGTGACCAGTTTATAATTGAGATTTGCCCCTGTTAAGCCAACACACTTCGGCCTAGGGTGCCCACATTGTAGCATCCCATAACTCGTATTACCTGTTCCAGTCTGGATTTTTCGGAGAGAATTCTTACATTCTAGGTACCAATCATAAACCGTTGTTTAAAGCCAAATGTCGTAATCGAGGGTGGATGTTTTTCTCTGAATTTGTTGACGTTTAATTTGACGTAATTTAAGACAAATGATTCATTACACCACCGCAGGAGTTATATTTTTTTTTGTTTTTAGGCTTGCTGGAAAGGTCTTTGGGAGACCTTTCAGAATTAATAAAACAAATTAAAACAAACTGAAATCGCCGAAATACAGACGTTAAAAAAAATTGAAAAAAAGAGAAAAGATTGTGCACATAACCTCAATTTGCTCAGCTATATGACAGGTAGCTCATAATTGTTTTATTCTCTTAAAATATAGCCCTATCCCTTACCTTTCCCAAAATGCCCTAAACGAAGCCCAGAGGTCTTACCGTTCCAAAAATCGAAATAACAGCGCACATTTGTTTTTGTAAATTAACACCTTTAAGATTTTATTTTGTTGAAATTTTTGGCTGACGAATTGGGGGAACTTTGAAATGGTAAGACCTCTGGGCTTCGTTTAGGGCATTTTGGAAAGGTAATTGGTAGGGCTATCATCTTTTAAGAGAAAAAAACATAAGTTACCTGCCACCTGGCTGAGCAAATTGAGGTTGTGTGCACATTCTTATTTCTCTTTTTAAATATTTATTTTAACCCTCTGTATCTTTTATTGACTTTGAAAAGCCTCCCAAAGACCTATCCAACAACCCCAAAAGCAAAAAAATCTGACCACTGGTTCTGAAGTTAGCAATTTTACCCTACTACCCTCCGACCACCAAACCGAAAATTTTCAAACTGCTGCCATTTCGCCCCCTTGCATTTTCGGGGATGGTCGCAGTGGACATATTTTCGTGAAATGAGCCAAGGAGTACGCTAGTGACATTCGGCGGGTAGTGACTGACTCACCCTGTATTCTAAATATTGGTGACCGGAGATAAAGGAAATAATAGATATAGCGCGCCCATAGTCAACTTTGTTCACTAGGTGCTGTCCTGTACTACTGTCACTTTCACTGAAGTTTCCCATAATTCTCATTGACGTTCATTCAAAATTGTGGGAAATTTTTGTGAAACTAATTTAAATAATGGGAAATGTGACAAAATTTATGTGATTTTACATAATAGCATTTGTTGCTTATATAAAAAACAATTTCAAAGCCATGAGGCCGGTGTTGGGATATCAATAGGAGAAAACCCGTAAGACCGCCCAAAAATTAACACCCCGGAACGCCTTTTTAATTTAAAAACTTCCCCGCCCAAAACTGTAGCAACTTCTGTGGTCGCAGATGCCAAAACCGTTAAGAGTGTCTGAGGACTCTCAACAAGGAATGGAAGCTGCAGTGGGGGAAGAACCAATTTATTAGGACATGTACGGTGGTGACTTAGCTTTGCAATTCGATGGCCATCAGATATTCTGCTTTAAGTAACGTGTTGTATTCTTGATATTTTTGTTGGAAATTATTTGTCCTTTGATATGAAACTTAAAATTTTTATTATCATATTTTGTGACTTTTTTTTTTTTGGGAACAAAAAAAATCCCATTTATTGCTTTCAACGACATCTAGAAAATTACCCATTACACTAAAATTTTCCCAACACTTGTAGTTCATCTCTTTGTTTACTTTATCTATGACCGGATCCACCAAGAAACAAGAAATTTCCCAATATATGTTAGTCTAGACACAAACCAAAGCAAAAGTACCCAATATAGTTGATAATACTGGGTTGTAGCATAATAGTGTTAAAAACAGTTGCATCATTTTTTTCATTTAGCCCCCATCCCGCAACATGCGATAAGGAACTTCGTTCCTTTTGCTCCTCCCTGTGCATGTTGCAACTCTTTCAATCCCTTGTCAGATGTTTTATTATCCTCCTTGGAATAGTGAGCAGGCTTTAACAAACAAAAAAAAAACAGAAACAGTAGCGATACATATAAGCAAAAACATATACAAATTTATGTTGTAAGCGCATTGCAGCAAATAGTCAAAGCATCAAATAGTCAACGCGTCAAATTGTCAAGAGGTTTTAGTTGCTTGCTGTGTATTGGGTTTTGAGATGATGATGGTGATGACGATGATGATGATGACGATGATGTTGATGACGTTGCTAATGGCTCCTGCTGCAGCTATTGCTGGGTGGTTGCATAGGATGTTGTTGCATGTTGTACTTGTTAGCATTTTAGCTTTTATTATCGCCAAAAAGTGGTGATACTCCTATTATTCATCAAAATAGGTTTCATGGTTTTGATGTTTTTCAGTTTGATGCCAACTTTTCTGCTAACAATTATGAAGTTTATGTCATACCACATTTTTGAAAAGCGAAATTTAATTAGAGAGCAAAATATGTTTAAATAAATGGACGCTTTTATAAATCTAACTATGATATTAAGCCAAGGATGAAGGTTATTTGATTAGTTAGTACGCGGTTTATGTTTCCAACAAGGCCCTTCATGTACGCTGAAAAATCTGTCTTTTTTATTGTTTGGATGCAAATGCATTGTGCGTTTGGAGCTTGTAGGAAATATTGTATACTTGTGTCCAAACACATTGTGTTTGCTATTCAATATCACCTGATGGTGATATATATATTGATTATTCTTATAATATATGTGTTTGGTGTCCAACTATCTATTTTTTTTGTGATACAAATACATCTGTGTTTGTTGCATTATTTATGCTCTGACATAAGTAAGATAATAAATGAAGCACAAATATATTATTCTAAGTTAATGTTGTTGTATGCGTGCAACTTCTCATTCAGTTACTTTACTTTACTTTTATTGACTATATTACAACCTCGTGAGGGCAGACGTCTTACACATATTAATTCAACAAACAAATTAAACAAATTTCAACATATTCATCCAACTGGCTCTATCCTTCGCCTTTTCCCGCCAGTTGGTAACACCAAGGATACGGAGGGATTCTTCTGCCTGGTCTTTCCAGCGGAGTCTTGGTCGTCCCCTTTTCCTGCTTCCATCGGGTACGTTATCAAAAATCTTTCGCGCTGGCTCATCTCCATCCATTCTCATAACATGGCCTAGCCAACGCAATTGGCACCCTTTGATTCGTCTAGCTACGTCCACGTCAGAATAGAGATTATATAGGTCTGCGTTCCAGCGACGTCGGTACTCGACGTTTTCCCTAACAGGACCATATATTTTACGGAGAATTTTTCTCTCGAAAACTCCCAGTTGTTTTTCATCCGCTTGCGATATGACCCAAGTTTCGGAGCCATATGTCAAGACAGGTAAAATGAGAGTCTGATATAGCTGGACTTTTGTCCGTCGAGAGAGGGCTTTGTTCCTAAACTGCTTGCTGAGCCCAAAATAACATCTATTTGCAAGCACAATTCTCCTATATATCTCCAGGCTGACGTTGTTGTCCTTGTTCACGGCGGATCCAAGGTAGACAAATTCATCTACCACTTCAAACTTTAATCGGTTGTCACCGTTCAAGTTCGGACCAAGTCGAGAGGTTTCTCTAGTCGTTGACACCATCAATTTTGTCTTGCCCTCATTAACAGCTAGACCCACCTTCGCTGATTCATTTTCGATTCTTGAAAATACTGCCGTAACCTCTCGCAAATTTCGCCCAATGATGTCTATGTCGTCAGCATACGCCAGCAACATATGGCTTTTCGTGTTAATGGTCTTGTTCGTATTTACTGCAGCCTTTCTCATTATTATCTCCGTTAAGATGTTGAAGAGATTGTACGAAAGTGTGTCACCTTGTCTAAGTCCTCGCTTTTTAGTGAGGTCTTTCCCCACTTTCACTGCTGATTTGGTGTTGGTCAGCGTCATTCTACAGAGGCGGATCAGTTTTGCCGGAATACCAATTTCAGACATAGCTTCGTACAGTTTTCCCCGTATGGGGCTATCGAAAGCAGCTTTGTAATGTATCGCTTTGCTTTTCGTGGGTATTTTCCAGGATTTGGCGTAGCGTGAATATTTTGTCAGTTGTGGACTTGCCTGGTCTAAAACCAATCTATACTATCTTCCACTATCATTACCTTCTGACCTTCAGTGGAAGAATCTGAGTGGAGTAGTGCTGAAAAGTGGTCTCTCCACATTTTGAGCACACACTGTTTCTCAGTCACCAGATTCCCATTCTCGTCCTTGCAGGAGGGCAGCCCATTATTAGGCCCGTTGGTCGGTCTTCTTACCCTCTGGAAAAACTTACGGGATTCACCATTCATCCTGCACATTTCGGTTCTTTCACTCTCTCTCTCTGCTCTCACTGTCATTTTCTTCGCCTAAATAGTTGGTTTTCCTCCCTTCTCAGCCCCTTGTACCGATCACTCGCAGCACGCGTTGTAACTGACTGTTACGTTGCCATACTTGCAGCGTCTTTTTCATCAGTTGCAATGCGACATTCTTCGTCGTACCATGGATTATCCTTCTGCGGTTTTTGATAGCCAAGTTCAGTCATTGCAGCGATTTTCAAAGAGTGCGAGATGTGCTTCCACTGCGCATCTGGGTCTTCTGGAGGGGGGGTATTCTGCTCCAGCAGGAGAGAGAGTTTCTGTCGATAGGACATTGATATCTCCGGTATTCGTAGCTTGTCAATATCGATCTTTTCCTGTGTTCGGCTCCGTACGTTTTTCGCCCTGCTCAATCTCGTGCGAACTTTCGCAGCCACCGGGTAATGATCCGAGTCGATATTGGCACCTCGAATCACACGTTCATCCATTACACTAGAAGAGTGCCAGCCATCTATTACCAAGTGATCAATCTGGTTCTTAGTCCGTTGATCAGGAGATATCCAGGTCGCCTTATGAATGTCCTTAAGCTGGAATCGTGTGCTCCTAACTACCATGTTCTTTGCAGCGGCGAAGTCTATCAGTCTTATTCCATTATCAGAGGTGGTATCATGTAGATTGTGACTACAGATGGTTGGTCGAAAGACACTTCCTTTCCTAGTTTGGCATTAAAATCGCCTAGAATAATGTTAATGTCGTGGTCAGGGCAGCATTCATACACATCCTCCAGGCGCTCATAAAATGTTTCTTTGACCTCATCATCTTTATCCTCTGTCGGTGCGTGCACACAAATTAACGAGATGTTGAAATATTTCGCTTTGATGCGAATTGTGGCTATGCGGTCACTCACTGGGTTGAACCTTGAAACTAAGTGTCGCAGTCTCTTGCCTACTATGAATCCGCACCCAAATTCGTGCTTACGCTCATGGCAGGTGTCGATGTTTTTCTTTCCGGTGCAACCATATCCTGTCCATCGCATTTCCTGGATCGCTGTGATGTCAGCTTTATATTTTCCGAGGACATCCGCCAGTTGGAAAGTGGCACCAGTCCTGTATAACGTTCGAACATTCCAGGTACATATCCTTAAATCATGGACCTTATAATGTTTGCGAGGGTCGTCAACAGTTGGGGGGTTTCTTTGTTCATTATATTTTCTGTGTATTTTCATTGTCGATATAATGGTGGCGGGAGGCAAACCCAGCCCACCGTGGTTTGCATTTTAGTGATTCATAAATATTCCTGTATTCACGTGTAAATGACAGATGAAGTGAGTCTTATGTTGACTGATCTTTTGCGTCTTACATTCATATATTCAGTCGTCAATCGTTCACTCGGCAGAATGCGCTGACAAATGCGCTTAGTCGATCAAATAAGTATGAAAAAATATAATAAATAAATGATCAGCTGTTGTATTGTGCATCTGTCGTTCAAGTATCTGTGAACTATCAAAGTGAGAAATGATATTGAGGATACAAACTGAAAAAAAAACAATAACTTGAAGCCCGATCTTTTAGTCAGAGGATCGGATCGGCGGACCAACTGTGAACATTTAAAGAAATTTGAAAAATCACCAGTATTTATAATCGTGTGGTAAAGTGGTGTATTGTTTGGTGATGTTGAAAATACGTGAGAGACAACAATGAAACGACAAACAAAAGGACAAAAAAGTGCATTCAGTGCTGGTAAATTTAAAAACGTCGCGTTTAAATCCTTTAATTTTTGATGTGTTAACATCTATAGATGTGGGTAGGGATTTAACTCACAGAGTGAACACATCCAATCACAGTTTGTCCGACTGCGATCACAGATTGTTTGGCGTTAAACTCCTCCGAAACGGCTGGACCGATTTATATGAAATTTTGTGTGCATATCCGGTAGGTCTCAGAATTGGAGAACATCTATTTTTCATACCCCCAAAATGAAAAGCGTGACCCACCCCTATATAGAACACAGGTTTGTCCGACTGCGAAACACAGATTGTCAGACTGCGAAAAAAACACACACTGATGTAGCGGCAGCGAATAGTTGTCTAGTGGGGGTCGGAGCTCTCTCAGAACAAAGAGAATAATGACGTGGTTATACGTATATAAAAATGAGATAGCACGAGAGCAACAAAAATTGTGTGAACTTGTGTAGCGTATGTACGAAAATAACAATGTACATATGTATGTACATGTGTATGTTGCTTTGCATTCTCTTTGTTTTTTGTGGGAATAAAACAAAAAATATTAAGCAGGAAAATAATGACACATGTGCTTGCGCTGGTCTTAAAATAATGTTAAGTATTAATATTTAAATGTAACATCATCATATGATTGAACGCTGTTTTTTATTTTCCAATGTAACATTTACTAATGTGTTCATAGAAATCGAATAGGTACCGTGTAACACAAAACTGTTAACACATCGCCCGTGAGTTCGAACACTCATTGGATTTGTTTTAATTAGTTATAAATGTAGATTTGTATTAGTAAAGTTAATTAGAAGAAATAATATATATGTATATATATTGAAAACAAAAAATATTTCAATATTATATTATATTGCTATGTTTGGGCAGAAACACGGATATGCTTCCATGTAAATAACCGCGTGGTTGGGAGGAAGTGCACCCGTGGTTCTATGAAAGTATACAGATGTTTTGGGTGGAAACACAAGGGTGCTTCCTTATAAGTATATGTATGTTTGCGATGAATCACGCATATGGGTATACGTACAAGCATACATGTTTGCGAGGATATTTACCAATGTTTACATTTAAATATAAATGAGTTTGGGACTTGCAAATATCCGAATATATGGAGTGTGTTCCAAATATATGCATGGTTCCTGCAGAATGTATTTTGTGAGAATACGTTACAAAGGCTGTTTATGTCAGCGTGCACAAGTATAAGCGCCGAAATTGAGCCTTATTGATGTCGTCGTCAAGGTTTATTAAATTGACGAATTCCTTAATTAATTGAATGCATTTGTTGCAATACTATTTAAATGCTTTCTAAGCGAAACCGATGAATTAGCGGGACTAGTTGTTTTGGATGAGATCACAGCTATGATTATCATTCATTTTGTATGAAGATATACATTTTAACACTAGAAATTGCCGCTTACATTTCCATCTTAAGCAATCGCAAAGTTGTCAATACAAAAAATTCAGCAAAACGACGATAGATGTCGTTGTTGTGCATTCAAATAGAAAAAGAAGAAAATCTGTTTGCAAAAATGACTTATACAGATTGGATCAAAAGTCGCGCCTGCGTGTAAAAATTGAATAACTTTTTTGTTTATTAGTATTTTTTATTGATTTTTTTTTTAAAATATAATATTATCTTTGTATGACCTAAATTTTAATTATGAAAAATAATGTCAGAGAGATGACTACCATTTTCATCGATGCACAATTGGGCTCTTAAACAGGCGTTTTGCATAACTGCACGCAAGGTTTCAGGCTCTATTGCCCTGATCTCAGCTTCAATGTTGTTCTTTAGCTGCTCTATAGTTTGAGGCTTGTTTACATACACTCGTTCTTTGAGTTAACTCCGTAGAAAATAATCAGGGGCAGTTAAATCCGGTGAACGTGCTGGCCAATTATTGATTATTAATTGATTATTAATTGAATTATTAATTGAGCGCCCATTGGAAAAGTAAAATTCTACCACTTTCGTTCGTTGCTCAGTCGTTAAATTTTGCATGGTGGTGTAACACGAATCGATGAATAAAATCTGAAAAAAAAAAATAAAAAATATTAATAAACAAAAAAGTTATTCAATTTTTACACGCAGGCGTGACTTTTGGTCCACCCTGTACAAATGACTATATGTATGACAAGCAAAATTGTAAAATGGTTGTCATGGTTTTAAAATAAATTTGTATATTTAAAATATTTGATTTAAAACAAAAAATAAATATTAACTAAATGTGGATTTATTTGTTTCTTGTGAATAAAAACAAAATCAATTTTAACTCTATTTTGATATAAAGAATACAAAGTGAATATTAAATATTGTAAAGTTATGCAAATGTTATAGTTTCTGTCTCTGGCTTTATGTTAATTTATTTGTTTTCTGATCCAATATTTTGTCCAGTGGCCTTTGGATTTTCTAACAGCTTTATACGGCGAGGCATGCTGTTGCAAAAATTTGCCGTCATTTCTGCTGGAATCGCAGCCCAAGTTTCTTTTACTCTATCCCAAAACTGGTTGAGCATCTGTTACCTGGCGAGCTGAGATTTTATGTAACTCAAAAAGTTTTCGATCAGGTTTAACTCCGTTGAGTGCGCTGGACATTAAATAGTTGTAAACAGTTGACTGTTTAATCAGTTTTTAGCTGTAAATATTTTAGCCGAATGTTTTGGGTCGTTGTCATGCTGAAAATCACACATTCATTAGCAAGGCCCGTTTTTTCAATAGCAGCTGGAAAATGATTTTGCAGAATTGAAAGATATGGTTCGTTTTTCATAATGCTTTCAGGTTTAACCAGAGGAGCTACTTAATTCGCTGAGATACATCCCCATACCATCCACAACCATATTTTATGGTTTGTGTTACTGCATTCTGGGTAGTAGTATTTGGATATTTTTGGTTCGGTACCAAGCACGACCATCCGACTCAAATCGATTGATTTTAGTCTCGTCAGACCATATGAACTATTATTTAAAACGTATCGAATTGAATACTTTACCTTCTTCCAATCAGCCGCTGTCCAGTTTTCTTCTTCAGAAAGTTTTATATTCTTATGTGATAAAAATGATTAATTTTTTACTCTGCAGCCTTAACACCCAATCAATTGAGACTTTTATTTAACGTTGTTAGTGCCCCAGCTGGGGTTATTGCATTTTCCCTTGTCCTAAATTTTTCCAAATGATGACAAGTGCGTTGGTCAATATTTATGGAACGTCCAGGAACAGTAGAAGTTTTAATATCTTTTCCGTGTTGTTCCCTGAATCGTCGTATGACTTAAATTAAACTGTTTTGCAACGTTCCAAGCTGAACTATTATTTTTTAATAATTCCATGATTTCAACTACGTTAGAGGCTCTCATTTTTGATCACCACGTGGGCAATAATGAGCAATTGAAAAAAATAACAGTAAATGTATGAGCTATTTGATAGTTCTTTTGAGTTGCTGTATCGTTAAAGAGTTGAGAAGAGTGCAATATTGTAACATTGAGGAGAGTGCGTAATTGTAACATTTAGATTTGTTTACATATTGTGCTCTTTTAAACATTGTATGTTTAATTGTTGTAAATATATTTAAGAGTTCAGTATGAAAGGGACCGTATCCAAGTAAAATTTAAAAAAAAATCTGTAGTTTTGTTATTAAACCGTGTTACAATTTGTAATTTGATGAGAAGTTCCCAAACAATTACCGAATTTACATTGGTGCAACACTTATCATCCGTGCATACAACAAAATTCAAGTAAAGAGTTTTATTTGTGAATGTAAAGGGTTTTACTTGTGACTCTAGTAATTCTCAATTATTTTATGGTAACTGTTGTACAAGTGGTCAAATATTGTTAAATATTGATTACCAGGCTATTATGCAAGAAACGAAAGATGAAAAAAACTAATTGACGACCGAATTCGAGAAGGCCGTAAAGATGATAGGTGACCTGAAAGGACAAGTTAAGGACCTGGAAAGGACCATATATGGGGATGAAGTAGATGACGCCGAGTCTATGGACGAGGGGTTGCCGAGCTTCAGCGAAATGGTTCTCAAGCAAAAAGCCTATGAGGCATTTTTGGAAGATAAACGTCAGAACTTTAAGTTTGGCAGACTATGAATTAGTTAAAAAATTATTTAAGGACTACCTTCGCTGTGGTTGTTGTAGGGTTGTCTGACTCCTATGAGGAGCAGGGTTGAAGATAAATCGTCGGTTGCTAAGGGTCACCAAGCTGGGTGGGGACAAGTGGCTTCCCCAGTTGCCCAGGGAATCTGGCATCATGGCCTTTTACGCCGTGAAGTACATACTCCATTGCAGAGTCCTGGTCCGCAAAGATAAGAGGACGGGGGTAACGCAATGCAGAAATTGCCAATGCTATGTGCACATAGCGCTGAACTGCAGCTTGCCCCATCGCTGCTGCAAATGTGCCGGGTCCCACGGCGCGGGCAAATGTACCATTTCCACTCAATCACATGGTGTGGGAATGACCATCGGTCCTGACCCGGTCATTGGAGCTCCAATTCTTCGGCCGGATCAATCGCTCCGTTGTATCAACTGTTCAACTGACGGGCACACAGATAGCGCCAGTTAGTGTCCGTCGCGTCTGAAATTACTTCGCGAGAAGGCTGAAACCATGATGCGGCATTTTGTCGTTCCCGGAGGGGTGACGTTGCATAGTGCACTGGCCCAATTTGAGACCATTGATGCCGACTGCCGTCGGATGTTCCGCATGGACTTCACGTCCTGCCGCTACAAACTAGGCGCGTTCATGCATGATTACACCGAACTTGGGGATGATAATTTGAAGTGTCAGGCAATCCTGGGGCTTTTAATGGCCTGACGGCCAAATGCAAATATTTTGTACAGTAATGTTTAGGAGAAAGTTTTAAACTAGTTTTTAAGTTTTGTCGTAGTTTTTCCTTTTTTTATAATTCCTTTTTCGGTCATTTTTGTTTAGATAACTGTGTACATATTTTTGAAGTACCGGCCTCGCTGGACTTAAAGCAATTGCCAGGACATAATGAATGTAGTTTTCGGAAAATTTGTTAATGATTGAACAAAATTTGTATGTATATATTTTAAGTCTTTATTTTGGATTTTATTTTGTTGTATTATTTAGGAATAAATAAATATTGAATTGAATTGATGTGGTCGGCGGCTACAGTTCCGAATGGAAGTTCATTGCGCCACGAATAAAAATACGACAAGGTCGTAAATACATTTAGCGTAAGTCATATACGGCAACACTCGACACGCTATGCGTATCTCCAATAACGAGCTCGTGTTAAAACATAAATCACAGATAAAAGAACTCGTAAATAAATATAAATATATATATATTTAATATAAAATCTTTCGGCTCTCTCGCTCGCTCGCTCTAAATACTTTCACTTCATTGCGCTCGATCGGCAGCGAGCCGAACATATTTTGGGAGCAAGCAGAGGGCGAACGAAAAAGATCGAATCTCTGTTGCAAAAAAAAAAAAAAATAAGCAAAATATACAGGGGGTATCCATGACACAGCTGATCGAGCATATAGTAGGAAATTGATAGAAAACAGAGTGGATAGGCGAGAGAGTGATAAGCAATCAGAAGCAACTCATGCAGCAAACTAAGTTTAAATTGTGTTTGATTGATACTAATGATAGCTAAATAATGTTTTATGTTGGTTGTATCGAACGAAAATATGCACTCCTTTTATTTCTGTTCGTTTTCTGTCCAACCAAAGAGTAAAATACAACAGCAATTTGAACTCCATGAAATGGCCTACTACCTCATACGCATCGAGAGAATGTAGAGAGAGGCGCACAGACTCTTGGCTATTGCTCTATGAACTAACTGTGGCTAGTTTTATTTAAAATGTGGATTGTGACGGTTGGATATACACAAAATCGGGCCGCCAAAATAATGAATAAGAAAAATATGTTTCTTCCGACGAAAATAGCTATATTCGCTAAATGAAAATTTACAAGGAATATAAAATGTCAATAAAAGATTCCCAAAAAACTCATTGACACAAATTACCACATCCTTTATCATCATTATAATGCAACATAATGTTGATCTTGTCTCTCAATTTCCTCAATGTACAGACATGCAAATTCGAAAATAACATCAAAATGCACTCGTAACAAAGCAATCACAAATTATACACTCGCATAGTTAGAGCAGCTGCTAGGGATGAAAACAACTTAAAAATTTGGGCTCGTGATCTGAGTTTTCCAGCCTACTCGCGAGCTATTCGTACACTGCGCTCCTTCATTTTACAACTCGCTTGCGTGTATTATTTTCATAACTTCGACCGTCCCAATAGAACTTTTCCCGAATACTTCGGAGAGTATACAGAGATTGCGTATGGGACAACAAATACAACTCCACACATCTCGGCATACTTTGTACATAGAGTGCATATGCAGTTACGAAGATGACAAATTTGTGTTCGTCTCTAATTCAACTTCATACATCTTCACATACTTTATTTACTGAAAAAGTGTACATTGACGAAGCTTAAAACATTTTATTCGAGTTCATGATAGTTTTGATTGGATATTCTACTAATTAGCATACACTGTTTATTGAGAACGTGAATAGGGATAATGTGTTTATTCGTAATAAACCGTTAGTTGTGTTCGTTACGTGTAAGCGTGCGCACCTGTTTCATAAAAATATGTTAATAAAATACATATTCATCAGAATTCTATTGAAATTGTAAACATTAAATTAAAAATAAATGGTTTCCCGTTACATCCCATGAAGGGATTAGGGAGAGCTTCTCACAAACCAGTGAGCTATGCGCGTTCTAGTTTTAAACTCACTGATTGGGACCTACAATTTTACACCGGTTCCGAACGGTATTTTGAGAAGCTTTTTCATGGCTAAGTACTCGATAGTGTCGCCGTCACTAAGGGAGGTGACCGACGTCGAAAGAAATTTTAAGGTGGTCAGAGCAGGGATCGAACCCACGTTCTCATGCACAAGAGCCGCGCACACTACCATTGCAACAAACATTTCAATAAACAATGTAGCTAAAGGTAGAATAGAAGACATCAAGACAAAACACGAAAATTATCTGTAAACATTTCTATATACTTTGTATGGTATATTGTTTGTACCCGTTGTTTTTGCGAAAAGCTTAATCCCTTCCTCCTAATAATCACAGTTGTCACTCGGAGAATACCGCAGGGAATGACAGTTTTGTATGGATTTTCGTGTGGTTGTAACAGTGGCCTGTTTTATTTTACAAAATGTAGCTGGAAACCCCATTTATTGACTTATTGACATTGACATTCATTACGAATTTTGCGAGCTGAATCGAAGATATAAGCTATGACGCTCTTTGGTTTCAGCAGGATGGCGCACGAAGTCACACAACCCGATACTCGTATTATCAGCTGTCTTGGCGACGTTGGCTACCCGTAGTAGCGATTTGACACCGTTAGGCATTTTGTGTGTGGTGCCGGTAACGATCAATCCGAGGTCCAATTCCGAATATCGTTCGAGACATTCGTGAGATAGAGCCAGAAATTACCAACAAGACCTTGGCAAATAGGTTTGAGAGGATACGATTCTACAAAGCCCTCCGAGGCACCCACATAAATAAAATCGACTTCTATACATAATAAGAATCTTTATTCTTTTCAATAAAGGCGTAGTAGACTAAAAGAAATTGAGTTTGGAACATTTTAGTAGTTCTTCCAAAAATATGGTTTCATTTGGACCGCCTAAAATAGTCACGACACCAGTAACCCGAGCTTAATGGCCACCGATAATCACCGTTCACATCAACACTAAGAAAATGCCAATATCCACGTGGTAGCCGACTTAATAATTATAACCCCAGTTCTTTAATTTTTATTCCCGATTCACCGCAATCGTATCCAGAGTTCGAAGCTGTTACCGTATAATTCACATTTGTTGCTAGCCGATTACCGCCATTTGAACAGAAATAGTTTACGTACCTGTATTTATCTGTTATTCCCACAAAGGCAACCATTTTCACTTAAGAGAAAGTTTCTGACCCTGTAAGTTGTAGTAAGAACGGATTACTCATTAACACGTAAACTAACAAATACTACAGCATATACTGTGATATCATATCGTGGTATGCCACACAAGTACGTGTTGCTTGAACGTTCTTTATTGACATATCGCGTTATGATATCACAAATACAATATAGTGTAAATGTAGAAAAGGCCAGTGGTACAATAAATTCGAACTTAATGACTTTGGCCCAGTCATTGATGCTAATACCACCGTAAAAATGCAACACTGTGTGTGATAAAGTATATATGTATTCAAATTATTTCTGGTTTTATATAAAGGGTCCGCCAAATAATTTTTTTTTTTTTGAAAATGCTATAAAAAAAACTACTGAATATTTTCTCAAATTTCTTTTTTTTATTTGAAAATACAATCCTTCCGGTTAATAATGGAAAATAATTTCATTCCAATGGCTGCCTCGGCTGCCCATGCAGTAGCCTACACGACCGGTCCAATTTTTAAGCACATTATCGATTGTGTGCAGCTGTATTTCACCAATGGCTTCACGAATATTGTCCTTTAAAGCGTCAATTGTCTCTGGCTTGTCGGCGTAACACTTATCTTTGAGGGCACCCCACAAATAATAGTCCAACGGTGTCAAATCGCAGCTCCGAGGTGGCCAAGCGACATCATCTCTGCGGCTGATAATGCGATCTTCGAAAACAGGGCGCAAAACATCGAGTGCAGCTGCGGCTGTGTGGCACGTAGCGCCGTCCTGTTGAAACCAAATGTTGCCAATATCCTCCTCTTCAAATTTTGTGAACAAAAATTCGTTCAACATGGGCCGATAACGATCGCCATTGACTGTAACGGCCACTCCTTGCTCATTTTCGAAGAAAAATTACCCAATTATGCTTCTGGACCAAAATCCGCACCAAACAGTGACTCGTTTTGGGTGCACCGGCTTTTCAATGTATGCGTGCGGGTTTTCTGTGCCCCAAATGCGACAATTTTGCTTGTTTACATATCGGCAAAGATCAAAATGAGCTTCATTTGAAAATATGATTTTTTTTGGCAAAATCTGCATCTTCTGTAAGTCGATCGCAGGCCCACTTTCCCAGCGTTGTATACATAACCATATTCGTTCAGCGGAAGGATAAAACTAATTATCTGTCAAATCAGACATGAGCTAAGTGTTACCATTCACGAAATAAGCACTAGTTCAAAAAAAAAACATTTGATGGCGGACCCGTTAGATAGTGAGAAAATATTATTTAGGGAAAAAATGAATTTAGCTTTAAAAGAGATCTGTATAGTTTTTAATACCAAAATTAGAGTCGTCTAGAAATGCTATATTTGATGGATGAAAGGACTTCGTTATTTTTGACGTAGAATACGTCTTACCTTACGGTATGAGGAGTCATGTCAGGTTTTTATTGTTGTAATCTTTATTTCATTGAATTTGAGGAAACGGCTAGATGAATTTTTTTAAAATTTTTTTTGTAGGTAAATGAAGATGTTATCTTTCGTTTGATATACATTTCATATTGGTTGATATATTTCTAGTATTTTAATTTCTCAAATGAAAATTGTTTAAACACATACACTCAAACATATGTGTGGTGTTTGGTTGAGTGTTTTTGGTTGCTCAACATTGCTTAGGAACATGTATCTAGTAAAAAGTGAAACGAACAGCAAGCTAATGATGCTTGGCAACATATATCTAGTAAAATGTGAAACAAACAGTAAGCTAACGTAATAAAGCTTTTTTACGAAAGCTTCAATAAAGCTGTTGTAACATTAATTTTGAATTGTAAAGCGTAAAGCTTTCACACAACGCTCGAATGCTAATGCGAAGACTCGATAAGGTAAACCTTTTTTAATATTAGGGCGGCCCTCTCAACATTCGCAGAACTGATTTCAATAAAAATATTAATTAAAATACATAAATTAAATTAAGTTTAAAAAAAATTTAACATAATATTTTTTTTTTAAACGGACTTGAATCAAATGCCATTGGTAAATATAAAAACTACAGCAGACAGTTGTCCGAGGCCTTCGGCGACGGACTGTCCCTGCAGGCTGTGTCAGAGACACGGCCATTAAGTTTAAAGTAGAATACGCCATCCGATAAGACAGAAAACATATATAACAATAAATGATAAATAATATAAGCAAATGAATTTATTGTTATATATGTTTTCTGTCTTATCGGATGGGGTATTCTACGTTAAACTTAATGGCCGTGTCTCTGACACAGTCTGCAGGGACAGTCCGTGGCCGAAGGCCTCGGACAACTGTCTGCTGTAATTTTTTTGCTATTGTAACTGGTATGGGTATATTGGCCTCGTTGGAAGACATTTTAGCTACAATTTTGGTCTTCGAATATGGAATAAATACGTGTAAGCTTTGTGTTATTGCAGAGAGCAACATTTATTTTTTCTAATGTTTGAGCGTAATTATATAAATCGATGGCGTTTACAATTTGATTCTCCAGTGGTCGTTGCAAACTTGCGAAAGCAGCCGACCTTTTAAGAGCTCCTCGAACTCCATCGCAAGGTCCTTTGCCATGAGATGTAGCAAAAAAGTGCCATTCCGCGTTGCAACCGAAATCTTCTTCGTGATGTAATAGATTTATAAAATTTTTTCTATGTATATATTGGGCTGCTGATCCGTGAAGTAAGTAATATGGGCATTTCCAGAGAAAGTGCCACCCTATGTCGCATCACGTCACCATTGTAAATTGTTTATATTATAGGACCATGAAGTGCGATTGTTTTCTATTCTTTTACTAAATACTGAATGTAAGTAACTACATATTTAGTAAAAGTAAAGAAGACAATCAAACCAACTGGTCCTAAAATATAAGTAATTGTCGAGAGTGACATGATGTGACAAAAGGTTGACCTTTCTGTGCAAATGCCCATATACTTTATGTTGTGGCATATTCGATGTCTCGCAAAATTTATAAGTTTCTTTTGAAACAGATGGACAGCAACTGTATTATGTTCCAATATGTCCGAAATAATAACAAAAGTTATATGATCGACTTGTCCCTATAGATTTTTATAGTACGTCACAAACGGGTGAATCGTAGCTTGACTACTATTCCAGTGATAACTCTGTACAGAATCTTGAACTATGAAAGAATAATTTTCTGCAAAGTCGCAGATAGTCAAGCACTCTCCCGGATTTAGGTTATTTTTTACAGTATCGAGAAATTTATTTTGTTCTATTGCGACGAAACTGTGAACTTTTAGTTCTTTTCATACACTCTGACAATGAATCAATAAATTCAGCCCAATGAATGCACAATGTCACAAGACTTGAACGGTCAACTTGAACCCATTGTTTAAACCTTATCAAATCTGTTTTATTAAATACAAATGCAGATTGCAAAACATCTTTTAACATTTCATCTCCTGGATAAAATGGGCATTGGCCTAGATGACATTTAACCGTAGGTGGATAACATACCAACTGAGCCATCTATCCAATGTTGGTATGTTGGAATATTTTTTCCCTAAATAATATTTTCTCACTGTCTATATAAAAAACAGAAATAATTTGAATACATATGCATTAATATATACTTTATCACTATGAATGTCATATTTTTTTATAAAGATTATAATATATTTAAATTATTATTATGTTATTTTATTTTTAATATCTTTTAATAACTTCTTTTTTCATATCAGTTTTGATTCTTCTTATGTAAGCAGGTTTTATTGTAGTTTGCAATTTTCTAAACACCTCTACATAGACATACCATGTACATATACAGGGTGTCCCCTAAACTTTTGTCTAAACTTAAACACGTGATAGCTGAGAACAAAAGCTACAATGTTTGTTCTTACGCCAATTGCCTAGGTGGCTTCGTTTTCGAGATATTCGTGTTTAAAATAATTGCATTTTTGAATGCATTTTCAATAAATGCATAATCTACTTTTTAAATGAAAAAGAAATATCATTGAAAATTGCTTCAAAATTGATTTTAAATAATTTATTTTTTCGTTTGAAATGAAAACGAATTTTTTTTTAAAAAGTTTTCAATTAACGAAAATTTTCAAAATGAGAGCCTTGTTGCGTTATGCACTTAGATAAGCGGTCTCTTATTTCAGTTGTAGTTGTATTAATAGTCATTTCCTGTCGCATTTGATTTAAAATCAATTTTGAAGCAATTTTCAATGATATTTGTTTTTCATTCAAAAAGTAGATTATGCATTTATTGAAAATGCATTCAAAAATGCAATTATTTTAAACACGAATATCTCGAAAACGAAGCCACCTAGGCAATTGGCGTAAGAACAAACATTGTAGCTTTTGTTCTCAGCTTTCACGTGTTTATGTTTAGACAAAAGTTTAGGGGACACCCTGTATATTACACAGTGCGACAGTGGTTGGTACACATGAGAAATGTTTACAGAATATGAAAATATGCTTACAATAAAGAAATACGTGTGTCGGCGTTATGCTGTAGCACTTCAGAATTTTGAGAAAATCAATTTTTTATCCTTCGAAGGACCGTGGAGGTTCACTTGTAATGTAATACTATTATAAAAAGTTCTATAAAAACAAAATGGGTAAACCGATTTTAGTGCTTGGGCCAGTTTTGAAAGGGGAATTAAATTTGGATTTTTTTTTTTATTAAAAAAACATTTTTTTGTCCGCTAGATGGTGCTTTAGTTTTCATGTAAATTTATAAAATAACCAAAAATGTAATGTAAATGTAATGTAAAAATACAAAAATGAATATGAAATCTTAACTATTATTTTGTTTTACAAATGTTGGTCACTTACATTACATTATATTTTAGGTTATTTTTTAAATTTACATGAAAATTTGTAGCGGAGAAAGAAATTGTTTTTTTAATAAAAAAAATCCAAATTTAATTCCCTTTCCAGAACTGGCTCAAGCATTAAAATCGGTTCACCAATTCTGTTTTTATAGAACTTTGTATAATAGTATTACATTACAAGTGAAACTCCACGGTCCTTCGAGGCTTAAAAATCGATTTTCTCAAAATTCTGACGTGCTACAGCAAAACGCCGGGACACGTATTTCTTTATTTTAAGCCTATTTTCATATTGTGTTAACATTTCTCATGTGTACTCAAAAAAATTTGATTTTGTCGTACTGTGTTATAGCTATTTTGATAAGGGCGTATAGATTCATACAACTAAGAGTGTGTTTTTGAGGCGGACTTGAAGCACATTTTAAGTTATGAAAGCACATTTAAGTTATGAGAATGAAAGAAACGCCATCTTGAAATTTTGAACATATCGCACTCTAACTACAAAAGAGTCATAACTGAAAATTTTCAAATTTTTATATTTTGCTTAAAAACAATAACCAAGGACTAAATCTGTCCACTGTAAAAGCCTGTCGTCATTTTCTCTTCCCTTTCGTCAAAAAAATCCATATGAATGTGTCTATTATTGAGAATTTTCATACATTTTTTACTTAACAAATTTAGTCTTTTGTCTCTACTGAAACTTTGCAAATTTTGAGTTATGACTGTTTTGTATTTCGGGTGCGATATGTAAAGAACATTACGTTTAATCTCCAGAAAAAATATAAAAAAAATAAAAGTTATATTTTTTTCAAAATACTAATTTTAACATTTTTTCCTTAACAAAAATTTAAAACTTTTTTGAAAAATATATTTTTTCTATTAATTTTAAAAACTTAGATACTTACCAAACCATATCTAAAAGAAACAAAATAAAAACTTATATAGGAAAAAAGTTATACCTTTTTTGAAATAAACACTACATGAAAATTTCGAGAAATTCTATGTTGAAGAAGTACGGAGTTGTTATTTTTTTTCTAAAACAATTCAACTGTATTAATGCTGCCTCTTAAAACTACCAATTTACCAAGTTACATCAAAATCAGAGATATGATGTAATTTTACTGTGATCACTTAACATGGAATTGCTCCTGTAACAAAGTTATCACAATAACTCCGACTCCTGATGTCCAGTAAAGATATTAAACTTTAAACTACATTTTTACAATCGACTTATGCTGTTATGACTTGTGACCACAGATATAGCGAAAGGAACTTCGTTCCAACCGGGTGACCCCTGACATCTCCTGTAATTTTTTTATAAATTTCGATTTTTTAGAGTTTTTATATGACTTTTGATTTGATTTCTTCGAGTTGGCTGTGAGTTTTCCTATAAAATAAAATAATTCACATTAGATCTTAAAACAATTATTCACTAAATAACGTTTTTGTAAAAACCCTTTAATTCAAATTCAATCTTTGTCTTTTAATCCTTTCAGGTTCTTGGAAAGTGTCAACAAATCTCAATGTGTAAAAATATATTTTAAACGTGTAATAAATTGTTGCATAGCCGATAGGAAACCAATCCTAACGAAATTAATTTATCCTAAAAAAAAGTATCAACCAGAATAAAACAACATGAATGAAATGTATAATAGAATTGCAAATAGAACCCTGCCATCTGCAATGATCACTGACTTCTCACATTTAGACGAGTTGCTGCCATTACCACATCACGCCAATGCGTCCTCCCACAGCCATGCATGTGTGACTGATAAAAGTGAATTTTGTCATTGCCTATGTCAACGCCAACGGTATAATTTCTGTTGATTCGATTTGAGCGTTTTACTATCACTTTTTTGTCGTTTGTTGTTACCACAAATATTGAATTCTGTTGTAAGTGATGCTTAAACAGCGATAAATAATAAACCAGTTGGTGTGAAAAATCATCAGCATCAGCATCATCGTCAGCACCAGCGCGCCAATGCTGGTATCAGTCGGCGTGCAACAGTGAAGCAGGATTTTAGCGAGGCGTGAAAACAAAAATAAGGCAAATAATATCCTCGTCAGCATCAGTGTCAGCAATAAACTGAGCCTAATGAAATTGTAAATTTATAACACTTTTTTCTCCCCGATATATTTTTACTCCAACCGAATCGTGGCAATAAAAAAAAAAACAACCAACGAAAATAAATTCGCTTGAAATTGAAATTGGATTAACATAACCGTTATCAAAACTCTGCTTTTCAAACATGGACGTGTAAAAAGGCAACACACATAAATGTCAGCACCTCCTCCGCACAAACCCGGCGTTAATAAAATTCAGATATTCCTACTCCTACACACCCGTCGACTCACGCTACAAAATTAACAAGAGGGCAGGAGAGATTAAAACTAAAGAGAGAGTAAGAGAGAAAAAAACACACCGTGTTATCAGAATTCCAGCATTGAAGCGAAAATGTAATGGAAGTGAGAGACGTACACGAAAAATGGATTTCATCGGCCTTTTTAAGGCTATATTGCTGCTGTACACAATCAGAGGTAAGTTTCCGACTCTTCTTTTTGAAAACAAACGACCATACTAACATGTTGTACATCCTTTATTGCAACGTCCATAATACAGTGTAACTTACAGCTCTTGCCCACCAAAAACAATACTATCCAAAGGAACTATCTTTCGACAATATGAGTATCTTAGGAAATTTCTAAAAATTTACAAATTTAAGTTTTCAATTAATATTTAGCATTACTTATGATAATGATGAGTGTATTAGTATAATAAAGTGGAAATAGTCCACTGATCATACTACTTTGGAAATCCAAAACAGGTATAAATAGTGAAGATAAAGCCAGAAATACTGTCGTTGCGTTTTTTTTTTACCAAAAACATTAAACAATCTTTATGCTAAGAGATCTTGGGGAGCTCTTTTGCTCAGTCTTCTAAAGGTTACAATACTTGACATCAGAGGATTTGAATGACTCTATATGTCTGATTCATATAGGGTGGTTCAGTGACGACTGGACAGCGTATTCATTGGCTCATTTCATGAAAATATGTCCATCTATGACCATCCCCGAAAATGCAAGGGGACGAAATGGCAGCGGTTTGAAAATTTTCGCATTGGTGGCCGGTACCTTTCAAAATCATTAACAAAATTTAATAAAAAGTAAAATCGCCGAGATACGGAGCTTTGGAAAAAAAGACATAAGAATGTGCACATAACCTCAATTTTCTCATCCAGATAACTTAAGCTTTTGTTTTCTCTTAAAAAATAGCACTACCTCTTACCTTTCCAAAATGCCCTAAACGAAGCCCAGAGGTATTACCGTTCCAAAGACCCCTTTCACACTCGGCAAGTAACTTGCGCAAGTCTCTTGCCCAAGTCTTGGTTTGTTGATGACAGGGGTAAGGTCGGGTTAGGGGAATAAATTTGAGGTACAGACTTGCTTGTACTCGGAAAGTTGAAAAACTGACTTGCGCAAGTAACTTACCGAGTGTGAAAGGGATCAAAGTTATAACTATTTGAATGAAGTGCAATTTTATTTGCATGTTCGTTCTTATCTTTCGTTCATGCAGATGATCGACTTGATGGTTAGAAATTTCATATAGGAATTAAAGTGAGGGAGCGGGAACAATTGCCGTATTAAAAAAACCGACCATAATTTATATTTATTTGCAAATATGATTCTTATGACTACATTATATGCTATAAATACTTATTGATGTGATACATAACAAATTCTTTAATTTATATTTGAATTACGACCAAATTCAGACATACGTTAAAAACTCAAAACAACAGTATGTCTAGTGCATAGAATAACACATACGTAGAAGGTTTTATTCGCTCAATAAATTAAACGTCATAGGTACGATGGAAATTACACAGTGGAGGGTGGAAAATATGGGTTCAATAATACCAGATGGTGGCAATAGTATACAGCGATCCACAAAGGAACTACACCCGAATTTCGTGTTTTTGTGGCAAACTAGTTGCGTTAAATACAATACAAATGAATACCAACGTTAAAAGTCAACAAAAAAGTGCAAAATACATTTAAATTTTTCAGTTCTACACCAAAACGACAGGAAATAGTTAAGTGAACATATTTTGTAACTCCACCTGGTGTATGTAAACATTTCCACAGACCTACCGAGAGAGTGTGAAATGAAACGTCAGATGAGAGAATAAGTTCTTCTATAGTATGTGTTATTCTATGGTCTAGTGATTTTGGCTAAGAATTTGAGGGAATTGAAATAATCGTACATTCTCATTAAACATATTACTCCATGGTTTGCATTGTTGAGACAATTTTTTAATTTAAGTTTCTTCCAAACTTCTTTTGTTAATTAATTTTGTTTTAAATAAATTTATTTAATTAATTTTTATTGTTTCTTGATCTGATAGTTAGTACTCTTTCTCTCAATGTTATCGTTGTGAAAGAGGTCTTTTTAATTTCGTAAAGGCAGCAAAGACAGTTAAAAAAAAATAATGAAATTGTTGGCCCATGATGGGGATGATATGAATTTTGAAGATGAGGCCGAAATTGCAGTAACTGTGAACGGAATTCGTTACAGGGACATGATAATCGAGTTCTGGACGGCATGGATCTGGACAATATGTGGTTTTACCAAGACGGTGCCACATTGCACACCGCGCATGCAAGAATCGATTTGCCAGAACAAATTATCTCAAGAAATTCTGATGTCAGCTAGCCACCAAGATCATTGCGACTTAATGCCGTGCGATTTCTTTCTTTGGGATTTGGTGAAATCTCGGGTTAATGCAAATAAACCAGAAACCATTCATGAGCTCAAAGCCGAGATCCACCGCGTCATCGGATAGATACAGCCACAACTCTGTGAAAAACTCATGGAAAATTTCATGAAAAGAGTAAATCATCTTTACAATCCAATAAAAAATCCCAACCACTTATATCTCAAAAACCACGTGTTTATATTCTAAAGTGAAAAAGTGCATTCTGAATGAGACACTCAGAACTCAACAATTCTTATTTTAGTTTCTGTTCTGTTTTTGGTCTAGCACCACGATATGATTTCCTAATTTTAGTTGTCTTTGATACAAGTTTTGTTTATAAAGTTGTAATTCATTTAAAGCTTACAGATGATCACTTTGGTTCTTCTTATGGTTCCGATTTAAATTCAAAGATTATAAATTAATGCTGAAGCATTTTGTTTCAAATTAAAAAATACTAAATATTGTAATCAAAGATTATTTTATCTTGATTTCTCAAATCCGTGGTAGAAAATTATAATAACCTTTCCACAATTTTACCCTCCCACACCACTGTGAGAAAAAAAATTACATGAAGTGTCAGGGGACACCTGGTTGGAATGAAGTTGCTTTCGCTATATATTATGTACTAGTTAATTCCAACACGCCTGAGCCGCCTGTTGAAAAATACTATAATATAAATGGATCTTTAAGAAAATATACTACTGTTTGTAAAATGATAAACGTTTTTTTAAGAAATTTTTTATTTATTGAATGTATTTTTTGAAAAAAGTATATTTTTAGGGCCTGTTTGTAAGAATATATATTATATTTTACCGTAAAGTCCTTTCTTTAATGAGAGGTACTTCTTTTGTTAACAGCTAATATTTGTTTTTATAAAAAAGGTACCATTTTCAAAAAGAAGTACTTTCTGTAAAAAATAGCCTAAGAGTATGAATTTGTTTTACAAAGAAGTACTTTTTTAAGAACCGGTATTGAATCCGGTTTATATCCGTATTTATATTCGTCCTCTATATGAAAAAGCTGTATTCGTCGAAGAATATCATATTCCGAAAGTTTTTTTGGGAAATCTGGGTCTAAAATTATTAAACTAGACACCAATACCTATTATTTGATACTAGTCCTATTGACGCAACCTTCCCCGTGTGGCCACCATGGATGCACTTAATCCGCCCTCCATATGAAAAAGTTATATTCGTCGAAGAATATGATATTCCGAAAGTTTTTTGGGTAATCTCGGTCTGAAATTATTAAACTAGACACCAATACCTATTATCTCATACTAGTCACCTTGACGGAACCTGAATCCTGATCCTGAATCCTTTTGGAAACATAGTTTTGCCAATGCTTTGAAATATTATATATTCCAGCTTTCATAAAAGTCCTGGAATAAGAAGTTTATAGAGTTTTCTACCTATTTTAATGATATCGCATTAAAATTCCTTTTAGATTTGGAAATCTTAGTGATTTTATATATAATCCATATATTAAAGCTGTTTAACATGGGTCTGTTAACTAGTTAACAGACCGCTGCCAATTGTTCTGCCGGCAGAGCTCTGGAAGTTATATTCGAATTTATCTTCACATACATCCGGTCTTGGCGACTTGAAAGGATTGAAGCTTTTTATACCTCAACTAATTCTACATTCGCTGTACGTCAACGGAATCTTCAACTAAAGTACCTACTTCAGCCTCTGAATTCTCAGGAAATTGTGTATCCAGGAGTATCCCTACTAATTCTCCACTGAAGGATGTCCAATAACCATCAACATTCCTAGTGCACCCAATGCTACAAGGTGTTGCGGTCAAAATTTTCCTAAGCGTGGAGCCGTGGGATGAGCTTTCCACATTGTTGCAGAACTCAATGCAGGATTTATTTTTAACTTTCCTCAACTCACGATTGTACTTCTTGAGCTCCTCCTTATATGTATCCCAGCACTGTTATGCCCTTGTGAACTTTCCCTTATTAAACATCTCTCTACAGCTCTTCCTCAATTTAAGCAGATGATGCTACCACTAAGGTGGCCGCTGTTTCCTCCTTGGTTTGACCTTGGGACATACAGCCCGTAACGAGCAATTTAGGGACGATGTGAGTCTTTCGACCGTTGTTTCTTTTCTCCGATATTTCGCATCTTCAATTCAGGACTATTTGGAATAGACCTATTGAAAGTGCGACTAAACTTTGTCCACTCTGACTTCCTAGTGCTGCGTAAATAGCCAGGAAAGACCTTTTTGAAAAACCGTTCGGACTATGTTTAAAGGTGTGAGTCCCAATCACTGAGTCTAACAAATGAAAGCGCCCATCTCAAGGATAGTGAGGAGAGTTTGCTTATCCCTTCATGGGAGGTACTGGGGAAATAAGTGACAGTTAGACTTACCGAAGACCGAAATGTGCAGGATGAAAAATGAATCCCAAAAATTTTTCCAGACGGTAAGGAGATCGAATAACGAGCCGAATATTAGGCTGCCCTTCTGAAAGCACGAGAATGGGAATCTGATGACTGATAAGCTTATGTGGAAAGACCACTTTTCAGCACTACTCCACTCAAATTCTTCCACTGAAGATCAGGAGGCAATGATTGTGGAAGACAGCATAGATTGTTCACCCTCCAGCCAAGGCGAGATTAGAACGGCAATCTCCCGGCTTAAGAATAATAAAGCCGCTGGTGTGGATCGCCTACCCGCTGAACTTTTTAAGACAGGTGCCGAAGGACTGCTAGTCCACATGCATCGACTTGTATGCGGTATTAGGTTGAGGGAATATATACCTGTCGATTGGAGTCTTAGTGTATTATGTCCTGTAATCAAAAAGGGTGATCGCGTGTCTGTTCCAACTATCGCGGTATCAGTATTTTATCCATAACATATAAGGTCTTGTCGAGTGTATTATGTGAAAGACTTAAGCCAATTGTTGAAACCCTGATTGGACCTTATCACTGTGGTTTTAGACCAGGTAAGTCCACGGCTGACCAAATATTCACGCTACGCCAAATCCTGGAAAATACCCACGAAAAGCAAATCGATACATACCACCTTTTTGTCGATTACAAAGCTGCTTTCGATAGCCCCATACGGGGAAAACTGCACTGTCCGAACTTGGGATTCCGGCAAAACCGATCCGCCTCTGCAGAATGACGCTGACCAACACCAAATCAGCAGTGAAGGTGGGGAAAAACCATTGAAGCAGTGAAGGTGGGGAAAAACCATTCTGTAGCAAGCGATAACTGAGACAGGGCGACACACTTTTGTGCATTCTCTTCAACATTTTAATGGAGATAATATTAAGAAAAGCTGCTGTAAATACGAACAGACCATTAACACGAAAATCCATATGTAGCTGGCATATGCTGACGACATAGACAACATTGGGCGAAATTTACGAGAGGTGCTGCAGTATTATCAAGAATTGAAAAAGAACCAGCGAAGGAGGGTGATGCTGTTAATGACAAAATTGATAGTGTCAACGTCTAGACAAACCTCTTGACTTGGTCCACACTTGAACGTCGAAAACCGATTTAGTTTTTAAGTGGTAGATGAGTTTATCTACCTTGGATCCGCCGTTGACAGGGACAACAACTTCAGCCTGGAGATTAGTAGGAGAATGTGATTGCAAGTATATGCTATTTTGGTCTCAGCAAGCAGTTTAGGAATAAAGCCCTCTCTCGACAGACAAAATTCCATCTGTGCGAGACTCTTATTTTACCTGTCCTGACATATGGTTCCGCAACTTGGGTCATATCGCAAGCGGATGAAAAACACTTGGGAGTACTCGAGAGAAAAATTCTCCATAAAATATATGGACCTGTTAAGGAAGGTGGTGCAATGGAGAGTGTGCGCGGCTCCTGTACATGAGAACGTGGGTTCCATCCCTGCTCAGACTACCTTACATTTCTTTCGACAACGTTCACCTCGCTTAGTGATGGCGACACTATCGAGTACTTAGAGATGAAAAAGCTTCTCAAAATACCGTTCGGAACCGGTGTAAAACTGTAGGTCCCAATCAGTGAGTGTAAAACTGGAAAGCGCACATCTCACTGAATGTGAGAAGCTCTTCCCAATGTTATGGGACACCATGTCCATGTCCATGGTAAGGAAAACGGCTAGTACCGACGTCGTTGGAACCAAGAGCTATATCATTTGAATTCTGATGTGGACATAGCTAGGCGAATCAAATGAGGCCAATTGCGTTGGCTTGGTCACGTTATTAGAATCGACGAAGATGAGATAACGCGAAAGAGTCTCGATAACGTACCCGATAGAAGCAGGAAAGCGGATGACCATGACTTCGATGGAAAGACCAAATATTTCCTTGGTGAAATATTTTAAAATTTGTTTGTTTGTTTGTTCATTTAAAACGTGTAAAACATCTAACCTCAGGAGGTTGTAAACGAGTCAATAAAACAAGACTTACTCCTTTGATTGATGTACTTCAAACACAACACTTCAATTTCGAATATCATTTCCATCCAAACCCATATCAAATATCACTAATATTCCTTATGTTTCTTTTAGTCAAGTTCGTAGTCAAGCACTGTAATGAACATTCCCCGCTTATCAATCGTCTCGTAAAATATAAATAAATTCTTAGAACAATCATTAAAATTTATATTACAGACAAAATTCTTTATAAAATCTCACTTCAATATGTTAAAGGGCAGCATTACAGCGTATTCCCTTCACGGCACTCCCCCTTCTGGAGATCTCAATTATAATTGTATTTTATTGAAAAAAGGAACAACAAAACAAAAAAGTCAGAGAAAATATAAGGAAAACATTAAAATGTTGTAAACTATGGGAACAATAATATGTTATGTACTTATATATAGAAATTATGTATATAGAAAATACAACAGAATATTTGCATATAGATATATATAGTAAAGGGTTTTTCAACAGAGACGCTGCAAAAGTAAATCGATAGGGACAGCAAACGACGCCATATTTTTTTCCGCTCTTGTGACATTTCTCTTCAGTAAGGTTTGCAATTTCATCATGGTAAGATAGATATACGAGCCAACAAAGAGTCGAAATTATTAAAATTTACTACCGAAATTTGGAGTCAGTGGCCTCAACTTTAAGAGCGCTACGTCCAATTTATGGTCGTCATAATCGTCCTACCAGATTAACAATTGAGCGTCTAGTGGAAAAATATGAATCCACAGGCACAGTACAAAATTATCCCGTGCCAGTGAGGCAAAGAAGTGCCCGTAGTGTCGAGAATATTCCTGCCGCTGAGGCTTCAATTCAAGAAAGCCCAAATGTGTCACTCACAAGTCGTTCTCAAGCGTTGGGCATCTCTGTGACGTCGTTGTGGCGAATTTTGCGAAAAGATCTTGGCGTACATCCTTACAAGATCAAACTGACGAAAGAACTGAAGCAGCTGACCACCATAAGCGTCGTATGCTCGTGAATTGGGCTGAGCAACAACTTGAAAATGATTCGGATTTTCATCGGAAAATCATCTTCAGCGATGAGGCTCATTTCTGGCTGAATGGCTTCGTCAATAAGCGAAATATGCGTTAATGGTCAGACAGCAATCCACACGTAATCCATGAGTCCTGTGAAAGTACGTTCGATGCCATTATGTTTGCAGAAGTCCAGAGCCTGAACCCAATTTTCGACGGTTTTCAAGCATAAATCGGCCGATACTGCTGCAATTTCACGTTCGATATTCGTACGAAGTTCATCAATCGCCGCTGGCTTGTTGGCATAGAACATAGACTTGACGTAGCCCCACAGGAAATAATCTTACGGCATCAAATCGCACGACCGGGGCGGCCAATCGACGGGGCCATTTCGTGACATAACACGTTCACCAAACTTGGTTTCCAATAAATTGATTGTGGCATTCGCTGTGTGGCTTGTGGCGCCGTCTTGTTGGAACCACATGTCCTCCAAGTCCATATTATGCAATTGGGGCCAAAAATATTCGGTTATCACTGAACGGAAGCGATTCGCATTCACAGTAATTTGCCGGTCTTGATCATCATGGAAGAAGTACGGCCCAATGACGCAGCCGGCCCATAAACCGCACCAAACCGTAATTTTTTCGGGATGCAATGATGACTCATGGGTTACGTGTGGACTGCTCTCTTACCAATAACGCACATTTTGCTTATTGACGAAGCCATTCAGCCAGAAATGAGCCTCATCGCTGAAGATGATTTTCCGATGAAAATCCGAATCATGTTCAAGTTGTTGCTCAGCCCAATTCACGAACATACGACGCTTATGGTGGTCAAGCGGCGTCAGGTCTTGCCTCAATTTGATCTTGTAAGGATGTAGGCCAAGATATTTTCGCAAAATCCGCCACAACGACGTCACAGAGATGCCAAACGCTTGAGAACGACGTGTGAGAGACACATTTGGGCTTTCTTGAACTGAAGCCTCAGCGGCAGGAGTATTCTCCACACTACGAGCACTTCTTTGCCTCACTGGCACGGGATAATTTTGTACTATGCCTGTGGATTCATATTTTTCCACTAGACGCTCAATTGTTAATCTGGTAGGACGATTATGACGACCATAAATGGGACGTAGCGCTCTTAAAGTTGAGGCCACTGACTCCAAATTTCGGTAGTAAATTTTAATAATTTCGACTCTTTGTTGGCTCGTATATCTTTCCATTATGAAATGGCAAATCTTACTGAAGAGAAATGTCAAAAGAGCGGGAAAAATATGGCGTCGTTTGCACTCCCTATCGATTTACTTTTGTAGCGTCTCTGTTGAAAAACCCTGTACAAATACAAAAACATTTAAATACCATTAGCAATTGTACTTATTTTCAAAGCATATCCTTCATATATAGCAGTTTTACTTCTCAAATATTTTATACAGTAGAGGTTTATGATTTTAAAAGTACTGCAGGCATAGATAAATAAAAACCATAGATGATTCATTTGCTTAATCACCATTTTCAGCAGAGGGCACATGCTGTTTCCGTATGACCATTTTTCACTCGAATGTGATGAAAAACCACTCAAAAATCCTTTTCATTTCGATTCTGTTGTTTAAATTTGCAAATAGAATATAAATAATAGAAAACCATATCGCTTTTGATATTTGTTCACAATATATAAAGAAACAACAAATGGTTATACAGTTTTTTCAATAGCTTTGTTTCCAGGGATATTTTCCCGGCGTACCGTCATTTCGCCCAAAAACGAAAATGACATATCGCCCAAAAAAATGCAATGTTAGTTGTTGTTGTCCAAAAAAATTTAAATTTTGTGCGTTACGACTTGATTTTTTCGGCTAAACGACATTTTCCCAAGCCAACAACGATCCATGACACATCCCCAAAAAATAATAAAAATGACACAATACCCAAAAATATGGACCCATTTGTAAAAGAAATTTATGTAAATTTTCTATGTAATTTGTAAATAATATAGATTCATTTCACATTGTTAGTAGAGAAATAACAAAACGTCCTTGTTCGATCTGGAATACCTCTATAACTTCCAGAGGTGTTTATTAGGGGATTTTAAAAAAGTTGGCGATGCAAGTCTCTCCAGAGTTGTTTGTAGTAAACCAAGTTTTGAGTACTTTCCTAATTCCTGCAGAAAAAATTTTATTTAAAGTCAAGACGATGGCAAAACCGACCCAGGACTGCACCAGACATTACTTCTTCAAACAAAAGCCCTGTAAATTTTCCGCTTAAAATCACCCTACTGCATTGGGTTGGTCACTCGTTTTCACACCATAGGTTAGTAGCTCATTCCTACAACGCAGGGCCTCTGAGGTTGTTCCAAACATAACAACTAACCAGCATGTAGCACCATTATATGATGTAGGGTGCTAATACTGCTATTCCGTTGTTGTAATATTTGTACAAAGTAATTCGTTTCGTAAATGACATTTCGCCCAAAAAATGTGTACGTCAATGTTTTTGGGCGATATGTCATTTTATTTATCTCATTGCAATTGGGCGATATGACATTTTAGTAATTAGGGTTTTTGGGCGATTTGACGTATTTGGGCGTTATGTCATTTTCATTTTTGGGCGAAATGACGGTACGCTTATTTGGGCGACACTATTGAGTGCCTACACGCTGAAAAATCTGTATTTTGTTGTTGTTTGGATGCAAATATAAAGTGTGTTTGGAGCTCGTCGCAAATATAATATACTTGTGTCCAAAAACATTGTGTTTGCTAGTCAATGTTACATGTTTGAGAGACAAAGATTAATATGTTACAATATATGTGTTTGCGACCCACAAATATGTATTTATATTTGTGATACAACTGTGTTTCTTGCACTGTCTATCCTCTCGACAGCAAAAGAATAAAAGAGGGACAAGGAGAGGGTATATCTTGTAAGTGTGTTTCTGTATTTTTGCATTATTCTCTCATTCAGTGATTCATAAATATGCCTGAATGAGCGTGTAAATTTCAGATAAAGTCTGTGTTTGTTATTTTGGCTGATGTCTTCCGTTTTAGTTGCATGTATTCCGTCGTCAATGGTTCATCGGTCAGAGGCTATCAAAAGCGCTTGATCAGTGAAAAAGTAATAAACGAAGGCTCGGTCAGTCAAATGGTTTGTGATGTTCCTTTAGTTTTTGTGTATGTGTTTCGTATATATGTATGTGTGCTACCAAAGTGAGAAACGATTTTGTGGAAAGAAACTGGAAAGGGCAACAAGGTCAAGCGATTTGTCTGTCCTAGCCTTTACCGAGAATATCGGAATGGCGGGCCATTTCTGAAATAAGTGTAATAAAAACAAAAAAATAAAATAAATGGTTTCCCATTACATCCCATGGAGGGACAGGGGAGAGCTTCTCACAATCACTGAGCTGTGCGCTTTCCAGTTTTCACTCACTGATTGTGACCTACAGTTTTACACCGATTCCGAACAGTATTTTGAAAAGCTTTTTCATGGCTAAATACTCGATAGTGTCGCCGTGACTATGCGAGGTGACCGCCGCCGAAAGAAACTTAAGGTGGTCAGAGCAGGGTTTGACCCCAGGATCTCATGTACAAGAGGCGCGCACACTAACCATTGTACCACCGACTGCCAAAATCAAACAAGTAATTAATCTACGTTTTGTTTGTATATAAATATGTTGTTTGTATACCACCGCATAGCTGAAACCTTCTGAAAACAAAACCGTGTGAGACAACAAAGAATGGAGGAACAAAAGAGCAGCTGGTTCTCATTATGTAATTCTAAAAAGGGCCGTTTTAAGTCTATTAATTTTTTGAATTAATTATTTATAAATGTGGATTTATTTTGTTAAAATTAGTTATAATAAATAATAAATATATATTGCATTAATAATATTAATAATAATAAGAATAATTCGTTTCTAAATATTATTATATTTAGAAGGAAATTCGCGTGTTTCCAAGTATATATACATATGTAGGTTTGGGGGAAACACTAGAATGCGTCCACGTAAGTACATGGATGTTTGGAATGAAGAACGCATATGTTTAAACGTAAAAGCTTACATGTTTGCTAATAAACTTGATACTGTTTGCATTTAAATACAAGTAAGTTTGGGACTTGCAAACATATGAATGTTTGAAGGATGTTCCAAACATATACATGCTTCCTGCAGAATATGATTGGAAAAATATGTTACATAGGCCGTTATTTTGTAGCGTGTGGTCAATTTGATTGAAGTTTTGATTATTAGACGATTCCCATGTATACTTGTGAACATTTTTGCGGGAGAATTTGGTTTCGGAAAGAGTTCCTACGTTCGAGGTACCAATCATAAACCGTTATTTAAAGCCAAATGTCGTTATCGAAGGGAGGATGTTTCCTCGCCGAATCCATCGACGTTTCCACATTGATTGTAACCTAAAGGCAGGTTACACACGGTTTTGTGCAGGTTACGGTGGTACAATGGTACTGTATAAGGGAGGTATTTTTGTTTATCGATTTACCCGTCTCGATCCGTAGTATTTAGTAAACAGCAGGGGCACCTCGAGCAGGACGTGGATCTGAACCACTCGCTATGGTCTTGGCAGGAAGTTTTCCTGTCCCTGTGCACTACCTACTTTGCTCTCGCCCCCTTATTATTTCATACCGTGAATTAATAATTCAAATTTATATCATATGTATATTGGAAGTTCCTTATCGCACATTGCGGGACGGGGGCTAAATGAAAAAAATGTAAACAACTTTTTTTTAACTACTTTATTTACAACCCATTATTGTCAACTATATTGGGTACTTTTGGTTTGGTTTGGTTTAACGGAAGTTTTCTCGGTGGAGTCTGTATATTACATATTGTAGTTTTGAACCCAATAAAAAGTAATTTTAGAAAAGCTAAAGTGCAAGTCTGGAAATCCATGAAATACAACCCTGAGCATGAAATTACACTTGGCAGCACACTTACTCCTACTTTTGGTTTGGCTTATGTCTAGACTAACATATGAAGAGAAATTTCTTGTTTACTGGGAAATTTTCCACGTGGAGCCTGTTTATTACATATTGTAATTGTGAACCGAATAAAAGGTAAATTTAGCAAATCCAAAGTGAAAGAAGTTTAAAAAAAATAAATTTTTTTAAATAAGTGCGTTTTCAAAAAAAAAGTAAATTTTCTCAAAAACAATACTTATTCATATTTTCTTAAAAAAATACCGTATCTTTAAGAAGTGCCTTTGCTTAAAAAAGTAAACTTTCTTAAAAAATCAAATTTTTTTAAAAAAAAAGCATTATTTTGACATAAGTACCTTTTCTTAAAAAAGTACATTTTCTTACAACAAATTGCCTTTTCTTAAAAAACTAAATTTTTTCAAAGAGTAGTTTTTTGTGAAACAAAATAACCTATTTTTGAAACAAGGGCCAATTCTAAAACAAAACCAATTTCATAAAAAACACCTTCTTTAAAAAATACACTCTGTTAAATAAATATATTTTCTAACAAAAATTCTCTTCGTAAAAGTAGATTTTCTTAAAAACTAAAATAATACCTATTATTTTCATTTACTATGTATAGGTTTATGAATAGGGAAAGGAATCGAAGGCATCATAAATCCAACTCAAAAACCTTTAGCTCTAAAATACTTCGAAAACAGAATTGCCAGCTGTCAGAAAAAAAAATTCAAAACAAAAACAATGAAAATTCAAACCCACATCTCAACACCATTCCCATGCATCATTATAATTGGCATACGATTTTACAACCATGCAAGCCGTTTGAACAAGAATGGCGAACAGTGGCGAATCTTTGATCGATTGTATCAACTAGGAAGCCATACAAATTTCGATGAGGTACCAACAAGGGAGTGGAAAGATTGCCATTTCTCAAATAAATTGGGAATTGAAACTTAAACAGCTGTTAGGGGACTATAAGTACCCTCGAACAACAGAAATGTGACGTTTCCGTAATCAGCTTTTCCACCCTCCACCCTCAATTGAAACAGAAAACTCTGATTTTCTAACACCCTATTATACTTGAATTACATTTTAATTTTTGTATTAAAACGACGAATTTTGAGAAAAGTTAAATTATTTGAATAACTTGAGTTATAAAAACTTTAACCGTGATATATTGGGGGCAACGAAAAATCGCGCAAAGAAAAATTGTCCAAAAAACCCATACAAATGTGGGCGAAATTTCATATGAATTATCTCCCAGAAAATCTGTGTCTTATTTCATAAATAGTGGGCAAATACGTTTGTAAAAAATTGCCCAATTGGATGGTTTTTCATAAAATTGACCCATTGTGGGCAATATTACATAATTGTAGATACGAAAAATAGTCCAAAAATAATCCGAAATTTGTGGGCGATTTTTCGTTTGCTTATTTTAAGTAAAACTGATATTGCTATTGAAGCCCGACTACACGAAACCGTTACTTATCTAAACGATCTTAACAAACACCTACATTTTGTGTTGTTTACTGCATTTCTTATTGCAATTTTTGGAAATTTTTTTTCTTTGTTACAACACAATATGAATTGACTTTGCGTCAGCGGCACTCGCTAAAACAAAATATGGAAAATTATTTCGAAAAAATCGCTCGATTTTGGAGAAATAATTTTTCGCTTGCACCAATACATTATGAAACAATTATTTCTCGAACATTGCGCGATTTTTAAACTGCAGCTCTTACTTAAACACAATATAAAATTCGTTTCAAAAAGAATAGCATGATTTTTTAAAAGTAACTTTACTATAGCGGCGCTCGCTAAAACAAAACATGAAAACTTATTTCGAAAAAATCGCGCGGTTTTGAAGGAATAAATTTTTCGCCTACCGCGCTTGTTGGAATATACTATGAAACAATTATATCTCCAAAATCGCGCGACTTTTTGACTGCAGCGCTTATTTAAACACAATATAAAATGGCTATAAATGGCTGAGATATAATCTTTTCAAATATTGAAATTTTGTAGTCCTACATGTATTTCTTATTTCATGCTCACTATGATTTTGGGCTATTTTTCATATGAAAATTTGACCAATTAATTTGGGCAATTCGAAAAAAAAAATTTTTCATAAAAAAATTGCCCAATATTATTGGGCTATTTTTCATATTTCTTTTAGGTCATTTTGCATTTATTTTTGGGGTTAATTTCAATGTAATTGTGGGTTATTTTTCAAATTTTGATTCAATTTTAAAAATTGGGCGATTTTTCATAAAATTGTTGGGTCATTTTTCTCCTGGGCGAAATTTAATGCCGCCGATATATTGATCTATTGAAAAAAACAACGTCAGCCTTGAGATCAAACGGAGAATTGTGCTTGCGAATAGATGTTATTTTGGGCTAAGCAAGCACTTTAGAGATAAAGCCCTCTCTCGAGTAACAAAAGTCCAGCTGTACCAGACTCTCATTCAACCTGTCTTGCTTTATGGCGCAGAATCCTGGGTCCTATCCCAAGCAGACGAAACATCAGTAGGAGTCTTCGAGAGAAAAATACTCCGAAAAATTTATGGCCCTATAGTGCACAACGGCGAGTATCGGCGACGCATGAATCATGAGCTGTATGAGCTTTATCCTGACATTGACATAGTTAAGCGGATCAAGATAACGCCATTGCGCTGGCTAGGCCATGTCAGTAGAATGGATGAAGATGAACCAGCGCGAAGGCTTTTCGAAACCGAACTCGAAGGAAGACGAAAAATAGGAAGACCAAGACTCCGCTGGAGGGATCAGGTTGACGAATCCCTGCGTACACTTGGTATTGTCAACTGGAGAGATAAAGCAAAAGATCGAACTTGTTGGCGAAATATGTTATCTTCGTTTTGTAAGGTCCCTGACCCCCCGGGGTTGTCCGAGACCGGATAAGTAAGTAAGTAGATATATTGATCTTAAAGCTGGTCTTAAGGGTTTAGTAACACTATGGAAAACAAAGAAAGTAACAAGGTTCTAACAACGGATTCTGATAGAGGGAATAACAGAAATATAGCGCCAACTCGGAATAAGCACGAAATTAACCCTTAGATGGATTTTCAGTTGTGACTTATGTTTGGCATTCAAATTGAGATTTTAGCTTTAGTGTGTTAAGAAACTTATAGTCGAATTTTATGAGCAAAATTTTTTTTAACCCTTCTGCCCACCTTGGATCAAATTTACCCAATTGTATATTTCAAATGCAATTTTTTTGTCTAAATTACAAGTAATCAAGCTGAATTTTTATGGTATCCTCAACGGCGCGGTAAACTATGGTTTGGCAAGAAAAAGATGTAGTTAGTTATTTTTGGGGTTTCTTTGCATGCAAATATGTAAATCTATTGTCCTGTGGGTCAAATTGACCCAAAGGTAATTACGATTAGTTAAGCTGTATTTAAATATTTTTGTTACCAATTTGAATGAGTTTGCGGTGGGGAAATAGGAAACATTTGAACTCCTTATCGCTAATTCTATAATTCGGGAACACCTCGCCTAATGTCGTATCAACCATTGTTACTGATGAACTTTCCCATACTACCACCTTCCTTCCTTATGGGACCTCAAACAACCCAGAGGGATCAAATTTCCGCAACCGACTCGATCTTTATCAGTATGATCAGTATGATAATCAGTATGATAGATTATTGGTACTTATTGCTGTTGGTGGTGCAGTGGTATGTGGACGACTCTTGTAGATGAGTACGTTTCCCACCTTCCATTTCTTTAGACGATCGTCACCTGGCTTAGTGTCGAGTATTTAGCAATGAAAAGGTTTTTCAAAATACTGTATAATAACTATTGGTCCCAATCAATCAGTGTAAAACTTAAAGCGCATGGTCACTGGTTGCCTCTTTATGGGATGTAATAGGAATATGTATACATATATTTATATGTATATATACTCGTATACATATATGCTACATTTGTTTTGCTATTATTTTTATAATGCTCGGCGAGTGTCTAACTAGAGTGTTTATATGTTTATAAATAAAATAAATGAATGGGTTTCTATTACATCCTACGAAGGAATTGAGGAGAGCTTCTCACAACCAGTGAACTGTGCGCTTTCTAGTTTTATATTCACTGACTGGGACATACAGTTTTACACCGATTCCGAACGGTACTTTGAGAAGTTTTTTCATGGCTAAATACTCGATAGTGTCGCCGTCACTATCCGAGGTGACCGCCGCCGTAAGTAATTTAAGGTGGTGTGACCAGCGATTGAACCCAGGATCTCCACACTTTTTAGGCTTAGTCATTCCTAAGGCAAGTGTTGATTCTTCTCTCTAACTGTAATATGAACATGTCTGATTTAACAAAATGCAACCCTGAGAGTCATTATTGTCTTTAGGAAATCGACAGCTGGTCATTAAAAGCTAGAAAAGATTCAAAATTGAACGGGATAAAATTATAAGATGCAAGGTAACAATTGCGTTTCTAATCAAATGACGAAATGAAGGAATTATACCACAATTTATAAGAAATTCCACCAAAAATATTTTCAAACTTTTTGATGAATATTCAAATCCTTCAGTAAATACTCAAGTTGGGAAGTATATTGGAAATCTACAAAACAAGATTCTTAATTCCTCAATTAAGCAAAAAAATTACAGCAGACAGTTGTCCGAGGCCTTCGGCCACGGACTGTCCCTGCAGGCTGTGTCAGAGACACGGCCATTAAGTTTAACGTAGAATACGCCATCCGATAAGACAGAAAACATATATAACAATAAATTCATTTGCTTATATTATTTATCATTTATTGTTATATATGTTTTCTGCCTTATCGGATGGCGTATTCTACGTTAAACTTAATGGCCGTGTCTCTGACACAGCCTGCAGGGACAACTGTCTGCTGTAATTTTTATATTTACCAACGGCATTTGATTCAAGTCCGTTTAAAAAAATATTATGTTAAATTTTTTTAAACTTAATTTAATTTATGTATTTTAATTAATATTTTTATTGAAATAAGTTCTGCGAATGTTGAGAGGGCCGCCCTAATATTAAAAAAGGTTTACCTTATCGAGTCTTCGCATTAGCATTCGAGCGTTGTGTGAAAGCTTTACGCTTTACAATTCAAAATTAATGTTACAACAGCTTTATTGAAGCTTTCGCAAAAAAGCTTTATTACGTTAGCTTACAGTTTGTTTCACTTTTTACTAGATACATGTTGCCAAGCAACATTAGCTTGCTGTTCGTTTCACTTTTTACTAGATACATGTTCCTAAGCAATGTTGAGCAACCAAAAACACTCAACCAAACACCACACATATGTTTGAGTGTATGTGTTTAAACAATTTTCATTTGAGAAATTAAAATACTAGAAATATATCAACCAATATGAAATGTATATCAAACGAAAGATAACATCTTCATTTACCTACAAAAAAAATTTTAAAAAAATTCATCTAGCCGTTTCCTCAAATTCAATGAAATAAAGATTACAACAATAAAAACCTGACATGACTCCTCATACCGTAAGGTAAGACGTATTCTACGTCAAAAATTATCTCTTAAAAAGTCATCAAGATGAATTAAAGTATATAATATACAATTTAAGCAGGTTTTAGGATAATGAAAAATTGAACAATTTTTTAAACTATGAGGACATAACGGCGGAAAAATTAATGAGAAAAGAAAAACTGATACATAAGAAGAAGTTTGATAATTGCGTTAATTTGCAGAAGAGAGAATTAGGAATTAAATTTAATACTAAAAAGGTGTGTGAATAAAACAGGTATAGATATGGTATAGATAGTGGACGAATTTATATACCTCGGATCTGCCGTGAACAAAAACAACAACGTCAGCCTTGAGATCAAGCGGAGAATTGTGCTTGCGAATAGATGTTATTTTGGGCTAAGCAAGCACTTTAGAGATAAAGCCCTCTCTCGAGTAACAAAAGTCCAGTTGTACCAGACTCTCATTCAACCTGTCTTGCTTTATGGCGCAGAATGCTTGGTCCTATCGCAAGCAGACGAAACATCTGTAGGAGTCTTCGAGAGAAAAATACTCTGAAAAATTTATGGTCCTACAGTGCACAACGGCGAGTATCGGCGACGCATGAATCATGAGCTGTATGAGCTTTATCCTGGCATTGACATAGTTAAGCGGATCAAGATAACGCGATTGCGCTGGCTAGGCCATGTCAGTAGAATGGATGAAGACGAACCAGCACGAAGGGTTTTCGAAACCGAACTCGAAGGAAGACGGAAAATAGGAAGACCAAGACTCCGCTGGAGGGATCAGGTTGACGAATCCCTGCGTACACTTGGTATTGCCAACTGGAGAAATAAAGCAAAAGATCGAACTGGTTGGCGAAATATGTTATCTTCGTTTTGTAAGGTCCCTGACCCCCCGGGGTTGTCCGAGACCGGATAAGTAAGTAAGTAAGTAAGATATCCCAGACGATGTACAGTGGATTTTGTCTTTAGGACAAAAACATGCACTCCCGGTTAATAGAGAAGAGTTTCCAATGCTAAAGGTTATATCAGAGGGAGAAGATTTTATAGAAACTATTGCGAATAAAGAGGAACAAGAAATAGCAAGGTAAAATTTTGTAACAGTAATTGATAATCATATAAACAAAATGACATTAAATAGTAGAGATAAAGTTACAATAAATGAAGTGAATAATAGTCTAAAGTTTCTTAAACATAATAGGGAAATAATGATTTTAAACGCAGATAAGGGAAACACGACTGTAGCAATTAATAAAAGAGACTACATATCTAGAATTCAAAATATTTTAAGCGATAGTACAACTTTTCAAGTATTGGATAAGGATCCAACAAGCATATTTCAGAGACTTAATAATAATTTTATTGAGGAACTTTTTAAATTAAATATAATAACATCAGTAGATAAAGTGAGACTAAAAACTTCAGTGGCGGTAGTACCGAAATTATATGGTTTACCTAAAATACATAAAGAAAATTTTCCTTTACGACCAATTTGTTCATCAATAAATTCACCTTCACACAATTTATGTAAATACATTGTAAATTTCCTTGAAAAATTAACAGAAAATTCTAAATATAATGTTGGCAATTCGGTACAATTTAAAGATAAATTAAAGGGTGTTTCGATTGAAAATAATGAAAAATTAATATCACTTGATGTTGGGTCGTTATTTCCTAGTATTCCAGTTGATTTGGCCATTATAATTATAGAGGAAAATTGGAACAAGATTTCAGAACTAACAAATATGAATAAAAATTTATTCATGCAAATTATAAAATTCTGCATTGTTGATAATAGATATTTTCAATATGATGGAAGAATATATACACAACTAAAAGGACTTCCTATGGGTTCTCCAGCATCTCCAATAACAGCAGATATTGTAATGGAGAAATTATTATATAAATATATTTAGAAAAATTGACAGTAAAAGCTAAAATAATAATAAAATATGTATATGACTTATTTTGTATAGTGAAAGATAATGAGATTGACATTTTATTAACAACTTTAAACTCATTTGATCAAAGCATCAAACTTACTATTGAAAAGGAAGGGAATTGTTCAATTTCATATTTGGACACATTGGTGATAACGAAAGGAAATAAATTATTAACAGATTGGTATCAAAAACCAACTTCCTCAGGTAGAATTATAAATTATTTTTCAAAACACCCGAAAAGAATTATTATTAACACAGCCAAAAATCTAATAGATAGAGTATTAAAAATAAATGATAATAGATTCCATAAGAAAAATAAAGAAATAATTAGAAATATATTAATTGATAATAGTTTTCCTAATAAACTCATTTGCAAATTAATAAGACAATATAATATTAGAAAATCCCGCAATGGGGATGAAATTTTAGAACCGAAAGTTTGTTTATCATTAACTTATGTACCTGGGTTTTCGGAAAGGATAGAAAACTCAAACATATATAACAAAGGGAAATATAAAATGGCACATAAGATAAATAATAATGTTGGAAGATTATTCACAAAAACTAAAGATAGATTAAAAAAAATCAGATATATCAAATTTAGTATATAAAATACCATGAGGTGGTAATGATATTGAACAGTGTGAGAAGGTATATGTAGGTATAACAGGGACTAAATTAAAAACGAGAATAGCAGGACATAAACATGACCAAAAGTATAGGAATTATAATTCAACAACGAAAACAGCGTTATCAACTCACTGTAGAGATTTCAATCACTATCCAGATTTCGAAAATACATCTATTTTAAACACAGAGAATTATAAAAAACGTAGATATATGTTAGAAATGTTACAGATTAATAATGTTCCATTTGAAAAGAGAATAAATTTTAAAGGAGACACAGATAACTTAGCTCAAAATTATAGAAATTTTTAGAGTTTATAATCAAGTTTGCAAGTTCTTGAAATTGTACAATGTTAGCGATTTTGTGAGTTTTCTTACTCTTTAGAGCTTTGGCAATTTTTAATTAATGTTGGAGATCGTTGACATAATGGAGTTGGCAAGGTTTTGCGGATTTTCGCGATTTTGGGGGTTTTTAACTTAGTTTTTGCCATTTCTTTCGGTTATAGTGATTATTAGATAATTTTGTAACTTGTTTAAAATTTTTGGTAATTTTTCGCTAATTTTCGCAAGTTTTTATCAGTTTTCGCAATTTAATAAGAAAGTAGATACGTATAACGTCACTAAAAATGGTAGAATCTCAATTAATAAAAACAAAATATTTTAAAATTTTGTTCAATTTAATATTTCTACTTTCTGTAAACTTTACTGTATTATAATATGTATAAATAGTATTACTTTTCACAATTTGTCAAAAATTTTCATTTTAATTTGTATTAATGTTTGTTTGTTATAATTAATATAAAAACTTTCCTGAAGAAGATTTCCAAAGGAAATCGAAATATCATCGAAAAAACAAAAAAGTTGTATGAAATCTGAAGAGACCTTAAGCTGGAATAATTAGTCGAGAGTAATTAATAAAATAAAGGTCGAAGAATTAGAAACAAATTTTTCTTTACAAAAAAAAAACTACTTATTCAAATAACCAGCTGGCAAAATATTGATTTGATTGCACGACATATGAATGAAATAAATCCAGCTTGGAATCCTAATATACCTTTCAGGTGCAGGAGTTACCTGCTGGAACTGCAGGTAATAGCGTAAAACAACAAATTTTGCCTAAGTAGATGTTGTGACATTGAAGTTGTAAAACATACTCAAGTTGTAAAACATTGTAAATTCATATTCGCACATTCGAAGAACAGTGAATTAGTTATCAAGTGATTCTCTATTTTTATTTTATGTATTTTTTTGTCGTGTTTTTGATAAACAAATTATGATGTTGGGTTAAATTGACACAAGGATCATAGGAGGGGTGCATATGCAAGGAATGCAGAAGGGTTAATATATTTCAACCCGTTACACCCCAGTTTTAGGGCTGTTTTTCCCCCTTTTCCATAAAAAGAACAAAACAGACCCATAGATTGTGGCGGTAGTGGGTTGAAGTATTCCACAAAAATGTAAATTTTTACATAAAATTGCTGAACACATCGTATACCTAAACTGCAAGGATAACATGGTTTCCTATGCCGATTCATCATAAGAATGTTCAAAGGAGGGAAAATTTCACTCGCCACTTAAAAAACACCCACGCATAAACTTTCAAAACTCCGATACACATATATTTTTTGTACCCCCTCTATCAGAATCCGTTTTCAGAACCTTGTTATTATCAACAAAATTTCATTTTGTTCCACAGTGTAATCGAACATCAAGTTAAAACTATAATTTTATTATTAACCTAATATAAGTGTTGCACAGATTTCTACTGAACATTTTGTTGTGGCACAGGGACAAAAAAGTGTGGACACCCCTGCTGTATACATTTAAATCTTAACAAAAAAGATGTTTTATAGAAAAAAATCATATAAAAAATATAAGTCAAGATATTCCAGAAGAATTCACAGTAAAATGAAAGCGGAAAAACATTATGTGCTGCATTTAAAACTTGAGTTTACAAAAGCAAAAAAATAAACACAGCAGAAGGGGAACAGGGAATGAGACTAAACAAATGAGAGAGAAGAAATTAGTGAAAATTTTCTCAAACACACACATACTATATATTTATGTATATAAGTATAATAGAAAATGCGGAGAAATAATGAAAAGAAAGAAGGCATAGAAATAATATCGAGCAGGAGAAGCTTCTAAGTTTTTGTTAGTGCTACTGCCACCGCTGTTGCTGTCACAAGTCACAGCAGCAGCAGCAACAAACAATCAAGTTCAACAACATATCCTCCACAAGTGAATGACCTCAAATGTCACCTACAACTAAATTACTGCAAACAGCAGAAACCTCCGCCCACACCACCGTTAGAATCATCACCCCGGAACCATAATATTTAACCACTAAGCCCAACACAAACACCAGGCTCCATCATCGTCAGCGTCATTAATATCAGCAGCAGGAAGAAAGCAGTAATGTCAGACGCTACCATTAAATTATTGTTGTTGTTCGTTTGTATGTGCATAACATGAAAAGGCTCATTCATGATTTGCTTGAGAAAGTTTTTCAACTTCTCAAGATGGGGATTATTTCTTTTGAGGACCAAAAGGCCAGGATAACTATGGTCTCTAGTTAAATAATTAAGTGGAAACATGAGTACTTTTTCCAATTTAACATAAGTATTAATGCACTCAAGAAATATTACAATTCGTAAGAATAAAGTTTGAAAATATTTTTACTGGCGAATGATTCCTAGCAGATTCTTAGCAAAAACACAAAACAATATAAAAAATCACATGGGGTGTCAGGGGACACCCGGTTGGAACGTAGTTCCTTTCGCTATATTATGTATTAGTGAGTTCCACCACGCCTAAGGCACCGCTTGAAAAATACAAGATTTTAAATGGACTTTTTGTAAAATGATAAACTTTTTTCAAGATTTTTTTTTATTGAATGCATTTTTTAAAAACAAAATATATTATTAGTTACCTTTTGTAAAAATACGTATTATATTTTCCCGAAAAGGTCCTGTCTTTAATGAGAGGTACTTCTTTTGTACTTCTTTTATTAAAAGCTAGTGTTTTTTTAAGAAAACGTACCATTTTTAATAAGAAGGGCTTTCGGTAAGAAAAGCCCAAGAGTATGAATTTTTTTTACAAAGAAGTACATTTTTTAAGAACAGGTACTTTTGTGGTACTCTTTTAGGAAAAGGTTATTTTTTTAAGAAAATTTACTTATTTTCAGAAAGGCTACTTATCTCAAGAAAAGAAAAGAAAACCCATTATTTTATTTTTAAGAAAATGTACGTTGAAGAAAAGGAATGTGTGTAGAAATTTTTTTATAATTTTTTTAGAATTTGTTCTTTTTCAAGAACAGGTACAATTTTAAGAGTAGGTACTTATCTCAAGAAAATTTATTTTGTTTTACAGAAAAGGTACTCTTTAAAGAAAGGGTAGTTTTTCAAGAAAAAACAGTTTGTTGTAAGATAATGTACTTTTTTAAGAAAATGTACTTATTTTAAAAAATTACCTTTTTAAGAAAAGATACTTTTTGTAAGAAAATTTACTTTTTGTAAGAAAATTAACTTTTTTAAGCAAAGGTACTTCTTTGAGACAACGTATTTTTTTAAGAAAATGTGTTCTGCTTAAAATCATGAGCAGGTATTTTTTTTTGAGAAAATTTCCTTTTTTTAACAATACGCACTTATTTAATGTATATACATAGATTTATAGGGTTTAAAAAGACCTTTATAATGGTATTGATTCCAAGTAGATCGGATAATAAATGGCTGACTTATGCCCGATTATATATTCAAGCTTTGGAGGTCTATATTTCGGATAATATGGTCCAGCGCCCTCTTTTTAATCTCTTTTTGGTAACGTTGAAATGAAAATACATTTTTTTGAAAATCGCTAAACTTATATTTCACCTTGGCTCAGGCAGGTGGGGTACAAATTCTCTCTGTAGCTTAAGTCGATGTGTGGAAAAATCAGTAAAATCGCGCGATTGTTTTAAAATAATTTTTGCTATTTTAATGAAACATTATGTTGAAAGTTTGATAACAAAATTTAAACTTTTTATATCCCCGGTCTTGCAAGGGCTACTGAGCCGTATTATACCTTGAAAGAAAGCCTGAAATCTTCTCTATTTCCGGTGTGTAGAAAAAATGTAGCAACACCACGGTCTATTTTTGAAAAATAATGATTTTAAAGAAAAAAGTGGGGTTATAAACTCATTTTTTTTAACTATTCCACAATTGGTTAATAAAAAGTAAAACATTTTTAACCGTGTTTGTAGAGTTTAAAAAGACCTTTCTAATGACATAAATTTCAACAAAGTCAGAAAAGTAATTTCAGAGATATAGCCGACTATACACTCAAGCTTCGCAAGCCCATCTCTCAAGGAGGTGGGCCGATCGTACAAAACAAAAAATATACTTCAGCTCAGCTTAAAAATATATATTGATGATAAAATTTTGATTCCATTCCAAGAAATGGCCCTCAACTAGAGTTAAGCCAAGTAAATATGTACGTTCCCTTATTTACTTACAAAGTTTGCGGCAGCTCCAGTGAATTCGTCGCATCGCGTAACTATTTCCTTGCAAACGTTTGTTGTTACATCTCCTGCTCCCGGTCGTCCTTCTGCTGCCATTCTAAAGGCTATGGTGTACAGTTTCACTTATTTTGATTATTAATTAAGTTTTATTTGCTTAAAATGATCTGCATTTAACAACCAAAACCAATCGTCATAAAGCAAAACAGCCTACATCGAAAATTCGCAATTCTCTCTCCCTTATTATTCTACTCCCCGTCTGTTTAGAATAGGAGGATTTTATTCCCGGGAAAAATTAATTCCCCGAGAATTAGCTATGTCCCGGGGAGTATTCAGAATCGGGCTGATTGTAATTTAAATTGATATTGAATGTATTTTTTTTTTAAAAAAAATATATTTTTAGGTCCCTTTTTTAAGAATATGTATCGAGTTTTTCAATAAGAGCGCTACAAAAGTTATTTGAAATAAAACAATACCGGTTTTATATACCAATGAAATTCTTTATTCCTGTGAAAGTACATTCGATGCCATTATGTATGGAACTCGATTTCTTTTGCATGGCCACCACGGGCACGCTTGCAGAAGTCCAGACGCTGAACCCAATTTTCGACGGTTTTCAAGCAGAAATCGGCCGATACTGCTGCAATTTCACGTTCGATATCGTCGTTCGAATCGTCGAATCGTCGCTGGCTTGTTGGCATAGTCCATAGACTTGACGTAGCCCCACAGGAAATAATCTAACGTCGTCAAATCGCACGACCGAGGCGGCCAATCGACTGGGCCATTTCGTGAGATAAAACGTTCACCAAACTTGGTTTCCATTAAATTGATTGTGGCATTCGCTGTGTGGCTTGTGGCGCCGTCCTGTTGGAACTACATGTCATCCAAGTCCATATTATCCAATTGGGGCTAAAAATTTTCGGTTATCATTGAACGGTAGCGATTCGTATTCACAGTAATGTGCCGGTCTTGATCATCACGGAAGATGTACGGCCCAATGACGCCGCCGGCCGGCCAATAAACCGCACCAAACCGTAATTTTTTCGGGATGCAATGCCGGTCTTGATCATCACGGAAGAAGTACGGCCCAATGACGCCGCCGGCCCATAAACCGCACCAAACCGTAATTTTTTCGGGATGAAGCTACTTCCTTCAGATAAGGTGTTTTTTTTAAGAAAAAGTACTATATTTAAGAATATGAGTAGGTATTTTTTTTCGAGAAAACTTACTTTTTTTTAAGAAATCGCACTTACTTAAGAAAATTTTATTTTTATAAACTTCTATCACTTTGGCTTTTCTAAATTTACTTTTTATTATGTTTAAACTGCAATATGTAATAAACAGGCTCCACCTAGAAAATTTCCCATTAAATAAGAAATATCCCCCGTTATGTTAGTCTAGACAGAAACCAAATATAAAGTACGAGTGTAAGAGTAAGTGTTCTGCCAAATGTAATTCCATGCTCAGGGTTGTATTTCATGGATTTGCCAGTCTTGCACTTGGGCTTTTCTAAATTTACTTTTTATTGGGTACAAAACTACAATATGTAATATACAGACTACACCGAGAAAACTTCCCTTTAAACCAAACCAAACCAAAAGTACCCAATATAGTTGGTAATATTGGGTTATAATAAAGTAGTTAACATATAGCCCCCATCCCGCAACGTGCGATAAGGAACTTCGTTCTAAAAATATCGTATTAATTGTAACTTCCTTGCCACTAGAAGCTGATGAGATTGCAACATTCATCATTGCCTTATTCAAGTCAAATTATTGGCAAATGCAACTTTTTAAAGGAGAAGGACGGAATCATATTTCGGCTATGCTATTCTTGAGATGGACCGATTGAACATATTCTCTAAAATCATATTTTCTTGTTTGCTAGGGTATACTCAGCCTAAATGTCCAGAGTTCGTTATAAGAAAAAAATAGAACTCAATGGATATCTTTGGTTCATTGGTTCGGTTGTTGGTACAGAGTTTCATGTTCTTAGTCCTGGTCTACCTGGTCCACGTCGTTTTCTCCTGCGTTTGCTACACGCTGAAAAATGACGGCCACTCTAACATGTTCTCCCAAACATATTCTGCAGGAACCATGTATATGTTTGGAACACACTTCAAACATTCACATGTTTGTAAGTCCCAAACTGCAACAGTAAAAGTATCATGTTACTGGCAAACATGTGTGCTATTACCTGGAAACATCTTCGTTCTGCATCCCAAACATCCACATACTTCCGTGGAAGTATTCGCCTGTTCCCCCAAACCTACATATACTTACGTGTAAACATATGAGAATTTCCTCCCAAATATAATAATATTTAGAAACGAATTATTCTTTGATTTCAATATATATGTATTATTTATTGTAATTAATTTTAAGAATATAAATCCACATTTAAAAGTAACACTGTGCGACACCAAAAAAATGATGGGGTCTCTATCGGCCTTTTGCAGGATCTGATCAGAATTCTTTTTTAGGGGCGTCAAAGTTTCCACCCCCGGAACTTTCCTGCAACGTATCGGCATGCATAATTGTGTGTTCCGTTCTTCTTAGGTACAAAATATGTTCAGAAGTTTTACGGAAAAGATTCAGATAAACATTTTTGTGGAACAAGGTGACCCTCTAACTGTCAAGTATAACCATAATTTTTACGTTGTTTTTGAAAACTCGCAAAAAACTGCTCCAAAATGACAGGAGGCGAAGTCAAAATGTTCTACAAAAATTATCGCCATAAAATTTCACTATATGTGTCCGAACATTCCAAAACGCAAATCTTAGCCCAAGTGCTAGATAAAAGCTGAAATATGACAAAATGACAGCAAAATGACAAAATGCATTATGAACCCTTAGAAGGCAGTTAGTTTTTGCTTATTATCTAGCACTTGGCTTGCACTCTTCAGGCGATGGATAACCACCGCTCGTATTCCAAAACTATTGTCGCATGGTGCTCGGGAACCACCAAGTAAGTCCACCATACCGCATAGGATTCTCTCCCAACCGAGTCATCGTCGGCTGTCCGCCTCCGCAAGCGCAATCAACTCATAAGGATTTGTCTCTCCCATCTCCTAATTCTCTCCATCTAGGCGGAAGATATGTCAAGTAAACAGGAAATGCATAGGATACGATGGATCTAATGATCTGTCGGTAGATCAAAACTCTAACTTCATTCGAAAGGCACCCTCGGAAACGTAACACGTGGGGGTACATCGCGAAAATAATTTTCACTTTAGCCGGGGTGTGGTCAACGTGTCGACGAAATTCGAAATTCGTACGGAATTAGGCCCCGAAGTACCTAAACTCGTCCGCGATCCAAAACTTGTGGTCACCAACCCGAAGGTCAGATACGTATGCCCTAGCATTCTGGAACAACAGACTCCCCTTTCCTTTAAAAATCGTCCCTCCCCCCGCTCTTGACGATGTTGAGTATCAGTCCCCAATGATCAAAGAAGTTCGACAACACCCCCAGCTACTCGTTGCCCCTGGAGCTTGTGGTTTTCGCCCTTGGGCCCGACATGGACACAAGTATGTCTTCAGCGTATGCCCGCCCTCAGGTGGTTGTGGTATGTCAGTAACGAATATTTTGTAGAGTACTGGACCCAACAGCGAACCCTGGGCTACTCCCTGGGCTACTCGTTTTGATTCTGTCCGACTTGGGAGAAAGTTTACTTTAGCAACAATTACATTTTTTTTTGGGGTTTTTATACCCGATAGGCCATTAAACGGTGACATATAAAATTGGTCGCTTGTCTATATTTTCCGAACTATGGGCCTCCAAAGCTTAAGTGTATGATCGTGCATATGTCAGTCATTTATTATCCAATGCCGTTGAAATAGGTTTAAATAGAAAATTCTTTCTAGAATCTATAAATCCGTACATAGGGGTGTCTGAGCACTTTTTAAATTTACGATAAAATAAAAACACATATTTTTTGAGACAATTGTGATTTTTTATTGGATTGTAAAGAAGCCATGTTGCGATTAAGTATGGAGTAAAATATCCGTCAAATGGCCCCCACGGCTCTGATGACAAGCCATTACTCTTTTCATGAAATTTTTCATAACTTCTTCACAGACATGTGGCTGTATCTCACCGATGACGCGTTGGATCTCGGATTTGAGATCGGGAATTATTTCTGGTTTTTTTGCATGAACCCGATATTTCATAAAACGCCAAAGAAAGAAATCACACGGCGTTAAATCGTGTGATCTTGGTGGCCAATTAACATAAGAATTTCTTGAGATAATTCGTTCTCAAAATCGTTACTGCAGTAAACCGATTGTTTCATACGCGGTGTGGCAGGTGGCGCCGTCTTGCTGAAACCACATGCCGTCCAGATCCATGCTGCCCAGTTGAGGCCACAAGAACTCCGTTATCATGTTCCTGTAACGAATGCCGTCCATAGTCACTGCAATTTCGACCTCATCTGTAAAAAAGTAAGGCCCAATCACGCCGCATGACAAAATCCACACAAGATAGTTGCTCGTTGTGGGTGCATTTGCTTCTCATCGATTGCATGAGGATTTTCTGAACCGCAAATTCGACTATTTTGTGTATTCACGAAGCCATTCCGATGGAAATGCGGTTCATCCGTGAATATGACTTTTTGTTTGAAAAATTGCCATTGATTCCACTTTGCTCCATTACCCACTGAATGAATTGCCGGCGCTTTCCGTAGTCTGCTGGTTTGAACTCTTGAGTAAGCTGAATTCTGATGGCATGAAGGTGGCGGTCTTTGTCTTTCGATGCGTAGTGCTTTGTGAAATTTGAAGTTGTTGAGACGATGCCGAAACAATGTTTTCGGGTTTCCCAGTTTCTTGAAATTTTTTTACCCCTCTTCGAATGGTTATTTGGACTGTTCAAGATTGAAATTAAAATTGTCAAACTCGGAAGTTCAAGGTTGAGCTTTTAACTGTGACCAAATCTTCCCTACGTTGCATATTTTGTCCATTGTGCGCATTAGGTATACGCCCATTACACATAAAGACCCCCTAGAGTCACTTGTAACAATCTGTTGTCAGTTGTGACAACTTTTTGTCGCAGTTATGACAATCTCTAACGTCAGTTGCGATAACCATTAGTCTATTGTGACAACCTATAGGGTCGGTTTTGACAACCTCTAGATTCGGTTGTGAAAACCTTTAAAGTCGATTATGAAAACCTCTAGAGTCGATTGTGAAAACCTCTGGAGTCGGTTGTGGAAACCTCTGGAGTCGGTTGTGGAAACCTCTAGAGTTTGTTGTAACAACCTCTTGACTCGGTGGTGACAACGTCTAGAGTTGTTTGTAACAATCTCTAGGGTACGTTTGTTACAATCTCTAAAGTTGGTTGCGGCAACCTTTAAATTAAATTGTGACATATTCGAAAGTCGGTTGTGTTAACGTCTAATTAGTCTATGACAACCTCTATATTGGGTTGTGACAACCTATAAAGTCAGTTGTGGTAACATCTAAAGTCAGTTGTGACAACCATTTAAGTCTAAATCGGTTTTATAACCGTTCAAAGTCGTTAGGAACAACCCCTAGAGTCAGTTGTGTTTTAATCTCTAAGTAGGTTGTGGCAAACTCCTCCTTGACGCAATTGACGTTCTGTGAGGGAGCAGGACCAGAATTACAGAAAGATGCATATGAACCGAAGGATAAATGGGCCCACTTTGAAACAAATAAAACCTAGACTTAGGCAGTGTAAATATGTTACGTGCCCTGGCCTTTCAGTGCGCAGGCAAATTGTCGCACCGTTGAAAAGTTTGATCGTCAGTACACCCTTGTCGACCTTAAGCCAGCAACCAGGGAGATATTGGCGCGAAGTGAAGAAAACATAGCCGTTGTAGCGGCCAGTATTGAAGAAGACCCAGAAATATCGATTCGGCGCCGAGCAGCTGCATTGGGAATAGCTAGAGAGTCAAGCGGGTTTATTTTGAGGGCCGATTTGGGCCTACATCCGTATAAAATTGTGCTGACGCAAGAATTGAAGACGGACGGCAATAGACAACGCTAATTGGGTGCTGGAAATTTTGATCGGAAATCCGAATTTTGTCCAAAAAATCACCATCTCGGACGAGGGCCATTGTTGGCTCAGTGCTACTTCTAATTTCGGTTACTCAAGCGAACACCATTTACAAGTCTTCGAGCAACCATTACTGCATCCACAAATATCGACTGTTTGGTGCAGTTTTTTACATGGCGCCAAACGATGGTCATTTCTTTCGAAGTAACGAAGACGAAACGAAAAAGATGGCGCTACATACCATACAAGCGACGCAACTCTCGAAGTTGTGATGGAACAATTTGGCGACTGGGTCAATCCCCAATCAATTTACCGCCGCAATCATTCGTCATAACACCCCTAGATTATTTTCTCTGTGAAATTTCATGTCCTTGGACTATCCTAACAAGCCAACGATTTTGGACAAGCTCGGGGACAATACTCCAGATGCTAGACATATTGGATTGAGTCATCAAAATTTGGATAGACGGCTTGAAGCACTCCCAGCGAAGCCGAGGTGATCATTGGAATGATGTACTATTCCATACATAATGGCCTAAATGTTGCTTCAAAATAAACCCAGAATCAATTTTATAACTCTCACCACTGTTGTTTTATTTAAATTTATTTTCCTTTCGTTCTTATATGGTCACCCTTGTTGTTTACTGTGGTCGATTGAAATGGTGGTGTGGTGAAGCAGGGTCTAAACCTTCCGTGCAGCGAACTCTGTTCCGAATGTTAAAAGTGTAATAGAGTATTTAATTACATAAATTTATGGAATTTTTTATAGACAAGAACATGATTCACATGTTTGCATCGGCGTTTCTGACAGTGTTTCAAGCGGTCGATCAAATTTTTGATGACTCAATCAAAATAGTCTAACTTCTCGAATATTGGCCTGGAGCTTGTCTAAAGTGGTTGGCTTGTTAACCTAGTCTAAGAACTTGTCGTTAGCCCAGAGAAAGTAAACAAGGGGTGTCAAGTCGCACGATCGAGGCGGGCAATGGATGAACGTATCCCAATTTGAAGTCAAATTTGGATTCATTTTGAGCAATTTGTGTGTTCAATTTCTATTCAAAACTATACATTCTGAGGGACAACCGCTACTATAATGCCTTCTATAGAACTGAGGCATTTTCGCAGACAAGTGAAATGTGGGCCGTTTAAAAATCCAACGCTCAACACCACCGGGATTCGCAAGTAATTATCGAGTCTCATATATCCCCTTTATATGTATTTTAACGCTGTATAGCCATTGCATGTTATGCTGCATCATGCCAAAATGCAATACAACAACACCAGGCTGCGCTCGTACACCAACCCCATCACATAATTATACTTGGTATTGTCCTTTATGTGTTGCAACATTTGTATCCACTTTTGTTTTTGTTTTGTGCCTTTTGTTGCTTCATGCCATGAGAGTACCTGCATCATGGTTGAATGCTTAGTGTCCTCATTGTTGCTCATGTTGAGGATGCAATGATGGGGCATAGAGTGGATGATGATGCTGATTATGTTGCCCATTGTGTTGAGCACTGTGATGTGTTGTCTATGGATTGTACTCACAGAGATATCCCTGTGAATGGTGTCGGAGCTGATGTTGCTGCTTCTCTTTTTTTATTTCATTGTGGTTGAAAATGTTGGAACAGCTTAACAACGTTGCTGGTTTAGGAAAATCCATACAGCTTTTCTTTCACAATAATAGGAGATTTTGATTTTTTTTTGCAAAAGCAAAACATCAAATGCAAAGTATAATTTACATCCCGTTTTGGACAATATGGAACAAAGTCTGTAATGCTATACAAGGTTATCCTCGATATACATATACGCTGAAAAAAACCCCATCTGCAACATATTCTCTCACAAATATTCTGCATGAACCATATTTATGTTTGGATCACACTCCAATTATTCATCTAATTGCAAGTTCTAAACTCATTTATATTTAAATGCAAATACTAACATGTTTACTTGTACAGATGCATACTTTTACTTTATTTTGCTCACAGAGCTACAAAAAAGCAACTGAAGTTAACACTGCACCAAACACAGCTGTATTTGAATCGCAAACAAAGATGTAGTTTTATCACAAACATAAATATTATGAGATATTTACCGTTGTATCTCAAACATGTAATATTTAGTGTTTGGACACAAATATACTATATTTGCCACAATATAGAAGTATAGATAACCACACACAGGTTATGTTTGCATCAAAAGAATGAAAAAGACAAATTTGTCAGCGTGTGCTTTGAAAATGTTTGTGGGCTTGTAAGTAAATGGGTTTTTAAGCGGGTAGAAATTCAAATTGTAAAAAATAACACAAAGAATTAAATTTTAGTAAAAAAAATCAATGACTGTACGAACTCACGGGCGATATGTTAACACCTTTTTGTTACACTATACCTGCTCGATTTCTATGAACACATTAGTAAAAGTTACATTGAAAAATAAAAAAAAAGTTTTTGTGCTGAAGGCTCTTTTGCTATTGCATTTTCATTTTTTTTACGTCTGCTTTAACATTAGATGTAATATTGTTCAAATAAGTAGAGCAATATTTGCCTCACTGCAATAATCGGTTTTGTTTTGTCATAAACAGAGAGACGCCGACCTGTTTGTTTGAATGCTGGCATAAATCTGAATAAAGATCAATATTTAGCTCACTGCAGTAATTGTTTTTGTTTTGTCATAAACAAAGCAACGAAAAAAGGTACTGAATAGTATAGAGAAATTATTGCATTCTCTTTCCGCTCTCATGTAGAGAGTAGGAGTAAAAGAGCATAAACGAGTCTTATTCTCTTTATAGAATATTTCAATATAAATGCACCATTTCGACTATGTTATTAAATAAAACAATACAAAAAGCGTACATGTTTCAAAACGCATCAATGTTTTACATCAAAATTATGAATGGACCTAGTTATTACAAAAAGAGAGTAATACGTTTTGAATCATTCGCCAGATGTCGCCAGGGTTTTTGAGGCATACAATTCGTTCCATAAGTTCTCTATACTACTCAATACTCTCTGGCGACGACGAACTGCATGGTTGTTCGCTGCCGCTACATCAATACCATCATACATATTTTCAGACAGAGAATATTGTTATAGAACAACCACGTATGTGATGCTAATGCTGTGTGTTGCTTGCATGTGTTCACTTTGATAGATTTCCCTAGACGATCCAATAGATGTTAACACCTCAAAATTTGTTTTGTTGCGATAACTTTTGAAAATGATTTCGGGCATATGGTCACCGCGGCTGTTCATGACGAATCGCATTCTGGACGTACAATTGTGGGTCACGTATTCGAGCATTGCTGGCCGTATGTGACGAATAACAAGAACAATTATGCCTTCCAAGGCGTAAATTGTTGCTGGTTTATTAGCATTAACCAGTGACTTCTCGTAGCTCCACAGGAAATAATCGAGTGGTGTCAAATAGCACGACCTTGGAGGCCAGTTGACAGGTTAATTTCTCAAAACAATTTATCGTCAAATTTTTGTTTCAATCAGTGGTTGCGGTCGCGGTATGGCACTTAACGCCATCCTGGTAAAACCACATCCCGCATTTATCAAAGTCATCCATCAATAGTTTCAAACAAAAAATCCATCTCCATTGGCAGAAGTGCGACCTCCGGCTCAAGTTTGGGGTCCTTTGGGGTCTTAAATGGGGTTCAATGATCCCACCAGCATGTAACTCGTACCAAACGGTGCATATTTTTGGAAGTAATGGAGTCTGTAGTGGATTCGTCTCACACCATATGCGGCAATTTTGTTTATTAACAAACCCGTAAAGCCAAAAATGCGCCTCAGTTTCCAACTGCTCTAGAACCCAATCAGCGAAAGAACGAAGCATGTGGTGGTCTCGTTACTTTAATTCCCGCACGAGCTGGACCTTATGCGGGTTCAGGCCAAGATCTTTGTGCAAAATTGTCCACGTAGTGGACGGAGCACCAATTCCTGCGATCGACGGCGAGGAACATATTTTGATCTTCTTCCACACTTTCGTTTACAGAGACGATATTCTCTTCAATACGCTCAAACCTTGGAGATGTTGGTATTATTGCACCATTTAAAGAGTATCTAGTATGAAATCTGTCCATATTTCGAAGGATGGCTGGCACAGATGGACTATTATGTGCGCCATAAAAGTCACAAAGTCGTCTATATGTTTTTGAGAATCGATTACTGATTTTCAAAGTAAATGTGGTAGCGGTGGTCAAGCATGAATCTATATGGATCATATGTATCCAAAAGTCAGCGCAGCAGGATACGTCGCTTGACAGCTAACCCTTTCATAAGTTTTATCTAAACAAACATACAGTGGAGAACAACGTGCGGCCACCATAGTGAAATTCAAATAAATAGGCTTCCTCGGGAGTCGACCCCTTAATATCTTCAGCACTTTCTTTGCTTTGTGGGTTGCTAGTCCAATGCTAGTCAATTCATCTTCAAAATTCAAAAAAACGAATACAGTAATCCAAAATGCATTGAAGTCAACTTTATCGGGGATGTTCGATATAAAATTCTCTCCGAAATCAGACTTGAGTTCATTGCCACACATACGAACGATATTATTCTAGAAAATGTAATGGTGTCTTTCAATATACAATATTATTGTTTGTACAAGCTTCTGTAATGCCTTCACAAACTTACAGTACAGAAATGAATTAGGAAAAAGCGATAAAAACTGTTCCTTTTCCAAAATTTCAACAGTAATGGTGGTTAGGTGTTGCCATATTCGCCCCCATTCCGACTATATTGTACATAATAAGTAGCCCTTCAAGCCCCCTAGAAGTATGCAATGAAAATACATAAAACTAAGCACCAAATTATAGGCAATACTTAAGAACAGAAATGTTGGATAAAATTTAATTAGTTTCTCCCACTATGTATAACAAAATATAAGAAGAATGAAGCTATTGTAGGCAAGAAATATATTAAATACTCTGTTGGCAATCCCACAATCAACCGGGGGCATTAATGGCGGAAAGTGATTAAAAATGGAATTCATTTTTGGCTCTCTGACTCAAAAGTAAAGAACACCGTGTAGCGAAACAATAAGTCACAAGATAAGTGTGAATGTACCCAGACGTAGGAGAATTCATAAATGCGATTTAAGTAGTAAAATACATATTTACAAAGAGAAACAGTGTCCTGTCAAAAGAGTGAGCAATTCAATGGGTATAAGATATACAAGTTTTAGCATTATTGTTTTAAAAATAAAAAAATTCCCTAAGTACAAAATTGTTTATATGAGCGTATAAACTGTTTGGTACTTAGAGCATTTTTTGAGAATAGTTTTCGATTAATAAACCTCATAATGCGAACAAATTATAAAATATAATTTGTTTATTATTTTTGATGTGTAAACATCTATAGGCAAGGGTAGGGCAATCTATCAAAGTGAACACATGCAAACAACACACAGTGTTCACATCACATAGGTGGTTGTTGTACAACAATAGTCTCTGCCTGTAAATAAGCCTGATGGTAATGATGTAGCGGCAGTGAACGAACAAGCATGTCGTTGTCGCCAAAGAGTATTGAATAGTATAGTATAGAATGATTTGTTTCTAATTTTTCGACCTTTATTTTAATTATTCTTGACTAATTATTCAAGCTTAAGGTCACTTCTGATCCTGAAGAAGATTTCCAAAAGAAATCGAAATATCGAGAGAAAAAATAGAAAAACAAAAGTTTAATAAAATCAGAAGTGACCTTAAGCTTGAATAATTAGTCAAGAATAGTATAGAATGGAAAAATTTATGTTTTTTGTATTGTTTTATGTAATAGCATTCTCGAAACGATGCATTTATATTGAAATATTCTATAAAGAGAATAAGACTTCATGCTCTTTTACTCAGACACCCTGCATGAGAGCGAAAAAAGAGTGCAATAAGTTCTCTATACTATTCAATACCTGTTGTCGTCGCTCTGTTTATGACAAAACAGAAACAATTATTTCAGTGAGCTAAATATTGCTTTATTTTAATAATATTACATCTAATATTGAAGCAGATGTAAGAAAAAAGAAAGTGCAATACACACAAGAGCCTTCAGCACAAAAACTATTCTTTTCTTGAGTAACCAATGTAAAATTGAATTTTATGTTTCAGGATTTGGCAACCCTTGTGTTGCAATCTGGCAACTGACAGCTCTATCGTAACGTTGGACAGTTTTGGACATTTGTGTTGTTTACAGTAATTCAAAAGATTCATCTCGGCCCAAAAATGGAATTAAATCGTGAACATTTTAGTGCGATTATTTTTTACAACTTTCGACGTGGATTAACTCAGAAACAGTGCATGGATGAACTTAATTCAATTTTTGGCGATGAAGCTCCATCAAGGACCAGTGTTTATCGATGGTATGGTGAATTCAATCGTGGTCGTAGTTCACTCCATGACGAATTTCGTGAAGGTCGTCCAAAATCAGCTGCTGTTCCGAAAACCACACGAACTGATTTTGCAAGATCGTCATGTGACCTATAGTGAGATTGAGACAACCTTAGGCATTAGTGGGACCAGCATACATTCAATATTGCATAAACATTTGACTGTCAAAAAATTTGTTCGCGTTGGATCCCACACAATTTGTCAATTTTGTTGAAATGCTCCAAAAATACGATCGCGGTGCTTCGAAACACGTCTACGACATGGTGACAGGTGATGAATCCTGAAGTTACGCGTATGAGCCCGAAAGTAAACAGCAGTCAACTGTATGGGTGTTTCAAGTTAAGCCAAATCCAACAAAAGTTGTTCGCGCCCGAAGCACTTCCAAGCAAATGGTCGCCTGTTTTTTCGGAAAAACCGGACATGTCGCAACCGTACCACTAGAACGACGCAGAAAACCAACCGCCGAAGACGGATCAGTCTTCACCACGACAATGCGAGCTCTCACACATCGGCTGAAACAACTGCATTTTTGAGCACCCAAAACATCGATTTGATGGGTCAGCCGCCGTATAGTTCCGATTTGGCACCGAATGACTTCTTTTTATTCCCGTACGTAAAAAACAAACTGAGAGGTCAACGTTTTTCGACACCTGAAGAAGCGGTTGCTGCATTCAGAATGCATGTTTTGGAGATACCTCAATAAGAGTGGCAAAAGTGTTTCGACAATTGGTTCAAAAGTGTACAAATCTTCATGGGGAATATTTTGAAAAACAATAAAGTTATTTTCGATGATTAATATTGGTGTTTGTTCTCTAATCCCGAAACATAAAATTCAACCTCTTGCAACAAAAAGGTGTTAACCGTGAGTTCTAACACTCATTGATTTCACAAAAATATTTCGATAATTCTAATATTATATCATTTAAGCCGCAGCTCTTTGTACACTATGATGTAACATTATTCTTTGGCAAATTTTCGGATTCAATAAATCTTCATTAAACAATGGCTAAACGTTTTGGAGCAAGTGCATTAAATAATATATCGCCTGGACACTGTATATGTGATGCTGGGGGTCTGGCGAATTCATAAAATAAAAAAAAGGCATTACACTGGGTTACGACGCGTCGCATAATTTTATGTTGTTAAAAGGAAAGTGGCAGAACACTGAATGAACGAACACTGGAACTGAACCGAAACGAAACGAAGCAGAGAAAATGCAAATCACAGTCGTTAAAGCAACAAAGGCATCACTTTTTAAATGTTCCTTAAAAGGCCATCAAACACACGCACACTTAAGCCACCCTACCAAAACTCGCCTTCACACAGTCATTGCCATAGCACCACCAACCCATCAATACACTTCCAGCCTCACAAACGCTTGTACACAACTAGAATCCTTTGTGTGAGTGTGTGTTTGTTTATTTGTTGTATTTGTGTATTTAGCACTTAAATTTGTACCAAATAGTACTCGGCACTCTAAAAGAATTATTGTTAGTGTAATAGTAGAGTTGGGGCACAGAGAAAAAGGAAAATCTGTAGATTTGTTGTGTGTGTGTTGGGGTGGGAGTTGGGGAAGGTATGGCGACGGATGTATTTTCTTAACAGACTCTCGCACATACTAAAGTCTTCGCAAATACTGAATGAATTAACTTTAGTCTCAACATTTTCATGTCTATGATTGCGTATTCATATGCGGGTGGATTACTGAAAGTTTCGTCATGACCCGACCGCTAAAAGAATGGATGTACACACTAGTTAAAGTCATTTCAGTAAAATATTGTCTATTTTATTCACTCTCAGTCATTGATACCTAATTATTTCTTATCCGTAATCGTTGCTAAAGTCGGCAGAGAAAATGCCTTTGAACCAACTATCGGCAAAGTCGGGCTACCCGCCATTGCTTTCGATAACGGAATGAGAATGTTAGAGTTTTCCGCCGCGAAAAATATGGTTGTAGTAGTACGAGATGCCAACATAAAGAAATCCATAAGGCAACTTGGATATCCCCTGATCAACAACACGAAGAACTAGATTGATCACCTGGTAACTGATGAAAGGTACTGCTGTAGTGAAATGTACATACGTGTGATTCGAGGAGCTAATATCGATTCGGGCCCACTACCTGTTTGAATTAAAAGTCAGCCATACGTTAAACAGAGCGAAAGTCGTACGAATCCAGACATATAGCAACGGAACGTCGGAAAGCTGCAATTACCACAAATAACCGCGGTCTGCGCAGAGAACCTCACTCAGATACTGGCACATAACGCAGCCCGCCTCATGACCCTGAAGCGCAGTGGTAGTAGACTCTATGAAAACTGCTGCACAGTACGGTCTGTTATGAAAACCCGCTTAAAAACAAACCATGCTACGGTGACGAGTGTCGCATGGCAAGTGATGAAAAAGATCGCTGTACATATGGCAACGCTTCAGTCAGTTGCAACGCGAGCCGCGACAGAGTGGTAAAATGAAAGGGGAAACCCGTTTTTTTAAGAAGAAAGTGCGGCTGCTGTGAAAGCTCGTGAGCGAACAAACTAAATCTAAAGGACCGATGCCCATAAATTCTACCGAAAAGTACAACTTCGAACCAACGGCCATGCAGCGGGGCCCCCTTTTGTTGAGATAATGAAACGTACCTTGCCGCAGATATTCAGAGTATGTTGGGAATATGGTGATATCACATATCTGCTTTACTTATCCCTGGAGACTTCAATATAGATGAGGGTGTGGATCACATTCTGGACTATGGCGTCGACTACCCCCCTCCTAGCCACAGCAAAGTTAAAATTGTAATTTCCCGGCTTAAGAACCACAAAGCCGCTGGTGCTGAAGGTCTAACGGCTAAGCTGTTTAAAGCGGGCAGCTATGAGTTGGATGGATCAACATGGGTGATATGCACAATCTGGCTAGTCAAATACATACCCTATGATTGATATCTTGGTATTCAGTATTCTGTTGTCAGACAAGGCGATGCGAGTATATGTACAAACTATGGTGGAATGATTTATCCATCGCATACAAAGTCCTCTCGAGCGTAATGTGTGAAAGTCTAAAGCCATTTGCTGCAGACCTGATCGGCCCTTATCAGTGTGACTTTAGGCAACTATCGACCAGATATTCACATCACGGTAAATGCAGTAGAAGCCCCATGAAAAACAATTCTCCAGCTACCACCTGCTTGTAGATTATGAGGCTACGCACGATAGCCCGATGAATACCGGAGCTTGGTATTCCTACTAAGCTGACACGCCTTTGTAGAATGACCCTGACCGACTCGAAACCCTCAGTAAAGATTGGTAAAGATCTCAGCGAGCCATTTTGGTTCGAGGCGAGGCCTCGGGCAGGGTAAAACCTTATACTGCGTCCTCTTCAACATACTAATTGAGATCGTCGTGAGAAAGCCTGCAGTCAATGCGAATACATTTATCAGCTGCAAAAATCACATGCTGTTAGGATATTATACTGATTTACACATCATTGGGTGAAATATGCGAGAAGTTACTGCAGCATTTGCGAGAATTCAGAAGAATCAGCAAAAGTGGGTTTGGCAGTAAACGAGAACAAGACAAAATTAATGGTTTCAATGAGCAGAACATCCACCCGATTGGATGAAAGCGTGATCGTTGATAACCATTATAATTTCGAAGTAAAATAAAATAAATAAATGGTTTCCCATTACATCCCGTGAAGGAATTTGGGAGAGCTTCTCACAACCAGTGAGCTGTGCGCTTTATAGTTTTATACTCACTGATTGATTACACCGGTTCCGAACGGTATTTTGAGAAGCTTTTTCATGGCTAAGTACTCGATAGTGTCGCCATCACTAAGCGAGGTGACCGTCGTCGAAAGGAATTTTAAGATGGTCAGAGCAGGGATCTAACCCAGGATCTCCAGTACAAGAGGCGCGCACACTAACCATTGCACCACCGAAGGCCACGAATTTATTTACCCTGGATCTGCCGTGAGCAGAAGCAACAACATCAGTCAGGAAATCAAACAGAGACCTATTCGGCCAAACAGGTGTTATTTTGGGCTAAGCAAGCACTTGAAAGATAAAACCCTCTCTCGAGAAACGAAGATCCAACTATATTCGACTCTTATAAAACCTGCCTGGCTGTATGACGCAGAGTCCTGGGTCATATCGCATGCCAGAGAAATTGCTCCGCAAAATATATGGTCTTATAACACTGTGAGACAAAATTAGTTTTTTTTCAAAATGATGGGGTTCTGTCAACGGATTCTGGTAGAAAGGTCTAAAAAAAATACACGTGTATCAGCGTTTTGCCAGATCTGATCAGAATTTTTTTTTAGGGCGGGTTAAAGTTTCCGCCCCTCGGAACTTTCCTGCAAAATATCGGCATGCAAAATTGTGTGTTCCTTACTTCTGACGTACAAAATATGTTCAGAAGTTTTATAGAAAAAATTCAGATAAACATTTTTGTGGAACAAATTAACCCTCTAACTGTCACGTATATTTTTACTTTTTTTTGAAATGACGGGGGCGTGGTCAAAATGTTCTACAAAAGTGATCGGCATAAAATTTCACTATAAGTCTCCGAACACTCCAAAACACAAATCTTAGCCCAAGGGCTAGATAATAAGCAACAACTAACTGCCTTCTAAGGGTTAATAATGAATTTTGTCATATTTCATCTTTTAAATAGCACTTGGGCTAAGATTTGGGTTTTGGAGTGTTTGGACACATATAGTGAAATTTTATGGCGATCATTTTTGTAGAACATTTTGACCACGCACCCCGTCATTTTGGAGCAGTTTTTTGCGAGTTTTCAAAAAAAAAAAAACGGAAAAATTATGGTTATGTGTGACAGTTAGAGGGTTAATTTGTTCCACAAAAATGTTTATCTGAATCTTTTCTATAAAACTTCTGAACATATTTTGTACCTCAGAAGTAAGGAAAAATCAATTTTGCATGCCGATATACTGCAGGAAAGTTCCGAGGAACAGAAACTTTGACCCGCCCTAAAAAAAACTTCTGATCAGATCCGATACACGTATAATTTTGTTTTAGACCTTTCTACCAGAATCCGTTGACAGAACCCCATCATTTTTTTTGGTGTCGCACAGTGTAATGAGAAATAGCGAATATCGATGGCTCACGAACCACAAAATAGCGCGTTTAAGCTGGTTAGGCCATAGCACTAGCTTGAATCAGAATGAGCCAGTGCGAAAGATATTCGAAGACGTACTCGAAGGACTTCGAAACATATGACGACCAAGGCTTCGCAGGAAAGATCAAGTGGAATATTTCCTGGGAGAGCTTGGTTTTGCCAACTGGACGAGAAAAGCTGAAGAACAAAACGGTTGGAGAAACATGTTATCCTTGTATAGTAAGGCCCTTGACCCCTCTGGTTTGTTTGAAGCCACCACTTACTTAGGTTGTAAATAACACTGTTATAGTTTTTGGCATGACATTTTTTTTGTCAACGTGCTAGTAAATTTTATCGGTTAGAGGCAATCCTACTGAGTTGGTGGGTACCCCTGAAATGTCTGTATCACGTCAATTTTTTGAAAAAATCGATTGTAACCAATTCTCGGATTTTCCTGCAATTTTTTTTGAAAAAAAAAAAAGATTTGTTAACTTTTTTCAACATAGCTTGAAGAGCGCTCCAAATTTTTCACTCACAATATTTAGCAAAATTGGAGCCATGAGCTTGTTATCATGAATGCAGATACATGTTCTCTCCATGTCCCAAAATTACTCTTTAAGGATTCAAGGATTTCCTCTGTCATTTTCACAGAAGTGTGGTCTGTGTTACTGTCCTTAGTTCGGCTTATAATATTCCCGTAAAATCTTCAGGCCACTGTCGTCCTTCGGTGCATTTCACTGAAAGAGCTCCCACTTTTTCACTTAAAGAGCTGGTTCTGCTCTCTCCTCTATTGGTGATTGGATCTGAAAATGATTCTCATAGATAAACGGTGCACGGTTCTGCAAAATCGTTATAGCATTAGATCTCAAAGCTTTCTATGTTAGCCTTGTCAGTTATTATAATAATTTTAAACAACGTATCTTACTTCGCTCATAGAAAAATTCGGTTGAGACGGCTGAATTAGCCGTAACGGAATTAAGACTTTGTCACAAACTCATTTCTGGTTGGCACAACCTCATTAGATGTTGGCACAACCTCATTAGAGGTTGTAACAACCTCGTTAGAGGTTGTCACAACCTCATTTGTGGTTGACATAACCTCATTAGAGGTTGTCACAACCTCATTTGTGGTTGACACAACCGAATTTAGATAGTGTCAGAACTATTATTAACTATTTATTTATTTTCCAGTATTGTTATAAAAAACCTTAAAGACCGAAAAAATAAAGCCATTTAGATATATAGGGTTATCTTTAGGGTAACACATTTATTATACATGCCACTACCGACGTTTTTAAGTCCCGGTCATCATGGGTCACCGCACCAAGTCTGGCGTGTTGTATCTGTTGATTTAGGTACTAAACCGTTTCGAACACAGATGATTGCAGCATATCTCAGACGACCGATCTTGAAAGCGTCAAAACTCTTGACATCTGCTTGGACATTTTCTGTAAAATCAGCCTGTTTAATACAAAAAAAAATCTTGATATCGCCGTGACGGCAACAATTATACATTCTTTAACTTCATGTAATATAATATTGTTTTTTTTTTAAATGTTAAACATCAATAAATTTAATTATGTTGCTGTAGCCGAATTGAAAATTAAATTCGGTTGTACCTACAGAATTCATGAGAAATTCGGTTACAGCAACCGAATTGGCACCGAATTCAGTCCCTGCTACCGAATTAAGGGTTAATTCATTTATTCAACCGAATTGATACCAAATTCGGTAGTGACATCCCAACTGATGCTAAATTCGGTTGTTTCAACGGAATTGATGCCATATTCCGTTACTCCAACTAATTTCCATTGTTGCATCCGAATTAGTTCCCAATTCGGTTGTTCCAACTGAAATGTTAGAAACTTTGGTTGACAAAGCGAATATAACACAAGATTCAGTTGTCACAACCGAATTAACTATGAAACGAGGTTGCTTCAACCTAATTTCAGTTGTAACGGCTAAATTCGGTAGTGTCCAACACAATTCGGTTGTGGCAACTGCAATCCGGTGGTGACAGCCGAATTTACGGTTGCTACAACCACTTTTCAATCAACTAGTTTTCTGGGTGTTGATGCCAATGCAAAACGGCTGTATCACAATCGTTTTTAAAGCCGGTTATGTGATATTCAGGAGTCAAATTCCCTTCCTTCCATGCGTGTACTTGTTGATGATAACATTTTTCCTCACAACATTCCAAGTTATTATTCTTTTGCCGTAATTCACAATTCTCTTGAAACAAACACCCTGCTTTGTAATGTCTGTCTGGATTTGAATTTTTTTTCATTTCTGTACATTACATTTCTTTGAATTTCGCATGTATTTTTCCGTCTTTCTTTGGAAACGATTCTTCAAATGTCCTCTTGGAATGTATGAACTGCCATTATTGGCTGTTACCAATCCATCCCTCTCTTCTGCCACCTCTTATATGCAACACCATCCATTCTCACATACAAGTATAGCGTACCTTCGTTCCAAAAACCCTTTTTACCTCAAATTGTTAAGAAAAGACAACAACATATCATTTTACGATTCAAATACAAAAAAAAAAACGTAAGAGGGGTAATACCCTGTTCTTCCGTTTATTTTGTTCTTTGTTCGTGGGTTACCCTTTCCCCTTTTGGTCTCATAACGGCTCCAGTTTTTCATCACTTTGGGTCGACACAAAAGAACGACGCGCACCGTTCTTGCCAAATCTGTTTGCAAATGTTATCCGGATCTTATCGTTTGTCACATGAAAACAGTGGAATGAATGACAGGCTGACTGACTGTCTAAATAATGTACAATCAGTTTAAATGTAAAAATATACAGTTTAGGGTGTGTATTATTTTTTCGAATTTATACTTGCGATAACATTAAATTAAAATAAAATGTGGAACAACGGTCACTATAACTATATCTGGTTAGACCTAGCCTATAGTTAAAAATTCTAATATTCAAACAAACTGACAGCCAAAACTTGTTGCTAGTTCTTACCGTAGGATAATTACCCGCTGAAAAAAAATGCCCCAGAAACATATTGCAGGAACCATGTATAGGTTGGTTTTTGGCTCCTATGTTGTTTATCACCTTACTGTTTTCAGCAATTTTTAACAAACAAAGCCATATTTGGGTCACGAAAATGTATATTATTAACTATTAATTATTGTGTATCCAACATGTAGTATGGAGTAGCAAACACAATGGGTTTGGACACAACTATACTACATTTGCGACAAGCTACAAACACGTTATATTTGTAACCAAATAAAAAAAAAATGATTTTTCTACATGTATTACTGTCTCTATCACGAACAAAAGCTTTCGATCGTGTTCTAGACGTAAGAAAGTTGATTTGAATTTCACAACCTTGTCGTTTCAAGTCGAATGAAAACATAAATTTTTTTCAAAACTTTTCAGTACAAAGTTTGGTTTCTTTATTTCGAATGTGCTGTCATTTGGAAACAAACACAAAGTTAGGCGAATTTCGACTTAGAGGAACCCAATTTGAGTCGAATGAGAGTGACTGATTTTCATTCGCTTAGCTCTTCGATCTAGATAGAGAAACAGGCTGTTAATGTATTAAAAGGTGTGCTAAATCTCTCGGGGATAGTGCTGTACTCGTATGTATTTAATAAAAATTGTACTCAATAATGTTATGTCAAGTTCATCCTGAATCAATATGAATACTTTGATTCCAAATAGCTTGTTTGCCAGGGAAATTATTTATACATTAAAAAAAAAACATTGTTTCCATTTGACTTAAAAGTTGACCTCGTCTCTTAATAAAGGGCTGCAACTAGGATCATGTAATTAATGGATTAAACAGGAAAGTAATAGAGACACAAGTTGTACACATCGCCCTAACCAAGCGGCTGGATGCTTCAACTTTCTGAAATTCGTACATTTAAGTGCCCACTCAGAGTTCGTATTTACCCCCCATGTGTCACCCATACACATCATCGTGGCGAATGTGTAATGAACGTTTACCCATTACCCGCAAGGTATGGGGAAAATAATGGGTAACTACCCACGAAAATCGGGAATTATCCATTACGATTACCCATTATCCTCAGGGTAACGGGGAAAATAATGGGTAGCTACCCCCGACGATGGGGAATTACTCATCAGGAAATGGGGCTAATAATGGGTAGCTACCCACGACGATGGGTAATGGGTTAGATGAAAGTGGATGTTTCGAAAATCGGTTTCTACGAGCAAAACCAGCAACTATAACCAGCAACTGCTCGGAATTCGTACTTTTAGGGGGTATCGCCCGAACCAAAATGCTCTATATTGAATCAAGAATACTGTCCTCATATGGCTAGTTTTTCAGTCAGTGGTAATCTTTGATTCTTAGTTAAATTGTGCTTAAACATTGAATTGCGTTTTTCAGTAAATGGTTAACAATGATTTACCAACCGAATGTTCGTTTGTTAACCTGTAGTCAGAAACCATATGATCTTGACAATGTCATTACTGATTGTCAAAATACATCTTGCATCTTACATCTTGAATCAATTTTCCAAAGATGTTAACATTTCCCCATACAAACTTTACACTTTGTGAGCTCAAAATCCTTGAAAAATTGTCCTATCTCGCTACGTTTCACCCCACACTATTCGATAATTTTGAGTCCATCACTAGAACAAATTTAATTTCTAGATAATCTGACAGAAATTTAAACAACAAAACAAGAGATGTATTTATATCAGGTGGTAGCGATATAACAGCTGATTTAAATGTTTTCAAATCGTTGCCTTAACTGACTGATAAATTCATATGTATTTATTTTTTGTGTTCTTGTATTACAATTGTTACCAAAATTTGCTTTGAATTTGCCAGTGGTATGACACCAAACAAATATAAAACAGCCATTGTCGTCGTCGCAATTACACCACCTAATATAAATACATCTTGACCAAATCAATGAAGGAAAAAAACAATTGTGATAAATATGAAATGGTAAAAATTAAACATTTGACGAATATCATTCTCTATTCTTTCGACTCCTGGGCCTAAATAGACAATACAATATATAGACAATATTTCCTACACCGTTTTAGTTCCGTTTATTTTTGATCACAAAAATGTCGCTACAGCGATGTGGCATATTAATAAATGAATATTGGAAGATGACAGATGGAAGATGTGAGATGTTGCTAGTGTGAACGCATGTTTAATTTTTTCAACAACTTACATGCGTTTCCCCAAAATGTACGCTAGAGTGAAAAGTCTATTAACATCTATAGACACGGGAAGGAAAATCTATTAAAGGGAACACATGCAAACAACACACAGCGTTAGCATCACGTACGTGGTTGTTGACAACAATAGTCTCTGCCTGAAAATAAGCATGATGGTATTGAAATAGCTGCAGCGAACAAACCAGCAGGTCGTCATCGCAAAAGAGTATTGAATAGTATAGTATAGAATAGAATCATTGATAAGTTTTGAAAAATTTATGCTTTTTTTATTGTTATATGTAATAACATTGTCGAAATGGTGCATTTATGTTGAAATATTATACAAAGAGAATAAGACTCGTTTATGCTCTTTTACTCAGACTCTCTACATGAGAGCAGAAAAGGTTCTCTATAATATTAAATACTTTTGTCGTCGCTCTGTTTATGACAAAACAAAAACAATTATTTCAATGAACTAAATATTACTTTATTTATTTTAAAAATATTACATCTAATGTTAAAGCGGATGTAAGAAAACAGAAAGTGCAATAGCAAGAGAGTCTTCTGCACAAAAACTATTCTTTTTTTATTTTCCAATGTAACATTTACTAATGTGTTCATAGAAATCGAACAGGTAACGTGTAACAAATAAGTGTTAACACATCGCCCGTGAGTTCGAACACTCATTGATTTTTTTTAATAATTTTTTGTTGAAATGATTTCGATTTTATGCATTTGTTTTTTATTTTACATAATTCCATTTGGTTGTTCCTCTTTCTTGATTTGGACTTTCCCAGCTAGCTGATTGTTCCAATATGACCACAAGGGTGGGCATAATCGTTAACAATGTGGCGGTTTATATTAACTCGCCTCTGACAACCAAAACGCAAAGTTAACCCCTAATTAACTTGCAATTACGATTAAGTAATCCGATAGATAACTACTTATTTGATGTTGGGCTCGAGTTAAGTTTTAACTTTTTGAAATACACACTTCCGTGGATAAGAAATAGTGACGTCGGTCATAACAAACGGCTCAAGCTAGAGTCATAAAATTAAAGGTTGACATTCACTACTTCCACGCAGTATGTACTGGGCAATGGCTTTATCGTAAACCTCCGATAGCTAGCTAGAGTGAAAAGGCAAAAAGAATGAGCAGCCTGATTGGTTATACGATCGCTGATACGCCTCCGGTTTATTAAGTATTATTCTTTTGTCCTTAGAAGGCGGATGAGTCAACATACGGGCCAACTGTGAATAGAAACCAAAAGACGAAAATCCAGGTTCTACATATTGCATCCTGGTCAGCATCTGATGCATAATGGGCGGCTGCAGTCAAGTATCCTGGCAGTATATAAAATGCAAAAACCTGGGGGTCTGGGTTTGCCTCCCTTCACCATTAATAATGACAGTGAAAATACAAAAAAAAAAAACATAAATAACTCCTATTTGTTGACGGCCCTCGCAAACGTTATAAGGACCACGATTTACGGATATGCACTTGGAATGTAAGATCCCTATATAGATCCGGTGCAAGTATCGAATTCGCAGATGCCAAAAGATATAAGTCTGACATTACCGCTATCCAGGAAATGCGATGGACAGGACATGGCTGCGCAAGGAAAAAAACTTCGACATATATTACAGTTGAATTGAAAAAAAGCCATGAATTTGGTTGCGGATTTGTAGTTGGCAAAAGACTGAAGCATCTAGTCTCAAGGTTCAATCTTGTGAGTGAACGTGTGACCACTATCCGCATAAAAGCGAACCATTTTTATATTTCCCTAATTTGTGGGGCAGAAGAGAAAGAAGATGATGCCAAAGACATATTCAATGAGCGCCTAGTAGAAACGTATGACCGCTGCCCTGGCCATGACATTAAGATCGTGCTAGGAGATTTTAATGCAAAAGTTGGCAGGGAAAATATGTTTGATCCAACAATTGGCAATTTTTGTCTATATGCAGACAGTTTCGACAACGGTAGGCGACTGATGACATTGATACGGTAAAATACATGGTCGTGAGTGGTACAAGATTCCACCATAAAGACATCCACAAGCCTACTTGGGTATCCCCTGATCAAAAAACGAAGAACCAAATTGATCACGTGGTAATTGATGGAAAGCACTCATCCAGTGCAATGGACGTACTAGTGATCAGAGGAGCTAGCATCGATTCTGATCACTACCTGGTAGCAGCAAAGGTTCCCACAAGATTAAGTAGAGCGAAAATCGTGCGAAGCCAGACGCAGAGAAAGCTAGACATCGGAAAGCTGCAAGGTAGCCACAGCCTACTCAAGAAGCTCTAGCAACTTTTGACACAGAACCCACCCCCTCCCGATGAAGATCCTGAAGCGCAGTGAAAACCCATTTCCGACTCTATAAAATCTGCCGCAACAACCGTACTTGGTTTCGAAAAACCGGTTGAAGAGTGTCGCATTGCAAATGATGAAATGAACGCTGCACGTATGGCAATGCTTCAGTCAATTGCAACGCGAGCTGCAACTGAGCGATATAGGGAGAAAAGAAAGGAGGTAAACCGTCTCTCTAGGCGTAAGAAACGGCAGTGGAGAAAGCGAGAGGGTAAGAAATTTGAGGCACACAGAAAGAAGAACGAAACAGGAAAATTCTACCAAACAATCAAAAACGGAACTAATGGACTTGGTTCAGAGCCCGCGTTCTGTAAAGACGAGGACGGAAATCTCATCGCAGTTGTGCAGAGTATGTTGGGAATATGGAGAGATCATTTCTCTGCGCCAATGATCTCTCCAATGGCGAGACAATCGATCACAATTTGGACGACGGTGTCGATTGCCCCCCTCCTAACCAACACGAGGTCAGAACAGCTATTGGCCGGCTTAAGAACAACCAAGCCGCAGGAGCCGATGGACTACCGGCGGAGCTGTTTTGGGCTGACGACGATGAGCTGATACGGTGCATGCATCAACTCACTAGCAAAATTTGGATATATGACTGTATGTCTCAGTGGAGCCTCAGTGATTTATGTCCCATTGTTAAAAAAGGTGACCCGAGTCTCTGTGCCAACTACCGTGGAATAAGCCTTTTATCCATTGCATATATGGTTCTATCTATAAGGTCCATCCGAATATGCGATGGGCTAAAACCAATTATCACAGGCCTCTTTTGACCATACCAGTGTGGCTTTAGGCCTGGAAAATCGACAACTGACCAGATTCACACGCTGCGCCAATACTTGGAGAACACCCACGAAAAAGAAATCGACACCTATCATCTATTTGTCTATTATAAGGCGGCCTTCCGATACGGAAGAAACTCTACGAAGCAATGTCTTAGCTTGGTATTCCTGCAGAACTCCTACGTCTTTGTAGGATGACAATGGCGAACACCAAATCCGCTGTGAAAGTTGGTAAGGATCTTACCGAACCTTTCGGAACTTAGCGAGGCCTCATGCAAGGATACACCCTTTCGAGTAATCTCTTTAACATCCTAATGGAGATCATTCTGAGAAACGCTGCAGCCAACATGAATAAAACCATCAGCAGCAAAAGTCGCATGCTGCTCGCGTAGGCTGATGATATCGATATCATTGGGCGCACAATTAGAGAAGTTACTGCGTTGTTTTCCGGAATTGAGAAGGAGTCAGCAAAAGTGGGTTTGAAAGTAAATTAAGACAAGATAAAATTAATGGTTTTGGCAAGCAGAACATCTTCGAGAGAGTAATGGTCCGAAAAATAGACTGTACTATAAGAGAAACAGGCTAGTGTTGACGACGGATAAACAACTAGCTGTATAACCAGTACCTCGACATCGACGTAGTTATGCGTATCAGAGTAGCTCGTTTGGAATGGATCAGAATGAGCCAGTTCGAAAGGTATTCGTTTGGAATGGATCAGAATGAGCCAGTTCGAAAGGTATTCGAAGACGTAGGATGACATCGAAAAATACGACGACCAAGACTTCAATGGAAAGACAAGGTGAATATTGCCTGCATGTACTTGGTGTTCCCAACTGGTGGAAAAAGTCTGAAGATCGAGCCTATTGGAGGACCATGTTAACAAGGCTTTTGACGCCTCTGTGTTGTTTGCGGCCACCTAAGAATGTAAGTATATTTGTATCAGATCTCTGACAATTGTTGTTGGACATGGGCTTTAACAGATTCTTAATCTATTTTGCTGAAATTATTTAGTAGAATATAAATAACTATATTAAAATATGTGAAAAATAATAAAATATGTTAAGTACAAAATTATTTCTGTGTCGACTATATAATAAATAACATTAATTTACTGTTGATGGGTCTTATACATATGAAGTAAAGCGGACACCTGCGTTTTATACACGTTTAAAAATAACAGCCTCTCTAACATATTTTCCCAAACATATTCTGCAGGATCCATGTATATGTATGGAACACACTTCAAACATTCATATGTTTGCAAGTCCCAAACGGACTTGTATTTAAATGTAAACAGTATAATGTTTACTGGCAAACATGTATACTTTTACGTGGAAACATATGCGTTCTTCATCCCAAGCATCCATATACTTACGTGGAAGCATTCGCGTGTGTCCCCCAAACCTACATATACTTACGTGGAAACATATGCGAATTTCCTCCCAAATATAATAATACTTAGAAACGAATTATTCTTCGATTTCTAAATATATGTATTATTTATTATAATTATTATGATGTCGATCGTTGACCTTTTATATTATCTCTGTTCAATTAATTTAGCTTGAGGTCATAAAATTAAAATACCAGCGGGTAAATTTTCCCAATATTTCGATTAGCATCGCTAATCATCCTCAGGGTTCTATATACAAAAATATTTAACATTAATAAGAAATGTTAAGTGTGCAAGCTTTCGTCAACTATTGTCTGTTTCCTCGGTGTTTGCTTATTGTGTGTTGATATATTTGTGCCCATCGGTCAGTTTCGGTCTTGTAATTGAGTCTTTTCTCTGAGGGAATGTTAATTATGTGCAACATTTCGAGAGTGAGTCGTCGGGAGTAATGTGTCGACTCCGCTAAAATGTCAACGTCGTCAAAGTTAGGATTATGACCCGTCACGGCACAGTGGGCGTCTAATGCCGTTTTCTGTTCCATAGGTTTATAGGTGGCCCTTGATTAGGACGGAAATAGGAAATATTGGGAAAATGTAATAAATTTTGAAAAAGCAGTCGAACCAGCTGTTAGTTTCTTTTTATGACCTCAAGCCAAAATAATTGAGCAGAGATTTATTATAATAAATTTTAACAATATAAATCCACATTTATCAATAATTAATACAACAAAGTAATAGATTAAAAAAACAGCCCTTTTTACATTTATTCTCATTAAATGCATAATTTGTTTTTTTTTCCTGAAATGAGAATTTGCTGCTTTTTTGCTTCTCCTTTCTTTGTTGTCTCTCACGTGTTTTTTTTCAGAAGGTTTCAGCTATGTGTTGGTATACAAACAAGATATTTATATACAAATCAAGTTCATGCAAACCAAGCGTGGATCAATCACATGTGATTTTTTATTACACTTATTTCACAAATAATCCGCCAATAACAATAATAATAATTCCGCCAATACATCAGGCAAAATAAGATACACTTCACCTGAAATATACACGCCCATTCAGGAATATGTATGACTCACTGACTGAGAGAATAATGTAAAAATACAGATACATACGTAAAAGATAGACTCTCGTTGTCCCTTTGTCATTCTCTTGCTCTCGAGAGAGCATAGACAGTGCAAAACAAACACAGCTGTATTTATATCACAAACATGAATATATGTATAACATATTAATCATGGTGTCTCAAACATGTTCTGTTGAATAGCAACCACAACGTGTTTGGACACTAGTATATTATATCTGCAACACGCTCCAAACACACTTTATATTTGCATCAAAACAACAAAAACATACAGATTTTTCAGCGTGTAAAGTTTAACTGTACTTAGATTCAAAGGTTTCAGTACTCAAACGTACAATTTCAGATACATTTTCTAAGTTGCAACATTTTCCCATTTCTACTAATAAAAACAAATTTTAGAGTAACGAATTGTGATTTCAAATAAAAGTTCGTGCTAAACTCCTTTCCAGAAAAAATAGGATAAAATGTTATTTTTTTACAATAAACTCGACTGTAATGCACCTAATTGTAACCACTTGCGTTTTATATCAATTGATAAATTGTCGATTTGTGGTTTAATTTCAAATCAGTTTTTTTTTATATTTCTTTCTTCGGAATTATTTCCGAAAAGTTCTATATATTTTATGTCGATTTGTTTGAAACTTAGTTTTCGGTGTTTGCGACACCCTACTAGTCTATACTTATATACATGTACATACATACGTGCTATGTATGCGAGTGTGTATACATTTTATATCTCTTGATTTGGATATTTTGTTAAATTGACAATCAGGGTCAGCAGACAAGTTATATTTCCTGGTAAGTAACTTTGGCTGTTTCTGGTCCTTTTGTTGTAGCTGTTCTCCGTTTATCGCCAACGTTATCGTTATAGTTATCGCTGCTGTTGTTACTCTTGATGTTGTTGTTGACGTTGACTTTGTCTTTATCATTATTATTGTTCCCCTCAGATGTGTAGTTTTATAGACTTTTTTTATTGATCCCCGTCTCCATCGCCACATGGGTAATTTTTGTTTCGAAATTCTATTTTGTTGACAAACTTTGCTGCTATCGCACAACACAAACAGTGGGAAGTCGTTTTGTTTTTTTTTTTTTAAGCCATGAGCTTTAATTCTGTACATCATAAGTTGTACAATTTTGAAGATATTTAAAAACAAACGTTACAGTATAATGACGGGTTTTTAATGGGGAATTGTAACTTGTAATCAAAAAATGGCAATGCAACCAAAAGGACTAATAGAAAACAGTTAGGTTATGTAAATAAGGGGGAAGTGAGAAGAACCCCGTATTTTATTTATTAAACTCTAACCGCATTATTCATAAAAGGTTGTCCGAAGTTAGAGAGGCGTTATTTGTATGATAAACTGTCTCTCAAAGCTCTCACAACTTTTTATGAATAAGGCCGTAAATATATCGCGCTCTTACCATAAAAGTGTATGAACTCCAAGTTTTCAGAATTTAATTTTTTGTGTCTAAATAAGGGCCAAGGAATATTTCTATCCCCTGTAAAAATCTGGCATTATTTCCTCTTCCGTCCCAATGAGCCATATGAATCCGTTACGAATTCGAGACTGATCCGCCAAATCGCAATTTCACTTATTGGCGTTTTTATGTTTTTACGGGTTCGAAACGAATTCGAGAACTCACATTCGTTTTCTAAGTTCGAACCGGATTCGCATCCGTTTTTGTGCACATTGGGTTATTGCGAGTTTTTTTAACTTAGAAAACCCAGTTTTTGCTTCTGCTTAAAATTTGAAAATTTTGAATTGTTCCACTTTTGAAGGTCGAGTGTGATATTATATATAGAATGACAGGCTGCATTACAGACTTTAAAATGCATGAATCAGAAAATATCTTAGTAGATCCTTTCATTATATCTCCGTTGATCTTTCACTATTTTACCACAATTTATTTAATGGTGGTAGGAAAATGTAGCTGTGTGCTTGAATCAATTTTTAATGGTAGATCAAAGCGTTTTGATTTTGAATCCCAATGTGAATAACCCGGTCCATGTCTGATTAATATAGGGCCCAACAGCTGGTGCAGATGCTTGTTTTTGCGCATTTTGTTTGCAATTACGGCCTCAAAATATCTGCAAAGTTGTGAGATGTTTTATTTACGAACGTTGTTTCATTTCCGAAAAAAAGAATGATTAAAAATGTGTTTAGTTCTCTTATAAGGGTATCCCAAAATGCACGCAAGATTTGTTTAGTCAAGTGTTGCCAACCAAAAAATAAGAACTTTTGACAGCTGACAGTCTAAAGTTTGTTAAAACTTAGCTCTACACGAAAGAACAATGTGGTTTCATTGTTAAATAATGTTTTAAAACTAATGAAAGATTACGTGCTACATTTTGCAAATTTCATAGAAACTATGGGCGAAATATGGTTCGATAACTGTGATACCAAACACACAGGTAGCTCAATAACAAGTCGTTCAAATGATAATATCGAAGCAGTGCGTGAGAGCGTTGGTCAAAATCAAAAATATCGGTACAGCGTCGTGGACAAGACTTGGAAATGTCAAGAAGCTTTCGACAGCGTAGAAACCTTCACCTTCTGCAGGCTTACAAAATTCAACTGACACAAGAACTGAAGCCTAATGACAATCTACCTCGAAAAGAGTTTGGTAAGTGCATTATGGAGCAGCAACAAGTGTATTCAGATCTTTCGATGAAAGCTCATTTTCACATTGATGGCTTCTTCGTTAATAGTCAAAGTAGCCATATTTCGGGTTCAGAGAAACCAAATGTGATTTTCGGACAACAAATGAATTCATACTGTTTGGTGCTGGACGTCGCTACATAATAACCGCATGCTCAAAAAATGGCCCCCGTAACATTATGCAGGAACCATGTATATGTTTGGAAAATCCATATGCTTACGTTCAAGCGCTGTTTTCATGAACTGATGATCTGCTGCTTCTTTGTGTCTTTGTTGTCGAACACATGTTTGCTGTCAGCAGTTTTCAATAAACAAAACCATATATGGGCCACAAAAACATACATTATTATATATTAATTATTGTGTCAAAATCATCTAATATTGAACAGCAAACAAAATGTATTTGGGCACAAGTATCCTAAATATATATGCGACAAGCTACAGAAACGTTATATTAAAGCACACAAAATATTTTTCAGTGTGTGCACTCCAGTAGCCTAGACAAATTCTTGGTTGTTGGCTTTAATTGTATAACCTGTTCTAAACATTTAATTATCTCTCAGAGGAAAGTGCTATTTCCCAGAGGCAAAAAATTCTGATGTCATGAATTGATGATGACTGGTAGTGATTACATCAGTATAAATAAATTTTGGTCCAAATGTGAATATGCACCACTTGCATTTACCCAGCAAAAAACACTGCTTACCCGGAAGCAGAATTGTAAGGCGAAAACATGGTGGCAATCGCTTACAAACCTGCCGAAATAAGGCATGATTTTTGTATGGGATGTCCCACTTGGAAGCACTACTTAAAGGCGACCAAAGGCACTTCATACATTGCAGTCTAGAATATTATTGCCTTACTTTATTGCAGTGCAGTAAGCGAGCGACAAGAAAAGAATTAGCATTGCCTTACAATATCGCTATCTCGGTAGCACAACTGTATGCTATAGAATGGTCTTCTCGTTTGTGATTCCATACTTCATTGCAGTTTGATATGCCGGAATTGTAATGACTTCTAAGTAAGCGCTTCAGTATGGGGAAAAAATTGCTAGTGCTTCCAAAACCCTAAAAAATTTTTGCTGGGTACTTACTTAGGTGGCCTCAAACAACCCGTAACATGTTTCTTCAACCGGCTCGATCTTCAGTATTTTTCCTCTCAAACAACCCAGAGGGGTTAAGGGCGTTACCAAATGAGGGTAACATGTTTCTTCAACCGGCTCGATCTTCAGATTTTTTCCCCCACTTGGTAACACCAAGCTCTCGCAGGCAATATTCTACCTGGTCTTTCCATCGAAGTCTTGGTCGTCCTATTTTTCGAAGAAATTCGAATACGTCTTCAAATACCTTTCGCACTGGTTCGTTCTGATCCATTCTACTGACATGTCGATGTCAGGATACAGATTATGCAACTCGTGGTTCATCCGTCGGGGATATACGCCCTTTTCTATTATAGGACCATGAAGTTTTCGGAGCACCCAGTGGTATTTCAGCAGCTTGCGCTATGACATAGGTTTCTGCGCCATAATACAGGTTGTATGAGAGTCTGATATAGTTATATCTTCATTTCTCGATAGAGGGTCACCCTTCCATCCAATCGTTCAGCCTTTCGTCCAATCGGGTGGATGTTCTGCTTGTCGGAACCATTAATTTTGTCTTGTCCTCGTCTACAGCCAAACTTTTCTCAATTCCCGAAAATACTGCAGTAACTTCCCGCATATTTCGCCCAATGAAATCTAAATCATCAGCATACGCCAGCAGCATATGACTTTTGCTGCTGATGGATTTATTCGTGTTGACTGCAGCTTTTCTCACGATCATCTCAATTAATATGTTGAAGTGATCGCACAATAGGTTGTCACCCTGCCTGTTGCCTCGCCTCAAACTAAATGGTTCAGGGAGATCTTTAAACATCTTTACTGAGGATTTAGCGTTGGTTAGTGTTATTCTACAAAGGCGTGTCAGCTTAGCAGGACTACCAAGCTCCGACCTACCTTGGTACGGGTTTCCCCGTATCGGGCTATCGAAGGCAGCCTTATAATCTATAAAGAGGTGGCAGGTTTCAATTTGTTTATCGTGCGTTTTTTCCAGGATTTGTCGTGTATGACCAGGGTAGCGGTCGCATGTTTCGCGTAATACACGCTTGAGTGTGATTAGGATCAGAATTAAATGACTCGAAAAAATCTTCTTGCGTGAGCCCAAAACTTGCGTGTTTGAGTGTGTGTGAGCAGTATTATCGCGTGAGTCACGCGTATTTCAGAATGTTTTATTTAATTTTATTTCGATTTTCTTTCTACCTAGTTTGTTAAACACAATACTTTTGGAAGGCTTTTAATATCATTTCTGTCTTACAAAACTTCGCTACTCATCTTCTGTATTTGAAGAAGTTCATGTACAAGCGATGGAGTGTTTTGTACATCAGAAAGAATATTACTTAAAAAAGGAGCAGATTTCTTTGAGGTAACGGTGTAAAAATGTTGTTCCTATATAAAAAGGCTTAGTTTATTTTCTCAGTTTATTAAAAATGCACTCAGTTGAACTTAGGAAGCTGTATTTATATGCAGTAGTATCAATCACGTGGATTTGGTCCTAATTAACGTACTTACCAATTTATTTTTTCGAACATTGTTGTGAATAAATTTTTTAATATTGGTTTGAAATAAAGCAACGAATTTGTGTCAAGTCTCCGTTTCAGTTTTGGGAATAGATTTCAGGTGGTTGTCGTGAATCACGAATGATTCACGCGTGAATGTGAGTAGGATAAAATGTTGCTCACGTGAGAGTGAGTAAACATGAGTATTTCGCTATTTCTTGCGATATCGAGTGTGAGTAACCGTCTCCCTTTATGGTCACGTTCTCGTAAGACGAAACTTGCGGTTGTCAGTATCTCTAGTTTGTAGACCTAAAATTCTGTGTTCGTGTCATGCACTCTGTGTCTCCTAAAGAGTGGGAAAGTTTGGAATATTGGTCAATTCAAAAAATTCACCAATATTTGAAAATCGTATTCCTTTTTGTTTAATTTTTAAAATATGTTTTCAGTAATTGTCCGGTTCAAGATCAATAACTTTTAAAAAGTACTTTTTCTATGAAAAAGTACATTTCAATAAGAATATTAAAAAAAGAAAAATTGTGAAATTGATCATTATGGTGGATGGTTGGGAATATAGCTATTTCAATGCCCTCCCAGGCATATCGTAAGCTCCCTTCTCCACAAGTATTTCGGTATATCATCACACATTATAGGGATAAACAAATCTCAAGTAAGCGAGAATTGTCTAAACTCCTACTTGTGCGAAAACATCCACAACAATACTTTGCCATAACCATCAATATTCACAACATTCCTTTCCTATGCATGCTTTCATCGAAAGCCATTGCATAGATGTTGTTGTTTCAAAAAAGAAACAACGATTACGATGAAAGCATGCATAGGAAAGAAAGGACAATGTTTGAGACAGCATAGCACACCGCTTATGTTTGAGACAGCATAGACACACTTTTAATTGGGAAACAAGCGGTTTACCAGATTCCCGGTTTCGGTTTTGAACACTCTAATCAGCACCTGTGTCTTTGTTGTTTTAAATGGTGAAATTACTGCTTTTGTATTTTTGGTGTCATTCTGACCTTTGGTGGTGCAATGCTAGTGTGCGCGGCTGTTGTGCATGAGAACGTGGCTTCGATCCCTGCTCTAACCACCTTAAATTTCTTTCGACTGCGGTCACCGCGCTGGGGATGGCGACATTATCGTATATTTAGCCATGAAAAGGCTCCTCAAAATAACGGTGTAAAAATGTAGGTCCCAATCAGTGTGTGTAAAACTAAAACGCGCACAGCTCACTGGTTGTGGGACGCTCTCCCTAATCCCTTCATGGGATGTCACGGTAAACCATTTTGTTTCTGAACGCTTGCGATTGTATGTAGTACAACCCGAAGAGAATAGATATAAATTTTTTTAATTATACAAGGTGGCGCAAAAGTAATCCTCCTATCAGCAAATGCTATAAATTTTGCGATTGGCCCCTAATGTCAGTTCTGTTTTGACATTTGTGTAGTAAACACATGCGAAATACACGTTAATAAACAATGTTACGCTACACTGCTCCAGAACGCGGAATATTGCTGACTATTTATCTGACCAATAATCGGTCGGTGACTTTGGCACAACGTGAATTTCGTCGCAGATTTCCTGGCCGTCCAACGCCTACTGGTGAAACACTGCAACGTTTAGCCGCTCGCCTCGAAGAGACTGGCACAACACGAGATGCTGCCAGGCGTGGCAGACCCCGGAGTAGCCGTTCTGTAGAGAATATTGCTGCTGTAGCCGAGGATGTCATGGAAGCGCCGTCGACATCACCCAGACGACATGCCACGCTACAGAGCAATGATCAACGAGTTCTTTTTGCCGCAACTTGATGAATTGGGATTGGAAAACATGTGGTTCCAACAGGACGGTGCAACGGCACACACTGCACGTGCCACAACCGATATGCTGAAGGATGCATTTCCCGGGCGCCTAATCTCCCGTTTTGACGATTTGCACTGGCCAGCAAGATCGCCTGATTTGACCGCTCCAGACTTCTTTTTGTGGGACTTTTTTGAAGTCGCGGGTTTATGTCAACAAGCCTCAGACTCTTGCAGCTCTTAAAGACAATATCCGTCAAGAATGTGAGGACGTATCGCCGGAAGTTTTGGCCAAAGTGATGGAAAATGCCTTAAAAAGGGCTCAAATGACAATCAACTGTGGCGGCGGCCATTTACATGACATCATATTCTCGACTTGATGTAAAAAAAATTAAAAGACCAAACAAAAATAATCCACACGAAGAATCAAAGTTTTTAATATTTTTTTAAATTACGGCCAAAAAAACATCGGAAGTTTGCTTTTGCGCCACCTTGTACAATTTGTGAAGTCGCACACATCCGCCAATTAAACGATTCTATTTTTTTCTTCACATCGCTTGCATGTAGTTTAGGTTGTTTCCCGTACGCTCCGAATTCGGTGATTTCGAAAATCAAATTGAATATTGAGCGGGTAGAAAGGGGCTCTAACGAAAGTAATTACAGTAATTATGGGGCTACTTAAAGTCTTAATTGTTAAATAGATTTCACTGAATTATTAAAGCCCTCAGTCCCACTGATCTTAGAGTTTGCACAAATATTTATCATGGTTATTCGATTGTTCTGTTTTTTGCTTTTATATTACTCAGTCAATTTGCATAAAAATCTAAACTTTTTTCATTAAATGTTTTAGAAATTCGTTTTGTTCTATCTCCTTCTTGCGCTATGCATTCCAAGAATTATTCACACACCAATACCCAGTAGTAAATGGTGATGTGTAGTATAATGTGACTCTAAGCGTTAAAGGATGTATCGTTTTAAAACTGTTTTTGAATGGTTCAAATGTAGAATTAATCCTGCTGTTAGGTTAGGATCAATTTGGGAAATTTTTTTTACTTCATTCTTTAACTCTGCAACAGTAAAATCAATGTTGTTTATTAATTAAATCAAGTGTATAACATTAAATGGAAGGGAGATAAATTAAGAGCAACAAATTGCATGTTAAGCAGCCGGTGAATATTTTTCATTCGCTTAATTCAAAATACAGAACAATTCGTTAATATGAATAGGTTTGTTTCTGTACTTATGGATGAAGTTCGGTAAAATGAGTGTAAACCATGAATGTTTGAACAAAAATACAAAATTGCCCAAAAGTAAAGAATCACAAAAAACCATATTTTTAACCCAAAAATAAACGTAAAATTGTGATGAAATTTTTTTTTGTAAAAAATTACTTTTTTTAAAGAACCAAGTCGAAAAATTGAGCCACCACCACTGTGGATTTTTTTTGTTGAGATTTTAAGCTGCCACCCCTAGTTAGTTAAAATCAGACGCAGCCTTCGATTTTACGCCTTAAATCGACTTGAATTACGAGCCTGCTTGGTAAGCTAAAGCCGCTGACAATTTGGGTTCGACGTGGTTCGCTGACTTGCTGCTGATTATTTTTAACAGCTGATTGTTTGGCACTTTACCACGCTTAACCAGGGGTATTCATGACAGTGATGGGACACCATCCATGACACAGCTGATCGACTATGTAGTAGAAAACTGATAGAAAACAGTGAAGGTAGGCGAGAGAGAGATAAGCCACCAGAAGCAAACCATGCATCATGATAAGTTTAAATAGTGTTTGATTGATACGAGTTCTAATGACCCCTAAATTATGATTTATGTTGATTTCATAGAACGAAATTACAAAATTCTTTTTATTTCTGTCCGTTATATGTTCAACCAAAGAGTAACATACAATAGCACCTCGAACTTGATGAATTGACCTACTACCTCATCGTCATTGAGAGAACGTAAAGGGAGGGATGTCGACACTTATCTATTGCTCTATGACTTTACCCAAGGAACAATTTGGGATGGTTTGGTAGAAGGAGAAACTTAATTTGGTCTTAAGAGAGGGAAAAGGTTGCTCTGTATTGCACAATTCTTGCGTAAAGAACAACTTTGTGATAAGTTATAAATTTTATTTCAGTTTTGTCATTAGCCACGATTAATTTATTCAGGTTATGACAGGATATGACTTTATACTCGAAGTGGCTAATATGTCAGAGTCATCTGAAGTAGACACAATGTGAAAATAGCAATTAAATTTCAATTGTGTTAACATTAGTGCTCATAATGAAGATTCAGACCATAGAGTAAATATGAGTAAATATGGGTAGAAAAAAATTTCTGACATTTGTCCTCGTGTGATGTATACGTTTGATGTTGAAAAGAATTGCTTTACTAATACCAGATAGAGGCAGTGGTTCAAAACAACGAACAAAATAACAACATCGGCATTTCGTTTTGTGTGTTAAAATTAATGTGTTAAATATAACACAAATGTATGCTAACAATAACAGTCAATAAAAAAGATTAAAACACATTTAAATTTCACAGTTTTTCACCAAAATGGCATGAAAAATTAAAGCAAGAAGTTATTGTAATTCCACCAGGTGTATATCACTTTTCGTCAAACATCTCTCTATCACACCGACCGCATCACGATGAGCGTGAAAGGAAGCGTCAGATGAGACAAATGGCGGCTCTACTATAAATTTACTCTATGATTCAGACCAGGGGGTTTCTATGGCACAGCTGATCGAAAAGCCACTAGGGAAATGATGTAGAATGAGGGAGCAAAGAAGACATACAGATTATAGACCATGCAGGAAACTAAGTTCAAAAGTGTTTGATTGCTGCTAATGGCAGCTAAATTATGTTTACATCGATCGAAAACACTCATTTCCTTTTATTGACGTAGAATACGTCTTACCTTACGGTATGAGGAGCCATGTCAGGTTTTTATTGTTTTAATCTTTATTTCATTGAATTTGAGGAAACGGCTAGATGCATTTTTTTAAAATTTTTTTTGTAGGTAAATGAAGATGTTATCTTTCGTTTGATATACATTTCATATTGGTTGATATATTTCTAGTATTTTAATTTCTCAAATGAAAATTGTTTAAACACATACACTCAAACATATGTGTGGTGTTTGGTTGAGTGTTTTTGGTTGCTCAACTTTGCTTAGGAACATGTATCTAGTAAAAAGTGAAACGAACAGCAAGCTAATGTTGCTTGGCAACATGTATCTAGTAAAAAGTGAAACAAACAGTAAGCTAACGTAATAAAGCTTTTTTGCGAAAGCTTCAATAAAGCTGTTGTAACATTAATTTTGAATTGTAAAGCGTAAAGCTTTCACACAACACTCGAATGCTAATGCGAAGACTCGATAAGGTAAACCTTTTTTAATATTAGGGCGGCCCTCTCAACATTCGCAGAACTTATTTCAATAAAATATTAATTAAAATACATAAATTAAATTAAGATTAAAAAAAATTAACATAATATTTTTTTTTAAACGGACTTGAATCAAATGCCGTTGGTAAATATAAAAATTACAGCAGACAGTTGTCCGAGGCCTTCGGCCACGGACTGTCCCTGCAGGCTGTGTCAGAGACACGGCCATTAAGTTTAACGTAGAATACGCCATCCGATAAGACAGAAAACATATATAACAATAAATGATAAATAATATAAGCAAATGAATTTATTGTTATATATGTTTTCTGTCTTATCGGATGGGGTATTCTACGTTAAACTTAATGGCCGTGTCTCTGACACAGCCTGCAGGGACAGCTGTCTGCTGTAATTTTTTTTTCTGTCCGTATTATGGCAACCCAAGAGTAAATTACCAAAGCAACTCGTACTCGATGAAATGTAGTACTACCTCGTCGTCATGAAGATGCATCGAAGAGTAATGGAGGCACTTTTGTATTGCTCTGTGTTCAGACTGATTTTTTTTTAAAAGCCCTTTAACCCTTTAATCCTTATTTCGCAAATTGCTTTCGCAAATAATACAATCCACTTTATTGCAAATAAATATGTTGAAACTTTGTAGTCAAAATAAAATAATGGAAACAATAACATAAACAAACTTTGACAGATTGGCCACGAACGAAACGAAAACAATGAAATCAGCTGTGCTACAGATACAATCTGAATGAATAGATATAGACCGTTTGCATACAAATAAAATTTTCTATGGCATTTGGTAACAAACAATCTCCAATAGTGGATTAACAGTCCACACAATTTTTTGGGCAGAGAAATACATTTTTTAATGTAAATATTGTGTTTCCGAAATATTAAATCGAAATAGTTGCAAAAAGTGGGTTCAGTTCGATTGGTTTCTGAAAAATTTGTTATTGAACAATAATATATGTTAATTGTTTTTGGCAGCAGTGTTAATTTCGGATGGGATAATACAAAGGTTTTGTACATTGCCCTGCAAAATATTCGACTGCACAGAACCAGCGAAGGTTCTCTTATTGCAAGCTAGATTTGGGCACGAGTGATTAACGAAAATATCTTCGGACGTTAGCGTGCCTGAGTCCAATCTTCACGTGAGTGAGTATGCGTGAGCGCTATTTTAGCGTGAGCCACTCATATTTCCCAATGTTAGATTTCATTTAATTTCGAATTTCTTACTAATTTGTTCAATATAGTATTTTTGGAAGACTTCTGGTACGAGTATTATTTCACTCTTACAAAGCATCGCTAATCATCTTCTGTATTCTTTGAGATAAAGATGAGAAAATGTTGTTCCTGTATAAAAATCATCTTCTGGATTCCCAAGAGCCCATCCACAAGCGAAGCAGTACTTTCTATAAAAAACTTTAGAAATTTGTTTAAAATCAGTTTATTATTTATTTGTCAAAATTTATATCCAGAAATAATGGACGTCCATTTTCAAGCGGACATGGGACTATATTTGTTGCTATTTTGATGATTTTATAAATTTTTTTTGGATTTATTCAATTTTTACTCTTTGTTTGCAATCGACCAGCAGAAATCAGCAAGCATTGAGTCTATTCTTTTTCCAGCGAAACGGTCTTCGAATGCCATTATACCGGGCCTCCAAATAAGTTTTTCTTTTTGAAAATGCTATAAAAAAAACTAGGGAATATTTTCTCAAATTTCTTTTTTTATTTGAAAGTACAATTCTTCCGTTTAATAATGGAAAATAATTTCATTCAAATGGCTGCCTCGGCTGGCCATGCAGCAGCCTACACGATCGGTCCAATTTTTAAGCACATTATCGATTGTGTGCAGCTGTATTTCACCAATGGCTTCACGAGTATTATCCTTTAAAGCGTCAATTGTCTCTACGGAGCTGACGGTGTTTCTCTTCTTCCAAAATCGGTACGCAATTTTCGGACCATTCACCGGACATTTCACCAATGGCTTCACGAATATTGTCCTTTAAAGCGTCAATTGTCTCTACGTAGCTGACGGTGCTTCTCTTCTTCCAAAATCGGTACGCAATTTTCGGACACATTCTGCAACATTACCATGATTTTCAAAGTAATGTCGCAATATTTCCCAGCGTTGTTCAAGCGTATACACAACCATATTCGTTCAGCGGAAGGATAAAAGTAATTATCTGTCAAATCAGACATGAGCTAAGTGTTACCATTCACGAAATACGCACGGACCCTTTAGTTTGATGAAATCTTTCGCTAGTTTCGTCTATTTCTGTGGACAATTGTCGTTCGCTAAAATCGAATTGTGCATGTAACATGTGGATTTTCAACGACATATTAACGCTTGTCAAAAGACTTCATCATGTTGTCAATATAATCACGGTACTCTGGTAAGCGCTTTTTGCAAAGAACGTTTTCAATTACCGCACGAATTGAGTTCCATGCGTTTAGTTCAGTTTCATCTAATATTTCAGAAAAAAAGTTTCCGTATATCTGGACAGTCACACACTTTTAGTTACACAAAATTACTCTCTTTTAATTTTTCAATTGATAATTTTGGAAAAGCGTTGTTTTTCAAGTATGGTAATGCATTTTCATTAACGCGAACCAAACGCTTTAAAAACTTCTTTCCAACTCCCAGCTTGATATGAAGATCCGGAAGCATTATTTTCTGACGGGGGATCAATAGTGGACGAATTACATTAAATTCGTCAACAACTTGCGAATCGCGTTTTGGCCAATTTCGCTTTTCGTACTGGTTGCATTTTGCACGGCTGTCGCATTTACAAAAAATACACATGTACTCGTACTTTGTATAGCCAGTTTGCATTCCAGCTAATAGTGAAAGAACCTTAAAATCACAATTTACGCGCTAATTGTGTTCGTCATAACTGATGCGTTCCAGAATTAATTTCATGGTATCATACGACTCATGCATTCCAAGAGCATACGAGTACATCAATGGCACTGGTTTAACGCTGCTGTTTTCAAACAGCAAGACTACTTTTAAGCTTCTGGTTGAAGAGTCTATGAAAGGACGCCATAAAGATGGATTGTAGTTGCAGATTGCCATTTCATTCATTAAACCGGGAATATCTTGACAATATGCATAAGCTGCGTCCTCGGAAACCATGAAATAACGCATATATGGTTCTTGCCGGTATTTGTAAGATGTAACTTTTACACCTGGTGCCAGCACGTTGACGCTTCTTAGTTCCGAAGCCAAAGTCATTGCATTATTTTGAGATAGATTCAGATTTCGAACGATTCTATCTAAATGTTCCTGCGAAATTAATGATGGATATTGCATAACTGGCTGAAGGTAATCAGAATCAGCATGATGTAATGATGTTGCTGAAGTTTGTGATTGTACTTCATAGGACGCAGTATCATATTGGTATGTCGATGGATGTACTGCGACAGGCAATTGATCACTGTGTGGAACTTGTACGTGAGCACTTGGCACAACTTTGTATATAAAACCGGAACGTTATTGTGTATTCCATATATTCCATATAGCCTATCTAAGTGAATTTAATGTTTCGATTGAGACCATTTACATCGTTCTTGCACGCGTAGCAATTTTCTGTATCATGTTCCCCTGGATCGGTCCATATCATTGGAAGTCCGAATGGCATCGAATATCGCCGTAATTTCCACCATTTGATTAATGCACTAAAACATGTCATGCACGTAAATTCAGGTGCATGATCAACATTTCGCATTTCGTCAGTGGGGGTAACCAAAAAATACTGATTGTAAGCTTTGAGGGCATCTTCAACCAAATATCGTCGATGATTTGTCGGTGTAAATCTTCCACACACAAAACAAAACATATTTAATTTTTCGCAATGTGATCTGCATTTTTCGTCACTCATTTTTCTAGTTTTTCAAAATGGTCAATAAAATGTTTATATTTTTGATGTGTTAACATCTAGGAACGAATCTATCAAAGTGAACACTTTGATATAAATGTTGTAGCATCTGTTTGTAATAGGGATGACAATCCCAAAATCCCGAATCCCAAAATTATTATAATTATTATGGCCTCAAATTGTAAGAGGTAAACTAATTCTGCTTCCAAATAGATGTCTATTATTTCAACGGTTACATTTTGTCGGGAAAAATATATAAAAAATTGGTTTAACAAGAGCTTTTGCGGTTTTGTCCCTCAAATAAAATCAAAAATCACCGTAAATCTACTACAAATTTTAAATAGAAATATCTCGTTATTTTGAGCTAACTTTTTAAAACGGAGTACACACACCACTGGATTCTATGGCCCAAAAATTAGTTGGGGTGTCTCGGTGTTTTTGTGTGTCATTTCAAAACTTCAAATTTTAGTTACAGTGTATCAATTTATCGCAATGATAATCACTTGTACATATATTTACTTTTTTCGGTTTCATGTCGTCATTAGGAACAGTTTTTACTCTTCAATTTCATAATAAATACTAACAAAAATAATATATAATAATATCCAACAATTAAAAAGAGTTGTCTGTTTCATGTGATTGCAGAAATAAATCTTAATGAGCCTTGGTAAATGACATTAAGAAGAAACAAATGTATTTTCATGTCGTATACTACACTGATGAATAACACGCTGAAAACTCTCTCTTTTTTGTAGTTTGTATGCAAATATTACGTGTTTGTAGCTTGTCGCAAATATGGTATATTAGTGTCCAAACACATTGTGGTTGCTACTCAATGTAGCATGTTTGAGACATAATGATTATTAGGTTATACTTATAATATATGTTTTTGTGACCCAAATGTGGCTTTGTTTGTTAAAGACTGCTAGAAACAAAAGCATGACAGACAACAATGAAACATAAAAGCACCAGACATCAAATTCATGAGAAGAATGCTTTTAAACATGCACTTGGTTCCTGCATTATGTTACTGTATATAATTGTACATGCTCTAGCACTCCCGGTGCTGTAACTACCAAGCATTTAAAAAAATTGTGTCGCTTCGATTTCGTATTTGCTTTGAATGAATCAGAGAAAGATCTGAAAAATTTGACATAGTTAACTTTAGACAATATGGTATCCTTTTTGCCCACACGCATGTATTGCGGGAGCCATGTACATGTTTGCAAGCACTGTTTTCGTGTATTGAAGATCTGCTGCTTTTTATTTCTTTATTGTGACAGACATCAGTGTTTTCGGCAGTTTTCAACAAACAACTCGACATTTGGATCCCAAATACATTTTATATTGAATAGAAAAGACAATATGTTTGGACACAAGTATACTATATTAGCGGCAAGCTACAAACACGTTATATTTGTATCCAAATAATAACAAAATACAATTGTTTTAGCATGCAGATGTGATTGAATGCTTATACTTGCATTGGAATTGTACTTTATTATTTGAAAGAAAAACCTTCTAAACAAGCCACCTTTTAAGTTTAAGTATTGTCTGGAGTGAAATATTTCTGAATTTGATATCTCACTTATTGCCATCCTCCCCACATCAGCAGCAGCGACAGCAGCACCTTCTCCCCACCGTTGACGACTTGTCACTTGGTTATATGACATTTTTATTACGGTCTAACATTGCCGGCATTCTCATGTGACCAACAATAGCAAAGTAATATGGAAAATAAGGAAACACCAAAGAAAATGCTTAAAGATAAGATGAAAATCAACACATTTCCATGCATGTGTATGATAGGAATCTGATGCTGCTTCTGGCTCCTTTATAAATAAGAACGAAATATTCTTAGAATGTTAAATAAGAATGAGCTTGGGAGTGGCGCAGTATGGGTGAGCAGAACATTTACATGTTTATCAAGGATTCATTTCAACATATCAAATAAGGATAATTTAATTTACTTAACTAACAAAGGAGAATGAACAAATGACACCAAACATTAAACGATGTGCTACATGGAATGATCATCATAATCGGATTGCAAATTATTAACAGAAATCAGATTAAATGGGATGGAGCAGGGTGGTTAGGATAATATTAATACTGATAGGATAATGACATCAATATGCATCGAATCATCAAGATAATTGAATTAGGATAATTTCTTAAGGTTGTACCTATACATATTAAAACAGTGAAATATTTTTTTGTACTTCAAAAAGCGAATTGTTAAAGCTAAAATAAATTCCTTACTGGAATTTCTATCATTTTAACACAAAATACCAGCTCGAAATGTCTTTAAGGACTTGGAGGAAAACGTACAAGTAAATTAAAGAGTTGGAATAAAATCAAAAGAGTGTAATCGGGTTGTCTCGGTAGTACGAGGGCAGATCAATAAATCCGTGAGTTTTTGATTGTAACACAGTTTCTTTTTTTGACAAAAAAAATCTTTTTCCACATAATCTCCTTTTAGCTCAATACACTTAGTCCAACGTTTCTTCAATTTTTTTTATCCCTTCCCAAAAATCCCTTCCAAAAGATGTGTTGAAATAGGATTTTTCGAGGTCCATAAAATAGGCACTTGTTTGATCAATAATTTCATCGTTGTAGCTAAATCTCTCTAAACCGAGTCCTTTCTTTAGGTTTGGAAATATGAAATAGTCACTGTGGGCTAAATCCGGTGAATATGGCGGAGGAGGTACCAATTCGTCACCCATTTCATGGAATTTTGCCATTGAGACTACACACGTGTGCACCCGTGCATTATCTTGATGAAAAAGAACTTTTTCTTGGCAATATGGGACGTTTTTTTTTAAATCCTCCTTAAATCGGTCCAATAAGTTGGCATAATATTCGCCTTTTATTGTTTTACCCTTTGGAAGGTAATCGATGCGGCTTATCCCGCTTGGATCCCAAAAACTTGTTGCCATCACCTTGTAGGCCGACAAACTTACTTTGGCCTTCTTCGGAGCCGGTTCACCCGGAGAAACCCATTGTTTAGACTGCTGCTTGGTCTCCGGAGTGTTGAAATGGATCCATGTTTTATCCACAGTTACAAATCGCCGCAAAAACTCGTTCGAATTGCGGTTAAACAACTCCAAGCAATCCTTTGCATTTGTCACATGATTACGTTTATGGTTAATTGAGAGAAAACGCGGCACCCATCTTGCAGACAGCTTCCTTAAATCCAACTGATCATTTAAAATCGAAACCACACTGCCATATGAAATGCCTATGGCATCAATAATCTCCCGCACTTTTTACTCTTCGATCGGCCAACACCATATCGTGGATTTTTTTTGACATTTTCGGGTTTATTGATCTCAATTGGCTATCCAGAACGTGCAGCGTCATTTGTACTTGTGCGACCACAACGAAAGTCAGTAAACCACTTGTTTACCACTGAAATCGATGACGCAGAGTCCCAGAGTAATTATCAAGCTTTTCCATGGTTCGACTGATGGTATTTTTTCGCAAACAATAATATTTAATAAGCACTCGAAATTCACTTTTTTCCATTTTTAAAAAATGCACGAGGTTGTATATTTTGAACAGCTGTTAAACGCAAAGTAAATGACGGAACTTGCTCGAAATTTGACAGTAGTCTATTAACAGGTTTTACTACTTGATGGAAGCATTTCGTTGCATTTCATATAACTACGAGGAAAGTTTGAAATGTCACGGGCTTATTGATCCGCCCTCGTGTATACAAATATATTGAAATGCTTTAACTTTGGACGGTATGTAGCTCTCTCCACCTATCATTTGTGCTGCCAATATTAAAGGCTGTACAAATCGCTATATTTTTTTGGAATTTCAAACGACGCGTATTAAAGAGGTGATTACAGAATGACGGTACTTATAGTCAGTCTCCTACCGGCCGTTGAAGTTTCGATTCTTAGTACATTTTCGAAAAAAAAATATTTTTTTTTTGACAATATGCGGCTCAAACGACGTTTTTAGAATTTTAATTTTATTTTGTCCATATATTCATTTAACAATTTTTCATATCTTATTCTAGAGCTTCTTCTTCTCTCCCAACGTCCTAAGACTGTACTGGGAATATATGCCTTATGGTTAATTTAAGTGCCTGTAAGTTCGTCTATTTGTACGCCAGAGTGACCAAAAAAAGATAACCCGCTTAACAGGATATGGAAGCGCTGCCGGCAATTACACTGTGTGTAATTTGTTAAGTCATGGAAATATAACCATATACGGACACCGCAAGGTGATAAAAGACAAAAAAATAAGGCACGTATCTCCCAGTTTTGCCCAAAGTCAGCCACTTGTTTTTTATGTGCCCCCAAAAATTTGGGGCCTCGATGACATTTTTGCAAAAAAGTGATCATTTTGTCAGGGTCATATCTTGCAAACTGTTCGGAATTTTGATTTACTCTCTGAGGGAAAGTTGTAGCTCTTGTCATAATATGAAAACATAAACTCAGAAAAAACTTCATCTTAAGGGTCAAAATCGCAAAAAAAACTTTAAAAAATTCAATTTTGTTTTACCTTTTTTCCCCTTTTCAGGTCCGTAGGCAGCAAACTGTTCAAAATTCAAGGAAACAATCAACCACAAAAATGTACCTAATATCTCAATAAACAACTTTCTAAAACGTATGAACTTTCTAGGAATGATTCTTAATACCGTTTAGGTACCGCTTAGGTAGCAGCAAAAGTGAACAATTGTCCGAAAACTTTTTAATTTCATTTGTTTTTTCTTTACTTCAACGTTGAGATACTATGCTATCTATTACAAAAATAATGACAAAAATATTCGTATTATGTTTATAATGTTGATGGCCCTGGACTTGCAAATCGCACTCTCTTAAGTTGTGTATCCAAATCGTCCGAATCTGATTCTGATTCAGAACTTATGGTGTCCACAGGCACGTTGCTTCCAGACTGCCTTCCATCATCAGGTTTTTCTTCTTCAAATACTTCATTCATCATACAGGGTGATCTTGTGACTCCACCATCATACCTGAAATGAAGTAGAAAAAAAATCAGAAAAGGAATGCAAAACAATGCTTCAATAATATTGATATTACCTCTGCAAGCAATGCGTAGAGATTTTTGCCTTTGTACCGTTTTTCCACGGGCATTGTGGCTTGGTGAAACCGTTCTCCTTGCTCATCGAACAAGAGCTACAACTTTTGCTAAGAGAGTAAATCAAAATTCCGAACGGTTTGCAAGATATGAGCCTGACAAAATGATTACTATTTTGCAGAAATGACACCGAGGCCCATAAAACAAAAAGTGCATGACTTTGGGGAAAACTGGGACACACGGGACTTTTTGTTTTGGTCTCTTATCACGTAGTGGTGTCCGTGAATGGTTATAGTTTTTCGTTTTGCACTGTGTTAGTAAGTAGCGGTTTGTTTGACCATGTAACCGCGTGGTATGGCTTGAGAATAGCTGAGAATCGAAATATTTTACTGAATCGCAAATCTACCTGAACAATGCATCTTCAAATAGATTCTCTCAGAACTCCCAATCATTCAGTTTAAACTAGTTTAACTCCTGTTCTTACTTATGATTAGAAGTAGTGAGATTTTACTAAAAGACTGTTCTTCAGTTGTTTCCTAGTTAAATAGTCAACCATTTCACGCTATACTCGTGGAAGGAACATTCATTTACAGTACGGGTTACACCTTCGTGCATCATCACCATGTGTATGGGTTTATAAGTTAATGAACAATCCAAAAGCGATTCGGATAAGGATGGCGACGCTACACGTAGTCGCAGCTTAAGTTGGGAGTACAGATTTTAGGAATGTTGTAACCTAACAAAAATGGCGCAGCCATCCGAAATTGTAGCTGTGAAGTGTAGAGAGCAAACTTTAGGAAAATTTTAAATACACGCTGAAAAAAATGGCCGCGTCAACATATTCCAGAAATCATTTACTCATATGTTTGCAAGCGTTGTTTTAATGCACGCTCAAAATATCGGCCTCAGGAGCCATGTACATGTTTGCATGTATTTTTTCGTGTAGTAAAGATCTGTTCCGTTTTGTTTCTTTATTGTCTGTCACGTTTTTGTTTTCAATAGATTTCAACACATTAATCCACATTTGGCTAACAAATACATCTATTATCACCTTTTAATCATTATGTTCCAAACATGATATATGGAATAGCAAACACAAAATGTTTGAACACAAGTAGACTATATTTGCGACAAGCTACAAACACATTATGTTTGCATCCAAACAACAAAAATAGACAAATTTTTCAGCGTGTGTATTGGAGATCTGTTGCTTTTTTGTTTCTTTGTTGTCTGTGGCCTCATTTGGGCCACAAAACATGTATTATAACCTATTAATCTTTGTGTCTCAAAGATGTAGTTTTGAGCAGCAAACTCAATGTATTACGACACAAGTTTATTGTATCTGCGTCAAGCCACAAAAACGTTTTATTTGCATCGAAAAAACAACAAAATACAGACGTTTTAGAGTCTGCTGACTCTGAGTGTTGTTGAATGGTAAGACATATTTTTTTGTGAAACAAAGACGCCGAACGCTGAACTTAGTTGTAGCTCTGGGACTAACATATAGGAAACCGTTATAAAGCATCTATTATACAGCCAGCCTTTGATTTTTTGTTCTGGTCTTCGTATACTTTGGTAACTCACAAAAGTTATTACAACCTTTTGCTAGATCTTTGAATTTTAGTCAAGCCCTTTACCCGCATTTCATATTCATTAATCAAAGTTTATGATATAAAAAGTGTCCTTAGAGTTATACTATTTTTTATACAACATTCACCATCTCTCCTTTGAAAGCGAACAACACAAATTAATACACAAATGGTATCAGTTTCCTTTCGCTCAATCATGATAGCAAACTTTTTGCGGCAATTTGTTGAATTTGTTTCCAGATCGTTAGTGAAAAAGTTACTTTTATTTATACCCCTATGGAAATGTGGACAAAAGTTTCATGTGACCCACATGTGCCCGCGTCAGCAGTGGGCGGACATGTAACCGACGACGACCACCACCACACCACAAAATATTAAAATGAAAATGCTGACAAGCAGACAGACAGATTGACGGATTAATATGAGTTAATTACAAAAACTGGGGCATAGTAGAGATTTTGCGGCTCTATCATGTTAATCCTTTTAACATACACGATATCCTGAATATGAGTGTAACTGTAACTGTAACTTGTTCTGGTCGGGTCTATTCAATGTAAAATTTATGAACTTTTAAGAGAAAAAGAAGCGTGTGACATGAAACATATGTCATATATGGGAGAATTATGATGGTCTGATTCAAACGGAAAGACAGCAATTCGTAAAATGGTATAATTCCTAGGGATTTGAAATCTAACAAATTGGTCACATAATGTAACTACTAAAATTGCATAGCAAGAAGGTGGTGTGGCTGGTGGATGATGGAATTTAAATTTATTTTGAGACGGTTTGTGTGTGTGTCTTGTAGTAATTAGCGTGATCGACAATTCTAACTAACCCTACACTGACAATCTTTTTTCAATTTATCGACAGTCATTTCCCTTAGCAACGGTGACACTTTATGTAATACTACAAGGTACCGCAAACGTAATAGAATTAATTAGAAATTAAAAAAACAAAAAAAAATTCTCTGTTCACGAAAAGTTTACCTGAAGATGTAAAATTTATTACATTAAGTGGACAAATTAAGTCAAATGTTTTACGGCCTTTTTCATTGTCGGTCACAAAACATCTGGCTCCAAATTGGTTCTTTCCACTTCAATGTTAGCTTTCAAATCGTGCAATAAGAAGTCTGGCGCCGTTGGATATGGGGATCTGGACGGCCAGTTCAAATCTCCAAAACGGGACATCACTCGGCCCAGAAATTGCTGGCTCAAAATGTCCATCGTTGCTCGAGCTATGTGAGTAGTTGCTCCATTCTGCATGAAGCAACAATTCGCGATAGAAAATACAGCAACTTGCAGAAAAGACTCGTTTAAAATCTGCCTGTAACGTTCACCAGTAATGTCAAATTGTGGCATTACTTTTGCGACGCCTGTTGTATAACAGACCTCTAATATTTGAAATCAATGTTAAAAACATTTACCCATTTGAAAGGCGGAATGAAGACGGGCCCCAGGAAATAACACCCCAATTCCATAGTGAAAATGGGCCCCAAAACCAATACACAGGTTACAACAACACGAAAATTTGGGGTGATATTTCAAACATTTAAGGGTCAATTTTCGCTTACACTTGGGGTGTTTTTTCATTATGAATGTGCGCCCCATTGAAGGTGTCCCCAATTATTTTTTGGGGCACATTTTAATTTTACATGGGGTCCGTCCTCATGTTTTGGGGTGTTATTTCATAACTAAATTGGGGTGTAATTTCTCGGGGTGCTATTTCGTACAGCAAATATAAAACTTAATGAAAAACACCCCATAATAGCAAATGAAATTAGGCCCCAAATAGTACTAAATATTATATTTACTGCTTTAGCAAGAAATGAAAAAAATTTTGTCCAAAAAAAAAACGCGCTTCAACACACGATCAACAAAAGTTTTAATAAACTAAATTTTACTGTTTTAGAAAGAAATAAAAAAAAAATGTTCAAAAAAAAATCGTGCTTCAACGCACGATCAACAAAAATTTGAATAAACTATATTTTACTGTTTTAGAAAGAAAAAAGGGGGGACAAATATTTGAAATAACTATTCTATTCTATCTTATTCTGTTTAATGTTTCATGGAATATGTTTATGCGTGTATTGTATATGGGCATTTCCACAGAAAGGCAAACCTTTTGTCACATCACGTCACTCTGGATAATTACTTATATTTTAGGACCAGTTTGTTTGATTGTCTTATTTTCTTTTAATAAATATGTAGTTACATACATTCTGTATTTAGGAAAAGAATAGATAATAATCGAACCACATGGTCATCAAATATAACCAACTAACGAGGTTGACGTAATGTGACATAGGGTGGCATTTTCTCTGGCAATGCCCATATTCATTCTGAAATTAATCAAATCGACGGATAAAACAAAACCAATTTTTTTCTATTTCTATTTTCTGGTGTGAAAATTCTATTCTTTAAAATTACATTTCACGAAAATACACCCCAGAGAGTCGTTGAAATCTGGCCACAAATTTTATCAGTATAAAACACATAATTATTTTGGGGTCCTCTTGCGTTTATTGGGGCCTTATTTTTAAACGGTTTTAAACAAAAAAATTAAAGCCGCCCCCACTAAAATATTTGGGATCGTGCCTCATAAGTTTTTGGGCCCGTTCATCATTGTTTGGGAGGCTATTTCATTTTGAAATTTGGGGCCCACCTTCATACTGAAAACAAACCCTAAATTTGGGGCCCATTTTCATTTTGCAATTGGGGTGTTATTTCCTGGTGCCCGTCTTCCGGCCGTCCATTTGAAACGAGGGAGCTGATTGTATGAGCAAAGAGAATTTTATTTAACTTCATAGCTTCGGCTGCCTGTAAACGTTGGATGTTGCAAGACATTGCTTCAATAATACCAGGTAGATATGCCAAATGCTCGGGAAATACGTAAAATTTTCGAATTCGTGCTGCTTACAAATTTCCTGAGTGTACTCTAATTAGTTATATTTAGATACTCCAAACGAGGTATAATATCGACAGAGAGGTGTTGGACAATTAATCCTCTAAAAGCGGTGCAATGCCACAAGAAGATTTCATAGTTTCGGTACCGCGCTCACACGCCTTTCCACTATTTGGAATTATTATTTTATAGAAATGTGACCGTAACGTGGAGTATCCAGTTAGGACATCCATGAATCGGTTCACTTTGAGTGTCTTAAACATTATTTGTGCTCTAGTCTTGTTCCTATATGGTCGCCCACTAGGATGTTTGCTGTTCGGGTCCTTTCTGATGAGTTTGATAGTCTAAAGTGGGTTAACCTTACAAACTGATAGAGTTCAGTCTATATCGCCTGTAAAGGGTTGAAACTTTCCATATTCCCAATACTTCACTTGGAATTATTATTTTATAGAAATGTGACCGTAACGTGGAATATCCAGTTAGGACGTCCATGAGTCGGCTCACTTTGAGCGTCTTAAACATTATTTGTGCTCTAGTCTTGTTCCTATATGATCGCCCACTAGGATGTTTGCTGTTCGGGTCCTTTCTGATGAGTTTGATAGTCTAAAGTGGGTTAACCTTACCAACTGATAGAGTTCAGTCTATATCGTCTGTAAAGGGTTGAAACTTTCCATATTCCCAATACTTCACTTGGAGCCTATCCGAGCTAGAGTATCTGCTTTAACTTTTCCCAAAATGCCACGGAGCCATGGTGTCCATTTGATCCCAAGTCTGCCAGTGTCGTTGAATTTGTTTATCTCTTCCTTATACTCGAGTACCGTAATCGATCTAGCATTGGTCGCCTCGTGACTATATGCGTTTCTCTTTACACTTATATGTCCACCTTCATCATCTATCAGATTCCCTGATCGTCTTAACATCTACCTGAAGTACAGTGTTCTAATCAGGAAATTGAATTGGTTCCCGATGAAGATCAAACAGTACAGCAGTGGTGTCCGCATTTGCCAAGAACTAGACATCCCTTCCCCCATGATTGGCTTCTTCGATTAGTTGTATAGTAAATTACTCACTTACTTAGCAGGCCGCAAACAACTCAAAGAATTAGGGTTAAGTGTCTTACAACTCGCAGATAACAAATTTTTCCACCTGGATCGATCTTCAGATTTTTTCTTTTACTTATAAATCGTATTCTATTTTATTATATTATATTTATTATATTATAAGTTGTTTATTATAAGTGACTTCAAACTTTGAATTTTCGCAATTTTAAGGACGTTCTTCTTGTCGATGTCCTTTGAGAACGTCTTCGAATACCTGTCGCCCATGTTCAGTATATCGATTTCGGGATACAGTTTATAAAGGGTTTTCAATAAGAGCGCTACAAAAGTTTTTTTAAATAAAACAAATCCGGTTTTAGATATCAATGAAATTCTTTATTCCTGTGAAAGTACGTTCGATGCCATTATGTATGGAACTCGATTTCTTTTGCATGGCCACCACGGGCACCCTTGCAGAAGTCCAGACGCTGAACCCAATTTTCAACGGGTTTCAAGCATAAATCGACAGATCCTGCTGCAATTTTACGTTCGATATTCGTACGAAGTTCATCAATCGTCGCTGGCTTGTTGGCATAGACCATAGACTTGACGTAGCCCCACAGGAAATAATCTAACGGCGTCAAATCGCACGACCGAGGCGGCCAATCGACTGGGCCATTGCGTGAGATAACACGTTCACCAAACTTGGTTTCCAATAAATTGATTGTGGCATTCGCTGTGTGGCTTGTGGCGCCGTCCTGTTGGAACCACATGTCCTCCAAGTCCATATTATCCAATTGGGGCCAAAAATATTCGGTTATCATTGAACGGTAGCGATTCGCATTCACGGTAATGTGCCGGTCTTGATCAGCACGGAAGAAGTACGGCCCAATAACGCCGCCGGCCCATAAACCGCAAGGTCTACCTTTTGTCACATCACCTCATACTCGTTAATTGCTTATATTTTAAGACCAGTTAGTTCGATTGTTTTCTCATCTGTTGTTAAATACAGAGCTTCTTACATTCTGTATTTAGTAAAAGAATAGAAAACAATCGAACTTCATGGTCCTAAAATATAAACAATTTACAATGGTGACGTGATGCGACATAGGGTGGCACTTTCTGTGGAAATGCCCATATGTTGTATCCAAGATAGCGCATCGCCATATTTAGACCTGATCAATTCGTTGTTTTTAAAAAATAAATAAATAATTGGTTTCCCGTTACATCCCATGAGGGGATTAGGTAGAGCCTCTCACAACCAGTGAGCTGTGCGCGTTCTAGTTTTACACTCACTGATTGGGACCTACAGTTTTACACCGGTTCCGAACGGTATTTTCAGAAGCTTTTTTATGGCTAAAAACGTGGGTCCGATCCCTGCTCAGAACACTCTACGTTTCTTTCGAAGACGGTCATCTCGCTTAGTGATGGCGACACTATCGAGTACTTAGCCATGAAATCGCTTCCAAAAATACCGTTCGGAACCGGTATAAAACTATAGGTCCCTATCAGCGAATGTAAAAACTAGAAAGTGCACATCACACTGATTGTGAGAAGCTCTCCCCAATCCCTTCATGGGATGATAAATACTTTTTTATTTTATTTTTTTAAGCTCAAGGTCATTTTCTCAAGGGTGGGCCATGTATAATTTGGAATTTGAACCGGCCGTTATTTCGATGCAGGTGGCCAATTTCACATTTACGACGTGACAGAGTTTTAGCTAAAGGTAAAAATGGTAAATGGGACGCTTTACGCTTGAAGAAAAATTACAAATATTATAAACAATCTTCCAAAGTTATGAGTTCTAAAGATGAACATTTTTATCGAAAAATAATATTTTCCAATAAAGCTAATTTTCATTAATTCACGTTAACCAACAACGTTAACCAACAAATTTCTTTGAGACCTTAAAGCACGAACTCGTTGCTATCATTCACGAGATAGTGGTCCGGACAGTCGAAAATGTACTGAAAAATTGGATAGATCGACTGAGGTACTGTAAAGGAAGTGGTGGAAGCCATTTAAACGATGTTGTTCTTTACCAAAAAAAAAAATCATAAATTAAACTAAATTCCAAATTGTACATGATAATTGAGATACAGTTTTTAAAATGAAGTTTTGCATAATACATCCTCATGATTCCAGGCATATCGTATAGCTATTTCACATCCAGCCACAGATCTCCATCAGCGGTTATTTGGAATGATGATTTTAAGTAAATACAAAGGAAACCTCAGTACAAACACGCAAGAAAACATTTGCAAATCTTCCCCAATGGGAACAAAATCGGATGGCGATACGTTTCGACCACGTTACTGGTCCGTAAAATCATAAAATCGCGAAATGTGAGTTCTCGAACACGTTACTAGTCCGTAAAAACAAAAAGGTATTCAGTGAAAGTGCGATTTGGCGGATTCGTTTCGAACCCATTACGAGCCCATGAAAAGAAATTTGAAATTGCAAACTTCTGGTGGGGAACCTAAGCTCGTAGTTCGGTCAAGAGGTGCCACAAGATATAGATTTTGTTGCTGCCTACGAAGAATACGTAAACAAGGACGGAAACCGTACAACTACTCACAATTGGTTTTGTTTGCATGTATTCTTAGGAGAGCTCCCGAAATAAGCACTAACGCAAACTTTACAAATTTCATCTTTGGCAGAACACAAAGAGAGCAAGTAAAGCTAAAAACAAGAGCGCACAAAAACAGTAATAAAACAGTTTTAACGAAAATAACAGAGTTTAATAACAACATCACATGGCGTGTCAGGGGACACCCGGTTGGAATGAAGTTCCTTTCGCTATATATTATGTACTAGTTAGTTCCAACACGCCTAAGGCGCCCGATGAAAAATACGATAATTTAAACGGATCTTTAAGAAAATATACTTTTTGGAAAATGATAAACTTTTTTAAGAAAAAAATTGTTTTTATAGAATGTATTTTTTTTTTAGACAAAAGTATGTATATTTTTAGGTCCTTTTAATGAGAATATGTATTAAATTTACCCGAAAAGGTTATTTTTTAACGAGAGGTACTTCCTTTATTAAAAACCAAGTTTTTTTTAAGAAAAGGAAGGAAAAGGTATTATATTATTTTGACGTAGAATACGTCTTACCTTACGGTACGAGGAGTCATGACAGGTTTTTATTGTTGTAATCTTTATTTCATTGAATTGAGGAAACGGCTAGATGAATTTTTTTTAAATTTTTTTTGTAGGTAAATAAAGATGTTATCTTTCGTTTGATATACATTTCATATTGGTTGATATATTTCTAGTATTTTAATTTCTCAAATGAAAATTGTTTAAACACATACACTCAAACATATGTGTGGTGTTTGGTTGAGTGTTTTTGGTTGCTCAACATTGCTTAGGAACATGTATCTAGTAAAAAGTGAAACGAACAGCAAGCTAATGTTGCTTGGCAACATGTATCTAGTAAAAAGTGAAACAAACAGTAAGCTAACGTAATAAAGCTTTTTTGCGAAAGCTTCAATAAAGCTGTTGTAACATTAATTTTGAATTGTAAAGCGTAAAGCTTTCACACAACGCTCGAATGCTAATGCGAAGACTCGGTAAGGTAAACCTTTTTTAATATTAGGGCGGCCCTCTCAACATTCGCAGAACTTATTTCCATAAAAATATTAATTAAAATACATAAATTAAATTAAGTTTAAAAAAATTGAACATAATATTTTTTTTTTAAACGGACTTGAATCAAATGCCGTTGGTAAATATAAAAATTACAGCAGACAGTTGTCCGAGGCCTTCGGCCACGGACTGTCCCTGCAGGCTGTGTCAGAGACACGGCCATTAAGTTTAACGTAGAATACGCCATCCGATAAGACAGAAAACATATATAACAATAAATGATAAATAATATAAGCAAATGAATTTATTGTTATATATGTTTTCTGTCTTATCGGATGGCGTATTCTACGTTAAACTTAATGGCCGTGTCTCTGACACAGCCTGGAGGGACAGTCCGTAGCCGAAGGCCTCGGACAACTGTCTGCTGTAATTTTTTAAGAAAAGGTACTTTTAAGAAAAGGAATTTTTGTAAGAAAAGGAATTTTTGTAAGAAAATGTATTTTTTTAAGAGAAGGTATTTTTTTGCAGAAAAGGTTTTTTTAAGAATTGGGAATTGGTCCTTTTTTCAAGAATATGTAATTTTTTTACTGTAGGTACTTCTCTCAACAAAAGTTATTTTGTTTCACAAAAAAATTACCCTTTAAAGAAATTTTAGTTGTTTGAGAAAAGGCAATTTGTTGTAAGAAAATTTACTTTTTTAAGAAAAGGTACTAATTTAAAAAAAAAGACGTATTTTAACCCTTCTGTTACCTTAAGGTCATTTCGTGACCTTTTTATGTTATTTTTTCTTATATTTCTAAAATGAAACAAAATTTTGGTATTTCCGTTTACGAATTCTAGCATTGAGAGAAATCCCTTCGAAAAATTGCACGCTGACTTTTTTCGTTTTATAAAAAAGGTGGCAATATCAAAACTAACGTGAGGGCACCATTTCATTCATTTAGTGACCATCAGCTGTTTATAGTGTCAAGCGTTAGTTTCGCGCCATTTTCGTCAGTGAATTTTTGTGTTAAAGTCTCAAGTGTTAGTTTCGGGCCATTTTCTTCTGTAATTTCAGATATCTGTAAATTTTTTGTAAAATGCAACGAGACCAAGCATCAGTGAGAATTTTGCTTCAATTGTCTATTTCTGTTTAATATCAATGGACTATTATTATCTGATTCAGAAGACTGGTCGTTTGACAGAAAGCCAAATACAGCAGATTGTAATGGAAGACGTGGAAATTGATGAGTGTAGTGACATTGAGGACGATGAGAATGTATTGGAAGAATTAGCAGGTGGCGAATCTTCTGAAGAGTACATTGCTAGTGATGACGAAGAAATTATGGCTGTAGCTAATGAAAGTAGCGTAATGCCGTGTATTACTCAAAGGACAAGGACATTGTGTGGTCAACAGAACAGACTGCAACTGAAAACGACAGAGCCAGAACAGAAAATATAATTCGACAGCGCAGTTGACCGAATATCAAATATCAAAAAATCGTTTGATCTGTGCTTTACAGCGCAATTTAAAAAAATTGTTATAGAATTCAGCAACATCGAGGGCGCTAAAAAAATCGGAGAGAAATACAACCCAATTGATGAAATAGAATTGGATGTATTTTTGGACGTTCTGATTTTAGCAGGTGCATCAAAAAGGACATTTATGTGAAATAGTTAAAATATATATAATTCTAAAAATATATACAATTACAGGCGTATATCGTTCACATGGAGAAAGTCTCTGCAGCCTCTGGGACGAAGTTCATGGTCGACCAATATTTCGTGCTGTAATGTCACTTACACGATTTTTGGAAATAAGTCGTGTGCTGAGATTCGATAACAGATATAATCGCAGAACACAGAGAGCGTACGATAAACTTGCTCCAATTCGGGATTTATACGAGAAATGGGTGGCTAAATTACCACTACTATTTTTTGTACCGTATGAAAACGTAACAGTCGATGAGCCTTTAATTACGTTTAGAGGGAGATGCCCATTCTGAGTTTACATGCCAAATAAGCTAAGTAAATACGGAATAATGGCATGGGTAGCAGCAGATATGCGTACACAATTTTGTCTTAATTTTCAAATATATTTGGGAAAAGATTCAGCGTCTGCACAACCAGAGCGAACCCAAGGCCAACGGGTTGTGTTGGACCTAGTAAGTGGATATGAAGGACGGAATATAACAACAGACAACTTTTTTACCACTCGATATTTGGCTTTATGACATTGGTGGGCACTGTGAGAAGTAATAAGCGCTTCTTTCCGGTTTGTGACACACAGCAGGAGTTAATATGATTGCCAGCACTAATCAGTTATTTCTTCTTCAATGGGCTGTATTGGTTACTGTATTGAGCACTTTGCATCATAACAAAAACATTCTTGAAAACCATCCCAAGAAGTTGCCAGAAATAATCGATTTCTATAATTCTACAAAATCTGGAGTAGACATGATTGACCAGCTAGTAGAAACATATACTTGCCAGAGACTAACTAATCGCTGGCCCGTGGCTGTTTTTTCGAATATAGTGGATGTCTCGGCACTGTATGCCTACGTTTTATGGAAAGAAATCCACCCTCATTAGAACGAGTCAAAAACATTTAAACGTAGGGGTTTTCTCGAAAATCTTGGCTTAGACCTTGTTCAGGGAGAAATCGCTCGTAGAAAACGCTTACCAAAAAATCAGTCATCAGCCGATATTGTGAGAAATATCCGGGCAGAAGCAGAACAGCCAAGCACTTCGGCGGGCGTTGCTCCAAAAAAGAGAAAAGCAAGTCAAAGAGCTACCTGCGCAGTTTGCCCGAGCACTATTTGCCGTAAAACATATGAGCACTGGCACTATTTGCAAGAAACCTGTGTGTCCTCAACATCGGACAACGGTAACAGTTTCTTCATCCTATTACCTGGAACATACGCAATAAATAAAACAAGTGTACAACCAGTTCCCTTTATTTATAATCAATTACACCAAGAAATGTTAAAAACAAACTAAAATTATAATCTTTAAAGCTAAGAAATGTTAAAATCAAACATAAATTATAGGCAATAAAACTGAAAAATATTAAAAACACTAAAATTATAAGGTTTTTATACGATAAACTAACAAAACACTGACCAGGTCATTCCGTGACCTTAACATCACCTGTGTGGGTTTTCATTAACGTAACAGAAGGGTTAAGAAAAGATACTTTTTGTAAGAAAATGTACTTGTTATAAGCAAAGGTACTTCTTTATGATAAGGTATTTTTTTAAGAAAAGGTACTTTATTTAAGAATATGATACCAGTATAGGTATTTTTTTTTGAGAAAATTTCCTTTTTTTGAGAAAGGACAAGAAGGGACAAGAATTAAGAAAATGTTCCTGTTTTAAACTTCTTTCACTTTGGCTTTTCTAAATTCACTTTTTTTGATCCAAAACTACAATATATACTAAATATTGGTTACAGGCTTCACCTAGAAAACTTCCCATTAAACAAGACATTTTCAAACATATGTGTGACATCTAGTTAGTCTTGACACAAACCAAAGGAAAGTAAACAATATAGTTGATAATAGTGGGATGTAAACGTTAAAACAAACGTTGTTTCATTTGTTTTTCATTGAGCCCCCATCCCGCAATGTGCGATAAGGAACTTCGTTCCAATAAACAATTTTAATCATCCTGATTAAATCCTTTAGTATATGTTTTATGCTATTTTATTGTGGAAATAGTTCGTTTTCTCTTTGACGGTATAGCGGGACTGCAAGTGTAATAACAAACTGGTTTGCCATTTATTGTGCATGAAATGACGCTTTTCATCCTTGTCTAGGTATTCCCCTAAAAGGCAACACAATTGCCTGTGGTTTCGTCGTGCACTACGTTCAAATACATCAGGGATGCTATTTATTTATTCGGCATTTTTACTATTACTTTTTGATTTTATTTATTCAAGCTCAAAGCATATTATATGTCTAATAATATCTGAGCATTTTTATATAGAACAACTTTCAACTAGGTCGCACCGGATGCAACTTTGGCAGCTGTCATTTTATGGCGGACCATTAAATTTCCTATTACGAGTACATACGAGTATATCACTTTGAGTGACAAGTTCTGGGGTGTGGTTATGTTGGTAGGGTAAATTACACTGAAGCAAAGCATTCACTTGGCCATAGCAACCAAATGTTTGATAATACATTAAATTATATTTGTCCTTAAATGGCACAGGTGACATCTGTGCTTGATATGATTATGATATTTGTGCGGTGGTGGAATACTAATAGACTGTACGTGATTGACATTGTCAGTCGCAGACACGGAAGTGTGATTGATTGTATGTTTGTATGATTCCACAGAAGTTTCTCGTGTCGGTTTCAATCTTGTGAGGAAATGTGGTGCAATAAACTATTTTAATAGGAATTGCATTTAAGCACACGGCAATATAGTTAATGATATTTTGCTTTACCAAAAAAAAAAAGTAAAAACGCCCAAATACATTAAAGAGTTTTAAAATTTAAAAATGTTGTGGATTTACTTCAATACACGATTTAAATCATTCAATTATATTTCCTAAAGACATTTGTGTAGGTAGTTGACGTCTTCTATTCAAACTGAAACCAGAAACAGTGTACAGCAGCGATGAAAATGATTCTGATGATGATGGTGCGACAGTGTTAGAAAACGTATTCGCTCTAATTGAAGTCAGAAGATTGTACGAGAATCAAAAGAAAAAGCTCAGTTTTGTACTACTAGAATATAAAATAGGGTTGAGATCAAGGATTGGTGTTAAAGACTGGTAGCGCTCTTTATTATCAATGCTTGATAATTTTTTAAGAATACAGTCAAGTTAAATCGTGCTCTTCTGGACTTTGGCGAAGATTCTGTCACATGATTGATGTAGATGAGGCTTTTATATTTATCATGTAAAACTAATGTTTTCTTTAAGTATTATAATTGGAAGGAAAATCCTTATCGCAAATTGCGGGATGGGGGCTAAATGAAAAAAAATTAAACAACTTTTGTTTTAACACTATTATGCTACATCCCACTATTATCAACTATATTGTTTACTTTTGCTTTGGTTTGTGTCTAGACTAACTAAATGTCTCACATGTGTTGGGAAATTTATTGTTTAATGGGGAGTTTTCTAGGTGAAGTCTGTAACCAATATTTAGTATATATGTATTGTAGTTTTGAACACAATAAAAAGTAATCAAAAAAAAGGCAAACTGAAAGAAGTTTAAAAACTAAAATTTTTTAAATAAGTGATTTTTAATCAGGGTTTTTTATGTCCTTTTCCCAAGAAAATTAAAAAATAGGGTACTAAGATAATTTGTAATGGAGTAAATGGGCTGGCCGTGAACATTTAAATTGTCAAAAAGAAATAGTAACTCTAGAATTGTCCTTGGATGCTAGATAGAAGATAAACCTAGAAAAAGAAACTAGATTATCTTCAAGAGGTACATTTGGTTAAAAAAGTGAATTTTCGTACAAAAAATACCTTGTGTAAAAAAAAAATATTTTAAATAAGTACCTTTTCTTAAAAAAGTAAATTTTCTTAAAACAAATTGCCTCTCCTTAAAAAAACTATCTTTTCTTGAAAGAGTACCTTTTTTGTGAAACAAAATAGCTTTCATGAGATTAGTACATACTCTTAAAAATTTACCTATTCTTGAAAAAAAGGACCATATCTAAAAAAATTCGCATTTCTTAAAAAAAGCCTTTTTCTTAAAAAAAAATATCTTCCCTTAACAAAAATACTTTTTCTTACAAAAGTTCCTTTTCTGAAAAGTACCTTTTCTTAAAAATAAAATAATACCTTTTCTTATCTTTTCTGGAAACATGAAGCTTTTCTGAAAATATTTTTCTTAAAAAAATATCTTTTGCTAAGAAGAGTACCACTTCTTTAAAAAGTACCTATTCTTAAAAAAAGTACTTCTTTGTAAAAAAATTCATACTCGTATGGCTTTTTCTTACAAATAAAGGGTCCGCCAAATAACTTTTTTTTTGAAAATGCTATAAACTGAATGCTAAATACTGAATATTTTCTCAAATTTATTTTTTATTTGAAAGTACAATCCTTCCGGTTAATATTGGAAAATAATTTCATTCAAATGGCTGCCTCGGCTGGCCATGCAGTAGCCTACACGATCGGTCCAATTTTTAAGCAAATTATCGATTGTGTGCAGCTGTATTTCACCAATGGCTTAACGAATATTGTCCTTTAAAGCGTCAATTGTCTCTGGCTTGTCGGCGTAACACTTATCTTTGAGGGCACCCCACAAATAACAGTCCAACGGTGTCAAATCGCAGCTCCGAGGTGGCCAAACGACATCAGCTCTGCGACTGATAATGCGATCTTCAAAAACAGGGCGCAAAACATCGAGTGTAGCTTCGGCTGTGTGGCACGTAGCGCCGTCCTGTTGAAACCAAATGTTGCCAATATCCTCCTCTTCAATTTTTGTGAACAAAAATTGGTTCAACATGGCCCGATAACGATCGCCATTGACTGTAACGGCCACTCCTTGCGCATTTTCGAAGAAACATGGCCCAATTATGCCTCTGGACTAAAATCCGCACCAAAGAGTGACTCGTTTTGGGTGCATCGGCTTTTCAATTTATGCGTGCGGGTTTTCTGTGTCCCAAATGCGACAATTTTTCTTGTTTACATACCCGCCAAGATCAAAATGAGCTTCATCTGAAAAGATGATTTTTTTTTGGCAAAATCGGCATCTTCTGTAAGACGGTCGCAGGCCCATTTTTTTCCATATTTCCCAGCGTTGTTCAAGCGTATACACAACCATATTCGTTCAGCGGAAAAATAAAACTAATTATCTGTCAAATCAGACATGAGCTAAGTGTTACCATTCACGAAATAAGCACTAGTTGAAAAACAAAACATTAGATGGCGGACCCTTTAGTACTTTTTCTTAAATATAGTACTGTTACTTAAAAAAAACATTATCTTTTAATAAAAGAAGTACCTCTGTTTAACAAACGACCTTTTCGGGAAAAAATATCCAATGAGTGTTCGAACTCACGGGCGATGTGTTAACACCTTTTTGTTACACGTTACCTGTTCGATTTCTATGCACACATTAGTAAATGTTACATTGGAAAATAAACAACAGCGTTCAATCATATGATGATGTTACATTTAAATAATTTTAATACTTAAAATTAATTAAAGACCAGTGCAAGCACATGTGTCATTATTTTCTTGCTTAATACATTTTGTTCTATTCCCACAATAAATAAAGAGAATGCAAAGCAACAGACACATCTACATACCTACATTGCTATGTTCCTACATACGCTATACAAGTTCACACAATTTTCGTGGCTCTCTGGCTATCTCAGTTTTATATATGTGTAACCACGTCATAATTCTCCTTGCTCTGAGAGTGCTCCGCACCCACATAAGACAATTATTTGCTGCAGCTACATAAAAAATAGATAAATGGTTTCCCATTACATCCCATAGAGGGACAAGGGAGAGCTTCTCACAATCACTGAGCTGTGCGCTTTCCAGTTTTCCAGTTGAATGGGACCTACAGTTTTACACCGATTCCGAACGGTATTTTAAGAAGCTTTTTCATGGCTAAATACTGCCGAAAGAAATTTTAAGGTGGTCTGAGCAGCGGTCAAACCCAGGATCTCATGCACAAGAGGCGCGCACACTACCATTGCAACACCGACGGCCGCTACATCAGTGTGTGTTTTTTTCCGCAGTCTGACAATCTGTGTTTCACAGTCGGACAAATCTGTGTTCTTTATAGGGGTGGGTCACCCTTATCATTTAGGGGTATGAAAAATAGATGTTGGCCGATTCTGAGACCTACCCGATATGCACAGAAAATTTTATACAAATCGGTCCAGCCGTTTCGGAGAAGTTTAACGCCAAACAATATGTGATCGCAGTCGGACAACCTGTGTTCACTTTGTGAGTTTAGTCCCTACCCTATCAATATAATATATATTCTTAAAAAAAGTACCTAAAAATATACTTTTTTTTATAAAAAATACATTCTATAAAAAAAATGTTTGTCATTTAAAAAAGGTTTACAAAAAGTAGCTTTCCTTAAAGATCCATATAAATTATCGCATTTTGTCAACGGGCGCCTTAGGCGTGTTGGAACTAACTAATACATAATATATAGCGAAAGGAACTTCGTTCCAACCTGACACCTCAAGTAGTTTTATTCTTCCATTTGATTTTTTCTTTTTCAGGGTGAAATTTTTTTCTTCAAAAATATAAACACAAAGAACCGGTTAAACCGGGATACTTCTCTATGCCGCTGATTCGCAAATCGGATCTTGTAAGAACTACAAGTTTCCAACAACTCGAAACTGGGTTTCTAATTTTCTGTACGTTTTTGTGTTCATTCGTAATAACTGAAAATTTCGCGAAGCAAAGGCCTGTGATCAGAGAGGCGGGTGTCATTTGCCAATGGAACATAACTAATTTACATCGACATTAAACTATCACCACTCCGTCGAAAAATATGAGTTTTTATTTAAAATATATCACGAACTCTTATTGAGACACCCTTTATAACTATAAAAAAGGATCATATAATACAAATTTAGAAGATTCTAATAACACAAAACTGTGAAAGAGAATTGTTTAATGTTGCTTTTGAGAGTCGGTTGTGGCAGGCTCTAAGATTGTTTGTGACAACCTCTAAAGTCGTTTGTGACAACTTCTAAAGTCGGTTGTGACAACACCTAAGATCGTTTGTGGCAAACTCTTAAGTCTTTATGAAAAGTCCGTGTGACAACAGTTACTGCCTGTTTCTCTATCCCGATCCAAAGCTTTTGTTCGTGTTCTGGACGAAAGAAAGCCGATTTGATTTCTACAATCTTGTCCTTTCAAGTCTAATGAAAACATCAAACTTTTCCAAAACTTTCAGTACAAATTTTGGTTTCTCTTTTTAGAATGTGCTGTCAGTTGGGGTCAGGCGAACGAAAATTTCGACACAGAGGAACCCAATTTGAGACGAAAGTGATTGACTGTCTTTCATTCGCTTAGCTTTTCGTTCGAGATAGAGAAACAGACTGTTAAACTCGGTTACGGTCAGTTCGTATATTTCAGTAGAATTGTTCTGCGGGTAATAATTTAGAATATTATTTTTTTTATTTGTAACTAATTTCCTCTAACGATAACTGCATACAGTTCACGTGTTTTAGTTTCAAGCCAGCGATAATAGTTAATTTTCTCTATATTATCATTGAAGTCACAATGAAGACATCTAACGCATTTTTTGCTAATTTCTCATACTGACAACCTTATGCCTGTTTAAGTAGGGGGTAACTATGACACAGCTGATCGGCTATGTAATAGGAAATTGATAGAAAACAGAGTGATTAGGCGAGAGAGCGATAAGCAACCAGAAGGAAACCATGCAGCAAACTAAGTTTAAATTATGTTCGATTGATACTAATGACAGCACCACACGAAAATATGCATTCTCTTTTATTTCTGTCGGTTTTATATTCAACCAAAGAGTAAAATACAACAGCAACTCTGACTCGATGAAATTACCTACTATTTCATCGTCCACGAGAGAACCTAAAGAGAGCGATAGAGACTCTTGTCTATTGTTCTATGGTCTAACTAATTTTTCTAAATTTTTCATACTGACAACCTTATACCTGTTAAATACAGAAACTCATATATACAGAGAAACATTATCTCATCTGACTTTGCCTTTCACACTCTTCGTACTGAGGTCGATGTGACAGAGAGCAGTCACACCAGGTGGAGTTACAAGAATTGTTGACTTAAATTTGGCATGCCCTTTTGATGGAGATCTGTGAAATTTTGATGTATTTTTGACGTTGTTGTTATCTTTTATACATTTGTGTTGTATTTAACACAATAATTTTAACTCACAAAATGAAAACCCGTTGCTGTTTCCCGGCTGGTTGTTTTGAGCTATTGCGTCTATCTGCTATTATTAAAGCAATTCTTTTCAACTTCCAACGTTCATAGCATACCAGGCCAAATGTCATAAATTTGCTGAGAGAAATGTTAACCCTTTATATCTAAATTAGTCTATGATAATCATCTTGCCTTATCGCATGATATCAGGGGGTATCCATGGCACAGCAGATCGACTATGAAGTAGGAAATTGGCAGAGAACAGAGATGATAGTAGAGAGATGATAGTAGGCAACAAACTAAGTTTAAATAGTGTTTGATTGATACCAATGACACCTAGATTATGTCTTATGTTGGTTGCATCGAACACAAATACGTATTCTGTGCGTTGTATGTTAATATTGAAGCTCAAGACCATTCTATATTTGTATAAATACAGATATAGTTTTTCAAAAGTAGTTTTGCAAAATGCATCGCCATGATTCCGGACAAACCGTATACACGCTGAAAAATTTTTGTCTTTTTGTTGTCTGGATGCAAATCTAACGTTTTTGTAGCTTGTCGCAAATATAGTATACTTGTGTTCAAACACATTGTGTTTCAATCTAACGTGTTTGGGACGCAATAATTAATAGGTTATAATATATTTATTTGTGATCCAAATGTGGCTTTGTTTCTTGAAAACTGCTGAAAATATAATCGTGGCAGACAATAACGAAACAAAAAGCAGCAGATCTTTAATTCATGAAAACAGTGCTTGCAAACATGCACATGGTTCCGGCAATATGTTGCTGGGGCCGGTATTTTTCAGCATGTAGCTATTTCAAATCTTCATCAGCGGTGGTTTGGAAAGAATTTTGGAACGAAGTTCCTTATCGCACGTTGCGGGATGGGGCTAAATGAAAAAAAAATAAACAACTTTTTTTTATCTCTATTATGCTGCAACCCAGTCTTATCAACTATATTGAGTACTTTTGCGTTGTTTTGTGTGTAGACTAACATATTAGACTGATTCAAAATGCAAAAACATTAAAATCTTGTCCTCCACAAGGCTGCCCCTATTCCAATCGACAAAGTAAGTATATATTTCAAATATCACACTAATCGGACAATATTTAGAGGTCGCTAGAAATTTACGATTTTTCGGGGTTCATGTGAAACTTGTTACACAAAACCAAAAAGTTGAAATTTCTAGCGACCTCTAAATAGTGTCCGATTGTTCCAATTTTTGGTATGCACACTTCTTTTGATGAATGAAACTGGGGCGGCCTTGTGGATACAAAAAAAAATTACATCTGCAAATCCCATGCATTCTTGAATCAGTCTACTAACATATGTTGGGAAATTTTTTGTTTAATGGAAAGTTTTCTAGATGGAGCCTGTAACCAATAGTTAGCAGGTATTCTAGTTTTGAACCCAATATAAAGTAAATGTAGAAAAGCCAAAGTGAAAGAAGTTTAAAAATAGAACATTTTCTTAAATAAGTGACTTTTCTTAAAAAAAAAACGTAACTTTTCTTAAAAATAATACCTTATCTTAAATAAGTCAGACCCTGCTCTGACCACCTTAAAAACAATTTCGTTCGGCGGCGGCCACCTCGCATAGTGACGGTGACCATGAAAAAGCTTCTCAAAATACCGTTTGGAATCGGTGTAAAACTGTAGGTCCCAATCAGTGAGTGAAAACTGGAAAGCGCACAGCTCAGTGATTGTGAGAAATTTTCCCCTGTCCCTTCATGGGATGTAGTGGGAAACCATTTATATTTTATTTATCTTAAATAAGTACATTTGCTTTACAAAAGTACATTATCATACAAAACTTAAAAAAGTAATTGTTTTAAAAATAAGTACGTTTTCTTAAAAATGTACATTTTGTTCCAAAAAATTGCCTTTTCTTAAAACACTACCTTTTCTTTAAAGTGTACCTTTATTGTGACACAAAATAACTTTTATCAGAGACAGATAAGTACCTACTGTTATACTCTTATCTCTTAAAAATTTACCTATACTTGAAAAAAGAACCAATTATAAAAACAAATTCTCATTTCTTAGAAACAAACTTTACTTCAAAAAAAAACCTTCTCTTATAAAAAAAAATAAATTTTCTTACAAAAATTCCTTTTCTTAAAAGTACCTTTTCTTAAAAATTAAATAATACCTATTTCTTGAAATAAGTAGCCTTTCTGAAAATAAGTACATTTTCTTAAAAAATAAACTTTTCCTAAAAAGAGTACCACTTCTTTAAAAAGTACCTGTTCTTAAAAAAAGAACTTCTGTGAATAACAAAATTCGTACTCTTATGGCTTTTTCTTACAGAAACTACTTCTTCTTAAAAGTAATACCTTTTCTTCAAAAAATATTGGCTTTTAATAAAAGAAGAACCTCTCTTTAAAGAGGACCTTTTTGGGAAATTATAATACATATTATTACAAAAAGGACATAAAAATATACTATTTTGTTTGAAAAAAAATTTTTCTTAAAAAAGTTTATCATTTTACAAAAAGTATCTATTCTTACAGATCCATTTAAATTATCGTATTTTTGAAAGGAGGTCTTAGGTGTGTTGGAACTAACTAGTACATAATATAGCGAAAGGAACTTCGTTCCAACCGGGTGTCCCCTGACACCTCATGTAATTTTTAAGTATTGTTTTGAATTTTTTCATATAAAATTTATATTTTACAGTGACCTCCAAATTCGGTTATCTCAACCGGTTTTTTTTTTTGTGTGGGTATACTGAAGAATATTTCATATGTTTTTTTCTTTAAAATACTATTGCCTTTTCCGCTACTGTGTGGTAAATAGCCGTTCTTTTTCTCTCTATCTTTTGCAGTTCAACTATATATCGCTGTCAATGGATTGGATTTACAAGGACCTGTATTTCTTCATGAGCCATCACATCGCGTGGAGTTCTCTAATAATTCAGGTGGTCTAATTGAATGTTCCGGACATGGTAGTCCACCGCCTGAGGTAAGATTATAAAAATTTCAAAAAAATATGTTTATATACTAATTTGTATAGATTTCATTTTGGCAAATTAATTATATGACAATTATAATCTGTATTTTAATTTGAATTAGCTCTACAAATGCAAATTCACAAAAGTTTAAAGACCAGCGGCAATCGAACTTTTTTCAAAACAGTTCCTTCATATCATAGATAAATAAAAAACCATAGACGGTGAAAGATAATTGGTGTATTTGAAACTAAACGGAAATTTTATAGATGGCGCCGGAGTGGTAGATATAGGCAAATTTCCCTGGAAACAAAAACTATTGAAAATTACTTTTTAATTATTCATATTCTGTTTTCAAATTTAAACAACAGAATCGAAATAAAAATGATATTTGTGTGCTTTTTCGTTGCATCAGAGTGAAAAATGGTCGTACGGAAACAGCATGTGTCCTCTGGTGGAAATGGTGATTAAGCAAATGAATCATCTATGGTTTTTATTTATCTATGTTCATATCTAGCAGTTTTGGTTTACAAATATTTCATACAGTGGAGGTTTATGAATTTGATAGTACTACGAGGTAATATCTATCGAAGCCACAAACCGCTACATATAAAATACTTTCAAAACGGAATTGCCAGCAGTGAAACAAATTCAAAATAATTAAAAGCATTCGCCTAGTTTACTACAATTGGCATCTGGTTCCACAATGCAAATGCAGATTTCAAAAATTAGAATCATTCGAGAGAGAGACCGATTCATCGATTCATGTAAAAGCAGTGCAATGAACGGCGCTGGCCCATTTAAATTTTGCTTAATATAAAATTTCGATTTTATAAAGAAGCCAGGTGAGATGTGCATACATAGGAACAACCTTCCCGCTCACCGCCAAGTTGGCTGTCCTCAGATGTTACAAATTCAGCATTAACTTCTACAAACTTAAAGATTAAAAGTTCCTGCATTTTTAAGTATATGAGGGTTGTATCTTGTGGTCTGAGGTTCCTCCTGCTTCAAAAATACACAAATAACCTCATCAAAAAGAAAGAACAACAAATTTTAAAACTTGTAAATAAAAACTAATCATAATAAGAATAACAACAACAACGATATTTCCAACTTGAGTTACTGGAAGGTATGAGGTTTAATTACATTTTCTATATTTAATGACCATTTTACTTTGGCAACGAGTTTCTAAAAGAGAAAAGTTTATGTGAAAAATTAATTTGTTCATTTGCAAGTGCACAATTTTCTACCTGGCCAGGTTGGTTAGATGGTTGTAGAGTGGGACAGCTACTGCGGCGGAGGGAAGTGTCATCCGTTGTACGATAAATGGAATGGACGTTGATTGTACTCCGCAAGTAACTACATTTTGTTCATACTCGTTAAACAGAATGCATAATTATTTATGAGCATAACCAGATGGGACATAGAATTCGGGCAAGCGATTTGTTTTCTTCGCAGTTTTAATTTTAATTTTTATTTTGAGTTTTAGGGCCTTTGCAGCCCGGATCCCTCTTTCACTTCTATATTTTAATTAAAATAAAATTAATGAGTTCTCCTTCATTGTTGTGGGTGTGTGTATGGGAAGCAATCCCCACTTCTAACAGTTCGCATCTTAAAATTCGTTCTTCTTCATTTTGTGTGCCCTTTTTGCAGGTGGAGTGGACACCCATACCGCCACAGCAGGACATGGTGCTGCAGACAACGAATGGCAGTCTAATGTTTTATCCATTCACAGCTGAAAAGTTTCGGCATGAAGTACATTCCAGCGTTTATAGGTAAATTCCATTATCATTATCCCCTCCTTTTTTGGTTAATGTTTAACTAAACAATGTCCTCTAAATTCGCGTTGAAATGTGTTTGTATTGCAGATGTAAATTAAGGAATTTGGTGGGCACCGTCCTCAGCCGAGAAGTCCACGTAAAAGGAGGTAAGTCATCTTTCATATTTGCCTCTGATGAATGTTTATTAAATAGAAGATATGCTGCTCATTTCCCTGGTATTTTGGTTATTAAATATTAAATTAAATTGCTGCTAATAAGAAAAGAGATAAGAAAAATGGTTTTGAATTAAAATTTAGAAAAAGCTTGATGCATGATGTATTGACAAAAGAACGCATAGACTTTTCGCTACCTTGCCAACCAACAGTATTGCAAGCGAGAGGGGATGTAGATGCGCAATTCAGTGTTTGTACCTGAAATTGTGCAGCTGCTGCCTAATTGAGTTTAAATTTGAACTAGGAAAGTTCCACAATGTACCAACTAAGATTCACAGATTCTTAAAATCGCTTCCGCTAATTTATTTAACTGCATTTTTGTAAGCGAGAGAGAAAAACTATTGCTTTGTTTGCTAGTATTCGCTTCGAAATTGAACAGAATTTTATGCTCGCATCCATGGAAAGCTGGGCAAGGCAACTTTTAACTTGAATAGTCTGAATGTTATAAGAAAGGGTTCACAGACTTTCAAAATCGATTTGCTATCTAACTTAGTGTCGGATCACACAATTACAGCCTCGAGAAACTGCAACTCAAAAATCGCTAGCGACCGATCAAATTTCTGAATTTTACGTACTGAAAGTTGTGTACGAGTATATGTGCATGTTTACTTTACTTTAATTGACGATTTTACAACCTCATGAGGTCCCATATTAATTAAACAAACAAATTAAAGAAATTTCATCAAATTCATCATATTAACTATTAATTCATCATATTAATTAAACAAACAAATTAAAGAAATTTCATCATATTCCTCAAACTGGTTCTATCCTTCGCCTTTTCCCGCCATTTTGATAACTCCATTCTGATAACTTGGAATAGCCAACGCAATTGACCTAGCTATATCCACGTCAGAATACAGGTGAAATAGCTCTTGGTTCCAACGACGTCGGTACTCGCCTCTTTTTTTTTTAACAGGACCATATATTTTACGGAAAATTTTTGTCAGGGCAGGTAAAATGAGAGTCTGGTATAACTGGCCTCACTTCTGTCGAAAGAGGGCTTTATTCCTAAGCTGTTTGCTGAGCCCAAAGTAGCATATATGTGCAAGCACAATTCTCCTATTTATCTCCACGCTGACGTTGTTGTCCTTGTTCACAGCGGATCCAAGGTAGACATATTCAAGTGCCACTTCAAAATTACATCGGTTGTCGACGTTCAAGTGCGGACCACGTCGAGAGGTTTGTCTAGTCCCTTATTAACAGCAAGACCCACCTTCGTTGATTCTTTTTCGATTGTTCAAAATACTGCAGTAAACTCTCGCAAATTTCGCCCAAAGATGTCTATCTCGTCAGCATACGCGAGCAACATGTGGCTTTTCGTGTTAATGGTCTTGTTCGTAAGCAACTTTTCTCATTATTTCCATTAAGATGTTGTAGAGATTGCACGAAAGTGTGTTGCCTTGTCTCAGTCCTTGCATGATACAGGATAGTTCACTGCTGACTTGGTGTGGGTCAGCTTCATTCTACAGAATCGGTTCATTTGTGCAGGAATCCCAAGTTCAGACAAAGCTTCGTATAATTTTCCCCATATGGGACTATAGAAAGCAGCCTTTGTAAGCGCCAAAAAGATGTTATGTTACGATTTGCTTTTCGTGGGTCTTTTCCAGGATTAGGCGTAGCGCGAATATTTGCGCTAAAACCTCACTGAAAAGGTCCAATCAGGGTTTCAACAATTGGCTTTAGTCTTTCACATAATACGCTCGACTAGACCTTATACGCCATGGATAAAAGACTGATACCACGATAGTTGGAACAGACACGCGGATCACCCTTTTTGATAACAGGACATAATACACTGAGACTCAAATCGTAAGACATAGATTCCCCCAACCATATACTGCATATAAGTTAATGCATGTGGGCCAGCAGTCCTTCGCCACCGGCCTTAAAAAGCTTGGCGGGCAGCCCATCCTCATCAGCGGCTTTATTATTCTTAAGCCGGGAGATTTCCGTTCTAATCTCGCCTTGCCTGTGGGGGGTAAAATCTACACTGTCTTCTACAATCATTACATCCTAACCTTCTGTGGAAGAATCTGAGCGGAGTTGTGTGGAAAAGTGATCTCTACATCACTGCTTATCAGTCACCACATTCCCGTCTTTGCAGGAGGGCAGCCCATTATTCGGCCCGTTATTCGATCACCTTATCCTCTGGAAAATTTTCAGGATTCGTTGTTCATCCTTCACATTTCGGTCTTCTCACGCTCTCTCTCCTCCCACTGCCACTTTTTCCCCAAAATAGTTGGTTTCCCTCCCTTTTCAGCCTCTTGTACCGCTCATTCGCTGCACGCGTTGTAACTGACTGTATCGTTGACATACGTGCAGTATCTTCTTCATCAGTTGCAATGCGTTCCATGGCTTATCCTTCTGCGGTTTTCGACAGCCAACTTCCGTCCTTCCTGCGATGTCCAGAATAATGGGAGGTGTTCTTCCACTGCGCTTCTGGGTTCTAAGGGGGGGGGGGGGTATTCTGCTCTAGCAGGAGAGTGAGCTTTCGTTGATAGGACTCTGATATCTCCGGTATATGCAGCTTGTCGATATCTAGCTTTTCCAGTGTTCGGCTTCGTACGGTTTTCGTCCTGCTCATCTGTGTGAACTTTCGCAGCCACCGATTATTTTTTGGCATTAACCATTAGCGATAGTTTCTGGCATTAAAATCGCCTAGGATAATCTTAATGTCGTGCTCGGGGCAGCGTTCGTATACTTCCTCCACACGCTCATAAAATGATTCTTTGACCTCATCGTTTAATTAACGTGATGTTGAAATATTTCGGTTTGATGCGAATAGTGGCTATGCGTTAACTCACTGGCTTGAACCTTGAAACTAGGTGTCGCAGTGCCTTGCCAACTACCGTTGTTTACATTTTGCCTACTGCCTTGATGATCATATTTCAGTCGCCCATAATGGGTCAGACCCTGACCAACATGCAGTGAGTCGAAACTGGATTTTGGTTTCTTCAGTTTTGATCCGCCGTTGGCCAGGGGTGTTGGCTCATCTGCATTCAAAGGACAGAAGAATATGTCGACTAGTTTGAAGAGCTGCAGGGTCACCAAATAATTCTGAGACGCATCAATGATCGCATAACCAATCAGGCTTCTCATTCGTTTCGTTCGCTCACTAACGGAGATATCCGATAAACCTATTGCCCATGACATACTGCGTGGAATAGATTAGGTTTAGATAATTTACCAGTTCAAACAACTTTCAATTCTTCTTACAATTCATCTAAGAACTTCAGATATAGTTATAGGTAAGCGAAATGGATAGTGGTTATAAACTATATTAATGAAAATGTCTCTTGTTGTTTAGCCATGACTTTAAACACTTGCGAAGATATTGTTACGAATTTCCTTATTCGTCCTTTTTGCGTTGTTTTATTCCCAATAATAAAACAAGGTTCGTTTTAAATTACGATAATTACAACGGTTTAACTTCCTTTTATTTTACTTATACAGTACAACAGTTTACTTTATTTATGACACTTTAACAAGTCTTGTATTTTACTATCAATTCGCGTTGCTTACTTTACGGGGTTTAATCACAAACTGAACTCTCCACTCCAAAGACCTCCGCTATTTATACCAACTCACCATACTCAAATGAGGGTATATCTAGCGAATTCAAGAACCTTCTAGATGTTGTTGTTATCTTTGTAGAACAATCTCGAATGGCGGAGAGTTATCTTTACTGAGGTGAATTCATGCTACTGGTTTAGCGAGCTGGTACGTTGTTACAATGCATACTTTCAGGCGCAGCACTAACCGCCTGTTATTTACATACTGTTAGTAGAGTCATTAACAGCACGCGAAAGCTTTTACTTATTCGTAACAATATTGATAAATTGGTAAATACAATTATTGCAATCGTGATGTTAGCTACGAGGGCGGTCCCAAATCTAGTCGACATGACATAAGATGGTACCAGTAGTTAGAAAAAAAAGACATTTTGGTGACAAGTGGCATCCGTATAATTATATTTATTTGAGCCATGAAAAATAAACGATTTTTGTGAATTGGTCACCGTTATGTATTTCAATATTTCCATTTGAAAGGTCTCAGTTCAAGCAATATTAAAGCCGAGCTAGATTCTACACTAGGGGAGTCTGCTCCTTCGGGTACAACTAAAGTATAAAATATTGGATAGCAGAGCTTAAACTAGGCCGTACGAGCTGCCAACACGAACACCGTAGTGGTCGACCAATTGAAGAGTCCACGCCAGTCACGGTTACGAAAATCTACAAAATGATATTGGATGATCGTCGGCTGAAGGTGTGTGAGATAGCTGAAATGATAGGCATTGCAAAAAGTGCTATACATCGTATATTGACCGAAGATTTCAAGATGATAAAGCTCTGCGCAAGATGGTTGCCGCGCTTGCTTTCAACAGAGCAAAAACATGATCTTGAAAATGTTACAGTACAGCTTTTTCACCTCAATAAAGCCGAATTTTTGCGTCGATTTATAACCATGGATGCGACATGTGTCCACCACTTCACACCTGAGACAAAGGAGCAATCAAAGCAGGGACTGGAATGGTAGAATCGTGCCCAAAGACGGCGAAGACAGTTCCATCTTCAGGTAAGGTCATGGCGTCTGGTTTTTGGGAAGCTCATGGGATAATTTTTGCTGATTATCTTGAGAAAGTAAAAACCATAAACGGCGAATATTATGCTAATTTATTGCAGCGTTTAAGTGATGAACTTGCGGAAAAGGCCGCTGTTGGCGGAAAAGAAAGTATTGTGTCATCAAGACAATGCTCCAGTTAACACACACATAATTGCGATGGCCAAAATTAGTGAATTATAGTTGGAATTGATTCATCACTCACCTTATTGGCCATATTTAGTTCCCTCGGACCATTTTCTATTTGCAGAATTGAAAAAATGTGTCGGTGGTAAAAGATTTGCCACCAATGAAGAGGTGAAGTCTCCGGTTGATGGCTATTTTAAGGAGTTTGACAGTTCTTACAATAAACAGGGTATCGAAGCTAAATTGATGCATATTGAAAATAAAGAAACTTGTTACCAACTCTTTTGTGTCTTCTTTGTTAGGTCGACTAGTTTTGGGACCTCCAACGTATAAAGTCTGCTTTCGACTAGGTCTGGCACGACGAATTATTAAAGTACATAAGTACAATAAAAGAAACTCTGCAATAAAACTGCTCAAAAGTTATTTAACGAAAATAACTTTTGCAGTTCATATTGGTAATAAACAATCTAACGTCTACACTGTAACAGCTGGATATCCTCAAAATTCTTGTCTTTCTACCACACGCTGAAAAATAACGGCCCCTGTAACATATTGCACGAACCATGTACATGTTTGCAACCATTGTTTTCGTGAATTGAACACCTGCTGCATTTTTTTCCTTTAGTGTCTGTCATGTTTTAATTTTCAACAAACAAAACCACATTTTGGTCACAAATACAAATATTATAACCTATTAGTCATTGTGTCCCAAACATGTTATATTGAACAGCGAACACAATGTATTTGGGCACAAGTATTATATATTTGCGACAAGCTACAAACACGTTATATTTGCACCCAAAACAACAAAAAAATACAACATTTTCAGCGTGCATACTATATAATGTCTACACTCAGGATTTTCTTTGTTTCGATGGATGTTCAAATATATATTTATTGGATATATTGTTGAATCTTCAAGAACAACAAGAATTGGAAAATATTGGTAAACTCGTATACGACACAACTTATTTATTTGTCAATTAATGTAACGGGTCCGCCATCTAACGTTTTTATTTCAACTAGAGCTTATTTCGTGAATGGTAACACTTAGCTTATGTCTGATTTGACAGATAATTAGTTTTATTTTTCCGCTGAACGAATATGGTTGTGTATACGCTTGAACAACGCTGGGAAATATTGCGACATACTGGCCTGCGATCGACTTACAGAAGATGCCGATTTTGCCAAAAAAAAAATCATCTTTTCAGATGAAGCTCATTTTGATCTTGGCGGGTATGTAAACAAGCAAAATTGTCGCATTTGGGGCACAGAAAACCCGCACGCATACACATTAAAAAGCCGATGCAGCCAAAACGAGTCACTGTTTGGTGCGGATTTTGGTCCAGAGGCATAATTGGGCCATTTTTCTTCGAAGATGAGCAAGGAGTGGCCGTTACAGTCAATGGCGACCGATATCGGGCCATGTGGAACGAATTTTTGTTCACAACATTTAAGAGGAGGATATTGGCAACATTTGGTTTCAACAGGACGGCGCTACATGCCACACAGCCGCAGCTACACTCGATGTTTTGGGCCCTGTTTTTGAAGATCGCATTATCAGCCGCAGAGCTGATGTCGCTTGGCCACCTCGGAGCTGCGATTTGACACCGTTGGACTATTATTTGTGGGGTGCCCTCAAAGATAAGTGTTACTCCGACAAGCCAGAGACAATTGACGCTTTAAAGGACAATATTCGTTAAGCCATTGGTGAAATACAGCTGCACACAATCGATAATTTGCTTAAAAATTGGACCAATCGTGTAGGCTACTGCATGGCCAGCCGAGGCAGCCATTTGAATGAAATTATTTTCCAATACTAACCGGAAGGACTGTACTTTCAAATAAAAAAGAAATTTGAGAAAATATTCAGTAGTTTTTTTTATAGCATTTTCAGAAAAAAAAAGTTATTTGGCGGACCCTTTAAGAGAAATTCATACAAGCTTATAAGGCCAGTAACATTTTTCAAATTGAAAAATGGTTGGCTGTTATTGGAAATATTAGACAATTCAGGTAAGCAAGCACACTCACTGGCATGTCTAGTTTCGAACTCTGTGACAAGTTCATCATCAGATGCCTAACTACTGTGCCTGAATTGATACCATCCATAGATCATCAATCGTATAGTATATACCTACCAAGTCAAATATGAAATTTACATATGCGAATTAGTATCGATCGAAGATCACTAAGTATCAACATACACTGAAGGCCCATAATTCCAACACAAGAATAAGAACAGGCGGCTTTTTTCCACCATGTTCTTATTTTCCTCTTGCATACTCACATTGTTACAGTGCTTTGACGTGAGTGTTTACTATATCACAGAGTTGCATTTATCTGTGGTATAGATTTTTTGATGACCGGGCTAGTGTCAGTTATGTTTTTGAAGTTGAATTTAATGACTGATTTTATTAGTTTTCGTTAATGTAAGTTTTAGATCATAAGAGTACGGGTTCGTAACCTGCCAATGAGACAATGACAAGTGTGCGCCATTTTTGTACGTGAGAACGTGGGTTCGGACTGGAGAGTCCATAAAACCGGCATTTTTTATAAACCGGTTTTCTGTTTGTTCGAAAAATCAATTTTTCAAGAAACCGGCTTTCGGTTTGTTCGGAAAATCAATTTTTCAAGAAACCGGCTTTCGGTTTTTAATTTTTGCAAAAACCGGTGAAACCAGGTTTTCTCGGGTTTTGTTTTGTTTTGTTTTAAATTAAATTACACATGTAGAACTTACAATACATTTGTTTAACGACCATTTCATATACTGGCTCGTGTTGAAAACTCAAAATTTCACAACTGTGTTTCATTAATTACATTTTAATTTCAAAAAAAAAACTATATTTAATATTAAAAAGTTCGAGCGTTAGGTCTATTTTAAATTATTTTATTCTTCAATTTTTCGCAAAGCCTTGGGTAGCATCATCGGGAAGATAAACACAATTATTAATTATAAATTAGATGAAAAAAAAAAATATTGAAATTTAAAATTAAAATGAAATTTTTAATAATAATTGTGCTTGATGCTAGCGAAATATTGACGAACAAAATAAGTTAGAATAGACCTAACCCTCGAACATTTTAATTTTAAATATAATATATATAATTTTCCAATTTTGAATGCGTGTTTAATATAAAATTTAAAAGTTTTATTCAAAATCGCATTAAATGAATTAAAATCGAAATTCTTATTAAAATTTGAAAAAGATTTTCATAAACGAAACTCTTATTAAGTTTAAATCATTTAGTTATCAAATAGTTTTAATTTTGAAATTTGTTAAAAAATTTTTGAAAAGCTTAATTAATTCAAATTCAAGTCAAAATCAATTTGAAAAAAAATTGTTTGGATATTTAGATCATATTTAAAAATTAATTCAAAAATTTCACTAAAATTCGAAAATCATATAATTTATTATTAAGTTTTTTAATGATATTAACACAAATTAAGTAAACTCCGATTAACCGACGTCAAATAACCGGTTTCCGGTTTCCGGTTTGTTTGAAAATTAATTTTTTTAAAAAACTGACACGCGGTTAGTAGCAAAAAAACCGGTCAACTGGTCTCCCCGGTATTTCGGTTTTGGGCACTTTAGTTCGGGCTATACTCTTACCACCTTACACTCCCCTCGACGACGATCTCCTCGTTAAGTTATGGTGACACCTTCGAGTAAATGGCCATGATAAAGGTTATCGAAAATTCATTCGGAATTCGATGTAAAACTGTGGCTTCCATTAATTGAGTGTAAACCTAGACAGCGCACACCTCACTGATTGTGAGAAGTTTATGGATTGCAACGGAACCTACTTATTTTAGTTGTATTTATAGTTGACCTGTCTTATTGTTATTGTTTTTAATTTTAGTAACGACTTGAGGTCATAGGAACGAAGAAAGAAAACGAAGTTGTATAATGTTAATTTGGTGTAGTCTGTTGTCAAGTAATTTGATGTTTGTCAATTGTAAGACTGTAAACTTGCGCACAATGGTCCGTATCACGGTTGCAGTTAACTATTTTCTCCGATGGATCGTCAATAATACTAAGCATTTCCTGAAAATGGCGTCGTGAGTAAATGTTCTCTTCAGTTAGACTTTTCACTTCGTCAACGTTTGGCTTGTGTCCGGTTAACGTAAAGTGGGCTGCGAGTGCTGTCTTTTGTTACTTAGGTTCATAATTTGCCTTTTTCTCTCACCGAGCTTATCTTGTTCTCTCGGAAATATAAAATACCCGCATTTGAACTGCCGTCAGTTAATGGGGTGTAATTACAGTTGACGGAATAGGTCAAGTATCTGGGGATAATTCTCGACCGAAAACCGTCTTGGAATGTTTGAGTTTGTCTCTCGATTAAATCAGACGTGTTCTCTCGCTCTAAGTATATCGTGTCAAGTTACGCTAATAGTAATAAAACCGTCTCAGGCATTTTTGTTTCGGAATGTCGCTTAAACGGAAGAAAACTAGTGAAGGACCTGGCCCTCCAATGAGATAGCAAGAGAGCAACGAAAATTGTGTGATCTTCTGTAGCGTATGTACGAACATAACAATGTATGTATGTACATGTGTCTCTTACTTTGCATTCTCTTCGTTTTTTGTGGGAGTAAAACGAAACGTATTAAGCAAGAAAATTATGATACTTGTCTTTAAATATTTTAAACTGTTATTAAGTATTAATATTATTTAAATGAAACATCATCATATGATTGAACGCTGTTTTTTTATTTCCCAATGTAACATTTACTAATGTGTTCATAGAAATCGAACAGGTACCGTGTAACAAAAAGGTGTTAACAAATCGCCCGTGAGTTTGAACACACAGTGATATTTTTTATGTGTTAACATCTATAGGCGCGGGTAGGGACTACACTCACAAAGTAAACACAGGTTATCCGACTGCAATCACAGATTGTTTGGTGTTAAACTCCTCCGAAACGGCTGGACCGATTTGTATGAAATTTTGTGTTCATATCGGGTAGATCTCAGAATCGGCCAACATCTATTTTTTATACCCCTAAATGATAAGGGTGACTGCGAAACACAGATTGTCAGACTGCGACAAAACACACACTGATGTGGCGGCCCTCTCAGAGCAAAGACAATAATGACATGGTTTTACGTATATAAATGAGATGTTAAGAGAGCACCGAAAATTGTGTGAACTTGTGTAGCGTATGCACGAACATAACAATGTATGTATGGACATGTGTCTGTTGGTTTGCATTCTCTTTGTTTTTTATGGGAATAAAACAGAAAGTATTAAGCAAAAAAAATATTGGCACATGTCTTTAAATAATTTTAAGTATTAATATTATTTAAATGTAACGCCATCATATGATTGAACGCTGTTTTTTATTTTCAAATGTAACATTTACTAATGTGTTCATAGAAATCGAAGTTCGAACACTCATTGAATTTTTTTTGTAGAATTTTTAAGTATTTCTTTGGTCCTAACTCTGTCGGCTTTCCATACCAGTCAACTTTTATATTCCCGTGTAGTTCTAAAACTATCCCTCTGCCACTAAAAATTTAAAGTATCGGTTGACAGAATTAAGCGCCTGCAGCCGGTTCTCTACCTCAGATTTCCTAATGAGTACAAATATATAGTCCACATATTCTGTTATAATTGTTGGTCTCTTCGTTAATGCACTGAGCATGGTGTCAAGTAATTCTTCCATTAATATTCCCGCCATTATTGGTGACGCTGGATAATCCATAGGTATACCCTTTCTCTGTTCATATTAATATATTTTATCTCCAGTTTATCCGGTCTCGGACAACCCCGGGGGGTCAGGCACCATACAAAACGAAGATAACATATTTCGTCAATCAATTCGATCTTTTGCTTTATTTCTCCAGCTGGCAATACCAAGTGTACCAGGGAGTTGTCAACCTGATCCCTCCAGCGGAGTCTTGGTCTTCCTATTTTTCGTCTTCCTTCGAAATCGGTTGCGAAAACCCTTCGTGCTGGTTAATCTTCATCCATTCTACTGACATGGCGTAGACAGCGCAATCGCGTTATTTTGATCCTCTTAACTATGTCAATGTCGGGATAAAGCTCATGGTTCAAGCGCCGCCGATACTCGCCGTTATGCACTATAGGGCCATACATTTTGCGGAGTATTTTCCTCTCGAAGACTCCTACAGATGTTTCGTCTGCTTGCGATAGGACCCAGGATTCTGCGACATAAAGCAAGACAGGTTGAATGAGAGATGAATGGACTTTTGTCACTCGAGAGAGGGCTTTATATCTAAAGTGCTTACTTAGCCCAAAATAACAAACATCTATTCGCAAGCGCAATTTTTCGCTTGATCTCAAGGCTAACGTTGTTTTTTTTTGTTTACGGCAGATCCGCGTGGAGGCCCTGCTCGTTGACACCATTAATTTTGTCTTGTCCTCATTTACCGTCAGACCCACTATTGCTGACTCCTTCTAAATTCTCTACAAAACCGCAGTAACTTCTCTAATTATGCGCCCAATGCTATCGATATCATCGGCATGCACCAGCAGTATGTGACTTTTGCTGCTGATGGTTTTATACATGTTGACTGCAGCTTGTCTCATAATGATCACCATTAAGATGTTAAAGAGATCTCAAGATAGGGTGTCGTCTTGCCTAAGAACTCGCTTAGTTTCGACAGGTACGGTAAGATCCTTACCAACTTTCACTGCAGATTTGGTGTTCGTCAAGGTCATCCTGCAAAGCCGTATGAATTTTGCAGGAATACCCAGCTCAGACATTGCTAACGTACTACCGAAGGCCGCCTTATAATCGACAAATATATGATAGGTGTCGATTTGTTTTTCATGACTCTTCTCCAGGATTTGGCGCAGTGGGAAAATCTGGCCAGTTATCGATTTTCCAGAGACAGAGGCCTGGGTCAGATTTTTTAAATATGGAACATAGTACACTGAGACTCCAATCGCGGGCATGCATTCATCTAACCAAATTTTGCTAACAAGCTGATGCATGCACCTTATCAGTTCATCACCGCCAGCCTTATACAGCTCCGCCGCTAATCCATCGGCTCCTGCGGCTTTGTTGTTCTTAAGCCGGGCAATAGCTGTTCTGTTCTCGTTTTGGTTAGAAGGGGGTAAATCGACGTCGTCGTCCAAATTGTGATCGACTGTCCCATCGTCATTGTGGATATCTCAGATACCGGTAGCGTGGAGAAATGATCTCTCCATATTCCCAAGCTGCTCTGCACAACAGCGATGAGATTTCCTTCCTTGTCTTTACAGAAGGGGGCCCTGTATCATGTCCATAAGTGCCGTTTTTGACTTTTTGTTGGCATTTTCGGACTTAGTGCTTCCTTCTGATTGTCTCAATTTTCTCACTCTCGCGCTTACTCCACTGCGATTTCCTACGCCTAACGAGACGGTTTACCTCCCTTCTTTTCTCCCTATACTGCACAGTTGCAGCTCGCGTTGCAATTGACTGAAGCATTGCCATGCGTACAGCGTTCTTTTCGTGATTTGCAGTGCGACAGTCTTCATCGTACCAGGGTTTATTGCGAAGAGGGTTTTCGAAACCAAATACAGTTATTGCGACAGTTTTTATAGAGTCGTAAATAGGTTTCCACTGCGCATCAGGATTGTCATCATAAGGGGGTGGGTTCTGTGCCAAAAGTTGCGATAGCTTCCTTGAGTAGGCTATGCCTATCTCTGGTAATTGCAGCTTTCCGATGTCCAGCTTTCTCTATGTCTGGTTTCGTACGATTTTCGCTCTACTTATTCTTGTGCGAACTTTTGCTGCTACTAGGTAGTGATGAGAATCGATGTTAGATGATAACACTGGATGAGTGCCATTCATCAATTACCACGTGATCAATTTGGTTCTTCGTTCTTTGATCAGGGGATACCCAAGTAGCCTTGTGGATGTCTTTATGCTGGAATGTTGTACCACTAATGACCATGTATTTTGCCGCGGCAAAATCAATCAGTCTCATATCGTTGTCGGAACTGTCAGCATGTAGACTGAAATTACCAATAGTTGGATGAAACACATTTACCACTATCTATCTATTTGTTTTATCATTCAAAAATCTAGCCTCACATCAGAATAAACATTTTCGAAAACCAGCAACTTCACTGACTGCGAGTACATTAATCGGATTTCGTTAAACCGAGCCCTGCAGGCTACCAGTGGTATCGATGGAAATTCGTTTAATATCTCAATGGGGAGGTCTTTCCTGCATTTTTTAGGGTTAATGACAACCGAAAAAGAGTTAACCGAAAAAAAACATAATTTAAATTTAGACTCATTCCACTGAGAAACTTTTCTTGAGACATTTCTGAAAGAACTTTGTGTACAATTATGGACTCTGAACTGTGAGTCTAAAACTAATTGTGAGTGAGAAATTCTCGTCAATCTCTGTTGGATGGAATGGGATATTATGTTTATCGCTTGACACGGATGCTTATAACTATTGCGGGATATTAAAGAAAATCTTTAGACAACAAATCACATATCTTGATGTGTGGTTCTTATCAAATATTTTACCATAAACTATTCAATTTTTAATTGATGTTAACTACAACTTAATTGAGCCTTTGCATGTGTATCCGTATTACTAATCCTAGGACGGGAGTTCAGTACCAAAAACTGACTTTTTCCACTGGAAAGTATACGTTTCAACTTTACGCTTTAATTTAAGGACATTCCGAGAATTGGTGCAGAGGAGAAGATGTTCTAGCATTAATTTTTGATATCTATACGTGCGTATCCTTCTACACTTTATGATGGCAATAGTCTTAATTATCGTATTTTTATCGTCGCCATTTCCTTGTGACACAGAAAAAGAATTAACTTCAAAACAGATTCACTACTTACAGCGATATCGTCACAATAGACAAGACAATAAAAACTAAGTACTAATTTATTGTAAGAATGATTTTGTGGCTGGGTGGATTAATATCATAGTTGGAAGATCTTAAATGGCCACAAATGACTGAAGATTAGTTGTACATTACACCACTAATACACACACACACACAGCGGCATATAACATGTATCATTACCAGAATTACCAACTATGAGAGTATGTGTGTGTGTGTGTGTTAGAGGAAATCCTTGTTACACATACATACAACGTACATGCCATCACTTGTCCTTTGTACCAAAAGACATATATTTCTCGCTAAACAATGGCAAAGGCAGTGGATAAAGTTGGTATCTTCAAGTTAAATCTATTATGAACAGCCACAATTGCTGATTGCCAAAAATTAGATGGACTGGCTATACGAAGGATTTCATTCTTTTATTCTGTTCACTATATAAGTACACCAGGCAGGACTCGTTTCACTCGTTCATTCATACTTGTACTTCTTCACATACCACAAATACGCTCGCATGAAAACGGAAATGTATACAAAAGTTTAGTCTGCCCCATTTCATGTAAACGTATAGTAATTATATGAGGGTGGTTTAAACATTTTTGGAAATTATAAGGAAGCACTATCATTGTTGATTCCATGGCAAATGCGCGCGAATATAGGACAGGAAAATGTGGGTTGACACGCTGAATGGATTGCCAATTATTTAACAATAGTGAGAGGTCTTGTTAGACTATTGTTAAGTCTATATATGTTAGACATCCTTGGATATGTCAACGTTTTCACTTGCGGGGAGCTAATGCAATGTTGTAACCTTGAGGAAAACGATTTAAAGAAAAAATGTTAACTGACCTCTTAGATTTTCCTAATATTTTGATTTTCCGTAAACAGTATGCGTCAGGGTTACATTTGGAATGAAACTAACAAAAACAGATAAACACATTTATTTCGTCGCTTGTTCAAATGCTTAATTATTGTTCACAATTTTATATTTCAGGGAATTCCAAAATATTTCGACACAGTACAGGACCCGACCACTATTGAATTGAATGAAATTTGGACAAAAGTTTCTCCTCGTCCATACGAATTCTATGACACCAGAATATTCTGTATTTTCAAAGTATTTTTTGTTTTATGGTTCGTTGAAGTAGGTATTGTATAGCACTTTCTGAAAAAAGGACCTGACTTCGAAATTGCATAACTTTGGAAAGCGTTAATGGATTTTGATACGTTGGATATTATTTTAAATCTTGCAAAAACCGCTTTAATAATAGTCGATATAACAGTCATGTCGTTGTGGTTCAATGATATTGAAAACCCCAAAGTATCCTTTATCCTTGAATATCCTGGCATAACGTATCTTTAATTTTTGATTTCCCCCACCAACATGAAAGTTCATCTTTTTCTCTACATTACAGCCAAATTTCATAATGGTATCTCCATGGAATCAATGGATACATAAGGTTTGGTAAAGACTGCTCGAGTTTTGATGTCTTAGTTTCGATTTTTCAAGTAGTGACTACGTATAACACAGTGATACAAAAAATAGTAAAGTAGAATAAAGTAAAGTTGTATTTTACTTGTAGGTTTTGTAGAGTGAAACAAGAATCTGCTTGCGAAATTTCCGAAACACCCCAAAATCTTGAAAACCGGTTATTAACCCGGTTTGGCGTACGTTTGCGCACTTAGAAGCCTATAAGTTAGTTGATTACACTGTGATAGTTTCTGACCCGAAAAAAAATGAACTTTGAAGAATCCTTTTCGAACTATTAGGGGGGAATAGGGAGCCTATTTTTTTTTGGCCTAAAAGGGCTTAAAAAGCTTATTAAAATAGAAAAAACAAATGTTTGCGCTCGGTCCATTCTTGATATATGGGCCTTTAAAGCTTGAGTATATAATTGGCGATATCTCACATATTTATGGTCCGATCTGGTTCCGGTGAATATCATTACAAAGACCATTAAAAACTCTTTAAATCTGCATATAAGTATATTACATTTTATTAACCCATTGGGGACAAATTTAAAAAATACGATTTTTAACCTCACTTTTTTGCTAAAAATCTGATTTTCTCAAAAAACAGCCCTAGTAAACCTATTTTCTATCTAGACTCAGGTAGTAGGCAACACTTCAGGCTTTGTCTTCAGGTATAATACTTCGCATTAACCCTTCTATGACCGGAGATATTGGAGTTGGATGATGAAGATTAGCATTATATTTATATAACTGTTATTTTTAAAAATTTTTCATTTCTTTGAATTAATTAACTTAAAAAAAAACGAAAAAAATATATAAAAGTCCAATATTTTGATTTTGAAGCTTAACTTGAGGCCTATGCTAAAAAAATAAATAAAATTTTGGAAAAAACTAAAAAAACTTTAATTTTTTCTTGTATTTCAAACTTTGAACATAAATATCTCCGGTCTTAGAAGGGTTAATGCGAAGTAATTAAAACAAAACCTGAAAATAGGTTTACTAGGGCTGTTTTTTGAGAAAATCAGATTTTTATCAAAAAAGTGAGGTTAAAAAATCGTATTTTTTAAATTTGTCCCCAATGGGTTAATAAAATGTAATATATTTATATGCAGATTTAAAGAGTTTTTAATGGTCTTTGTAATGATATTCACCGGAACCAGATCGGACCATAAAGGTGTGAGATATGGCCAATTATATACTCAAGCTTTAAAGGCCCATATCTCAAGAAGTTGGACCGAGCGCAAACATTTGTTTTTTCTATTTTAATAAGCTTTTTAAGCCCTTTTAGGCCAACAAAAAAATTGGCCTATGGCCGGTAAAATTTGTTTAAATAGCGCAGACTAACCTATATCCATATATACCGATTTCTCAAAAACTGGAGCCAATCTGACACTTCCAAATGTACTTTCGCACTCAGGGGACTCCCCCCTAATAGTTCGAAAAGGATTCATCGAAGTTAATTTTTTCGACTATCACAGTGTTATCAACCGATTTTCTTTTTTTCATCGGATTTAAAGAGAAGAAACTTTGACCTTTCAAACGATGTATACGTTATTTAAGAAAATATGATAAGTCTGTGTGTATTTGTCAAGGAAGCAGATATTTTTTAATTGTTTTCGCCATTTTTCAAATTCGGCGATGATTTCACACATTATTTTATAAAGCACCCATAATACTCTTGCATTTATTCAAAAGGGACGTTTCGTAGTGAGTAAAACGCAACTTTGTTTTTAAAAATCCAAATCCGGTATTAATTGACTGAGATATTGAAGTTTTTGTTAAAACAAAAATTTTGCTAAAATGCGCGCACAACGTTTTTCGTGTCATTTTTATGCTCTTTCACTTTACTAAAGCTTCATGATACTGGTAAAATTTTGCAAAAACAAACCACAATACTAAATAATAAAAACTTCAATAATAATCATTCAATTAATTCCGGATTTTTAAAAACAAAGATAAGGTGGGCAAAGATTCTACCGAAGCAGTTAATGCCAACTGAGGCCCCAGACAAGACAAGAGCGTATCCAGTGATCTCTTCAACATCTTAAAGACGATCATAATGGGAACCGAAATAAATGTCAGAAGTAAAAGTTACATGCGTTTTCGTTTGCTGATAATAGGAATATCATTGGGCGCACTGTGCGAGAAGTCACTGCGGTATTTTAAAGAATCGAGAAAGAATCAGCAAAGGTGGGTTTGACTTAAATGGGACCAAAACAAAAATACTGGCTTCAACGACTACAGCGTATACCCGTTTCAGACACAGCATGAACATTGTTAACCTTTATAACTTCGAGGTAACGAAGGACGAAGTTATTTATTTCGGACCAACAGAAAGAAAATACAATAACGTCAGCCGTAAGATCAAGTGGAAACTTAAGAACCGACATCAAAAATAATCGAAATAGCCGTAACCGAATTTAGATGTTGTCACAACCGCATTAGATGTCATTACATCCGAATTAGAGGTTGTCACAATCGAATTAGAGGTTGTCATAAGGTTAGTTCAACCGAATTTCAGTTGTGGGGACTAAATTCAAATGTGACAACTTCAATTTGGTTGTTGTCACTGCAATTTGGAAAAATGGAATCCTACTTAAAGAGTTTGTGTTCTTTTCGGAGAAAATTGCACTTAAGAAGTCAAAAAATATTGAATTTTCTGACTTCTCAGCTAGCCACCGAGATGAATATTGCCCGATAAAGCGGCTGATTTTCGAGTTATTTTTATACCCTCTCCCATATCATTTAATACGGAAGATACCCTTAGTATCTTTGGAGAAAATTCGTTTTACTGCTTTATTAATTGCGTGAAACACTTCCGACCTTAATTAAATTAGATATAATTAAAGCTTCATGTCTTCAAATTGCAATCACCGATTAAAACTAGAGTGATTTTGCCACGCCCATTTTGGTACCTACAATAAAACAGTTGTTAGGATGTCTGGTTGTTCGGCACGAGAAGTCCCGCAAAACCGGACCAATCTTTATGAAACTTTGTACTGCACCATTTCCAATTGAAGTCAATTTAAATTTGAAAATTCTATTTGAAATTTGAAATACATCAATTGAAATTTGAAAAACATTAATTGAAATTTAAAATACATCAATTGAAATTTGAAAAACATCAATTGAAATTTAAAGGATATCAATTGAAATTTAAAATACATCAATTGAAATTTGAAACACATCAATTAAAGGACATCAATTGAAATTTAAATCACATCAATTGAAATTTGAAAATCTAATACATAAAATCGGTTAATAATTTTTAAATTTCAAATGACGAATTTTAAATTTCAATTGATGTCTTTCAAATTTCAATTGATTTCTTTCAAATTTCAATTGATGTGTTTCAAATTTCAATTGATGTATTTTAAATTTCAATTGATGTGTTGTAAATTTCAATTGATGTATTTCAAATTTCAAATAGAATTTTCAAATTTCAATGGATATTTGTCAAAATTAAATTGACATTTTTCAAATTTCAATTGGAAATGGTGTACTCAATATTTAGTCCAATTCCACTCTCCTATAGAAACTGAAATGAATGAATGGGTATGGCAAACATTCTGGTACCTGCCGTACAAAAGTTGGGCGAATGACCGGTTGATCTACACGATAACTCTCGTACACTACAACCGATCTTAATAAAATTCGGTACTAGGCAATATTTTGCTAAAAGCGACTAGTGCGCCACGCCCAGTTTTGTACCTCCCATACAAAAGTTGGGTGTATTTCCGGTTTGCGGACCCGATATCTCCAATAAATCACAACCGATCTTAAAAAAATTTGGTACAGATCAAAATTTTGGCCACAAGTTGTCATGCCATTTTTTTACCTCGCATATAAATATTTGGAGGGAAATTGGTTGGTAGTCGAAAAAAAATCCCCAAAACCACTTAGGTTCCTCACTGATTTGGGTATTAAATAATATTTAGCGCAATGTCAATCTGCTATTGAATATGGTCACTTTTGAATATAGGCGTTGTTTAACAAAACTCCCATGCCATGCATGACTGAGGGTGAGGGTATGATTAAATCGGTTCATCCGACTGTAATTTATGTACTCGTTTTAACAGAAGCCGCATAAAGTCGCTTAGATCTCCACATAAAATGGTTTATAAAAACAAGCTCAGCGAAAACAAAAATCTCATACCAAATTAGAGAAAGTCAGCCTCTTTATCGGGCAACATGTTCCTCTGTGACTCGCTGAGAGGGCCGAAAACGTAAGCTTTGTTCCAATTGGAAACGTGAAGGTAGGAGAGAAAACATATCATGAAAAGAAAACAAATAATGCATTCAATACCGATAAATGTAAAAGGACACAACCACGTAACTAACTATACGGCTATTTGGGATGAAAGACGCCTATACTTCTACGCAAAGGCATGTATATTTGTAAGTACACATCCTAATGTTTGCATTCAAATATAACTGCGGTAGGGATTTGTAAATATATAAATATTTGGAGTGTGTTCCAAATATATTCATGGTACCTGCAGAACACGTTTGAGATAATATGTGACATACGTCGTTTTTTCAGCGTGTCTAATTCAAGACTCGATTGCCCCCCTCCTAACCAAGACGAGGTCTGAAGAGATATTTCACGGCTTTAGTACAACAAAGCCGTAATAGCCGATGCATTACGGCGGAACCGTTTAAGGCTGGCGGCGATGAGCTGATAAAGTGTATGCATCAGCTCATTAGCAAAATTTGGTTAGATGAATGCATCCCCGGCGTTTGGATGTACTATGGCCCGTATTTAAAAAAGGTGACCCGAGTCTCTGTGCCAACTACCGTGGAGTAAGCCTTTTATCCATAGCATATAAGGTTCTATCAAGTATAATGTTCGAAACACTAAAACCAATTATCGCTGACCTGATTGGACCATACCAGTGTTGCTTTAGGCCTGGAAAATCGACGGCTGTCCAAATTTTCACGCTACTCGAAATCCTGGAGTAGACCCATAAAAATCAAATCGACACCTATCATATATTTGTCAATTGTAAGGTGGCCTTAGATAGCCCGTTACGGGAGGAACTCTACGAGCTTGGGTTTCCTTCAAAACCTATACGCCTTGGCAGCATGACTTTGGTGAATACCATACCCGCAGCGAAAGTTGGTAAGGATCTTACCCGACTAAGAGAGGCCATAGGCAAGGCGACACCCTATCGTGAGATCTCTTTATTATCTTAATGGAAATCATTATCAGAAAAGCTGCAGTCAAGATAAATAAAAGCATCAGCAGCAAAAGTCACATGCTGCTCGTGTATGCTGATGATGTCGACATCATTGGGCGCACAATTAGAAAAGTTACTGCGGTGTTTTCGAGAATTGAGAAGGAGTCAGCAAAAGTGGGTCTGACACTAAATGAGGGCAAGAAAAAATTAACGGTTCTAACGACCAAGGCCTCCACGCGATTAAACCAAAGCGTCAACGATGATAACCATTATAAATTCGTGGTGGTGGACAAATTTATATACCCCGAATCTGCCGGAAACACAAACAACAACGTCAAGCGGAGAATTATGCTTGCAAATATATGTTATTTTGGGCTAAGCAAGCACTTTAGAGATAAAGCTCTCTCTCGAGTAACAAACGTCCAAGTATACCAGACTCTCATACAACCTGTCTTGCTTTATGGAGGAGAATCCTGGGTCTTATCGCATGCAGACGAATCATCTCTAGGAGTCTTCGAGAAAAAAAATACTCCGAAAAATGTATTATAGAGCACAAAGGTGAGTATCGGCAACGTATGAACCATTAGCTGTCTGATCTATATCCCGACATTGACGTAGTGAAGTGGATCATGATAAAACTATTGTGCTGGCTAGGGCGCGTCAGTAGAATGAACTCGAAGGAAGACGAAAAATAGGAAGACCAAGACTCCGCTGGAGGCATCAAGTTAATGAATCCCTGCGTACACTTGGTATTGCCAACTGAAGAGATAAAGCATAAGATCGAACTGGTTGGCGAAATATGTTATCTTTGGTTTGTTAGGTCTCTTATCCTCGGGCGTTGTTCGAGACCGGTTAAGTACGTAAGTAATACAAGGGACAAGGAGGAGTATCGACGTCATAGGAATTCCCAGCTGTATGAAGTGTATCTCGACATTGACTTAGTCCAGGCAATCCTCATTTATTTTTTAATGCAGTTATGCGTGGCTGGTGTACCGCAACATAATGGTGGACTTTTGTTGCCTGAAATTGAAGCCTGCTATGCCGGCGATATGAAGTTTCACCAAGACGGTACAACAGCACTTATATCGCGCAAAACAATGGTTAGTTGGAAGAACCATTTTGGTGAGTAGCTAATTTTGCGTTGCGGACCTGTCTACTGGCCGCCTAGGTCGTGTGAAATCACAGCTCTGGTTTTTATTCTTCGCAGTTATGAGATGTCTAAAATCTTCGTCGCTAAACCAGCTACAAATCAAGACTTGGAAGCCGACATTACTAGCGTAATTCTTGAGATAACGGTAGGAATGATGGAAAAAGTGACCGAAAATTAGACTTTGGGAATGTAATTCCTACAGCGTAGTCGCGGCCAACATTTGATTGAAATTATCTTTAAAAAGTAAATGTTACTGTGCTGTTGACAGTGCGTGGAAAAGTACATTTCAAATAGCGATAGCCGCGCTAGTGGCCAGCATGCCATGGACTTCTATAATCTGGAAATCAAATCTGAGCAAATGGTTCCACCAGGCAGAAAGTACATAATGGGTTATTGTTCTTTCGGGTCATATTAAAAATTGCGACATCCCATCATATGTTAAGCGCTTCATGGTATTTAAAATTACAACACAAAAGTCTAACTATTACAGCCTTTAGTTGCAAGACTCCGCTAGACGGATGAGTCTAACTATTACACCCTTTAGTAGAAAGACTCCGCTAGACGGGTGAGGTCGACAAATCTCAGCAAAACCTTAGTGATATCAACTGGAAAGAAGATGCAAAATTTCGAAACCATTATAGAAATATGTTAGCTTCAATTAGGAAAATACAAAAGAAACTAGAAATCAAATTGATTCATTGTTAGTATCTTGTCGTAGTATTTGAAATGAACCTGAAATGATTATATCTTTTACGAAACAGTTCTAATTTTGAATTTCAAGGTAAAAGGAAGTTTTGTATATCTTAGAGACGGCTCAAAAATAAGCACTTAACAAAATGGAACAAGCGTTGGGAATTTCAACGTTTTTGTTTTTAATAAAAATAAAACTTGTCTGCTGTCACTAAGATAAACAACTTTGACACTCCGTATAACAAGAACCCCAGAGAATTGGAACATTAAGTATATATAAGTATACTAAACAGCTTCTAATGCCTAGGAAAATAAATGTACCAATTGTAATGAAAATCGAAAAGAAACAAGTAATTGATTGAATTAACTTTGAATCTCATTCGTATCAACTTTGAATCTCATTCGTATTAAACCAAATTATTTGAACTTGCCTCGTGAACAATGAAATTACACTCAGACTTTCGACCGCCCCTGTGATAAGCGATGTGCCGAGTACTTTTATTTGTTGAAATGGATGAATGGTGTTCACTGCTCCTTGATACAGGATATTCTGTTGATTTCTTCGTTTCACTTCCCTGTTATTGTTGTGTAAATGGATTTTATTGGTTTGATAACGACCATCTTTAAGATACTTTAGTACTTTTTTTTCTTAGAACACATAAGAGTTTTTGTTTCAAAACCACATGAGGAGTTACGAGCAAAAAAGATTGTGACCCAATATAAAAGTTACACTTAAGAATGTGTGTTTTCGGGTATATTAGTTGGAGTAATCAAAGGTGGTTTATGTATTTGGAACAAAATACATACGAAAGGTGAGTAGCTAGCTCCTCTTGCACTTTGTTTTTCCGAGAGATTAGTTACTATCATTTGTATCAGTCAAATGCAAAATTTTGTCGCTAAAATGTACATTGGCCCAAATCCAATTTTTGACTAAAATGTGGAATATAATTGTGGAAAAGTCATCTTCGAAAGTTATAGTCATTTAAAGCCCGGACATTGAAACCTAGAATAACACAGTGTGTAATTTTTTAAGTCATAGCAAAATAACCATATACGGACACCACTACGTGATAAAAGACTAAAAAAAAAAGACCCGTGTTTCCCAATTTTTCCCAAAGTCATGCACTTTTTTTTTTATGGGCCGCCAAAGATTTGGGGCCTCGGTATCATTTTCGTAAAAATGTGATCATTTTCTCAGGCTCATATCTTGCAAACCGTTCAGAATTTCGATTTACTCTCTGAGGCAAAGTTGTAGCTCTTGTCATAAAGAACAAAAATTGCGAACATATAAAATCAAAAAAACTTCACCTTCCAGATCAAAATCGCAAAAAACTTAAAAAAATTCGATTTTTTTACCTTTTTTCCCGTGTTCAGGTCCAGAGGTAGCAAACCGTTCAAAATTCAAGGAAACAATCAACTACAAAAATTTACCTAAGATCTCAATAAACAAATTTCTAGAACATATAAACTTCCTGGGAATTATTCTTAACACCGTTTTTTAATTTCATTTGTTTTTTATTTACTTCAACATTGAGATACAATGCTATCTATTACAAAAATATTAAAAAAAAGTATTCGTATTATGTTTATAATGTTGATGGCCATGGACTTGCAAATCGCGCTCTCTTAAGTTGTGGATCCAAATCGTCGTCCGAATCTGACTCTGATTCAGCAATTATGGTGTCCACAGGCACGTTGCTTCCAGACTGCCCTCCATCATCAGCTCTTTCTTCTTCAAATACTTCATTAACATCATACAGGGTGATCTTGTGACTCCACCAACATACCTCTGCAAGCAATGCGTCGAGGTTTTTGCCTTTGTACCGTTTTTCCATGGGCATTGTGGTTTGGTGAAACCGTTCTCCTTGCTCATCGCATTCGGTAGGGAGTTGTTTGATAAAATCGTCAAAATGAAAATGAAGAAAATGCAGCTTTAATGTCATCGATGCGCCGATTATCTCAAAATAATGCAGCATTTGTTTCACCCATTCTCTTGCTTCCGGTTCCGCGTCTCGATCCCCTCCCAAGACTCTGGTGCATACACGCTGAAGGTAAATCCATGCCATTGAATGATTTTCATCAAGCGATGAATCAAAGTTGCTCTTGAATAGCTTTCCAATGTCAGGGCCATTAAGTACGCCTGTTAAATGAAAACAAAAAATAAAGACAGAAAAGAAAACATTAACATAGTGTAAATAGTACAATTAGGTGAACAAAACTTCGTTTTAAATTTACTACAAACCTTTTTTAATTTTGTCATCGCTACGCTTTGGGAAAACGCTTTCAAATAGTCGAATGCGTTTGGACAATTTACAACGGCCACTTCGGTGAATTTTTTAACAATTCCCAATTTTATGTGGAGCGGTGGCAGCAAGATGTCTTGAGTATTGTCAATTAAAGGTGCATTCTTCAGTCTATGTTGTTGTATTTGTTCATCCACACTTCCTCTTGGCCTCCACGAGTTACATTGGAATTGATTCAGAGGTGAGCGTGAATCCCAATTACAAAGAAAACCAAAGAATTTTGGGAAGCCGCCCTTATCGATGATCCCTTGCAAAATGTTAACGACCTTCAAATCACAGCAAATCTTCCATTTATTTTCGTAATATTTTATTTTTTCTATTATATCTTTCAATGTTTCATAGCTTTCTTTCATGTTGATACCCATTGCTAGCGGAATGGAATGTTTTCGGTTCGACACATGCAACAACACTGCTTTCAAACTTGAAACAGAACCATCACTAAATAATCTCCACTCACTAGCGATGTAGTTAATTCCCATTTTTACCACCAAAGCTTTTATATCGTTGCAGTAAGCGAACGAATTGTCATCATTTAGAGTGTAGAGCATCTGAAATTCAGCTTGTCGTTTGCGGTACGCCGTAGAGTTAACATTAGCATGTGTGAGTTTTCTTTGCTTTAAAAAAGCTGTCAAAAATATTGCAAGTCGCTGCGATAATCCCAATATGGCCACAATGAAATCCATTTCCATTTGTGTTATTAGTTGTGGTCCATCTCTTCCCTGTTGGGGCTCATAATCGGAATCAAATGGATCTTAATAAGTAACACCACTTGCTGTACTCATTGCTGTAAATTCTGTAGTACGATCTGGAGTTGGCGGCCTTGGTGATACAAAATTTTCAGGTGCAAGCACTGGTAGTGTGGCTGTTGCAGTTGCTTTATAAATTTTGTTCTTCTCAGAATGTCGATTTAGACGACATGTGTAATTTACGCATGCATAGCAACTGGTTGCATCATGATCGCCTGGGCGATTAATTCAGTTTACCGACTTACAATACTTCATAGTACCTCTGCCTCCACTCAACCATGCCATGAGATTGTTATAACATTGGCGACACACTGTATTAGGTGTGTAATTTTCACCGGTCAAGTCCACTTCGTCGAAAAACAATGTATATGCTCTTTTGAATTCACTAGTTAAAAGATTCTTTTCCTTCTGAAATCTTGTAGATGTTTTTTTTCTGGTTTGATGACCGCAAACGTAGCAAAATAAATCAATATTTTCACACTGCATATTGAAATTGTCAGTTGCCAATGTTGTTATACTGTAGCACTTTCACTTTTTTTACTTTCACTTTATAACTTTCACCGCTGAGCTCTCGTTGGCGTCGCGCTGTGTAATGCCTCGATGTGAGCGTCGTGTCGCTTTTATATTGTGTGCTGCGTCCCTTGTTGCGTGTGCTGAGCTTACTGCATTGCCTGTGCTGCTGCTGTCGGTGCATGATCGCGTGATACCTAAGCGCTACCTAAACGGTGTTAACCCTTGGACAAACACATGGTTCTGGCCAGGCATATTTCATTTTTTGCTACCTATGGACCTGAACAGGAGAAAAAGGTAAAAAAATTAAATTAAAAAATTTTCGGCAAATTTTTCACTTTTGCGTGCTACCTAAACAGTGTTAAGAATCATCTCTAGGAAGTTTATATGTTCTAGAAATTTGTTTATTGAGATCTTAGGTAAATTTTTGTAGTTGATTGTTTCCTTGAATTTTGACCTGAACACGGGAAAAAATGTAAAAAAAATCGAATTTTTTAAGTTTTTTGCGATTTTGATCTGGAAGGTGAAGTTTTTTTGATTTTATATGTTCGCAATTTTTGTTCTTTATGACAAGAGCTACAACTTTGCCTCAGAGAGTAAATCGAAATTCTGAACGGTTTGCAAGATACGAGCCTGAGAAAATGATCACATTTTTACGAAAATGATACCGAGGCCCCAAATCTTTGGCGGCCCATAAAAAAAAAAGTGCATGACTTTGGGAAAAATTGGGAGACACGGGTCTTTTTTTTTTTAGTCTTTTATCACGTAGTGGTGTCCGTATATGGTTATTTTTTTCGTGTTGCACTGTGTAATTGTTTAATCTTTTTTTTAACTATTCGTCCATAATGTCCGAATGGCAGAGTACAGTAAGTAAATCAATTGTATATACAAGAGGGTGTACTGAAAAAAAAATTACCTTAGGTGTCAGGGGACACCCGGTTGGAACGAAATACCTTTCGCTATATATTATGTACTAGTTAGTTCCAACACGCCTAAGGCGCCCCGTTAAATTTAATTTAAATGAATCTTTAAGAAAAGATATTTTTTCTAAAATTATAAACATTTTTAAAGAAAATTTTTTTTATAAATTTTTTTTTTCAAAAGTGAATTTTAAGGTTTTTTTGTAAGAATATAACTCATATATCGATGGCTTCATATAAAAAGGGCCTAACTCGATTTTTTGTTACTTGACAGGAGAAGGAAAACACTTAATAAAATCCGTAAAATTTTGGATACTACAAAAAGTTTTAATGCAATTTCCAAAAATGTGTTGCCTCTTTTTATTAAAAATTGCATTAAAACTTTTTTTGTATCTAAAATTTTACGGATTTTATTAAGTTTTTTCCATCTCCTGCCAAGTAATAAAAAATCGAGTTAGGCCCTTTTTATATTAAGCCATCGATATATTCTTTTTAAAGAGAGGTACTTCTTTTATTGTTTTTAAAGAAAAGGTGCTATTTTTAAGAAGTACTTTCTGGAAGAAAAAGCCTTAAGAGTATAATTTTTTTTACAAAGAAGTACTTTTTTAAGATCATGTAATTTTTAAAGAAGTGGTACCCTTTTTAGGAAAAGGTTATTTTTTTAAGAAAATTTACTTAATTTCAGAAAGGCAGCTTAAGAACAGAAAAGAAAAGGTATTATTATATTTTCAAGAAAAGGTACTTTTAAGAAAAGGAATTTTTGTAGGGCAAGCTATTTTTATAAGAGAAGGAATTTTTTTGAAGAAAATGTTTTTTTAAGAAATTGGAATAATTTTTTAGAATTGGTCCTTTGTTTAAGAATAGGTACATTTTGAAGAGTAGGTACTTATCTCAAGATAAGTTATTTTATTTCACAAAAAATCGACTCTTTAAAGAAAATTTAGTTTTTTCAGATAAGGCAATTTGTTGTAAGAAAATTAACTTTTTTAAGAAAAGGTACTTAATTTAACAAAAATTACTTGTTTTAAGAATAGGTACTTTTTGTAAGGAAATGTATTTTATTTAAGCAAAGGTACTTCTCACGGTAAAATGAGTAAGGTAAACGCAGTAGAAATTGTTACATCAAAAACAGGCATTTTGTTTCTGTTTGGTGTCCATAATCTGTCAAATTTTCTACATGTGTGTATCTACTGTAAAACTACACAAAACGGTACAAAAACAAAATACACGTGAATTTAACAGAAGAGCAGTGATGCCAACTCTGCAGGAACGAAACGCGCCGTCGAAGTATCCAAAAAGTGTTAAAACGCGTACAGGCAGGTACAGGCAGATTTTAACAGTTCTAGTAGGTTGTGTTATTTTTTTTTTTTTGTAATTTTCCTGTTTATTATATTTCCGACAATAGAGACAAATCACCATGGCAAGTTGCAGTGTGGAGCAACAGGTGCGAATGATAAAACTTTATTATCAAAATGAGTGTTCTTTTCTGGCAGCGCTGCGCGCTGTGCTCTCATTTTGCGACGACACCCATTTTTTAATAAATGGGTACATCAACAAGCATTGCCGGATTTAGGACGATACCAATCATTAACAAGTGGCAGTGCATGTATAGAATGTCATTGGTTGGTCTGGATTGTAGTCCGGCGACATCATCCGTACATCTTCGAAGGACGTCGCTACATGCTACGCAGCCAATGCCACAATGGACATTCTGCACGATTGATTTAAGAATTATCTCACGCAGAGGCTAGGTGAACTGGTCACAGACAGTGTGCGATTTGACCCACTTAGACTTTTTCTTGTGGGGCTTCCTAAGTCGCATATCTATGCCCATATGCCACAAATACCAGTGCCCTCAGACAGCATAGCCATCCTCATCGTTGAAATTTAGCCTGATATACACCGAAGTCGCGGCAGTCATTTGAATGACGGCATATTCCCCAATGTTCTTGATAGCGCTTTCAAATAAAACAAAAAATGCGATGACATCTTACACGCAACTTGTTTTAACTTCCTCTCCATGATATCGAATTTCTTGAAATCTGTTAAGTATTTATTAAATAAACAAACAAATTAGATAAAATTTGACAGAACTCTTTATAACGACATGAAAAAACTTCGATCAGCTGTTCTCATAGCACAACCTCATATTTCAACAAATGTTCCTCTCTTGGAAAATCCTTTCAGATGTTCACCCGAAGAAAACGATGTTTGTAGTGCAGATTTAATGAATGTCAGCATTGCCTGACATTTTTGTTTTTTTGTTCTATCTCTAGTTTTACTCAACTAAATTCCGTCGAAAGGCTCAATGTCTTTCATATGTTTGTGTGATCTAGAATAGTTTGCTGCGTATATCGAAGTGTTTTGAAGCAATCATACATTTGCTATAAATACATATTGCCTTGGACTCATCATTGGGGGTTTAGCCACTTCTTAAACGAGGGTTCTGCTCCCCATACGTTATTTTTAGGTGTATCTCGACTCAAAAATTTATACATATTAAGCGTTATAACCAATACAACACAAAAAACAGCAGACAGTTGTCCGACTGTCCCTGCAGGCTGTGTCAGAGACACGGCCATTAAGTTTAACGTAGAATACGCCATCCGATAAAACAGAAAACATATATACATTGTTGATGTTGCGCCTACAAATTAATTAACATTTTTAATAAAAATATATATAAACAAGGGAACACAAAACTTACCTGAGTATTTATTTCTCTGCATAACAACCACTCGTTGCTTCCTTGTATTTCGTGTAGGTGCCATTTTGATTAGCAGTTTTTATTTTAATTTACTAAACGTCAGCTGCTGTCAAACAGCATCAAGCAGCATTGTTATTTTGCTTACTTGGCAGCACTTTCATTTAACATTAAAATGTATGAATTAATTTTTTCATATATTTTTTATAATTATATATCCATGTTGAATTCAAATTCACATTTAACATTTTGTTTCACTTAAATACATAAGTAAATATACGAAATTTCAATATTTCATCAATCAAAACAACAGTCGAAGGTTTGTGTCCACACTGAAACAGCAGCATAGTTTGTGTTCACGCTACAAACTCAAACACTCAACCAAACACCACACATATGTTTAAGTGTATGTGTTTAAACAATTTTCATTTGAGAAATTTAAATATTAGGAAGATATCAACCAATATGAAATGTATATCAAACGAAAGATAACATCTTCATTTACCTACAAAAAAATTTTTAAAAAAAGTTTTCTTACCGTTTCATCTGATCAATGAAATAAAGATTACAACAATAACAATCTGACATGACTCCCTATACCGTAAGGTAATACGCCAAAAAAATAAGTAAACGGTCAGCGATGTTAAACGGTAGAAGCAGAAAAATTTTACATTCTTTAGCAAATTGGTGTTGTATAGAAAACGGGCTAAAGGGCTGAATAAAATCTCAAAACGCGTGCACATTACGCGTTTTTCCAAAAAAGCGCCAATGCAATATTTTCGCATTTTACAAGGTCAAATGGTGCTAAATCTAGTCCCAAAAGAGCTAAGTTGCCATCACTGCATAAGAAAAACACCTAAGCAAGAATAATTTGCAAATCAGCTGTTCTAACGAAATTACCTTACTTATTTTACCATGGTACTTCTTTAAGATAAGGAATTTTTTTTTTAGAAAATGTACTTTCATCATTTCCATGCGGGAGTTTTTATTCGGTTTGTTTTTTAAAATTACAGTTTTCTAAATTTATTCAAGCTCAAGACCTTTTTAATAGCTTATTTATTAGCTTTATATTATTTTCCAAAAAGTCGAACACAAAAATGTTCCAATGATACCAAGGCTGTCTGTATAGCTATTTCAGATGTTGCCAAGATCTTCATCAGCAGACGTTTTTGGTATGTTTGCGGTGAATTCATCAAAAAATATATATCCAGAAACACTCATCATATTAATGAGAATTCCTTTATATATATGTTTGAAGAATACCAAGCACTAACATTGGACTTGTAAGCTTGTAGTATGAATTTTTCATACATTAACCAAAAACTAAAAAAATTCGGTCATACAAATTCAAATTCAAATAAACGTAACTGACACTAGCAGGGTCTTCAAAAATGATATACCACGAAAAATTACAACTCTGTGATATAGATTAAAACTCACCTCAAGGCAATTAGAGATGGGCACGAGTCACGTGATTGGCGTGATTCACGCGTGAACGTGAGCGGGCCAAATTTTGTTCACGGGAGCGTGCGTGAACGTGAGTAGTGAAAAAATCTTCGTGCGTGAGCGTGCGTGAGTCCAATCTTTGCGTGAGTGAGTGTACGTGAGCACCATTTTCGCGTGAGTCACGCATATTTCCGAATGGTTGATATCATTTAAATTCGATTTTTTGGAATGCTTCTAATAACATTTCCCTCTAACAAAGCGTCGTTAATCATCTTCTATATTTCATGGAACTCTGCTACAAGCGAAGGAGTTTATATAAATTTCACAGTGGGACCGTTTGCAAAAAAGTGGTAATAATATCAGCACTTCTAAACTATAGGTCCGATTGTTTGAGAATGCACTAAGGATTTGTAGAGGAGAAGTCAGGCTTTCAGAATCTGGTATTTAGAGGCACCTTGTTTCAACGTACGTTTCGCTATAGGCAGACAAAACTTTCATGGCATGTAAGTTCCTAACTTGTGGTCTGATTTACATGATCTTTGTTTTTGAGATTCTACTGAGCCGCACAAACCAAAAACATTTAGACTCGTGTGTCGTCTCCCTAACCGTTACAAAGATAGTTGGAATTATATGATTAAAATGTACACATTCGCACTGACCTTCTTTAGTTTTTTGGTAATAACTTGGTAATTTTGAGCCTAAATGTAGTTGCAACCAAATGCAATCAAACGTAAGGTTAAACCCTTTTGAATTATTTAAAACCGGTTGGTAACGACAACTTCTCAAATTTAAAATGTTTTCAAACTGAGAAGAAAAATTAAATTTGTTAGGAAAGGTACCACCATTCTTTCAATAGTTTCTCAAATTTTTTGTAAGAAAGACACAAAATGTTGTATTTTTTTAAGCAAGGGCCTTGCCAAAGGTATTAAATGTAATTTAAAATTTTTTGGGCATTCACCCTACAGCTAGCCTTGGCAGAAAATTCATGATTCGCTTGTTGATTTTGTTAATTTTTCACACCAAATTCTGGACTGAAATGAGGTTAACTACAAGGCAGAAAATATTTTCGATCGTACGCATAATCTTGATCAGCAAAGCTGAATTTTTAAAAAAAAACTTGTATTTTCATAACAGACATTTGGGAGTAAAAATTCCACACTTGTGTCCCTGTTTCTCAAGTAATATTAATTTCATTATATTAAACATATACTATTCTATAATACAAAATTGCGGTATTACGTTGGTATATACTTCAAATCAAATTTGCACAGAATTAAAAACAATATATTTTTTTTAATTTTTTTCGTACTTTTTCCATGCAGTGCTTGGAGTCGGGGATATGTGCCTGGAGTCAGAATTTGTGTCGTAAAAATTTGCACGGCTCTGACCCCAAGTTTAGAATTTCCACCTATAAAAATTTGTTCGGGCAGAAATTATTTATTTTATTTACTTCGGTTTTCAAATAAAACACAAACTTATTTAGGTTTAATATTTAATTTTTGGTGTTTTTACCCTTTCTAAAACACTCCTTTTTTCAGGTTTCAACAAATTTTAACTTTGAGAGATTGTCGTTACCGACCGATTTGAAAGACTTTAACAATTTGTTCAACCTACTACTGTTTGAAGTTTAGTCAATGAGGCATTTTGACTCAAAAATACCAAGTTATTGCCAAAAGACTAACAAGGTCAGTACAAAAATTGACATGTTACACTTTTGATTTCAAATATCATTGTAACGGTCCGACTTCGAGTGTTTTTTGTTTGTGCAGCTTAGTAGCATCTCAAAATCAAAAAATCTGGTTACAAGTTGCACTCTCTGTAGCAAACCGTGAGTTGAAACACGGTGCATTTAGACACAATATTCTGAAGGCCTGACTTCTCCCCCATAAATACCTAGTACATTCTAAAATAAACTGACCAATAATTTAGAATTTCTGACTTTATTACCACTTTATTTTGCAATTGGTCCCATTGTCCGTCTGGAAGAATACTAATGGAAATAAGAGGCAAACTTCTTTAAGATAAAGGTGATAAAATGTTGTTCCTTTATAAAAGGGCTGAGTTCATTTGCTAAATTTATTAAAAACGACACTTAATTTAACTAAGGCATTTACATTTAAGTGTAGTAGTAGGGTCTAATTCCTGAATATGATCCCAATTAACGTATTTAAGAACTTACTTTTTACGAACACTGTTTTGTATAGTTTTTAATATTGGTTTGAATATAAAGCAAGTGGAGTAATTTTTGCGTGATTGTCGTGAATCACGTGAATCACGAGTGATTCACGCGTGAATGTAAGTAGGATCAAATTCTGCTCACGTGAGCTTGCGTGAACGTGAGTACCGACAAAATCTTCGCGCGTGATCGTGCATGAGTGGCTTTGTTCCTTTCGTGAGCGTGAGTCAAAACTTACTCACGCGCCCATCTCTAAAGGCAATGCAACAATGCGAGAACGCATGAGGACAGAAGAACATGGTGGACAAATGCTATCTTTTCTTCTTGTTGGAATTATAGGCCTGCCAGTGATGTTGATACTTAGGGATCTTCAATCGATACTAATTCGCACATGTGAATTGCAGAATTGAGTTTGTATTTACATATACGATTGATGATCAACCGATGGTATCAATTCAGGCACAGTAGTTAGGCATCTGATAATGAACTTGTCACGGAGTTCGAAACTAGTCATGCGAGTGAGTGTGTGTTGAACGGAATTGTCTATTATTTCCAACAAAAACCAACCACTTTTCAATTAGAAAAATGTTCATGACTTGTAAGAAGGGTATTTCGTGGGTAATGAGTTACCATGGGTTTCCCAGGGTAACCCATTATTATTGCCGTGTGGAATGAGTAGCGATCGTTTACCCATTACCCTCAGGGCAATGGGGAAAATAATGTGTAGCTACCCACGACAATGGGGAATTACTCATCACGATTTTCCATTACCCTCAGGGAAAAGGGGAAAAGAATGGGTAGCTACCCACGACGATGGGCAGTGGGTTACCCAGGGTAACTCATCCCCATTTTTGATCGATAATATGAAAAAATTAGAAAAAATGTCTATATCTCGGAAACGGAGCGTCCAATTTTAAAAAATAACCAATTTTTGTGGGTTTCTAAGGGGTTTTCATAAAGTGGTCCAATTCGTATGGAAGAATTTTTTTTCGAAAAATCGCCAAAATAAAAAAATCGCTAAAATAAAAAAGTGCCTATAACTCGGAAACGGTGCGTCCAATCGAAAAAATACTAAAAAATTTACCTCCAAAGGAGGCTTTAATCAATGGGTGTCTCCAATATGGCATTACTTTTTTTGAAAAAAAAAATCGCTAAAAATAAATTTTTTCATACAAAAAATCGCTGAAACGCCCTCATGTTTATATCTCGGATAACAAATTTTTGCGGGTTTCTAAAGGGTTTTTCATAAAGTGGTCCAATTCGTATGGAAGAATTTTTTTTCCAAAAAACACAAATCGTTCATAATGCCATCAATTTTATGTGGTGGACCAACACCAGCACAGCAACACTTCCCCCTCCATTCTTGACCATCTTTATGCAATAAAGTGCTTCGATTCGTTTTCCTACTAGTTGTCGTACGTAGCACATGCCATCGCTGCCAATAATATTAAATTTGATTCGTCACTAGGCAACACAGATCTCCATTTACTTCCTAATTAATTTAAATAGTCGTAAGCAAACTGCAAACGCTTTTTCTGATTACAATTTGATATAAGCGGTTTCTTTGCAGGACTTCGTTCGAGTAGAGAGCCATGCAAAGGACGTCTACGAATTGTTCGAGCAGAAACTGATATTTGAATTTTGCAGTTATTTAGGAGGAAGAGATAAATGGGTCTTATTTCACGTGTCTGATGATAAAATTGTCCGTCCGATCACTTGTCTTGCGCGGTCGACCACCTCGGTGTATACTACAAATTTTTGAAGTTTTTTTTAACAGTAGCAATAATGCGAGATATTGAACTTATATGAACATTATATTTCTCAAAAATGTCTTTCTGTGATATTCCACAAGAATAGACATTCGCAATTTTCTCTGAGCTCAAATCCGAATTTATCAAGCGCCATTTTAAAACGAATTCTATTTTAACTTCAGTAGGAAAAATAACAATACCAACTTGACAACGACTGTTGTCACAATGACACCAATGCGTTCTCAACTTGACAACGAATGTTGTCAAAATGACACCGATGCGATCTAAACTTGACAACGAATGTTGTCAAAATGATACCAATGCGTTCTCAACAACAACCAATGCGTTCTCAACTTGACAACGAATGTTGTAAGCTTGACAACGAATGGTGTCAAAAGGACACCGATGCGTTCTCAACTTGACAACGAATGTTGTCAAAATGACACAGAATGGTATCAAAATGACACTAAGATCACGGTATCAAAATGACACCACTCGTTGTCAATTTGAGCACAAACGGTGTTGATACACTATCGACAACGGATGTGGTCATTTTGACACCGGTTTCGTATATTTTACCGCGTTGTTTCCGTCAGTGTACATTCTGAATTTTTTTTTAAAATCTTAATGCCGTTTATTATTTATGTAAATATCATTGTCATTGTTGTGGTACAATTTTACAAACTTATAGACCCCTATAGATTGGCTGCCTATCTTAGTTGCATATGTTTTGACCACCACTGTATGTAAGAAACGATATCGAATTCATTATCGTTTTGTGGGTAGTGAAGTGTTGTGAACACATGTATTTTAAATGGAATATGAACTTTTATCATCGACATGTCGATATCGTTTGGACGATTATCTTCATACACAATCAGGATCCAGGCGTACGTACACAAAAGTAAAAGCGTACCCTAACGTAAAAGTGTACATAAAAGTACAAGTGTACATAAAGGTACAAAATGGTTACACTCAAGTACAAAAAGTTTGGAAAAAGTACAATAAATGGAGAAACCAGTACAGAAATTTCAGTAGTATGAACCGACTTCAACATGCCCTCACACCAAACCAAGTTCCATTTAAAAAGGTTTATAATCGCCCTTCAGATACATGAAAGGGCGTAGCAAATGTACCCATATTCAACAAAAGATTGGCATTGGCCAAAATAATATCTACTACTCAACTTGGTTAGGATCCTATGCGGTTTTGGGGATTTATTGTGTCTACTAGCCCATTGTAAGTCAAACATTTCTATGGAAGGTACAAACATTTACATGGTGAAGTTGTTCATTTGTAACTACAAAGTTACTTTGGACAAAGTATGGCTCAGTAACAAATTTTATGTCCTTCGAGTTCAGTTTCGAAAACTTTTCGTACTGGTTCGTCTTCATCAATTATTCGCGTTATTTTGATCCGGTTAACTATATCAAACAGCTCATGGTTCACGCGTATAGGGCCATACATTTTTCGGAGTATTTTTCTCTCGAAGACTCCTACAGATATTTCGTCTGCTTGCGATATCACCAAGGATTCGGCACCAAAAAGCAAGACAGGTTGTATGAGAGTCTGGTTTAGCTGGACTTTTCTTACTTCAAAAAGGGTTTTATCTCTAACGTACTTGCTTAGCCCAAAATAACATCTATTCGCAATCACAATTCTCCGCTTGATCTCAAGGTTGATGTTGTTATTTTTGTTTACGGCAGATCCGAGGTATATAAAGGAGTCCACCAACTCGAAATTGTATCTGTTATCAATGCCTTGCTCGTTGACGCCATTAATTTTGTCTTGCCCTCATTTACTGTCAGACCCACTTTCGCTGACTGCTTCCCAATTCTCGAAAACTTCTCTCATTGTGCGTCCAATTATATCTATATCATCAGCATACGCGAGCAGAATGTGACTTTTCCTGCTGGTGATTTTATTCGCTGCAGCTGTTCTCATAATGATCTCCATTGAGATGTTAAAGAGATCGCAAGATAGGGTGTCGCTTTGCCTGAGGCCTCGCTTAAATTCGAAAGGTTCGGTAAGATCCTTACCAACTTTCACTTCAGATTTGGTGTTCGCCAAGGTCATCCTGGAAATGCGTATGGGTTTTGCAGGAATACTAAGCTCAGACATTGCTTCGTAGAGTTTCCCCCGCATCGGGCTATCGAAGGCCGCCTTATAATCGACAAATATAAGTAGATGTTAGGTGTCGATTTGTTTTTCATGGGTCTTCTCCAGAATTTGACGTAGCGTGAAAATCTGATCAGTTGTCGATTTTCCAGTCGTAAAGCCACAATGGCATGATCCAATCAGAACTGCGATAATTGGTTTCAGTCTTTCGCACATTATACTAGATAGAAATTATGTGGTGTGCATAAAACGCCTATTCCACGGTAGTTGGCACAAAGACTCACTTTTTTAAATCCAATCTCCAAACGCCGAGCATGCATTCATCTATCCAAAGTTGGCTAATGAGCTGATGCATACACCTTAGCAGCTCATCGCCGCCAGCCTTAAACAGTTCCACCGGCAATCCATCTGCTCCTGGGGCTTTGTTATTTTTAAACTGGGCAATAGCTGTTCTAACCATGTCTTGGTTAGGAGGGGGCTATCGACGTCGTCATTCAAATTCGGTTCGATTGTCCCATCGTCAGTGGATATCTCAGGTACCAGTAGCGCGGAGTAATTATATCTCCATATTCCAAACATGCCCTTCACAACTAAAATGAGATGTCTTGAGAGCTTCCTTGAGCAGCTTTTCGATGCCTTACTTCCTCTGCGTCTGGTTTCGTACGATTTTCGCTCTACTTAATCTTGTGCGAACCTTTGCTGCTACCAGGTAGTGATCAGAATCGATGTTAGCTCCTTCGAGCACTCTTACCTCCATTACACTGGATGAGTGTCTTCCATCAATTACTACGTAATCAATTTGGTTCGTCGTTCTTTGATCAGGGGATACCCAAGTAGCCTTGTGGATGTCTGCATGCTCTAATCTTGTACCACTAACGACCATGTGTTTCGCCGAGGCAAAGTCAATCAGTCGCATACCGTTGTCGGCACTGTTAGCATGTAGACTGAAATTGCCAACAGTTGGATGAAACCTGCCTATTTTAGCATTAAAATAAACCTAGGACAATCTTAATGTCATGGTCAGAGCAGCGGTCATACGTTTCCTCTTGGAGTTCGTAGAACATGTCTTTGGCATCATCATCTTTCTCTTCGGCCGGGGCATGCATACAAATTAGGGAAATATACGTTCGCTCTCAGGATTGAACCCACAGACTAGATGTCGCAGTCTTTTGTCATCCTCAAATAGGCAATCCAATCCATTTTTTTTTCTCGTGCCAACTGTCGTAAATGTCACAGTGTTTCGCCTTGTGCAGCCATGTCCTGTCCATCGCATTTCCTGGATAGCGGTAATGTCAGCCTTATAACTTTCGAGGACATCTGCCAAATGGATACTTGCTCCGGATCTATATAGAGATCGTACATTCACTTACATAAATCCTGGTCCTTATAACGTTTGCTGGGGTCATCCACAAATGTGGGTTGTTTATGGATTTTTTTTCGCTTTTGTATATTCACTAACATTATGAACGTTGGCGGGAAGTAAACGCTGTCCCTCGGGTTTTTGCATTTTATCTACTGCCAGAATATTAGACTGCAACCTGATCCCTCCAGCGGAGTCTTGGTCTTCCTATTTTTCGTCTTCCTTCGAGTTCGGTTTCGAAAACCCTTCGTGCTGGTTCGTCTTCATTCATTCTACTTACATGGCCTAGCCAGCGCAATCGCGCTAGTTTGAACCGCTTAACTATGTCAATGTCAGGATAAAGCTCATACAGCTCATGATTCATGCGTCGCCGATACTCGCCGTTGTGCACTATAGGGCCATAAATTTTTCGGAGTATTTTTCTCTAGAAGACTCCTACAGATGTTTCGTCTGCTTGCGATAGGACCCACGATTCTGCGCCATAAAGCAAGACAGGTTGAATGAGAGTCTGCTACAGATGGACTTTTGTTACTCGTGAGAGGGCTTTATCTCTAAAGTGCTTCCTTAGCCCAAAATAACATCTATTCGCAAGCACAATTCTCCGCTTGTTGTGTTTGTTTACGGCAGATCCGAGGTATATAAATTCCTGCACCATCTAGAAATTATAACGGTTATCAACGTTCAAGCTTTAGTCTTATCGCGTTGAGGCCCTGCTCGATGAAACCATTAATTTTGTCTTGTCCTCATTTACCGTCAGACCCACTTTTGCTGACTCCTTCTCAATTCTCGAAAAAACCGCAGTAACTTCTCTAATTGTGCGCCCAAGTGCAGCAGCATGTGACTTTTCCTGCTGATGGTTTTATTCATGTTGACTGCAGCTTTTCTCATAATGATCTCCATTAAGATGTTAAAGAGATCGCACGCACGATAGGGTGTCGCCTTGCCTGAGCCCTCACTTAGTTTCGAAAGGCTATGTAAGATCCTTACCAACTTTCACTGCGGATAAGGTCATCCCACAAAGGCGTATGAGTTTTGCAGGAATGAATACCAAGCTTAGACATTGCTTCATAGAGTTTCCCCAGTATCGGACTATCGAAGGCCGCCTTATAATCGACAAATAGATGATAGGTGTCGATTTGGTTTTCGTGGGTCTTCCCCAGGATTTGGCGTATCGTGAAAATCTGGTCAGTTGTCGATTTTACAAGCCTAAAGCCGCACTGATATGGTTCAATCAGGTCAGCGATAATTGGTTTTAGTCTTTCACACATTATACGTGATAGAACCATATATACTTACTTACTTATCCGGTCTCGGACAACCCCGGGGGGTCAGGGACCTTACAAAACGAAGATAACATATTTCGCCAACCAGTTCGATGATATGCTATGGATAAAAGGCAACTTTCACTGCGGATTTAGTGCTCGTCAGGGTTATCCTGCAAAGGCGTATGAGTTTTGCAGGAATACCAAGCTCAGCCATTGCTTCATAGAGTTTCCCCCGTATCGGGCTATCGAAGGCCGCCTTATAATCGACAAATAGATGATAGGTGTTGATTTGTTTTTCGTTGGTCTTCCCCAGGATTTAGATCGATTGTCTCGTCATTGGATATCTCAGGTACCAATAGCGCAGAGAAATGATCTCTCCATATCCCTAACATACTCTGCACATCTGCGATGAGATTTCCGTCCCTGTCTTTAGAGAAGGAACGTCTATAAGTTCCGTTTTTCACTTTTCGGTACAATTTTCGGGCTTCGTTCTTCATTCTGTATGACTCAATTTTCGCACCCTCGCGCTTTCTCCGCTGCCGTTTGTTACGCCTAAAGAGACGGTTTACCTCCTTTCTTTTCTCCCTATACCGCTCAGTCGCAGCTCGCGTTGCAATTGACTGAAGCATTGCCATGCGTGCACCGTTTTTTCATCATTTGCAATGCGACACTCTTCATCGTACCATGGGTTGTTGCGAAGCGGTTTTTCAAAACCAAGTACGGTTGTTGCGGCACTTTTTATATAGTCGGAAGGGGTGGGTTCTGTGCCAAAAGTTGCGAGAGCTTCCTTGAGGAGACTTTGGCTACCTCTGGTAATTGCAGCTTTCCGATGTCTACCTTTCTCTGCGTCTTGTTTCTTACGATTTTCGCTCTACTTAATCTAGTGCGAACCTTTGCTGCTACCAGGTAGTGATCAGAATCGATGTTAGCACCTCTTATCTGTCGTACGTCCATTACACTGGATGAGTGCCTTCCATCAATTACCACGTGATCAATTTGGTTCTTCGTTCTTTGGTCAGGGGATACCCAAGTAGCCTTGTGGATGTCATTATGCTGGAATCTAGTAACACTAATGACCATGTTTTTTGCCTCGGCAAATTCAATCAGTCTCATACCGTTGTCGGAACTGTCAGCATGTAGACTGAAATTGCCAATAGTTGGATAAAACGCATTCTCCCTTTCTACTTTAGCATTAAAATCTCTTAGTACAATCTTAATGTCATTGCCAGGGCAGCGGTCATACGTTTCCCCTAGGAGCTCATGGAATATGTCTTTGGCATATCTTTCTCTTCTGTCGTGGCATGCACACAAATCCACCGGGTTTTTGCATTTTACCTACTTCCAGGATATTTGATTGCAGCCGCCCATTATGGTTCAGACGCTGACCAGGATGCAATATGTCGAACCTGGATTTTCTTCTTTTGGTCTTTTTAGCCGCCGTTGGCCCATATGTTTTTCTCATCCGCCTTCTAGAGGACAAAAGAATATGCCCGATAGCTTGATGAGCTTCAGTGGCATCAGCCACGTACTAAACCTGAGGCGCATCAGTGGTCGTATAGCTCATGAGACAGCATTGGCGTCAGCCGCTAGAAACAATAAACAATTTAGATTTTCCCCAATATTAATTGTCTTTGATACGAGTTATTTTTAGAAAGTTGTAATTCCTTTTAAGCTAACAGACCAGATTTTTGTCGAGATGTCCCTGAAACAATGTTTTGCTACAGACAGATCCTCAAAAAAGCTCGTCGTGCATACTACAGAAGGGAGTTTTGGCGAACCACTTTGCAAATGGTTGTGCATAGTCTGCCTGGATCGAAGCTGAAAGCTTATATCGAAGCACTGAAAATATCGCATACATGACAGTAATCCAACACTACAAATGAATCAGTTAAATAAATGAATCTCTGAATATAATGACAGCTAGTGTAGACACTAGACTAGAGCGATTGTGAGAAGCTCTCCCCAAACCCTTCATGGGATGTTATGGGACACCTTTATTTTGTGTTGACATAAGCATCAAATTTGAAAATATTACCTCATTTCGTGGTAACCACATAGTAATTCTTCGGATTTATATGTACAATTATCCTTCTGAAACTCCTTTCGCTACCTTTTGTTTCTAATTCTTGCCATTAAAGATGTAACGATTTAACCAACATTTGCTTCTCATGTAAACTGTTTTAGTATTACTATTATTATGGTTGCTCTCTCAAACGCCCCGCCAACCCACAAACATTTTGGGAACAAACTTTAGCATTTTCATGACAGCAACTTTATGGAAATATACGAGCAATATGAGCTGCTTGACCAAGCAGCAAACACAAAAGTGAGCAACATTTTGAAACACGTTCATTAAAAGTTGTCGCATACTTTCATTCCAAAAATATATGTTATGTCCTGTGTCCCGCCAAAGGACCGTAAGCTAAATCCTCAACAGCACCAACAGCAGCAGTGAGCACATGTTCAACAAAGAGGCACAGCATAAGAATATTCATATACGAGACCTTTGTAAAGGTTTGCTATTTATTTGTATTGCTGTGTGGTGACACTGAGGGACATATACACCACTCGTACATCCGTAAACTCCAGAAATGCCATGAACGGAAACGGAACAAGAGTGTACGAAATGGAATTGCATTTTCATTTTCTATTCGTCGTTCGTCTTGGAGAACTTTTCAAATTAAACTTTATGTTGCATTTTTTGTTTGTTTCCGTTTTATTGCGATTTGAGTTTCTTTCATTCGCCTGGCTAGCGTTCGGTGTGTTGTTAACCCTTTCAGGGGCGTTCGAAGAGTGTGCGAAGTTAAATATATTATTTCAAATGAATTGCTATATAATGATTCCAAACAAATTGGTTTAGCTAATTCCAATAACTGCAATCATTATAACCTACATCTAGGGTTGTGAAGTCGGAGTTGGAGACGGAGCAGAGGGGGAATTTGAAAAAAGTCGAAGTAGGAGTTTGTGTCGATTTTTGCAGTTCGTTCAAGCATACGCCATTACCAGTGACAGCACTGCCATTGGCATTGGTTAATCTGGAATGCACGATTATATTCAAAACAATTTTTTAGCCAGCGGTTAATATATTAGTTATGGTGATCTTTAAACTACAAATTGTTTTTCTCATATTGACTCCAGTAGTTTTTCTTTATTTATTTATGAGTCTATAGTTCCCGCTGCCATGAAATTGACAATTTAGGATTGAAATTGTCGAACGAATTTCAAATCGTTCACACTGGCATTTGAGCAAATTCGTTGCAAAATGACAACTGTATGTTTACAAACATTACCATGAGTGAAATTGTTGTGCGTCGGCACAATAACCCTAATTGTGATAGGAAATGAAAGAAACCAATAAAGTAAATGCATGGCGCATTAACTTTAACATGAAACACCGATTCCATATTGTTTATAGTTTATTCTTACTAACTCATGACGATTAAATCTTAAAATTGCAATCTGAGGACGGAGTATGCCGCCTCAATTGTTGGATTTTTTCTTGTCATTTTAGTAACCACACGTGTTCAGTGAAAGATGTCGACCCAGAATTATTGATGGTGTTGGAGCAACAAAAAAATTAATCGACGGCGGCAACTGAGTTTCTATTCAATGAAATTTTTCATCAAGCGTTACTTTTAGGCTCATCTCATTGTGTAAAAAAGTTGAGAATTTGCGCCATGGTGAAGGTGTGCACTGAACGGAAAAGCATCGTCACAGGGATGAAAATGTTCATCACTCCAACAACTTTCATCATCGAAAGTGAGCTAACGTACAGTTTCATTCCCGCTACGAAAATGTGCTAATATACTGTAAATTGTTCGTCACTGCGATGCATGTATGGTTGTTGCTGCAATGAATGTCATTCATTATTGCAACGAATTTGTTTCGTTGCTGCAATGAATTTGTTTCAATATTGCAATGAATCAGTATCGTTCTTGCAATGAAATTAATTCATTGCTGCAATAAATTTGTTTTATTACAGCAATGGAGTTGCTTCGTTGCTGCAATGAATTTGTTTCATTGCTGCTATGAACTTATTTCATTACTGCAATGATTTAGTTTTCTTTCTGCAATGAATGTGTTGAAGTGTGTGAAATTTTTTATTGTTTATTGTACATAAATACACTGTTAGTATCACATTGCAGGCGTTTTGATAAATTTTTTTTTGATTTTTATGATCTGAATTTGCTAAATACATTATATCCATTCGACTCGTCTGGAGAACGATTATGTTAGTCGAGGGGTTCAGTGTTATTGTGGCCGTTGTGTTGAGGTCCTGCAATTAAAAATAAATATGAGAAATTTATTATTAAGATTCTATTTAAGATATGTACATATTTAATAATATCTGTACTTTCCATAAACATAAGCTCTACCTACTCCCGTATGGGTTTCATCACAGCTATTGATCTATATTCAATTTTCTTTAACATAGAACCTCATTATTGTTCCTTAAATTATGGAATTGTTGTTGTGTTGACTGTTCTGTCATTCAATTGTAGCGCATCATCTCCCCGGCATTAAGCCACTGGTCGCTCTGTAACTATTTTCTTCAATTGCCCTTTTTTTATTTCAATCAAAGTTGTTAAAATTTCGATTAGATTCAGTCCATTGTACCTTAAGTTGTAGTTTTTTATGTTCGCCTAACTTGAAACACTTTGTTTCTTTGACTTCTTCGTTTTCATTGACTTCAAATCCAAATATCAATACAACGAAACAAGCGCGACCGAATTGTGGTTAAAACACGATCCCTTTGTTACGATTTGTACTGTCACGCTCATACACACACACAAATGATCAATTACATATTTCGGGGTAGTTTTTCTGCTATCGATGCGTCACTTTATTTGCTGTCGTGCTGCTGCTTCCATTCTGTTTGTTTATCTCCTTCATTTATACTCAATTCACACGAACGATCACAACAAACACATAAATTCACACAATTTATTTTTCAGAATAAAATATTATTACTTTACTAAGTTGAACTAATTAGTCTATTTAAAAAAATGTATTAAAATTATTCCGACGGAGAAATATGTCTAACACTTTCGGTTGCTGCAAATAAACTGATTCAAGATGTGTACGTGACCCAGCACTCACGCTCAGCATTTCCTCTTACTGGCCTCTTTTTTACGCTCACTCATTGTTTTGAGTGCTTTTCTCTCTTTATCTTCATAAAACTTAGTTTCATTGCAATAACGAAATTGTTTCGTCAACTATAAATGTTGGCAAAACTCCAAAATAAATAAATAATAACAATAATCAATAAAAAGTAAGAGATACATCAAACAACAATAGTTTAAATCTCATGCACTTACTTTTTTTTAATTTTTAACCCAATTTTCTACAAATTTCAAATTAAATATAATTGTTGCAGGAACGACAAGTAAGTTCTTGCAGCAACGAAATGAAAAATTGTGAAAGAAATCATGTTTGAAATATTTCGTTGCAGCGACTACCAAATTGTCTGATATACGAAACTTTTCATTGTAGCAACGTAAAAACTGCAACGAAAATGTTTCATCCATGCGACGAAGCATTATTCTTTCGGTGTGGCTATCTTTTTCAAGTCTAATATTAAATCTAAGTTCTGCATTAAGTCTGGTGTCGAGGACACAATCGAATACATATTCGTTAAAGTTTCATCCGTTAATGGTAAGATGTTGATCGGCTGTGTATATAGACCAAATCGTAATGTAAAATTTGACAGTTTTTTTAATATGATGGAAACTTTACAGTATCTTTTACTGATGTTTTAGTTTCCGGTGATTTCAACTCGAACATTTTGACTGATTCGTCTTTAACTGATGTTATGTCTTCGATGGGTCTCATTCCCACGAATGCTACAATTCCAACACATTGTACAAATTCTTCCAATTCTCTGCTTGATATTTTCTTTCTGAATGACACATCTAAGATTCTTCTATATATGTCAAGATTCTCATTGCTATAACGGAATATTTTACACAGAGTTTTTGTTCTGCGCTGGGATCACAGCAAAAATGGAAAACTATTCGTGACAGTCGTGACAGTTCAATGGGTAGTTGGCGCGCCTCTTGTACTTGAGATCCGGGGGTTCGATCCCTGCTCTGACCACCTTAACATTTCTTTCGACGGCGGTCACCTCGCATAGCGATGGCGACAATATCGAGTATTTAGCCATGAAAATGCTTCTCAGAAATACCGTTCGGAACCGGTGTAAAACTGTAGGTCCCAATCAGTGAGTATAAAACTAGAAAGCGCAGTTTTTTTTATACCCTCCACTGTAAGTGATAGAGGGTATATATCAGTTTGTCATTCTGATTGTAACATATAGAAATAAGGCTTTGCGACCCCATAAAGTAAATATATTCTTGATCTTTATAACAACCGGAGTCGATATAGCCATGTCCGTCTGTCCGTCTGTTCAAAACATTCTCACGACTTCAATCGGCGATAACGCGGTTTGGTTTTTGGCCAGAATGTTTCACGTATTCCTGAGCAGTTTGGTATTGAAAATCAGCGAAATTGGTCCATTGGAAAAAATTTTATGATGGGAAACGTAAAAAAAACTCATAAAATTTTCACATTAATTTTTGTAGTTTTATACTAAACTACTCCTTTTGCCGTGTGGTGAATTTCCATGTTGAAAATCGTTGATGTTCTTTATAATAGGTAAGTACTTTAGAATGTTTAGATGTACTTTCATGTGTTCATACATTTATATGAATTTTGTCACAGTTCATCTAATGCTGTAGACAGACGACAGCGTTTAGTTGCATTAAATGCTCATTTATGCAACTAAACATTTACCCCTGACAGACGGGTTTCGGCATTTAGTAAACAGCTGTTTGTTTGTAAACAGCTGTTCGTTTGTGAACTAATTTTATTGTCATTTACATCGTGAAGAATTTTATTGTAATTTTATTGACATTAACATCGATATCAAATGGATAGAAGGAAAATGTAAAATAAATTATTTCAAGTAGAAAATTTTCTAAAAACAATGAAAATAACTCACCTTTGCTGATTTCTGATCCATTGTGACTTCCAATCAAAATCAATTAATTTGTTGTGTTGTGCTGGTTCAATATTTATGGTTTACCAAGTCAAAAAGGTAAACAAATTGCCAGGAAATCGGTTGCTATTTTTGGTAGCAGCTAACATTTTGCAAATTTTCCTTGCTAGAGCGCAGCACTTTCAAACTGTGTTGCCATATTGAAATACCTAAATTCAGTATAAATTCAGTATTATTTCGTGCATTTATATCAACGCTAATGCCCTTAAATGCACGAGTTAATTTGCATTAACACAGACAATGCAAATTAACTCTGTCGTCTGTCTACAGCATAAGGTCGCTGTGGCCTGATGGGTAAAGGGTTGAGCGTTGGAGTCTGAGGGTTGTTGTTGGTTCAACTCTCGTCCCAGCTTGTTTTTTTTATAACAGTTCTTCAAAAAATGCTTTTTTATTTTTAAGCTTATATTTATTTTTTTTAAAAAAGTACATTTTCTTAAAAAAGGTCCTTTTTAAAATTTAATATTTTGCTGGTTAACACTAAGGTGGAGGGTATCAAAGATTCGGCACAGCCGAATTTAACACTTTTACTTGTTTTATTCGTGACATTGGGATTGATTGGAAAGTCGCCCGCGGTAGTCAACTGTGATGACAACTTTGAAGATAACGCGGCACATTTTAGTAATGTTGATGATAGATTTGAATTTTCGTGCATAAATGATTTAGAAGTATATAAAGCCTTTTTTCACTTGTAAGTTCAAATGCTATAGGAATATATAACATAGCCCATCGATTCGTCAGAATACTCCTGCCGCGACTTTTACCCTACATCACTCATCTTTTTAGTACGATTGTTACGACAGGTGTCTTCCCTATATCTTGGAAACAGGCCAACGTAATTCCTATACCAAAGCCCAAGTCAGAATACCGACCAATTTCCATACTCTGCTTCTTTTCTAAAGTACTTGAGAAGATATTGCGTAGGCAAATAACAGAGTATGTAAACTGGTTTTCACTGCTGACGGATAAACATTCTGGCTGTCGACCCAATCACAGTTGTGTAACTACAGTAACGGAAGTATCCGAAGTTAGTCGTTAATATTTATATGATAATAAAGTTTCGTTTCTTGCTCTGGCAGTATATTTAAGCAACAGGACATCAGAATTTCTTCCGGTTACTAGAGGGGTTCCGCAAGGGTCCATTTCGGGTCCATTGCTGTTTTCTTTGTATATCAATGATCTTCCTATGCACCTATCACATTGCAGCATGCACATGTACGCCGATGATGTGCAATTAATATTGGGATGCCACTTTAATCAATTAACGGAATGCTTTGCTAGATTGAATTATGACTTGTCAAAGGTACACCAATGGGCAACTGCGAATGGACTGGAAAATCGAAATGCCTTTTGATTAAAAAGAGGCGAACTAGACAGACTCATGAATTTAACAAAGCATTGAATAACGAATCCACTGTAATTGTGTCATGTGCGAGAAGCCTGGGAATAGTCTTTAATGATACTCTAACATGGTCACATCACATAAACTCTGTCGTAGTCCAAACTTATGAAAAATTAAGGTTACTTTGGCAGACCCAGCATTTAACCCCACGTAACATAAAGATCCGGCTAGCTAAAATATATATTTTTCCAGGATTAATCTATGGCTGTGAACTTTTCGCAAATTGTGATGCCGCGAGTAAAAGGAAACTTAATGTAAATTTTTAAAAATGTCATTCTAAATGTTTACGGTTTCAAAAGATATTATCATGTATCGCAATTTTCGTCTCTGCTTTATGGCGATTCTTTAGATAGGCTTTTGAATATCAGAACTCTCGTACTTCTTCATAAAATTATTTATTCCCGAAAACCTTACTACCTATAGGAGAAGCTTAGTCTTAATAGGACTAATAGGGGGGGGGGGGGAATATTATACCTCTTCAACGCCGCAGCGTTGTTTCGGAATGGCAATTTTTTATACATGCTGCTCGTCTTTGGAACACACTACCCCACAAAATTCACGTCGTCAGTGATGCAATCTCGTTTAAGAAAAGTCTTTTTGAAACCAATTAGAGCATTTTATATTGTAACATTTCCAAATAATAAATAAAATAAATTTAAAATAATTTTTTTTTTCAAACGAATAAAGTAAATGTTATATTGCTATATATTATATTAAAAATTGTAGATTAATTTTATATTTTTAATCCATACCTGTTTTCATATAAGGGTCCGCCATCTAAAGTTTTTTTTCTCAACTAGTGGTTATTTCATGTCTGATTTGACAGATAATTAGTTTTATCCTTCCGCTGAACGAATATGGTTGTGTGTACGTTTGAACAACGCTGGGAAATATTGCGACATTACTTTGAAAATCATGCTAAGTGGGCCTGCGATCGACTTACAGAAGATGCCGATTTTGCCAAACAAAAATCATCATTGCAGATGAAGCTCATTTTGATCTTGGCGGTTATGTAAACAAGCAAAATTGTCGCATTTGGGGCACAGAAAAGCCGCACGCATACATTGAAAAGCCGATGCACCCAAAACGAGTCACTGTTTGGTGCGGATTTTAGTCCAGAAGCATAACTGGGTCATTTTTCTGCGAAAATGAGCAAGGAGTGGCCGTTACAGTCAATGGCGATCGTTATCGGGCCATGTTGAACGAATTTTTGTTTACAAAAATTGAAGAGGAGGATATTGGCAACATTTGGTTTCAACATGACGGCGCTACGTGCCACACAGCCGAAGCTACACTCGATGTTTTGCGCCCTGTTTTTGAAGATCGCATTATCAGCCGCAGAGCTGATGTCGTTTGGCCACCTCGGAGCTGCGATTTGACACCGTTGGACTATTATTTGTGGAGTGCCCTCAAAGATAAGTGTTACGCCGACAAGCCAGATACAATTGACGCTTTAAAGGACAATATTCGTGAAGCCATTGGTGAAATACAGCTGCACACAATCGATAATGTGCTTAAAAATTGGACCGACCGTGTAGGCTACTGCATGGCCAGCCGAGGCAGCCATTTGAAAGAAATTATTTTCCATTATTAACCGGAAGGATTGTACTTTCAAATAAAGAAAGAAATTTGATAAAATATTCAGTAGTTTTTTTTTATAGCATTTTCAAAAAAAAAGTTATTTGGCGGACCCGTTATATATACTTTGTTTTATGTAAATGTTTAATACATATGTCTTAAGTAATATCACCTTTTTTAATGTAAATTATTTCGATAAATAACCTATATTTCCGACAATAATTCCTGTACTATAATTATAAATTTTATAAGTAATAAAATTTGGCACGACTCCCTAATATAATAGAATTAAGAAAATTTCAACGTTTCGACAAAATTGACCACGCCCATCGCTGAAATTACTATTGGCTGTAAAAATTGAACCATTGCGACAAATTTCATGAAAATTGTGTGAAGAACATGTTTATATGCCACCTTATTAAAAAATAGCATTTCATCAACATTGACCACGCCCAGTGCCCACCTTCCATACAAACTGAAATTATTATTGGCTGTAAAAATTGAACCATTGCGACAAATTTCATAAAAATTGTGTGAAGAACATATTTATATGCCACCTTATTAAAAAATAGCATTTCATCAACATTGACCACGCCCATCGCCCACTGCCCAGAAAAACCGAATTTATTATTATTATTATTCTACGCAGAAACTAAAAGTGTTTTCAAAAACACTTCTCTAATAGCAGCAGATAGGGACTTGTTCTTATTTTTCCCTGGTAGATAAATTTATAAACTGAAAAAAAGAGAAATAATAATCTTTTTTTTTTTATATCATGAAACTTATAATTTTTGCGAATCAAATAAAAAATGTATGCTTTTTGAAGCCGCAAAACAGTATGATTTTGTATATTTTTTTAAGTAGTATTTTCTTTTATTTGCTTTTGTATATAAAAACCCAATAGAAACGACAAAATTTTAGTCCATTCTTATAAAAATTAATTTTTGGAATTTTTTCGTGAAACTACTCCAAACAAGATTTTGTTAAATCACGAAAAAGACTGAGAAAATTTTTGTTTTTTCGTTATTTGTTGGACAGATGTATAGACTGCCGTAACACCCTATCGGATAAACAGATTTTAACTAAAATTTATAAAATTTAATAAAAGATTTGCAATGCAGAAAACTGTATGCCTAATTTGAAGGAAATCGGATAACGAATTCTGGTAGCTCCCATACAAATTGTAAATATCTCGACAATATTTCGTTTTTAGTCGTTTGGATGCAAATATAACATGTCTTTGGAGCTTGCCGCAAATATAATATACTTGTGGCCAAACACATTTTGTTTGCTATTCAATATTACATGTTTGAGACACAATGATTAATAAGTTATAACACATGTGTTTGCGTACCAAATATATCTATGTTTGTTTGCGGAGTTTGTTCCACTTTTTATGGTCTCTTGAGAGCAAGAGAAATAAAGATGGACAACGAGAGAGTTTATGTCGTAAGTGTGTATCAGTACTTTTGCATTATTCTCACCGTCAGTGATTCATAAATATTCCTGAATGTGCGTGTAAATTGAAGAAGTCAATGATTCTTAGTTTGGCTGATGTATAACGTTTCAGTTTCAGTCGTCAATGGTTCATCGGAAGCGCTTGATATTTACAAATATTTATTAACTAATTATTAACTAATTTATTAACTCATTAAAGTAAAAATAATCTCCTACAAAATAATTCGTATTTGACTAACAAGAAAAAAAGTAATTTTAATCACTTTTTAAAAATCTTAAATATAAAAGAAGCGGAACAAAGCGGAGAAGATTTTGCATTTTTCTAATAGACTAAAGTTTAAATTAATTTATCATGAAAAATATTTCACCGAATTTTATGATGTTTTTTTTCTGTTTGCCATCAAAAAAATGAGAATTTTTCAAGTATTCATCTTGAAAAAGAAATTTTTAAAAATCATTTAAATTTTTTTTTTTTAGGATTTATACGAAATAAAAAGAAAACAAAATTTGTTTCGCTTCTTACCTATCGAAAAAATAGAACATAATTTAATTTCTTCCACAAATGTAATTTTGAAGAATATTTTCCTTCAACTACTAACGAACGAACCTAAAAAATCGAATTCTTTACCATACAAATCGCTCACTTTGAATTGCTCTGGAGGACAAAAAATCTAATGTTTGCTCATTTTTTTTGCTACGCTCTTGCTTTTAAAACGATACCAAAACAATGCAATTCCAACCAAGTCAGATTTTTGTTTTTTGTCCATGAAACGGAGCAGGCGGCACAACGGCAAATTTTTGGTTGGCGTCGTTCTAGTGCATATATGCAAAAAATAGTACTAAGTTAATTTTGTGGAGTAAGAACAGCGTTGTATACGACAATTTCAAGTCAATTGCAACGAAATTGTCGAAATTAATACAATTACAAAGTTGTCAAAATATACGCGACATTGAGAAACTTTAACTCAATTTCAGCCCAAATGCGAAAGACTTCAATTTCTCGGCAGCATGAACATGGCATAAGTCTATAATTTCAATAATTTTAATAATAGAAAAGGATAAATCTAAATCATCATTCATATTAATGGAATTAAATTTCCTTAAAAATCGTACGATTGGTTCACTACATGAATAATTACTTGTATGCAAAAGGTTACAAACCTCAAAACAGCTCAAAGATCCAATAGGTACGTTGAAGCTAACTCTGCTAATTAGTAATGGGACGCGAGCCATGACAGAGCGGTAACGTGAAGAGGAGGGAAAATCCGTTTGTTTAAGAAGAAAAAACAATTGTGGAGTTTTGGAGTTTGTGGAGAGTGAGAAAATTAAATCGTACAGAAGAAGGAATGAAATCCGTAAATTATACCGAAAAGTACAAAGCCAAACCAAGGGAAATGGATCAGGAACCCCTGTTGCAGAGATATAGACAGATGTACAGAGAGTGTTGGAAATATGGAGAGATCACTTCTCTGCTCTACTTGTCCCCAGAGACTTCAATATAGATGAGGGTGTGGAGTAAATATAGGACGATGACATCCACTGCCCCCATCCTAGCCAAAGCGAAGTTAGAACTAAACTTTGCCGGCTTAAGAACAACAAAGCCACTGATGCTGATGGACTATCGGCTCGCCCATTTAAGGCTGGCGGTTATGAGTTGGAATGGTGGATGCATCAGTTCATATGCAAAACTTAGCTAGACCAATGCAAGCCCGACGATTGGAGTCTTAGTATATGTACGAATTATCACGGATTAATACTTTTGTCCATCGCATACAGATCCACGTCCTCTCGAGCATAGTGTGTGATAGACTAATGCCGTTTGTTGCAGACCTGAACGGATCTTATCAGTGTCGCCTGGAAAGTCAACTAGAAAAATAATCGTTTCCTATTACATCCATGAAGGAATTGGGGAGAACTTCTCGCAACCAGTGAGCTGTGCGCTTTTTACTTTTATACTCACTGATTGGGACCTACAGTTTTAATCCGGTTCCGAAATAATGTTCAATAGTGTTTCCATCACTATGCGAGGTGACCGTCGTCGAAAGAAATTTAAGGTGGTGAGAGCAGGGATGGAACCCAGGATCTCATGTACAAGAGGCGCGCACACTACCCATTGCACCACCATCAGTCACAACTGTCGTCCAGATATTCACATGATAACAAATCCCACGAAAAACAAATCGACACCTACCACCTTTTTGTAAATTATAAGGCTGCCTTCGATAGCCGGATAATGGGAACACTGTATCAAACTATGTCGAAGCTTCTTGATATTCCTGCTAAATTGACAGGCCTTTCTAGAATGACTCTGACCGACACGAAATCCTCAGAAAAGATTGCTAAAGATCTCACCGAACTATCATCCGATCTCTTCAACATTGTAATTGAGATCATGTAACGTGACTTCATGATCCGTCCGTACACAATAATATATAAGTACACTCTCGCCATTCACACCCGCATACGTCCCTGGTCTACCCGTCGACTAAGCATACACAACGTCCATCACTCTCACCAACCACCGCATACAGTCACACTCACTGACAGACACACAAGCTCTGTCGACGTTGTGTATATATTAGCAGCGAACTGGTTTTAATGACCACACGAGAATGAGTGATAGGATGCAATTCTCATTTGCCTCACTACAGCGATGATACTTAGTGTTAAGGTTGACTAAACTGAAGTCAGCGCCTCCGAGTCCACAACCAGATAAGATTATAGTATTTTACCTGGGGCTCTAGTTCTGCAAAGGATAGAAGCAATTTTGGGATTAATTCTTTAGTAAAGACGGTGTAAATACATTGCCACACAGGGCCTTCGGCTTACTGTTCCTACACAGGGGTTTCGGCTCACTGTTCCTACACAGGGCCGTCGGCTCAGTTTTCTACCCAGGAGCTTCAGTTCACTGTTCCTACACAGGAGTTTCGGCTCACCGTTCCTACACAGGTGTTTCGGCCCACTGTTCCTACACAGGGGCTTCCGCTCCTCCGATCCACCCAGCGAATCCGAATAATCGTGTGTTCAAGACACTGAGTTCCCGATTATCTTAGAATCTACCAGTCCGCAACCTCCCCCAGACAGTTTTCAAGCCAATGTTAGTATTCCCAGAAGAGTGTTGTCAAACCGAGACAAGTGCCACCACAAGAGTGTTGTCAAGCCAAGACAAGTGCCCCCAGAAGAGTGTCGTCAACCAAAACGAGTGTTCTGAAGCTAAGAGGAGTGTTATCACCGAGTGAAGCAGTTATTGTTATTTCTGTAAATCAAATTAGTTTGTAAATTAAAGATCAATAAAGAATCTGAATTCGAACCCCCCGAAAAGGGGAAACTATTCTGTTATTATTTCGAAAGTTTTGTTAGAACCTAGCGAAAGACTCTGGACATGGCTGAGCTTACATCAGCCCTCGACACAGCCACGTTACATGAGAAAAGCTACAGTCAACAGGAATAAAACCATCAGCAGCAAAAGTCACTTGCTGCTCGCGTACGCTGAGAATTGACATCATTGGGCGAAATCTGCGTGAAGTTACTACAGTATTTTCGAGAACTGAGAAGGAATCCGCAAAACTGGGTTTGGTAGTAAACGAGAACCAGACAAAATTAATGTTTACCGTTATAATTTCGACGTAGTGGTCGAATTTGTATACCTCTGGTCCGGCGTGAACAGAAGCAATAACGTCAGCCTGGAAATCAAACGGAGAATTGTGCTTGAAAACAGGTACTATTTCGGGATAATCAAGCACTTCAGAGATAACACCCTATCTCGAGAAACGTAGATCCAACTATACCAGAGTCTCACAAAATCTGTCTTGCATTACTTGCTTTCAGAAGTATTATGCAGGAAATTTGGAGACCCGAAAAATAATATTGGATAAAAGCTTTCCACTGCTCTTGCGATGTCTTCATGGATTTCTGAAATAGGACTGAATGGGTATTCTTTGTTAATTAGTACAAGTTGGTCTGAAAAGATTTTACAATTTACATATTTTACCATGTACAAACAAATATGCATAAATTCGAATTTCTCATAGTTTAATTAAATAGTTGCAATTGAAATCATCTGATACTGCGATCAGTCACTAAATACGGGCACTTTGTATATTATGGAACGATATATATAGAACGATGTTCGACTCAAAGTGTCTTTCACCAGGTGGAGTTACAAGAACCCTGAATTAAGTTGTGAAATTTAAACATATTTTCGATAATTTGGTTATATTTTTTAGTTAACTTATATTTGGGTTGTATTCAACACAGCAATTTTAAGAGAAAAACACGAAATGCCGTTGTTGTTTCCTTGTTGGTTGCTTCGAAATAATGCCCCTATCTGGTATTTTTAAAGCAATCCACTTCGACATCCAGCGATTATGTGCAACCACGCTTAATGCTATACATTTACTCAGAGAAGTTGTCCCTTTAGGTATCTTTACTCTTTATTCATAAGAGCAACCTGGTATCCCTGACACAACTGATCGAGTATCTAGTAGGCAATTTCTAGAAAATAGAGGGGATAGGCGAGAGAGCGATAAGCAACCAGAAGCAACTCATGCAGCGAACTAAGTTTAAATAGCTTTTGATAGATACTAAGACAGCTAAATTATGTTTTATGTAAAATACAACATCAACTTGAGCTCAACGAAATGGCCTACTACCTCGTCCTGATTGAGAGAACGTAAGGATAGGGATAGAGAGTCTTGTCTGTTTCTCTATGCACCAACAAATGCATACGGTGGTATATGTGAATTAAAAAAAAAATTAAAGAAATGGGTTCAAAATGATTTTTTGTTACACTCAATACAACACAAGTTTATAAAAAAAAATTTTTGAAAGCAGTAAAAACTATTTACATCCTATGCAACGATAATATTATTTTTCTTATCGTCCAAACAAATTCCAGAAAGGAGCGGCAAAGAAAAAAATAAACTGAATCACGGAGCAATACTAAAGAGCCTCCATTACTCTCTTCGGTGCCTCTTCATGACGACGAGGTAGTAGGCCATTTCATTGAGTTCGAGTTGCTTTGGTAATTTACTCTTTGGTTGGCATCATATGAACAGAAATAAAAGGGAATGCGTATTTTCGTTCGATGCAAACATAATTTAGCTGCCATTAATATCAATCAAACACTTTTAAACTTAGTTTGCTGCATGGTATGTAATCTGTATGTCTTCTTTGGTCTCTCATTCTACATCATTTCCATAGTGTATTTTCGATCAGCTGTGCCACGGAAACCCCCTGACTGAAGTGACACGACCAGGAGGTTTCGATGCCACAGCTCATTGACAATGAAGTTGGAAAATCATGCAAAATAATGTGGATGAAGGAATGTGGATTTAAATTATGTTTGATTGGTTGTAATGGCTTTTAAAGTCTGTTAGTTTGATGATAACTTTTCCAATTATGTTTGACTCTGGTTTTGTCATCTGCAAATCCAGCTCGATGAAATTCCAACCTGCGTCGTGGCACCCGGTTAAAGATTTAACAGCGGTTGCACACTCTTGTTATATTACTTTATGCACAAGACTCTCTCTCTCTCCCATTTCGTTTAGGCGCTGAAGGGATTTCGTCGTCATCGGAAACGTGTTTGTTTTTGTGTGGACTTTGAGATAGGTGTACAGAATTACCATCATGACACAAAATGGAAAACGGCAATTTCATTATAAAACACATATTTTGTTAAAATCCCCAAGTCTATTTTGGTTTTATTGCCTTTAATTTCGTAAGGTCACTTTGTTTATTAATATTCTTTAGCAAAATGTGATTTATTTGTTTTCCGAAATAACACTTTTTGCTTAAGTTAAAGCTCGGCAACCCTAAAAGGTAGACAACATAAAAATAACATAAGTTGTGTTTTGGTTCCAAAGAAAACGGCAATTTAGCGATAAGTCATTTTATTCAAAAATATGAATAAGGATTGAAAACGGTAAAAGATGTCCAAAAAAAAGTTTGTTTAAGCTTACCGAAAATGATTCTCGTCGCTAAGTTCTCGCTAAGTCTTCGCAATGTGCTTCATACAAAAAAAGCGAATATATAAGCAAGCAGTGTAACCAAAACATGCTTATATTGTCCTTCCACTTAAGCGGCATTTACACCTACCAAGTTTATCACATTTTCGGGATTGTCGACGCTTTTTTCTTATGGAGTTTGACAGTTATAATCCCGAAAAAGCGATAATCTTGGTAGGTGTAATTGCCACCTATTGGAAATCATAATTTCCTTCTGACAATATCTCATACAGCAATTATGGTACAGGGGAACCAATACTCTCATTAAAATTAAGACATTTGATGTAGTTGCACACAGACGTTGCATGTCGAAAGCATTGCTTCAATAAATCCAGATTGAGGCAGCAATACAAAACATCCGATAAGAATACAACAACGACATTTCGTGTTTGTGTGTTAAAATGGTTGTGTTAAATGCAACGCAAATGTAGACGAACAATCAAACATATCAAAAATTCATTTAAATTTCTCAGTTCTCCACAAAACCGATATGAAAGAGATGAGTCAACATTTCTTGTAACTTCACCTGGTGCAAGTCATTTTACGTCGATAATCTCTTTATGGGAACTACCTAACGACGAATAGTGTGAAATGAAACAACAGATGAGACAGCTGATCCCTCTATATCATTTTTAATCTGTGTCTACAACTTGATATATGAATATGACTTTATCGTAGTACTATCAAATCCATCAACCTGTACATAAAAAATATTTGAAAATCAAAATTGCCAGACATCAATCAAGTGCCTTCAAAATGAGTACACGCTGAAAAATAACGACATATGGCAAGAACCATGTACATGTTTGCTAGCATTGCTTTCGTGAATTGATGATCTGGTGCTATTTTTCTTTAGTGTCCGACACGTTTTTGTTTTCCGCAGTTTTCAACAATCAAAAGAACATTTGGGTCCCAAAGATTTATGTTATAACCTATAAATTATTGTGTCCCAAACATGTTATATTGAATAGCAAACACAATGTGTTTGGGCACAAGTATAATATATTTGCGATAAACTACAAACACGTTATATTTGCATCCATACAACAAAAACAGACAAATTTTTTAGCGTGTCAAATTTAAATTGGTATTTATTTTTTTAATTGAATTTGTTGGGGTAATGCAACGGCTTATAATAGTCATACTAACAATTTGCCAGATGTATGATTTGAAATGGATGTTCCTAATTTGGGGACTATAACTCTATAATATTGCTAGTTTGAAGTTCTCGTTACTAGAAAGCGAGCGTTTATCGCTTGCTTTTAACGAAACCACGCCGGTTTTTGTACCAGATTGACGGTTGACAATAGATCGGTTAAGTTTTTATTGATATCTCAAACGTCCGTTTAAGTTTTGTAGGGGAAGTATCAAAATGGGTGTGGAAAAATTACCAATTTTCAACTTTATCAGTTGAATACCAAATTTCTTTAAGTTCGGTTTGGTTTTACAGGAGCTATTATGCTGATCATCCAGATTTTGTCCAACCCTTGATTACATATAGAGGGCTCTGTATCAGCAGTCGGTTCTGACCCACTAAACAATGATTTGTACCGACACCCTTCCTTTTAATAACCCCAATCAGATATCCTCGCAAGTCAAGTAGAGATTCCGTCCATTTGGCATAAATTACCATGCTTTGAGGAGTTTCAATGATTTGACAAACAGTGTTTAATTTCTCAAAACTGTAACGTACAATGAACGATAAATCCCACGATCCATGGAAATCTAACTCTCTAAAGGAGTTGCAAGGATGCCGTTGGGAATTAGTTGATGCACGAGATGTTCTGTTCCTGAGCCTTACGACTTACGAAGTACGACTACAATTTTGGAGTAGATTTATTAGTGATACTTGGCGATGCAGCAGATGTTGCAATCCCTGATCTAAGGTTCATAGGAACAAAAGAAGAATACTACGGATATAACTGTAAAATTTACGAATACACCCGAGTTTGGAATTTTATGACCGATTTTGTCAATTTTAAGTTACTCATACTAACGGGTCCGCCATCTAACGTTTTTTTTTTTCAACTAGTGCTTATTTCGTGAATGGTAACACTTAGCTCATGTCTGATTTGCCAGATAATTAGTTTTATCCTTCCGCTGAACGAATGTGGTTGTGTATACGCTTGAACAACGCTGGGAAATATTGCGATATTACTTTGAAAATCATGGTAATGTTGCAGAATGTGTGCGAAAATTACGTACGGAGTTTGGAAGAAGAGAAGCACCGTCAGCTCCGTATGTTCGTTATCTTGTGAAAAAAGTGAAAGAAACTGGCATCCTCATCGATAAACCAAAGCGTGAAAAGCCAAAAATAGTGCGTACACCCGAAAATATTGCTGCGGTGGCAGAAAGTGTGCGTGAAGCGCCATCAACATCAATTCACCGTCGTTCTCAACAATTAAACATTTCGGAGACATCATTGAGACGAATTTTGCATTACGACCTTGGTATGACGCCATACAAAGTCCAATTGGTTCAGGAGTTGATGCCAACTGACCATCCAATGCGTTTTCGCTTCGCTAAGTGGGCCTGCGATCGATTTACAGAAGATGCCGATTTTGCCAAAAAAAATCATATTTTCAGATGAAGCTCATTTTGATCTTGGGGGGTATATAAACAAGGAAAATTGTCGCATTTGGGGCACACAAAACCCGCACGCATATATTGAAAAGCCGATGCACCCAAAACGAGTCACTGGTTGGTGCGGATTTTGGTCTGGAGGCATAATTGGGCCATTTTTCGTCGAAAATTAGCAAGGAGTGGCCGTTACAGTCAATGGCGATCGTTATTGGGCCATGTTGAACGAATTTTTATTCACAAAAATTGAAGAGGAGGATATTGGCAACATTTGGTTTCAACAGGATGGCGCTACGTGCCACACAGCCGAAGCTACACTCTATGTTTTGCGCCCTGTTTTTGAAGATCGCATTGACAGACGCAGAGCTGATGTCGTATGGCCACGTCGGAGCTGCGATTTGACACAGTTGGACTATTATTTGTGGGGTGCCCTCAAAGATAAGTGTTACGCCGACAAGCCAGAGACAATTGATGCTTTAAAGGACAATATTCGTTAAGCCATTGGTGAAATACAGCTGCACACAATCGATAATTTGCTTAAAAATTGGACCGATCGTGTAGGCTATTATTTTCCATTATTAACCGGTAGGATTGTACTTTCAAATAAAAAAAAAGAAATTTGAGAAAATATTCAGTAGTTTATTTTTAATAGCATTTTGAAAAAAAAAAAATTATTTGGCGGACCCGTTACAAGCTTACAAGGTCAGGAACATTTTTTGACTTAAAAAGTGGTTGGTTTTTGTTTGAATAATAGACAATCCGCCGCCATCGGTGGCGCAATGGTTAGTGTGCGCGGCTCTTGTACATGATAACGCGGGTTCGATCCCTGCTCAGACCACTACATTTCTTTCGACGACGGTCACCTCGCTTAGTGATGGCGACACTATCGAGTACTTAGCCATGAAAAAGCTTCTGAAAATACCGTTCGGAACCGGTATAAAACTGTAGGTCCAAATCAGTGAGTGTACAACTGGAAAGCGCACGTCTCATTGATTGTGAGAAGTTCTCCCCAATACCTTCATGGGATGTTATGGGACACCATGTTTGTATGTTGTTTAATAGACAATTCAGTTCAGCACACTCACTGAATGGATACTATCGATAGTCTTAAACTCAAATATGCAATTTTCATATGCGAATTATTATAGATCGAAGGTCCCTAAGTACAACACACACTGAAAGGTCCATAATTCCAACACAAGAACAGAAATCTTTTGTCCTCCATGTTCTTCTTTTCCTCTTGCATTACTCGCATTGTTGCAGTGCGTTATCTAGTATACATGCTGAAAAATCTGTTATTTTTTGTTGTTTTGATGCAAATAAAACATGTGTTTGGAGCTTGTCGCAAATATAATATACTTGTGCCCAAACGTATTGTGTTTGCTATTCAATATTACATGTTTGATACACAATTATTAATATGTTATAAAATATGTGTTTGCGACCCAAATATATCTGTGGTTGTGATACAAATACAGCAGGGTTTGTAGCACTGTTTATGCTATCTCGAGAGAAAGAGAATAATAATAAATATTCCGGAATGTGCCTGATGTATTGCGTTTTAATTTCATGTATTCAGTCGTCAATGGTTCATCGGACAGAGGATATCAAAAGCGCTTGATCAGTGAATCAAAGCGCTTGAACAAACGCTCGGACTGTTAAATGGTTAATGATGTTGCTTTAGATTTTGTATATGCGTTTCTCATATATTTATGTGTGCTACCAAAGTGAGAAACGATTTTGTTTAAAGAAACTGGAGAGGGCAACAACGAGCCTTTACATAAAAAATCGGAATGGCGGACCATTTTTTATAAATATAATAAAGAAAAACCAGTAATTAATACACGCTTGGCTTGCTTAAACTAGATTTCTATATAAGTATCAAATACGATGTAGAATTAGAAGACCAGAAGATATGCGCAATTTGGCAACCCTGGTAAAAGAGAACCAAAAAGTGCTAGAAATTCACTCAATGGCATTTCTCTCACGCGTCATACCTTGATTATTTCATACTTTTTGCACTGTTTATGTAATTTTGCTTCAATATGTTGGAATTTGTGTAGTTATATAAAATAACCCTATCACAAAGCTGGTCGTGTATTGAAATATTCAATGAAGAGAGTAAGAGAGAGAACAGTGAATGACTAGGGGTTCACTCGTTGCGTTTGTTGGCATTTGAGTGAAGCGAAATTTTGACTGTCTACTTGTGCATCGTTTTTGTAAGTATATTGTTCGTGTACCAACTCATAGTGATAAGCAACGAATAGTTGAAACCTTCTGAAAACAAAACGTGAGAGACAACAAAGAAAGGTCAAACAACAGAGCAGCAGTTTCAAAATAAAACAAATAATTTATACAATGCAAGTAAATGTTAAAATCATTTAAATCTTATAATTTTGTGTATTATTTATTTATATACATAAATGTGGATATATATTGGTAAAATTAATTATAATAAATAAAGAAAGAAACAATAATTCGTTGTTTCTAAATATTATTCTGTTTGGGAGGAAATATGCATGTTTCCACGTAAGCATATGGAGGTTTGGGGGAAACACGCGAATACTTCCGCATAGGTACATAGATGTTTGGGATGAAGCACGCATATGTTTCCACGTAAAAGTATATATATTTGTCAGTAAACATGCTAATTTTTGCATTTAAATACACCTGAGTTTAGAACTTGAAAACATATAAATGTTTGAAGTGTGTTCCAAACATATACATGGTTCCTGCAGAATATGTTACAGAGGCCGTTTTATTTTTCAGCGTGTTGATTTTTTGATGATCGGGCTAGTGTGAGTTATGTTTTTGAATTTTATGATCGATTTTGTTAATTTTGAATCAATGTATGAGAAGTTCATACGGCAAGCTTACAAGGTCGGGAACATTATTCTAATTGAAAAATTACCTGATTTTGTTGGAATAATAGACAATTCAGTTAAGTAAGTTTGTACTTCATCTTTTTTAATACATCTAGCTACGCTATCGTAAAAAATAGTTTCGGATTAACTTTTACCAATTAAACAGTACTTTAAACCAGCCCGACCCACAAGTGATTAAGCAATTGGAACAATTGCTTACCAACTAACAACGGAGATATTTGTATGTCATTTGTGAAATATCCAACAAATAATAAAAAAAAAACTTTTCCGTAAAGTGTTTTGTTTAGAACTCAGAAAATTTAAATGCAATTTATGTTGCCAACAATAATAGCAATTTGTTGGTGACAATAGTTGCAAGCAACTTTTAAGCAAAGCCGTATCTAACATATACGTTCAAATTCTCCGGACTATGATTCGGATGGAAACTCTGAAATGGTATTTCATTTTAGATTCTAGTTGGTTTAGAAATTGTATAGAAACGTTGAAAGTTCGTAATAGAAATTTTGAAATTTTTCACGTAAAACTAATCCCGATGGTCAGGTATAAAACCATTTATCTTTTATGTTGACATGATTCTGTCCAAATGGTAATAACTACATTCGAATGTCCGCAAATATTAATTTCCATTACATTCAGCAAAGGATATAATAAGGCATATTCCGGTTCATAATAAATTAAAATTCATACACATTATCTTAGGACATATCTCCTTTGGGACATTTATATCATATAAAGTATGCGCTCCTATCCTTTATCCTTCTGGCCAATGGGTGTTTTGGTCCGGTTTATTAACACAACGCCCTACAGTTTTTTTTGTATTGCATAGTCCCAAAAGCCAACATTAAAAGTTTCTCTTTTCCTTTTTTTTTTGCTACACCAAAGTCGAGGGAAAATTATATACTTTCCTCAATTAAAAACTTTTAACAATACATTTTAATTTCTTCTTCATTTCTTTTCTAGTCCTATTTTCTTCCGCTTTCCGTACTTGCGACCCTAATATAAGGTGGCAATCCAGCACATCACTAGCTTCTCAGTAACAGTTTCTTATTGCTTGAATGTTGTTGGCAAGAAGAGTAAATTTTACATCGTTCTTTTTTAATTAATTAGGAATACGAAGAAGACAGAAAAATGGCTAAGGACGATGAAAACTTTGCGGACACAGATGAAGGAAGAATTTGAAATCTAATACAAGAAGCTATACATGAAACAGCGATTTGTGTATGTAAAGCTACTGAAGGATCTTTGGGATAAAGGATAAATTAAGAAATGTTTATTTAGCAAAAATGTCTAAATTTCATCTACAAAAGTAGAACTTCTCATATATTAACTAAAAGTAGAAGCATTTTAGGCAAATATGTACTCTATAACTAAGTAGTAGAGTAGTTCGTTTTGTAAATTTTTTTGTAAATGCAAATCTGTAGTAATATTCTTCCTAATGCTAGTAAAAGTCAACTAAATAGTGTGTTCTATTTTTATTTTTTTTAACAATAATCTTGAATATAAAAAATCAATTTCGCATAATTTGTATGTGCTGAAATTCCGACTCGTTGATATACATAGCATGCAAAGCGGTTAATTTATTATCGAATATCACAACCGCATAAGAGGTTAACATAATTGAATAAAAGTTTGTCACAACCGAATTAAAAGTTCTTACAACCGAATTGAGGAGATGTTTTGAGCCAATTTAGGGGGCATCACACTCGAATATGGACGTTATCACTATTAAATCAAAAGCTATTTCTATTAAAAGAGTGCAATAAGTTCTCTATACTATTCAATACTGTTTGTCGTCGATCTGTTTATGACAAAACAAAAACAATTATTTCAGTGGTCTAAATACTAATATACTTTAACAATATTTTAACAATATTACATCTAATGTTAACGCAGGTGTAAGAAAAAAGAAAGTGCAATAGCAAAAGAGCCTTCAGCGCAAAAACTATTCTTTTTTTATTTTCCAATGTAACATTTACTAAAGTGTTCATAGAAATCGAACAGGTACCGCGTAACAAAATTGGTGTTAACACATCCCCCGTGATTTCGAACGCTCATTGATTTATTTTATTTATTTTGCTTAATTTAAGAAATTTTAGAGCTTTGGCGATTTTTAATTAATGTTGGAAATCGTTGTCATAATGGGGTTGGCAATATTTTCCGGATTTTCGCGAATTTGGCGGTTTTTAACAGAGTTTTCTCCATTTCTTTTGGTTATAGTGATTATTAGGTAATTTTTAACTTGTTTAAATTTTGGTAATTTTTCGCAAGTTTTTATCAGTTTTCGCATTTTAATAAGAAAGTAGATACATAATAGGTGGCGCAAAAGTAACCTTCCGATGTTTTTTGGCTGTAATTTAAAAAAAAAATGAAAAACTTTGATTCTTCTTGTGGATTATTTTTATTTGGTCTTTTAGTTTTTTTTACATCAAGTCGAGAATATGATGTCATGTAAATGGCCGCCGCCACAGTTGATTGTCATTTGAGCCCTTTTTATGACACTGCGCTTCCATGACATCCTCGGCTACAGCAGCAATATTCTCTGCAGAACGGCTACTCCGGGGTCTGCCACGCCTGGCAGCATCTCGTGTTGTGCCACTCTTTTCGAGGCGAGCGGCTAAACGTCGCAGTGTTTCACCAGTAGACGTTGGACGGCCAGGAAATCTTTGTGCCAAAGTCACCGACCGATTATTGGTCAAATAAATATTCAGCAATATTCCGTGTTCTGGAGCAGTGTAGCGTAACATTGTTTATTCACGTGAATTTCGCATGTGTTTACTACACAAATGTCAAAACAGAACTGAAATTAGGGGCCAATCGCAAAATTTATAGCATTTTCTGATAGGAGGATTACTTTTGCGCCACCTTGTATAACTATCAATATGTCTAAAACGACTTTTTGCGAAAAAGAACTTTTTTATTGTTGAATATGAATCTTTGGGGACTCAGAAACAATATTTATTCCACGAGTTTTTTTTTAAAAATTAGTTGTATTTCAAAATATAACACAGTTGAACCATTTTCGTGGGCTTAAAAATTAAAAAATTAAATTAAAAAAAAAAAAAACTGGAATTTTTTAATTTTTTACAATAAACTGGGTTAGTAGCCTTTCATTTAAGATGAATATTTCATTCGTACACTGAGAGAAAAAAAATTATTATAATAATAGGTGGTAAAGGTAGATTTACGACTTTTTCATTTAAAATGGCACAAAAACGGCCAAAGATTTTTGGCCAAAATTTTCTATTTCTCGTTTAGAACCTTAAAATCTAAAATTCCACCAAGGCGCTTCACGTCACAAAGCTTAGTTTGGACGTTATGAGTTGAGGAAGGTAAAAAAGCTAAAAATTTTGGATTTTTTCCATTTTTCTTGAAGTTTTTTCAATTTTTTTTCCAAACGAAACATTGTACTGCGAAGCGCCTTGGTAGAATTTAAGATTTTAAGGTTCTAAAGAGAAATAGAAAATTTTGGCCAAAAATCTTTAGCCGTTTTTGTGCCATTTTAAATGAAAAAGTCGTAAATCTACCTTTACCACTTATTATTATAATTTTTTTTCTCTCAGTGTACGAATGAAATATTCATCTTAAATGAAAGGCTACTAACCCAGTTTATTGTAAAAAATTAAAAAATTCCAGTTTTTCGGATATTAATAAAATTACAGGAAAAAATTCGTAATCAGTTGAAAAATCAATGACAACAAGAACACCCTATAATTCACATATCATGTAATTGAGGGCCACCCTAATGAGCATTTCAGATAGCCGAATTTATCCCCAAATCAGTACATATAATTTGGTACATATATCTTAAAATTGGAAAAACCACTTTTTTTGACATATTGCTACATATAACTTCACTAAAAATGGTAGAATCTTAATTAATAAAAGCAAATAGGTTAATAATAGGATAAATTAACACAAATGTCTTAAAATATTTTAAAATTTTGTTCAATTAATATTTCTACTTTCTGTAAACTATCCTGTATTATAATATGTATAAATAGTATTACTTTTCACAATTTGTCAAAAATTTTCACTTTAATTTGTATTGATGTTTGTTTGTTATAATTAATATAAAAACTTTCCTGAAGAAGATTTCCAAAGGAAATCGAAATATCGAAAAAACCAAAAAGTTGTATGAAATCTGGAGAGACCTTAAGCTGGAATAATTAGTCGAGAATAGTTACAAAAAAACATAAAACATAAGAAACGGCAAAAAGTCCACAATACTTTGTTTTATAAATGCGAAACCGTTGATTATATTGAGAAACACTTTAGGAATAGATGAAAGGTATTGTAATTTAGAATTTTTCTAAATTTATTCGGACAAGATCGGACTCGTCGTTCTCGAGTAATGATGACACATACAAACAAATGACGCTATTTTAGGTACAAAGTGGTCTCTATGTGATATTTAGGGTGACTGGACACGTTTAGATTGTATTAATATGTTCAAATAAGTTGTTCAGCTTTACCATCGCCACAAATATGCCTAATATTGTGAGTGAAAAACTTTGGAGGTCCTTAAAGTTATGCTGGAAAAAGTGAACAATTTTTTTCAAAAAAAAAAATAAATAAAGGAAATCGATTTTTGTTTACAAATTTTACTTGATGAAGACATTTCGTGGGTACCGCTCAACTCAGTAGTCTTGTCTCTAACCGATACAATTTACTAGAATGTTGATAGACTTTTAAACTACAACAGTGTAATTTATCTTCTACTCGATACTCTTAATCACCACTGCTAATGAAACACTGCTAGGGTCGCCATCTCACCAGTAGATCCCCACCTTACATATAAATATAGCCCCATTATGTATACACTCCGTAAACATAGGATAGCCTCACATAACATTTTAAAGAAAAGTAAAAATTTTGGTGTTTCCTTAATAAGTAGCAAATATGTATTAATGTCGTTGGCAAGAGGATACTCTGTTGTTATATTGACAAAAATTCCAAGTGGGTCATTAAAAGTGAACGGCACTTTCATAATTGTTTTCGTAAAAAGCAGCAATAATTTGAATATTTCAGTGTTAACTTAGATTAGCCTCAGGGCAGAACTTCAAATTATTCTTTGATTGTTACGCGACTTTGAATTAAATTACGTTTAATTGCGGCAGACAAAAGTGCTCTTGTTAAAAAAATAAAGTATGGGGAAAAAACCGTCGCTTAGTTCCACGGAAATCGCAAAAATTGACGCGTATCACGATCAAGGGCTTTCTAACCGCGCTATTGCTAGAAAAATTGGTCGAAGCCCAAAGTTGTAAACAACTATTTCAAAAATCCATCAGAATATGGAACACGGTACAAAGGCAAGACATTCAAAAAGGTTTCACCTCGAGATAGACGCAAAATTCTCCAAATGGCTTCGAATTCAGCTATGAGTTTAAGTAAAACAACGATTCACAATATAATAAAATCCTCGGAGTACCTAAAGTGTCGAAAACTTCAAAAAAAAACCGCCTTTGAAAGCCGCACATAATCAGCAGAGATTGCAATTTGCAAAAGACCATAGGACGTGGATAGTTCAAGAAGGTGTTCAAACGAACGATTGGAAACGAGTAATTTTTTCCGACGAGAAACGTTTTTGTATCGATGGACCCGATGGGTACAATTACTATTTCCACGATATCAGGAAGGAGGAACAATTTTTAAGTCGCCACCATAGCAGAGAGGGTGGCGTAATGGTATGGGGCGCTATAACGTATTATGGTGCAACCAGTTTAGTTTTCATAAATGAGCGAATGACGGGAACGAATTACAAAAACTTACTCCAAACTGCGTTTGTGGAGTTTGTGGACATTTTTGGTCCCCTTCCTTTTATTTTCCAACACGACAACGCCCCTATCCATACCGCTCGTGTAGTAAAGAGCTGGATTCAGGATCAAGGCGTTGAAATATTATCGTGGCCACCATATTCTCCGGACCTGAACATTATCGAAAACGTTTGGGGATGGCTAACACGCACAGTATATGAAGGGGGAAGGCAGTTCTCTACAAAGGAGGAGCTAATGGATGCAATAAAATCGGCCTGGTCTGAAATTTCGTTAAATTACATAAAGTCTCTCTACGATTCTATGAAAACCCGAATTTACGACGGTATTTTAAATAAAGGGGTGAATACAAAATATTAAATACTGTGAAACAATACTAGAATTTAAATAAAAAAGAAATTAGTTAAAACAACAAATCAAATTTGTGTTTTATTTGTTTTAAATGGTGTGAGGCTAATCTAAGTTAACGTTAAAAACCACTCTTTTTGATACCGTTTGCGCAAACACTTGTAAAAGTGCTATTAAGTTAAACTTATGCAATTGGTATTTTCGTCAATTAATAAATAAAATGATGGCATCGTTTTTATATTTTGAAAAAAACTCGTGGTATGCTGAAAATTTCTACAATTATATCCAATATGTATATGAGGCTATCCTATGTTAACGGAGTGTAAATTATTATTATTTATAGTCTAATGTATTAAGTTCATGATTATGTTATCTAAAATACAATTCTTTCTCATTTCAGTTGTGAATCAAAAATACACAGTACAAGTACATGATGAATATGTCATGGCAGGCAACACGGCTGTCCTTAAATGTCAGGTAAGTGAACATAAATTTCATGCGATATAATAAGAATTTAAGTACTGCTATCGTACCACCTGGCTGTTTTATAAAGTATACAGTCATATTAAATTCAGTTGTACTCCGTACATTTAGCTCAATTTTGAATGAAAATTTCAATCAAATCAATGCTCCCTTTTCAGCGTGTTGCAATTTTCACATATTTTTCTCAATTTCAATCTAATTTGAGTTCCCTTCCACATATCCATTTAAAATAATTCAATTATCAGCTCTTTTTCTACACTTTGTACTCATTTGGGATTTATAAACTAATCCCATAGAATTAGCTCAACGTCAACGTCGTTTCATTCTCATTTCCACAACTATTTGCAGGTGCCCAGTTACATGTCAGAGTTTGTCATGGTCACCGCATGGATTCAGGACACTGGAATGCATCTGTATCCTAACACTGACATAGGTGGCAAATACACTGTCCTCTCTAATGGCGAATTGTACATCAACAATGCCGGACCCAATGATGCTTACAAAAGTTATACCTGTCGTACCGTAAATCGATTAACAGGTATGTAAATACCCACATTCTTTGATACATTCGTCCATCTGTCCACACCTACATGTTTTTAAGGACATGAACGTTAAAATAAAAAATATGTAGAAATACGAATAGTAGGTAATTGGTATGGACGATATCATGTCGTAGATGGACATAAAAAGAAAGGTTTTGTTTTGTTTTAGTTTAGAGAAGCGTAAAAACAAAAGCGGAAACAGTTTACAGGTGAATTGAAAAAGTTTGCTGATCCAGGAATTGCACGTTCTTTACTAAGGTAAATAGTTTTTTTGTCTAATTTTCATTTACGTAAAAGGGTAAATTTTCTGTGAATTCCATTGATGTTTAAACATTTATTCGTTTGAACACAGAAAGTATAGTCAGTGTTATTAGGCTGAATATACAATTGGAAAATTTGTTATCTGTTTAGCACGATGGTCTTTAAAGCTACCATCAAGCCCATACCTGCAGAAACTTTTGGTTAAGACAACCGTCTTAGGCGTAACTGGGTTTAGAGGTTCTCCCACTCGAATTTAGCTACCATCAAGCCAACACTTGCAGAAAATGTTGGTTAAGAAAACCGTCTTAGACGAAACCTGTGTTTAGAGGTTGTCACACCCGAATTTAGAGGTTGTCACAAGCGAATTAGAGGTTGTCTTAACCGAATTGGAGGTTGTCATAACCGAATTAGAGGTTGCTACACTCAAGTTTAGAGGTTGCCACAACCGTATTAGAGGTTGTCTTAACCGAATTGGAGGTTGTCACAACATAATTTATAGATTATTGCAAACGAATTTAGGGGATACCACAACTTAATCAAACTTTTGTTGAGGTCTTAGCTACCGAAGTTGAGTTTTAAATGAGAATATCCCAACCGATTTTTTTTTATTAAATAAGAACAAGTTTAGTGGGAATTTTTTAATATTTTTGTGATAATTGAATTTCCTATATGGGGTAATTTTTAGATATTCTTTTAAAGGGTTTTTCAACAGAGACGCTACAAAAGTAAATCGATAGGGACAGCAAACGACGCCATATTTTTCCCCGCTCTTTTGGCATTTCTCTTCAGTAAGGTTTGCCATTTCATCATGGAAAGGTATACGAGCCAACAACGAGTCGAAATTATTAAAATTTACTACCGAAATTTGGAGTCAGTGGCCTCAACTTCAGTGGCCTCAATCATCTTCGGCGATGAGGCTCATTTCTGGTTGAATGGCTTCGTCAATAAGCAAAATATGCGTTATTAGTCAGACAGCAATCCACACGTAATCCATGAGTCATCATTGCATCCCGAAAAAATTACGATTTGGTGCCGTTTATCGGCCGGCGGCGTCATTGGGCCGTACTTCTTCCGTGATGATCAAAACCGGCACATTACTGTGAATGCGAATCGCTACCGTTCAATGATAACCGAACATTTTTGGCCCCAATTGGATAATATGGACTTGGAGGATATGTGGTTCCAACAGGACGACGCCACAAGCCACACAGCAATCAATTTATTGGAAACCAAGTTTGGTGAACGTGTTACCTCACGAAATGGCCCAGTCGATTGGCCGCCTCGGTCGTGCGATTTGATGCCGTCTATGGTCTATGCCAACAAGCCAGCGACGATTGATGAACTTCGTACGAATATCGAACGTGAAATTGCAGTAGTATCGGCCGATTTATGCTTGAAAACCGTCGAAAATTGGGTTCAGCGTCTGGACTTCTGCAAGCGAGCCCGTGGTGGCCGTGCAAAAGGAATCGAGTTCCATACATAATGGCATCGAACGTACTTTTACAGGAATAAAGAATTTCATTGGTCTCTAGAACCGGGTTTGTTTTATTTAGAAAAACTTTGGTAGCGCTCTTATTGAAAAACCCGTTATATTGGTTTATCGGAAGGATATCAAATTAATTTTTAATGAGGCTTCGGACTGTTTATGAAGCACAGGCCCAATTATGATGTATTGCATCCATCAATTTAGGTTGTACACCCAATCATTCGACCGCTCTATATGAAGATGATGTTATATTACCTTATCTTTGGAGTGTATATCCACACATCTCAAAACACCGACCGTGAGACCCTGTGCTTTTACTGACCTGACCTGTGACCTGTGCTTGTACTGCACCTTGATATATATGCGAATTATCTAACAAATAACACGTTTTAACTTAAAATCCGTAATTACAATATTTTTACTTACATTTCGTAATAAATACCAATATTTTTTAGCCAAATCGCGATAGCAACAATTTGCCGGTGCTTCTATTTTTTAATATAATAATTTTAATATAATAATTGACTTCACCAGTGACAAAGAAGTGACATGTCAGAGTCACTGCTGACTCCGATCCGCTCCCATACAAAAAACGTCATGACACCCCCTCAATTGTCATCACCAACTGACATGGTTCTAAGGAAATACTACTGACAATATCTTCAACACAAAATTTTCAACTGGGATAGGTTGTGATTTTTTTTGTAACATATATAGGACACGTATATAGGATACAAAAGAAACGCATTCCACTGAAACATACATGACTAGGCAGCACTTTAATCTGAGGAATTTTTTTAATCTATATTCCTGTTAGAATTCATTTGTAAACAAAATTGAAATAAATACAAATTTTAAATATTTGTTGACATACATGTATGCGTTTTGGACTTACATACATATTTAAGTTTATGAGAAATCTATTTACATACACAGTCGGATAAGTCTGGTAAAACCCATTGGCGCCTTTGATTTGGCGAAGCTCTGAAAAGCACTAGCCCCATTTGGAGCATGTCAAGTTTTAGGCTAGGAGGATTCAGCCGAAGTATTCGGCCGAAAATCCTACAGCAATAGCAACCATTTTCTTGTGACCCAACCTCACTATCGTTTGCGAAGCTTGATATGCCTAATAGAATCTAAAGCAATTATTTCTCAATTCAAGAAACACATTTACTTTTTTTATCTTATATTAAATTTGTACTTCCCATTTCTTTGAGATAGGAGTATTTTCTAAATGGATGTGTTTCTATAGGAAAAAGTGTTTTCGGGAACACTATTCGCAATTTTGTATGGCGCCTGCCCTACTGAAACGTTGCATCTGAATGAGTTGGATGTTCAAAAAGGAGCGTCACTCTTATTTGGGTGAACCACTGCAGAGTATTAAGGTGCAGTTGTCCAACTCTACCACCGATATACTCCTTTTTGGCTCACTTTCTTGACATGAAATATATTAAGAATTGGATAATAGGAGCAGTTTGATGAAGGAAATCATCTTGTATAAAAGTGATATCCGACAAGTTTGTTGGTTTTGTGTGGCTATTTAGGGTCCATGTTAAACGCCGTTACTGTCATTGGTAATAAGATTTCTTTGAACACATTAGTAAATGTTACATTGGAAAATAAAAAAAAACAATACGAGTAGTTTTTGTGCTCAAGGCTCTTTTGCTATTGCTCTCAATTTGTTCTTACATCTGCTTTAACATTAGATGTAATATTGTTAAAATAAATAAAGCAGAATTTTGCTCAACTGAAATAACTGTTTTTGTTTTGTCATAAACAGAGCGACGACAAAAAGTATTGAATAGTATCATGGTACAAACAACTGCTGGAAGCACTAGCCCAGCTGATTTGAACTTTTTTCTGGAGTAAGTTTTTCTCTTATGTCAAAGTTTGTTTATTTTTGTTTATCTACAACTGCCGATCGCTTACAATTGCTGTTTTTAAAATGTTTTCTCCGTAAAAATCACATAGAAACGTCTGCATATTCATACTTAAACACTTTCAAAATATCAAATAAAACACACGCATTTTGTAAATGGCACTTTTTCCAATTGTCTGTAAAATTTCATTATTTTTCAATCAGCTGAGTTGACACAATGCAGGCACTGAGCAAAAACAAAATGCCTGTTGTTTTTGGCTTATAATATTTATTGTCGTACTACATTTACCAATATATTTCTACCATCAATAGTATAGAGAACTTATTGCACTCTTTTTCCGCTCTCATATAGAAAGTCGGAGTAAAAGAGCATAAACGAGTCTTATTATCTTATTCTTCAATATATATTTCAATATAAACGCACCATTTCGACAATGTTATTACATAAAACAATACAAAAAGCATAAATGTTGCAAAAGGTATGAATGTTTCACATCAAAATTATGAATGTACCAAGTTATCACAAAAAGAGAGTAATACGTTTTGAATCATTCGCCAGATGTCGCCCGTGATTTTGAGTCATATGATTCGTTGCGTGAGTTCTCTATACTATTCAATACTCTTTGGCGACGGCGACCTAATTGTTCGCCGCCGCTACATCAATACCATCATATTTATATTCAGGCAGAGAGTGTTTTTGTGCAACAACATGTGTTGTTTACAAGTGTTCACTTTGATAGATTGCCCTACCCTTGCCTGTAGATGTTAACACATCAAAAAGAATTTTTAACCCCACTTTTTTGAAAAAATTTACTTTTTTGAAAAAAATTTTTTGGTAGGCTCTGATAATAGACAAAACCTTAACCTTTTTTTTAAGATTTAATATTTACCAATAACCATGTTTGTGTTATGCAGCCTTTGCGTGGGTGGCCATCGGCCGTGCTGAGGGGGTTTTTCCTCCGCGGTGGGTCCAACACCGCCTAGTATATTTATGTTATAAAGCTTTAAAGGTAATCGAGTGATTTTTCTAAAATAGTTTTTTAATTTTTACTTTATTCCGCAAAATGTATTCCAAAACTTTTAAAGTAAACATCTGCGGTATTTTAGGGGTTCATATGTAGTATTACAACTTGCAAAAAAAGTATTGTCTACTATCGGTGTCTAGGGTAGGGTTTTTTTGAATATAGTACTTTTAACAAAAAGTGAGGTTAAAAAACTTTTTTTTTAAATACCCCCAATGGGTTAATTTAAGGAAATATATTTTCACAAGGGATTTAAAGACTATAAAAATACCTTTTTATAAAAATATCCATTTGAACAATATCGGGTTATAAATTCTTGAGATATGACCGTTTACATATATGGTGTCCCATCCCATGAAGGGATTGAGGAGAGCTTCTAACAATCAGTGAGATGTGCGCTTTCTAGTTTTTACACTCACTGATTGCGACCTACAGTTTTATACCGGTTCGAAACGGTATTTTGTGAAGCTTTTCCATGGCTCAGTACTCGATAGTGTCGCCATCACTCAGCGAGGTGAACGTCGTCGAAAGCAATGTAAGATGGTCTGAGCAGGGATCGAACCCACGTTCTCATGTACAAGAGCCGCGCACACTAACCATTTCACCACCGACGGCCACTGATTATATACTAAGTTTTAAAGGTCTATATCTCAAGAAGTTGGGCAGAGCGGAAAGAAAACACAATTTTTTGAATTCAGCGCAGCAAACTCTGTCGGTGTTTAAATTTTGCTGAAGATCAAAAAATTGCTCTTAAAGTAAATGAATGCAAATTTTAATATTTCATTAATTATTTTTTTTATTTATTAATTGTCATATCATTTATTAATTGAGCAGACACTGCTCAATCCAAAGTGTTAACTTGGTAACCTTTTGACGTAGAATACGTCTTACCTTACGGTATGAGGAGTCATGTCAGGTTTTTATTGTTGTAATCTTTATTTCATTGAATTTGAGGAAACGGCTAGATGAATTTTTTTAAAATTTTTTTTGTAGGTAAACGAAGATGTTATCTTTCGTTTGATATACATTTCATATTGGTTGATATATTTCTAGTATTTTAATTTCTCAAATGAAAATTGTTTAAACACATACGCTCAAACATATGTGTGGTGTTTGGTTGAGTGTTTTTGGTTGCTCAACATTGCTTAGGAACATGTATCTAGTAAAAAGTGAAACGAACAGCAAGCTAATGTTGCTTGGCAACATGTATCTAGTAAAAAGTGAAACAAACAGTAAGCTAACGTAATAAAGCTTTTTTGCGAAAGCTTCAATAAAGCTGTTGTAACATTAATTTTGAATTGTTGTAATTTTTGAATTGCAATAAAAATATTAATTAAAATACATAAATTAAATTAAGTTTCAAAAAATTGAACATAATATTTTTTTTTAAACGGACTTGAATCAAATGCCGTTGGTAAATATAAAAATTACAGCAGACAGTTGTCCGAGGCCTTCGGCCACGGACTGTCCCTGCAGGCTGTGTCAGAGACACGGCCATTAAGTTTAACGTAGAATACGCCATCCGATAAGACAGAAAACATATATAACAATAAATGATAAATAATATAAGCAAATGAATTTATTGTTATATATGTTTTCTGTCTTATCGGATGGCGTATTCTACGTTAAACTTAATGGCCGTGTCTCTGACACAGCCTGCAGGGACAGTCCGTGGCCGAAGGCCTCGGACAACTGTCTGCTGTAATTTTTGTCTTTTGTTAGCTTTTCACTAAATTTTTTTTACCACCTATCCCCGAGAAGCTTAAGGTTAATTCCACGCGAAGCTTGACATTGAGACCACTTTTAAGTTTTCAATTAATTTAAAATTTTTTAATTTCAATTTATGGAGAACATATCAAACCTCTTGAAAATAAGAAAGTAAATATTGTATGTGCAAAAGTAATTTTGTACTGTTAATTTCTGTTCACTACTTCCTTTGAAACAGAATATCGACTATGATTGTTCAAACTTTTATATTTACTAAAGCAATTAAAGAATGAAAAATATCTTATATAGTCATTTTTTTTTTGAAAATTCACTTACTCCTTTCTGAAATACTCCTTTTTCCGATCGTGTATGCATATTGTGTAGTAGGGTGTACTGAAAATCGCTTTTTTGGAATTTCAAATGTGGGGGGTCTCAAACGACGCGTATGATTGAGGTGATTAGGGGAGTGTAAAACTTTTTTTATACGAGGGTACTTATAGTCCCCTACTGGCCGTTGAATTTTCGGTTGCTAGTACATTTCAAAAAAAAAATATTTTTTGGACAATATGGGGCTCAAACGACGTGTTATGATAAACATACATTAGAAAAAATGTTTTCAAAATTTTGACAGAGCATATTTTTTCACGACGTCATTTTGAAATCTCTATCATGAATATTTTGCCGTCGTCATTTTGCTGTATTTTACATAAATATTCCATCAACTATATAAAATAAATATATTTGTAGGTGATTTTGCGAAACTGAAAGACAAACCTGAGAATGAAATGAAATTTTTTGAAAAATTAGCTATTTAATCGACAATTTATGAAAAATACAGCAAATTGGGGAAAGACAAAATATACATAATAAAGATTCAAAATGACGTCGTGAAAAAAAATGCTCTGTCAAAATTTTGAAAATATTTTTTCTATACATCTTCATCATGATACGTTTTTGAGCCCATATTGTCAAAAACAAAATTATTTTTTTTTTAGAAAATGTACTAGGAATTGAAACTTGAACGGCCGGTACGGGACTAAGAGTACCCTCGTATAAAAAAATTTGACGTTTCAGTAATCACCTCTTCATTGCGAGTCGTTTGAGACCCCCCCACTCAAAAAAAGTTTTCAGGAGACCCTAATGAACCGGATAGCATTTGTATGGGAAAAAGTATATAAGTTACAAAACAAGGCTACAAAATGAATGAAATACAATTAGTAAAAAATAAAAACAAAGAGTATAATAAAAAACGATAAATAAAAGATGAATTGTAAAAATGTTTAAAATATAAAAATAATGAAAAAATATATATACATACATATATAATTTGAATGAACGAATTTTTGACATCAGGGGCGTTTTTTTTCGTAACCTACATAAGTCCGTCGGTGGTGCATAGGTTAGTGTGCACGCCTCTTGTACAGGAGATCCTGGGTTCGACTCCTGCTCCGACCACCTTAAAATTTCTTTCGACGACGGTCACCTCACTTAGTGATGGCGACACTATCGAGTACTTAGCCATGAAAAAGCTTCTCAAAATACCGTTCGGAATCGGTGTAAAACTGTAGGTCCCAATCAGTGAGTATAAAACTATAAAGCGCACAGCTCCACTGGTTGTGAGAATTCCTTCATGGGATGTAATGGGAAACCATTTATTATTTATTTACATAAGTTAACACCAACTGTTGCGAAAAAAAACTCATAGACGTTGAGTATAATCAACTTGGCTTCATCCGATAATTCTTCCTTTGTATTTGTCAATTCGTTAATTTTAAAGTCAAACACAAAACAAAATTTTAAAAAATGCAATGTAATAACGGGTTTTTCAATAAGAGCGCTACAAAAGTTTTTTTTAAATAAAACAAAACCTGTTTTAGATACCAATGAAATTCTTTATTCCTGTGAAAGTACGTTCGATGCTCGAACGATGCTTCCTCGATTTCGTTTGCATGGGCACCACGGGCACGCTTGCAGAAGTCCAGACGCTGAACCCAATTTTCGACGGTTTTCAAGCATAAATCGGCCGATACTGCTGCAATTTCACGTTCGATATTCGTGCGAAGTTGATCAATCGTCGCTGGCTTGTTGGCATAGACCATAGACTTGACGTAGCCCCACAGGAAATAATCTAACGGCGTCAAATCGCTCGACCGAGGCGGCCAATCGACTGGGCCATTTCGTGAGATAACACGTTCACCAAACTTGGTTTCCAATAAATTGATTGTGGCATTCGGTGTGTGGCTTCTGGCGCCGGCCCATAAACCGCACCAAACCGTAATTTTTTCGGGATGCAATGATGACTCATGTTCTACGTGTGGATTGCTGTCTGACCAATAACCCATATTTTGCTTATTGACGAAGCCATTCAGCCAGAAATGAGCCTCATCGCTGAAGATGATTTTCCGATGAAAATCCGAATCATTTTCAAGTTGTTGCTCAGCCCAATTCACGAACATACGACGCTTATGGTGGTCAAGCGGCTTCAGTTCTTGCGTCAATTTGATCTTGTAAGGATGTAGGCCAAGATCTTTTCGCAAAATTCGCCACAACGACGTCACAGAGATGCCCAACGCTTGAGAACGACGTGTGAGAGACGCATTTGGGCTTTCTTGAACTGAAGCCTCAGCGGCAGCAATATTCTCGACACTACGGGCAATTCGTTGTCTCACTGGCAAGGGAACATTTTGTACTGTGCCTGTGGATTCAAATTTTTCCACTAGACGCTCAATTATTGATCTGGTAGGACGATTATGACGACCATAAATTGGACGTAGCGCTCTTAAAGTTGAGACCACTGACTCCAAATTTCGGTAGTAAATTTTAATAATTTCGACTCGTTGTTGGCTCGTATATCTTTCCATGATGAAATGGCAAACCTTACTGAAGAGAAATTTCAAAAGAGCGGGGAAAAATATGGCATCGTTTGCTGTCTCTATCGGTTTACTTTTATAGCGTCTCTGTTGAAAACCCCTTTATATGAGGTGGTTATACTACATTCATATTGCCGCAGCATTTTCTCACTTGGTTAGTAGCAGTGAATTATTGTACTAAAAAACAGATGTTTTGGTAAACGAAATCTCCAAACACGAGATTTCGATTGCAATGTTTCAGGACTTTAATGCCACATTGGGGTATCATGCGCTCGATCGCCACGAGAAAAAACAAAAAATCCAGGCATCCCCGAGCAAGACCCGTGCATTTGTTTATATGCATTTTCGTACGCCCTTTTTCGACTCAAATTAGCACAGAAGTAAGGTAAATGGTTCCAAGTGATGAACGAGGATCGGTGTCCTCATTTATTCGCCATAATTTGCACGAAAAGTACGTACAATTCAGCATAACGTACAAAAAAATAAATAAAGTGTATGCAAATAGTACATAAAGTGTACAAAAAACTGCACAAAGGTACCAAAACGTGCACAAAGTCTATCAAAAAAGAATACAAAGATCATCAAGCAGACAGAACCGACGGCGTTCTTGCGAATCGAGTCATGGGAGAATATCGGTGAAAGTATCTGTTTGTGAATCGAGCTATTCGTCGGCTTTCTTCTTCACTTGACTTCCTTTTGGGTTTGCTTTTGTTGTTGTTTGTGTCCAGTATTGTCTTGGAATTCTGCTTGTGGCAGAAAAAAAAATCAATAATATTTTATACTTTTTAAATATTTTGTTAAAAAAAGTAACTACCCCTTATATTTACATCATAATTTTCGAAACGTCGTGCAAATATAAGAAATGGAATGACATACATACATTTTATATTTTTCATACAATAAAGTCGAACTTGGTAACACTTTTATCGGAGTTATTCTCAACTTGTAAAATTAACCATGTTAACGTGCAAGTTTACATTTTGTATGACTTAACGTGTATACATAAGTTACGAAAAACGCCCCTATCAAAAAGTAATATTAATACATCAGATAAAATTCGAATGTGTAAAGAAATAGTACATTTTGTTCGAATAATAACTTTTTGAAAATATGTGCAATGAGAGTATTTCAGAGTCGAACAGAGTTTATAAAAAAATGACGTTCTGATACTAGTTAGCGTCGTACGAGAGGGATTAGTGTAATTCGGTGGCGCGTCATAACGCCCATGGATATAACGCCTAATGTCCATGGGCGTTATGACGCGTCACACTTAAAATGGACATAAAGCCCATGGGCGTTATGTCGCACCTAAAATGGACATAAAGCCTAAATGGACATAAAGGCTTTGTGTCACACCGGTCATGGACTGTATGTCCATCTTAGGTGTGACATAACGTCCACGGACTTTATGGCCTTTTACGGAGTTTCGTAGACCATATTTACAAAGTTGTGGACGTTATGTCGCACCTAACGCCCACGGGCTTTTGTCACACCGGTCATGGGCTTTATGTCCATAATGCCCATGGGCTTTTATGTCCATGGGCGTTATGACGCGTCACCGTTTAGTATATATTATTTTGTGTAGAACTATGAGGGTCCTTATTTCAATGAGGTCGTCGAGACAAACACCATATAATTTCTTACTGAAGTTAGATATTCTCTCAAAACTTTTAATTCTGTATAAATATCTTAATTTACCGTTGGCATTAAATAGGTGTTTGCCAGTAGTTCTCGGATGTGTTACGGAGTGTATGATTGTGTTCTATACAACGATCTAAGCATACCAAAGGTATTACCAGTTGCTTTCGTTGTGTAGTCTTTCCAAGTCAGAATATTATTAAAAATTATACCAAGGTTTTTAACTTTGTCTACGATATGTATCTCCTCGGTATTAAGTAAGATTGATAAATTCTCTGAATAGTTATGTTTTTTCTAGATATAATAAGGCGTCTAGACTTAGATAGATTTAACGTAAGGCTGTTGTTTGCCGCCCAGGTAGATACTTTATCTAAATCGTGGGTAATTTACCGCACTCCTTCGTCTAAATTGCTCTGGCTAGTACCCAGAATAGTTGTACGTCATCAGCGTAGATATGAATATTGCAATGCGATAGGGATTCGGGTAAATCATTGATGTATACACTGAAAAGTAGCGGACCGAGAATAGATCTATGTGCCACCTCTCTATTGACTTCTTAAGGATTTGAAAGTGTGTTTTCAAAGGCTACAGACTGCAATCGATTACTAAGATATGTTGAAATTAGTCGTGTGGATGTGTTTGAGAAGTGAAATAAATTTCGTAGTTTATAACATAGTATATTATGATTGACCCAGTAAAATGCATTAGAATGATCAAGACGTGTCAGAATATAAATTTCTTTATCATCAGTACTATGTCGTAGTTCTTCAGAAACATCAATGAGTGCTGTAATACAACTATGTTTTGCTCTAAATCCGGATTGTTTGGTAGAGAGTAATAATTTTTCATTAAAATATGTATTAATTTGATGATGTAGGATTTTCCCAAAAGCTTTCGATAGGTAGGAAATCAGCGCAATTGGACGATACTCGTATTTTTGTCTTTGGAATAGGAATAATTTTGGCATGTTTCCATACTGCAGGGAAAACGCTTTTAGTTATGATGGTATTAAATATGTTAGTGATAAAGGAGATAAGTCTTGGCAAAAGTAATTTTAAAAATTTTGGATGCACTTTGTCCATAACAACTGCGTTAGAACGAATAACTAAACAACACGCCATAACGTCTGTTGCTGTAACACAAATAATATTAAATGTTGATTGATTAAATTCCGGTAGAAACACGTTGGCAGGATCAGTCCCTGATGAAATCGGCATTATAGGTGGATTTGGAGTAGAAAACGGATGTGATGAAAGACAATTCACAGGCGAAGTGATTGTCGAAATTGCTATGATTCAGTATCAGGAGCATTTGTTTTAAAATTTACAAAGTTGTTGTTCAGTTCGTTAACATCAACGTTAACGTCTTGATGAACCGATTTTCCAATGCCAATCTTCCTGATAACATGAAATTTTTTCTTTGAGCCAACAGCAGTTCTAAATTCGTTACCAAATTGCAGTATTTTATTTGCAAATATAGCATAGTTTACAGCCTTTCGAGCATTCTTAAATTCGATATATAGATGCGAAGTTTTGAATGTTTTCCATCTGGCATGGTATTGATCACGGATATTTATGAGTACTTTAATGTCTGAGTTAAACCAGCAGGGATCGGTGACTCTGTCCTGAAATTTATGTAGCGGAGCAAGAGTGTGAAATAGATTATTTACATTGCTGTTTAGGAATTTAATTTGGTCATCTGCAGACTAGGTACGGTACATCAAATTCCAATCAATTCGACTGCAAGTAAATTGTAATCGGTTTTACGGAAATCGTAATAGTATCGTTCTTTACTTTCTCAGGTATTTTTGAATGCGTACGATAAACAAATTAAATCGTGTTTGGGCAAACATGAAGCCGATAATTGATCGTAGATTAGTACTTTATTTGTATCCGATACAAAGAAAATGTCAAGAAGGGTAGCAGTTGTGGAGGAAAAATATGTTGGACTAGTGTTGTTAACGCTGTACAAACCAACAGACATAAATGCATCTGTAAGGCCTGATTCTTTAAGATGGTTCGAGTTTAGATCACCGGCAATAATAATGTTGTTGTATTATGAGGATCAGATGATTTGTGATCCTTCATTTTACCTAGTACCGCCTCGATCTCTGCTAACGACGGAGGTTCCGTTGAAATATCCCTTCTCGGATTGCAACGTGAGTATGCTGCCGCGGAGGTATACTAATCTTCATCATCCGGAAGTCTAGACTAGATCGTAAAGAATTCACGGCATCGCTCCACTTGCTGATTTGGTGATGATATCTCCGTGCCATCAATAGCTTTTGACGATGCAGTACTTCTGATGTTGTTGCCGGCCAGATTTTTTTTATTGAAGAGCACATAATACGGAGGTTAGCTGTATTCGCAGCGTTTTCGTTTTCCTCCGCTATATTGTTCAGATAATTGCCACTCTACGGGCTGATTGCCAATAGTCGGACTTTAACAGCCAAAGTCACGATGTCGAACGTTAACATTCGCTTTCTTTCTATGCGACACACAACTGATTTGGGAGCCACTAGCAAGCGATAGAAAACATACAATTCAGTATAAAATCGGACCCCACTTACACCCTCTCCAACAAAACCCAAGCGAACGAAGCCAGCCAGTCAGTCACTTTCGTTTCAGAAAGCGAGTAACTATCTTTCGACTTGTCGTTCGCGTAGTTTTACGCGTGTTTGTGTGGTAGTTGTTCAAAGCAATAACATAAAGTTGACGTTTGCCATTTAATTTCGGAGCGAGAGAGAAGACTACCAGGATCCAGTGTCTACGGGTGCCGCAAAGTTGGCGTTTTTCTGCTGAAATGGAAATATATTTTAATTATAAATTTATTATAATGACTTTATATTACGTCTATTGTGTTTCTTCCATTGAATTGTATATAAATTGTTTTTGTTTCAAGCTTCTATTTGATTTCCAGCTATGCGACAACCAAAAGACAAGTGACTGGTTTGATATGGATGGGGCCTGCAGACGGTCTGTATTGTAATTTACAATTTTTGCCTCTAATACCAGTGACCACGTTTAGTTTTGACGTCCAGAACAAGTACATGGTCAATTTGATTGAAGTTTTGCCCACCAGGAGATTCCCTTGGATGTATATTTGTGAATATTTCCATGGCGTAATTTCGTTCCGCTGATAAACAGTTGATGGCGAGTACAGATACCTATGAGCTTGTCGACTTTGCCATTTCTCACAGTTCCGAGTCCATGTCTTTCCATCACTTCCTGAAAGTTGTTGTTGTCGTTACCATAATTCATTAACTGATTCAACTTAATTTAATTGTAAACTTAATTAAATTCAATTTAAATGTTAATTAAATCTAATTTTAATCATAAATATTTCCAATTTAGTTGTTTTAGATCCTCGTTATGTTTAAAGTTGTAATCTCCTTTAAGGCTGTAAGAGATCATGTTTTCTCCGGTTAGTGAAAAAAATGTAAATGCCGCGGGTGGGATTCGAACTCACATTCGCTGGACGATCGTTTCGATGTTGGTGAAGCATCATCTTCAGCAGCGTCTAGCTCGTTAAGCCACTGCGGTGTGTATTTACACAAGTCACTAACGGAAGATATTCACCGATATTTCCATTTATCTTTTTTTTCTTTTCTTCAATATGTAGTAAAACACTTAAAATTGTACTCGTACCAAATTATACCCCCATACTTTATATAAGAAGTAATTCGTTTTATATGGGCTGAAGAAAAACATTAATAAATAAACAAGTCAATCCTCTGTAAATTGTTCAATGTATCCATTCGCAACAGCATAATTAGTAACAACTTGATTTAACTGGTTTCGAAACACTTTCGTTATTTTAAAATTTGCTGATTAAACTGCACTGCAACATCAAATCCTTTTCTCTATGTCTGTTATTACTTTGAAAATGAATTTGATTTTTCAGGAAAATGTTAAAGGCTCAAATGAATAGACACTTTCTGACAGCTCTATCATCTGCTTATAACCCAGCCCATATTCCGGGTCGTACTACCATGTACGTAATTTAGCCAGAATGCTTGGTCATTACTGCTGCTCTGTGATTATGGGTTTACCTTGAATGCAGAGGATATCATACATTATGGTGAATGTTCAAGTGGCAAGTGCAGCATAAATTTAAATATGTGCGCCGGTCAGTTCGTCTGTGAACAGGTGAGTGTGGGTGTTTGTACAGACGTATATGTGTCGAAACATCCCAGTAACGAAAATATCCAGTTTGAAGGCCTCTTCAGAGGCCTTCTTTAGCAGACATTAGTACTGCAAGCCACATACCATACTCCTTTTCAAATTACACGGCGTGACATTTGAGAGCTAGTCCTTCACTCTCGCTGCTTAAAGGATACCTTCAATAGTTTCGCTACCGAAGACCTACTGAACTCCTTGTATGGGAAACCTTCAGAAGATCTTCAACAGATTATTTACAGAAATTCTGCAATATAAGACCTACAGAAGGTGTTTGGCGGGTTCTGCTCATAATTTTAAATAACTTTTGTTAGAAACACTTTGAACACTGACTCTTTTTCACAAAATACTTCTAGCTCCGTTGACGATTGCGAAACAATTAAGCAACAACACGTGCAGTCATAATAGTATCAGAGCAAAAGAATTTTGTTTAACGGGATTATAACTGACAACACATGTTGCACATGCTATTTCATTTGCATTTAGAGATCTTCTGTAAAACTCCCAAAAGCAATGAACAAAAAGGCACATAAGAGATCAAACAATAAAGTTTTTTTCCCTTCCTCTACCACAACTACCAACAAGTTTGTCTTTTTCTTTCGTTTTTCAGTTCTGTGTCGCTGATATAAGAACCCGAAATACAATATAAGGACACGATCTAATAACAACGTATTTTGTAAATGAAAAGGTATGACTCCAAGCACTCCTTAATTTAGAAGGAATCTTGGTAGGTGTATACATTCTCAGAGAAGACCTACAGAAGCAGGTTTTTTGAGAAGGCCTAGCCAGTTTCGTTACTGGGATAATACACTTAATGACCTTAATGTCAATGCCTGCATGAGTACAGACATATGGAGAGTTGTTACTGTGTTAATTACCATCAATACTCTACCATTTACAATACTAATAATAGGCGAATTTAGAATTTCATATATCGAGAGGGTGATTGGGAGTGGGATTGGGCCTGTTTGCATCAGGACTGTGCATAATACGAAGGGTGACCCATTATGTTGTCCAATAAACCTGGCATCATGTTGTGTTAACTGGCATAAATGACAGAAAAATGTAGAAAAATGATTAATGAGGCTCTATGTTAATTATAAAGACCAGTATCACATACCCGCAGCCCGCAACCAAAGAGCGCAAAATTGCATCAAGTGACTAAAATTATTAATAATTTTGCAAGGGTAACTAGTTATACTTATAGAAGGCATACAGTAATTAGGAGTACTTTAGGAGAAGTGGTGTTGTGATAATTGCGCGAAGAGGTACAAATCTTAACGTAATATAATATGATAACAATTCGACTAGGCTGTCGTAATACCCATGTTCACTAAGACGTTGTTGTATGATACTTTATACACTTAAACAGCGAACGCCGAAGACTTACAAAGGCGGTCCAAAAATTAGCCGACCTGACGTATAGATGGTGCCAGTACACTGAACGGAAAAGCTTCGACAAAAGAATGAAAATGTTCGTTGTTACAACAACTTTTGTCATCGAAAGTGAGGTAACGTACAGTTTTGTTCCCGCTACGAAAATCTGTCCATCAATGCTGTGGTTGTTGCGGAAGTGAATATGTTTCATTGCAGTAACGAATTTGTTTCATTTCAGCAAGGAATTTATTTCATTGCCGCTATGAATTTCTTTCATTGCTGCTATGATTATGTTTCATTTCTGCAATGATTTTGTTTCACTGTAGCAATGAAGACTTTATAGTGTGTTTGAATCTATTTATTTATTGATATTTAAATATTACTTAAATGGAATTATATACTTCGAACAATACTTTTGATGATAAACTCTCCTCTGGAAGAAGATTTTGGTAATTAAGAGTTTGTGTGTCAATGTGGTCATCGTATTCTGGCCCTACAATTGAAAACAAATATATGGTGGTACTATTAAGAACTTACCATGGACATAAGCTCCAGTATCATTACGGTTTTCATCACATTGAATGTAACAGGATATAAGATCCCGGTGCAGTACTTCTTTTAACCACGCCATATGTATTCTTCAAATCATAATTTGTTATTGTGTTGAATTCTCTTAATTCAATTCTAGCACCAATTTTCGTCGCCGTACAGCCAGCGATCGATCTATGAACATTTTCTACATCTGATCAATTTGGTTTATGTTAATCAAATTGTATAGTTTTTATTTTAGTTTGTTTAAATTTACTTGAACCACTTTAAGGCTGTTTTTTATTCCCTTAAGCTATCGCCACTTATGACTTTCCAATTAAAACGATCCACACTTAATACCACGCAATGTGGCAACATTTGCTGCAATGGGTGAAAATATTGCAATACGGCAACACGTTTGTAGCCAGTGCCAACAAACACATGGTAGCAGTAGATGTTGTTGTAATTGTAAGCAGCAAAAACAGACATTTTATTTTCGTTCATTCATTTCAGTTGTCAAACTCTACACAGATATATAACAACAATACAAGAATACAACAAAGGATAAAAACAAAATACATACGATTTTGACAAGTGAAACGAAAAATGACATGGACAAAATGTCATCACCTGTTTTAACGGATATACCTGGTAGATAGTATAACATTTACCGAGGGTTGTTGTTAACAACTTATTCCCAATTTTGTTTTCTATCGAAAATAAAAGTATATCCTTCAAACTTCGATTTCTTCTTTGGAGTCTCTCCTTGATAACATTTTCATTCGCAAGAAATGATAACAAAATGTATCTAAGTTAACTTTTTGTTGTCATTTCGAAAAATTGAACATGTGGCAACATTGCCATTGCTCAAGTCGTAATATAAGTGGGAAATTGAAATGCCAATTCACATCGCTTAGCTAAAAAAAGTAACTGGTTTCCCATTACATCCCATGAAGGGACCGGGGAGAACTTCTCACAATCACTGAGCTGTGCGCTTTCTAGTTTTCACTCACTGATTGGGACCTACAGTTTTACACCGATTCCGAACGGTATTTTGAGAAGCTTTTTCATGGCTATATACTCGATAGTGTCGCCGTCACTAAGCGAGGTGACCGTCGTCGAAAGAAATTTTAAGGTGGTTGGAGCAGGGATCGAACCCAGGATCTCCTGTACAAGAGGCGCGCACACTACCCATTGCACCACCGACGGTCACTCGCTTAGCTGTCCCGTACAAATTAAGCTACAATTAACTTTAGCAGGGTAAAAAAAACACACTTTTTGTTTCATCTTCATCTCGGCTTCGACTATCCGCACACTTGTTTTCCGTTTGTTCATCTTTCGTTTTTGCTATTATGTTATCATAAAACCACAAACACTATATATTTTTGTTTCGATTTTTATTGTTTCGTACACACACACACACAAATGTTCACTTTCAACTGCCCACGATTTTGCACATTTTAATGGATTCTCGGGATTGTTTTCGCTATCGATGTGTCACTTTCTTTGCTGTTGTGTTACTCCATGCATTCTTTGTACTCCATTTACAAATGACCATCACGCACTTTAATTCACACAATTTATTGTTCTCAATGGCGAAAGTTAGCTAAATTATTAGAAATTTAATTATAGTTGACCTTTCGTATTATTATGATTTTCAATTTTAGTATCGGCTTGAGGTCATAGGTATGGAAAAAAACGAAGTTGTATAAATTCCCTTTTATCACAATTTATTTAGTTTCCAATATTTCGACCAACTTCGTTGATCATTTTCAACGATCTAATATAAGTAAATGTGGCCGTCGGTGGTGCAATGGGTAGTGTGCGCGCCTCTTGTACTTGAGATCCTGGGTTCGATCCCTGCTCTGACCACCTTAAATTTCTTTCGGCGGCGGTCACCTCGCATAGTGACGGCGAAACTATCGAGTATATAGCCATGAAAAAGCTTCTCAAAATACCGTTCGGAATCGGTGTAAAATTGTAGGTCCCAATCAGTGAGTGAAAACTGGAAAGCGCACAGCTCAGTGATTGTGAGAAGTTCTCCCCGGTCCCTTCATGGGATGTAATGGGAACCATTTATTTATTATAATATAAGAAAAACAAAGATTTTATAAATCATTAGTGAAAGCAGTAAACACAAAATGTTTCTTTCGATTATGTACCATATTGTCTGTTAGATATTAGTGAGTAGGAAATCACAATAATATTTATGCATATAATTACATTGTGAGGTAACAAAAAGTATACGACTAATCTTTGCTACAAGGTTTTGTCAACTAATTTGATTTTTCCGCCTAAATTTGTCAATTCTGTGTCTGTAAACTTGTCCACATTGGTCTGTATCGCGCTTGTAGTTGAGTCTTTTCTCAGATGGAACGTCGTCAATAATATGTAACATTTCCTGAAAGAGACGTCGTGAGTAAAACTTCTCTTCAGTTAGAATTTTCACTTCGTCAAAGTTTGGCCTGTGTCCAATTAACGTACAGTGGGCTGCGAGTACTGTTTTATGTTGTAAAGGTTTATAATGTGTCTTTTGGTCCGATTTATGTGATGAATTTCTCGTCTTCAGTTTATTCATCGTAGTACCAACTTATACCTTCAGGCTTTGATTTCGTACACCACATTTGGCTTGTCATCCGTATCGATTCTCGATTTAGTCCTGCTAAAAAGGTGATTTAGGGTAAATTTAGACTTTGGAGCTAAATGGTATTTCTCCCTCTCCTAAATGTTTGAATGTTTGATTCTTTCCGAGAATCCTCGCACAAAGGTTATAGATTTATACATCTTCTCCGGTCTCGTCATATCCTTTGGTGTTGGTTCTCCTCATTGTCCGCATGAAAACGAAATTCTTGGCCGTATTAATCACAGTCCCTCTAGGATGCTTAAAATAATAATTTATCAGTCGTCGTGACGCTGTAGACTTTTGATACCAGTCAACTTTTAAATTTCCATCTTGTCATATACAGGGTGATCCAGGAAGTTCCGGACAAATTTCTCCAGTGTATTCCTTGGCTCATTTCATGAATAAAAGTCCACTAGGACCATGTCCGAAAATGCAAGGGTGCGAAATGGAAGCGGGTTCAAAATGTTCGGATTGCTGGTCGGAGGGTAGTAGGGTAAAGTTGCTAACTTCTGAGCCAGTGCTCGGATTTTTTTGTTTTTGAGCTTGTTGGAAAGGTCTTTAAGAGGCCTTTGAGAATCAATGAAAGTAGAAAATACAGAGCTTTCGGAAAAAAATGGAAAAAAATTCACATAGATGCAGATGGCAGGTAACTTCTGTTTTTTTCTGTTGAAAGATAGCCATACCTCTTACCTTTCCAAAATGACCTAAACGAAGCCCAGAGGCCTTACCGTTCCGAAGTTATGAGCATTTCTGAAAATTTCAACAAAATAAAATCTTAAACGTGTTAATTTACAAAAACAAATAAATGTCTTGGCGATTTGACATTTTTCTACTTTTTTTATTGCTTCTGAAAGGCCTTTTCTTCCCGAAATGAGCCAAGGAATACGCTGGAAAAATTTTGTCCGGTACTTCCTGAATCACCCTGTATACACGTCTTTGGTGTTTTTAACATAAAACATAAAATTATGAAGAGCCAATTTCATTTTCTAGAATTGTTCAGATACTACAGCTTGGGAGAGAGCAACAACTTTGCATATCCATCGAAATGACCACAACATCAGCTGACATACTCTCAATGGCGAATTTTTTTGCATTTCTTGCTTCGTCTTTTTTTACAACTTGGAGTTTGTAGTCATTTTCATTAACATTACCTTCCTTGTATCCAACGCAAAGATCGCACTGTTCTTTACGTGGCTTAAATATTGAAATGTTTTCTTTATTCAAGATTTCGCAAAATTTATTTATCTTGACTGATTCCTTTTTATGCGTATGTATTTTCGTTTGGAAAACATCTTCTACATAAACCTTTTTGGTATTAACCGTGCAATAATGGCTTGGGACTTTCGGAATATATTTTAGCCACACGTGTACAGAATCAGATTTGATCACCGAAACACATTTCTTAGAAGGCCCGACTTGTCGGTTTTTAGGATTTATCCAAGGTGTGCGAAGTTAGCCCCCCATTTTTAGAAATAAATATTTTTGAAGATTGTTCTGAATTGTTCTAGGATTGTTCTACAATGTTCCAAAACGATGATTTTCTAAAATATAATTTGTACCGGTAAATCGAAAAAAACCAATATTAAACTTTGCACCCCATTTTTGGAAAAACGAAATTTTTGCGGTTGTTCTGGGTTGTTCTAGTTGTTCTAAACATTGTTCCAAAACGATGATTTTCTAAAATATAATTTGTACCGGTAAATCGGAAAAAAACCAATTTTAAAGTTGCACCCCATTTTTGTAAAAAAAATTTTTTGCGGTTGTTCTAGGTTGTTCCAAACAAATGATTTTCTAAAATATAATTTGTACCGGTAAATCGAAAAAAACCAATTTTAAATTTGGACCCCACTTTCGTAAAAAAAGAAATTTTTGCGGTTGTTCTAGTTGTTCTAAACATTGTTCCAAAACAATGATTTTCTAAAATATAATTTGTACCAGTAAATTGAAAAAAAAACAATTTTAAATTTGCTCCCCACTTTTGTAAAAAATTTTTTTTGCGGTTGTTCTAGTTGTTCTAAACATTGTTCCAAAACAATGATTTTCTAAAATATAATTTGTAAAGGTAAATCGAAAAAAAACCAATTTTAAATTTGCTCCCCACTTTTGAAAAAAAATTTTTTTGCGGTTGTTCTAGTTGTTCTAAACATTGTTCCAAAACAATGATTTTCTAAAATATAATTTGTACCGGTAAATCGAAAAAAACCAATTTTAAATTTGCACTTTTGGAAAAAAAATACATTTTGCGGTTGTTCTAGTTGTTCTAAACATTGTTCCAAAACAATGATTTTTCTAAAATATAATTTGTTCCGGTAAATCGAAAAAAAAACGAATTTTAAATCTTAGAACATAATTTGATATCGCTCGAATAAAAACTTCCAGCCGAGTTTATTCTTAAAGCTGGAATTATGAGTAACGAAAAGCTAGAAAGTGTATACGCAAAGCTTGCTGGGCGGAAGAAATATGGACAGAGACAGGATACAGAAGTTATGAGGCATAGAATTCAATTTACCTTCTACAGAGTACCTGTTTGTCGTTCGTTTTTCCTTTTTGTACATGCCTGTACGACGAAGCGTTACGAAAATTTAGTACGTCATTTTCACGCACAGGGTGTAACAGTGCGCCAACACGGACTGACAAATAAACCGAGTACACATTCAAAGTCATTTAAACCGGCTGACATCGAGAAAGCTGTTGGGGGGCTAACTTCGCACACCTATTTATCCATTTTTGAAAAACATTATGGTCTAAGTCAAATGACGCCAAAAAAATTGTTTACAAACGCAAAACTTTTCACCATTACCAGCTGGTAGATAGCATTCATAGCGATATTGTTTTTTTACTTTTTTTTGTTGTTGGTCGTCGATGAACTGGAGTATCGCTTTGTAAAGTAAATCCTTTAAGATACGCCTTTTTTGCGTCCCATGATGGCATACTCAAAAAGTAACGAAAATCACCTTACCGACAATCGCATCACAAAAAAAGGAGTTTTTGGATTTAATTTCTGATAAATGACGGTATGGTTTCTTTTTCAAACTTCTGGGTTTTAAATGTCCACGCTTTGATTTTCCTAATAAACGCAGTTTCTTTTTGATCCTTCTTTTATTACCATTTGCACCGATATCTTCCCCCATTGTCACACAGGGTTCAGCGATAGTTTCAAGTAATCCAGTTTTTTTCCATTTAAAACCAAAGCAAGATCAGTCTTCATTTTATATCTTCATACAGAGTAGGAATTATAAAAAAATGTTTGCCAATAAGATTTTTATAGAAGATTTTTATAGAATTTAAAATTTGTAAGAATTTGCAAAACAAAACTTCTAACAGAAAAAGAAAATTGTTGATAATAACGTGAAAATTATGTTAACAAATGAAACTAAACGATAATTGGACAATTGTGACGAAATCGGTCATCTCATATTTACTGCCAAAAATTGCTGACAACACTACCGTTACTGATATATCTTGGTAAATACCATATTTTGCAGGTTGCAGAGTGGCATTGCGATAACTATTATTCAATACCCAACACAATTACGATCCTGAGTGATTATGGGGAGTTATAGTGACTACCAACCAATTGTCCGCCCAATATTGTTATGGGGGAATCAAAAAAGGTGCATAGCGAAGTTGTTCATTTGTTATTCCACAAAATATTGATCAGTACAAAATATTCTTAAGATCGGTTGTGGTATACGGAAGATATCTAGCCGGACAGCGGTAAAGCCACCCAACTTTTGTATAGGAAGTACGAAAATGGGGGTGGTACAGTAGTTAGTCTTTAATTTTGTACAAAACTTTGCCGAGTACCGAATTTCATTGAGATCGCTTATAGTTCACGAGAGTTATAATGTCGATCAACCGGTCATCCGCACAACTTTCGTGTTCATTTGACTAAATTTTGTCTAGTACCAAATTTCATAAAGATTGATTCGATTGTGCGGGAGTTATCTTGCCGAATAACCACCCGTTATGTACGGGAATCACCAACATGGGCGTGGCAAAATCACCCTTGCCTTACTTGGTGAGTCGCGTTGATGACATGAAGCCTACAACCTAATTTCATTAAGATCGGAAGTGTTTTACGCGACTTATTGCATGGACAAGCCGGAGGACCACCTAGCTTCTGTATGGGAGGGCGTGGCAACCTCGCCAATTTTCTCCAATTAAATAGATATTTACAGATTAATAAGCAATGTTTGAGTTGAAACTAATCTAAGGCGACCAGATTTTAGAAATGAAAATAGAGGACATTAAAAAAAATATAACAAAAAATTTATTTGAATTCGTAAATACCTTTTTTTTTCATACATATGTATGTATTTTATAGAAAAATTTACATTCTACATATGTAAATATGTAGTTAAAAAAATAACAAATAAACATAAATAAAATTAGTTTAAACTAATAAAGAAACTTAAAAATTCATTGCACTAAATTATTCAAAAGTTCTTATTGTAATATCTAATATAATCAGTTTATGGTTTATTGTACTTTTCAGATTCGTGAACTTTCTTTAAAATATCGTCTCTTGATCCATAGTGTTTTGAAAATTCTATACAGCTTTTATTGGTGTTGCACCTGATAGTAATTATAGCCTCCACACAATTAATCGATATATTGCTTTTCTCTTGGGTCCAAATATCATTAATCAATGAAAACATTCTGTCCACAGCTACATTAGTTCCTGGTAGACTAAAAGCAATTTGAACCAGCTTTAAACTTTCTGTAAATGATATTGATTCTTTTTCAAAGTGAGAAAATATCTCCACCCATCTTTGGTCGAATTCAATGGCATTGTCTTTCCAAAATTCCAGCTTCTCTTCATTACAAAATATGTTTATTTTTCTTATTTCTGCAACTAATTTGCTTTCATTTATTTTATTTTTACCAATTAATATTGTCACCTTTTCCAGACATGAACACACACATTCCAAATCAATTTTTTTTTTTGTCAAGAGGGTCCAACGAAAAATATTTGTTTCCTTCAAAGATTCTGTCCATTCTTCCAAATATTTCACTGAAGTTTCATAAAATTTTTGTATACGTTTTTCAAATTTTTGTCGTAGGTCAGGCTGCGATTCTTCCAATGGCCGTATTTTACTCCGTACAATTAGTGGAATATATAAGTTATTTAATTGAAATTTTATTTGCTCTTTTAATTCATTTAAAATTTCGAAAGCTTCCATTGCGGTTAAAGTTTGTTTTTCTAATTTTAATACAGCAGCTTGAAAAATTGATGCCGGATTGTGAATAAATTCTAAATATATTGGAGATGCTTCATTAGCGAAGAATTTTTGCAATATTTTTGGAACAGAATTTTCGCTTAAGAAATAAGATTTCAATGGTTCGTATAAAGAAATTATTCTTTCAACTGCTTTCATAAGTGCTAACCAACGAGTTGTGGAATACCCAAGTAACTTCTGATATTCGACATCAGTTTCTTCACAGAAAGTTTTTAGTTTTTCTGTTCGAACAGTATAGTTTCGAAAAAATAGATAAATTTGTGGTATTATGACTGCTATATCGATTGGCAGATCATGATTGGCCGTATTAATCGTATTTGAAACTATTTGGGCATTACATCCAATTCCAAAAATGTTGCGTCCCAAAGATGATTTTATTTTACAAAAAATATTTTCTTTACCCCTCCGTTTTAATCCTCCAAAATTAGTATTAGTGTTATCCGCTGATATGCCAACCACTTTATCCTTCAAGTTATTACACTTTATAATTTCCATCATATGGGTTGATATAATTTCGGATGTTTCACCTTTTATTGTCGATAAATTTAAAAGTTTAACTTGTAAACCATATTTTGAATTGAAATATTGAACGGCAATTGGATATAATTTTTCGGCTTTGTGATTGGATGCATCTGATAAAATGGACACAAAATTTAATTATAGCATTAGATTTAGACCGTGCACAAGGAAATTTATTGTCATAAAACGTTTGTATCAAGTTACTGGTACAGTCCCTACTACGAAATGAGTGGTTGTGCATCACTTGATGGTAAGAAAATACCAGTTCATGTAGTGCTAGTTGTTTTGTTTCATTTTGGAAGTCGTGGCTACGTAAAAAACTTGATATCTTCGAAGAGGATGCAGCGGCAGTTTCGCTGGTTTTATGTGTTTTTGTATTATTATGCTGAATAATATCTTGCCTCCCTTTATTTTGAATAGAAAATATTTGTCCACAAATTATGCACTTGACTTTCCAATCAGTATCTGCAGCAACAATGTGTGGAAACCCTTGCTTGTGTTTTTCGTTGAAAGATACTTTTCTTCTCTTTGCATTGGTCATTTCTGGATTAAAATAAAGATATTGGTTTCAATTGTTTTATTAATTTATTATAGATTACTTTGAATAATTAAAAGTTACTGCTTACCGAATAGTTCATTAATATGTATATAATTTTCTATCAAAAAAAAAACTAGCACGCAGAAAAAAACAAAACATAAAAATAGGAAAAAAGCTGAACAACAAAATGTTTACAATATCACAACCCTGTACACATAAAACTTACGGGAAGAAAGTAAGTGTTACCACTTATTTTCAAAATCGAAAACTCAGTAAAAACAATTATTGATCATACTTTTAAAATGAAAGATGACAAAAGATGACTGATTATGAAAAAGAGGACAGATAGAGTACACAAATTTAATAGAGGACAGCGAGTTGAAATAGAGTATTGTCCTCTTAAAAAGAGTACGTATGGTCGCCTTAAACTAATCACATCTACCCGAAAAAGATTTTAGGAGAAACGTGATTTCGTACTAAATGTGCCGTACCAGAAGGGGCGTGGTAAAACCGTCCATTTCCAATGCCAAACAAATCCTGAACAAATAATAGTCACTGACAAAATTTGGCTGTGATCGATAAAGATGTACGGCAGTTATCGTGTTGACCAGCCCGCCAGACAGACATACGGACATGGCTCAATCGTCTTAAAAACGAATTTTGTCTAAAGATACTGAGGGTCTAATATGGCTCCTGCAGTGTGTTAAATTTTTTTCCATATTAAATGATATATGAAACCACCCCCCCCCCCCCCTATCAATATGGGTGAGGGTATAATGAAAATGAGAAACATAAAACCCCTATTTGTTGGCCCCTCACAAACGTTTCAAGGACCACGATTAACGCATATACACTTCGAATGTTAGAACAATATACAGATCCGATGCCGCTATCCAATTGGCATATGTCGTCGAGAATTATAAGGCTGACTACCAAGGAGATGTGATGGACAGGTCCTGGCTGTACAAGGAAGATGAACTATGGCATATACTACAACTGGCATGAGGAAAAGCATGAATTTTTTTGCGGATTTGTTTCAACCCCGTGAGTAAACGTATAGCTACCATCCATATAAAAGCGAAATAAATTAATATATCGCTAATATGTGTACATGAAATTAAAGACACAGACTATGGCACCAAGGACTTGTTCTTTGACATCCTGGAGGACACATACCACCGCTGACCAGGCCATAACATTAAGATTGTTCAGGTGATTTTAACCTTTAAGTCTGCAGGGAAAAGGGGTTTGAATCAACAATTGGCAAATTGTGACATCCATCACTGCCCATAACCGAATGGGACTGATATATTTTACAACGACGAAAAACATGGTTGGTTGTCAGTAGTACGAAATTCCAACATAAAGACTTCCACAAGATTACGTTGATATCCCCCGATTAACAAACGAATAACCAGATTGATCATCTGGTAATTGATGGAAGGCACTCTGCTAGTGTAATGGGTGTACCTGTGGTTCGAGGATCTAACATTGATTCGAGTCCTTACCTGGAAAGATGTATGTGAATATCAAAAATAAAATAAAAATAAAAATAAAAATGTACGGAATCGAACATATAGATAGCTGGACATCGAAAGATGCAATTATCAGAGATATCCACGGCCTACGTAAAGAAGTTCACCAAGATACTGGTACAGAACGCACCCCCGTCTCATGATACTGAAGCGCAGTGGAAGTAAATTTCCCACACTACGACTAATGTTGTAGAGACCGTTATTTGTTATGAAAAACCGTTTAAAGACAAACCGTGGTACGAGTGTGCAAATTGAAACCTACAGAAGGAAGAATGATACCCGTAAATTTTACCGAAAAATACAAACACAAACCAACGAAAATGGATCAGTGCCCCCAATTTTGTAGAAATATGGACGGGATTCTTGCCACAGATGTGCATGGTGTATTGGGAGTACGGTGAGATCACTTCTCCGCTTTACTTGTCCCCGGAGTCCTAAATTTAGATGAGGCTGATGATCATCGTAAAACAATCTGCAACATCTTACTAAACGAATGCATGCCCTACGATTGGAGTCTTTGCATACTGTGTCCTGTATTCATAAAAGGCGTCCCGAGCATATCGTGAAATAAGCCTTCTATCCATAGCAGACAAGGTCCTTTCGAGTGTCCAAGTGTCGAAAGAATAAAGCCGTTTGTTGCAGACGTGATCGGGCCTTATAAGTGTGGCCACGAAAAGCAAATCGACACCAACCACTTCTTTGTAGATTATAGGGCTGCCTTCGATAGCCCGATACGGGTAAACTGTACCAAGATATGTCGGAGCTTGGTATTTCTGCTAAGGTGACACGTCTTCACAGAATGAGTCTGACCGATAAAAAATCCTCAGTAATGATAGGTAAAGATGTCATCGAACCATTTAGTACGTGGCGAGGCCTCAGACAGGGTGACACCATATCATGCGATCTCTTCGAGGAATAAAACTATCAGCAAAAGGAGTTACATGCTGCTCGCGAATGCTAATGATTTAGACATCATTGGGCGAAATCAACGAGAAGTTTCTCCAGTATTTTGGAGAATTGCGAAGGATCCAACAAAAGTCGGGTTGTCAGAAAACGAGGACAAGACAAAATTAATAGTCTCGAGAGGCAAAACATCCACCCGATAGATTAAAAGGGTGCCATCTTTTAAGAAATAAGGAGCCAATTATATCAGAATCTCATTCAACCTGTCTTGCTTTATGGCGCAGAATCCTGGATCATATCACATTCTAACGAGTCTTAGAAGGACAACTGATCCGAAAAATATATGTTCCTATACTGGAAAACTGCGAGTATCGACGACGGATGACTAAGAGCAGTATACTTTGTATCCCGACGTCGACATAGTTATGCGTCTGAAAATAGCTCTAAGCCTAGAAAAGATTACAATGAGCTAGTGCGAAAGGTATTCCAAGACGTATTTCGTGCAAGTGCCTGGTGTTACCGCCTGGATCAGAAAATCAATTGGAGTCAATTGGAGTGAATTGAATTAAGTTGAATTCAATTGAATTGGATTTAATTGTATTTAATTGAATTCAATTGTATTGAACTGAATTGAATTGATTGCATTTAATTGAATTGAATTGAATTGAATTGAATTGAATTGAATTGAATTGAATTGAATTGAATTGGTTTGAATTTAATTAAATTGAATTGAATTTAATTGAATTGAATTGAGTTGAGTTGAATTGAATTGAATTGAATTAAATTGAATTTAATTTAATTTAATTTAACTTAATTTAATTTAATTGCACTGAATTTTTATGAGTTGAATTGAATCGAATTGAACTGAATTCAATTGCATTGAACTAAATTGAACTGAATTGGAGTGAATTGAATTAAGTTGAATTGAATTGAATTGGGTTTAAACGTATTTAATTGAATTGAATTGAATTGAATTGAATTGAATTGAACTAAATTTAATTGCATTGAACTAAATTGAATTGAATTGGATTGAATTGATCTAAGTTGAATTGAATTAAATTGAATTGAATTGAATTGGATTGAATTTAATTAAGTTGAATTGAACTAAATTTAATTGCATTGAACTAAATTGAATTGAATTGGATTGAATTGATCTAAGTTGAATTGAATTAAATTGAATTGAATTGAATTGGATTGAAATGAATTAAATTGAATTAAATGGAATTGAATTTAATTTATTTGTATTGAATTGAATTCAATTGCATTGAATTTACATGAGTTGAATTGAATTGAATTGAACTGAATTGAATTGCATTGAATTAAGTTGAATTGAATTAAATTGGATTGAATTGAATTAAGTTGAATTGAATTGAATTGAATTGGATTGAATTGAATTAAGTTGAATTAAATGGAATTGAATTAAATTAATTTGTTTTGAATTGAATTGAATTGCATTGAATTTATATGAGTTGAATTGAATTGAACTGAATTGAATTGAATTGACTTGCATTGAATTAAATTAAATTGAATTGAGTTCATTTGAATTGAACTGAATTGAATTAAATTGGATTTAATTTAATTGACTTGAATTGAATTGAATTGAATTGAGTTGAATTGAATTGAAATGGATTGAACTGAACTTAATTGAATTGAATTGACTTGCATTTGCATTGAATTAAATTGAATTGAATTGGATTGAATTGAATTAAGTTGAATTTAATTTATCTGTATTGAATTGAATTGAATTGCATTGAATTTATATGAGTTGAATTGAATTGAATTGAGTTGAACTGAATTGAATTGAATTGACTTGCATTGAATTAAATTAAATTGAATTGAGTTCATTTGAATTGAACTGAATTGAATTAAATTGGATTTAATTTAACTGACTTGAATTGAATTGAATAGAATAGAATAGAATAGAATAGAATAGAATAGAATAGAATTGAATTGAATTGAATTGAATTGAATTGAATTGAATTGAATTGAATTGAATTTAATTGAATTGAATTGAATTGAATTGAATTGAATTGAATTGAATTGAATTGAATTGAATTGAATTGAATTGAATTGAATTGAATTGAATTGAATTGAATTGAATTGAATTGAATTGAATTGAATTGAATTGAATTGAATTGAATTGAATTGAATTGAATTGAATTGAATTGAATTGAATTGAATTGAATTGAATTGAATTGAATTGAATTGAATGGAATTGAATTGAACTGAACTGAACTGAATTGAATTGAATTGAACTGAATTTAATTGAATTGAATTGAATTGAATTGAATTGAATTGAATTGAATTGAATTGAATTGAACTGAACTTAACTGAATTGAATTAAATTGAATTGAATTGAATTTAATTTAATTGACTTGAATTGAAATTTATTCAATTGAATTGAACTGAGCTGAATTGGATTGAATTGAATTGAATTGAATTGAATTGAATTGCACTGAACTGAACTGAATTGAATTAAATTGAATTGAATTTAATTGACTTGAATTGAAATTAATTCAATTGAATTGAACTGAGCTGAATTGGATTGAATTGAATTGAATTGAATTGAATTGAATTGAATTGAATTGAATTGAATTGAATGGAATTGAATTGAACTGAACTGAACTGAACTGAACTGAACTGAACTGAACTGAACTGAATTGAATTGAATTGAACTGAATTTAATTGAATTGAATTGAATTGAATTGGATTGAATTGAATTGAATTGAATTGAATTGAATTGAATTGAATTGAATTGAATTGAATTGAATTGAATTGAATTGAATTGAATTGAATTGAATTGAATTGAATTGAATTGAATTGAATTGAATTGAATTGAATTGAATTGAATTGAATTGAATTGAATTGAATTGAACTGAACTTAACTGAATTGAATTAAATTGAATTGAATTGAATTTAATTTAATTGACTTGAATTGAAATTTATTCAATTGAATTGAACTGAGCTGAATTGGATTGAAATGAATTGAATTGAATTGAATTGAATTGAATTGAATTGAATTGAACTGAACTGAATTGAATTGAATTGAATTGAATTGAATTGAATTAAATTGAATTGAATTTAATTTAATTGACTTGAATTGAAATTAATTCAATTGAATTGAACTGAGCTGAATTGGATTGAATTGAATTGAATTGATCAGTTCTTGCCTTCATTGCGAACGGTCGTGTTTCTCAGTTGTGCGCACAAATAACAAGTTCTTTACCAATTCGGTTTCCGCTAAGTGTGAGTGAGAGAAAGAAAGTGATATCGAGATGTCTAATGTGCCTCAGGAAAATCTCTCCTGCGGTCAATGTAAGATGCAACTTACGAAAAAACACATGAAATGCAGCTTATGCAGTGCACGCTACCACTGTTCCCCCTGCTGCTCTGTTCAACAATCAACATATGCTGGAATGAATGCTGATAAAAAAGCTGCATGGAAGTGCCATAAATGTAGAGATCGCAAAATTTCTCCCAACATCAACTACGAAATAATTATAGCTGAAGACTCAAATAGCCAAAAACAAAAACGAAACGAAGATGAAGATAATAATGAGGATGAAGTTTTTGCCGACAACAACAACAAACGCTTTAAAGAACAAATGCACACAAACCCCACTCAAGAGCAAACATTATATACAATGCAACAGCAACAACCTGCTATCAACGCAATACAACAACAACCTATGGTACCAGAAGGGACTGACGTAATGCAAATGATGATGGCACAAATAACTACACAGCTTGCGTCCATCAATACTCAGCTACAAACTCAACAAATCACCCTAAACAAAATAAATGAGAATGTCTCAAACCTCAGTACCCAAGTCGTTGAACTCCAAAATCAAAACAGAGAAAAGGACAAAAGAATGAGTGAAATGGAGACTAAAATAAACAAACTAGAACAGAAAACAATTGAAAAAACTGTAGAAATCAATAATGTAACCAATGATGATCTAAGTGCGACTGAAGTGATATTAAAAATTGCGTCAAGTGTCGAAGTAAATTTAAATGAGAATGATATAGACAGTGCGTATAAAACAAAAAGAAATAATAGAGTGGTTGTGGAATTTTGCTCTCTTCGAAAGAAGAGAGAAATAATGAGCAACTTAAATAGACACAGAGTCGATGCAAAATTAATAAACAAGGACAATAACAACGATGAAAATGAAAATAACAACAAAAAATACATATATATAAACGATCAACTAACTACCCATAACCGTCGTTTGTTATGGTTAAGAAAAAATAAAATACAAGAGGCAAATTGGAAATTTGCTTGGGTACGAAATGGAGAAATACATGCGCGCAAGGTCGAGGGATCCAACATCATCAATATAAATAACGTAAACGATTTGGAATTAATCTGTTAAGTACTAATTGCAATAACAAGTAACGAGAAATACTCTCAACAAAAAACACTCAGAAAAATCATAAGCCTAAAAGATAAAAACTAAAAACGTTTAAAAAAGAAACGAAAATTTACCGAAAATATCTATATAAATAAATATAAAAATTTATCACAAAGAGAAATAGAAAATAAAGAAAAAATGAAACAAATAAAAACATTAAATAATTTCAATCAAATTGATGAGAATTTAATAGAATATTCATCATCCTTTAGCTATATGAATATTCGATCTCTACGCAAAAATGTTAACACATTTATTGCTAACATCAACAAAATAGTTGAAAAAGTTAAATTTATAATACTAGTGGAAACAAATATATTAGACGATGAAAATCGATTCTACACAATAAAGAATTTTAACAGTGTATTCCTCAATAGAGAAAGTACTGGGGGAGGAATTGCCGTATATATCAAAGAAAACATACAATTTACCACTACACATCTAAACACAAAATACTTCGAATCAATACAAATAGATTTGTCACTTAACAAAAACACAATCTCTTTTCTAACCGTTTACCGTCCCCCTCGCTTAAACATCAACATGTTCATAAACGAAATAGAGCAAGTGATAAACAAAATACACAAAAACCGCGTAATGATAATTGTTGGTGATATGAATATTAATATTGCAAAAGAAAACGCCAAAACAACAAGAACATATGTAGATATGATGGTTTCAAATGGGTTGAAATGCATGGTTAAAGAAACAACAAGAGAAGAAATAAATAAAAACAAAGGTACGTGCATAGATCATATGTTTGTGCGTAATAACAAAACAATAACAACTGCCCATGCTGCTGTTATAATGACTACCATATCTGACCATTACTCATTGTTTGGGTGCTTAGGAGAAGATGGCAAAGAAAACACAACAAACGTAAATGGTAATGATGCCAGCCAGGGTACGGGAAACCAACCTAAATTAAATCGGTCAGAAATCAATTCAAAAAAAGTACAGAAATTAATAAAAGAAGTTAAATGGACTGATTTATCAAATCAAAATAATGCATGTGTTGATAACTTCAATAACATTTACAAAAAATTCACAGAAATTTACAATAAGTCAAAACAAACGCCAAGAAAAATTAAGAAACGAAATGAATATACGTGGTTGAGCGAAGAAATATTAAGCTATTGTGATGTGAAAGATAAATTGTATCAAAGGCACGGAAAAAGTATAAATAACAAAATAAAAGAAACTGAATACAAACTTTTCAACAACAAATTGAATAAAATTATTGCATATGCAAAAAACGAATATCGTCGGATTGAATTTATAAAAAACAGATACAACATACGTGGAACATGGCTATTAATAAATGAAATTATTGGCAAAAAGGTGAACAATGTAGATGAAGTAATTAAGATAAACTTTAAAAATGAATGCTTAAAATCTGTAACGGAAAACTTTGCATTAAAATTCAAAGAAAATGTTTCCAATATTATACATGACTGTGACATTAAAACTTTAATTACGAGCGAAAAAAGAATAACAAATACGATTTTTATAGAAAAAACTACTGAAATAGAAATTACAGACATATTAAAAACTATAAACTTAAAAAAGGAGCTGGATCGGATGGTATACGGCCGAGAGATATCCGTAACAATTCTGAAAAACTTGCACCAGCAATTACGTCTTTGATAAACTCAAGTTTGAATGAATGTGTACTGCCGAAACTATTTAAAACTGCGCTTGTTAGACCTATATTTAAAAATGGTGCTAAAACCGACTATAATAACTATAGGCCAATATCCATTCTACCAATACTAGAGAAGGTCTTGGAAGAGATTATGGTAAGAAGGCTGTACAACTTCCTAGCTAAATACAGCATAATTACCAAAAATCAATATGGTTTCCAAAAAGGGAAAAATATTAACAAATTATTAGGACACTTTTCCACCTATATCAACCAATGCTTGAACGAGAATATACACTCCCTGGTACTCTTCATTGATTTCAGCAAGGCATTTGACACGCTTTCGCATAAAAATTTAATAGAAATGTTGGAAAGATGTGGAATTCGCGGCCATTGTCTCTATTGGTTTAAAAACTACTTGGAATGTAGATCTTATCGCGTGAAAATTGAAGGCCACATTAGTCAGGAAGTAATGTTAAGTAACGGAGTACCGCAAGGTTCCAAACTTGGACCAATTCTGTACCTGATTTATGCTAACGAAATGATGAGCATTTTAAATAATAGTAAGACTTTCGCCTATGCAGATGATACCGCTATCATAGTACCACATAAGGATTTAGACACAGCTGTTCAGATAATGCAATCAGAACTTAATTTGATCGCAAGATGGTGCCACGAAAACGGGTTAATAATTAATGCGGCCAAAACGAAGCTGATGCACATAAAACTGCCCCACATAGTAAATACCCCTATTGCAATAAAATTCCATAATACTGAGTGCCTTCATATAAACCGGATTACCTCGCCTGACACTTATGACAACTTCATTACAAATATTGAACTCGTCACCACCTATAAATACTTAGGAGTCATTGTGGACAACAAATTCAGCTGGAAGGAACATATAATATCCCTGAATATAAAACTCCGTAAAGCATCGTATGTCCTATACCATTTAAATAATTGCGCTCCACTATCGGTCACAAAGCAAGCATATTTTTCTCTGGCGGAGTCGTATATTCGTCATGGAATATCTGCTTTTGGAAACGCGTCACACTGCAGAATCCTGCAGCAAAAACAAAATCGCCTAATCAAAATATTAATGAAAAACCGAACAAACACTACACAAACCGAAAACACAACAAATATACATAGTAACATCTTATACGGCATAAACACTCAAAACAACATTCATAATAACAACAATTCAACCAATACCTCGCAAGAAAGACATAAACTCTTCGCAAAACAAAACAACATATTAAATGTAAAAAACATATATAAAACAACAATTATAAATGAGTTTCATGATGACCAATATCTTGAACCAGTCGATCATCAATACAACACCAGAAGAAGACCCGAAGGAAGATTTAAAGTATCGAGGCATAACAATAAACACGGGAAAAGCACACTGAATGTCCAACTGCCAACAACATTAAACACATTGCCACAAAATTTCTTAAATATTAGAGATAAGTATAAACGCAAAAGAATGGTCAAAAAGTATTTTATACAATCGCAATGAAGCGGGATTTATATAAAGATATTTATACATGGAGAATGTTAACTTACATATGTAGAATGAATGAAATTAATTTAATGAAATATTTATATTATATATACCTTGCCTACAAGTCATGGGCTTCGCGGGGAATAAGATAAATGTAAATGAAATTATATTAAAGAATATTCAAACTAATAAAAAAAAAAAAAAAAAAAAAAAAAATTGAATTGAATTGAATTGAATTGAATTGAATTGAATTGAATTGAATTAAATTGAATTGAATTGAATTTAATTTAATTGACTTGAATTGAATTTTATTCAATTGAATTGAACTGAGCTGAATTGGATTGAATTGAATTGAATTGAATTGAATTGAATTGAATTGAATTGAATTGAATTGAATTGAATTGAATTGAATTGAATTGAATTGAATTGAATTGAATTGAATTGAATTGAATTGAATTGAATTGAATTGAATTGAATTGAATTGAACTGAATTGAATTGAACTGAACTGAATTGAATTGAATTGAATTGAATTGAATTGAATTAAATTGAATTGAATTGAATTTAATTTAATTGACTTGAATTGAAATTAATTCAATTGAATTGAACTGAGCTGAATTGGATTGAATTGAATTGCATTGAATTGAATTGAATTGAATTGAATTGAATTTCATTGAATTGAATTGAATTGAATTGAATTGAATTGAATTGAATTGAATTGAATTGAATTGAATTGAATTGAATTGAATTGAATGGAATTGAATGGAATTGAATGGAACTGAACTGAACTGAACTGAATTGAATTGAATTGAATTGAATTGAACTGAATTTAATTGAATTGAATTGAATTGAATTGAATTGAATTGAATTGAATTGAATTGCATTGAATTGAATTGAATTGAATTGAACTGAACTGAACTGAACTTAACTGAATTGAATTAAATTGAATTGAATTGAATTTAATTTAATTGACTTGAATTGAAATTTATTCAATTGAATTGAACTGAGCTGAATTGGATTGAATTGAATTGAATTGAATTGAATTGAATTGAATTGAATTGAATTGAATTGAATTGAATTGAATTGAACTGAACTGAACTGAATTGAATTGAATTGAATTGAATTTAATTTAATTGGCTTGAATTGAAATTAATTCAATTGAATTGAACTGAGCTGAATTGGATTGAATTGAATTGAATTGAATTGAATTGAATTGAATTGAATTGAATTAAATTGAGTTGAATAGAAATGAATTGAAGTGAATTTAAGTGAACTAAATTTAATTGAATTTAATTGTTGACACTTCAACACGTGTTTCCACAAAAAAAAACATGAAAACCACAAAGCCATTCGATTGTGCAATGGCGGTATAACAAATTCAAACTCGAACGTCGACTGACTTAAGTGATGGAATTTGTTTATGCCACCATGATATTGTATGGCACCCATATTCGATTAATATATAATCGAAATGTTACTGTCAACAATCACGTGAAGAAAGCCGACAAAGGTTATGCGATTAATCGGTGAAGATATCATATATTGAAAGAGAAATCTGGACCCATAAAATATAACAAAAAATGGTTTTCCATTACATCCCATGTGTGCTTTCTAGTTTTTACTCTTACTGATTAAGACCTACAGTTTTTTTCACCGGTTCCGAACGGTATTTTAAGAAGCTATTTCATGGCTAAGTACTCGCTAGAGTGGCCATCACTATGCGGGGTGACCTTCGTCGAAAGAAATGTAAGTTGGCTTGAGCAGGGATCGAACCCACGTTCTCATTATGTAATAAACAAGTAAGATTAGCGAACGATGCATACCAAAGTTCTGATTATGAAAATGGTTGATGTTATGATTGGGTACTTTTGGTCAAACATAACTTTCTAAGTGTCACTTTATCAGCTTCTCAAAAACCGTTCGCAATCGGTCTTAAACCAACCCACAATACCACAACCCACAATGCCCGCATGTCATTTTAACAAATCCCAGGGAACAAAGACAATTTAGGACAACACCCACCTTATATTTTGCTAGACAAGGGCTTAAACTGGCAAATACCACTTTATATATATATACGAACCTCATCATTAGCTAGTTTTCCCACTTGCTTCACATCCTGTCGCTCGTATAATTACTGTACTTTATTGAAACGAATCCGAAAGCCTCGCCAGATTGTTGTAGGATAAAAGGGTTAATTTTACGTAGGTCCGTTCGATGTGTTTCCATCCATATACATGTATTTCGATTTGAAATTCTAATTCAAACTTAAATATGAAATTAGTTTAGAATTTAAATTTGAAATTATTTCGGCTACACAAGTTAAACTTTGCAGCACCAAAATTATAAAGTACACATTTTAAGATTTTCCCAAAACGTGACGCACAAAAGAAAAATGGTTTTGAATGCAACGATTTTCGTTGAGAGTTAACCAAATATTTGAAACATTTCCCTCTTGTATTAAATTATTGATAAATTGATGAATCTGATTAAACATAATCAAAAGAAACATGGTACCTGCCACTTCATATCGTTGAAGAAGAGACTGAATGAAATGCCCTGGCTTTATTGAATGTTTCATAGTTTATGGAGTTTGACGTGCAATTGACGCAGTCGTAATTGTGGAAAGGAAATAACACAAGATCAGAGGCGGATTTAGACTCATTAAGGCCCTGGGCACAGAAAAAAAACTTATGCCCCTCAAAAGAGAATCTAGAAAAAGAATTGTTTTTAAAAATTTAGTAGCTTTTGTTAATTTATTCACAAAATTCTGGTACGACAAACATGTTCAGTGTGGCAACCGTGGCTATCAGTACAAATCAGCAAGCACGTTTCATCAGATTCTTTGAGTGTAAGCGCAGTCATGTTATAAACAAATATTAAAATGACGTGAATATAGGATTTACTACAAATTGTAAACTTAAACAAACACATGTACGAAATCGAAATTGTTGTCATTAGAAAATATTATATTAATTAGATTTTCTGGACTCTCGGCAGGGTCTCCCTTTAAATCCGCCTCTGCACAAGATGTAAAAACACGATGATAAAGGAAATAAATACATGTTCAAGACGTACTACTATGGGCACAAATGTCTGAAGAGACGAGGTGCATTTAAACGGAAACACTAATTTTAATACTTCTTACTTCTACCTGCAGTTACACGCTAAAAACATTTGTAAACCACCCTCGTATTTTGAGAAAATAACATAAAAATCTCGATTCAATACTGCTGTTTTTCCATAGGTTCCTAACCTACGCCACACAAAGATATCAACTCAAATTTCATTAGCCCATCCTTTGCCAAATATATACGATGACAATTGTAGGGTCCATCTATACATATTGACTTCCTCGAACCGAAGCAAAGTTAGGATTTCCTTTCACAAAGTTTTCAATTTCCACAAACACATTCATACGTTCGTTCATTCAGTTGATTCATCCCTCTCCGTTTTTTTGTGCATCCCTTACACTCACTCGTTCATTTGTATTTGTGCTGGTAATCCTGCAAAGTTAGCAAGTGCTCCGTTAAGTGCTCGAGGAGCATCTATCCGAGCTAAGTGTGAAAACTTTCACATCATCAATCAAGTGCCAGAGGGGGTGGAATATTTTAAGAGGACACCAGCAATACAAGAAATTCAATGAAATATGTATGTATCCAACATGTTGTAGAGGCGGGAAATTACAACGTGTTTGCCTGTTATACTTTAGTGCAATAGTTTGCACTGATTCCAAGGGAGAGTCTGGCATGTACTAACTACCTACATACGATGAGTTTAACCTGAAATCCATTGATGTTAAAAATATTCAATGAACCGAATTAGTTTTAGTTCATGTTTTAAAATGCTCACCCTTTCGATACAGCAGCATTTGAAATAGCGCGTTTGGATGCATAGAAAAATTTATTTTCCTTTATTATTACCTGAGGGTATTGGGAAGAGTTTCCATTGTCGGTGAGCTATGCGTTTTCTATTTTAAGACCTACTGATCGGCACCAATACGTGTACAGTGATTTCGCAATGAATTTGTGTTAAAAGCTTTTTTTAAGTGCAGATACTCAAAAGTGTCGTCATCACTATGTGAAGTGCCCGTGGTCGAAAAAAAAGCCTAAATGTGATTAAACGTTTGCGAGAATCTAAAAACGGTTCCTTTAACTGTTGTTTCGGTTACAGCAACCGATTTGTAGTTACTCTAAACTACGAAAAAGTTTGCGAGAACTGAAATTAGAGCTGAAACAATGGGTGCGAGAAACGAAAACCGGTTCTACCAACTGTTCTTTCGGTTACAGCAACCCAGATGTAGTTACTCTAAGCTAAGAAAAAGTTTGTGAGAATTGAAAATCGTTTGCAGTAAACGAGTTATGAAAAATTAGGGCTGAAAAAACGTTTGCAACAAACATTACTTGTACATTATCTTGTACATTAAAACTTTTCTTTACGGCTTCCATAAGCTCTTTTTTGTTTAAATTTCCAAATTTTTTGATTTTGGTTTTACCCATAAAATTTGTTTTAAAAAAGTTGGAATTTTTGTCTATTTTTTCACTGTCTACTTACACCTCTGTCTCGCCTTGCATTCATATAACAATTAAAAGCGCAGCAAACTACAACGCGTCAATTGTACATCCAAGATATATTGACAAGGTAAATGTATAAGAGTGTGTGATCACTTTTATGTGCATGTGTGAGTGTGAATGTCAAACGAAAAATTTACGTTCTTCGTAATCTGTGCTCTCATTATAAAAATGGCTAATTTCAGTTACGCTCACAGAAAAATAAGGTAGGTTGAGAATTAACCGTAACCGAAATTAGAGGTTGTCACAACCTCATTGGAGGTTGACACAACCTCATTGGAAGTTGGCCCAACCTCATTGGAATTTGGCACAACCTCATCGGAGGTTGCCGCATCCTCATCGGAGGTTGTCGCAACCTCATTAGAGGTTGCCAGAACCTCTTTGGACGTTGCCACAACCTCATAGGAGGTTGTTACAACCGAAGTTAAACATTTTCACAAATGAATTTTGAAATTTGTTTGAATTATTTACTGTTGATATATTTTCCTGAATTCTTAGAAAAAACTTACAAAGGGAGAAATACAAGTCATTTATATAGGATAATCTTAAGGGTAATACATTTCTGTCTTTTTTGAAGTCCCGGACATCACGGGTCATCGCACCAATTCAGACGTGTAGTATCTGTTGGTTTACCTAAACCGTTTTATATACAGACGATTGCAGTACATCTCAAACTCCTGACCTTGAAAATTTCAAAACCGTTGATATTTGATTGGACATTTTCTGAAAAAAAAAAACGTTTTAAGACAAACTATAATTACAATATTTGCACTCAGCTTTGTTAGTAACTACGAAAAAAAATCTTGGTATTGACATAATATTTCTATTCATAATTTTAAACATCAGGTTTGAAATGGTAACCGAATCGAAAATTAATTCGGTTGTACCTACAGAATTAGTTACAAATTCCGTTACAGCAACCTAATTGGTGCCAAATTCAGTTGTTTCAACTGACTTAAGGCTAAATACAGTTATTGCGACCGAATTGATACCCAATTCGATAGTTACAACCGAACTGATGACAAATTCGGTTGTTGCAACTGAATACGTGCCACATTCGGTTACTCCAACCGAATTTACTACCAATTTCGGTTGTTGCATCCGAACTAATTCCAAATTCGGTTGCACCAACCGAAATTTTAGCTGACAGAACCAATATAGTTGAAGATTCAGTTGTCACAGCCGAATCAATTATTAAACGAGGTTGCTTCAACCGAATTTCAGTTGTAGGGACTAAATTCGGTTGTAGAAACCTCAATTCGGTTATAGCAACCGCAATTCGGTGGCAACAGCCGAATTTACGGTTGCTACAACCTCTTTTCAAACAATTAGTTCTCTGGGCGTATCGCAATAGTTTTTTAAATTTGCAGCAAATGTAATTTTGTACGCATTTAATGCAAACGAGAACTAGTTTGCAACAACAAGATAAACATTTGCTATATACGCGTTTTTTTGGGGAGAACTACATGAACAGTTGCGATTAATAAATTAATACAAATCAATGAAAGTGTTGTTGCGGTAACCGAGCAATAAACGTTTTTTTTCTTTGCGTGTACGTACAAGGGTATCAATTGTTCGGGTTTTTGCCTTGTTCGGGTAATAGCAAATAACTCGATAATAAGTATTTGACTTTCTCGAACAACAGAGAAAAGTTTTGTTATTACTTGAGTTATAAGAGTAGTTTTACCTTTTTTAAACTAATAAATTAAATTGAAAAATTCGAATTTAAAGCAGGTATAATAAATCACGAGTATCATTAACAGAAACAACATAAATAACGTTAACAAATAATATTATCTCATTAAAAGGCAAAAACTGTATGCCAAAAATATGTATTATGTGTTGATCAGACCTTAGACGGGGCCCGGGTCAAGATAGTTTGGAAAGAATCATGAAGATCGTATCATATATTGTGAAATTGTATAATACTCATACATGGATTATGAGGGATATTTCAGTCAACGGTAATTGCCAAGCGTTCATTGCTAGATAAAAATAAATATTTTCCTATTACATCCCTGCTCGCAATCAGTTAGCAGTGCGTGTTCAAGTTTTAACACTCACTGACTGGGGACCTATTGTTTTACACCGGTCCGAAGCCATTTCATTGCCAATTTCCTGATAGTCTCGTCATCACTAAGCGATCGTCGACCATGTTACCGTCGAAGATAAAGTAGGGATCGAACCCACGTTATCATGTACAAGTCGTGCATACTAACCAACGTATGTTTCAGAAACTCCAAATTATACAATCATGATCACCAAACAAACCAATGGAGTCCGCAAGGTGCTCCGATATGACTCCCCCACGGTGCGCTTCCGCTCCTATGGAAGCTCCGAAAGGAGTCCCAAACAAGCATATCCGCTGGAGAAAACTGCAGGCTCAAAATATATGAAAAAAAGTGCACCCTAGGTTCTCGTTAAATGAGAGTTTTTGGACAACCTGCACGCTCATTTAGATAACCCGTTAGGGCTCCGTGCGGACTCCTATAATTGAGTGTTTTGGAGTTCCAGAATGCTCATATAGATAACCGCCAATGACTCCGCACAGACTCCTTTTTCGCCTCTAATTTTTGATTAACAACCCAGAATGTGTGCTTCGTATTGTTTTTCCCAAATGCTCTTAAGTTTATAATTCATTAAAAAAATAAAATATGTTTTTAAAAATTAAGTATACATGTGTACTATATTTCAATGATTGGTTTGTTTGTACACAATTTTTTATAATTTCTTCCGATAATTCGGTAGGAGTTTCTGATGATTCATGTGGAGCTCTTTCGGAAACCCTTTATAAGCGCACTCCGCAAGCACTCCTTTAAGAAGCACTATGGGAGTCCCTACACGCTCCATTTTGGGAATACAAAGATAATAAAATGACAATACGATGCAACGCTCCTAAAACAACCCCATGCGGAGCTCTTGCGGACGCAAGTTAAAAGTGCACTCCGCAAACACTCCATTGAGGAGCGCTATGCGAGTCCCTACACGGTCCTTTTTTGGAGCGCTCCAAATTTGGCTGGCTGGGACAGTAAACTCATTTAAAAATTCAGGAATTAAACTCAACACCATCCTACTTGGAACAATCATGCAATCACTTGCTACATACAGTCTTGCTATAGGTTAACAGTTCTTCATTTCAATTTGATAAGTCTATGGCCATGTACATTAGACCGTGTCACGAAAATTTTTCCAAAGTTGTGGGCAAATATTGGAGACAACCTCGAGACAATTAAAAAAAAAGATTCCTTTCCGCGCCCGTGAAAAACATCCAAAATATTTTTTTATTGTAGTTTTTTTCGTTGGTGACTCGATCGTAATATATAACGGGTTTTTCAATAAGAGCGCTCCAAAAGTTTTTTTTAAATAAAACAAAACCGGTTTTAGATACCAATGAAATTCTTTATTCCTGTGAAAGTACGTTCGATGCCATTATGTATGGAACTCGACTTCTTTTGCATGGCCACCACGGGCACGCTTGCAGAAGTCCAGACGCTGAACCCAATTTACGACGGTTTTCAAGCATAAATCGGCCGATACTGCTGCAATTTCACGTTCGATATTCGTACGAAGTTCATCAATCGTCGCTGGCTTGCTGGCATAGACCATAGACTTGACATAGCCCCACAGGAAACAATCTAACGGCGTCAAATCGCACGACCGAGGCGGCCAATCGACTGGGCCATTTCGTGAGATAACACGTTCACCAAACTTGGTTTCCAATAAATTGATTGTGGCATTCGCTGTGTGGCTTGTGGCGCCGTCCTGTTGGAACTACATGTCCTCCAAGTCCATATTATCCAATTGAGGCCAAAAATATTCGGTTATCATTGAACGGTAGCGATTCGCATTCACAGTAATGTGCCGGTCTTGATCATCACGGAAGAAGTACGGCCCAATGACCCCGCCGGCCCATAAACCCCACCAAAATGTAATTTTTTCGGGATGCAATGATGACTCATGGATTACGTGTGGATTGCTGTCTGCCCAATAACGCATATTTTGCTTATTAACGAAGCCATTCAGCCAGAAATGAGCCTCATCGCTGATTGTTGAGGCCTCTTAAAGTTGGCCTCTTAAAGTTGAGGCCACTGTCTCCAAATTTCGGTAGTAAATTTTAATAATTTCGACTCGTTGTTCGCTCGTATATCTTTCCATGATGAAATGGAAAACCTTACTGAAGAGAAATGTCAAAAGAGCGGGGATAAATATGGCGTCGTTTGCTGTCCCTATCGATTTACTTTTGTAGCATCTCTGTTGAAAAACCCTTTATATAGATGTCGCTGACGTACGACATAATTTTGTAATGAAGGCCTCAGTTAATGCAGTTTCAACCCCTAAAATTTAAAAATATTTTTTCTAGGATTAAAGCCCTTAAAAATCCAAGAACATTTTCCTTTGGAAGTATACAGTTTCATTCAAAAACAAAAAAGTTACGTATGACAAGATTTATTTACAGCATTAATATAAATATTTTCTCATGATGTATGGATTAATACCGCTAATTATTGCATAATTTTTAGCGCTACCGAAAAAATTTTCAATAACAATTATTGCATATTTTTTAGAGCAAATTATTGCATAGTTAGTTCTTAGCGCTATCGACAAATGTTTTAAATATTTGGCTGGGTTAATTAATCTAGTTACCATTGTAAGAGATGCCTGTCGGAGGATATCGCCATATAATGTTATGTAGTAACAATTATATTGAAGCATCAAATAATTATTGTTTTTTGTAGCACTAAAATCGAGGGTCACCCTTACATTTCTATTTGTTTCTTATATTGTAATATTATATTCTATTACAGCAACAACAACAAACATACTGTTTTTGTCGATTTGCTTTGGTCAGTTCATAGACTAATATAGATATAGATACATTTATTCTCTCATATCACGTTTCATTTCATACTCTTCGTCGTGGGTTTGTGGAAATGAGAGACATTAAATTTAAAATTAACTTACACCAGGTGGTGTTACAAAATATGTTCACTTAACTTTTTCATGTCGTTTTGGTGTAGAACTGAAAAATTTAAATATATTTTGCAATTTTTTTGTTGACTTTTATCGTTGGTATACATTTGTATTGTATTTAACACAACTAGTTTGCCACAAAAACACGAAAGGCTGTTGGTGTTCCTTTGTTGGATGTTGTTTACTATTGCCTCTATCTGGTATTATTGAACCCATGTTTTCCACCATCCAATGTTTACTTTCCATCGTACCTATGACGTTTACTTTATTGAGAGAATAAATGTGTCTATACTATCAGTCCTGTTACAGAGTGCAATTTCGTTCGAAAGTGAAATCAATTTCGTTTTGTCCTTCTACAGAAACTCCAAAACGCAAAAATAATGCGTATCTTGCTGATCGGACGTCATGGCGTCGTTTGCTTGCATATTTTGTCTAACAATGATGATTGATATATTTGACCGCGTAGAGATATTAAATACGGACTTGCGAAATTCTAATCTCTGTGTGATGGAATCAAACGAAAAGATTAAAACAGTAATTGATGTTCTGTGCAGAACTCGTAGTACAAATTTTCACGCAATATGACAAAAAAACGTTGAAGATGTTGATGAACTGGAACTTGGCGAGCCACAAATTCCGCGCCAGCATAAGATCCAGAAACATCTTGAACCAGGGGGTAATGAATGTTTTCAATTCCTTTCACCAAGATTTTTATAGAAATCAGTATTTTGAAGTTTTCAACCAGTTAATAGTGTCGCTTAAAAATCGACTCGACGATTTTTTTGGAATTATTAGAGCGATGTCGATACTGTAATATACTTTTATAAAGACTTCGATAAAGAAAGACTATTAGCCGACCAAAAAAGTTCATGAAGTTATTGAAGAGGCAGAACGAAAAAGTAAATTCATTAAAAGGGATAATTGACTTCCTAATAAAATATGAATGGTGTGCAGGCCTCATCCCAGAATTTGTGCGTTTGCTAATGACGATACCAGGGTCATCATCCTCAAATGAATGGAGTTTTTCAGTACTTCGGCGACTTAAAACGTATCTGAGAGCAACAATGACACCTTTTACAACTTGAACATATTTCTAATAAGAGCGGCACTTCACAATTTAACAAAAATATGGAAAATAGCGATACTTTCTGAAGATTTGGCAAAAATCTATGGAAAGTGTCCTAATGTCCATGGACTTAATGTCATCATAGTTTTGGACATTATGCCACTTTTAAAAGTGTCTTAATGTCCATGGGCTTTATGACACTTTTTAAGTGACATTATGTGACATGCCACCCTTTTGGCCACGTTTCTAAATACATACGGATGTTTTTAAACATTTTTTTTAGTTTTTCGCTGTATTGGCCATCTAAGAAAACCCGAAATGAAATAAAAAAGAAAGAAAGCAAAATGACAGACGATGAAGGTGTCAGTGCCATCAAAAAACGTTCTGAAGCGGTGCGTGAACGAGTAAGAAAGTGTAGGGAGAAAAAAGAGATTCTCAAACACAATAAAATGACTTAATTGGTGCCTTCAAAAAGCTCAGGACGAAGTTCAATCCGCACATTGGAAGTAAAGCCAAGTGGCAGCTTAGTACACACCAAAGAAACAATTATTCCATACATGAAGTTGCTCAAGGAATTGCGAAAATCGTTGAAGATTTTATAAATCTGGTGCGATGGACCTGCGTCACAATTCAAAAACAAATATATCGCTGCAACGATTCCTCTACTAGAGACTGAATTCAGTTTGAAGATATACTGGAACTATTTTGCGACTTCACATTCCAAGGGCCGCGTTGATGGTATTGGTGCGACAACAAAAACGATTTTACGAAAACATATCAGAGATCGAGAATTAATCGTTAACTGTACTGCTGATTTTGTTAATACTTTTCATCGCACACAATCAAAAATTGCAGTTGAGGAGGTGACCGAAAAAGAGTTCCAACAAATCAACGATTCATTGGACTCTGGGCGTATATGCATCGGCTTTGAATATCCGAGACATTGCTGCAACACTTCAAATTCAAATGAAAATTGGAAAAACTATTTCTTTTGATACGTCCAAAGGAGGATATGATTACTTTCCTTTTCTCGTTCATATTAACACATATAAAAAACAACCTACAAAAAAAATATACTCAAATACTCGAATAAGGAAATATGTTCTTAATTAGCACTACAAAGTTACATTTTGGCAACCGGTAATAATAATAATAATGATCAAAACGAGCAAACGTATTTCTTTGTTTCTCAAAAAAATATCGATGTGTAACGTTATAGACATTTTTGCTCCTTGAAGTGAAATGTAAATATTTTTTTGCATTCTTATGTATGTAGTCCGTTAGTTCATCCTTCATCTTCGAAATAGTGCTTAACTTTAGATTTTCCGATGGCCTGTTTCGCTAATTTTTTGAAAATGTAGAGGTACCTCGAAACTCACTTCCAAAAAATGTAACGTTAAAGACCACATAAAATAGGCTATATCTTCGAAACAACAAAAATAAAAATATGCTTTATTGCCCATTAAAAAAAATTATAACTTTTCCGGGTAGTGAGGACCCCCGGCGATCACTGACCCCTACCATTTGTCACACAGTATTATTGTTGATAGTTTTTAATAAAATATTTAAAATATGCAAATTTGTTTTCAAACTATGTCCAGTCCACCCTGTCAGAATTTTGCACGTCACTGTACATAAAAAATATGAATAAATTATAAACCCTTTTTTAAATGGCCGAGGTAATCAGATTTTGGCTCCCACTGTGCGGCTGCTCTAAGGAAAAACTAAGATAAAAAACTGTACCCTACTGGTCTGAATCTAACATCAGAAATCATTCAATAATTATAGTCAAATATACCAATATCGCTACCTCAGCATTTCAGCCTTACCTGCCTGAAATTTTATTTTGATCGGGCGAGACGTTAACACACAGAGAAGAGATTCGTTGTCACAACTATATTTACAGCCAACAAAATTTGGCGGTTCCTTGGACTATCATATTATTCAGCTGTGATTACCAATAATTGTGTTCAGTATCACTAAATGTTGTGCATATCAATCGATTTGTAATTTAGTTTTGGTTGTAAGAACTGAAATATTTTGTTGAAGCCACAGCAACAAGAAATAAATGTGATCTGTCAATCGAGATGTAGTTGTAGCAATCAAATTATCCTGTAGTGGTGAATATTCTATTAGTTGGATGAACGAAAAATGTAAAAACTAATTCGGTTGTACCAAATAATATATTGGTATGCTAAACTAAAGTAATTACTTGAATTTGATGGCTGTCACAACCATTTGGTGATGCTTTGACCCCTTACGAATTTTATAGAAAAAAAGTAAAAAAAAAAACTTTTTATTAAAATTTTGTATTTTATATTTAAATATAAACAAAATTATTATTATTTGTAATCAGGGTTCGTATTTCGTGCCCATTTTTTTCTCCAAAATATGAAACAATTTCTATATCTCGAAAACTGAGGACCCAATCGAAAAACAAATACAGACAATCTTTCTAAAATTTTTCATATTTTCAATCAAAAATGGGGATGGGTTACCCTGGGTATCATATGTATGTTTAAGTTAATTTGTGTCATCCACAATAATAGTTCCTCCAGCCAAGTGTCCACAATTGTGTGTATGTGTTTGTGAAGGCGTTAATAGTGGCGTCATATTCAACGATTATGTTTAAAAGTCTCACTCCACCTAAATTTATGATAATATGTATTCTTCGCTGGCTGATATATCTATTGTTTTTTCACAACTTTGTTTATCACTTTCTGTTTAAAATATTACTTTTTCTGTAAAGTCCTCGTGTAACATTCCAATATATGTACGTAGTTTCACTTTAACAACAAAGCCTCTTGTGAAAAATCGAATACATACTCGTAACTTTGCAACAAGTGTTTTTGTAACAGAAACAAATTATGATTACATAACTAATATTTGAACACGAATTCTAATATTGATGAATTTCATGTAAAAATCGAGATGCATTGAACCCGACCCCCTCAGATATCGATGAAATTTTGTTCATAGCTAAATTTGATCAATACAAACAAACTCTCATTTTTAGAACTGACTGTTTTGCGATTTTTTGGGCGTGGCACAGTGGGAAAGTTTTCGAAAAAACGCGAAAATGGTCGAAAAGAGCTCCATTTAAACTACAATAACTCAGAATCGGCTGAACCGATTTCCATGACCTTGGTATCATTAAAAATACACTGTAAAAAATTTTATAACAAAAAAAAAATTTTAACTAAAGAAAAAACCAAAAAGATAAGTGTTTTTTTACCGTGTATTACTTTTTTAGAAAGGTTTATCCTTCACCTATACCATATCAAAAAATAAAAATGGGTTCTTTTTTAGTTTTTTTTATATAATTTTTTAAGTAGTGTCACTTCTAGTAAACTTTCGGTACGTTTTCGAAATAATTCGAATAACAGCGAAAATATCAGGTCACATTGTTACACATTTACAAAATAGTTCAACAATTCTAACATTTTTTAAATGTTTACAAATAAAAAACCATCAACAATTGTTTATATTATTTGCCATGTTTTTATTAATTTGTGTTTTATTTTATTTACATTTTTTTCCTTGTTTAACAGTAATTGAATCTTGCGATCCTGGCAGCATTCGGCTAATTTCATCATCTTCATAAAATAACTTGACTGTGCTTAGAGTTTTGGTTGGTAAACTACGTCTGCTCATTTTTAAAAAATATCTTTTTAATGATACCAAGATCATGGAAATCGGTTCAGCCGATTCTGAGTTATTGTAGTTTAAATGGAGCTCTTTTCGACCATTTTCGCGTTTTTTCGAAAACTTTCCCACTGTGCCACGCCCAAAAAATCGCAAAACAGTCAGTTCTAAAAATGAGAGTTTGTTTGTATTGATCAAATTTAGCTATGAACACAATTTCATCGATATCTGAGGTGGTCGGGTTCAAAATTTCAGTTTTATCTCGATTTTTAAATGAAATTCATCTATTGTACTTTTTATTAGTTGTATCTTCCATTTCAGATGAATGAGGTTTTAGAAATACTCAAATTGGTTAATACAACTAAAGTTCGGTAGTAGCAACTTGTATTTAGCAAGGCCTATTTTTAATCTATCAAAATAACATCGACAAATAATTCTGATATTTGACAATTATGAATTCTAATCAAAAAATAGTCTTTATCATGAAATTTTCAATGCCTGAATTGCTTACCAACTAATCTTTTCCCTGTGTGAAGAAAGGCAGGAATTAGACCCATTCTTTGGAGATCCTCCCTGTGCGTTAGACCGATATTTGGAATCAAAAATTTTAAACAATTTTTGCACTGTCTTTTTAAATTGTTGGTTAACAACCGCTCCAAAATATACCTTTAAATCACCTCAGTATTGGCAACACTTCAACTCAAGATAAGGGGTTTCACATTATCTCAAACCGTTTCTTAAGGGAAACTTACACGGTGTTACAAAAAATATATTTTTTTCTGTCCTATGAACCAAATTCACATATTCGGAAAGAGGGGAAAAAATACAAATACACGTGTATCGTCGATTTTCATGTACACGTCAGAATTTTTTTTTTTTTAAGTTTGAAGTATAAAGCTCGTAGTGGCCTGTGTGAAAGCCTTTGGACCGATTTTTAACCCTTTTTCAGTGATCCAATCGAGCTGATTTTTTGCAGGCAGACTCGTGGAAATGACTGTATCACGTCAAATTTTTTAAAAACAATTTTTATCAATTCTCAGATTTTCCCCAATTTTTATTATTTTTGAAAAAAAAATATTTTTTTCACTTTTCTTAGCATAACTTGAAGGGACTCCAAATTTTTAAACTACTTAAGCGTTACGAAAAAAAAAATGTTTTTTGACCCATCCTACTCGATATAGTTGTAGTTAATCAATAGTAACCTTCTCACACTAAACAGATTTTGACTTTTACAACACTTACACTGGTCTGACAGATGAAATAAGGAATTGCAGAATTGTTTTAAGTTCTGTTGTGCGAAAACGTATTTGTATATATTTCATCTGAAAAAAATGCAGTGTCCGACGCGAAATAACTTTTGTTACGTTTGTGGCTTATTCGCACCAAGTAAAAATTTGAAAAATATTACTAAAACAGTGGTGAACTCGTTTCAGAAAATATTTAAGACTGCTTATGTTCCTTACGTGTGGTAAACTCCGGAAGTCGTGTGCGACTATTGCTATAGAAATTTGTGCAAGTTTACTGATGGAAGGTCAACAATAAAGTACGCTGTACCAACAATTTGACTACCACGCACGGAGCACTGCAATGAATTGTGCTACTTTTGTGTAACTTTTGCTCAAACAAAAGGGTACCAATACATTCACCGCAACAAAATTCGCTACGCTAATGTAGAATCGGTAATTCCAGCAGTTCTATACTCACCAGAAGAGCGTGTAGCGGCTTCAGTGGAGATTTTTGATAATGTTCCCGAAAGAAATCAACTTTTCCTGCATCGAATGCGAGATGCGAGAGTCCACAAGTATCGGAATTTCTGGCAACACCCAGTGAAATTGGGACTGCAATGCCGCATTTAATAACGCTAGCCGACTTCAATGAGGAGAACAGCAGAACTCTTTGCATCACGCTTTAAGCAGTGGAATATAGTGGCGGCTGATTTTAAAATAAGAGCCGCTCGTGGTCGAGGTACCACTATTCCATATGACGAATTTTTTAAATTGCACGAAGATCGGAAAACACCTAGCTTATTGTTATGATATTGATTTGATGTTTGCAAAAATTGGTTACCCTCATATTTCAGAGGAGTGGCGACTTTTCATCGATGCATCGGTCAACAGCCTTAAAGTCGTGCTGCTTCATATCGGTAACATACATCCATCTGTCCCGATCGCATATGCCACAAACCTCAAGGAAACATAGGAAGGCATGGAATTAATATTACAGCTGATAAAGTACAAGAGCATAATTGGAAAATATGCTGCGATCTGAAAGTGGTCGGTTTACTCATGGGTGTTAAGCGTGGATTTCCAACCCACCAGTGCTTTTTGTGTCCATGGGAAGGTCGAAAAAGAGATGAGCATTACACTGAATTTAAGTGGAAGCCGCGAACATGCTACAAAGTAGGCGTATAAAGTATAGAAAATCTACCATTGGTGCAACCGTCTCAAATCATTTTGCCTCCACTACACATTAAGCTCGGTCTCGTATCAAATTTTGTTAAAAAACTGGATCGTGATGGCGAGGCCATTGCAACTTTGAGCAAAATTTTTCCGAAATTGAGCGACGCAAAGTTTCATGCAGGTATTTTTTTTAAGAAGTCATTCAGTAACTTTACGTTTTTTAATGATTTTTTTGATTTAAGGTGTTTTCAATGGTCCGCAGATAAAAAAAATAGTTGCAAGTTCTGAATTTTCATCAAAATTAAATGCTATCGAACAACCTGCATGGAAAGGTACAGTTGCCGTTATTGAGCAGTTGCTTGGCAACCAACGAGCTGCCAGTTATAGAAATATTGTAGCAGAAATGGTTTCGCCATATGGCGAAATGAGCATATTAATGTCGTTAAAGATCCATTTTCTTCACAATCATTTAGATTTTTTCCCTGATGATTTAGGAGCTTGTAGCGATGAGCATGGCGAAAGGTTCCATCAGGACATTGCGGTTATTGAAAAGCGCTTTAAAGGAAAAGACATTACGCATATGCTTGGCGAATACTGTTGGTCTATTTGTCGCGATACTGAAGCAAATGCTTACAACCGCAAAAATAAAAGGCCTAAATTTCTTTAAAAACATTAAAATTTTTAATGCAACAATTCTCTATTTTTATAAAACAAAAGTAATAAAAACAATTGTTTTTTTTAACGAACTGAAATCTTAAAAAAAAACGATAACCATTTAAAAAAAATAAAAAATTTAGGAAAATCTGAGAATTGATAAAAATCAATTTTTTTAAAAAATTTGACGTGATACAGACATTTCCACGAGTCTGCCTGCGAAAAATCAGCTCGATTGGATCACTGAAAAAGGGTTAAAAATCGGTCTCCAGGCTTTCACAAAGGCCACTACGAGCTTTATACTTCAAACTTAAAAAAAAAAAAAATTCTGACGTGTACATGGAAATCGCCGATACACGTGTATTTATATTTTTTTATCCCCTTTCCGAAAAAGTAAATTTGGTTCATAGGACAGAATGTGTGTAACACGGTGTTATCAAAATTAAAATTTTTTCAACCACAAAAAAATTAATAATTTTGTCGAAAAGATATCATCAGTCTTTCAGTGCTTTCTTTAAAGTTTTTCCCAAAGCTATGTAGGTTTTCACCCCTTTTTGAAGCCAAGGCCGTAGATACTGAATGTAATTTCAATACTGTGAGGATCTTTACCCGAACGCGAACATTTTTGAGAAACGGAAAATTTTTGAACAAAAGTTAAAATTTCGAGTTTGGCAAAGGTTTTCCTTGCTTATTTTGATATTTTTTTTAAATATAACTTTTAGACTGAAATGTTAGTACACGCTGAAAAATATCGGCCCCAGAAACATATTGCAGGAAACATGTCCATGTTTGCAAGCACTGTTTTCATGAATTGAAGATTTGCTTCCTTATTGTTTCGTTGTTGTCTTTCTCGTATTTTTTTTTTAAAAGGAAAATCTACATTTGGTTCTCAAAAACATATATTAAAGCCCATTAAACATTGTGTCTCAAATGTGTTATAGTGAATAGCAAACACAATATGTTTTGGCACAAGTATAGTATATTTGCTACAAGCTACAAACACGATATATTTGCATCCAAACAACAACAAAATACAGATTTTTCAACGAGTAAAAATCTGCCCAAAAAAATCCTGATCCTACGTATACACCTTGACAGTGTGGTCTGCTTTGACACCCTGTATCACATCGTAAGTTGCAACATCGTGCCCCTAAATAAAGTACTATAAAAGCCCGACTCGTCCTCTATAAATATCTGGTACATCGTCAAACGATCCAGACTACAGTTTACAAGTTCTGATATCATTAACACTTGTTAGCAATCGGCCTGGCCTCACTGTGGGTTTGGTTGATCGATGTTGTTGGCTCTTTAAAACACAACCGATCTTATTTTGTGAAACACTACTCTATAATTGAGAATTGGCGATAGCCACGCCCATATTGGTAGCCAACGTAAAAATGTTGGGTGGATAATTGGGAATTATCTGGTGGACCAGATAAATTTTTGAAAAACTCAAAATATCTTTATTAACGTGCTTACTAGACAATATCTTTTTCCAATGCCACTCTGCTATTGAATAGTTGAGGCGTCCATTTGCATAAGCACAGATTGGCCGGCATATATATATTTTTTATATATATCTTAGGGCGGGTTAATTTTTTTTTGATGAAGCGTATAGCAAAAACGTAATCTATAGGTGATTTTGAGAAATTTTGCTCAAGAGACCATAGCTCTAAGTCGGATTTGGAGCCCCCCAAAATTTCAAAATAGATTTTTTTCTATATATACATAGAATAATTTAATTAAATTCGTCATAAAATCGGATAGAATTATAGTAGATTTCTCAATGTGGGCTTGTTTGAAAGGTATTTTTTATCACCTTATCTGTATTGATACCAATATTTTTTTTTTATTTTTAGTAGAGATATTTGGAATTTTTTGTCGAAAAATATCTTAAAACGAACTTATTCTACAGGTATCAATACAGATTCTGAAAGGTGATAAAAATACCTTTTGGGGGGCTCCAAATCCGACTTAGAGCTATGGTCTCTTGAGCAAAATTTCTCAGAATCACCTATAGTTTACGTTTTTGCTATACGCTTCATCAAAAAAAATCGTTCCATACAATTTGACCCGCCCTAATATATATATAATATATATATATTTTATATATATGTATATAAATTGTGCGCGTATTTTTGTGTTAGTTCACCTGACCGAAATTTCTGAACTGACTTAATAATTAAAGATACCGGAATTTAACCAACTGTCAGTCACTGTAGTTGCTAAATTTATAAATCCCTTTCATTACACGGGATATCACATGTCCATACATTCCCGTCCCTTTTTCTTTTTTTTTTTGCTTCACTTTGTACTTATCTGAATTCTCCTTTTCATTCCATTTCAGGTGAAGTGCAAGCCTCAACATATCCCGGTCGTATTATCGTCACCGAACCAAAAGGGACGGTGCAACCACGTATTAATGTGGAAAAACATTCAATGCGTCATGTTGTGCTCAATGGCCAGACAACGTTGCCGTGCATAGCTCAAGGTCATCCAGTGCCCACCTACAGGTACGTGTATACACGACATAATTGCAAAACCTGCATTGGGGAAACATTCGCGAACAAATTTAACGAAATTGTTTTGCACTGTGGAAAGTGGAAAAAAGTTTTTACATTTTAAAATTTACTAGTTCGATACAATCGCCGTCAGTGGTGCAATGGCTAGTGTGAGCGGGCGGCCCTTGATTTTGATAACGTGGGTGCGATCCCTGGGCTGAATACTCTATATTTCTTTTGGACGACTGTGATTGTGAGAAACAATCCGCCTTTTCGTCATGGGAAGTAATGGGAAACAATTTTATTGTATTTATTGATCTTCAAAGGGTTTTCAAAAATATTATTAAATTTAAGTTTATATCACTAATCTACACGCTCCAACAAATTTTGTTACGCCCAAATGAAGTCACCATGGCGTTATCGTTTTTATACCCTCACCTATAGGGATGGGGGTATGTGCCATTTAATACGGAAAAAATATAACACATAAAAGGATCAGTATTAGACAATATTAGAGAATTAGGGACTTTTTAAGACGATTGAGCCATGTCCGTCTGTCTGTCTGGCTGGTCAACACCACGATAACTGCCTTAAATGTAAATGATCTGACGGAAAGAGTAAATCACGTTGAAACCAATCTGATATCTGTGAATAAATTGAAGATCGAAGTGGAAAATTTAAAGGCGATAATTGCTCACCAATAGAACTTAGTGTATCTTCCAATATTCGTGTGTGTGGAATTCCATTTGAAGAGAATGAAAACCTCTTTGATCTCTTCTCCAGTATGTGCAAAAACATAAATATCTCACCACCGAATGTGAAATCAATACGGAGAATACGAAATAATAATAACAACACTATCGATGGCATATTGCTTATTAAATTTTTTTCGCCAAATGATCAAATAACTTTGTATTGTAAGATCAATTGGTAAATTCAAAAGCGAAAGTAAATCACAACCAACACTACACATGCTTGGATTCAATTCGAGTACAAAATTTTATATAAATGAAGACCTCACGAGTGCTAACTACAAAATTCTGCAAGCAGCATTAAAATTAAAGAGACAAAAGTACGTTTCTGCTGCTTCTACATTGCGTGGTTTATTGTAAAAGGTTCTTCAACAGAGACGCTACAAAAGTAAATCGATAGGGACAGCAAACGACGCCATATTCTTTCCCGCTCTTTTGACATTTCTCTCCAATAAGGTGTGCCATTTCATCATGGTAAGATACACGAGCCGACAACGAGTCGAAATTATTAAAATTTACTACCGAAATTTGGAGTCAGTGGCCTCAAGTTTAAGAGCGCTACGTCCAATTTATGGTCGTCATAATCGTCCTACCAGATCAACGATTGAGCGTCTACTGTAAAAATTTGAATCCACAGGCACAGTACAAAATGTTCCCGTGCCAGTGAGACAAAGAAGTGCCCGTAGTGTCGAGAATATTGCTGCCGCTGAGGCTTTAGTTCAAGAAAGCCCAAATATGTCTCTCTCACGTCGTTCTCAAGCGTTGGGCATCTCTGTGACGTCGTTGTGGCGAATTTTGCGAAAAGGTCTTGGCCTACATCCTTACAAGATCAAATTGACGCAAGAACTGAAGCCGCTTGACCACCATAAGCGTCGTATGTTCGTGAATTGGGTTGAGCCAACAACTTGAAAATGATTCGGATTTTCATCGGAAAATCATCTTCAGCGATGAGGCTCATTTCTGGCTGAATGGCTTCGCCTATAAGCAAAATATACGTTATTGGTCAGACAGCAATCCACACGTAATCCATGAGTCATCATTGTATCCCGAAAAAATTACGGTTTGGTGCGGTTTATGGGCCGGCGACGTCATTGTGCCGTACTTCTTCCGTGATGATCAAGACCGGCACATTACTGTGAATGCGAATCGCTACCGTTCAATGATAACCGAATATTTTAGGCCCCAATTGGATAATATGGACTTGGAGGACATGTGGTTCCAACAGGACGGCGCCACAAGCCACACAGCGAATGCCACAATCAATTTATTGGAAACCAAGTTTGGTGAACGTGTTATCTCACGAAATGGCCCAGTCGGTTGGCCGCCTCGGTGTCGTACGATTTGACGCCGTAAGATTATTTCCTGTGGGGCTACGTCAAGTCTATGGTCTATGCCAACAAGGCGGCGACGATTGATGAACTTCGTACGAATATCGAACGTGAAATTGCAGCAGTATCGGCCGATTTATGCTTGAAAACCGTCGAAAATTGGGTTCAGCGTCTGGACTTCTGCAAGCGTGCCCGTGGTGGCCATGCAAAAGAAATCGATGACCATATATAATGGCATCGAACGTACTTTCACAGGAATAAAGAATTTCATTGGTATCTAAAACCGGTTTTGTTTTATTTAAAATAACTTTTGTAGCGCTCTTATTGAAAAACCCGTTATGTCAAACTACTGAATTCTGATCGTACTTTTCACATTGACTCTATTGAGAAACTTGATAGTTTTGTTCTCTCCTTGCAACGAACGCCAAACTCATATACAGTTGGTAATGGAGTTGCCACTGAATTTCAATGAACATTACGCTACACTTAGAAAAAAATAAGTAAATGTAATTGTTTATTCGATGATAATTTGGAAAATGCCCTTTTTATTTTTATTGTTTTTATTTTTATTGCGAATTTGGTTATTATATCCCTAAAAGAAATAAATCAATTACTACACTTTATTAAAATCCAGATCTTTGCAATATAAATGCGTTGCTTTACTAACTATAAAATATGGTGGGTGATATTAGCCTTAGTTCCAAACACAACTCTTTTAATATGATAAGAATTATTTCCAAACAAAAATCTGGCCTAAAACTAGTTCATTTATTTGAATATGAATGTTTATGGCCGATTTTTGTTAGGTTTTGGTTAAGGTGTGAGAAAGTCATACTACAAGCTTACAAGTCATGAACATTTTTCTAATTGAAAAATGGTTGGTTTTAGTTGGAAATAATAGACAATTCCGTGCAGGCACAGTAGTTAGGCATCCGATGATGAACTTGTCACGAAGTTCGAAACTGGTCATGCCAGTGATTGTATGTTGAACTGAATTGTCTATTATTTCCAACAAAAACCAACCATTTTTCAATTATAAAAATAGTTTGAATAACAAAATTGATGAGTTCCGTTATATATTCACATCTTCTATGGTTGATGTTATATGTATATCGGAAACGTGGTTCGATTCTTGTGTAAAATATAGTATCTACTGTCTGCGTGGTTATACCCTCTACCCTTCGGATAGAGAAACAAATGCGGGAGGTATTTGTGTTTATAAAAGAGATGGGAATAAATGTGCTGTTTAGTCAAAATCCGACCAGACGAGTCAAATTGAGTATATATTCGTGGAAGCCAATACTCCCGATAGCAATAAAATACTAATTGGTTGTATTTACAGACCAAATCGTAACATTTCTTTCGACAATCTTATAACAGTTATAGGAAATATTTCCCTTTCATACAGTGACATAATTCTAGCGGGTGATTACAATAGTAATTTATTAACTGAGAATGGACTATCTGATGCAATGGAAACACACATTACTCGAGAACATGTGATGCCCTACCAAATCTATTTTTCATAAATCAACAGAATAAGGGTTTGCTTTACGATCAACTCTCCTCGCCTGTTTTCTCAGGAAATTATTTAATTTTTCTGACTTATGATGCATATGTAAATAATGAACCTGAGTCAACTGGCTTTTGTGACTTGAACAGGATTAACTATAGTTTGATGAACGAATGTGTGGAAAATACTCACTGGGGTATGATATATGAACTTGAAAACGTTGATGATCAAATTGCTGACTCTCATGGTAATATTAACCAAATATTCACCAAATGGGTTCCTTTTAGACATAAAGTAATTAAACGCAGACAACAACCAACAATATAAAACAAGAAATTTATGTTATAAGAGGTGGAAGATATTCAAACCCCCATCTCTGTATTCTCTATTCACATCTGCAAGAAGAGATGTTGTTAAATCCATACAGCAGGCAAAGGAGTCATATTACAAAAAATGTTCTTCCGCTATTTGCAATAAATCTAAATGGACTGAAATACGAGTGCGTAATATAGGTATTGGAAGCAATAGGAGTCGAAAACCTACGATTGATATACATAGATATTAACCCTTTAAATGATACATTTGTTGGTCATAGTACAGTTTCAGATACTACAGAAACATTCTCATCCGCTAGTGGGTATACCGAGAATTTCTGCATTTTTCGGTGTTTCAGCCAATCTAAAGTTTTATCAAGTTTACTGTCAGTTAAGTCGAATGCAGTAAGTACAGATCAAATAAATCCTAGATTTATAAAACTTTTACTTCCTAAATTTTTACCATATTTCACACACATTTTTAATATCATACTTACGAAATCAATTTTTCCTGCTGCGTGGAAAGTAGGAAAGGTTATACCTATTCCAAAAACTGGTAATGAGTTTCCGCCTATTGCCATTCAACCTTTTTTGTCGAAAGTTCTTCAAAAATTAATTTATGCTCAAATGTCAGAGTTTATTGAATCCAGATTTAGACGTAATAGAAGTTGTATTACAGCACTAATCGACGTCAGTGAAGGAATAAGGAAACAAATTGATGCAAGTATGTTATCAGTGCTTGTACTTTTGGATCACAGTAATGCAGGCATGCCCAAAAACGTCGCACATGTGTGCAGTAGCAGAATTTTTTTTATACACACACTGTTTTCTGCTTGCGCCGTCAGCCAACGAGTGACCCGATGAAAAATAAGTAAGGTAAACGCACAACAAACACATGCATTTTGTTTTTGTTTGGTGTCCATAATCTGTCAAATTTTCTTCATGTGTGTATCTACTGTAAAAGTAAACAAAAAAGTACACAAACAAAATACATGCGAATTTGACATAAGAGTAACACCCATAGTGTAATAATATAAGTGGAAGCATAAGCCCAGCTGATCAGGCATTTTGTTATCGGGTTGTTTCTTTTTATCATTCTTTGTTTACGTAATACACTCGAAGTGTCAAACTTGTCGCATCATTTGTTTTGAATCTTCCTTGCCCTCTTTGCTTACGCTGGTCGTTTCACCGCCTGTAGTTTTTTTGATGGCTAAAAATATATAGAAGAAGTAACTAAAATTACCTACATACATATGTATGGACTTACTGATGGATACTTACCAATTTGGATCTTAAATGCGTTCCAACTTTCTGCCTATTACTTTTTTTTAATACATGTAATTCTATGCATGTAATTATTTACTTTGGCGTTTTTCCTTTGCCTCTCTTCGTATATAAAATGATTTTGACATATCGAGTGTATTGTCATAACAATAGTACAACAAAATTCTGTCAAAATCGTTTATTATTACAACAACACGCCACGCGTCGACTTATATTATTAGACTATGGTAACACCTAAGCAAGAAATATGTTGAAATCAGCTGTTCTAACGAGTTTACCTTACTCATTTTACCATGATATGATTTGTTTATTTTGTTTACGATTGATTCAGTCGTGAATGAGATAGCAAGCAGGAAGGGTCATTTTGCTTTTTTGCGCTTAATCTCAGTACACTTTGAATACGATGTTTTACTCACACACAGACAAAATGTATACGTATAGGTGTGTGCATGCCTGCAGTAAAGCATTTGATACAGTCAACCATTCTATGCTTCTGAAAAAACCTTCCTACCATTTTAGATTTTCTAACTCAGCGTGTAATCTCTTAAGCTCGAACTTAAGCAATCGCTCACAGTATGTATTTTATAATAATAAATTCTCAAATGAGTTGAAACTTTGTAAAGGATTCAGGGATCCAAACTTGGACCACAACTCTTTTGTGTATACATTAATGATTTACCGAGCATTCTGAAACACTGCAAAGTTTGGATCTGGAAAATGTATACAACTGGGCTTCCTGTAATGCATCCATCTAAATATATGTTAATCTCACGTGTGCACCCGTGCAGTATCTTGATAAGTGAGAAACATGCATTGTATCTTAATGGTATGACAATGAAAATGATTAAATCCTCCTCCAACGTAGGGGTAATATATAACTACTAGTTAACATGGCCTAACCATATTGATGTTTCTGTCGGTAAAGTTCACTGCTTTCTGGGAAGTCGGTGGGTTGTCAAGCATTCAACCCCTATGGATGTACGAATGCTTTCAGCTAAACCTTATTTAATTCCAACTCTCTTATATGGATGTGAGCTATACTCCAATTGTGACAGTTCGCACTCACGGAAGCTTAAGGTGTCTTTTAATAACATAGCTAGATATATTTATGACAAAAAGAGAAGTGACAGAATTTCGACATATTCATATCAAATATTTAATATGAGCTTTGAAAATCTTTTGCACTGTAAGAGCCTATTGCAGATGCAAAGAATTATCTTCACAAAAGAACCATTATATCTCTTCCAAAGAATACGATTTGATCTATCTAATCGAGGAAATAAAAACAGACAACAAGCGTATAAAAATCTTATATCTGAAAAGCAATTCATTATATGTACAGTTTGCCTTTGGAACAGTCTTCCCACAGCGATACAGACAATAAGCAACGCATTCATATTTAAACGTATAGTCAAATAACTAATTAATAATCTTTATTTCTAACTCATTAATTTTATGGGTTTTTTTATTTATTTATTTATTTATTTATTATTATTTTTTGTTCATTTATTTTTCTTTTTTGATCTGTGTAATTTTTCTTTAAAATTGCAATCTACATCTAAATTATCTACTTGGTCATATATATTTATATCTTCTTTCTTTTCTCATGAACCTGTAAACTTGTATCACCTGCACTATAATTCAAAAGAAATATTCTTGATGTTTTAGATTATGTCGAAATAAATAAAATGAAAATCTTTACCGATCACAATGAAATCTTGTCAGTGACTCTTATTTATCCAAACTTAGTTTGGGATTAAAAATGAGCAAATCCCATATAAATCGACACATTTAGTACAAAATCATAAATAAATGGTTTCCCATTACATCTCACGTAGGGATTAGGGAGAGCTTCCCACAATCAGTGAGCTGTGCGCGTTCTAAATTTACACTCTCTGTTTAAGACCCACAATTTTACACCGATTCCGAACCGTGTTTTGAGAAGCTTTTTCATGGCTAAATACTCGATAGTGTCGTCGTCACTAAGCGAGGTGACCGCCGTCGAAAGAAATTTAGGGTGGTCAGTGCTGGGATCGAACCCACGTTCTCATGCACAAGAGCCTCGCATACTACCATTACACCAGAGTTCGTATTTACCCCCCCATGAGTAACTCATACACATCGTCGTGGGGAATGTGTAATGAACATTTACCCATTACCCGCAGGGTATGGGGAAAATAATGGGTAGCTACCCCCGAAAGTGAGGAATTACCCATCATGATTACCCATTACCGTCAGGGCAATGGGGAAAATAATGGGTAGCTACCCACGAAATAGGGAATTACCCATCACGATTACCCATTACCTTCAGGGCAATGGGGAAAATAATGGGTAGCTTCCCACGACAATGGGGAATTACTCATCACGATTTCCCATTACCCTCAGGGAAATGGGGAAAATAATGGGTAGCTACCCACGACGATGGGCAGTGGGTTACCCAGGGTAACTCATTCCCATTTTTGATCGCTAATATGAAAAAATTAGTAAAAATGTTTATATCTTGGAAACGGAGCGTCCAGTTGAAAAAATATCCAATTTTTGTGAGTTTCTAAGGGGTTTTCGTAAATTGGTCCAATTCGTATGGAAGAATTTTTTTTCGAAAAATCGCCAAAATAAAACAATCGCTAAAATAAAAAACTGGCTATAACTCGAAAACGGTGCGTCCAGTCGAAAAAATAATACAAATTTAACCAATGGGTGTCTCCAATATGGCATCACTTTTTTTTTTTTAAAAAAATCGCTAAAAATAAAATTTTTCGTACAAAAAATCGCTAAAACGCCCTCATGTTTATATGTTGGAAACGGAGCGTCCAATAGAAAAAATAACCAATTTTTGTGGATTTCTAAGGGATTTTCGTAAAGTGGTCCAATTCGTATGGAAGAATTTCTTTTCGAAAAATCGCCAAAAATAAAAAAATCGCTAAAATAAAAAGGAGGCTATAAATCGAAAAAAAAGTGATGCCATATTGGAGGCACCCATTGGTTAAAGCCTCTTTTCGAGGTAAAATTTGTATTATTATTTCGATTGGACGCGCCGTTTTCGAGTTATAGCCACTTTTTTATTTTAGCGATTTTTTTTTTATTTTGGCCTTTACCCACGAAATACGAACCCTGCATTACACCACCGACAGCTATCATATTTCAAATCATATTTCTCATAAAACTTTTTTCTGGTAGATGTGATTAGCTTCAACTCTCCCACGCTGGCTAATGGTCTATAAATGTCTACTTAACTGAAGAAAATGGGCGAGATTGCTACGCCAATTCTGGTACCTCCCATACAAAAGATGTAGCCATAGTTGGTAATCGCATAGGCACAGCTGATTTGCTTTGTTTACTTTTGAAACCACTTTCAAAATGTCAAATTCATATACATTTTGTTTTTGTATATATTTTTGTTTACTTGTATCATTGGTATACGAGGCGGATCCATAAGTCCGCGACTTTTTGAATGAAACACAGTTTTTTTTTTTGCAAAAAAAAATTATTTTTCAACATCTCCTTTCAACATCTCCTTTTAGCTCAATACACTTAGTCCAACGATTCTCCAGTTTTTGTATCCATTCCAAAAAAAAAATATAATTTTTAAAATAGGCATTTGTTTGATCAATAATTTCATCGTTGGAGCTAAATCTATTTCCACCGAGCCATTTCTTTAGGATTGGAAATAGGAAATAGTTACTGGTGTCTAAATCCGGAGAATATGGCGGATGAGGTGCCAATTCGTAGCCCAATTCATGGAATTTTGCCGTTGAGACTACACACGTGTGCACCCGTGCATTATCTTGATGAAAAAAAATTTTTCTTGGTCCTGTGGGGTCGTTTTTTTTAAATCCTCGTTGACTATGTCCAATTAGTTGGCATAATATTTCCCGTTTATTGTTTTTCCCTTTTGAAGGTAATCGATCGATGTGGAAAAAATTGTGGCCATCACCTTATTGGCAGACAAACTTACCTTGGCCTTCTTCGAAGCCGGAGAAACCCCTTTGTTTAGATTGTTGCTGGGTCTCCGGAGTGTTGCAATCGATCCGTGTTTCATCCACAATTACAATACGCCGCAAAAATCTCCTTCGAATTGCGGTTAAACAACTCCAAACAATGCTTTAAAGTTGTCACACGATTATATTTATGGTCAATTGAGAGCAAACGCGGCACCCATCTTGTAGACAGATTTCTTAAACCCAACTGATCATTTAAAATCGAAACCACACTGTCATATGAAATGCCTTTGGCATCAACAATCTCACGCACTTTTACTCTTGGGTCGGCCAACACCATATCGTGGATTTTTTCGAAATTTGGCCTCAATTGGCCGTCCAGAACGTGCAGTGTTATTTGTACTTGTGCGACCACAACGAATGTCAGTAAACCACTTTTTTACCATTGAAATCGATGGTGCAAAATCCCCATAGTATTTATCAAGCTTTTCCGTGATTTGATTGACGGTTTTTTTTCGCAAAAAAATAATGTTTAATGAGCACTCGAAATTCACTGTTTTCCATTTTTAAAAAAATGCACGAGGTTGTTTGTTTTCGAACAGCTGTTAAACGCAAAGTAAATGACTTAACTTGCTCAAAATTTGATAGTAGTCTATTAACAGGTGGTACTTGATGGGAGCAGTGTTGCACTTCAAATAACTTTTAAAAAAATGCACGAGGTTGTTTGTTTTCGAACAGCTGTTAAACGCAAAGTAAATGACTTAACTTGCTCAAAATTTGATAGTAGTCTATTAACAGGTGGTACTTGATGGGAGCAGTGTTGCACTTCAAATAACTACGAGGGAAGTTCGAAAAGTCACGGACTTATTGATCCGCCCTCTAAAAACGTGATCAGTTTAATACAACGAAAGCGGGACGGAAAAAAAATGCCTGTGCTTTTTCCATCAAATTACTACAATACATCCTGCGTCTACCATGAGTATTTTTATCATAACAAAAGCTTGGTAGTCGTCCGGGTTATCAAATCGCATGAAACACTTCCGGCCTTAACGTCATCAAATTCCAATAACCGATAAAGACAAGGGTGATTTTGCCACTCCCATTTTGGTACCTCCCATACAGAAATTGTTTGGCCGACTTTTTGTTCGCCACCAGAAGCCCCGCATAACCGAACCAATTCTTAAGAAATTTTGTTTTAGGAAATGTTTATTGAAATGTCACTCTCCTATAGAAAATGAGCAGTTTTGCAACACCCATTTTGGTACCTCCCATACAAAAGTTGGGCTCACTGACCGGTTGGATGGTGAACACTATAACTGTCGTAAACCACAACCGGTCTTTATGAAAGTCGGTACTATTCAATATTTTGCTAAAAGCTACTGTGTAATTGCTAATTGGCTACTGTGCCACGCCCAGTTTCGTACCTCCCGTACAAAAAGTGGGAGTATTTCCGGTTGGCCGACTCGATATCTCCAGTAAGCCACAACCGATCTTAATGAAATTTTGCCAAAAGCTTTTATGTGATAAAAAAATTAAAAATTTCGCCATGCCCATTTTTGAACCTCCCATATAAATATTAGGCGGACAATTGGTTGGTAGTCACAAAAATTCCCCAAAACAACTTAGGATCCTAACTTAGTTGGGTGTTAAATAACATTTAGCGCTATATCTATCTGCTATTGAATATGGTCACATTTGTCCGGTCAACGTGAGGTGAATATAGGCGTTATTTAACAGAACTCGGACGCAATGGGTGACTTCGGGTGAGGGTATGTCTAAGTCGGTTCACCCGACTGACATTTATGAACTCGTTAAAAATTACATGAGGCGTCAGAGGACACCCAGTTGGAAGGAAGTTCCTTTCGCTATATAGTATGTACTAGTTAGTTCCAACACGCCTAAGGCGCCCATTGGAAAATACGATAATTGAAATGGATCTTTAAGAAAAGATACATTTTGTAAAATGATAAACATTTTTTAAGAATTATTTTTTATATAATGTTTTTTTGTTTAAAGTATATTTTTAGGTCCTATTTGTAAGAATATGTATTATATTCCCCGAAAAGGTAATTTTTTAAACACAGCTACTTCTTTTATTAGAAGCTACTGTGTTTTAGCACAAGGTACTATTTTTAAGAAGAACATGCTCTGTAAGAAACAGCCATAAGAGTATGATTTTTTTTTTCACAAAGAAGTACTTTTTTTATGAACAGGTACTTTTTAAAGAAGTGGTACTCTTTTTAGAAAAAGGTTATTTTTTAAGAAAATATACTTATTTTCCGAAAGGCTACTTATCTCAAGAAAAGAAAAGGTACCTATTATTTTATTTTTAAGAAAAGGAATTTTTGTAAGAAAATGTATTTTTTATAAGCGAAGGTATTTTTTTGAAGGAAATGTTTTTTTTAAGAAATGGAAATTTTTTTTTAAATTTTTCCATTATCAAGAATAGGTACATTTCTAAGAGTAGGTACTTATCTCAAGAAAAGTTATTTTGTTTCGCAAAAAAGTTACTTTTTAAAGAAAATTTAGTTTAGTTTTTTTTAAGAAAAGATAATTATTTAAAAAAATTTCGTTTTTTAAGAAAAGATACATTTTGTAAGAAAATTTACTTTTTTAAGCAAAGGTACTTCTTTAAGATAATGTTTTTTTTTTGAAAAGATACTTTATTTAAGAATATAAATAGGTATTTTTGTTGAGAAAATTTACTTTTTTTAAGAAAATGCATTTATTTACGAAAATTTTATTTTTTAAACTTCTTTCACTTTTGTTTTTTTTTTAATTTTCCTTTTATTGGGTACAAAACTACAATTTATACTAAATATTGGTTACAGGCTCCACCTAGAAAACTTCCCATTAAACAAGAAATTTCTCAAAATATGTTAGTCTAGACACTAACCAAAGCAAAAGTACCCAATATAGTTGATAATACAGGGTTGTAGCATAATAGTATTAAAAAAAAGTTGTTTAATATTTTTTTCATTTAGCCCCCATCCCGCAACGTACGTTCCAAAAATAATTTAAAATTTGTTTCCATCACTCCTTCGAACTTGTATTTTTTAGGGTGAGAAAGGAACATAGATATGTTGCATATTCTCATAGCTGTATTATTCCTCTTGATTTTAAGAGCATGGTATATCTACCTCGCTAAACTAAACTTGTCTACCACATTATAAGGAGATGTGATCGAGATTAAACAATTTCAAGCGACTCTTCCTACAAACCGGTGGACCTTATAACAATACAATAGGTATTCTTGGTTATTCCAGCTAAACTAATATTTTGATGACTTCGTTTGGGAAGTTAAGCGATTTTAACAGAATCCACCTCAAATCGCTTATCTCCTCACACCAAAGGTAGAAAAATTAGCTTAGCATGTGGTTAAAGTGGTCATGGACAACATCATGGCGAAAGTAGCGTCAACAGTAAAAGGCATCGTATGGAGTCTCGAGGACCTGGATTATACGGACGACATACGAGTATGTCTGTTGTCGCACAAATTTGATGGCATGCAGTTAAAACTGAATGAGATGAATATTAAAGCAGTAACATGCGGTCTTAAAATTAACATATCCAAGACCAAGGCAAAGGGAGTTAATACGGCAAATGCAAAGAATTTTACGCTTCAGCAACAGGGACTCGAAGACGTCCAGGCATTTTGGTATCTGGGATGTATGATAACATCATCCGGTGACTCTAAAGAGGTCTTATGAATCGTATCAATAAAGCCAGACAAGCCTATGTTCCACTGAATCAAGTTTTGAATTCACAATATATCTCGAGGTGAACCAAACTAAACATATTTAACAGCAGCTCGTTGAGATCTCACAGCTATTCAAGTTTTCGTTAAGCAATGCCATCGTCAAATCCTTAAAAAAAACGTCACATCAAGTCGATTCCTAACTAAATAGGAAATAATGGAAATTATATTTTTTGTATTTTTTTCTCAAAACTGTGCCACTGTTCGTTGTTGACAAATGCCCGTTGGTTAACAAATGAAACTGCCACAATAATGTAATGCTACGACAGGTAAAAAAAATGTTGCTGTTGACATAAAGCATAAAAAATCGTCATAACTATCAAAACAAAAATAAAGAGGGCGAGAAATCATGCAATAACCTTGAACAAAACATATTAATTAAATAAATTTAAACTTGTTGATTTTGAGTTTGTTCGATGAGTGAGTATGGCGGCGATATTACAATGTAAATTAAATTTTGATATAAAAACTGATTACATTTGAAACACGCTGAAAAATTTGTTGTTTTTTGTTGTTCGTATGCATATATAACGTGTGTTTGGAGCTTGTCACAAATATAATATACTAGCGTCCAAGCACATTGAGTTTCCTATTCAATATTCAATGTTTGAGACACAATGACTAATATGTTATAATGTATATGCTTGCGACCCAAATATATCTTTGATTGTGACACAAATGCAACTGTGGTTTTTGCACTGTTTATGTTCTATCGAGTGTAAGAGACTAATAGAGGGACAACCAATGAGTCTATCTTGTGAGTGTGGATCTGTATTTTCGCACTATTCTTTCAGTCAGTGATTCATATGCGTGTAAATTGCAAATGCAGACAGCTGTTTTGGCTGATGTATTGCGTTTTAGTTAAATGTATTCAGTCGTCAATGGGTCATCGGACAGAGGATATCAGAGGCGATTGATCAGCGAAAGCGAATAAACATAGGCTCGGTCGGCTCGGTTGCATTGCATTTTGTGTATGTCTATCGAATATACATTCCTATGTATGTGTGCTATCAAATCGAGAAACGATTTTGAGGAAATTAACTGGAAGGGGCAACAACGTGAAGTTCTTTGTCTGTCCGAGCCTTTACTACGAAAATCGAAACGGCGGACCATTTGTGAAATATACGGAAAAACCCCCAAGTAATTACTCTATGCTTGGCTTGCATGAACTAGATTTGCATATAAGTATATTGTTTGTGTACCAACGCATAGTGATAACCAACGCATAGTCGAAACCTTCTGAAAACAAAACCGTGAGAGACAACTAGAGAAAGAGAAACAAGAGAGCAGCAGATTCTTATTTCCTGAAGAAAAAACAAATCATGCATACAAATCTTTTAATTTCAAATCTTTTAATTTTTTGTAATAATTATTTCTAAATGTGGATTTACTTACCATAAATATTACATATAGTAGTTATATTGATATCAACGAATAAATCGTTTCTAAATATTATAATGTTTGGGAGAAAATACGCATATGTTTCCACCTAAGTATATGGAGGTTTGGGGGAAACACGCTAATGCTTCCACGTACGTGCATGGATGTTTGGGATGAAGTATGAATATGTTTCCAATACCAACAACACAAGAATGCAAAAGAGTACAAAAACAAAATATGTGTGAGTTTGATAGCCGAAGCGAAATATCATGAAAAAAATGAAGTCAGCTGTTTTAACTACTTTACCAGGTATATATTATTGTACCATGGGCTGGACCGCAGTAGCGACTATACTATGACTCTCTATTTTTCTTCTCTATTTTTCACTCTTTCTCTCTCAGCACTCGGAGAGGGTATTGCCAGCTGCGTCAGGGGGATTCTATGCAGTGTTGCCAGCAGCCGTTAAAAAAATTATGCTAAATGACCAAACAAATTGTGCAAAATGGAAAGAAATAATGCTAAAAACACCAAAAAAATTGTGCGAATTTCTAAAACATTATGCTAAAAGTTAATTCTTTATATATTATTTGTCTCTGTGTGTATTATTTAGTTTTTAGCATGATTTTTATTCACAAATTCTTATAATAATCGTATATAATTTATAAACAAAGAAAAACACATTTTGAAATCAGAGATGTGTATTTTTGATAGAAAAAATTCCATAAAAGCATTAAAAAAAATCAGTTTTGTTTCAAAAATTGTGTTTTTTATAAAACAAAAGCTCCGATGATTTATGTATTTCACTGATCCATTTTCGGTTTATATTTGTAGCTACACTTATTAGTAGGAAGGCCTGAAATTTTAATCTGGGATCCATAACTTTTTCAGAAACAATGCAAACATGCCTACGAGTTTGTGCTTTTCATATAAAATGTTTGAAAAAAATTACTCGATGATAAGGATTTTTGAAAGATTTTATATTTTCTATACAAGTATCGTATATTCACGTTTTTGGCATTAATGAAAAGCTAAATGATATTTTTGGATAAGGTACCTTAAGCTACAGTTTTCTTTGACTATTCTGAAAAAAACGCGCCATTTTTCTTTTCTTTCAAAAGTATAACCTGCTGATATGTAAAAACTGTCAGAAATTCATTACCATTTTCATACCTTATGTACTCTTTACATTGTTTCCAAAAAAATGTAGGTACATAAATCCAGAAAAATCAAGGGAACATTTTTTTGGAAAAGTATTTACACTGGTTTTCATAGTTTTTTTTTTAAATTCGCGGAATATATTGTATTTACAAGCTATTATAAAACATAAAAAATTTCATCTTCGCAAAATTGGAATATACTAATACATTTATTTTTTCCAAATAATTATATTAATAGTGTTTAATTTTTGGTTTGCCAAAAAGATTCCGGAATCATTACAACCAAGAGGTCATTATACCAATTTTGCACGAAATGTAATGTTAAAGTGTGAAATACGTAGCATAGAAATAAATGTTTCTTAGTTTTAAAGTTTTATTACTCCGCCTCAAAAGCTGAAAAAATAGAATGCGCCAACTCGTTTTTGGCCCCTGAGGCAAGAAAATGCATTGAACAAATGTTTTGTTTCTCATCCTTTGGTGTGTGTTGGCTCATAAGAAATAATGTTTTCAGCCTAAAGATTCGATATTTATTCAGAAATATACCTATTACATGTTATTAAAAAGTAAAATAGAAAAACATTTTGATTGAAAATAGTGCAATATCTAAAAAATTATGCTAAAAACTGCACGAAAAACATAAAATTTTGGAAAAATTTGGTTAAAATTATGCTAAAAAGCTTTTAGCATCATGTTTCACAAAAATTATGCTGACGCAAAAAAAAATTATGCTAAAAAGCATTCATTATGCTAAACTGGCAACACTGATTCTATGGCACAGCTGATCGATAAAGTACTAGGCCGATGATGGAGAATGAGAGAGGAAAGAAGACAGGAACTAATTTTAAATAGTGTTTATTGATGTTCCCGTTTATTTCTGTCCGTTTTATGTCCAACGAAAGTGTAAAATTGTTAAAATACAGCAGGAAATAAAACTCTATGAAATGGTCTACTACCTCGTCGTCATAAAGGGGCATCGAAGAGAGTAATGGAAACCCTTAAGTATTACTCTATGGCCGTGTAGGGTAAAGTGTTGGTAAATCGATTTTCGAAAAACGATTTTTTGCAGTCGATTTTCCATGTCTGTAAATTGATTGAAATCGATTTTTTGGTCGCGATTTTCGATTATTTTAACAAAAAATTTAAAAAATCCGGAGAAAATCCAATTTTAGTGCAATTGTTAATGTTTTTATTTTCACCCCCAGAACATTCAATGTTGATTAGTTTCAATTGATTTTAATTTATTAAATTGATTTTAATTGATTAAAGTGCATAATGGTCGATTTATTTGTCATTCATAATACTTTCGAAATAACCCGTAAGGTTTAGTGCATTAATAAAAAACACGGGAAAAAAGGTTAAAAAAAATCGAATTTTTTTAAGTTTTTTGCGATTTTGATCTGGAAGGTGAAGTTTTTGATTTTATATGTTCGCAATTTTCTTTATGACAAGAGCTACAACTTTGCCTCAGAGAGTAAATCGAAATTCTGAACGGTTTGCAAGATATGAGCCTGAGAAAATGATCACATTTTTACGAAAATGATACCGAGGCCCCAAATCTTTGGCGGCCCATAAAAAAAAAGTGCATGACTTTGGGAAAAATTGGGAAACACGGGTCTTTTTTTTTAGTCTTTTATCACGTAGTGGTGTCCGTATATGGTTATTTTGCCATGACTTAAAAAATTACACACAGTGTAATGGTAGTCTCCTTTAATTGTTATTTTTATTTTTTTGTTTACTTTTATTGTTGGTATTGTTGGTTGTTATCTAATTTTTTTTGGTCGTAGTTCGTTTTCGTTTTGTAAATTTTTATAGCCGTTTGACAGCTCTATAAATGGGTTTCAAACAGTAACAAGTATTTAGTCTAATTGTGGGATAATCTATAATATGCTGTTTTCCAACCGGGGGTTTTTTAATAGAAGAACTGTGTCAAAATATGATTTCATTATTAAAAAAGCTTACTTTTGTACTCAAGCTACAATCCCATTTATCCTTTTTTTATACATATATGCATATGTCTACATTGTGATTACAAATGTGATAAACTCCGTATTGTGAGGATATTCTTTACATCGTGCCAGGGGTTGGAAGGGAAAAGTGACACTATTTTTTCAGTGTAATTTTTACGATCTTTTTAAAAAATCGTGATTATAATCTTATTCTGTAATATCAGTCATATTCTGACATATTGACGCTTTTTGTAAAGAATGCCTATTCGAAATTATAACTTTCGAACGATTTATATCCTATTCAGATCGAATCATTACACTATGCTAGTTCAAAAACGTAACAATCAGGCCACCCAGTGGTTAAACCTAATTCGAGTACGCTGATTCCAGTGGTGCTAACTACTTTTCTAGGTTGGCACTTGTTTTCGAGATACTTGGAAATAGGCAACCTAGAAAATCAGTTAGGACCCCTGGGTTCAGCATTAACAGCGGTACAATTTTGATATATACCGTTAGTTATCAATGTAAATGTGAACTTCCCCAAAAGCATTATCCCTCGCATATTACTTGGTAATAACACTTCTCCGTCCACTAAATAGTTTTATGGGGTATTATTAGTAATAAAAATAATGCTTACTACAATTCAAAGGAGACCGTGCATATAACTGATATAAAATACAAACAACTGTATTATTGCAAACTTAAACGGTAATCAAAAAAGTCGATTTTCATATCCGAATAATCGATTATGAAAATCGAGAACTACGGTACTGCTATACAAGCACTCTCTGTATTCTTCTTCAATTCTTCGACCGTTGTATTCGTGAGTGCGTATGTCGTTATTGTAATTAATAAACAATAAACAATGAATTGTGATCGTTATTCAGTACAAGTTGAGGATAGCAGAGTTCATATTTACCTAACATGTGTAACCCATTCACATCGCCGTGAGGAATGGGTAATGAGCGATTATCCATTACCCACCTGGTAATGGGGAAAACAATGGGCAGCCGCCCACGACAATGGGAAATTACCCATCACGATTATCCATTCGGTGTCGGTGGTGCAATGGTAGTGTGCGCGGCTCTTGTGCACGAGAATTTGGATTCGATCCCTACTCTGACCATCTTAAATTTCTTTCGACGGCGGTCACCTCGTTTAGTGCTGGCGACACTAGCGAGTATTTAACCATGAAAAAGCTTCTCAAAATACCGTTCGGAACCGGTGTAAAACTGTAGGTCCCAATCAGTGAGTGTAAAACTAGAACGCGCACAGCTCACTGGTTGTGAGAAGCTCTCCTCAATCGCTTCATGGGATGTAACGTGAAACCATTTATTTATTTTTTGATTATCCATTAATCATGGGGAATGGCCGAGCGTAAATGGATCGTGCAATCGAAGAAGTATCTAATTTTCCTTGTGAAGACTATTTTTTTAAATTTCATGAGGTGTCAGGGGACACCCGGTTGGAACAAAGTTCCTTTCGCTATATAAGTATGTTATGTGATAGTTAGTTTCTACACGCCTAAGGCGCCCGTTGCAAAATAAGATAATTTAAATGGATCTTTAAGAAAATATACTTTTTGTAAAATGAAAAACTTTTTTTTAGTAATTTTCTTTTTATAGAATGTATTTTTTTTTAAGTTTTTTTATAAGAATGTGTATTATATTTTCTCGAAAAGATCTTTTTTTAATGAGAGGTACTACTTTTATTAAAAGCTAATGTTTTTTTTAAGAAAATGTAATATTTTTAAGAAAAATTGCTTTCAGTAACAAAACGCCATAAGAGTATGAATATTTTTTACAAAGAAGTACTTTTTTTAAGAATAGATACTTTTTAAAGAAATTGTACTCTTTTTATGAAAAGGTTATTTTTTTAAGAAAATTGACTTATTTACTTATGTCTCAATAAGAGAAAAGAAAAGGTATTTGTATTTTATTTTTAAGAAAATGTACTTTTAACAAAAGGAATTTTTGTAAGGAAAGGTATTTTTTAAGAGAAGGTATTTTTTGTAGAAAATGTATTTTTAGTAGAAATGGGAATATTTTTAGAATTTGTCCTTTTTTCAGGAATAGGTACATTTTTAAGAGTAAGTACGTATCTCAAGAAAATGAATATTGTTTCACAAAAAAAGTACTCTTTAAAGAAGAGGTAGTTTTTTAAGAAGAGGCAATTTGATATAATAAACTTGACTTTTTTGAGAAAAGGTACTTAGTTTAAAAAAAATATTTTTTTTAAGAAAAGGTACTTTTTGTATGAAAATTTACTTTGTTTAAGCAAAGGTAGTACTTCCTTAAGATAAGGTATTTTTTACGGAAATTTGCTTTGTTTAAGAAAATGAATAGATATTTTTTTGAGAAAATTTACTTTTTTTAAGAAAAGGCACTTATTTAAGAAAGTGTTCTCTTTTTAAACTTCTTTCACTTGGGCTTTTCTAAATTTACTTTTTATTGGGTTCAAAACAACAATATACACTAAATATTGGTTACAGGCTCCGCCTATAAAACTTCCCATTAAACAAGAAAGTTCCCAACGAATGTTAGTCTAGACACAAACCAAAGCAAAAGATAATGTATTTTGTTTAAGGAAAGGTACTTTGTTTAAGAATATGAATAGGTATTTTTTTTTTGAGAAAATTTACTTTTTTTAAGAAAGGCACTTATTTGAGAAAATGTTCTTTTTTAAACTTCTTTGGGCTTTTCTAAATTTACTTTTTATTGGGTTCGAAACTACAATAGGTATATATTAAATATTGGTTACAGACTCCACCTAGAAAACTTCCCATTAAACAAGAAATTTGCCAACATTCGTTAGTCTAGACACAAACCAAAGGAAAGACACAATATAATTGATAATACTGGGTTGTAGCATAATCGTGTTAAAGAAAAGTTGTTTAATTTTTTTCATTAAGCCCCCATCATTAAGCAACGTGCGATAAGAACTTCGTTCCAAAAATCGCCAGAATGAGAAAATCGCAATAATAAAAAAATAGATAAAACTCGGAAAAATAATAAATTGTTTACCTCCGTGGAAGGTTTAAACTAAAGGATGTTTTTAACGCTATTATGTCTGTATTTCAGAAACGGAGCGTCCAATTCAATAAAATAATAATTTTTTGCAGGTTTCTATGGGTTTTTCATAAAGTGTGTCAATTGGTATGGACGACTGTACAAAAAAATCGCAAAAAAATATGACAGTTGACAGTTTCAAGCCGGCTTTCATTTGGTGTTAAAACGACTCAAATTCTGCAACAATTTCTTTAGTTTTCTTATCAGCAAGCCTTGGGAACACTCTTTTGGCTCGGTCACTGAACAGTGGTGTTCTTCCTAGTCGTTTTGTGTTTCCATATTTGCCATCCAATTTTATAAAAGTGTCAATGACGCAGTTAGATTTTTTCAACCACCCGAAATGTCCCGATTAGACAGCCCTTCATCATGATAAGCTTCAATGTTTGCCTTTTCATCTTTGCTTAGGTGCTTTCCTTATTGCCGTTGGTAACTACCCATTATATTCCCCATGCCCTGTGTGTAATGGGTAAACGATCGCTAACCATTTACTCACCGTATATTGACCCTAAAGGATAGTGAGGAGGTTAAGACGCACACGGCTTTGCAAACACATAAGCATGTGCATCATATCGGAATGGAAATTCCAGGATATTTGTATTTCCTCTGAAAGCGGGGAAAATAAATAAATTTCCCGAGATCCCGGCAATTTCTCTTTGGAATATGAGTCCAATATTTTATAACTTTTTCTATTTTATTTTATTTCAAAAAGCATAAAACGGCCAGATAACAAGAGTTTACACCCCAAACACTTATATTGTTGCAATATTACACAATTGTTTTTCACCAAAATATACAATTAATGTATTCGTTGCAGTAACAACAATTGAGTTGGTAAAGCAACGCAATGATGAACATTCAGAAAACTAATAGAACATGATTTGTAGGATCAACTTTACTTATAACACTGTGCAACAATGGGTTTCGGTCCTCAACCAAACCAAAAAATTACAGCAGACAGTTGTCCGAGGCCTTCGGCCACGGGCTGTCCCTGCAGGCTGTGTCAGAGACACGGCCATTAAGTTTAACGTAGAATACGCCATCCGATAAGACAGAAAACATATATAACAATAAATTCATTTGCTTATATTATTTATCATTTATTGTTATATATGTTTTCTGTCTTATCGGATGGCGTATTCTACGTTAAACTTAATGGCCGTGTCTCTGACACAGCCTGCAGCGACAGTCCGTGGCCGAAGGCCTCGGACAACTGTCTGCTGTAATTTTAAACTTAATTTAATTTATGTATTTTAATTAATATTTTTATTGAAATAAGTTCTGCGAATGTTGAGAGGGCCGCCCTAATATTAAAAAAGGTTTACCTTATCGAGTCTTCGCATTAGCATTCGAGCGTTGTGTGAAATCTTTACGCTTTACAATTCAAAATTAATGTTACAACAGCTTTATTGAAGCTTTCGCAAAAAAGCTTTATTACGTTAGCTTACAGTTTGTTTCACTTTTTACTAGATACATGTTGCCAAGCAACATTAGCTTGCTGTTCGTTTCACTTTTTACTAGATACATGTTCCTAAGCAATGTTGAGCAACCAAAAACACTCAACCAAACACCACACATATGTTTGAGTGTATGTGTTTAAACAATTTTCATTTGAGAAATTAAAATACTAGAAATATATCAACCAATATGAAATGTATATCAAACGAAAGATAACATCTTCATTTACCTACAAAAAAAATTTTAAAAAAATTCATCTAGCCGTTTCCTCAAATTCAATGAAATAAAGATTACAACAATAAAAACCTGACATGACTCCTCATACCGTAAGGTAAGACGTATTCTACGTCAAAATTGTGAAAATACTTGGACGTGGTATCACAAAACCCCGTTCGGTTTTGCCTCTACACGTAACAATTTTCTTTACAGGCCGAAGAAAATTTTGGATGTGGGTCAGAGCCCTATTTCAGATTTTCTTCAATAAATCGTAAACAGCTTAAAATATTGCACTACAACCTTCGACAATATTGTAGCTATTTTCCCATTTCACAATTCCCTCTAATATATTTCTAAGAAAAATTACACTGTTAATCAATAATTTCAGGAACGTTATGGAAAATTGCACATATTTTATATGTTTTGATATTTCTTGCCTAACGGTAAATAAATTGCGGTAGCTGTGTTCAAAAGAAGTGTAGCTTATAAATTTCTTGATAACTTTTCTAAATACACTAATCAACAAAAATTATATTTAGGGCACCATAATTGGTATAGAAATGCTGTGTTTAACCATATTGTTTAAATATTCACCTATATGTATTCAATATTAAACAAATTACAAATTGATATCTTCTTCAAAGTTGTAGCGCTTAATATACTTAACAATATTGTCAAATAAACTAATGAATAAAAATTACATTTGGGGATCAAAATGATTGTACCAATTCAGAAATAAATTTTTTTTTAAATTTTCGCTTATAACTAATTTCAATACTATTAACACAGGACTATAATAATGCTCTTCAAAGTTGTAGTTGTAGCTTCCAACAAAATTGCCAAACGCCATCTAACTTTTCAACTGGTGCTCATTTCGTGAATGGTAACACTTAGCTCATGTCTGATTTGACAGATAATTAGTTTTATCCTTCCGTTGTGTATACGCTTGAACAACGCTGGGAAATATGGGAAAAATGGGCCTGCGATGGACTTACAGAAGATGCAGATTTTGCCAAAAAAATCATCTTTTCAGATGAAGCTCATTTTGATCTTGGCGGGTATGTAAACAAGCAAAATTGTCGCATTTGGGGCACAGAAAACGAGATGCACCCAAAACGAGTCACTGTTTGGTGCGGATTTTGGTCCAGAGGCATAATTGGGCCATTTTTCTTCGAAAATGAGTAAGGAGTGGCCGTTACGGTCAATGGCGATCGTTATCGGGCCATGTTGAACGAATTTTTGTTCACAAAAATTGAAGAGGAGGATATTGGCAACATTTGGTTTCAACAGGACGGCGGTACGTGCCACACAGCCGAAGCTACACTCGATGTTTTGCGCCCTGTTTTTGAAGATCGCATTATCAGCCGCAGAGCTGATGTCGTTTGGCCACCTCGGAGCTGCGATTTGACACCGTTGGACTTTTTTTTGTGGGGTGCCCTCAAAGATAAGTGTTACGCCGACAAGCCAGAGACAATTGACGCTTTAAAGGACAATATACGTGAAGCCATAGGTGAAATACAGCTGCACACAATCGATAATGTGCTTAAAAATTGGACCGATCGTGCATGGCCAGCCGAGGCAGCCATTTGAATGAAATTATTTTACATTATTAACCGGAAGGATTGTACTTCCAAATAAAAAAAGAAGTTTGAGTTTATTTAAAAATAGAACATTTGAAAGATATCGAATACCCTAGTGCAAGAACGTTAGATTTTTTTTTCTAAAATGTTCCACTGTATTATTTTGGAATTTCCCGGGATTCTCTGATCAAATTCACGGGAAAGCGGGATTTGACAATGAATTTATGCATTCTCTAGTCGTGACAGAAAATACTAATAAACATGTATTTTTTGGTATATAACTAAGAAATTACGTTCCAACCGGGTGTCCCACTGACACATCTCAACTTTTTTTATTAATTCAATAAATTTCGTATTGACTAAAAAATATAAAACTAAAAAACTCGCTTTAAACTTTCATAATAAATATTTGGAAAATCGTCATCACCAGAAATTCAATAATTTTTGTTATTGAATCCGTCACTTTCGTAATGTTAAAATTAATGTTAAAAATTAAAACGTAAATGTTAAAATTATAGTTTGTTGTGTACGCTTTTTACTGACAGTAATTATTTTTAGCAAACTGCAAAAGTTTATGCAGAATGAAATCAAACATTTTGTTGTTACGCCAATATTCCAAACGCCAAAAATGTCAAACAAATTATCTGGTGATAAGTAGCAAACGGTGTTTGCTGTTAATAAGAAACATTGTTTGTTGTTAATACCAATTTCTTATAATTGTCCTAAGTTTAGTTTGGCGAAGGTTATTGAAATATATCATAGATATATTTATATAGTGTCTTAAAGCGTTTGTACAAATACAAACTCTATAAAACTGTCTAAATTTGATGTGTTAACATTTATAGGCACGGGTAGGGCTATATATTAAAGTGAACACATGCTAACATCACACAGCGTTATCACCACATACGTGATTATCGTACAACAATAGTCTCTGCTTGAAAATAAGTATGATGGTATTGATGTAGCGGCAGCGAACAAACAAGAAGGTCGTCGTTGCCAAAGAGTATTGAATAGTATAGAGAACTCACGGAACGCATTGTATGACTCAAAAGCACTGGCGAAATATAATCTCTTTTTGTCATAACTTAGTCCAATCATAATTTTGATGTAAAACATTGATACCTTTTGAAACATTTATGCTTTTTGTATTGATTTATGTAATAACAATGTCGAAATGGTGCATTTGTAGTGAAATATTCTATAAAGAGTATAAGACTCGTTTATGCTTCTCTACATAGGAGCAGAAAAAGCGGGCAATAAGTTCTCTACATTATTCAATATATTTTGCCGTCGCTCTGTTTATGACAAAGCCAAAGCTATTATTTCAGTGAGCTAAATATTGCATTCTATTCAGTTGTATGCCAGCATTCAAACAAGCGGGTCGTCGTCGATCTGTTTATGACAAAACAAAAACAATTATTTCCGGGAGCTAACTATTTCCTTATTTATTTTAACAATATTACATTTAATGTTAAAGCAGATGTAACAAAAAGTAAAGTGCAATAGCAAAAGAGCCTTCAACAAAAAAACCATTTTTTTTTCTTTCCAATGTAACATTTACTACTGTGTTCATAGAAATCGAACAGGTACCGTGTAACACAAAGGTGGTAACACATCGCCCGTGATGTTTTTTCTCAAACTTTCTTAAAAATTAACAATTTCATACACCTTAAGAAAAACTTCTTAAAAAATCTACTCTTTATAAGAATTAGATATTGGATATAAATTTTGTGGACTGAGTACGGCATACAATGCTTCCCTGAGAAATTTTGAATTATTTAAATTTTGCATCACTTGAAATGCTTTGCTGTACTTCTTACCTTTTTATCCTTTATTTTCTCCATGCAAAAGGGTTTGTACAAAAATCTTAATATTTATTGTACTTAAATTTAAATGGCAATACAAATTCTCCGCCTCATCTGTAGTTTAATCTCATACAGTTTCCAGAGCTGCATTATTTATTTATAGTATAACATTTAACAAACAAATGTGCCAAGGCCTTGACTTGGAAAATGTAGGACGACCGTCGTTGAGTCGTAATAGTGGTTGAATTTTTGCTTTATATCGCGTTTGTGCTTTTATATAAGTATATATATATTTATGTATGGGTAAAGTACTTTTCTTCATATTTACCATTAAAAAGGACACGAAACTAAAATAAACTAAACTAGAAACAAATTTCAAAGAAATCATGTAGCATATTGCTATGCAGTACTCAGAGATTTCAACGAGCAAATTCTTAGAATCCATTTAGAATATGTAGTTACCATTGTCCATGGATCGTCTGGGGTCTTAGTGGGAAATTAACTTGTATTTTTTTCTTAGTTATTTACAGAGAACGGCGTTTTATAAAACATAGAATAATCACGATGTAAATATAATTGCTGTTTATTTCAAAGGCCAGAAACTATAACTCATGTTACAGCTAATGTCTGGTTCTCCAATAGGAACATTACAATTGTGTTTTATTACAAACGCATCCAGAAACTTTTTGTATAATCTGTCATTGTCACAATGTCGGTAAATGTTTACAACGTTTGGAAATTGTTTAAAATTGCTACTGAGATTATGAGTCAGTGGTCGCAACTTAAGAGTCTAAGTGCGATTTCGTTTCTGCAAAAAATTTAAAATTGTATCCGCCCTTTGGCCTAAACATGGCTTTTTGCGTTCGTTTGTGAAAAACGTGCAAGCTTACCTACAGGTTTGGTATTCTTTTCTTAGAGCCTTGTACTGACACCGTGCAATAATATTTCATTGGCTATTCCAATTTTGCTACCTTTATGTCACTGAGCAAAGCGAAGTTCAATGCTTCTAACTTTAAAAATATATATTTGAATTAAATCGGCTATATATCTTTTGAGATACATTGAAATATATTCACAACTGCCTGGTGTACGGACAATTGTTTGATACAGTGTAGGAATGTGTGGTTCGGTATATATTAGGGATGCTAAATGGGATTGATTTTAAAAAATCCCGGGATTCGGGATTTTCGAAATCCCCATCCCGGGATTTCGAGATTACATTTTTAAATTTTTTTGGGAACAGGTCTATTTTACGGCTTACACTCGAAAAAACAACCACAAGGGGGATAGTATACGTTATTCTAAGCAAAAAAAGGAAAATAACAAAATCGGGGCAAATGCATAGTTTTGGAGAAGGCGTTAACTTAGCGAGTAAACCCATTGATATCAGTTTTTTGTATGAAACAACTCAAAACAAACTCATAAAATAATGTAGCACTTTTTGATAAATCGCTTAGTTATCGAGTTATCGGATGTTGACATTTAGAAAAATTATCGATTTTTTTTTACTTTTCTCAAACAAAAACAAAAATTCTTTAAAAACATCGCGGGATTTTTGGAATATTTTTTTTCAAACAAAATCAAAAATTATTTTATAAAAATATTTAAATTTTTGTTTGAGAAACGTAAACATCCGATGACTCGATAACTAAGCGACTTATCGAAAAATGCTGCATTATTTTTTGAGTTTGTTACGACTTGTTTTATACAAAATAGTGATATCAATGGTTTTACACGGTACGTTAGTGGAAAAGTATCCGAAATGTCGGGGTCCATAACTATGCATTTGCCCTGATTTTGTTATTTTACTTTCTTTGCTTAAAATAACATGTTATACCCGACGCAATAAACTTTGTATTTTTTGGAGAGTAAGCCGTATAATAGATATATGCTATATGGGCATTTCCAGAGAAAGTGCCACCCTATGTCACATCACGTCACCCTCGTTATTTGGTTATATTGTATGACCATGTAGTTCGATTGTTTTCTATTCTTTTCCTAAATACAGAATGTAAGTAATTACATATGTATTAAAATAAAATAACACAAACAAAGTGGTCATAAAATATAAGTAATTATCGAGAGTGACGTGATGTGCCAAAAGGTTGACCTTTCTGTGAAAATGCCCATATGCCAAAATGAACTCACATTAAGATGTGTTATTAAACCTTTTGTAGAGCCGCCATTGGTTTTTAAATCCTTTTTGCACAATTTGCATATTGCTTGAGGTGCACCTTTCGATTCTTCCAAAAAATAGCACAACACTGAACTTTTGTCATTGTTTTTAGTTTTATGTTTTTCAAAATTAATAATAATCCCGAAAAATCCCGTTTCCCGTTTGGCATCCATAGTACATATAACGGGTTTTTCAATAAGAGCGCTACAAAAGTTTTTTTAAATAAAACAAAACCGGTTTTAGATACCAATGAAATTCTTTATTCCTGTGAAAGTACGTTCGATGCCATAATGTATGGAACTCGATTTCTTTTGCATGGCCACCACGGGCACGCTTGCAGAAGTCCAGACGCTGAACCCAATTTCAAGCATAAATCGGCCGATACTGCTGCAATTTCACGTTCGATATTCGTACGAAGTTCATCAATCGTCGCTGGCTTGTTGGCATAGACCATAGACTTGGCGTAGCCCCACAGGAAATAATCTAACGGCGTCAAATCGCACGACCGAGGCGGCCAATCGACTGCGCCATTTCGTGAGATAACACGTTCATTTGCCGGAATGTTGTATTAACTCAAAATTCTTCATTTTTGGACTAAGTACTATAAAATATTCTCCTGACCGAGTTCTTTCAGATGGATTAATTCCTATATCTAAATCTGTGTTAAATTCGTTAGGAGAGCATTTGGAAGTTAGCATTTTGTGTACATTCATATACAAAATAAAACTTTCAAAGTCGATTTACTCGAAACTATGTTTTTTGAGTTAATACAACATTCCGGCAAATAAGCGATATTATCCAATTGGGGCCAAAAATATTCGGTTATCATTGAACGGTAGCGATTCGCATTCACAGTAATGTGCCGGTCTTGATCATCACGGAAGAAGTACGGCCCAATGACTCCGCCGGCCCATAAACCGCACCAAACCGTAATTTTTTCGGGATGCAATGATGACTCATGGATTACGTGTGGATTGCTGTCTGACCAATAATGCATATTTTGCTTATTGACGAAGCCATTCAGCCAGAAATGAGCCTCATCGCTGTAGATGATTTTCCGATGAAAATCCGAATCATTTTCAAATTGTTGCTCAGCCCAATTCACGAACATACGACGCTTATGGTGGTCAAGCGGCATCAGTTCTTGCGTCAATTTGTAAGGATGTAGGCCAAGATCTTTTTGCAAAATTCGCCACAATGACGTCACAGAGATGCTCAACGCTTGAGAACGACGTGTGAGAGACACATTTGGGCTATCTTGAACAGAAGCCTCAGCGGCAGCAATATTCTCGACACTACGGGCACTTCTTTGTCTCACTGGCACGGGAACATTTTTTACTGTGCCTGTGGATTCAATTTTTTCAACCAGACGCTCAATTGTTGATCTGGTGGGACTATTATGACGACCATGAATTGGACGTAGCGCTCTTAAAGTTGAGGCCACTGACTCCAAATTTCGGTAGTAAATTTTAATAATTTCGACTCGTTGTTGGCTCGTATATCTTTTCATGATGAAATGGCAAATCTTACTGAAGATAAATGTCAAAAGAGCGGGAAAACATATGGCCTCGATTGCTGTCCCTATCGATTTACTTTTGTAGCGTCTCTATTGAAAAACCCGTTACAGGTTTGTTTGACCATTATCAATTATACGTGACATTGTCTCGTGCCGGAACGCCAACAGATCTATTTATTTACTGCAAACTAGGGATGTCAATCGGGATTTCCCCAAACCCCCGAAAGCCCGGGCTTTTGAAAACACAGTCCCGTTTGATATCCGTACTGCAAACATAACGCAACAAAATAATTTTGTTCAAATTTAGAAAAGACAAAGTGAAAGAAGTTGAAAAAAAGAACATTTTCTTAAACAAGTGCCATTTCTTAAAAAAAGTTAACTTTCTCAAAAAAAAAAAAAAATTCTTCTTAAAAAAAACATTATCTTAAAGAAGTACCTTTGCTTAAAAAAGTAAATTTTCGTACAATTAATACCTATTCTTACAAAAATTAACTTTTTGTAAATAAGTAAAAAAAATGGTTTCCCATTGCATCCCATTAGCGAATTGGGGAGAGCTTCTCACGACCAGTGAGCTGTGCGCTTTTTTAGTGTTATACTCACTGTTTTGGACGTACAATTTGACACCGGTTCCGAACGGTATTTTGAGAAGCTTTTTCATGGCTAAATACTCGATAGTGTCGCCGTCACTATGCGCCGCCGAAGGAAATTTAAGGTGGTCGGAGCAGGCACCAAACTGAGAATCTCATGTACTAGAGGCGTGCGCACTTAGTACCTTTTCTTAAAAACTTAAATTGTCTTACAACAAATTGCATTTTCTTTAAAAACTACATTTTCTTTAAAGAGTGCCTTTTTGTGAAACAAAATAACTTTTCTTGATATAAGTACCTACTCTTAAAAATTTACCTATTCTTGAAAAAGGTCCAATTCTAAAAAAAATCTCATTTCTTAAAAACAAAACATTTTCTTCAAAAATTCCTTTTCTGAACAGTACCTTTTCTTAAAAATAATATAATACCTTTTCTTTTCTCTTATTGAGACAAGTAGCCTTTCTGAAAATAAGTACATTTTCTTAAAAATATATCCTTTTCCTAAAACGAGTACCATTTCTTTAAAAAGTACCTGTTCTTAAAAAAAAGTACTATCTACTTTGTAAAAAAAAATCATACTCATGGCTTTTTCTTACAAAAGACCCTTTTGATATTTTTACAACTTTTACTAGCTATTAAGATACATTTTTAAATTTTATATGTATTCAATAAAATGGATTTTTGTAATGACGCGCAGAGAATGCGTTTGTAATTTGCTGTACATATTCGTGCGCAAGTTTCTGCAGCTGCACTTGGGGCAAGTGCCTTTTGTACAGCCGACTCCCAAAAGTAACAATTTGTTTTCACACAATTGCCCTCTTGCTATATCATTTTTATATACGTTTCACCATGATAAAAATACTAATGGTAGACGCGGGAGGTGTTGTTGTAGCTGATGGTAAATTGATGGCAACAACATACAGTTTGTTTTTGCTTCTCACTTACGTTGTGTCAAATCCAATACATACCAACAATAAATGTAAACAAACACGTACAAAAACAAAATGCATGTGAACTTCACAGTTCGAAAGTGTTTTGCAATGTAAACAAAGCAAATCAGCTGTGCTTATGCGTTCACCATCTATGAATCCATCTCGGCGATCACACAAGGCAACTTTACTTGCGCAATTCTTGAGTTTATGGGAGAGAGAGGGGAAGAGAATGGAAGCTCTTCCCCTCTCTTTCCCATAAACACCAGAATTGCGCAAGTAAAATTGCCGTGTGTGCTCACCGAGCATCTTGCGCATAACTACGTCATTATTCTAACTACGTCATTCATTCCGCTACATCAGTGTGTGTTTTTTCGCAGTCTGACAATCTGTGTTTCTCAGTCGGACAAATCTGTGTTCTATATAGGAGTGGGTATGAAAAATAGATGCTGGCCGATTCTGAGACCTATCCGATATGCACACAAAAATTCCTACAAATCGGTCCAGCCGTTTCAGAAGAGTTTAACGGCAAACAATGTGTGATCGCAGTGGGACAATCTGTGTGATCGCAGTCGGACAAAATGTATTTGGAAAACTTACTTCAGAGTTATGGGCCCCCCAAAGTACGGATATGTGAGAGGATAATAGGGTAAGGAACTGTTTAAAGCTATTGAGTTTAGTGAATCAAGTCAAAATAAACAAATAAACTACAAATTTTCGCTAAGATATCGGACTTACTTACTTATCCGGTATTGACCTTAAAACGGAAGATAACATATTTCGCCAACCATTTCGATCTTTCGCCGTAACTCTCCAGTTGACATTGCCAAGTGTACGCATGGATTCGCCAACCTGATCCCTCCAGCGGAGTTTTAAAAAACAAATAAATGGTTTCCCATTACATCCCATGAAAGAATTAGGGAGAGCTTCTCACAAACAGTGAGCTGTGCGCTTTATAGTTTTATACTCACTGATTGGAACCTACAGTTTTACACCGGTTCCGAACGGTATTTTTAAAAGCTTCTTCATGGCTCAATACACGATAATGTCGCCGTCACCATGCGAGGTGACAACAGTCCAAAGAAATTTAAGGTGGTCAGAGAAGGGATCGAACCCCGGATCTCATGCACAAGAGGCGCGCACACTAACCGTTGCCACTGATATATTGCGTTTTAATTTCGTGTACATAGCAGCAGATTCTCATTTCATTTAAAAAAAATAAATGGTTTCCCATTACATCCCATGAAGGAATTGGGGAGAGCTTCTCACCAACAGTGAGCTGTGCGCTTTATAGTTTTATACTCACTGATTGGAACCTACAGTTTTACACCGGCTCCGAACGGTATTTTGAGAAGCTTTTTCATGGCTAAGTACTTGATAGTGTCGCCGTCACTAAGCGAGGTGACCGTCGTCGAAAGAAATTTTAAGGTGGTCGGAGCAGGAGTCGAACCCAGGATCTCCTGTGCAAGAGGCGCGCACACTAACCATTGCACCAGCGACGGCCACGGGGTTCTTGTCTTCCTAATTTTCGCCTTTCATCGAGTTCGGTTTCAAAAACCGTTCGTTCTGGTTCGTCTTCATCCATTCTACTGTCATGGCCTAGCCAGGGCAATAGCGTTATTTTGATCCGCTTAATTATGTCAATGTCGGGATAAAGCTAATACAGCTCATGGTTCATGCTTCGCCGATACTCGCCGTTGTGCACTATAGGGCTATACATTTTTCGGAGTATTTTTCTCTCGAAGACTCCTACAGATGTTTCCTCTGCTTGCGATACGACCCAGGATTCTGCGCCATAAAGCAATACAGGTTGTATGAGAGTCTGGTACAGTTGGACTTTTGTTACTCGAGAGAGGGCTTTATCTCTAAAGTGGTTGCTTTTCCCTAATTAACATCTATTCGCAAGCACAATTCTCCACTTGATCTCAAGGCTAACGTTGCTGTTTTTGTTTACGGCAGATCCGAGGTATATAAATTCGTCCACTACCTCGAAATTATAACGGTTATCAACGTTCACGCTTTGGTCTAATCGCGTGGAGGCTCTGCTCGTTGAAACCATTAATTTTGTCTTGTCCTCATTTACTTTCCGACCCAATTTAGCTGACTCCTTCTCAATTCTCGAAATCACCACAGTAACTTCTCTCATTGTGCATCCAATGATATCTATATCATCAGCATACTTACGCGAGCAGCATGTTACTTTTGCTGCTGATGGTTTTATTCAAGTTGTCTGCAGCTTTTATCATAATGCTCTCCATTAAGATGTTAAAGAGGTCGCACGATAGGGTGTCGTCTTGCCTGAGGACTCGCTTAGTTACAAAAGGTTCGATAAGATCCTTAGCAACTTTCACTGCGGATTTGGTGTCTGTCAAGCTCAGACATTGCTTCGTAGAGTTACTCCCGTATCGGGGTATCGAAGGCCACCTTATAACCGACAAATATATGATAGGTGTCGATTTGTTTTTCATGGATCTTCTTCAGGATTTGGCGTAGCGTGAAAATCGGACTTAAAAGTTTGTAAATTTTCCCAAAACAATCAAAGTTATCGTAAAGAAACCGCCCGGTGTTTTAATATAACACAGGGTGACAAAATGAAGATTTTTTTCTGCGGTTCAACTTTTTGGAGTCAATTTAGATGTATGAGATAGTGATGTTCTTATCCGATAATTCACTTTTTTTGAATTGACTCTGGTTCTCGAGATAAACCACTATTTTAAAAATGAAGGAGGTTTCAAAACACATTTTAGCATAACTGAAGAACAGTTTGTCCGATTTGGTTAAGTAAAAAATGTGAAAATCCGCTGCTAAAATACCTTCAAGTTACACGTACAATGGTTTTTGAGAAAGTCAATAGTTTCGAAAATATTCAGAAAGTGCTTCCAAAAAAAATTTTTTTCATTGAAAATTGAAAATTTTTTTCTCGTTTTAAAATTCATAAAAAATCTAAAATGTCACAAATGCTATATTTTCGTCTTTAGTTTTAAACATAGATATGTTACAAATAAAACTAGCCATATTTCAATAAAATCGATTAACAAGTTTTGCTTTAATTCACAATTAAGTGATGGTATCTCATTTTGATAAATTTTTTAAATGAATATTAATAACACAAATATTCCATAGCTATAAAAATCACGACACATAATTATAACAACTTAAGTAGGCCAAATAGACGATATGTGACAGATAAGTGAATAAATACGTACATATGTCAAAAAATATTGAACTGTAATACCTTGTTAATCCTAGTGTTGAAAGTGAAAAGGTAAGACTTATCCACAATAAAATTAAAAAAATATTAAAAAATAATAAAATTACTCAATTTATAAGGCATTGCTTATGATGAGCTCTTTACGTAAATCTTGTGCTAATAACCCCGACCATTTCTGCTACATATGTGGTAAATATTGTGCAGAAAAGCAACTAAATAATATTACAGCTTTTGTAAAACAAGCTTATAAGGCTTATTTTGGACAAGAACTTCGACAACAAGACAAATGTTGGGTCCCACATAAAGTTTGTAAAACTTGTGTCGAGTCACTTCGATATTGGAGCAAAGGAGAACGCAAAGGGCTTCCGTTTGGAATACCGATGGCGTGGGCAGAGCCAAGAAACCACCTTGATGATTGTTACTTTTGCGCTGTAAATGTAAAAGGCATGAACCGATATAAAAAGCGGTCTTGGTTCTACCCAAACGTTCAATCCGTTAAGCCACCAACGCTGCATAGTGAAAATTTACCAATACCGGTATTTACTTCATTATCGGCCAATTATTCTAATGATGTTGAAATGTTAGATAGTCACAATGACAGCAATAGTGAGTATGAGTTCGAAGAATGCAGTTCTACATTTCAAGGATTTTCTCAAGGTGAGCAGAATGACTTAATTCGAGATTTAAATTTATCGAAAAAATCAGCTGAACTTCTTGCATCAAGACTAAAAGAAAAACGTTGCATTCAGCCTGGCGTAACAATAACTACTTACCGAAATAGAGAGCGAGACATCCTTCCATTCTTTACCGAGGCGAACGGTATTGTATATTGTAATGATATTTCTGGGCTTTTAAATTTAATGGGCCTTCCAATATACCACCCTAAAGACTGGAGACTTTTTATAGACAGCTCAAAAAAAAGTTTAAAGTGTGTGTTACTACATAATGGAAATAAATTGGCTTCGATTCCAATAGGTCATTCGACTAAACTTAAAGAAGACTATGAAAACGTGAAACTGGTGTTAGAGAAGATTTCATATCATCAACACAAGTGGTCCGTCTGTGTAGATTTAAAAATGGTAAACTTTTTATTGGGTCAGCAAAGTGGATACACTAAATATCCCTGTTTTCTATGTCTATGGGACAGTCGTGCAAAAAATGAACACTGGAGCAGGACAAACTGGCCATCAAGAATGAACATGACTGTAGGAAATGTTAACATCGTTCATGAACCTTTGATAAGTCGAGAAAAAATCATTCTTCCACCACTCCACATTAAACTTGGCCTTATAAAACAGTTTGTCAGAGCTCTCGATACGAATGGCGATTGCTTTAAATATATTTGTCAAACATTTCCTGGTCTTAGTACAGAAAAGCTAAAAGCAGGCGTTTTTGACGGGCCACAAATCCGTACTCTTATAAACATCGATGATTTCACAAATCACATGAGTCAGGTGGAAGTAGAAGCATGGATCAGCTTTGTATCAGTTGTCAAAAACTTTTTGGGGAATAACAAAGCTAAAAACTATGCCGAAATTGTTAGCAAAATGCTCCACAATTTCCAAAAACTAGGAGCTAATATGAGTATAAAAGTGCATTATTTGCACAGTCATTTGGATAAATTTCCTGAGAACCTCGGCGATTATAGTGAAGAACAAGGGGAACGATTTCACCAGGACATCAAGATCATGGAGGAAAGATACCAAGGCCGGTGGGATAGCCATATGATGGCAGACTACTGCTGGAACCTACAACGGGACTGTCCAAACAAAAACTACCAAAGAAAATCCCATACAAAACGGTTTTCTTAACTCGTGTTTTTTTATAATTATGGAATAGTATTGTTATTAATATTCAAAAATTTTATCAAAATGGGATACCATCTCTAAATTGTGAATTAAACCAAAACTTGTTAATGGATATTATTGAAATATGGCTTGTTTTGTTTGTGACATATCTATGTTTATAAATAAAGATCAAAAAACAGTATATGTGACATTTTCGATTTTTTATGAATTTTAAAAAAAGAAAAAATTTTCAATTTTGCGGGAAAAAAATTTTTTTTTCCAAAAAGTTTCTGAATATTTTCGAAAATATTGACTTTATCAAGAAACATTGTAGGTGTAACATCAAGGTAATTTAGCTGCGGATTTTTAAATTTTTTACTTAACCAAATCGAACAAGCTGTTCTCGAGTTATGTTAAAATGTGTGGTGAAACCTCCTTCATTTTTAAAATAGCGGTATATTTCGAGAACTAGAGTCAATTCAAAAAAAGCGAATTATAGTCTTAGATCTTCATCAACATATGCACCAAAATTTCCTTACAAACCCCGCACCGCAGAATCACTGTTGCCCTGTGTAATTATTCGGAAATAAATATTATTTGAAGATAATCGCTCGATTTGTTTAAAATGATTTTTGATTTTTTTTTTCAGAAAAATTGGAAAAAATATATAATTTTTCTAAATCACATTTGTCAATCACGAGCATGAGCATAGGTTATCGGTCACATTCGTAACGTCACTTCCGAGGCACAGTAGGAATGTAACCGCTATTGTTCACATCTCTAACTTGGTGGCAAACAATTTTGGTAATATTTGTTCTATTTTATGAGCCTGGGAAAAGGTTATCGGAAATGCTCATGTAAATGGCTGAGAAATCGGTGGTGTGCTTAAAGCTCAAGCATGTTCAATCCTGACAAATTAAATCCAAAAAGTTAAATCCCATAAATAGGAAGTTTTTGTCTGAGAAATCGGTAATTATTATTACAATTTTTAAATATATTAATCATTAAAATTTTATTTTATTTTTTGTACCGTGAGAAATCAAAAATTACATATTGGTCCATTGAAAATTACAGATGAACACAAATACACAAAATAAAAATGAATAAATGGTTCCCCGTTTAGGAAGAGCTTTTCACAATCAGTGAGCTGTGCGCGTTCTGGTTTCACACTCATTGATAGGGACCTACAGTATAACACCGGTTCCGAACGGTATATTGAGAAGTTTTTTCTCAAAACTGCAGACATCCAAATCCTCAGTGAGGTTTGGCAATAATCTTACCGAAACATTTGATACCAGGCTAAATCTAAATAGATGTACTACCTTGTCATGCGATTTCTACAACATCTTAATGGAGATTATAATGAAATAAACTGTATTTAAAAAAATAAAAGCCACGTGCTCCTCGAGCTGTTATTAAGCGGACTGTGTGAGAAGTTACTGCGGTATTTTCAAGCATCAACAAAATGTTAGAAAAGGGGTTTTTAGCAATAAATGGCTCTAGGGCGATATTGATATAAACAGAAGCATTACATAAAATATTACGTCCTACTTTATTGAATTTCGGTATGTAAGACTTATACGAGGGAGGTCCTAAAACTAGCCGACGTAACAAAGAAGACACAAACAAATTGGGAAATTTTTTTTTTTATTTTTCAAAATGACCTCCCTTGAGCTCGATATACTTTTTCCAGCGATAATCAATAGCCTCGATACCATAGAGTAATGACGTATAGAGACTCCAACTCTCTCAGCAAATTTAAGACATTTGGAGTGTTGTAGATGGGCGGTTCGATTTTGGAAAGTATTGATTTAATAATACCAGATAGAGGCAATGACTCAAAGCATCCAACAATAAATCAGCAACGGAATTTCGATTTGTGCTTTAAAATTGTTGTGTAAATACAACACAAATATACAGTAACAATAAACTATATCAAAAAAGTCAAAAATACATTTAATTTTCACAGTTTTTCATGAAAACGACATGTAAAATTCAAGTCATGATTTCCACCTGGTGTAAGCCAATTTACTTCAAATAACTGTCTATCGCATCGACCGCACCACGAATAGTATGAAAGGAAATGTCAGATAAGAACAATGGCAGCTGTTTACGTCATTACTCTATGCTCGATACCCTGTTTATAGTAAGAACTGTCAAGCTCCTTAAAAGCGCCATCAACCGCAGACTCCACTTCTTCATTGTTGGCAACTCTTTTACCACCGAGCCAGTTTTTCAAGTTTGGAAATAGAAAATATACCGACGAAGCTAAATCTGGCTAATAAGATGCGTGATGAAGCAATTCGAACTTTAATTCATTAATTTTGACCATCGCAATAGTGGATGTGTGACCTGGAGCATTATTTTGATGAAACAATACTTTCTTTTTCGCTAAATGCCAACTTTTTCCCAGAATTTTATCACTTAAACGCTGTAATAAATTAGCATAATATTCGCGGTTGACGGTTTTTCCTTTCTGAAGATAACACTGTGTGTAATTTTTTAAGTCATTGAAATATAATCACATACCGACACCACTACGTGATAAAAGACCATTAAAAAAAGACCCGTGTCTCCTAGTTTTGCCCAAAGTCATGGAGTTTTTTTTAAGGGCCCCAAAGAGTTGGGGCCTCGGTGTCAATTTTGCAAAAGAGTGATCATTTTGTAAGGCTCATATCTTGCAATTCGTTCGGAATAGAGAGTAAATCAAAATTCCGAACGAATTGCAAGAAAATGAGCCCGACAAAATAATCACTTTTTTGCAAAAATGACACCGAGGCCCCAAATCTTTGGGGCCCATAACAAAAAGTCGATTAGTTTGGGCAAAACTGGGAGACGCGGGTCTTTTTTTTTGGTCTTTTATCACGTAGTGGCGTCCGTATACGGTTATATTTCCATGATTTAAAAAATTACACACAGTGAAATTAAAAAATTTTCGAGAAATTTTTCACTTTTGCGGCTACCTAAACGCTACTTAACCGGTACCAAAACGGTATTAAGAATCATTCCTAGGAAGTTCATATGTTCCAGAAAGTAATTTATTGAGGTGTTAGGTACACTTCTATGTTTTATTGTTTCCTCGAATTTTGAACAGTTTGCTACCTATGGACCTGAACAGGGGGAAAAAGGTAAAAAAATTTAATTTTTTGACCATGAAGATGAAGTTATTTTGATTTTATATGTTGACATTTTTTATTCCTTATGACAAGAGCTACAACTTTCCCTCAGAGAGTAAATCAAAATTCCGAACGGTTTGCAAGATATGAGCCTGACAAAATGATCACTTTTTTGCAAAAATGACACCGAGGCTCAAATCTTAAACAAGTGCATGACTTTGGGCAAAACTGGGAGACACGGGTCTTTTTTTTGTCTTTTATCACGTAGTGTTCCCCGTATATGGTTATATTTCTTCGTGTTGCACTGTGTAATCAATAAAAATTATCCGTCGCGCATGCCAAAAAACGGGCGCTATGACCTTGCCTGCAGATGGAACCGTCTTCGTCTTTTTGGACACGATTTTCCCATTCCAGTCCACAGCTTTCACTGTTGCCTTGTATCAGGTGTGAAGTGGTGGACCCATGTCTCATAGATGGTTATAAATGGACGCAAAAATTCGGCTTTATTGCGCCAAACACCCTCTACACTACTGTTTTTTCTGTATTGAAAGCAAGGGCGGCACCCATCTTGCGCACAGCTCTCTCATCTTCAAACCTTCGGGAAATATTCGGTGTATAGCACTTTTTGAAATGCCTATCATTTCAGCTAGCTCACGCACCTTCAGCCGAGGATCATCCAATACCATTTTGTGGATTTTCTTAACCGTGTCTGGCGTGGACACCTCAATTGGTCGACCACTACTGTGGTCATCTTAGCAGCTCGTACGGCCTCGCTTAAGCTTTGCTACACAATATTTTACAATCGTAAACGAAGGAGCAGACTCCCTTGAATCTAGCTTGGACCTTTCAACTGGAAATATTGAATTACATAACGGAGACCAATTTGTTCCATGTTTACAAATTCACTGAGGTCGTTTGCATTTGATGGCTCAAATTAAATACTAACCAACGTGCCGCCTTCAAACTTACAACTTATGTTTTATAAGGTTGCCACTTTTCTCCAAAATATATTTTTTTTAAACTACTGTCACCATCTATACGACAGGTCGGTTAGTTTTGGGACTGCCCTCATACATCTACGGAAGTCCAAGTAAGCGCTTTGTGCCTGGTATTCAGTTTTTAGGAAATTTTCATTGCCATAATAACAAAAAATAACGGCAATTTCATGAACGGAAAATTTCACTCATTTCTTATACGCTTGGTATTGTTAGCTCTAGGCGAAAATTTCGTAGGCAAAATCAATTACAGGGTTGTTGTACCAAAGTTACTTCGGACGAAGAAAATATTTTGATAATTGTTTGGGACCAGAAGTTTTGACATTTCGATATTTTTAACAACTAACAGTAATACCACATGTGTTAAAAATAAAAATGGAGTTCGTAGAGAAATTATAAATTAAACGCCTATTCATAAAAATTTGTGAGAGGTTTGAGAGACGTTTTTTGTATGATAAACCGTCTCTCTAAGGTAAATTAAAGGTAGGTTGTAACAAAATTTTTTGGTTAGAGATAAATGACAAAATTTCTTACGAAAATTTCACAAGAACTGAATACGGAGCTTATGTATGAAAACAAATTATTCTTGATCCCAAACACTTAAAGTTTTATGCTGCGAATAACTAATTACGCGAGACCCCCATGGTCATTTAATAACTTTTCAGCTTTATAAAACGAAATCCTAAACACATCGATGATAACATCCTTTGCAACCTTTTGCCTGCCCTAGTCGCTTGTATGCCACATGATGAAAGATATAATCCGAGAGAGAGAGAGAGAGAGAGCAGTTATTTTCTATTGCGACCTAATTTATCAGTTAAAAAACAGACAAGGCTATTTTAGCCAGAGCTCGCTGGTTCATCAAGGTGGTCGGAGGGTAATGATATAAGAGCGTTGCTTGGCTATTTAGTTGTCGGTTGAAGCCTTTACTGACTGTTCATGTTTGTGTAAACAATTAACGGGTGTCTGAAATAAAATTACCGTTACAATTAGCCCAGTAACACTGAACATACAGAGAGGCAGGATGAGTGAGAAGGAGCATGTTAAACAAATAGTTGAAAAGTTACCATTTCAAGTGTAGACCGTCAGGAGAAGGTGATGCTCTAACGAGATAGGCAAAATCCTTCACATCTCCCCTCCATTCCACTACCACACATCCTCGATGGCAAAAGGACCTCTTTTAAGAGGGTTTAATGTTTGAACTTTAAACGAAATGATGATGTGGCCTGGTACACATTGTTTGGTGTCCTTGTTGATACTGCCGCTGCTGGAAATAGACGGATGTAATTTGCCATTGTTGTCTCTTGAGTTTTGTTTCACTCAACTCTGCAGTGTCCTTCACTCCGGCTGATGAACACACGAAGAAATAACAAAACAAAAACACAGCCCATCTGACAGCAAAAACGTCGAAATTTTTTCAGGATACTCTTTTGTTTATTTTTTTCCATTTCGCATTCACATACACATGATAAATATGCATGCATACTTGTACATGAAGTCTTACATGTCCTTAAAGGACACCCAACTGTAACGCTTAATGCTAACAAAAACACTTAGTTATGAATGTTACAGTGCAATCAATGAATTATTCGGCAATTGTAGTGCTATTTTAATGGACAAATGTGCAAAGTGTTGCTCAAACTGAAAAGTCACACAATAACATTTGATATGTTCTCAATAATAGCTATCGAATAAACTAGTTTAGGGTCACGTGTGGTGCGAGGATTATCTGTAGAGCAGTGTCTCTGCTAAAACGACACGACTCTTGCTTATTTGTTAAGCCGAAGACCATCATCTGCATCATTGTCATCGCATGGAAGATTTATACATTCAGAGTTGAGGTGGATAACAATATATTTGTACGTATATGGCTAATGTTTTCTTAAGTTGCACTTTTTAACAGTAAAGTTTCTAAGAACATCATTAAACTGAGGTAAATTTCAAAATTCAAATTATATTTTAAACTTCTTGAAATTTTGAGAAGAACTTCCTTGTGAAGTCAATATTTAGCCAAGTACCGAAAATAACTATTATTGATACAATTGTCAAATAGAGTCTCGGTATCGATTGAAAAGTATCGACACTACACTTTGAAATAATAACGGCCCAGCAACATATTGCAGGAACCATGTACATGTTTGCAAGCATTATTTTCGTGAATTGAAGATCTGCTGTTTCTTATTTCTTTACTGTCCTTCACATTTTTGTTTTCAAGAGTTTTCAGCCAACAACACCACATTTAGGTAACAAATACATATATTATAACATAATAATCGTTGTGTCCCAAACATTTTATACTGAATAACAAACACAATGTGTTTGGACACAAGTATACAATATCTGCGACAAGCTACAAAGCTACGACAAGCTACAAACAAAATACCAATTTTTAGCATGTAAACTCGTTACTATGCTCATATAAAATGTATCGATACTTTTTAAATACCGAATCAAATTTCTCGGTAGTCAAAGTCCCAGCACTCATATATCGGCAAATATTGCATAAATAGTTATTAGTAGAAATTGTTATACACATTGTATATAATTCGAATAATATTTATTTTAATTAATTTTGTTTAATAATAAAAAATGTAGTTAATGCAAGAAATATAAAGCAACTCGAAAACATAATGAGCCTGTTTTTTTTTATTCCCTGCTAAACTAATTTTTCGACGACTTTGTATGGGGAACTAAGCGATATTAAACGATTTTAAGCGGCACTCCATACAAAGTCGTCGAAAAATTAGTTCATCATAAAATAAAAAAACAAGCTTAATATAATATTTATAAACAAACTAGCTGACCCGGCAAACGTTGTTTTACCTTCAAATTTTATTTTCACAGAATGTCTGGTTTCGTTGCAAAGTCATGGTGGATTGATATTTCGAAGAAGAATGATAGGTGCACTGAATGATAGATTTCAATGATCTGGAAATTGTCTTTTCTATACATATAATGTTCGAATGCACTGTGATCTTTGGAACAAATGTGGAAGAGGCAGAAATGGCATAGCATACATGTTATTAAAGCATTATGAATTCTTTCAGTTTAAAGTTACTTTCAAAGTTACTTTTCGCTGAAAAAATATTTTTTTCTTATAACAATTTCCCATGTTGATTCTCAGAATGTCTTTTTTTAATAGCTGTGCTGTGCTTTTCTTAAAAAGTCTCCTAAAGTATAGCGTTCCAAAATTTACCGCAAAAGTGAATAATTTCCCGGTGTCATTTTTGCAAAAAAAGTGATAATTTTGTCAGGCTCATATCTTGCAAATCGTTCAGAATTTTGATTTACTCTCTGAGGGAAAGTTGTAGCTCTTGCCATAAAGAATAAAAATTTACCACATATAAAATCAAAAAAAAATCATCTTCAAGGTCAAAATCGCAAAAAACTTTAAAAAATTCGATTTTTTTACCTTTTTTCCCCTATGCAGGTCCATAGGTAGCAACCCGTTCAAAGTTCAAGGAAACTATAAACTACAAGAATGTACCTAAGATCTCAATATCTATACCAATAATCTCAATAATCTATAACATATGAATATCCTAGGAATGATTCTGGGTAGCGAAATATTAAAAACAAATTATTTTCAAATATTGACCTATCGCTCGAATATTTTCATTTTAAATAAAATACAATAAGATCGAATAGATTATCACATTTTTTAAATATATTGTATGAAAAAATTAGATTAGGTGTCAGAGGATACCAGGTTGGAACGAAGTTTCCTTCGGTATATATTATGTACTAGTTAGTTCCAATACGCCTAAGGAGCCCGTTGAAAAATACGATAATTTTTTAAGAAATATTTTTTTTATAGAATGTATATTTTTTAAAAAGTGTATTTTTAGGCCCTTTTTAAGAATATTTCGAAAAGGTCCTTTTCTAAATTGAGGTACTTCTTTTATTAAAAGCTAATGTTTCTTTAAGAAAATATACTATTTTTAAGAAAAAGTACTTTCTGTAAGAATGAGCCATAAAAGTATGCGCTTTTTGCAAAGAAGTACTTTTTTAAGTACCGGTACTTTTCAAAGAAGTGGTACTCTTTTTAGGAAAAGGTTGTATTTTGAGAAATTGTTCTTATTTTCAGAAAGGCTACTTATCTCACGAAAAGAAAAGGTATTATTTTATTTTTAAGAAAATGTACTTTTCAGAAAAGGAATTTTTGTAAGAAAAGCTATTTTTTTTAAAAGAAGTTATTTTTTTCAAGAAAAGATTTTTTTTTAAAAAATGGGAATTTTTTTAAGAATAGGTAAATTTTCAAGAGTAGGCACTTATCTCAAAAAAAGTTATTTTGTTTGACAAAAACGGTACTCTTTAAAGAAAATGTAGTTTTTTAACAAAAGGCAATTTGTTTAAGAAAATGCACTTTTTTAGGAAAATTTACTTATTTTAAACAAAATTACTTTTCCACATTAAAACTTTCGAGCGTTTGGTCGTTTTTTTTTTAAATAATTTTATTTCTCGAAAAAAAAGGTGAGCTCATTTTGATCAATTTACAAAAAAATCTCCAACATTGGTCCAACGGTTCAAAAGTTACGGGCATTTTTGTCCAAATTTTGGACCATTTTTCCACTTTTTTCATGATTTTGTCCAACAATATTACTTTCATGGCTATTTTTTTCGCTCAATCCATTATTTAATTCAATTTACAATTCAAAACGAAGAGTTTGAGCCCAAATTTATCGAATTCGGTTGATTAATTCATGCGATATTGCTAAAACAAAATAACACATAAAACCAACTTTTTGATTTTTTTCCCTTTTTATTTTTTTTTTCTACAAAAATTCAAATTAAGAGATAATAAAGTATCTATCAACCTATTATCAAAAAAAAATATTCAATTTGAGTGTAGTAAAAGACAAAATGTGAAAAAAAAACATTATTTTTTTCTGAAAGTCTTGTTTGCTTTCAAGTCTGGGTGTTTTCGTACGGCTCTCTAATGCCGTCGCCATAGCGCCTTCTACATTCTTTCCTGCAACTCGTTTAGCAGTGGCAGCCAGCAATTGGACATGTCTTTCCGTTCCTTGAATGTGTAAAGGAATTTGTGGATCATCGAACGGTGGCACTTCGTAATTTAAATATCCCTCCAAATGTTCATACGAATAACTTTGCGTAAACGGTGGTTCGAATAAAATGGTATCGTCATTTAAATCAATCATATTTGTATATTCCGTACAATTAAAGTTTATAAGAGATTTTTTATAAACTCTAAGTTCCGTTGGGTCGACAATATCTCTTCGGTAATGTAAAATCTTCTTTATAGCAATGTTTCGTTTTTCCATTCTATCATCAAACAACATAGATAGCAAGATATTTTCTGAGTGTGCAAAATATGGATTATCTTGAATTACTGTATTTACAACTCCAAGTAAATTCGGTGGTAAAAATCGTGTCCAAGTAATAAAATTAAAAAGTAATGTACTACCGTATGCGGCAGAGCTATAATACTTAACATTGAAATACATTGGCGTGTATACTTTTATTACATAGTTAGCCAGAATTTTTAAATTTTCAGTTGGATTATTAGTTGTCACATACAACCGTAATAATCTATTGGCTTTGGTCAGCCAACGAGAATGTGCAATTGGCCCTGGTTTTATGTGAGACAAATCCGCAGGAACCACACCATTAGAAATTGCATTGACCATTAACATCAAGTACCTCGAATCAGTAGATAATTCTTCTGGATTTAAATCACCAGGAGGCATATTTTCCAAAGCGATTTCCTCAAAATCGATTACCACCTGAAAAGAAAACATAAAAGCTAAAAAATAGAATGAAAAATGGTAAAGAATCAGCTATAAAAATTACATACCGGAAGATTTTCACAATCAGCAATTTTTGAGCTCAACTTTCCGGTAGTTGATCGTGGTCCAGTGGTGGTTGATTTGTCTAAAGTGTCAAACAAATGTCTAAACGGAAGCTCGTTAAAGTGCAGAAGACACACAAACCAGTGCAGTGGTCTCTTTAACTGTTTTTCGAATAGTCGCAAAATTCCACCGTGTACGCCAGTATTTGTTGGTTCACCATCAGAGCATATGGCAATTAATGAATCGAGAGACAATTGTTTTTCTTGGAAGAATTCGATCAATTTGTTGACTTTGCTTGCCGCAGTTTCACTTTCTACTTTTGTGTAGCCTATCAATTGATAATTTGGTTCCCTCAAAACAACTAGATGAGGTTCTTTAACCATCCTAGGATGCAACTTCTCATCAATTTTTTCTACAGTTAGAGCATCATTTTTCCTGCCGTCGAATGAAAATGATATCAACTTCGAGCCATCATACCGCTTACGAAGTGCGTCTTGTCTCCATTTTTCTCTTTCTCTACGAAGTTTACTTTTATCCATGATGACAAGATTGTCATGAGCATCTTTTACGCCCAGGTCTTCCATCAGAGCTGTTGCCAATGCTGATCCCATTGTATCATCCAAATCCCATTGATCCCATTGTATCACACCAAATCTGTCACACATCATTGCATAGTTTTGCGTATTGTATCTGGGAGTGTATGTTTGTGGTGGTAAAACTAATTCTGAACCTCCTCTCACATCAACTTCCATTTCGTCATAATCTGGTTCGTATGTAGGATCGTTGCTCAATGGGATTGTTGGTATAGTCGTTGGTATCGTCTCTTCACTTCCACTATCGTGTTCCGGTATCGTTTGTATTCTGTCATTATATTGATCGCGCATGAAATCTTTTAAGTTTTCTGGGATAGATCCACATGAGTAGTCGTTTTCTTTCAAGTTGCATTTACATTTTCCAATGTTGAATAAATGGTTTGTTGATTCTACGAATTTTTTGAATTCTGTTCCGCGTTTTACTCGTTGTTTATCTGCATTACTATATGCGTATAAGTTGAATATTAAGTTGATTCCAAATTTCTAACAATCTGTCTGCTACTTGGGGAGTAAATGTTTTATACGAAAACATTTTGCTTTGGGCTTTAGAACGTTCGGCCAAGAAAAAATAGTACTTCAATATATCTCGTTTAGTTGACAGATTAATATCAGGTAATTCACAGGCCACGCCAAAAGAAAAAACATCATGAGAGACCAAATGTTGCAAACTACTGCGTTGGGTATCTGTTGGATTTTGCGATGAACCAGGCTCTGAATCCATTTTTTAAACCGTCGCTAAAAGAATTAAATATGTTTTTCATAGAATAATAATATAACTATTAACTATAATAGTTAGCAATGTTTTTACACTTACCTTTAAATCTTTTCTAAATTTCAAAATAGTTTGATTATTTGTTAGTTATTTCAAGTAACACTTCACTGAAATGACGCTCAAACAAAAGTAGCATACACTGCAATATTATAAACAAACAAAAATAAAGAAGTCTATAAACAAACTAAAAACAAAAAGAAATAAACAAACATAACACAGGGTGTGCACCCTGTGAAAAAATATGCCAATAATGTAAAGCGCAAATCAGTCCAGTCGTAACGTAAGGTTCGTAAGCTTCGTAAGTCAGAAAAATTGAGCGAAAAAAATGGCCATGAAAGTAATATTCTTGGACAAAATCATGAAAACAATGGAAAAATGGTCCATAATTTGGACAAAAATGCCCGTAACTTTTGAACCGTTGGACCAATGTTGGAGATTTTTTTTGTAAATTGATCAAAATGAGCTCACCTTTCCAACGCTCGATAGTTTTTGAGTTATGGATGTGAACGTGTAGGTAATATTTCATACGAACGTCAATTTGGGGAAAAAATCTACCAACAAAAAGTAGGGGACTCGATTTTAACGATAGAGGTATGGTTCCTTGGGCAAATTTTCATGGAATAACCCATAGAATATGGAAATCATAGGGAAATTGTCGAAAAATAAATCGACCCGCCCTAATATATATTTATTTAAACACCATACAACAATAGAATCAATAGTACAATACAAAGATTTAATAAAAGGTTGACGAAGAACATAGGGCGTCAACGAAATTTCTCAATCGATTCCTGTCTCTGGCAAGTGATTTAGTTACGTTCCATGATTGAGGAAGCTGCGGTGAAAATTCGTGAAAAGATGGCCGAATTAAACAGTAGTAGAAAACGGAAACCAGATTGAAAACTTCCTTTATCATCTAATATTTGTTTGCCTTTGTGTTTGATTCTTCAGCCAAAAATTTCAATAAAATAAAATCTTAAACGTGTTAATTTTAAAAAATAAATGCGTGCTGTTTTTTCGCTTCCATAATTTGCATTTCAGTCAAGTAGTCATAACTTTCGAACGATAAGACCTCTGAACTTCGTTTAGGTAATTTTGGAAAGGTAAGAGGCAGGGTTATCTTTTAAGAGAAAACACATAAGTTAACTGCCATCTGGATGCGAAAATTGAGGTTATGTGCACGTTCTTATGTTTTTTTTTTCCAACTTTTTGTTTTGAAAGCTCCGTATATTGGCGATTTCCCTTTTTTTAATTATAATGAGGCCTCTTAACGGCCTTTCCAACAAGCCCAAAACAAAACAAAAATCCGAAAACTGGTTCAGAATTTAACAATTTTACCCTAGTACCCTCCGACCACCAATCCGAAAATTTTCAAACCGCTGCCATTTCGCCCTCTTGCTTTTTCCGGGGATGGTCGTAAATGGACACATTTACCAGGAATACGCTGGTAAAATTTGTCCAGTCGTGACTGAACTACCCTGTATATGATTTGGGTAACAGAATTCTAATATTCAAGGGAGTGAAATATTTTGTTTGCGAGAAGTGCAATATATTATTTACGTGATGCGACTAGGTCAGAGTGTCATAAAATACAATACCTAAATTGTTCGCATGGTGGACAACTTCTATTTCTTCTTGATTTATTACTATGTTATAATTAATTGTAGGTCCAGAATTTCTTTTGAGTATTGTAAGACATTTTGATTTACTTGGATTAAGACAAAGTCCATTAGCAGTTGCCCATCTTTGAACATTAGACATATTATAGCTTATCAATATGTTCTCCAAGAAAGTCAACTTAACAGAAGCTGGACATCAGCTGCATACAAATGCACTTTACAAAATGATAGTTGTCCGGGAAAATCATTGGCATAAATCGAAAATAGCATTGGACCTAAAATCTAGCCTTGAGGAACACCCATCAGAACCTTTGATATTAAGTTATTGGAATGTTCAGCTAGATAGGACTGAATTAAATGGATAGTAGAGGTCGAAAAATTTAAAAAACTAAGAGTGAGTGGTATGGTTTACGGAGTCAAAAGCCTTCGAGTGGTATAATAAAACAAGAAATGTTATATTACCGTCATCGAGATCTTATCTAATGTTCTCTGTTACTTCAGCTAAAGCAGTGATACAACTATGCTTTTGACGGAAACCGGCCTGTCTGCCAGGCAATATGGAATGGCCAGCAATGTATTTTAGTACTTGGCTATGTAACATTTTTTCAAAGACTTTCTCGAGAGGAAGAAGATGATGCCATTCTCAGACTAACGATTTGGAGTAATCTTAGAATGTTTCCAAAATTTAGGAAAGTTGCTAGTTGTAAGGACCAAATTAAAGAAATAAGGAAAATGTGGTAGTAGAAAAGGTAACAGTATCCTTATAAATCAATGTTCCATATTATCGAATCCAGATGCATTCGGTTTCACTAGGGAGAATGCGTTTAGAACAGCTGAATCATTTACATATGCAAAGTCGCAAGAGTTATCTGAATTTTCATTGGTGTTAAATTTGTAGAAGTCAGTATTTGGTACGACCGAGGGTAAATTTATAAAATTTCTATTGATTTCATCCATGTCAACAATTTATATCAGTCTTTCCTATACCAATTTCACGGACTGGCCTCCATGTTTACTTCGACCCAAAGGCAGAAGTAAAACGTTTGGGATAATACTCAATCTTCACAGATCTGATCTTGGCATTAAATTCCTTTCTTTGAGCTCGATATTCCTCGTGGAGTTCAGCAGTTTTAAACCGCTCGCATCTCGATTAGGCTGTATCTCTCCTTGCAATTGCAGACTTTATGACAGCAGAAACCCAGGGCCTGGACTTAGGTATAGTACTTATTGTCTTCATCGGTACCGCTGTGGTATTGAGGCTAATGATATTGTCCTGTAGAAAAGAGAAGAAGTCGCATCACAAATTGAATCCCATTAAACACGAAAGATGTTTTCCCTAAGTAGTCCTTTATTCAGATTTTCAAAATCTCTGTAAGAGTATTTCTGATCCAGTACTGCGATCCCAAAATCATAAGACATATTATTGATTAAAGCAGGTTTAGAGAAATATGGGACAGCAACTTGATCATATTATAAAACTTTTGATTTATTGTTGACAAAAAAACAAGTCGAGCACTGGTATGGTCCAATCAGGTCAGCGATAATTGGTGTTAGTCTTACGCACATTATACTTGATAGAACCTTATATGCTATGGATAAAAGGCTTATTCCACGGTAGTTGACACAGAGAATCGGGTCACCTTTTTTAAATAAGGAACATAGTACACTGAGACTCCAATCGCCGGGCATGCATTCATCTAACCAAATGTTGCTAATGAGCTGATGCATACACCTTATCAGCTCATCGCCGCCAGCCATAAACAGCTACGCTGGTAATCCAACGCCTCCTGCAGCTTTGTTGTTTTTAAGAAGTGCAATAACTGTTCTGACCTCGTCATGGTTAGGAGGGGACAATCGACGCCATCGTCCAACTTATGATCGATTGTCTCGTCATATGCTAATAGCGCAGAGAAATTATCTCTCCTTATTCCCAACATACTCTGCACATCTGCGATGAGATATCCGTCCTTGTCTTTACAGAAGAGGGGCCCTGAAACATGTCCATTAGTTCAGTTTTTGACTTTTTGGTAGAATTTTCGGGCTTCTTTCTTCCTTCTATATGTCTCAATTTTCTCACTCTCGGGCTTTCTCCACTGCCGTTACTAACGCCTAGAGAGACGGTTTACTTCCTTCCTTTTCTCCCTATACCTCTGAGTTGCAGATCGCGTTGCAATTGACTGAAGCATTGCCATGCGGGCAGCGTACTTTTCATAATTTGAAATGCGACACTCTTCATTGTACCATGGTTTGAATTGAATGATGAATGTTTTGAAGTGTGAAGATGTGGACGTGACCCAGCACTCACGCTCACCATTTTCTCTTCCTGACCACTTTTTTACGCTCACTCAATTTTTTGACTGCTTTTCTCTTTTTATCGTAAAAAATTAGTTTCGTTGCAATAACGATATTGTTTCGCTAACTATAAATGTTGGCAAAAAAACCTCCAAAATAACTAAATAATAAAAATAAACTGCAAAATGTACGAGATAAAACAAATATCAATACTTTAAATCTCATGCACTTACTTTTTTTGAATGTTAACCCATTTTTGTACAAAATTCAATTAAAATAAAATTGTTGCAGGAACGAAAAGTAAGTTCTTGCAGTAACGAAATGAAAAATTGTCTAAGAAATCATGTATAACATTTTTCGTTGCAGCGACTACGAAATTGTCGAATATACGAGACTTTTTATTGCAGAAACTTAAAAACATTAACGAAAATGTTTCATCCGTGCGACGAAGAATTATTCTTTCAGTGTAGTGTAGTGTTACTTATAAATATTTAAAGAAAATAAAAATAGTGTCTACACAGCAACTTTCATTTCGAAATCTGACAAGTTGCCTCAACTAGTTTGAGAGTGTAGGGGCAAACTCGATATTGTTGTGAAGTAATCGAAGTTGATTTCAACTCCACTTATCCACAATGTCGAGCAACTTATCCACAGGTCTAAGATCCCCGTTGGACTTGCGAGTAAAATGCGTGGGCACTGAAATATCTGTATCTAACAGACCTATAGAAGACCTGCCATCCAATAGCCATGCCATCCTCGTCCATAAGTCATTCATAATCAAAATTATTAAACTAATTCATGAGCAGAATTTTAATTAAATGGAATGTGTTAACTAAATATGCTAGTAACACAATTTAATTAATCGTTATTAATTTTTCCATCTTTTTGTTTGTTGTTGATGCATTTCCGCGAATATTCACAAGGTGTTAATAAAATCTACGGGTTAATAAATTGTTCGAGTATTATAATTAATTCTACGTAATTCAATGATATCATTTTCTGTTCTGTGAAAATATTAAATTCTATCTAGTTTTTTCCCAATATGAACAAAAACGGATGTGGATGCTTTTCGAACCCGTTACGAGTCCGGAAAAGCACAAAAAGCGAATCAGTGAAATTGCGTTTTGGTACATCCATATCGGAGCTGTTACAAGTACGTGAACAAATATAAAAATGCATCAGTGAAATATACGATTTGACGGATCCGTTTCGAACTCCGTAAAAACTGTTTGTGAATATTTAAAAATTTTAGGTTTACATTTTTCCCCTTCACGTATATGCGTTGCGAAGGAAATATTGGGACCAACCAATTTCAACGGTGCAGGTTATAATTAAGAAGTTTTGTTATATAAAATTCAGAAGTATTGTTTATAAAGGGTGCCCCTAAATTTACGCAGCATTTAAATTTGCTGCTATCGATGTAGAAAAGAGTTAGCAACCCTAAAAAAACAGCTGACAGCTGACAGTTGACAGTTCAGGGTTAATAAAAATGGCAAATTACACGATAGAACAGCGTGTCTTCATTATTGAACAATATTTCAAAAGTAATGAAAGTTTTGCGGTCGCAATTCGATATGAATTCGCGACATGATAACACAGTTTTTTTTTGCCGAAATTGATGTGGCTAATATTTGGTTTCAACAAGACGGTGCCACATGTCATACAGCTCGTGAAACTCTTCAATTACTGCAAGAGACATTTCCAGGTCGCATGATTTCTCTATTTGGTGACCAGAACTGGCCCCCCAAGATCGTGTGATCTAACACCATTAGATTTTTTTATGGGGTTTTTGAAAATCACAGGTCTATGTTAACAAGCCCACAACCACTCGTGCTTTAAAGGAGGAGATTCATCGTTGCATCAACGAAATTCGACCAGATTTATGCAGAAAAGTCATGGAAAATTTCGACAAACGAATACGTATGTGTATGAAAAGCCGTGGAGGCCATTTGCAAGATGTTTTAGTTCATAAATAACCCTATCCTATGTACTTTACGATTCAAGAAAAATATTACCATAAGAAGAATAAAAACTTTGTTTTCTATTCAATTCAAATGTTGCGTGAATTTTGGGACACCCTTTATAAAATTGACAATGTAAGACATAAAGATATTAAAATAAATACACGCTGAAGAAAAACGGCCTCTGTAACCTATTCCCCCCAAACATATTCGCAGGAACCATGTATATGTTTGGAACACACTTCAAACATTTATAGGTTTGCAAGTCCCAAACTCACTTGTATTTAAATGCAAACATTAGCATGTTTACTGACAAATATGTATGCTTTTACGTGAAAACATATGCGTACTTCATCCCAAACATCCAACACTTACGTGGAAGCATTCATGTGTTTCTCCCAAACCTCCATATATTTACGTGGAAACATATGCGTATTTTCTCCCAAGCATAATTATATTTAGAAGCGAATTATTCTTTCTTTCTTTATTTATTATAATAAATTTTAGCAATATATATCCACATTTACTTATATTGCTTTATTGCACTGCAGGCTGTGGCGGCACTGTTGGTCGAAGAGAGTGGAGAGTATGCGTGGCTTATTGTGGCTGATGGGAGAATTGTATTCGTCTGCCTTTCAGTTGCCATCTTGCATTCGACACGAGAGGAGAGGTTATTTTTTGTTGAAGCGTTTTTTTCAAATACGCACTCCATCATTGCAGTGCAGCCTGCTTTTCGTTTACGATCCGCTGTTCCCCCACGCGTAAGTGTTCGTGGACGGCGATCAATTGTAAATTGGGTAAATTCATTGAGAACAGCAGGGAATGTGTCATGTGTACGAAAGGGACCTGGGAGAAGGATTACAACAACGCTAAACATCGAGAGAGTTAGAGCAGCAGTACTGCAATTTCCGAAACGCTCTGCTCGAAAGCAATCACTTGCTCTTAGCATTTCCAGACATTCTTTCCACCGGATTCTTCACAAAGGACTGAATTTTCACCCGTATAAAATATGCGTGGTCCAACAATTGTCGGCATGGGACTATTGACACGGCGGACCTCTTGTGAAGACATTCTTGCATCTATACCCCGTGACGCAATTGTGTTCTTTTCTGATGAGGCATATTTTCACCTCAGTGGGTGTGTATGCGGTACTGGAGTGAAACACACCCCAGAGAACTTCACCAACATCACTGTGTGGTGCGCCATACCACGAGTAGGCATCATTGGCCCTTACTTTTTTCAGGATAACCGTCTTGCCGTAACTGTGAACTCCGAACGGTACTTGACTATGATACAGGCTTTTTTTCCGCCGGCTCTTGAGGCAATGCAATGGTTCCCACAGGATGGTGCCACTGCACACACAGCGAGGATTACCATGAATTGTTTGAGGCAAATATTTCCTGGACGGCTCATCTATTTGAGGGGTGATGTGAACTGGCCGGCACGCTCACCAGACGTAGCCCCATGCGATTTTTTCCTTTGGGGTTGCCTGAAATCGAAGGTGTATATCAACCGTCCCAACACCTTGGAAGACCTAATTAACAATATTGAGGCTGAAATTGACAGAATACCAGTCGACATGCTTGTTAGAGTTCATGAAAACTTCAGAAAACGTATGCAGCAGTGTGTGGATAGCGAAGGTCGACATTTGCCGATACACTATTTAAAATCATGTAATTTAAAAATTCCCTTACTGTTCAATACAATTAAAATATAAACTAAATTTGTCTAAGGTTCATAATTTTTTCATTTCATTCCCAAATTACCGCACTCCACCCTGTATAAGTAATTTATTTATTCATTTATTTATTTATTTTTTTAAGGGTAAAGAAATTACAAAACATTAAAAGATTTAAATGATTTTTACATTTAAATGCATTGAATGCATTATTTGTTTTGTTTTGAATCTGCTGCTCTGCTGTTTATCCTTTCATTGTTGTTTCTCACTTTTTTGTCTTCAGAAGGTTTCAATTATGCGTTGGCACACAAACAATATACTTATATACAAATCTAGTTCATGCAAGACAAGCGTGTATTAATTCCTTATGTTTATTATATTTCACAAATGGTCCGTCATTCGGATTTTTTCAGTAGAGGCTTGGACAGAAAACGGGATTCAAGTTTTTGCTCTCTCCAGTTTCTTTCCTCAAAATCGTTTCTCACTTTGGTAGCACACATAAACCTATGCGAAACACATACAAAAAACCAAAGAAACAGCACAAACCATTTAACCTTCCGAGCGTTTGTTTATTCTTTTCTCACTGATCAAGCGCTTTTGATATCCTGTGTCCGATGAACCATTGATGAGTGAATACATGAAATTAAAACGCAATACATCAGTCAAAATAAGAAACACTTCATCTGCAATTTACACGCCCATTCAAGAATATTTATGAATCGCTCACTGAAATAATATTACAAAAATACAGATACACATTTACAAGATATACACACTCGTTGCCCTTCTCTTATTCTCTTGCTCTCTCGAGAGCATAACCAGTGCAACAAACACGTCTGTATTTGTCTCAAAAACACCGATATATTTGGGTCGCAATTATAACATATTAATCATTGTGTCTCAAACATGTAATATTGAATAGCAACCACAATACGTTTGGGCATAAGTACATTATATTTGCGACAAGATCCAAACACATGTTATATTTGCATCCAAACAACAAAAACCGACGGGTTCTTCAGCGTGTACATTTAAATACACACAAATGCCTTTTAATACAAATTCGAATTCAGAACGAACCCGTTCGAATCCACAAAAATTTAATCCGTCTCGAATGGACTATTTTTAATAAAAAACCAACCCGAAACGGATTGGAATATGAAGTCCGTTGCGATTTCGAGACGGCTCCGAAAAAGTAAAAAACGATCCGCTTTCTCATTCGTTATGTTGAAAGCGAGTCCTGTCTCGAATTTGAAACAGTTTCATATGGCACACTGGGTTTATTGAAATTATATATTAACAAATAATTACATAATTTCTATTTAAAGAGCACTGGCAGCAAATGCATTTGGCTCATTAGTAAAATGTATATCATAATTAAAGAAGAATTCCTGGAATGTAATATAAATAAATTTTGTTAATTGACCTTTCATTATGTTTTCATTGCAGATGGTTCAAGGAAGAAAATGAGCAATTGTTGCCATTGCAATTAAGCGATCGAATTTCAATAGTATCGGCGGGTCTACTCAAAATTAGTAAGGTATGTAGTTATTTTATCTTAACTAAGTTAAATTGAAAACCTTTTGTTTTGTGTTTACGGCAATGTCAAATTTCTTTTTTTTCCCGAATCGAACTTTTTTGGCAGGTCATGATTACCATGGAATGGAATTTATATTTTCTTAGTTATTACAGAGTTTGTTGTTCTCAAAAATCCTTAACAATTTTTTTTCACATTTTCGTTAAATTTTTTATGAAGGCTCTTTAAGCTGCAATGAAAGTATAGATTCAGGAAAATGTTAAAAATATTTTAAGATTCAAGGTGACTTTTTAATTTTCCATTGTACGATATGAATTAAGAATAACACTATTTAGCCGTGAGAGAAATAAAGGGTGTCTCCGTAAGAATGCACTTTTTCATTTTAAAATAAAAACACGTATTTTTTGAGATAGTTGTGGTTTTTTATTGGGTAGTAAAGAAGACTTATTCCGATTAAGTATGGAAACAAATATTTGTCAAACGGCCACTACGGCTTTGAAGGCAGGTCATTTACTCTTCTCATGAATATTTTACATGACTTATTCACATAGATGAGGCGGTAACTCACTGCTGACGCGTTGGATCTCGGATTAGAGCTCAGCAATTATTTCTGGTTCATTCGCATAAAACCGAGATTTCACAAAACCTCAAAGAAAGAAATCGCAAGGCGTAAAATCTCTAAATTGGTGGCCAGTTGACATCGGAATTGGTGGCCAGTTGACATCGGAATTTCTTGGGATACTTTGTTCGGGAAATCGTTGCTGCAATTAATCGATTGTTTCATGCGTGGTCTGGCAGGTGGCGCCATCTTGCTGAAACCTCATGTCGTGCAGATCCATGCCATGCAGTTGAGGCCACAATATCTCCGTTATCATGTTCCTGTAACGAATGCCGTCCACACTCACATCTTCAAAAAAGTAAGGCCTAATCACGCCGCCTGACCAAAATCCGCATCAGACAGTTGCTCGTTGTGGGTGCATTTGTTTCGAGAATTTGGTGTATTCACCGAGCTATTCAGATGGAAATGCGGTTCATCGAAGAAGATGATTTTTTTGAAAAATTGGCACTGACTTCACTGTGCTCCATTAACAATTGAACGAATTTCCGGTGCTTTCCATGGTCTGTGTGTTTGAGCTCCTGAGTGAACTGAATTTTGGACGCATTACGGTGTTGAAGTTGTTTGAAGTTGTTGAGAACGATGACGAATTGATGATTTCGGGTTTTCGGCGACACTCTCGTTGACAGCAGCAATGTTTTCATGAGACCGACCGGTACCTTGACGCACAGGAATCTTACCGTCCATAACCGATGCCAATTTCTTCAAAGTTTTTAACCAGTCTTTGAGTGGTTGACACATTAGTTACACTTTCTCGACTGAAAATTCTTGGTCTCAATATAACTTTCCACATTTTTGTAATAAGTTTTCACAATTATAACGCGTTATTCTTTCGTAAGGCGCTCCATTTCTAATAATCGGGAAAAATATATGTGACACCTACCAAATTTCAGAGTTGCCACTTCCACAAAAAAAAAAATTATACTAAATTTAAAAAGTGCATTCTTACTGAGACACCCTTTGCTTTGTCAAAATTTTAAAATATGTATTTCCATTGGAAGTTTTTTAGGATACGTTGTTTGGAGTCCATAATCTTTTGCATTAGAAGTAGAAGCTTCCATCTCCGGTACTACACTATTAGTACATTAGCAAGAACAATAGTTTGATATACCCTATAACAACATTCCAATATATCGCACCCTACACTGAACGAAAAAGCATCGTCACACGGATGAAAATGTTCATCACCCCAATAACTTTTGTCATCGAAAGAGAGCTAACGTAGCGTTTCATTCCCGCTATGAAAATGTGTTCATCAACTGCAAATTATTCGTTAATGTGGTGAAAGTATGGTTGTTGCTGCAATGAATTTGCTTCAATAGTGCAATGAATTTGTTTCGTTGCTGCAATGAACTTGATTCATTGTTGCAATGAATAAGTATCGTTCTTGCAAGGAATTTGCTTCATTCCTGTAATGAATTTGTTCATTGCTGCTATGGATTTGTTTCATTGGTGCAACGAATTTGAGTCAGTGTTGCAATGAATTTGTTTCATTACAACAATGATTTTGTTTCATTGCTGCAATGAATGTTCTGAAGTGTGTTTGAAATTATTTATTGACAATTGTACATAAATACACTGTTAGTATTACATTGCAGGTGTTTTGATAACAATTTTTTGAATTCTTGTTTTCGAAAATATAATTGCTAAAAGATTGTGGAGAAGATTGTGGTAGTCGAGGGCTTGAGTGTTATTGTGGCCATCATATTCAGGTCCTGCAATTAAAAACAAATATGAATAATTTATTAAGATTTCAAATTAAAATATGTACATATATACATCTGTCCTTACCATGAACATAAGCACTACTCCCCTATGCTCTACTCCTTTAACATAGAACCACATCATTGTTTTGTTAAATTATGCAATTGTTGTTGTGTTGAGGGTTCTGTCATTCAATTGTAGCGACAAATCTCCCCGCCATTAAGCCAGTGGTCACTCTGTATGCAATTTCTCCAACTGCTCTTTTATTTATTTTAACCAAATTTTTTAAAATTTCGACTGGATTCATTTCAATAAGAGCGCTACAAAAGTTTTTTTTTAAATAATACAAAACCGGTTTTAGATACCAATGAAATTCTTTGTTCCTGTGAAAGTACGTTCGATGATGTTATGTATGGAACTCGATTTCTTTTTCATGGCCACCACGGGCACGCTTGCAGAAGTCCAGACGCTGAACCCAATTTTCGACGGTTTTCAAGCATAAATCGGCCGATACTGCTGCAAATTCACGTTCGATATTCGTACGAAGTTCATCAATCGTCGCTGGCTTGTTGGCATAGACCATAGACTTGACGTAGCCCCACAGGAAATAATCTAAAGGCGTTAAATCGCACGACCGAGGCGGCCAATCGACTGGGCCATTTCGTGAGATAACACGTTAACCAAACTTGGTTTCCAATAAATTGATTGTGGCATTCGCTGTGTGGCTGGCGGCGCCGTCCTGTTGGAACCACATGTCCTCCAAGTCCATATTATCCAATTGGGACCAAAAATATTGAACGGTGGCGATTCGCATTCACAGTAATGTGCCAGTCTTGATCATCACGGAAGAAGTACCGCCCAATGACGCCGCCGGCCCATAAACCGCACCAAACCGTAATTTTTTCGGGATGCAATGATGACTCTTGGATAACGTATGGATTGCTGTCTGACCAATAACGCATATTTTGCTTATTGACGACGCTATTCAGCCAGAAATGAGCCGCATCGCTGATTGTTGAAACCTCTTAAAGTTGGCCTCTTAAAGTTGAGGCCACTGACTCCAAATTTCGGTAGTAAATTTTAATAATTTCGACTCGTTGTTGGCTCGTATATCTTTCCATGATGAAATGGCAAACCTTACTGAAGATAAATGTCAAAAGAGCGGGAAGAAATATAGCGTCGTTTGCTGTCCCTATCGATTTACTTTTGTAGCGTCTCTGTTGAAAAACCCTTTATTTCATGTTCGTCGTATTTGAAACACTTTGTTTCCTTGACTTTATTGTATTTATTGACTTCGACTACCCGCACAAATGTACGTATGGCTTTCGTTTTTTCCGAATCCAAATACCAACACAACGAAACAGGCCCGACCGAATTATGATTAAAACACGAACATTTTGTTGCGACTTGTACCGTCAACCGCAATCATATACACAAATGTTCAGTTACATATTTCTGGGTAGTTTTTCTGCTATTGATGCGTCACTCTCTTTGCTGTCGTGTAGCTCCTTGCATTCTGTTTATTTATCTATTTGATGTATAGATTCACAAGTTACAAAAATTCTCACAGCAAACACACATATTTACATAATTTAGTTTTCAGAATAAAAGATTATTACTAAGAATAACTAATTAGTCTGTTTTAACAAATTTATTAAAATTATTCCGACGAAGAAATATGTCTACCACTTTCGGTTGTTGCAATGGAACTGATTTAAGATGTGTACGTGACCCACCACTCACGCTCAACATTTTCTCTTGCTGGTCTCTTTTTTACGCTCGCTCATTTTTGCGACTGCTTCTCTCTCTATACCATCATAAAAACTAGTTTCGTTACAGTAACGAAATTGTTTCGCCAACTAAAAATGTTGACAAACCTCCAAAATTAATAAATAATAAATATAAACTATAAAAAGTAAGAGATAAACCAAATATCAGTAGTTTAAAACTCATGCCTTTACTTTTTTTTTAATTTTCAACCCATTTTTCTACAATATTCAAATTAAATAAAATTGTTGAAGAAACAACAAGTAAGTTGTTGCAGCAACGAAATGAAAAATTGTCAAAGAAGTCAAGTGTGAAATTTTTCGTTGCAGCGACTACCAAATTGTCGGATATGCGACACTTTTCACTACAACAACGTAAAAACGTTCACGAAAATGTTTTATCCATGCGACGAAGCGTTTTTCTTTCAGTGTAGCTACAAAAGTATAACAACTCAAAATTTGTGTAAAAATAATGACAAAGGAACATTGCTATCACCTGTACAAATCTGACATCATTTCCTCGTTTTTTTTAATCTAAAAATTCCATATGAATATATCAATTATGGAGAATTTTCATAAATTTTTCAATTTAGCAAAAAATTTGCAAATTTTGAGTTGTTGCTCTTTTGAAGTTATGGTGCGTTATATCGTTCGAAATACGCATAGATTTGAAATGAAAACCTATCCCAACCTACGCATCCTCTCGAGACTCTCTTTTCAAAATTTACTGCATAAGCAAAATAATTACAATATTATCTTTAATTTTTCCATCTTATTTTTTACATAACAGGCACGTCTGGACGATACTGGCAAATATCTGTGCTGGGTAAACAACACCGCCGGCGAGGAAACAATACAAGTCTCCTTAACTGTTACAGGTGAGTTGTAATAAACTCTTAAGTTTCTCTCTATTACGTACAGCATTCCATTCATCAATCCTACTTGATCGCGGAATCCTACATGGGTTTGTTCGATTTCTATCCACACCTTCCCATGATTTATGTAAAGCCATATTCTTCGAAACGAACGAGTTTTAGTAATCCAAACCAAAGGAACAAGAGTTTGAACGAAAAACTCACAAAGGATACAAAAAATAATTAAATGCAATTTATATTAGGAATTCTTATTAAAAATGGTTTTACACGTGAATACCCGTCGTTACATTAACTATGAGATTGGTATTTGCATTATTTAATTAAATTTTCATCAAGCACCAGTGTTGCCAAAACGGTACTTTTGGTGCTTTTTTAACACCTTTTCTTTGGTCTCGGCACTTTTGTTTTGAAAAAAGGTTTCGGAAATAACGCAAATTTTTTGGGATCCTTAGTATAAAAATTCTTTAACGGATTAGACAGTATTTTACAAAATATTGATTTATTGAAAATTTTCCGATTTTTAAGCAGATTTCGAAACTTTTCCAAAATTTTAAAACCTCTAATTCAAAAACAGACCAACGTTGTGTAGCTTAATTGGCATATTTCCTTAGAGAGAGGCTGGGCTAAGATACTAGTAATGTTTGACTAAGCAAACTCTACACGCTGAGAAAAACGGCCCAATAATATTATGCAGGTACCATATATATTTTACGAACACCTATATACTTATGGGCAAAAAAAACGCTGAACGTAAAAATCGATAATGTGAAACATCGAATTTTTGAAAATAAAAATTCATACCACCATTCTAAAGAAATCGCTATACATGAAAATGATTCTATTCTTGACTGTATCCCAGTTGGTGGCTGTCGGTGGTGCAATGGTTAGTGTGCGCGGCTCTTATAACGGGGTTTTCAATAAGAGCGCTAGAAAAGTGTTTTTAAATAAAACAAAACCGGTTTTAGATACCAATGAAATTCTTAATTCATGTGAAAGTACGTTCGATGCCATTATGTATGGAACTCGATTTCTTTTGCATGGCCACCACGGGCACGCTTGCAGAAGTCCAGACGCTGAACCCAATTTTTGACGGTTTTCAAGCATAAATCGGCCGATACTGCTGCAATTTCACGTTCGATATTCGTACGAAGTTCATCAATCGTCGCTGGCTTGTTAGCATAGACCATAGACTTGACGTAGCCCCACAGGAAATAATCTAACAGCGTCAAATCGCATGACCGAGGCGACCAATCGACTGGGCCATTTCGTGAGATAACACGTTCACCAAACTTGGTTTCCAATAAATTGATAGTGGCATTCGCTGTGTGGCTTGTGGCGCCGTCCTGTTGGAACCACATGTCCTCCAAGTCCATATTATCCAATTGGGGCCAAAAATATTCGGTTATCATTGAACGGTAGCGATTCGCATTCACTGTAATGTGCCAGTCTTCATCATCACAGAAGAAGTACGGCCCAATGACGCCGCCGGCCCATAAACCGCACCAAACCGTAATTTTTTCGGGATGCAGTGATGACTCATACATTACGTGTGGATTGCTGTCTAACCAATAACGCATATTTTGCTTATTGACGAAGCCATTCAGCCAGAAATGAGCCTCATCGCTGAGGATAGTAAATTTTAATAATTTCGACTCGTTGTTGGCTCGTATATCTTTCCATGATGAAATGGCAAACCTTACTGAAGAGAAATGTCAAAAGAGCGGGAAAAAATATACCGTCGTTTGCTGTCCCTATCGATTTATTTTGTAGCGTCTCTGTTAAAAAAAACCTTTACATGAGATTCTGGGTTCGAACCCTGCTCTGACCACCTTAACATTTCTTTCGGCGGCGGTCACCTCGCATAGTGACAGCGACACTATGGAGTATATAGCCATGAAAAATGCTTCTCAAAATACCGTTCGGAATCCGTGTAAAACTGTAGGTCCCAATCAGTGAGTGAGGACTTGAAACCGTACAGCTCAGTGATTGCGAGAAGTTCTCCCCTGTCCCTTCATGGGATGTGATGGGAAACCATTTATTTTTTTTTATCCCAGTTATGGGCATATTTTTATTTTACCCTGAAAAATCGGTTATTTTATACCTCACCCAAAGGATGGGAAAAAATGTAACGCTCAGAAGGAGCCATATTTAGACCCTCAGTATCATTGGACGAAATTCGTTTTGGGAGTTTTTAAGGCGATTGAGCCATGTCCGTCTGTCTGGCTGGCTGGCTGGCTGACTGGTCAACACGATAGCTGCCGTAAATATATATCGATCACAGCAAAGTTTTGTCAGTGACTATCATTTGTCCCAGCTTTGGCTACGCACCTTCTGGTACCTCCCATACAAATCAACACATTTTGTACGCAATCATGTTTCTTCTCAAAACTTTAGCTTCAAATCAAACACTGGTTAATAATCTGTACATATCTACTTAATTGGAGAAAATGGGCGAACTCGCGACGTCTATTCTTGTTCTGGTACCTCCCACGCAAAAGCTTGGTGGTCGTCCGTGTTGTCAATGTCATAATTCGAGTACAACTCTCGCGATTTTAATGAAATTGCACGCTGAAAAATAACGCCCTCTCTAACATATTTTCCCAAACACATTCTGCAGGAACCATGTATATTTTTGGAACACACTTCGAATATTCGTATGCTTGCAAGTCCCAAACTTGCTTGTATTTAAATGCAAACAGTATCATGTTTACTGACAGACATGTATGCTTTTACGTGGAAACATGCGTTCTTCATTCCAAGCATCCATATACTTATGTGGCAGAATTTGCGTCTTTCCCCTAAATCTACATATACTTACGTGGAAACATATGCGAATTTCCTCCCAAATATAATATTATTTAGAACCGAATTATTTTACGATTTCAATATATATATATTATTTATTATAATTAAATTTAACAATATAAATCCACATTTATAAATAATGAATACAAAAAATTCATAGATTTAAAACGGTCCTTTTTACATTTATTTGCATTAAATGCATTATTTGTTTTTTTTTCATGAAATGAGAAAGTGCTGCTCTTTTGATTCTCCTTTCTTTGTTGTCTCTCACGTTTTTGTTTTCAGAAGGTTTCAACTATGCTTTGGATAGCACTATGCGTTGGTGCACAAACAAGATGTTTGTATACAAATCAAGTTCATGCAAGCCAAGCGGGGATTAATTACTTGTTTTTTTTTTTGTATTATTCACAATTGGTCCGCCGTTCCGATTTTCTCAGTAAAGGCTCGGACAGACAAAGGGCTTCACGTTGTTGCCGTTTATAGTTTCATTCCTCAAAATCGTTTCTCACTTTGGTAGCACACATACATATATACGAAACACATATACAAAAACCAAAGTAACATCACAAACCCGAGCCTTAGTTTATCCTTTTTTCGATGACCAAGCGCTGTCTGATGAACAATTGACGACTGAATACGTGGAACTAAACCGCTATACATCAGGCAGAATAAGAAAAACTTCATCTGCAATTTACACGCACATTCAGGAATATTTATGAATCACTAACTGAGAGAATAATGCACAAATACAGATACACATTTACAAGATATACACACTCGTTGTCCCTTTTTTATTATCTTGCTCTCGAGAGAGCATAGACAGTTCAACAAACACAACTGTATTTGTATCACAAACAAAAATACATTTGGGTAGCAAACACATATGTTATAACAAATTAATCATTGTGTCTCAAACATGTAATATTTAATAGCAAACACAATGTGTTTGGGCACAAGTATATTAGATTTTCGACAAGCTCCAAACACACTTTATGTTTGAATCCAAACAATAAAAAAGACAGATTTTTAAGACGAATGTGATTTTGCCACACCCATTTTGGTACCTCCCATACAAAAGTTGTTCGGCCGGCTGGTTGTCCGGCAAAATAACTCCCACAAATCGAACCAATCTTTATGAAATTTGGTGTAAGACAAAATTTAGTCAAGGGCCACTCTGAGTCGTTTTGCCCCAAAAATTGTGGTACCTCCCATACAAAAGCTTGGTGGTCGTCCGGGTTGTCAATGAGATAAAATACTCGAAACACTTACGATATTAATGAAATTAGGTTATAGGCTTCATGATATCAAATGCGAGTCTCCAATTAAGAAAAATGTGATTTTGCCATGCCCATGTTGGTCTTTCCAATTAATAAGTTGTGCGGCCGGCTGGTTGTTTGGCAAGATAACTCTCGAAAATTCGAACCAATCTTTATGAAGTTTGATACTAGACAAAATTTAGTCAAATGCACACAAAAGTTGGGCCGAGACCGGTTGATCGACTCGATAACTCTCGTAGACTACAAGCCATCTTCATGAAATGCATTACTCGTACAAATTAAACATGAACTACTGTCCACGCCCATTTTCGTATCTTCCGTACTTGGCCGACGAGATATCTCCCGTATACCACAACCGATCTTAACAAAGTTTGATGGTGATCAATATTTTGTGTAATACTGTGTAAAAACAGATGAACAACTTCGCCATGCCCATTTTTGTACCTCCCATATAAATATTGGGCGTACAATGGGCTGGTAGTCACGATAACTCCCCATAATCACTTATAAAAAATAAATGGTTTCCCGTTACATCCCATGTAGGGATTAGGGAGAGCTTCTCACAACCAGTGAGCTGTGCGCGTTCTAGATTTACACTCACTGAGAGGGACCTACAGTTTTACACCGGTTCCGAACGGTATTTTGAGAAAATTTTTCATGGCTAAATACTCGATAGTGTCGCCGTCACTAACCGAGGTGACCGCCGTCGAAAGAAATTTTTAAGTTGGTCAGAGCAGGGATCGAACCCTCGTTCTCATGCACAAGAGCCGCGCACACTACCATTGCACCACCGACGGCCACTTAGGATCGTAATTAAGTTGGGTATTGAATACTATTTAGCGCAATGCCACTCTGATATTCAAGATTGGCATATTTGCCAATATTCAATAGAACTCGGTCGCGATGGATGATTTCCGTTGAGGGTATTTTTAAGTCGGTTCACCCAACTGAAATTTCTCTATTGTACAAAATCTGAAATTATCGGGGAAAAACGTTTTTTGAACACTGCACAGACTAAAATACTTGTAACTAAATCAGTTTTTATCGATTTTAAAATTTTGAACGGTTTTAGTAAGATGAATAGTTTAAGCTTTTCGACTACATGTATATGTTTGTACTTTTAACAAACATATGTGAAAATATTATCCAAAATATTTCAATATTTTAAATTTTTTCTAACTATTTTTATTATTTTATTATATATATTACAAACCCTATTTTACCTCTATTACTCTCCCAGAGAGAAAATTTGTATGTCTTAATTTCATTTACTTTCACTTTTAAATATATTGAACTTTTGAAAAAGCAGAACATTTATTTTCATTTAGCACATCTTTTTTTTGAATAATGCTGACAAAACACGGTCAACCAGTAAAAATTGGGGAAGAAAACAAAACCTTTTTAACTTTAAAATTACTAACTGCTTTTTTAGTTTTGCTCATCTTTTTCGATCATTTAGCAATTTTGTTTTTGGCAACACTGTCGGCAACACTGTCGAGCACATGACCGACCACAGGACAAACGTTCTACTTCTGACATTGGGACTACACAAAGTTTGAAAGAGAGATACACATATTTAAAGAGAGTCAAACTTTTTGTGTTTACTCGTATGGTAAATGAAGCAAAAACTATGGGAATAACAACATTGAAAGTTGGGATTTCTTAAAGAATCCAAGGGGTAAATTGAAGTCTTTATCCAGTAAAAGGATAATCGCTAGACATATTACACAAAGTGTTAGATTTGGAGCTGTTGCTCTCCACGGTGTCATAGCTGCATTCAACACTAGTTTTTCTCAAATCATTATTATTGTCTGGTTACTTCAAAAAGATATCAAAGATTTGGTGTATCATTTTCCATACTTCGCTACCGCTACTCGCAAACTAGAATTGTTTCTTCAAGGACCAACACAAAACTACCTGCTTTTGTAATTTAAGTTATGTTAGAAATCTTTCAATATTTTATTAGGTTTTATGCACATGTTATGTTTTGTTGTGACAGCAATGAACATCATGTGTCCTTGTTACAATATTAAATTAATCCTTTTGTCCCACTTTTGTGTTTGCTTTCAGCCCCATTGACTGCCCATCTCCAGCCTCAAGTACAAACGGTAGATGTTGATAAGGATGCGCAATTTCAATGTATTGTTACCGGACATCCGGTACACGATGTTAACTGGCTACATGATGGTAAACCTATACTAAGAGATAATCGTGTTGAGGTAAGTTTCGAGATATTTCAGGAATGTGCTAAGCCACAGGAATTATCTTACGAGTACATACTTCCATATATGCAAATTGTGCATTATGATTCATTTACATTCTACGAAAAGCTTAAAATACACCGCCATATATTACAGCGAGCACAATGCGGCTCGCCAGACGTGTGTTGCTGGCAACACTGAAAAAAATAGATGAGACAAATATTCAACAAACCCGTTTGATGTAAATAAAAGGTTAAATCAATAAATCTTCGTATACTTCAATACCGGAAAATAACATTTAATAAATTGCACTTGCTAAATAAATTATTGAATAAGTACATTTCCATTTTCAATAAAGATAACGGAACCACCAAATCGCAATTTTACTGATTCTCAGTTACGAAATCGTAACTGTTCCAAAATGGGTTCGACAACACACATTGCTACTTTTTACGGATTTGCAGACTCGTAACAGGTTCGAAACGGATCCGTATCCGTCTTTGTGCACATTAGGAGAGTAAAGAAAATATTTGAATCAAATGTTTCATATGTTTATGTTTCTGCGACGCTTTTCAGGTGTTGTTGAAACAAGTCTCGTTAGTTTAGTAATTGTTTAGCCCTATAGCGTGTGATGTTGTACCTAAATAGCTGTGGCGAAGTTATCTGAGGGTATCAATATAGATATATTCCCAACCATCCACCGAAGTAATCAGTTTCCCTTCTATTGTATAAGCTTTTTCTAAATTATTGATGTGTTAACATCTATAGCGGCGTATAGGGACTAAATCTATCAAAGTCAACACATGCAAACAACACACAGACAGGTTTTCTGCTGCTGCTAAAACCTGATTTTATGCTGCTGCTAAAACCAGATTTTCTGCGACTGCGAAAGAGAATAATGACGTGTTAAACAAAAATCAGCGAGCAAGAGAGCAATGAAAGAGTGGTGTGGCAGGGGTGAGGCAAACGAAATTGTGTCTATAGCGTATGTATTAACATAATAATGTATGTATTGACATGTGTCTGTTGCTGTAGTTGAACGGAGATATAAAGCATAGCCACGCAAAATTTCATTTGCAAGGCATGCGCAGTCGACGTTATGGTGACACACTAATACGTCAGCTACTTCGTACAAAGTATGTGTGATGTTGTGTGTTTGGCTGTTTCCTTGGTGTTGATATGGCAAACATGTGGTTATGTGACACACGTATATGTCAGCTACTTCGCACAAAGTATGTGTGATGTTGTGTGTTTGGTTTTTAAATGAAACGTCATCATATGATAGAACGCCTTTTTAAATTCTTTATATTAACTTCACCTGTCTGTATGCATGTATGCCGGAAAAATTTTGGATTGATTTTTAATCCTTTTCCCGTTATCCAATCGAGCTGAAACTTCGCAGGCAAACTAATGGCGACGACAAAAATAAACTGTCGAAATATGGGCGGGATTTGATAAAGGGGCGTGGTACCTCCCATACAAATCACAAATTAAAAATCCATTATTTCTGCTCCTGTTAACGGTGTTTGAACAAAATCGGGTATGTTGGTTAGGTTTACATATTCTAAGATCTGCTGCAAATATGGGCGGGATTGGACAAAGGGGCGTGGTCATATATAAAGAATGTATAGTCAAAAACTATGTTTTTTACGGGTTGGTTTTTTATTATTGGTAAAGGTAAGTCAAATAAAATGTGGGTGCGGAGCACTCTCAGAGCAAAGAGAATAATGACGTGGTTATACGTATATAAAGGTGTTAACACATCGCCCGTGAGTTCGAACACTCATTGGATTTTTTTTTATTGAAAAATTATCTTGTAGATTGGAGAAGGGGGAGAAGATACCCCCGGTTTATGTCCTGTCTATACTGTGAATATTAATTATTTGGATTCGTGTATACCCTATTTTCAGAGTACCCATTCTTGAGTGTACCATTTCTGTCCATTTCACGGGAATCACATGTTGCCTTGGGGTTAGATAAAAGTGGGATCTGTTGGGAGTTTCTGACATGTGGGTTTCTAGATAGGAGTAGATAGTTTTAGGTAGGGTAGTTTTATTAAATTTATTTATTTATTGTATTTATCTATAGTTGAGTGTCGATCAAGGCATTCCCGTGTGTACACTGAAAGAAAAACGCTTCGTCGCATGGATGAAACATTTTCGTGAACGGTTTTACGTTGTTATAGTGAAAAGTGTCGTATATCCGACAATTTGGTAGTCGCTGCAACGAAAAATTTCATACTTGACTTCTTTGACAATTTTTCATTTGGTTGCTGCAACAACTTACTTGTTGTTCCTTCAACTATTTTATTTAATTTAAATATTGTAGAAAAATGGGTTGAAAATTAAAAAATAGTAAAGGCATGAGTTTTAAACTACTGATATTTGGTTTATCTCTTACTTTTTTTAGTATATATTTATTACTTAGTTATTTTGGAGGTTTGTCAGCATTTTTAGTTGACGAAACAATTTCGTTACTGTAACGAAACTAGTTTTATGATGGTATAGAGAGAGAAGCAGTCGCAAAAATTAGCGAACGTAAAAAAGAGACCAGCAAGAGAATATGGTGATTGTGAGTGGTGGGTCACGTACACATCTTAAATCAGTTCCATTGCAACAATCGAAAGTGGTAGACATATTTGTCCGCCGGAATAATTTAAATAAATTTGTTAAAACAGACTAATTAGTTATACTTAGTAATAATCTTTTATTGTGAAAACTAAATTGTGTGAAGTTATGTGTTTGCTGTGATCGTTTGTGTAACTTGCGAATCTATAAATCAAATAGATAAATAAACAGAATGCAAGGAGCAACACGACAGCAGAGAAAGTGACGCATCGATAGCAGAAAACTCCCGGGAAATATGTAACTGACCCTTGTGTGTGTGTGTGTATGCGCGTGACGGTCCAAATCGCAACAAAATGTTCGTGTTTGTTTGTTTTAATCATAATTCGGTCGCGCCTGTTTCGTTGCGTTGGTAGTTGGATTCAGAAAAACGAAAGACATACATAGCAGAGCAGTCGAAGTCAATGAAGACGAAGGAGTGTTTCAAGTACGATGAACATAAAATATAACAATTCAACGTACAGTCAAATGAATCCAATCGAAACTTCAACAAATTTGGTTAAAATAAATAAAAGATCAGTTGTAGAATATGCTTACAGAGCGATCACTGGCTTAATGACGGGGAGACAAAATTTACTGGCAGAACCATCAACACACCAACAATTGCACGATTTAACAATACAATGTTATGTTAAAGGATTAGAGCATAGGGGAGTTGAGCTCATGTTCATGGGAAGTACAGACATAGATATGTACATATCTTAAATAGAAATCTTAACAATAAATTCCTCGTATATGTTTTTAATTGCAGGACCTGAATATGACGTCCACAATAACACTCAACCCCTCGACTACCACAATCTTCTCCAGACGAGTGTTTCAACATGGAATGAATATAATTCTTTAGCAAATAGATTTTCGAAAACAAGAATTTAAAAAACTTTTATCAAAACACCTGCAATGTATTACTAACAGTATAGTTATGCACAATTGTCAATAAATAATTTCAAACACACTTCAAAACATTCATTGCAGCAATGAAACGAAATCATTATAGTAATGAAACATATGCATTACAACAATGACTCAAATTCGTTGCACTAATGAAACAAATTCGTAGCAACAATAAACAATTTCATTGCAGCAATGAAGCAAATTCCTTGCAAGAACGATACCTATTCATTGTAACAATGAAAAAAATTCATAACAACGAAACAAATTCGCTGCAATAATGGAGCAACAACGAAACAAATTCGTTACAATAATGAAGCAAATTCATTGCAGCAACAACCATACTTTCACCACTGTAACGACCAATTTGCAGTTGATGGACACATTTTCATAGCGGGAATGAAACGTTACGTTAGCTCACCTTCGATGACAAAAGTTGTTGGGGTGATGAACATTTTCATCCGTGTGACGATGCTTTTCCGTTCAGTGTATTTACCTATTTGTATATGTATTGTGAATATGGTATATGTATTATGAATATGGTATTGATCTATTTTAGTATTTACCTATTTTATTTATATACGGTTGAGTGTCGATCAAGACATTCCCGGGATATTTATCTATTTGTATATGTATTGTGCCTGTTGTATTTATTTATAATTATTTACCTATTGTATTTATCTAGTAGGGTGAGTACCGTTATGGGTATTCCCCTTCATTATTTATCTATGGTATTTATCTATTTTTATATGTACAAAGTAGGGTGGTTCATAAACAAAAAATTTGGATTTTGTAAGGGGCCCACCGAAATAAATATTAAGCACAGTGAAAAAATAGCGCTTGATTTTTTTTAAAATTTTTTCATTAAAGTTTGGGGGTGGCGACTGGGCCTTATAGCCTTTTCATACTATGTCATATCTTACATCGCCAATCAATTTGCCAAAGATGTTAACATTTTCCCATACAAATTTGACACTTTGTGAGCTCAACATCTTGCAACATCTTTGAAAAATGTTCCTACCCATTTCGTTTCACCCCACATCATTCCATAATTTTGAGTCCATCACTAGAAAAATATTAAAAAAATTACAGAAATTCAAAAACAAAACCAAGATACATTTATATCAGATGGTAGCACTTGAACAGCTGATTTAGATATTTTCAAATCTTTCCCTCACTTGACTTTTAAATTCAAATGTATTTTGCTTTTAAACTTTTTTGCTTTCTTGCATTGCAATTGTATAACAAATTTGCTCTGAATTTGGCACTGGAATGAAACCAAACATATATAAAATAGCTATTGTCTAGTCGCAATAACACCCCCTGATACAAATACATCTAGACGAAATATATGTAGAAAAAACCCAAATGTAATAAATATGAAATGTGAAAAACTAAACGTTTGATGAATGTCATTCTCCATTTTGTCGTTTCCGGGGTCAAAATAGACTACAATTGCATACATACTTATATTATAATCCATTTTAGTTCGTTTATTTTTTATCACAAAAATTCGGCTACATCGAAATGAATATTAGAAAATGACAGATGGAAGATGTTGCAAGTGTGAACGCATGTTAAATTTTTTCAACATCTTCCATGCGTTCCCTCAAAATGTACGCTAGTGTGAAAAGGCTATTAAACTTTCCGTGTTCGAGAAAAATCGTTGCCTTGATAACTATTTTACATGTGTGTGTATCTAAATAAATCATAATTTATTTTTATAAGCACCGTTATTGTCTGATGGATTATAAATGAAACAAATAGTGATAGGTTTTTTTCAGAATCGGTTCTGAGAAAATTTATCTACTCTTCTCTGTCCGTCCTTCGTTAAATTCATCTTAAATATAAAAAAACTGGATCTTAAAAGCAATCCCTAGCACAGCCCTTCTTTACACATTTTTCTATGTTTCTTTTATTTAATAAATGTATTAACCTCCTTAAATAAGAGATTTATAAGCAAATATTTTTATTTATTTAAATATATTTATTTCAAAACCAATCGATAATATTTGTTAGAATATGTATTTATTCTGTAGATGTGTTAAAATAAAAAATAAATTAAAAAGGTACATACGATGTATGTTTAACCGTTGTGTCAACAGCTGTTGGGTTTTATCCACATCGACAGTAGATGTACCCGGGTACTTCATACGTTTTGTATGGCAGATAGTTGCTTTTGATATACAAATATTAACTACTACCTGGATTCTTGTAATTTTCTGGTTTTTTTTTTTTTTATTTCTTGGAAATATTGTCTAGTTAACAAAACTTTTATCATAATTTGGGAAAAAAAAAATTTGGTACCTAAATAATCCATTTTTACCAAAAATGGGAATTGCCAAAATCCATAAAAATTTAACAATTTCCAAATTCTTTTTTAATCCTTGTAATTTGATCCCTTTTTACCAAGAAAAATAATTAACATTGAATTTTCATTCGCAAAATTCTGTTATATTTGAACTGAAAATCAACCCCTCTTGCTCATAGTGCTATTTTTAGTACCTGCGCAGAATAATTATAACTCATAAAATATTTGTTCAATGTAAACATTTTTTTTTTGGAATGTGTAGGAAAACACGTCTACTAAACAGGAACAAAAGGGTATTTGGGAATATCTTGCCTACCTACCCTTGCACAACCAGTTTTGCAGGCAGAAACATGATTTTTTGCGCAGGTTTCGTTTTGAGTAGTTTTGTATGCATAAGTCAGTTTATGTGCGATTTTTGAAGTGTAAAGACCTAAAAATTTATTTTGTGCGGCAAATATATAAAAAGTGAAAATAAAATGGCAGATGGTGAGTGGCTAGTATGTTATATATATGGAAAACAACCCCCATCTAAAACCATCTACCAACCGCCGTAGGATATTTCTGCAGCAGCTCAGCGATCAGTTATGCAGACCACAAATCGATATAAGAGCGGACAATAGCCATATTACGCGCATATTTTCTACTAGACACGCTATGGAAGCCATATATGGTATGCCCTTGAAGATGAATGTTGGTGCACAAGAGGAAGAGGAACGTGACAGTTCTGGCCGCATAAAAAGAAAAGGAAACTGCTATATTTGCATTGCAAAACGCCAAACGAGAAAAGTATGTGCAATTTGTAATAAGCCTGTGTGCGCAGAGCACTCGAAGGATCATCCACAATGCCTCAGATGCTGCTAAAATTCATAAAATATATTTTTATAATGATTTTCTATAAATAAATAAACAAATTTCCATAAAATAAACTAAATATTTCCATTTATTTCTATATATTTGTATGAATTTTCATACAAGTACCCGGGTACATCAGCAGTCGACGCCATTCCACTAACTTGAATTTGGGCTGTATCGACTGAACTGCTGCTCCAATCTTGATGAAACTTTTCCACATGATGCAAAAGTGTATGGTTGAGGATATCATGAAATTTCAGGTCAATCGGACTAACCGTTTGGAAGATACAGGAAAATTAAAGTTGCAAATGTACCCGTGGGCTCTACGATCGACACAACGGTTAAGCGGAAATATAAAAACATAACTACTCAGCCAGTTCATGGAATTTATGTTGGTAAACATAAAATATTTGTATAAAACTACTAAATACTTTTACAAATTTTTGCATTTTATATTAAAACTAATTAGCTGAGCAATGTTGATTTATTTGTGTCTGGGTATTTTTGTCTATATTCTTTTACTAATAACAATAAATACTGCTGCAGCCCTTCATTGTTGGTGTGTAGCTTATTGTATTCCTCCATCAACGCAACTCCTCGTTCTGTTATATCCTTTACAACTCTCATAGAGCGGGCCATATCTCTACCATTTACATAATCCTCATCTTCTTCCCAACTTTCAACATTTTTCTCCAAGAAATTACATGAAATGCCGGTTATGGTAAAAAATCTTAAAGAGTTTTTTGAAACAAAATCTTCTATTTGTTTGCACTTTATTAGACGTCTAATCTAATTAATTTCAAAGGAATTTCCTCTCCTTCAACAACTAAAGCGTTCGCCATCTTTTTTTTTTTTTTTTGTTTCAAACGAAATATGGTCGTCAAACAATGCGAGTGCAATTAGATCTTCTGATAAGTACCAAAGGTGCCTACGGTACTTATCAGATTGCTACGGTTACAATCATCTCATTTACTTCTTCATAATAGGTCAGATCTTTTAATAGGTGAAGGAGCACAAATCGCTGAAGGGGTTACAATCAAATACTTTACGTAAATTCTTAGAGAAAATATGCAAATATCTCGAATTGAGGACAAATCACTTTCGCTTAGCATAAACTCATTTCTAAATAAAATAATCTTTAAACAATAAACTACAACTACAATAAATTACAACTTTAAACATAACGAGGATCTAAAAACAACTAAAAATAAACTGCTTTCGCCATCCACCTAGCCCGGTGAAAACCTCCTGGAGCTCTGAAAGATATTCCACTTTCGGGAATACCTCCTAAAAATATTAGAGATAACTTTAGTAGTTCTTTATAGTCATATCCAGGCTGAAACTCTTTTAACTGACTTTTCAGAAACCGAATGGTCTCATCGGAAATATTTTTCAATTTCTCCAAAACAAAAATATCATCAATTCCGGACTTAAAGTTGCTCCGATTAATTTTACTCCTGGATAAATTAAATCTCTTAAATATTAATAGTTCTGGCCCGGTTGAAGTACCAACAGCCTAGCAAAGAACAGTTTCAAGCATTATTTCCAGAATGTCATGACGGCATGCCAGCCAAAGCAAATCTGTATGTAGTTTTTGTTCTAACAAAATACATGCACCATTTCTTCTTCCAGTATTTGTGGGAGTTGTATCAAAGCTCACGCATTTGATTTTGTCCCTTATATTCCATTCCCGCAGTGTATCAAAGACTGCCGAAGCAGCTGCAACCCGTTCCGGCAGACAATTTTGGCACTGCAATAAGTTGGTCAACCCCCATACCAGAATTGGAAGCGATCTACGGAATTACTCCCGCTGATGTCTTCTAACATTTTTTATCCCAGTGACTCCACTTATTAACAAAATCGATAGACTTGATCTCACCCTCCAACATTTTTCTTCACCAATCTCTTTTATATGACACCATTTATCGCGTTTAGCATTCCTTCCTATACGGGTTGAATCTACATTACCTATTTTTCATTTCAGGTATTTAAGTGTGTTGAAGGTACTTGGGAAATTTATTAATACAAGTTCTTACATTATTTGGTTTTAAGACCCACAAACATTAAAAATTTATAAAGGCAACGATTGTACTCGTAACTGCCAAAGTTTAAGGTCCGGTCGCCACCCCTAAACCTTAATGAAATAACTTGAAAAAAATGTGTTCTTCTTTCACGGTACTTAATATTTATTCCGGTGGGCCCGAAAAAAAATCCAAAAAAAATATTATGTGCCAAATATGAACCGGCCTAGTACACAGCCATAGAGTATTTTATCTATTTGTTACGGGGTTTTCAATAAGAGCGCTACAAAAGTTTTTTTAAATAAAACAAAACCGGTTTTAGTTACCAATGAAATTCTTTATTCCTGTGAAAGTACGTTCGGTGCCATTATGTATGGAACTCGATTTCTTTTGCATGGCCACCACGGGCACACTTGCAGAAGTCCAGACGCTGAACCCAATTTTCGACGGTTTTCAATCATAAATCGGCCGATACTTCTACAATTTCACGTTCGATATTCGTACGAAGTTCATCAATCGTCGCTGGCTTGTTGGCATAGACCATAGACTTGACGTAGCCCCACAGGAAATAATCTAACGGCGTCAAATCGCACGACCGAGGCGGCCAATCGACTGGGCCATTTCGTGAGATAACACGTTCACTAAACTTGGTTTCCAATAAATTGATTGTGGCATTCGCTGTGTGGCTTGTGGCGCCGTCCTGTTGGAACCACATGTCCTCCAAGTTCATATTATCCAATTGGGGCCAAAAATATTCGGTTATCATTGAACGGTAGCGATTCGCATTCACAGTAATGTGCCGGTCTTGATCATCACGGAAGAAGTATGGCCTAATGACGCCGCCGGCCCATAAACCGCACCAAACCGTAATTTTTTCGGGATGCAATGATGACTCATGTATTACGTGTGGATTGCTGTCTGACCAATAACACATATTTTGCTTATTGACGAAACCATTCAGCCAGAAATGAGCCTCATCGCTGAAGATGATTTTCCGATGAAAATCCGAATTATTTTCAAGTTGTTGCTCAGCCCAATTCACGAACATACGACGCTTATGGTGGTCAAGCGGCTTCAGTTCTTGTGTCAATTTGATCTTGTAAGGATGTAGGACAGATCTTTTCTCAAAATTCGCCAAAACGACGTCACAGAGATGCCCAACGCTTGAGAACGGCGTGTGAGAGACACATTTGGGCTTTCTTGAACTGAAGCCTCAGCGGCAGCAATATTCTCGACACTACGGGCACTTCTTTGTCTCACTGGCACGGGAACATTTTGTACTGTGCCTGTGGATGCAAATTTTTCCACTAGACGCTCAATTGTTGATCTGGTAGGACGATTATGATGACCATAAATTGGACGTAGCGCTCTTAAACTTGAGGCCACTGACTCCAAATTTCGGTAGTAAATTTTAATAATTTCGACTCGTTGTTGGCTCGTATATCTTTCCATGATGAAATGGCAAACCTTACTGAAGAGAAATGTCAAAAGAGCGTTAAAATATATGGTGTCGTTTGCTGTCCCTATGGATTTACTTTTGTAGCGTCTCTGTTGAAAAACCCTTATTTTTTCCATTGAGGTGGATTACCATATTGGGTATCCACCATTTTATTGGAACTAAGTGGAGAATGAGAAAATTGTAAACAACTTGTGTTTAACTACTTTTAAGTACAACCCATTATTATCAACTATATTGGGTACTTTTGGTTTGGTTTGGTTTAAAGGGAAGTTTTGTAGGTGGAGCCTGTGGATTACATATTATAGTTTTGAACCCAATAAAAAGTAAATTTAGAAAAGCCAAAGTGCAAGACTGGCAAATTCATGAAATACAACCCTGAGCATGGAATTATATTTGACAGCACACCTACTCTTACACTCGTAGTTTTGGTTAGGTTTGTGTCTAGACTAACATATGGGGCGATATATCTTGTTTAATGGGAAATTTTCTAGGTGGAGCCTTTTATTACATATTGTATTTTGAACCTTTTCTTAAAAAAATATCTTTTCTTACAAAAAATCATTTTCTTAAAAGTACATTTTCTTAAAAATAAAATAATACCTTTTTTTCTTTCCTTGAGATAAGTAGCCTTTCTGAAAATAAGTACATTTTCTTAAAAAAATAACCTTTTCCTAAAAAGTGTACCACTTCTTTAAAAAGTACCTGTTCTTAAAAAAAAAAGTACTTCTTTGTAAAAAAAATTCATACTCTTAGGCTTTTTCTTACAGAAAGCACTTTTTATTAAAAATGTCGTCTCTGCTCCTTAATATTACTTATGCTCTTGGAAAGATTATTCATAATAAGCCTCTTTTACATAAGCCCCTCTTGACCAAGGAAATTAAATTTTAAAAAATGTGCAATTAAAAATATGAAAATTATCCAAATCTACAATTTGCCACTTTGCAATTGTTTTTCGTAAACTGTTGAGTAAATACTACATGTGCATTTTTCTCATTTTATTAAACTTTGAATATTTTGGTATAATAATATATTCCATTAATGCGCCTTTAATGACTTTTATTTTTTTTATCACCGTAGACTTTTTGGTGGAATTACCCTTATCCTAGCATGGAGTGGAGATTTAATATTGTAATAGTAGGAAAAGTAGGCCGAACTTTGAAATACAGTATCAAAACCGGCCTACCTAAATCGAAGATATCCCACAGTTACTTTTAACGTGTCGGGACTTCAGAGTTGGGCAAAAATATTCGGCAAAGTGCATCCATTCAGAAGTGTCGTAAAGGGAAGGCCGGATCTTTATTATAGGGTGTGATAAAACACCGCAAAATACATTCATGTGTCTAATTACATTGTATGGATTAATGTCTTTAGACAGCCCAAGGCAGAGACTGAGGCAGAAAAGAAACGAAAGAAAAACAAAAGACGGAAAGAAAAGAGGAAAAAAGGAAAGAAAATTAAAGAAAAAACATCAATAATTTTATTGTGGGTGTAATAACATCTAATGCAGTTTAGATGGAACTCTTTAACCCATTTTGAGCGACTCTTCGATTTTTCAAACAGCAATTTTTTACTATTTTCAACCCAATTTTTATCTATACAGATGTTTACGCGATGCCAAAAGGCTTGATATACTACTGATACAGGGAATTTTGTTGGGTTTCAAAAGCTAATTACATTACTCACCCACTCCCTTATGGGATTTAGGGAGACGCATTACGAGTAAAGAATTATTAAAAATTCATCAGGGATGATTTGTATTTATTCGCCTTTTTATTGGTACTTTTTAACTTTATTAGTCAAGCTCGAGGGCATTCTATATCTCTATTAATAGAAATATAGTTTTGAAAAAGGAGTTTTGCAAATGTATTCCTATGATTCGTGGCAAACCATATAGCTATTTCAGATCTACACTGAATGGAAGCATCGTCATAGGGATGAAAATGTTCATCACCCCAACAACTTTCGTCATTGAAAGTGAGCTAACGTACAGTTTCATTCCCGCTACGAAAATGTGTTCATCAACTGCAAATAGTTCGTCACTACGGAGAACGTATGGTTGTTGCTGCAATGAATTTCATTCAGTATTGCAACGAATTTGTTTCGGTGGTGCAATTATTTTCATTGTTGCAGTGAATAAGTATCGTTCTTGCAATGAAATTATTTCATTGCTGCAATGAATTTGTTTCATTGCAGTTATGAATTTGTTCCATTGGTGCTATGAACTTATTTCATTGCTACAATGATTTTGTTTCATTGCTGTAATGAGTGTCTTAAAGTGTGTTTGAAATTATTTATTGTTTATAGTACATAAATACACTGTTAGTATTACATTGCAGGTGGTTTGGTAAAACAAATTTTGAATATTTGTTCCGAAAATGGTCTGAATTTGCTAAATATATTATATCCATTCCATTTGTTTGGAAAAAGATTATGGTAGTCGAGGGGTTGACTGTTATTGTGGGCGCTGTACTCAGGTCCTGTAATTAAAAACAAATATGAGTAATTTATTATTAAGATTTCTATTTAAGATGTGTAAATATCTACGTTTATATGTACTTACCATGACCATAGGCTCTACTCCCCTATGTGTTTCATCACAATAATTGATCTATGTTCAAAAAAAAACATAGAACCACATCATTATTTTCTTAAATTATGCAATTGTTGTTGTGTTGAGGGTTCTGTCATTCAATTTGTGGCGCCACATCTCCCTGTGGATAAAGCCAGTGATCACTCTGTAAGCATTTTCTACAACTGCTCTTTTATTTATTTTAACCCAATTTGTTAAAAGTTCGATTGGATTTATTTCATTGTACGTTAAATTGTTACTTTTTATTATCGTCTTACTTGAAACACTTTGTGCATTTCACTTCTTCGTTTTCATTGACTTCGAACCCAAATACCGATACAACGAAACAGGCGCGACGGAATGATGGTTAAAATACGAACATTTTGTTAGACCCCTTTCACACCCGGCAAGTTACTTGCGCAAGTCAGTTTTTCAACTTTCCGAGTATAAGCACTCAAAATTTATTCCCCTATCCCGACCTTACCTCTGTCATCAACAAACCAAGCCTTGGGCAAGAGACTTGCGCAAGTAACTTGCCCGAGTGTGAAAGGGGTCTTACGATTTGTACCGTCACGCTCGTACACACACACAAATGTTCAGTGACATATTTCGGGATAGTTTTTCTTCTATGGATGCGTCACTTTATTTGCTGTCGTGTTGCTCCTTGCATTCTGTTTGATTATCTATTTTATTTATGGATACACAATTTTGACTGCTGTTCTCTCTTTATCTTCATAAAACTTAGTTTCATCGCAATAACGAAGTTGTTTCGTCAACTATAAATGTTGGCAAAACTCCAAAATAAATGAATAATAAAAATAATCAATAAAAAGTAAAAGATACACCAAATATCAATAGTTTAAATTTCATGAATTTTTTTTTTTTAATTTTTAACATATTTTTATACACAATTCAAATTAAATAAAGTTTGTGCAGGAACGAAAAGTAAGTTCATGCAGCAGCGAAATGAAAAATTGTCAAAGAAATCATGTATGAAATTTTTCGTTGCAGCGACTACCAAATTATATTTTATACGAAACTTTTCGTTGTAGCAACGTAAAAACATTAACGAAAATGTTTCGTCCATATGACGAATCATTATTGTTTCATTGTAGCCACAGATCGTCATCAGCGCTTTTTTTGGTATGATGCTATTGAACAATTCATCAAACTAAATGCAAACAAAACCTCATTTGAATTGAGAATTCACCATTACGCAAGTGAGTTAGAATAATTTTTTCAAAACTATATTACTTTTGTAGTGAAACCTAAAAAAAAATTTTTCTTGAAGTGCCACAAGTCTCCGGTCGGACAAAAATGTGGAGTCGTTCAACTAACCATTGTTCGGGTTCTCGAACAGCCGATATTGCTGAAACTATAGGAGATATCTAAATTCTGGCATTTGAGTTCAGCGGACCGTAATTACCATTGAAAAGTCATTCTCAAATAAAAATGCAAATCCTTTTGCAACGCAGGTCAAAATGGGTTAAAGAAAATTGTTTTGGTACGCAACAGATCTAACTCCTTATAATATGAATTGGATGCGGAAGAAAAATATTGCAGCTTATTTTGCTCTAGCTTATCAGAATTAATTTTCACAAAATTTTCGTATATTTGTTTTCAAGATCCATAAAGACCCTTCTGTTTTTCTCCCTTTTAACTAATAATTGTTAATAACTATTTTCAGATTCTCTCCGATCCACCACGACTTATTATAAAGAAAGTACAAAAAGATGATCCAGGAATGTATCAATGTTTTGTTTCCAACGAATGGGAACAGATACAGTCAACGGCGGAGCTACAACTGGGAGGTAAGCTAAACCATAAATATTTAACAGTAACACCAATGAGTCCTTAAAGTTTGTATGTAAAAGTATTCATCTAATTTGCGTTCTAGCAAATAAACAATCAACCATTTTGATGATAATATTTGTAATACAATTTCACATAAATCTAATTACGTTTCAATTATTGGGGAAAAAATGTCATTGTACTTTTTGCCGGAAATTACCAGAAGTCAGTGGAAGAGCAATTGTTGAGACAGACCTAATAATAAGTCATCGCAGCTGTGTGTGGACAACGAAACCACAATGTGTTGTGTCAACTGTGGTGAACACTTTCAGATTAATTTCCGGTAACAAAGTCGAATGCAGGCGCAATCGAAAGTGGCAAGAGTTGTCCAGCCATAAGGATTGAATCAGTAATATGCAAAAGACCAGTTGGATTAAATTTGGGAAGAATAATAATCGGTGCATTTTTTACCATTTTCATTTTAAAAATTAAAGAAATGACAGAAAATGTATACGAGTGAATTCAGGACTATTGTGGATAAATGGAGTGGGATTTGAATGTACACGACTATACCACAAGATCTTTTCATGGAATTACTATCGTTCTCTAGCAAGGACATACGATATTTTAAATACGATGACAGAATTTTTGAACAACGGTTACGGATGACTATGAGATCAACAGCATCACCGATAATGCATTATGATAAAAAGTTTGCTGGATACGACACTTGAGTTTTTAACAGAAGCTCCGAAAAGCTTGACCAAATATGTGGTCAATATATTTGTAGTTATTGAGCAAACTGAGGTGGAGCATACATTATGACCTCTTAACTCCTGTGAATCGGCAAGGACAATTAACAGTGAAAGTGGAAAATAACCATATATCGTCATACTTTGGTAGCTTAGTTACAAGGGAAGATAACTCTATCAAAAACCTACGCCATCCCACAGTGGTTCAAGTAGTTTGTTTACTCAGCTGTAGTCATCAAAATTAATATGAATATTTGTGTTTACGCTATATTTAAGGGCCAATTGGGGTAAAATAAGATAAAAACTGTCACTAACGATAATATTATAATAATTTATTTATTAAAGAAAAAAATAATAGAAAATAATAAATTTTATAACGCCAATTTAAGACAACATTTTTACGTAATTTTCAAAAACTTAACATACTTAAGGTCTCAGGTGATAACATAGACTTCTTATTTTGCGGTAATTTACGTAAAGAAGAAATTAACGGGTCGGAATTCAGAAGAAGTCTATGCAAAAGATCAGTGTTAGTGAGATCACGAGACATTTTTCGTGTGTTGTCTCGTCTCAATTGCTTAAATAATTTATTACAAGATTCAGCGGCTTTTTCAGAGAGCTCGCCTATGGAAACTAAAGAATGATCAACTACTTCCGATCCATGAATTAGCACTTTATGAACCGAAGAAGGCAAGTTATACCATCGATACGTACTAATAAGCATTCGCGCGGTTGCTAATGCGTAATCTCTAAATGCAAGACTATTAATTTTGTATCCCGACGAAAGACACTGCAAAACATGATGACACCGATCAATAACTGCTTGAGCTAAGCCAGTTATTTCAGCAGATATAGCTGAGTTTAAAAAAAAGTTCTTCCAGTGTTTCCGTGATTGGATGTGCCATTTCAGCCACTTTGAGTTTTGTCGACAATTAAACCTAACCGTGTCCTAAACTGCTGCTGAACCTATAGATTTAGATCAGTGATGGCCACAAAGAGAAATGAGAATGTATTAGTTATGTTAAAAAAAAAGGCGATGTATTGGTATAATGCACTGGACAAAATCACTTGAAATGAAAAATGAAATGAAAAAATTCGTTTTTCTTTATTTTGTTTTTTCGCACTTTATTTTTCAACAGAATTTCTTGTATTTGTTGTCGGTCGCCCATAGTTCCCTAGTTACGTGCCGTAAATAAAAATAAAATAATAATAAATAAATAAATAAGTAAATAAAATAAATAAAAAGCGTAAATAAAAATATGAATTCAAGTATGGATGAACATTTTTTTGCTCGCATATGGTCTTGGTTACCCTGCGCATGTTCCTTTTGTATTTTCTAAATTTATTTATACAACATGTTTTCAATAAATAAATAAATAAATTTTTTATATTTTTATTTTGAATTTTTTTTTTTTGATTTTTTTTTTGTTAGGTTTTTTGTTAGGTTAAATCAGTTGAAGAAAATAATTACATTATCTTCACAAATAACTATTTTCTTCAAACATTTTTCGAATATACATATTTAATTTATAATACATACATATACATATACATTTAAATTACATATTTAAAATATAAAAATTACAAAAACAAAAAAGTTTTTCCCACTCTACTTTCCACAATAAGCGAAAAATATTCCAAGTGTACTGAAAATATTTTGTTTTCTCATTAAAGCTAGAGAGCTGGCATACAAAATTAATGTGTTTTGTTTTTGTTTTTACAAACCCATAGCGACACCGACCTGCTTTATTGAAAACTATCATACAACTGAATGAAATTATAGTTTTTACGCTCTTTGCACAGAGTTTCGTTAACAGTCGTGTTGTGTGGGCAATAGCATGATCACCACTGATTTAGATTCATTCGTATTATAGATTCATACGTTCAATGAGCCTGCCACTTTTTAAGTTTTAATCGGTAAGATAAATGTATGAAATATTCGAATAAGAGTATCCACGAATGCAGAGGAGATAACCCAAACTTATGTCTAGAATTGTCAATAACTGGTTTACTTAAACACATGTCAAAATCATTCATATCTTTTGGTATTGCACCATAAATATAGCATCTACTACACGCTGTGTTACTTAAAGCACTACAGACTTTACCATCAACCATAGTTAATTGTAAAGAATGCACTACTTTAATTTGGTTATTGTTGTTGTTAAAAAAGGATGGTTGTAAATTGCTAATTTTATTTTTAAAATAGGCTTCTTCTTGCACAGAAAGATATTTTGTTTCTTTAGCAAACTGAAATCGAATAGGTCTACAAAACCTAGTGGAAAAAGGACGTGGGGTTTTCCATATAATTTGGTCTGGATCAGAAGTATTTGATTTACAAATTAAACGAAGTGGACAATATGAAGTAACAAATAAACTATTATCTTGTATACTGGAATCGGAAAATGCCTGTTTATATTCACTGTGCCCCGTACTCCCGTCAAAGCCCCATTTACCAATCAAAATAAACTCTTTACTAACGTCAACATTGCTAAGGACGTCTTTTAAATATTCTAATATTCGGAAAGTTGTATGATCTAGAAGAGACTGTAACTCTATTTCGGCAGATGATTTCGTGATATGTTCCTCTAGTGGATAGCACTGTCTCTTGGCCTCCAACAGTTCATGATAAGATGGCAATGGATTTGGTAATTGTGAATTGATAAACTCCTTTAGTACTAAATACTGTTGTTTTGCTAATTTAGCCTCGGTTATTACTGATAATACTTCGTTAGTACTAAATTCTACACAATTGGTGTTATATCGTCTAGAATCACTCAACAAATGGTTTATCGCGAAATCGTCTAGCTCAACTAACTTAGCTAACCTGCAAAACAGGCGCTGTAGATTACAATATTGTTCTGTAGATTACAATATTGTTCTGTAGATTACAATATTGTTCTGTAGATTACAATATTGTTCTTTGTCACTCTGGTTGGTGACAAACGTCGGAAAGAACTGGGTTGGCAAATTTATGTCTGCCTACTATTAGTTAAGATATTTAATATTTCATGTGGAAAAATCTGTGGTTTACAGCGAGTTGGCAACCCTGTAATTGAAATTCCCTTTGGCAAAATTGTCAAGAAATAAAACAACAAAGCAAATCGTAAACATGAACTGTGCAGTGGGCAAATGTATGAAAACCAACGGTAACAAATAGTATGTGCTACGAATCTATTCGTAAAGACGAAGACCCTCTGTACCATGCACATTCGCAAACAATCGCAGATAATTTCTTTTTAAATTAAAAGTAGAGACATAGACTAACATTTTGATGTATAACTTAAACGCGGCATAAAACGGCAACATAGTTAAAAGTTTCAGTAAAAAAAAAGTTGAAAATATATGTGAAAATTGATTTGGCCTAAACCCACTTTCAGCAAAATATGTTTTGCTTAAAAAATTAATAAATACGTAATAACAACGGTACACACCTTCACCTTCACAAATTATATTTTCTTTGAAAAACACGCACTATAGATTAACTTTATTAGCACTGGTGATAAAGGTAAGGAAAGTTGTTTTCAACTGATCACTTCCGATGCACAAAAGTTAATGTAAAAAACAACTGATTGCAAATTTTTTTGCCTGTTTTAGAAGTACCACTAATAGGGAGTATTAGAGTGATCTAACTGTGAAAAAATCGAACATCGTGATTTGACCACTATGTCCTACTACTGAACCACTGTGCATCCGGGCGATTAATAAACTATTATTCCAAGCATCCAAGGGGGATGATAGTTAATACTGCAAGTAACTTCAACAACAGAGTAATACAGACAAGTGACGTCGAATATCATAAAAATAATAAGGAGAAAATACGGGTAATATTGACGATAAGCAGTTTTCCTCGGAATACGATTAATGATTTACTGACCATTGTCCAAGACCTATGGCCAATGAAAATTCACAGAAAATTTATAACTCCATAACTTATATACCAGGACTCTCTGGGAGATTTAAATATTCGAATATCTACCACGGAGAGATATATAAATTAGCACCTTCCCAAGTCCAACTTCACTCAGAAACGATATTTCAGCAGGACCAAATCTAGAATCGACAAATACCAAAAGCCAAATGTGATATACAGGATCAAGTGCAATTGCGACAAGTCCCACATATACCAGAAAGTACACTACTTACTTACTTATCCGGTCTCGAACATCCCTGGGTAGGCAGGGACCTTACAAAACGAAGATAACATATTTCGCCAACCAGTTCGACCTTTTGCTTTAGCTCTCCAGTTGGTAATACCAAGTGTACCCACGGATTCGTCAACTGGATTCCTCCAGCGGAGTCTTGGTCTTCCTATTTTTCGTCTTCCTTCGAGTTCGGTTTCGGAAACCCTTCGTGCTGGTTTGTCTTCATCCATTCTACTGACATGGACTAGCCAGCGCAATCGCGTTATTTTGATCCGCTTAACTATGTCAATGTCGGGATAAAGCTCATACAACTCATGATTCATGCGTCGCCGATACTCGCCGTTATGCACTATAGGGCCATAAATCTTCCGGAGTATTTTTCTCTCGAAGACTCCCACAGATGTTTCATCTGCTTGCGATATGACCCAGGATTTTGCAAGGCAGGTTGTATGAGAGTCTGGTATAGCTGGATTTTCGTCACTCGAGAGAGGGCTTTATCTCTAAAGTGCTTGCTTAGCCCAAAATAACATGTATTCGCAAGCATAATTCTCCGCATGATCTCAAGGCTGACGTTGTTGTTTTTGTTTGCGGCAGATCCGAGGTATAAAAATTCGTCCACTACCTCGAAATTATATCTGTTATCAATGTTCACGCTTTGGTCTAGTCGCGTGGAGGCCCTGCTCGTTGAAACCATTAATTTTGTCTTGTCCTCATTTACCTTCAGACCCACTTTTGCTGATTCCTTCTCAATCAAATAGACTACCAGGAAGTATATAATGGACACACTAAAGCCGAGAATATCATCGCACATATCGTACCAAAAGCTCACTATAAACCTTTGGAACAAAAAGCAGCACTCCCAGCCCACTGTACCTTAACTGGATGTACCCCAAGTTTTGACAAAGTGGAAATTTTAACTGAAGGAAAATGTTACCAACGATGGCTCTTTCAGGAAATTTCACATATTTTTAATGTTCGAAAGGAGAAAAGACCCAGATCGGTGTGCGCAAGTCTACAGACACACAATTAAAAAAATTGAAGGGGAAAACTCAAATCAGTCGACAAAAACTTACAGTTTAGACCGGGCGTATAGTGTTTGTTACTTCTCAAGTAACTCTGGGCTACAGCCCAAATCGTTGGGGATTCTGACTACAGGGAAAAGTTATATCGATCAAAGAAAATCATTCGTGTTGCGGCGATTCGCTGGGTCACGTCTAGAAATCGAGATATATCGATTTGAAGTTAGTAATATCATAGGGGAATTTGTCACGTTTGGGGCTCGTTTGTTTGACATAACTCGAAAAAGACTATTCCGATTTTACTGCAACAAACTTAGAAAAATTAAGAATTAAAATAGTTTTAATCCATTGGTATACCGTTTCACATATTTTAATTGCACAATCATCACAGTTATCGGAATTGTGCTCTCCTGGATCGGTCCAAATTACTGGTACATCAAAAGAAAGTGAACTGCGTTTCCCTTGGATTCACATGGTAAGAGCATTATAGCACGTTTTGCAAATTTTGTGTGGGTCCCACGAAATGCCGCGAATTATTTCGGAATCAAAATGAAGTTTAAAGGCACGCTCCACTTGCTCAGTGAATGGAAGCAGTATTTGTTGGAAGTTGTCTTTTGCCACAAACGTAACAAGATAAATTCAGGTTTTCTGGGCAATTTTCACTCATTTCGATTTTATACTTTCCTTATTGCGTCAATATTTTTTTTTTTTTTGTTGTTAGTCACTTTTATAAAACCGGAGATAAATCACTTGTACTTTGCGCATTGACAAAAATCGATCAGTTAACAGCTATAAATAGGACGACAGGTACTTATGAATGGACGCATCTGTTAAGGGAACAAATGCACCTGATTCAGCCTTCTAAAAACAGGGTTCAGACATTTTATTATTGTGAATTAATAATGATAATGAGCACTTATAAAATCATCCGTTACAGGTATTCAACGGAGAAACACACATCAATAAAAAAGTGCAGTTCCCTTGTATCCCTTTAATTGTATGTGAACGTAGTAGCTACAGCATTCATAAATATCAAATAACCTTTTGTTTATTACTTTTGGAACGAAGTTTCTTATCGCAAATTGCGGAATGAAAAAACCTTCAACAACTTTTGTTTTAACACTATTATGCTACAACCCACAATTATCAACTATATTGTTTACTTTTGCTTTGGCTTGTGTCTAGGCTTGGAGCATAGAGAAAGAAATTAACTAGAAGTCTCACATATGTTGGGCAATTTCTTCTCTAATAGAAAGTTTTGAACCCAATAAAAAGTAAATTCAGAAAAGCCAAAGTGAAAGAAGTTCAAAAAAGAAAATCTTCTTAAATAAGTGCATTTTCTAAAAAAATGTAAATTTTCTCAAAAAAAAAAATACCTATTCATATTCTTAAACAAAGTACCATTTCTTAACAAAAAAATACCTTATCTTAAAGAAGTACCTTTGCTTAGAAAAGTAAATTTTCTTACAAATTGTACCTTTTCTTGAAAAAAGTAATTTTTTAAATAAGTACCTTTTCTCAAAAGAGTACATTTTCTTACAACAAATTTTCTTTTCTTAAAACACTACCTTCTCTTTAAAGAGTACAGTTTTGTGAAACAAAATAACTTTTCTTGAGATAAGTACATACTCCAATTCTAAAAAAAAAGCCCATTTGGAAAAATCTAATAAAAAAAAAATTTCCCATTCCATGAAGGGATACTCGATAGTGTCGCTGTCACAAAGCGAGTTGACCGTCGTCGAAAGACGACTAAATATTGGTTACAGGCTCCGCCTAGAAAACTTCCCATTAAACAAGAAATATATGTTAGTGTAGACACTAACCAAAGCAAAAGTACCCAATATAGTTGATAATACTAGGTTGCTGCATAATAGTGCTAAAAAGAAGTTCTTTAATTTATTTTCATTTAGCCACCAGCCCGCAGCGTGCGATAAGGAACCTCGTTCCAAAAAAAACAGCCGATTACTCACTCAAAAAAAAAGCAATATAGGCTGTATAAGAGTCTAACATAACTCTTTGTTTAAAGAAATATGGCTTTACATCTGAAGTACTTGTATAGCCGGATATATCACCTCTTAGCAGGCAGAATACTCTGCGAGATGTCCAGTCTTCTGTTAGTACTTTTGTTCTCTGAAGATCCGAGATGAATTTGGTTTCCTCACTTAAATAAAAATTCGATTGAGACAGCTGAATTAGCCGTTACCGACTTTAGAGGTTATCACAACGTCATTAGAGGTTGTCACAACCACATTAGAGGTTGACAGATGAGAAATTCAGATACAGCAACCGAATTGACGCCGAAGTCGGTCGCTGCAACCGACTTATGGGTTAATTCGGTTATTGGTGTTGAATTTGATACCAAATTCTGTAGTGATAACCGAATTGATGCCAAATTTGGTTGTTGCACCTGAATTGGTGAAAGCGGTTACTTCAACCGAATTTTTTACCAATTTCGGTTGCTGTATCCGAATTAATTACAAATTCGGTAGTCCCAACCGAAATTTTAGAAAGTCTATTGTATAACACAAATATAATTTAAGAGTCAGTTGTCACACCCGAATCAATTATGGAACGAGGTTGCTTCAACCGAATTTCAGTTCTGACGACTAAATTCGGTCGTGACAACATCAATTCGGTTGTGGCAACCGCAATTCGGTGGTAACAGCCGAATCAATTAGTTCTCTGGGTGCACTACCTTGTAGTTATAATGGTTATAAATATGCATGCTCTGCTCCAATCGAGTGGAAATTATATTTGTCTTGTTCTTCTTTGTATTGTTGTATTGTCCCACTTTGGCTGAATCTCTTCCAATTATCGGAAATACCGCAGTAAGGTCTCGCATAGTCGGGCCAGTGATATCTTTTCATCAGCATGTGGCTTTTGTTGGTTATGCTTAAATTCGTGTTAGCTGCAAAAATTCTATGTATGATCTGCTCCTAAGATGTTGAAGAGATCGTACGATATGGTGTCCGATTCTTCGTCTGATATCGAATATTACGGTAAAATATTTACCAACCTTAACTTCGTTTATAGTGTCTGCAAGTGTCACCCTGCTGTTGCATATAGCAAAGTCCATATCGAGTTGTCGAAATCAACGCTTGAATCAACCGCTATATGGTACGAGTATGTGTCAATTTACTTTCGAGGATTTTGTCCAGGATTTGGCGAGATATGAATATCTGATCAATTGTGGAGTTGCCAGGTCTTAAGCATACATACATGGAGCAAATGAACTGTATGACAATTATAATTTGTTGTTTAATACGAATTACCTCTACAACTGCAAATTCAGAAAAATATATTCCTTCCTTCATATCTGGAAGTTATAGTTTTCAAATATTTTATACAGTACAGGTTTATGAATTTGAAAATACCACGAGGCAATACCTATCGCAGCCACAAACCTCTACATAACGGGGTTTTCGATAAGAGCGCTACAAAAGTTTTTTTAAATAAAACAAAACCGGTTTTAGATAGCAATGAAATTCTTTATTCCTGTGAAAGTACGTTCAATACCATTATGTATGGAACTCGATTTCTTTTGCATGGCCACCACGAGCACGCTTGCAGACGTCCAGACGCTGAACCCAATTATCGACGGTTTTCAAGCATAAGTCGGCCGATACTGCTGCAATTTCAGGTTCGATATTCGTACGAAGTTCATCAGTCGTTGCTGGCTTATTCGCATAGACCATAGACGTGACGTATCCCCACAGGAAATAATCTAACGGCGTCAAATCGCACGACCGAGGCGGCCAATCGACTGGACCATTTCATGAGACAACACGTTCACCAAACTTGGCTTCCAATAAATTGATTGTGGCATTCGCTGTGTGGCTTGTGGCGCCGTCCTGTTGGAACAACATGTCCTCCAAGTCCATATTATCCAATTGGGGCCAAAAATATTCGCTTATCATTGAACGGTAGCGATTCGCATTCACAGTAATGTGCCGGTCTTGATCATCACGGAAGAAGTACGGCCCGATGACGCCGCCGGCCCATAAACTGCACCAAACCGTAATGTTTGCGGGATGCAATAATGACTCATGGATTACGTGTGGATTGCTGTCTGACCAATAACGCATATTTAGCTTATTGTCGAAGCCATTCAGCCAGAAATGAGCCTCATCCCCGAAGATGATTTTCCGATGAAAATCCGAATCATTTTCAAGTTGTTGCTCAGCCCAATTCACGAACATACGGCGCTTATGGTGGTCAAGCGGCTTCAGTTCTTGCGTCAATTTGATCTTGTACGGATGTAGGTCAAGATCTTCTCTCAAAATTCGCCACAACGACGTCACAGAGATGTCCAACGCTTGAGAACGACGTGTGAGAGCCACATTTGGGCTTTCTTGAACTGAAGCCTCAGCGGCAGCAATATTCTCGACACTACGGGCACTTCTTCGTCTCACTGGCACCGGAACATTTTGCCTGTGGATTCAAATTTTTCCACTAGACGCTCAATTTTTGATCTGGTAGGACGATTATGACGACCATAAATTGGACGTAGCGCTCTTAAAGTTGAGGCCACTGACTCCAAATTTCGGTAGTAAATTTTAATAATTTCGACTCGTAGTTGGCTCGTATATCTTTCCATGATGAAATGGCAAACCTTACTGAAGAGAAATGTCAAAAGAGCGGGAAAAAATATGGCGTCGCTTGCTGTCCCTATCGATTTACTTTTGTAGCGTCTCTGTTAAAAACCCTTTATAAAATACTTTAAAAACAAAAGTGCCAGCAGTCAAACAAATTCAAAAAGATTAAAAGAATTCCCATTTTCCATTATAATTAGCATCCGATTCCACAACCTGCGTTTGCATTGCCTGAGCAAATGCAAATTCAAAATTTTTTAATTGTCATTGCGAATAATAGTAATTCGTTTGCATTTGCATTAGATAAAAAAAAATGCAAAATCAATGCAAATTAAAAAAAACACATGTGTGGTCTAAAGTTATTCTGCTAAGATGCGATGAGGTCTACAATAATTGTCTTTAGTTTATGAGAAGACCTTGTTTGAAATGGATAAAGGGGTTTATTTTACAGTGAGGCAAGTAAAATTTTTTAAATACACGACATAGTGCGCTAAGACTCCACTCGTAGAGCATCCATTTATCTAACCAAAGTTGGTGTATGAGCTAGACATGCACCCTACCTGGTTACCGCCGCGAGTCTTGACTTCTCTGCCTATAACTAGTCCATCAATACATGTGGTTTTGTTGTTGAAACTGATATTGCAACAAAATCGACACCATCGTCATCTAGTTGCTCGACTTCCTTTTCAGCATTGGAATCTAATATTACACGCAATGCTGACGAATGATCCCTCTATATCCTCTAAATTCTCTGTACATCTGCGACAAGCTTTACACCTTATCCTTAGAGATGGGAGCTCTGAGTAATGACAGATAGTTCAGCTTCTCATTTTGTAGTACAATACACGGGGTTCGACCTTTTTTCTTAATTTTTTATTTTTATTTTATTTACTTTTTTCTCTTTATTCCACACTACACGTTACGACTCACTGAAGAGTTCCCAACATTATTTTCATTAGTTGCCAAGTGACACAGATTTCTCAGTAAAGGCTCGGACAGACAAAGGGCTTCACGTTGTTGCCTTTTCCAGTTTCTTTCCTCAAAATCGCTTCTCACTTTGGTAGCATACATATAGGATATACATATATACGAAACACATACCCAAAAAAACAAAGTCACATTTAAGCGTCCGAAACTTCGTTTATTCTTTTTTCACTGATCAAGCGCTTTTGATATCCTCTTTCCGATGAAGCATTGACGACTGAATACATGAAACTAAATCGCAATATATCAGCCAAAACAAGAAACAGTGACTTCATGTGTAATTTGCACTCACTTTCAGGAATATTTATGACTCATTGACTGAGAGAATAATGCAAAAATACAAAAACACACGTACAAGATAGTCTCTCTCGTCGTCCCTCTTTAATTCTCATGCTCTCGAGAGAGCATAGACAGTGCAACAAACACAGCTGTATTTGTATCACAAACATAAATATATGTGGGTCACAATCGCATATATTATATATATTATAACATATAAATCATTGTGTCTCAAACATGTAATGTTGAATATCAAACACAACAAGCATATTATATTTGCGACAAGCTCCAATCAAACTTTATATTTGCATCCAAATAACAACAAAAAGACAGATTTTTCAGCGTGTAGTAATTGAGTGAGATTATTTCAGTAGACTGTGGCTATCAATGGTAGTTGCAGCTTTCGAATATGCAGCTTTCTCTGTTGCCTGGTTTCGTATGGTTTTCGCTCTGCTTATTATTGTGCTTCAACCGGAAAATGATCTAATATAACCCGAATCACATGTACGTCCATTACACTACGTACGTCCATTACATTTCTATCAGTTATTAAGTGGTCAAGCTAGATCTTAATTCTTTATTCAAAACAAAAATTAATTACGCTTTGTTTTTATAAAAGCTTTAGTAAAGAGAAAGAGCATAAAAAGAACACGAACAACGTTGTGCAGGCATTTGTGCAAAACTTTTGTTTTAATAAAAACTTCAATAACTCAGTCAATTAATACCGGATTTTTAAAAACAAAGTTGCGTTTTACTCCCTAGCGAAACGTCTATTTGATTAAATTCAAGAGTATTATGGATTCTTAATAAGATAATGTGTGAAATCATCGTCATAGTTGAGAAATGGAGAAAAAATTAAAAAATATCTGTTTGCTGGACAAATTTACACAGATAGCGTATACATCGTTTGAAAGCCCTAAGTTTCTTATTTACAAATCCGGTGAGAAACTGAAAATCGGTTGGTAATCAACTAACTTACAGGCTTATAAGTGCGTAAACGTACGCAAAAGCGGGTTTTTAACCGGTATTCAAGATTTGGGGGGGTGTTTGGGAAATTTCACAATCAGAATCTTGTTTCACTCGACAATACCTACAAGGAAAATACTATAACTTCTCAGGTATTTCTACTTTAAAAAATCGAAACTAAAACAGCGAAACTCGAGCAGTTTTTACCAAACCTTATGTAGCCATTGGTTCCATGGAGATCCCATTAGCAAATTTGGATGTGATGTAGAGAAAATGATGGACTTTCTTTTTGGTGGGGGAAATCAAAAATTAAGGACACGTTATCCCAGGATATTCAAGGATAAAAGATACTTTGGAGTTTTCAATATCATTGAACCACAACGACATGACTGCTGTAAGGACTATTATTAAAGCGGGTTTTTCAAGCTTTAGAATGATATCCAACATTTTGAAATCCATTAACGCATTCCAAAGTTATGCAATTTTTAAGTCAGGTCCTTTTTTCAGAAAGTGCCATACAATACCTACTTCAACGAACCATAAACAAAAACTACTTCGAATTTTGACTCAATTCTGGTGGCATAGAATTTGTATGGACGAGGAGAAACTTCTGTCCATATTTTATACAACTTAATAGGGGTCGGGTCCTGGACTGTGTCGAAATATTTTGGAACTACCCAAATGACGCACAGGTTCTAAACAAGCATGACAAGGCCGAGTCTGATTTACGTTGTCATAAAAGCAGAAATCGTGAAACATAGACACAATTCCTTCGAGAATTCGTTAAACTTTGAAACAAGACACAAACGTTTAGGCCATTCGATAGAGAACATGAAATCGAGAAGTATGATGTGTTATGATCACGTTGTGGGTATGGATTGCATAGCATGTGCTCAAGGAAAAAGTTCGAAGAAGGACATCGAATCACGAACTTCAAATGAATACTTGAGATCCGCAACGAGGTGCTGATATTAATCGGAGATATGTATCTGGTCATTTGCGGCAGTCTGGTGAGTACATTGGGAATGCCAGTTACCTATTGGTCAATGCGCAATGAATTTAATCAGGAGGTATCCGTGATACAGCAGATCGACTAAGAAGATGGAAAACAGAGTAGAAAAGCGAGAGAGCTATAAACAACAAGGAGCAAACCATGCAGCTAACTAAGTTTAAATGGTCTTTGATTGATACTATTGACGGCTGTTTTATGTTGGATGGATCGAACGAAAATACGTATTCCCTTTTATTACTGTCCATTTCATATTCAATCATAGAGTAACATACAACAGCAACTCGAAATTACCTATTGCATCGTCGTCATCGAGAGAACATAAAGAGAGGGATAGAGACTCTAATCTATTGCTCTATGGACGAACATGCGAGTTGCGTTGCGGAACTATCCATCAGCAAATGATTTCTTGAAACAACTGTTTGCAAATGGAAATGCTCGAATTACGTTTGATACTGTAACCGACCTGATTTCGTTCTTGCCAACTCATATCATCGAAGGAACATCGTTCGCAATTATTTGAAACACGATTGGTTAAGTGAACACGCGATGTTCGCTACGAAGAATAAGGATTCGATTTTCACTATTTAAAATCAAAGCGCATTCGTTCAAATCGGTTAAAGCGTTACCAATGATGACAAACTAACAAACTATTCAAATGAGTTTTTGAATTCGTTGAATTTTTCCGTCACAATTTGCAACTCAAAGTCGGCTTTGTCATCAAAATGCTGCACAATATGAATCAGCCAAAACTGTGAAATAGAACCAGATTGCCGGTGAAGCAACACAATCACAATCAAAGACAAGTTCTCCTTTAATGAATTCTAATGATACCAACTAACTCCCTGTTCGAGTTCAATCGCATGACCTTAATCTCGAATGTTCTGGCCTTTTGCATGAACAATTGCACGTAGTGTGTTCGCATTGTTTGTTTACGCACCGGACATCAAAACAAAGCGTTGCAGCGAACTCAAATGTGTGAAATCCTTTTTCCGCGGAAAAAATTATTTAAATTCAAATGTATTCCCAGACAAAGCACTAGAAAGCGCACAGCTCTCTGATTGTGAGCAGCTGTGTTCCATTACGGGATGTAATACGGAACTATAAGTAGTTAAATTGTAATTATTAACATTTCCAAAACCTTGACTCGTATGATTAAATTTGCAAAAATGTTGTACTAAGTTGATTAGGTTTAAAATACCAAGACACAAATAATTTATTACTGAGGCAGATGTGCACATTTAGAAACTTTTCTATTTTCCTTCGTTTTTTATTCCAATAGATGCTTCACCGGAACTACTATATTGGTTTTCGGAGCAAACTCTGCAACCAGGACCAACAGTTTCATTGAAATGCGTTGCAACAGGGAATCCATTACCACAATTTACATGGACTCTTGATGGTTTTCCGGTAAGTCAAGATAGCATTTACATAGAAGTTAAACAGTAAAAAAACCGCATGGACTCAATTAAATGACAAAACTTCGTACTTGTTGAAAAAATTAGTAACTAATGCCAAAAGCTTTTGAATTCTACAATAAATTTTTTTACATAAATTTTTCAGCCAGCAAAGTCTGATGTTTCCAAATAATTGCAAAAAAAATAACCTCACTTTTGTATGCATTTCTTTCAGATACCAGACAATTCTCGATTTTTAGTTGGCCAGTATGTAACAATACATGATGACGTCATTAGTCATGTGAATGTAACAAACGTCAAGGAAGAGGATGGTGGCGAATACACCTGTACAGCTCAAAATGCCATTGGAAAGTAAGTAATAAACACCCGAATGGGATTGTAACGGGTTTTCAACAGAGACGCTACAAAAGTAAATCGATAGGGACAGCAACCGGCGCCATATTTTTTCCCGCTCTTTTGACATTTCTCTTCAGTAAGCTTTGCCATTTGATCATGGAAAATTATACGAGCCAACAACGAGTCGAAATTATTAAAATTTACTGCCGAAATTTGAAGTCAGTGGCCTCAACTTTCAGAGGCCTCAACAATCAGCGATGAGGCTCATATCTGGCTGAATGGCTTCGTAAATAAGCAAAATATGCGTTATTGGTCAGACAGCAATCCACACGTAATCCATGAGTCATCATTGCATCCCTGCGGCCTGCGGCGTCATTGGGCCGTACTTCTTCCGTGATGATCAAGACCGGTACATTACTGTGAATGCGAATCACTACCGTTCAATGATAACCGAATATTTTTGGCCCCAATTGGATAATATGGACTTGGAGGACATGTGGTTCCAACAGGACGGCGCCACAAGCCACACAGCGAATGCCACAATCAATTTATTGGAAACCAAGTTTGGTGAACGTGTTATCTCAAGAAATGGCCCAGTCGATTGGCCGCCGGTCGTGCGATTTAACGCCGTTAGATTATTTCCTGTGGGGCTACGTCAAGTCTATGGTCTATGCCAACAAGCCAGCGACGATTGATGAACTTCGTACGAATATCGAACGTGAAATTGCAGCAGTATTGGCCGATTTATGCTTGAAACCCGTCGAAAATTGGGTTCAGCATCTGGACTTCTGCAAGCGTGCCCGTGGTGGCCATGCAAAAGAAATCGAGTTCCATACATAATGGCATCGAACGTACTTTCACAGGAATAAAGAATTTCATTGGTATCTAAAACCGGTTTTGTTTTATTTAAAAAAAACTTTTGTGGCGCTCTTATTGAAAACCCCGATATAATGATCGCTAAACAAATGTATTGATAGTGCTACACTTGTAATTAATTAATTTAAAGAATTAATTTAAAGAAAGAAAAACCCGAAAGAAAACCCGGTTCCACCGGTGTCTGCCAATATAAAAAACCGAAACCCGGTTTTTTGCTGCTTTTGAATTTGCTGCTTTTGTAATGCTTTCTCCATAAAAATCACATAAACACGTTTCAGTTTTCATACCTAAATACTTTCAAAATATCAAATAAATCACACGCATTTTGTAAATGGCACTTTTTCCACTTTTGTCTAAATTTTCATTATTTTTCAATCACCTGAGTTGAGTTCAATCACCTGAGTTGCAAAAACAAAATGCCTGTTGTTTTTGGCTTGTTGTATTTGTTGTCGTACTGCATCTACCATTATATTTATACCATAAATGGTATAGAGAACTTATTGCACCCTTATTCCGCTCTCATGTAGAGAGTCTGAGTAAAAGAGCTTAAACGAGTCTTATTCTCTGTATAGAATATTTTGTATAGAATATTAAAAAGGCATCACTGTTTCTATTCTATGCTATACTATTCAATACTCTTTGGCGATGACGATGTCTTACACATATTCATTAAAGAAACAAATTAAACAAATTTCAACATACTCTTCCAACTGGCTCTATCCTTCGTCTTTTCTCGCCATTTGGTAACACCAAGGATACGGAGGGATTCTTCTGCCTGGTCTTTCCAGAGGAGTCTTGGTCGTCCTCTCTTCTTGCTTCCATCGGGTACGTTATCGAAAACTTTTCGCGCTAGTGCATCTTAATCCACTCTGATAACTTTGCCTAGCGAACGCAATTGGCCTAATTTAAATCTCCTAGCTATGTCCACGTCAGAGTATAGATTATGTAGCATTATATAAATGAGAGTCTAATATAGCTGGACTTTTGAACGTCGAGAGAGGTCTTTGATCCTAAACTGCTTGCTGAGCCCAAAATAGCATCTCTTTGCAAGCACAATTCTCCTGTCTAACTCCAGGCTGACGTTGTTGTCGTTGCTCACGGCGGATCCAAGGTAAACAAATTCATCTACCACTTCAAAATTAAATCGGTTGTCAACGTTCAAGTGCGGACAGAGTCGAGAGGTTTCCCTAGTCGTTGACACCATAAATTTTGTCTTGCCCTCATTAACTGCAAGACCCACTTTCGCTGATTCTTTTTCGATTCTTGAAAATACGCTAGTAACCTTTCGCAAATTTCGCCCAATGATGTCTCTGTAGTCAGCCTACGCCAGCAACATATGGCTCTTCGTGTTAATCGTCTTGTTCGTATTTACTGCAGCTTTTCTCGTTATTATCTCCATTAAGATGTTGAAGAGATTGCACAAAAGTGTGTCACCTTGTCTCAGTCCTCGCTTGGCAGTGAGGTCTTTCCCCACTTTCACTGCTGATTTGGTGTTGGTCAGCGTCATTCTACAGAGGCGGATCAGTTTTGCCGAAATCCCAAATTCACACAAAGCTTTGTAAAGTGTTCCCCGTATGGGGATATCGAAATCAGCTTTGTAATTGCCAAAGAGGTGGTATGTATCGATTTGGTTTTCGTAGGTCTTTTCCAGGATTTCAGGGTCAGTCGTGGACTTGCCTGGTCTAAAACGACACTGATAAAGTCCAATCAGGTTTTCAATAATTGGCTTAAGTTTTTCACATAATACGCTCGACAAGACCTTATACGCGATGGATTAAAGACTGATACCGCGATAGTTGGAACAGACACACGGATTACCAGACACACGCATTACTTTTTATGAAACCAGCTCCGACCGCCTCCATGGTACCTCCAAGAAATGCGAAATGTAGGATCGATCCCATTTATTTCTCTCTCCAAAAGATTTATTTCCAATATATTTGCCCTCTATCACTAACCCACACGGAGGATCCAATAAAAAATTCCAAACATAAATTTACACTAAATAATATTTTCGTTGAATATTTTGAATATAAAAGAATCGAAAATGACAGAAAGTGTTCAACTTTAATATGCAGTATGGATATTAGTGGATGTTTTCGGATTTATTCAAAATTAAGAGAAGGTACACGTTGTTTTTTAGGTTCCAGGCGGATATTTTTATTTTGAATAAATCATAAACTGTACAATATTTTTTAATAATAGTTTATTGCATGAAAGTTTGATTTATAACAATTTTGTGTGATGAAATATAATATCGGCTAAATGGCCGCCTCTCTAGTGTTTTCAAAAACGAAACCGGTTAACCGAATTCCGGCCGGTTAACCGTACTAGGATTTTGTGAAAGTTGCTATTTTCGGAGAACCCGTGTCACTGGTTATTTTAAATCTATTCGATTTTTAAATAACTTTTACGTAACTGATATTACATTACAGAATATCGAATCCAACGCCTGTTCAATTGCTCACTATGATTGCTGAACCCATCAGAGAGACAGAAAATACTTGCCAAATCCGATTTGATTCAAAGTCCGGGAACTAATGACAACACAAGTAATATATTAGCAGAAATCTGCAAAACAATATTCAGTATCGACAATCGTAATAAAATTACAAAGCGTTCAAAATTATCCCAACGACGATTTTGCCCATTTATATAAGTCAACTAAGAGAATAGGTATGTAATGGCCACAACTAATTAGCGTCAGCATATTTGCCCTTTGAAGATACTGGACCGTGGTCCGTCAATTCTGATGAGGAATCTAATCCATGAGGCCGAGAAGTATAAAATGGATCTCGTTCTTTGTGGGGACATCAATGTGCACTACACCATGTGATGAAGCACAGATATAAATTAATGTGAAGCGACACTCTTTAGAGTATGTTTGCTCCACTAACCTTTATGTGTGTAATAAGGGCAATAGGCCCACCTTTTTTACTACAGATAGGCAAGACATCCTAGATACTACCTACATTGTTGTTAGTTACTTAATAAGGAACGGCACCACAACAAATGCTAAGTAAAACGAATTTTTTTCAATGGCTACACGATATAAAAAAACGCTGAAAAAGACGGCCTGTCTAACATATTTTCCCAAACATATTCTGCAGGAACCATGCTTATATTTGGAACACACTTCAAACATTCATATGTTTGCAATTCCCACACTTACTTGTATTTAAATGCAGACAGTATTATGTTTACTGACAAACATGTATTCTCTTACGTGAAAATATATGCGTTCTTCATCCCAATAATCCATATACTTACGTGGAAGCAATCGCGTGTTTCAAAAAACCTACATATACTTACGTGGAAACATATGCTTATTTCCTCCCAAATATAATGATATTTAGAAACGAATTGTTCTTCGATTTTAATATATATGTATTATTTATTATAATTAATTTTAACAATACAAATCCACATTCATAAACACTTAATTCAAAAAATTAATAGATTTAAAACGGAATTTTTTACTTTTATTTGCCTTGAATCCATTATTTGTTTTTTTTTTATGAAATGAGAGTCTGCTGCTCTTTGGTTTCTCCTTTGTTTGTTGTCTCTCACGCTTTTGTTTTCAGAAGGTTTCAGCCTATTTTGCAAATGGTCCGCCGTTCCGATTTTCTCAGTAAAGGCTCGGACAGACAAAGCGCTTCATGTTGTTGCCCTTTCGAGTTTCTTTCCTCAAAATCGTTTCTCACTTTGGTAGCACATATAGTTATATGCGAAATAAATACACACCATTTAACCGGCCGAGTCTTCGTTTATTCGTTTTTCACTGATCAAGCGCTTTTGATAGCCTCTGTCTGATGAACCATTGACGACTGAATACGTGAAATTAAATCGCAATACATCAGGCAAAATAAGAAACACTTCATCTGCAATTTACATGCACATTCAGGCAGATTTATGACTTACTGACTGAGGGAATAATGGAAAAATATAGATACACACTTACAAGATAGACTCTGCGTTGTCCCTCTTCTTATTATCTTGCATTAGACAGTGCTACAAACACAGCTGTATTTGTATCACAAACATAAATATATGGGGGTCGCAAACACATGTAATATTGAATAGCAAACACAATGTGTTTGGACGCAAGTATATTATATTTGCGACATGCTCCAAACACACACACAAAAGATACAGATTGAAGATAGAAGTGAAAAATTTTATAAAATTTCTTTTAGATATATAAGACATACAAGGAATATAAAGGAAAGTACTTTACGAATGCTACTCCAATACCCTCTCGGAATCCTGATATCCTAAGGCCAACTGTATTACTATAAAACGAGTTGAATCGAAGGCTTTCGTAAATATGTCGGCAACTTTGTCCTGTGTCCCAATATGTTGAAGTTGTATGTACCCTTTGGATACATTGTCTCGTATAAAATGGAGTGTAACGTCTATGTGCTCGGCACGTTTACTTTCGAGATTGTTTCTCATTCTAATACCATCCTGATTATCCTGAAAAATTTGGCGAGTTCATCATCAATTTCACGCAATGCTCGCATCAACCCACGTAGCCATACTGCCTCCGTTGAAGCGGAACTCAGTAGAAGAAGTTGCCACAGTCGGCTGTGTTTTGATGGACCAGGATACAGTTGATCCATATATTTTAAATATGTATCCACTAATCGATTTCCGATCAGGCGCATCAAATGCCCAATCGTACCAATGATCGGTTTTTGATTGGGCTTGAAATTTAGCTTTATGGCCATTGTTCTCTTAAGTATCTGGCAATGCGTTTCAGATACTGCTAATGCAATTCGGAGGGATTTTGCCGAAATCTACTCACATATGCAACGGGATAACATATATCACGTCTTGAGCACAACGTTACGCATATGATGGACCCCAGCAATTCTCGATACGGTATTTCAGCACCTCCCGATGATTTTAATTGCAGCCACTTTTCAAGCGCACTCCTCACATGATTGCACTCTGCTAGCCCAAACTTCTCGAGGAGTTTTTGAATACTTTTTTTTCCAGAGATATTGTCATTTTCCCAGGAAATATTTTAAGATACCCTGACGATACTACCCAAAGGGCAGCGAAATATCGAAGAATAAAATTAATTAAAAATATGACCAAACGCTCGAACAATTTAATTTTTGAATATACATAATACGAAAGGTCGGATAAATTATCACTTATTCACTTTGAGACACCACAATCTGACATTTCGAACTGTGTACATAATTTCCTCTTCAGAGCATTAACAGACGACATCTTGCTACCTGCAATCAGAAAGTCATCCATGTCTAGTACCAGTATCCGCACATCTATCTTTTCGTCATCAATTTTTATGTACATGCAGTAACCACGTTTCGATCTAAAAAAAACCTAAGCGCTAAAATTCACTTGTTAAATTTCTCGTTCCAACATCGTGGAGACTGCTTAGAGATTTCATCAATTTGCCTGACATCCATCCCTCTCTCAGCATTAAGACCCTCTGGTACCGACAAGTATATATCCTTTTCGAAATCGCCATGAAGAAATTCTGTTTTGACGTTCATCTGATACAAGTGATATCCAAGATAAACGACGTCTGCCAGAACCACACGAATGGTGGTCAATTTTGCAACAGGGGCATATGTTTCTTTGTAGTCGATCCCGTACTATTGCTGGAAACCTTTGGTAACTAATCGGGCTTTATAGCGAGTATGATTTCCCTTAGCATCTTCTTTGACTCCGAATACCCCCCCTCGATTTTAGCTGTTTCACATTTGAGGGTACTTCTACTAACTGCCACACACCGTTGACTTTCATAGAGTCCAGTTCAACTTCTATCGCCTTCGTGTTACTTTTTCCGAAAATGTCTTGGTACGTTGCAGGTACTCTAAGCACTGTGCATTCATCAACTATAGCGGAATTTGCCTTATATACTGAAAAATGTATAAAACTTACTAGATATTCGGCGCTCTTTTTCGCTGCGTCTTACTAGGAAATTCAGAATAGTATCTTCGCTTTCGGATTGAGTTGTTCTGTTGCTGTAGACTTTGAAGACACTGTTTCATTCTGTTCTGTTGTCGTAGACTTTGAAGATACTTCATCATCCAACTCATAATTTTGACAGACAGAATGTAATATTTTTGAATTGTTCGCTCTTTCATTAGATTCAGTCGTACAAGAAAAATGTTCAGACGTAACACATCCATTGTCACTATCCTCATTTGCAGGAAGAAAATATTCGGGAAGAGCACTACATTTTTCATCCCTTTCTGGGTCATAACAGCGGTTGATTATTATTTCGGATTCTCGATTCTGGTGTGACTTCTCAAGTAATTCATACGGGAAGTTAAACTCGTCAAATTTGACATCTCCAGCAGTAATAACTTTATTTCGTTCCAAGTCCCAGAGTCGATAGCCATTAGGAACAAAACCCAACATTACAGCTTTCCTGCTCTTAGAATCCAATTTCTTCCTACAGTTGTCGGTAATCCAGGCATATGCTTTGCAGCCGAAAGCTTTTATTTTTGTTAAATCTGGATGGTTACCGTACCATATTTCTCTTGATGTCCTGAAGTCAACGCGAGCTTTAGTCGGACTACGATTAAATCGCAGCTTCGTTCCACATTCGTTTGGGAACACCAGAGTCAAACAATATGGATCGTACCTTCTCACAAATAGTTGGATTAAAACGTTCCCCATCACCATTCTGTTGCGGTGAATGTGCTGTTGTGGTTTCAACCTGTATTTCTGTCTGCTTGTACCAGCTGAGTTGTTCGTTTGACAGATACTCCCGCCCTTGGCCAATGGTTAGATTTGAGATACCACTACCAACCATTGTTGTACAAGCTGCTTCATATTGTTGGAATGCTTTGAAGACTTCAGACTTTTTCTTAATCGGAAATATTATGGCAAAATTACTATAGTCATCAATGATGGATACATAATATTTGGTCCCATTCGAAGCAACAGGCTCCAAAGGTCCGCACATATCACAATGAACACGCTCAATTATACGCTTTTCCCGTGGTCGTGTTCCAGGAAATGGCTCACGGCATTGCTTAGCTTCGACGCAAACATAGCAAAATTTAATGTTTGCAATCTTGGGGTTAATATTTTTAACCATCCCTCTCTGGATCAGGATTTTCATACCTTGCTTTCCACTGTGACGCAGCCTGCGATGTCAGATTTGCGATCCTTCTATCTCACACATAGATGATTGTGGCTTGTCAATGCTGATGTCCACTTCACGCAAGATACTGCGTAAATAGCCAACCTCAATAAGATCGTGGTTGCGGAAGATTAAGGCCCCGGCCCCACTTAATTTTACCGTGGCTCCAGCCTTAGTCAGTTTCCGCACTGATAACAAATTGTCACGTAGCTCTGGTATATACAATACTTTTTTCATAGTTAACGCAATCCCCTAGTTGTTTATTCCTGGAGCAGTTCCAGATTGCTTTGCCATCAATGACTCATTGTCCTTAGCAATATTGATTTCAATCGGACACTGAAGAGGAATTAGCTCCGTAAAGCACCACTTCTCAGTTAGTAGGTGGTCGCTTGCACCTGAATCTAATTTAAGAACCAATTTCTTACCATCAGCCTTGTCTTGATTTTGATCTGCCATAAAGCAGAATCCTGAAGTATTTGTTCTCGTCTCTGGTTGTCTGCAGACTCTTGCAGTATTTGCGATTCTCGCCTCTGGTTGTCTGCAATCTTTGGCTTGGTGACCTAACTTACCACACGTTCCATTAAACTTCTGATTTTTCTTCTTTTTAGCCGTGAAGGCAGACTTTTCCTGTGTTGATTGCTCGTAAAGTCTATCCTGCAGCTTCGTTTCCTCAGCTAATAGACGCTGTTTTGCACCACAATACGATAATTTCCCGTCATCCAGGTTTTGAAGTGCAGCCACTAATGGGTCATATTTTTCAGGCAGTGAGAGCAACAACTGTGCCAAGATGTCACTTAATACGTTTACACGGTGGCCTATATCGCGATATCATATCACGATACGTCAAACGCTTTAGCGCGATATAAAGTTTGTCACGAAAGTTTACTATGATTTCGTTCCATATCACGATATTCTATTTGTGAGTTGCCACCTAGCAGCACATGGCTCTTTATATCATGATGTGTTGAATATCTCAGAAACAGGAACATGGGGATATCACGATATGATTGATATTGCGATAAGTGTCGTATAAACGAGGTAACTGTCTTCCAGAGTTGCGCCAGCTAGCTTCAGCTGCCGCACAAGATTTTCAAAACGAAGCAAATGCGCTGTTATGGAATCATTACCTTCCATTTTTTGTTTAAAAAATTGCTTCCGCTGCAGCAACTGGTTTTAAACAGACGTTTTTGCAAACGCGGTATCCAAACTCGCCACATATCCTTTGCAAATTTTTTGTCTCGCAAATAACTGAGATAATCGGAATGTACCAAAGCCACAAAACGATCCTTAGCCTTTTTATCCTTTAACAGAAGGGCAGCCTACTCAGTAGCGTCATAGTCCCGAAGAATCCATGTGAGTTTCCAACCGAAATTACCATTCGTCAAATCTTCTCGTCCTCCTCTCGACGACTTCCATATCCCTAGAATATCTGAAGTAACAAACCGGGCGATTGACGACATTAAGTGCGGAATTGACAGACCATCTGCTTAATATCATTTTCCAGGAAACTGGTCCGAAGATATTAAGTGGAACTCACAGATTGTTCAGAAAAATTTTGGGAGCGAGAAATAAAAGTATGCTGATCCTACATTTCACCCCCCTAGGAGAGACTATGGAAGTGGTATGCGTCCTTTTCATAGAAAATGAAGGAAAATTGTATGGGGGCCACCTTAAGGCTTCAAGATTGAGGATAGATATAATGTATGAAACGGTTGGTGTTGCAAAAATATTGGGGACACCATTGGGGCACGTAGAGCGGTGAGAGCAAATTTGTGAAAAATTTAATTTTTGCACGGCAGCCCACTTAGGTATGCTTGAAGGAAATGTTGGGAGGGGAATAGAGTCATACATTTCATCCCTCTAGGGTAGACTCCGGAACAGTTGTGGGGCTTGTTGGGAATTTTTCTCACTTCACCGCCACCTTTGACCCCGATGTGGAGCCATTTGCCACACCCCACCTACCTCAATTGTTGGCCCTTGAATTTTTCCCCGACCTCACAAAATTAAGCGGCGACAAGTATCGAAATCGAACAATTGTGCACTATCCCACTTCTAGTACTTATATGAAAGTTCGTTTACTATAAATGAAATAATTTGCGAGGAAAATAGCAACGTTTTCGTTCAACTATGAGACTGTAGGTACCGAAATATTTTTGTGGCAAAAATAAATATTATTGCACCAACTATTCTCTGCGTCTATAACTGTAGTAAATCTTCACCGATCCCAGTGAACTTTTTTTTAGCGGTTATCATATAAGAAAACTTAGTTTGGGATTGTGAATGGGCATCGTGGCATAACCTGCCTCAACTAATACATACAGTTAGGGAAAAAATAAATATAATTGTTCTTGAAATTTTTATCCATGTTTCATCTAATGCGTTGGTACGTAACTAGAGATAATAGGAGAGGTCCCACAACCATTATTGCTTAAAAATGCAACCGATCGTAACTAAAATTGGTACGAGGCAAAATTTTGACAAACGCCACTGTACTTTTTAAACTCAGTATTATACCAGTTTGGTTCCGCCCAAAAAAATAACAATAATTATATATGTCTGGACACAGTGGGTGAAGCCCACTCTGGTATCCCCCTACATAACCTGGCCAACTGTTTTCGATCGAAAAGCGGGATTTTTACCCAAAACTCGATATATTTCTGGTTTATTCGCATAAACGCGAGATTTAAAAAAACCTCAAAGAAAGAAATCGTACTGCCTTAAATCGCATGATCTTGGTAGACAGTGGACACCAGAAGCTCTTGCGATAATTTGTTTGGGAAATTGTTGCTGCAATAAACCTATGTCGTCCAGATCCATGCCATCCAGTTGAGTTCACAATAACTCCCTTATCATGTTGCTGTAACGAATACCGTTCACAGTCACTGCAATTTGGGCCTCATATTAAAAACAGTAAGGCCTCATCGCACAGCTTGACCAAAATCGGCACCACACAGTTGCTCGTTGTGGGTGCATTTGTTGCTCATGGATTTATTAAGGATTTTCAGAGCCCCAAATGTGACAATTTTAGGTATTCACGAAACTATTCAGATGAAAATGCAATTCATCAGAGAAGATTACTTTTTTTAAACATTGGCATTGATTTCACTCTGCTCCATTAGCCATTGAACGAATTGCCGGCGCTTGCCATGGTCTTCTGGTTTGAGGTCATGAGTAAGGAATATTTTGTACGCATGGAGGTGGAGGTCGTTTGTGGAAATTCGCTGCGTAGTCCTTAGTGAAATTTGAAGTTGTTGAGAACGATTCCGCTTCAGCAGCAATGTTTTCAAGGCACCGACCGGGACGTTGACTCACAGGTGTCTTACTGTCCATAACCGACACAGTTTCTTCAATCTTTTTAACCACTCTTGGAATGGTTGACATACTAGGTGCACTTTCTCGGCTAAAAATTCTTCGAGTATGCGAGCGGTCTCAGCATAACTTTCCAAATGTTTGTAATATGATTTCACAATTATAACCCGTTCTTCTTTCGTAAAACGCTCCATTTTTAATAATCGGCATAAATATATGTGACAGCTGCCAAATTACAGAGTTGCCCTTGGAAAAAAATCCAATGAGTGTTCGAACTCACAGGCGATGTGTTAGCACCTTTTTGTTCAACGGTACCTGTTCGATTTCTATGAACACAGTAGTAAATGTTACATTAGAAAACAAAAAAACAGCGTTCAATCATATGATGACGTTTCATTTAAATAATATTAATACTTAATAACACTTAAAAATATTGAAAGAGAAGTGTCATTATTTTCTTGCTTAATACTTTTTGTTTAGAAAGCAAAGCAACAGATACAAGTACATAGTACATACATTGTTATGTTCATACATACGCTTCACAAGTTCACACAATTTTCGTTGCTCTCTTGCTATCTCATTTGTATATACCTATAACCACGTCATTATTCTCTTTGCTCTGAGAGTGCTCCGCACCCACACAAGACAAATATTCGCTGCCACTACATCAGTGTGTGTTTTTTTCTCGCAGTCTGACAATCCGTGATTCGCAGTCGTTCTAAAGGGTCCGCCATCTAAGGTTTTTTTTCCACTAGTGCTTATTTCGTGAATGGTAACACTTAGCTCATGTCTGATTTGACAGATAATTAGTTTTATCCTTCCGCTGAACGAATATGCTTGTGTATACGCTTGAACAACGCTGGGAAATAATGCGTTTTCGCTATATAGGGGTGGGTCACCGTTATCAACTAGGGGTATGAAAAATATATGTTGGCCGATTCTGAGACCTACCCGATATGCACACAAAATCCCATACAAACCGGTCCAGGCGTTTCGGAGGAGTTTAACGCCAAACAATCTGTGTTCGCAGTCGGACAAACTGTGTTTGGATGTGTTCACTTTGTGAGTTTAGTCCCTACCCGCGCCGTTAGATTTTATCACATCAAAAAAATGCCACTAAATTTAAAAAGTGCAATCATACTGAGACACCCAATAATTTGCCCATAACAAGCATCCGTCGGTGGTGCAATGGTTAGTGTGCGCGGCTCTTGTACATGAGATCCTGGGTTCGAACCCGGCTCTGACCACCGACAAATTTTCTTTCGGCGGCGGTCACCTCGCATAGTGACGGCGACACTATCGAGTATCTAGCCATGAAAAAGCTTCTCAAATTACCGTTCGGAATCGGTGTAAAACTGTAGGTCCCAATCAGTGAGTGAAAACTGGAAAGCGCACAGCTCAATGATTGTGAGAAGTTCTCCCCAGTCCCTTCATGGGATGTAATGGGAAACCATTTATTTTTTTTAAGCATCAATCTGGTTATGCTACTTTTGTGGCCTATCGGATAGTAAAAAACTTAGGTATATCAGATTAATGGGAAAAAATCGGTAAAAAAAACCCTGTCTATAGCGGACCACAGATTTGTCATTCATGTGCATGAACATCAGCTATTAACCTTCCTGATACCAAATAAGAATATAATCGAAGTTATTCGTATCACTATCACGTTCACAAAATTTTTTGGCAATATTTTTCAAATTCATCAGCCCGATAAAAAGTTATCGATCAAGCTCTTGTTCATGAATGACAAGTCTGTGTTCACTTACACGAAATTATTTCAGTTAGTGGCACATTCGAATAGATATCAGTTGCGTACATCTAAGCCTCTTATGATGAAGTTCACTAACTTGGTCTGACAATCGTCAATCTGACAATATGGAATGAAATGCTGTTGCTATTGAATAATGCATGTTATGAAGATACAACTTCCAAGCTAAATTATACTTTATCAGTTCTAAAGACAAAAACGGCATAAAGTGGGACTTCTCTCTGAGAAGTTCTCTGTAAAAAGTGGGATTGAAATAAAAGGCAGAATGACACATTGAAAAGCGGGACAATCCCACCAAAAGCGGGATGGTTGATCAGATTACACATACACATAAAGGCTGTGTTTTTTATCCATTAAGCTATCGCCACTTACGACTTTCCACATAAAACAATCCATATTTAATACTATGAAATGTGGCAACATTTTCTGTAATGGGTGAAACAAATGTGATACGGCAACACGTTTGTAGTCAGTGCCAACAAGCACATGGTAGCAGCAGATGTTGTTGTAGTTGTTACCAGCAACAACAGACATTTTACTTTCGTTCATTCGTTTCAGTTGTCAAACTCTACACAAATCTACACCAACAATACAAGAATACAAAAAAGTATAAAAACAAAATCCATTTGATTTTGACAGTGAAACGAAAAATGACATGCAAAAAATGTAATCACCTGTTTAAACGACTATACCTGATAGATAATTCTACCATGTTCAATATGTATAATATTTACCGCCCGTTGTTGTGAACAATTTAATTCCAATTTTGTTTTCAATCGGAAATAAAAATCTATCCTTCAAATTTAGAGGTACAAAAGTATATGTAGTCTTCCATTATATAAAATAAAATTTTAATGAACTTAGAATGTGTGAGCAATTTTGCAAATTTCTGCTTTTTAGTCTCTCCTTGATAACATTTTAATTCGCAAGAAATGATAACAAACTTTATCTAACGGTGCGTTTACACGGGACAGTTTCAGACTAGTTGAGAATATGTATTAGTTGTCACAAAGAAACACATTGGTTGTGTGACGTACGCGCCCAGCCAGTTATAAATACAGTACAGTTTTAAGCAACCGCCGACAGTGTCGTTTCGTTAAATTTCATGCTCTGATTTTTTGTTTCTTCGCTCTTTTGCCATTGTGTTTTGTCTTACTTCTCCAAATTACGATGGAACTGATGTACTCTGCAAAATTATACATGTATTCATATTTATATGTTTGTATTGTTAAACAATATTTCAATAAAAATTAGCAAAATTTTCAAATACTAATATATTTACCAATTTGTAAAGTTGTTTGCGATGTTTTGCTGTTTTCTCAAATTACTACGAAACGTCACCGATATGGCCGATGGCTGAACTAGTAGAGGTTGACGCAGTAGGATTTGTTGAAATTGTGTGAACCACCAACAGGCAGTTAGTTTTTGTTTCATGACTTACCGTCAAATTCAACACAGATCCTTATGAACAAACATAGTAAACAAAAAAGTACAACAACAAAATACACTGAATTTAACAGATGGAGTCATAAGAAAGCAAAATCAGTTGTTCTAATGCGCCAACCTCTACTAGTTCAGCCATGATCTGGCCGCTTATGTCAAATCTCTTGCCGAAGTTACTGTCGTTGAAAAATCAGAGACAAGTGAGAGAAGTGTCAGTGTGGTAGTAAAAATGTGTGAATGTATTTCTACTGTCGGAGTAAAACTGTCTCGTGTAAACGCCAGGTAAGATAACTTTTTGTTGCCATTTCTTGAAATTCAACATGTGGCAACATTGTCATTGCTCAAGTCGGAATTTAAGTGGGAAATTGAAATGCCACTTAATATCGTTTAGCTGCCCCGTACAAATTAAGCTATAATTAACTTTAGCGGTGTAAAAAAAACTAACTTAAAGTGTACTTGTGGTTGGATGAATACACAAGTACTCCTTAAAAACGCAACTGATATGAATTAATGTTGGTTCTTGACAATATTTAGATGAATATCATTTTTAAACTTTCTAAAATTTGGAACAACAATTGAAAATGAATACCCATTAAACGATTGATTTAGAGTGGGGGTGTTTATATGTATACTGGCACTTTGAAAAGTGTTGATTGTAATTGGAGTATTTTGAATTCAAGTCGGTTTTTGTTTCTGATGAATTCTAAATACCAATTAGATCTTTTGAACATCAATTTCAATTTTTGAGTTTTATTTGAAAAAGAAAATATGTGTACAATCATTTGGAATAGGTGGGGAACCTAAGCGATTTATTTTAAGCACGATTGAAATTTTTCATATTTTATACTGAAAATGTACGTGTGCTTTTTATATTTCCAGAGTATCTCACAGTGCCAAAGTGAACATTTACGGTTTACCTCATATACGTGAAATGCCGAAAATAACTGGAATATCTGGTCATGACTTAATTGTTAAATGTCCTGTAGCCGGTTATCCTATTGATAAAATTCATTGGGAAAGAGGTAAGTTGTTGCATGGAAGCTTATAATTTTATCAACATGATCTCGGGTATTTTAAGAAAATAAGTGCGGTTATTTTAAAAATTAATTTTAACAAAAGATATTCACAACTAGAATTCAGAATCACGCTTTAAATTTTATCTTCAGTGACAGTGAAAAAATCTGGATTGCAAGTATGAAGCGTATTTACATTCCTGCCATTAAAGGTTTCGTATTTCCCAAATATATTCCATTGCTGGTACCAATAGCAATACAGAATCTTTTTGACTTCAAATTGTTCAATGTTCCATAATTTATGATAAATCTTAGTAGAGCTAATGCAACCTCCCAGCGGAATCTGCTTCGATGTTTATAGAATATTCTACACGGCTCAGTCTGCATATCCGTCAGTTGCGACAAGACCGCCATAACCCAAATTTATCTGTTTTGAACTGAATAATACCAAAAAGTTCTATTATATAAATTGATTCGTATATCAAAATCGTTTTAAAGTTCGCCCTGAGAATACTTTATTTTTAAACTAGCATTTCGAATACAATCCTATACAATTTGAACAGTCCAAAGTCGTTTGACTCGAAGCTATGTTTTTTGAGTTATGACGGTCACAACGAGCAAGTGATATAATTTACACGTGAGCCATTTGCAGTATAATTTAAAAATACGCTAAGAAGCTGTAGAAATATTTATGATACTCCTGGAAAACCACACGAACAGAGTGCGTGTATTTAAATAAGATCTCTGTTTTGGAATCGGTATTGGTATTAAATATAGTTAAAACTGTTAAGTTAGGGTAGGTAAGACAAAAGTAACCGTCACTACTGAGACACTTAGTCCAATGAGAACCATTGTAATACTAAGGGACGTCATATTCCGACCCCATGGTTGCCCTTGTAAATTGATCTGGTATGGTTATGAAGTCATATGATACCTCATCTCGACCGAAGCAATTACGACACTGCAAAATGATCATCAAATCATACAACTTAATTTCCTGAATGTCTGTTAGATTCATCATGCAGTAAGATCCTAGATAATATCTCATACTTGTACACTCTGAAAAATAACGGCCCGAGCAACATATTGCAGGAAACATGTACATGTTTGCAAGCATTATTTTCATGAATTGAAGTTCTGCCGCCTTTTGGTTTTTTGTTGTCTGTCTCGTTTTTGTTTTTAACGGTTTTCAACAAACAAAGCCACATTTGGGTCTCAAAAACATATATTTACCATGTTAATCATTGTGTCTCAAACATGTTATATGGAATAGCAAACACAATGTGTTTGGGCACAAGTATAGTATATTTGCGACAATAAACAAACACGTTATATTTGCATCCAAACAACAACAAAATACAGATTTTTCTGCGTGTACCAATAGCCGGCAGAACTATGTAAGACGTACGACGCTCTGCAGTAATTGCGAGCTGAGATTTCAAGTCTATACGCGTGCCTGCCTACTAAACAGAGGCCAGTGATCATAGCTACTTGCACAGATATATGCTGTCTAAGAATGATATCATAGAGATATCTTGTATATGACCGAATTGTACGGGTCACAACTTGACCATACTTGCCTTGTGATCCTGAATCTATCAGCCCCTCTATCACTCGCATGACTGAGAGCTTGGGCATAAGCATTAGCTTGCATGCGGAAAGGGGCTCCATATCCAGTGGTAGAGATAAGGTAACACCAAATGTCGCCAGCTCGCCATATTTATAGTTCCCTGGAACAGTCCTGTGCTCCGGCAACCATATAAGGGATATTCACTATCTCATTTAGAGGTGTGAGACAGTTGTGGGCAGTTTTTGATGTCGGTAATACAGATTGTAGTTATTTTATAGCAGCCTGTCTGCTATGTTGACATTTCGGTAATGGCATTTCGTCCCAGCCAAAAGACAACTTCTCGAACTGCCACTACTTCTGCCTGAAGGATGCTACTAATTGTCATTAGAACCAACCCAAACCCAACTTTTACATCCAGGTTGAAGTCATTAGTGTATCTTCTGTGAATTGGTCCCAGCCAAAAGACAACCTCTCGAACTGCCACTACTTCTGCCTGAAGGATGCTACTAATTGTCATTAGAACCAACCCAAACCCAACTTTTGCATCCAGGTTGAAGTCATTAGTGTATCTTCTGTGAATTGGTCCCAGCCAAAAGACAACTTCTCGAACTGCCACTACTTCTGCCTGAAGGATGCTACTAGTTGTCATTAGAACCAACCCAAACCCTACTTTTGCATCCAGGTTGAAGTCATTAGTGTATCTTCTGTGAATTGGTGTGCGCATTTTCCAGTTCTGCCTGCCCAGGATATGAGTGGAAAAGTCTATCTTACGAGGGAGACTATTTCTATTTCAGGAACTGGCAATACTACTTATAGTGTTCCCAGATCCAAACTGGAACTTCCATTGGAAAGTTTGAAAAATTGATCTGTGTCGAAAAATTGAATACACGGGTGAAAATGTACTCGCGATGATTTTTTACAATTTTCGGCTTGGATTATCGAGACGAGAGCGTCTCAATCAATTTGTTTCGACTTTTGGCGATGAAGCACCATCACCACATAACATCGGTGCAGTGCGTGAACTGCCACATAACATCGGTGCAGTGCGTGAACTGATAATGCAAGATCGTCATGTGACACATTGTGAGATAGAGGCATCCTTGCACATTAGTTCCACTTCAATAGATTCGATTTTGCATAAACATTAGGCTTTGGAAAAGATTTGTTCGCGTTGGATCCCACATAATTTGACAATCTCTCGAAGAAAAGGCTCGTGTTAATTGGTGTAAGGAAATGCTTACAAGTTCGACCGCGGTTCTTCAAAAGACGTGTATAAAATCGACCCTTTGGGTCTTTCAAGACGAGCTCAATCCAACAAAAGCTGTTCATGGAAGAAGCACAGCGAAGCAAATGGTTGGCTGTTTCTTCGGCAGAATGGGTCATGTGGTCACTGTTCCACTTGTACAACGTAGCAGGGTCAATTCTGTGTGGTACACGACCATTTGTTTGCCCCATTTGTTTGCCGGAAGTCTCCGGAGGAATTCGTAAAACCAAAAGCCAAAGACGAATCATTCCCCATGCGTGCTCTCACACATCCCGTCACACAGGTGAATTTTTGAGCAGTCAAAACATCGAATTGATGTCTCATCCTCCGAACCTCCTCCGATATATAGAAGCAGATACCACTGTTAATTTAGAAATTTCGATTCTTTCCTTGAAATGTGAACTTTTTACGAGATTTACCCCCAATTTCATTTAAAATGTTAGAGATAACTGATAGTAAAAAATTATAATTCAACACATACTGACAGCTAAACCTGTTCGTTGGGTCTAACTGTAATGGTGAAATCGACCGTTGAATTCAAAATTTATTTGAAATTCAAACTTAACGTATATATAAACTGAATTTTGGGAATAGAATTAATCTTCGATATAACAATTAATGTAAAAATAAATATTAAAAAATCTACTAATATTTATTGTAAAATTGTTTTTATATGTCAATATTTAACCACCCGTCTGATATTTCAATTTCAATTTCAAAATATAACGCAAAGTGGTGACTGTTGTTGGTGGAATGCACGACTGTTATGCTGCCCATACACGTTACAACCGTTGGTACAACTCGTAAAGTAATCAGGTTGTGTGTTTTGCCCACAAACGATACAACTTTGTCTAAAACCTCTTTGTACAACTTAATTTTGCAAACAATTCATTTTGAGTTAAGATGGCATCGGATACTATTGTGTGCACTAATATCGATGAAGAAAATAGAATAATGTTATCCGGACACTGCAAGCACTGCAAAGTGAAGCGTCTCCCACAACATCAAAATAAAAATGAGGAACGAAGTTGCATGAGATGCCCACACACGTTACAACCGACTAGTACAACTGGCCAAAATAACAAAAAAATTTGATTTTTCGCACAACCGAGACACAACTTCATACAACAGGCCCACAAACGTTACAACCTTGTATACAACCGACTCAAGTTGTACCAACGGTTGTAACGTCTGTGGTAGACTTGTGTGGAACTCGTTCATTAGTTCTCGAACTCGTTCATTTAAGGTGCCCGGACATAACAATCACGAACATACTCGCCGTATCGGTATCGAACGTGTACATTATGTTCGTGAGGGTAATGTCCGGTCACCCTTTTTTTTTTTTTTTTTTTTCATAATGTTTATTGGTTTCAAATTAATATTCAATATATAACTACAATAAACAATAGTAATAGTATCAATTTAAAATTATACACTGTCCCTATGAGGGATCTCTAGTACAATGAATGTTAATATTATAAATATGTTTAGAATTTTGGTTCTCATTAGGCTTGTTCAAATGTACAATATAATAACAGCAAAATATGTGATGAAAAGTATACAAAAACATCACGTGATTATATTAGATGTATAAACTAAATAGTCTTAAAGTAAAAGGAAACAATATAGTGTGCACTATTTCAGGATAACCACCAGAATTTCGAGCAGTTTAATGTTAATAAAAAGTGTCTATTTGATACACTTGTGTCGAAACGTTTCGTATACTCATTATACTCTATAAATTGAATAGATTTATCAGTGGCCCGTCTATAAGTATGATAAAAGACCGGTATTCCATGCTCGTTTTGGACATATTTTCGTCTATCTAGCAGTATAAAGGCTTCAGGCGGAACGTATCCCTTGGCAACTGTATTAAGCAAATAATTATCTAAAGCAAAATACGGAGCTTTTATTAAATTGTTATTTTCACAAAGTGTGCATCTCGTTATATGGTGTCTAGTCAAATTTATCATAAAGTTATCTATTCTAATCACATTAGCTTTTGTGTATAAAGTTCTATTGGAAAAATATTTTGTGAAATTACTTTGTGGAGTTCTGTATAGTGAAGTACACGCTCGCAAACATTTTCTTTCAAAAACACGTATCTTTTCCATAACTGAAGGAGATATATTGAACCAAATGGGGTATCCATATGTAATAATCGGTCGAATCATACATTGATACATAACTATCTTAACCTGCGGAGATAAATACTTGGAGTGGAATAATGATCTGTATATAAAGTAAGCATTGGTCGCTTTTCTAATAATTTCGTTTATGTGAAAGTTGTAGTATAAGAAATTGTCTAGGTAGACTCCTAAATATTTAACTACTTTGCAATTCGGTATAATTATATTGTTTAGTTTTGATTTAATGCCAAATGTTTTCCAATTTTTTCTCACATCATAGTTGCATTTTCCCACAGGTGGTCTAAATAGTATAGATTCGCATTTATTTATGTTTATCCGTAGCATCCAATCAATGGTGTATTTTTCGACTATATCGAATTGATTCTGAAGTCCGTTATTGATTTTATTTATTTTATCATCCGCATGATAAATAACTATGTCGTCTGCGAATGAAATTATATTTTCGGTTTTGTCGAGCAATTCAAGTACGTAAATGTTGAAAAGATTTGGAGATATCACGGTACCCTGCTGAAGTCCATTTTCCATTGAATATTTATTTGTGCTTGTTTTATCTTTATGAGAAACTATAAATTGGCGATTGCTTATCATGTTATAGATCAGGATTATTAACCATGTCGGAAATTTGTAATTTTTAAGTTTATTAATTAATCCCTGTATCCAAACACTGTCGAATGCTTTTTCCATATCGATTAGGCACCCCCCTGTACAATAACTTCTATTCCAGTTCCAATTAATATTCGATGTCAATACATGTATCGCATGAACAGTAGAGTGTTTGTGTTTGAACCCGAATTGCTTCTCACTGCTTATATTCGACTTTTCGCAGATTTTTTGAATTGTGTTGTTTACACATATTTCGAATATTTTACTAATGTTGGGAAGCAAACTTATAGCTCTAATATTTTTCGGATCATTGGCATTTTTGTCCTTTTTTGGTAATAGTACCACTTTTGCAGTTTTCCACATGTTTGGGAAATATGCATTATTTATCATGTTATTGAACAAAGTGCAATATTCCGATATTATAGTTTTTGGCAATCTTTTCAGTATTATATTCGGGATGGCGTCTATGCCAGAAGAAAGCTTCCCTCTTAAATTTTGAAAAACGTAGACCAGTTGGTCTAATGTAATAAAACAATTCCCTAATTGATCATCATGTAGATCATTAGACAACACTTGGTCATTATATTTCATAATATAATTCTGATTCTTCTCATAGCTATTTTTAATATCTAAGAATTCTTTAAAGTTGTCTGTCACTATTGTGTGTGTGGTATTGTCATTGTCAATCTCTTTATGAGAGTGGAATGACTCGAAGTATGCTCCTATTGCATCTAATACTTGTACCTCATCTCTTATTACAAAGTTGTTCATATTGTCCTTTTCGGCATTCATCGGATTCACTCCCGCCCTTGTTAAGATGTGTGCCGCATTTCCCGGTAAATTTAGAAATTGCATATTAAGAGGTTTACTTTTCTTGAAACTCTTTTTTATTTCCATGAACATATTACCAGAATCTGAAGGTTTTAAATGAGACAGTTTACCTTGAAATTTTTTGTTCAGTTGTAATGCTAAATTTTCATCTAGCAGTTTTCTTATCAGTTTTAACTTCGCTTTTATAATTTGAACCATTGTCTGCGGTAGTGTGTGTTCAAGACTATTATGTTTCTTGATCAGAGTAAGAAGTTTATTTTTTCCTGCCTGCAGTCTTTGAATTACTGTGTTTGTAATTTTCGAAAAACAATCAAAGTGTTTGAATTTTGGTACCGAGTTTTCTATACCCTTAATAATTACTTCATTTAGATTCTCAAGACTAGAATCAATTTCTGAATTTGATAAGTTCCTATAATTTGGGATTTTAGATAACATATTTATGTTCCTAATGATGAAGGATTCAAACTTCTTCCAGTTTGTCTTTTTATAATTATAATGGAGTATTGGATCTTCTTTGAAAAAAGTAAATAATTCCCTTTCGCTGTTCATTGTCGCTATTATTTCCAAACCATTATGATCACTGTCGAAGTCAATTGTCCTGAGACAGTTTGGGGTATCGTTTTCCGTATGTATATTTAGCCTAGAGTCTGCTATACATAAATCTAAGTAAGATCCGCAACGAGGGTAAGATGGTACAGTGGATGCATATAAATTACATCTGAACTCGATTCCGTAATCATTTAGCCATTTTTTTAAATTATTTCCCTTTACATTATTATTTGGGTTACCCCAATCTTTATGTTTGCTGTTCAAGTCTCCTGCTAAGATGTAATAGTTTTCACTATCTTGTAATCTAATTGAATCAAATAGGTTATAAAGATCAGTTTTTATATTATTGTTATTTCCAGCTGGAAGTAAGCTGAAATTATAAAAATATTATTTTTTCCATTTATTGGAATTTTTATAATACAGGTTTCCAATAGATCAAACGAATTTGTTATACTATTGCTGTAGTAGCTATGTTTAATATTATTTCGTATTAGTATGGCTGTACCACCCCCTCTTAATGAGCCTGTTCGATCCTTCCTTATAATTTTATATTCATTGAAATGTAGTTTGTGTTTCGGGTTTAATTTTGTCTCATTTAATAAAACAATATCTGGTTTATGTTTATCCAACAAATTTTGTAGTTCGTACCTGCGGCTAATTTTTATTATCGAGTTTACATTTATGTGTATAATTTTTAGGCTTTTAGTGGTTGTTGAGTTAGAAGCCATTATACTTTTAACATAGAGAAAATAGTATCTACGCGAGATATTTGAATTTGTAGTTGTTTTTGTAAATTTACGACTTGAGTAGTTAAATTGACCATTATATTTTTCATTTCCTCTATAAACGAGTTTGGTAATGTAGGGTTAAAATTCATCTAAGATGCCATAGTATTGTTTCCTTTCACTTTGTCTGCAAAACTTATTCCTGATTCTACATTAAAGTTAGATAAATTTAAATTCTTAGATGTCTTATTTTGTAACTTATATCTTAGTTTTTGTTGAAGATTTCTATAAATTTCGCAACCTTTGTAGGATGCTGGGTGACCATGTTTTTTACAAAGCACACAATAAAGTTTTTCCCTCTCGTTCGATTCTAGTGAACATTTCCCTTTTTCATGAGTTTTATCGCATTTCACGCATTTTGGTGGTAAAAAACAATTAGTAGCGCTGTGGAAAAATCCTTGGCAGTTTCTGCATTGTGGTATTTCAGGGTGTTTTAATTGGTCCCAATGGATGCAATGATATAAAAGAGTTTTAATTTGCTTAAGCTTGTTGATGTTGCTATTTGGACTTATCTGCACCAGGAAAATTGGCAGTGTATAACCATTTTGTATAGATTTTTTTGTTGAAAATTGACTGACTTTTATGAACTGTAAGTCATCATCTTGATGTTGATTTAATTCTTCTAATATTTCTTTAATATCGGTGTTTCCATTTAACCCTTTTAAAAGGTAGGTTATAGTTTTCTCCGATTTTGGGGTAAAAGTGAAAAATTTAGCATTCGATTTTTCAAGGTATGCTTTAATTCTGGCATAGTCATTTAAATTGTTCATAAAAAGTGATTTTTTATTTCGAAATTCTTTTATTTTAAATTCATTTATTTTCAATCCATTTTTTATGAATTGTATTAAATGTTTTGATTCGATGTCAATGAAATTAATTGGTGGAACCTTTGTCTGAGTATTGTGTTGGTTTTGAGACACTGTATCATTGCTACTGCTTTTTGGTTTGTTTTGACTAGCACTTTGAGATTTGTATTCAACTTCTTTTTCTTTATATTCTTTTACATGCTTTTCAAACTGTTGTAATACTTTATCAGCACGTTGTGGGTCATTTTCAATGTCAAGCACTGAGTAGTAATTAGATTTTAGGTATTTAGAGTGGGTGTTAACACTCATTGTATCGCTCTTTCTCTTTCTTTTTTCTATATTGTTATTAGTGTTATTGTTTGTCACATCTTCTTTATTTATTTCGTGAGCATTATGCTCGTTCATTATATTTTGTTATAATAACAATTAGACAAAATAGTTTTTTTTTTCACTTTTTGTTGAATTTATACGATATTAGTGGAAAGTTTATAATGTTCAAAGGAGTTGATTATGATCTTGGTTATATTCTCAATGTTAAACCGATAATATATATTGATCTTAGTAATGCGTCTGTCACTCATCACTGTCGCGATCGATCTCCCGTCCGGTCACCCTAATTGAACTAGATAGTTCATGAGCTATCCAACTCTAGTCTGTGGCTTGCATTATAAAGGGTTTTTCAACAGAGACGCTACAAAAGTAAATCGATAGGGACAACAAACGACGCCATATTTTTCCCACTTTTTCGACATTTCTATTCAGTAAGGTTTGCCATTTCATCATGGAAAGATATACGAGCCAACAACGAGTCGAAATTATTAAAATTTACTACCGAAATTTGGAGTCAGTGGCCTCAACTTTAAGAGGCCTCAACAATCAGCGATGAGGCTCATTTCTGGCTGAATGGCTACGTCAATAAGAAAAATATGCGTTATTGGTCAGACAGCAATCCACACGTAATCCATGAGTCATCATTGCATCCCGAAAAAATTACGGTTTGGTGCGGTTTATGGGCATGCGGCGTCATTGGGCCGTACTTCTTCCGTGATGATCAAGACCGGCACATTACTGTGAATGCGAATCGCTACCGTTCAATGATAACCGAATATTTTCGGCTCCAATTGGATAATATGGACTTGAAGGACATGAGGTTGCAATAGGACAACGCCACAAGCCACACAGCGAATGCCACAATCAATTTATTGGAAACCAAGTTTGGTGAACGTGTTATCTCACGAAATAGCCCAGCCGATTGGCCGCCTCGGTCGTGCGATTTGACGCCGTTAGATCATTTCCTGTGGGGCTACGTCAAGTCTATGGTCTATGCCAACAAGCCAGCGACGATTGATGAACTTCGTACGAATATCGAACGTGAAATTGCAGCAGTATCGGCCGATTTATGCTTGAAATCCGTCGAAAATTGGGATCAGCGTCTGGCCTTCTGCAAGCGTGCCCGTGGTGGCCATGCAAAAGAAATCGAGTTCCGTACATAATGGCATCGAACGTACTTTCACAGGAATAAAGAATTTCATTGGTATCTAAAGCCGGTTTTGTTTTATTTAAAAAAACTTTTGTTGCGCTCTTATTGAAAAACCCGTTACATGGTGTGGTAGTTTCAATTCGGTTTTCTTTTATTCCGGCGACGATCACCTCGCATAGTGGTGTCGCCAATATCGAGTAATTAGCGCTCAAGCTTTTCAAACCCCGTTTTGAATCGGACGTTCTAGGTCCCAATCAGCGAATCTGAAACAATAAGGAGCTTAAGAGAAAAGTAGTTCGTGGTTAACGGTGTTATTGACTATATTTTAACTCCTCCATAGTAACACAAAGAATACCGATTTATTTTAAATATTTAAATCAGCCAATTGTTGACCTTTAAATTCTAAATTCTTTAAAAAAATACAATTTCAATTTCGTTAAATATATTACATTTGCAGTACGCATTCACGTAACCGTTTACGAAAATTGCGGTTCCTTTCTGTCAACTTGTTCAAAACTATTTATAATTTTTAAATAACTGCCATATGTTCCTTCGTTATCATAATGACATTTATCTACTTGTATAATCACTTATGTGTTTCTATTTCATGCATCAACACAGATGGCCAAACTTTACCTATAAATCGACGACAGCGAGCTTACAACAATGGAACATTGATAATCGAGCAGCTGCAGAGATTGGAGGATGCGGGCACATACACATGTATGGCCCAAAATAAACAGAAACAGACGTCGCGTCGTAACGTTGAAATTCAAGTACTGGGTAAGTTATTTAAAAATAAAATTTCCTAAAATTTGACATTCCTGTCATCAGATAACATTTGTTGATGGACAGCTACGTGAGAGTATTAAAATGCCAAATCTTATTTGAATGAGAATTCTAAACTTGTACAAAATATACGTTGTAGGTTTTTGCGTATAGGTTAACCTCACACAATGCGGTGAACAAATTACAGTAGTTCCAGGATTTTTACAATAAAGACGGACATTTTATACACACATGACTTCGTATGCGAGTAACTTTTAGAAATGTAGCCTAAAAAAGTGTAAGGCTGAAAACACACCGGATCAAATAAAACGTTTTTGATTCAATAGTCAAAAAAAAGTTTTTTATTTGAACACACATAGTGTATTCAAAACCGAAACCGGTTAACCGAATACCGGTCGGTTAGCCGTATGTCGGTTTTCTAAAAATTGCTATTTTCGAAAAAAGTTTTACCGGTCATTTCAAGTTGATTAACCGGGTTTTCCGGTTTTTACACAACTGATATAATACCGCAGAATTACACACCTAAAGCGTTTTCATAGCTCATCATGATTACTGGCCCCATCACACAGGCACAAAAGACTTTGTTGAATTGGTTGTTCAATGGAAATAGGAGTCATATCTGCCAACTCCGATTTAGATCTAAGTTCTGGATCTAATGACAACACAGGTGGTATGTTAGCTGGAATCCATAAAAACAGTATTCACATTCAAAAAAGAAGTATATAACGTTCAAAGGAATATTTGCACAACGATAATTTTGCCTAATTGGGTAAATCAAATGTGTATGAGAAGGGGTGGGACATGTAAAATTTGTAACGGTTTGCCGGTATTTCGAAGCAGATGACCCATTTCAAATCCATGAGGTGACAGATTATTTGTTAAAGCTAGACATTTTCAAAATGGGTCGATTTACGCTCTAATAGATATTGGGAAATATTAAAAACTTTCTTCCAAAGTTCTGAGTTTTCAACTCAAACTGCCAGAAATTTGCGAAATAAATTCGACTGAAATAGAGTGCCGTCAACACATCAACAAAACTACTCGTCTACGTGCTCGTCCTGTGCGTTCATTGGAAATTATTGCCGCTTTAGCTGAAAGTGTGTTTGAACAGCTGTCAATATCAATTCGCCACCGGTCGCAGAACTGAACATTTCTCGCAACTCTTTTCGCAAAATTTTGATCGTTTTACGGAAAAATCAATTTTCCCAATGAACCTCATTTTTACCTCAGGGATTACGTTACCAAACAAAATTGTCGCATTTGGGGCTCGGAATATCCACACGTTGTCGTGGAGAATCCGATGCATCCACGGTTTTTGGCCAGGCGGCATCATAGGCCCAATTTTCTTCGAAAATGAGCAAAGAGCCGCTATAGCCGTCAATGACGAGCGCTATCGTGCCATGCTCAACGATTTTTTGTTCCCAAAAGTTGAAAACAGGGCGACTGTGTACGTACTGTGTTCGCAAACCGCGTAATCAGCCGAAACCTCGAAGTCCATTGACGACTTGAACCCGTTAGACTATTATCTCTGGAGCGCCGTAAAATATAGATGTTGCGCAAACAATCCCGAGTCCTTTGAGGCCTTAAAACGCGATACAAATTGAATAGATAACCAAAAAAATCATAATTCTTAAAAAAATTTCTATTAGTATTTTTTGAAAGCGAAATTAAATTTCAATTTAGTTTCCCATGACATCCCATGAAGGAATAGGCTCACACACTTTGACTGGGACCTTCAGTTTTACACCGGCTCCGAAAGGTATTTTGACAAGCATTTTTATGGCATTCGATCTCAAAATTCAAAGAGACGAATTAAAAACAAACGATGTCTATAAAGCGCATAATTGCCCATTTTGATATAAAAACCGCAACCGGTTAATAACCGGTTTCTACACCTCCGTTTAACCGAAACCCGGTTTCGCCAAAATCGGAATACTCGAAGTAACCGAAAACCGCCATTTTTGAAAAATCGTTTTTTTGAATACACTAAACACACCATGCAACTCGAATGTAACAAACCAAAACGCTTTGGTTTCTTGTTTCGTTTGGTGTGCGTTGAAATAAAACAAATCATTCAGGTGCTATTTCTATCCACAGCTTATCAATATCAAGTTTATTGGCATATTCCGCATCTATATAATTATAGATTCTTGCCTCAATTAGTTTGTCAATTTTTCTCCATCTACGTCCATATTCGTTAAAATTTGCGGACAGAGTACACATAGAAGAAGCAAATCATAAAGAAATAGACAAGACTTTCTGTCCCTCTTTTTACGTTCTCTCGATGACAAGGAGGTAGTAGGCCATCGAGGTGCTGTTGAATTTACTCCTTTGTTTGACATACAACTGATAGAAAAAAATGGAATGCGTATTTTCGTTCGATGCAACCAGGAGGGTTCTATGCCACAGCTGATCAACCTTAGACTTGGTGAAACATGCAGGTTATAGTAACAAAGAGAAACAGCGGTAGATGACTGGAAGTATGTAGGGTTGCTCAATTCTATTTTCTCACTTTTGTCTTTGTGCATTGAACCAAAAGTACAAGGCTCACCAACTGGGAGTATTTTTGTGATAATTAAATCGAGGAAAAAAGGGATAACAAGTGAAATTAAGCAAAATGTAATGAAGTGTTAAGCATGAAACACATAGACGACGACAGGCTACACAAACACACGACTACAAATGCCGCTGACTGCAAATGTAGACGTGTGGCAGCCACTGAATTATTTTCAAGACGGCAACTGCAAAGTAAACAGCTGATCTGTAATGTTGACGTTTGTGTTATTGTGTTATTTGTGTTAGAAGAAAATAAAATGTCTGGAGAATATTTAATAAATATTATTACAAACATAACAAAAATTGTGAAAACAGTTGATTATTCTGTCAGTGGTGCCACTTCAGGCATTGACAGCTCTAACCTGTTGATTGTCGCCCACACAAATAGAAATTAGTTTAATTCAACTACAGCTACATAAGTAGCATAGACAACAACCTGCAGTCGTGTCGCCTTGCCGTCGTTAAAATATTCACTTGCATATAAACGCATGTATTTTATTTTTGACAGGTTGTGGTCGGTAGCCTGTCGTCGTCTATGTGTTTCATGCTTTAGAGTAAAACTGTTTATAAAGATTACGATTGAAACGAATTTATAAAAATAAGGATTTTTCTCATTCTGTGTGGGTTGCCAAGTTTCTATAACTCTGTGCTCCAACACTTCCAGTGACTTTTCTTGGTTTCCGGGCCAAGAAAAACAGCTGATGCAAACTCTTTGTATAATGCCCTATGGATACAATATTTTAGTGGTCATTAGTATCAATCAAAAACACTACATAAACTTAGGGTAGTATTCTAAAAGTCCAGAAAGTGAACGTAAAAGCAGAAGCCAACGCGAACGCAAAAGTCAAAAAATTGTAGTTTGTAACGGGTTTTTCAATAAGAGCGCTACAAAAGTTTTTTTAAATAAATCAAAATCGGTTTTAGATACCAATGAAATTCTTTATTCCTATGAAAGTACGTTCGATGCCATTATATATGGAACTCGATTTCTTTTGCATGGCCACCACGGGCACGCTTGCACAAGTCCAGACGCTGAACCCAATTTTCGACGGTTTTCAAGCATAAATAGGCCGATACTGCTGCAATTTCACGTTCGATATTCGTACGAAGTTCACCAATCGTCGCTGACTTGTTGGCATAGACCATACACTTGACGTAGCCCCACAGGAAATAATCTAACGGCGTCAAATCGCACGACTGAGGCGGCCAATCGACTGGGCCATTTCGTGAGATAACACGTTCACCAAACTTGGTTTCCAATAAATTGATTGTGGCTTGTGGCGCCGTCCTGTTGGAACCACATGTCCTCCAAGTCTATATTATCCAATTGGGGTCAAAAATATTCGGTTATCATTGAACGGTAGCGATTCGCAATCACAGTTGTGTGCCGGTCTTGATCATCACGGAAGAAGTACGGCCCAATGACGCCGCCGGCCCATGAACCGCACCAAACCGTAATGTTTTCGGGATGCAATAATAACTCATGGATTACGTGTGGCTTGCTGTCTGACCAATAACGCATATTTTGCTTATTGACGAAGCCATTCAGCCAGAAATGAGCCTCATCCTTGAAGATGACGTAGCGCTCTTAAAGTTGAGGCCACTGACTTCAAATTTCGGTAGTAAATTTTAATAATTTCTTCTCGTTGTTGGCTCGTATATCTTTCCATGATGAAATGGCAAACCTTACTGAAGAGAAATGTCAAAAGAGCGGGAAAAAATATGGCGTCGTTTGCTGTCCCTATCGATTTGATTGAAAAACCCTTTTTATATATATAGCCTCCCTAGTCATTTTCGAGCAGTTTTTTGCGAATTTTCAAAAAAAGGAAAAATTATGGTTATACGTGACAGTTAGAGGGTTAATTTGTTCCACAAAAATATTTATCTGAATCTTTTCTATAAATTTTCTGAACATAGTTTGTACACACAATTGTTCATGCTGATATGTTGCAGGAAAGTTCCGAGGGGCGGAAACTTTGACCCGCCCAAAAAAAAATTCTGATCAGATCTGGCAAAACGCCTATACACGTGTATTTTTTTTAGACCTTTCTACCAGAATCCGTTGACAGAACCCCACAATTTTTTTTGTCGCCCAGTGTAGTGAGAGACCAAAGAAGATATACCGATTAGAGACCATGCAGCAAACTAAGTTTAAAAGTGTTTGATTGATACTAATGACAGCTAAATTATGTTTGCATTGAACGAAAATAAGCATTCCCTTTTATTTCTGTCCGTATTACGCCAACCAAAGAGTAAATTGCCAAAGCAACTCGAACTCGATGAAATGGCCTACTACCTCGTCGTCATGAAGAGATATCGAAGATAGTAATGGAGGCTCTTTAGAATTGCTCTTTGCTTCAATCATTAAACCGATGAGCGAATTGACAAATCTCTGTATAAAGTAATCTATGCTCTCCCCTATCAAATCTGTTTTCTATAATTTTCCTACTATATAGTCGATCAGCTGTGCCATGGATACTCCACAGAGCAATACTAAAAAGCATCCATTATTCTCTTCGATGCCTCTTCATGACGGCGAGATAGTAGGCCATTTCATCGAGTTCGAGTTGCTTTGGTAATTTACTCTTTGGTTGACTTACAGATTTCTGTGAGGCAGAGAAGATTATAACATAACACCCACAGAAAGGAACAAAGCACTACAGTAAACACATCATACAAAAGTGCAGCTACTCTTTCTGTGTCATGAACGTACGTATATTCATATGTATTCGTCGAGGCACTAATGTCGATTCGGATTATTACCTGAATGCCCAGAAGGTAATGATCGAAAATCATACGATACCAAACACTCAGAAATCTGGAACAGAAAAAACTATATTTCGTGTCTAGCATTGAGATACCGTGAGGTGCACCGTTTTTAAAAAATATATTGTTTTGAGTTTTTCAAAGAAATTTGTACTTTCTCCAAAGACAATGTATACAGTATTAGAATCATATGAAAGGAGTGCTTATGACTCGTGCAGCGGTATATAAAACATGTCAAACCATGTCCTGACACATTCTTTTTTTCAGGGATAGTCCGAAACATAAACATTTTTAAGTTTATAGTACGGAGGTTTTTCTTATTTAAATGTCACATTGGAGCAATTCCAAATATTCAAAATTTGGTTCATATCACTTCAGAAAATGTATTACAAAATAAAAACAGTATCTATACAACAATGATGTCGTTGTCAAAAGAAAAGACTTGATACCCATTTTACCCTCTTTCGAACGTACTGTTCAAACCGAATTGAATTTGTGGAAAAATGCGATCTAGTGCGAACTTCAAAAAACCTGAAACTAGTATTTACTTAAATCGTCTAAAGATTAAAATATGTCAATGTGATATTTAAATCAGAAAAATCTTCGTACTAAAAACTTTAAAATTATATTTTTTGCAGAATATCCCGGAAAAAGATGCGTCAGGACATGCTTTGGTATGTTTTATATATTCGGCCATGGGCGAGTTCGTCCAGACGATGAGGGGGCAGTGCGTGGCCTTTGCGCTACTCCAGGAGCCCTTTTATAAGGAGTCTCTTGGCGTAGTTCAGGTGTTGCCAGGATGAATGAGAGTATTTACCGACGGTGGTGGCAACTCAGCAGTTATAGTGGACGATGTGGGCACTAACTGCACCATTGCTAATAACGGCTCGTGAGGAGTTTGTGTTCTGTGAAAGGCAGGTTTGGCAGATTGTTCCTAGCGAACATTTATTGTCGTTAGAGCAGTCCATTGGAGCCGTATTTAGGGTATATGGATTCGGTGCTACTCAACGCAAGTAGCATTCCGTCAATCCTAGGCATGGATGCAAACGCATGTTCTCGTATGTGGTTCAGTAAGATGGGCCGACAGAATTATGCTAAGCGACTGGGTAGCCGGTAGGAGTGTGGCGGTCTTAAATGATCCTAGTAATCTGTATATCTTTGACGGCCCAATGGGATCTGGTGACATCGATGTGAGGGTTGCGAATGCGGCAGCGATGTCTGCCTTTGACTTTAGGTGGAGAGTGTTGAACGAGTGAAATATTAGCGACCACAATATTCTGGAAGTTATGCTCTCATGCCAGAGATGGACGATAGGACCCCCGCCACTGCGTAAGTGGCGTTTTTATGACGTTTATTGGAGCCACTATGTGGGGTGCATCAGGGACGTAGCGTTAGCATGCACCCTTGACGAGTTCAGGGCACTAACGGTCGATGAAATGGTTAGCCTAGTCGACCGTTGCATGTGTTACGTGAACAACGCAGAACTTGGCCGCAGCCGAGTGGTTAGGCCTGGCTGAGTCAGATGGTGGACGTAGGAGCTGAACGGTATGCGCAGACGTTTGAGACGGCATAGGAGAAGATTCCAGAGAGCGAGGTACTCCAATGCCGGAAACTTGGCGCAGCGTACCGCTTCCTACCTTGTAGAGATGAGGGTACATAAGGCCGCAATGGTGGGCGTTACGGAGGATTAGTGGAGAAGGTTCGTGCTGGAGGTTCGAGCTGTCGGACAGTATGTCGAGAGTAAAGTGTAGCAGATCCCCGGGTATTGATGGCATGACCGGCAAAATTTGTAAAGGACTCTGAAATGGCATTCCAGAGTATTTATGGGTGCTATTCCAGAAGTGTTTCGCCGAAGCCTATTTCCCGGTTGCCTGGAAGTGTGCAAGGATGGTGGTCTTGCTGAAGTTTCCTGATAGGGAAACCAGCGACCCACGCTCGTGCCGTGGTATCAGAGGCTGAAGGTAGAGCGCCTGAAAGAAAGCAGCAACTTGGGCACTTCCGAATTTCAGTTCGGTTTTAGAGAGGGTAAGAGTGTAGAGGGTGTATGGCCTCATGTGGGAAGCTCCGTTGATCTCTCGACATCAAAATACGTCCTTGGAGTCTTCATTAACTTTAAAGTAGCATTCGACAATTTGTTATGGGTATGTAAGTGGAAAAATTATGGGTCAGCTACTTCAGTAGCAGGAAGACGTGTAAAGTTGTTAAGGGCGCCAAAGTCTGGAGTGATGCCGCTCGGGGGTGTCCTCACGGAAACTGATGTAGGGGATACAGGCTGTGCGCATACGCGGATGACTTACTCATCCTTGTCGAAGGCCAGTCACGTGCTGAGCTGGAGACCAATGGTTAGAGGGTCATGTGCGTGGTTAGTGAGTGGGTCGATAGTGTAGGCATGGGAGCTGCTTACGACAAGAAGGGCAAATTATGGGGGACTGGGGCCTTAGTAGGCGGGTTGTACGTACCATATTTGGTGGGCTCTTCGTGGCTTGTTCAGCATATGGTGCACCTATATGGTACGATAGAAGCCGAGTTTTATCCCGCCAGCGGATCATATTGTTCGCATGTTTCCCTCGACCGAGGCATTATAGGTTTTATTGGGAGTCGCTCCACTCGATTTGGAGATTGTTCTTCGGGCTATCTTCTACAAAATGAATAATGCTCTGCCTCTTTTAGATGTATGTAGATTGGATCTCCACAAGCGATCTTGTGGAGGGTGAGATTGCGCTCGTTAAGGCACATCTCGCTGATTGCTTGGTATCTCGTTGGACTGAGACCGTACGAGACCCGAAGTTCGTACGTGACAGACGCGATAGACCTGGCTTGTGTACGGGATTTTTACTTACGGGGCATGGCTCGCTCAATGCATTTTTGCATCAGCGGTGCCTGACGAAGACTGCGGACTGTGACTGTGGGGTGGAAGACTGGAGGCACATACTGACGCAGTGTCCTTATTACGACGAGATTACTGTGGTGGGTTAGGATTTTGGTAGGGTATTAGAGGACGATTGGACGTTTGGGAGGTTGGGTCAGTTGGCACGGGGCAGGCCTCGGGATCGGCCAACATATATTTTGCATACCCCTAAATGATAAGGGTAACCCACCTCTATATAGAACACAGATTTGTCCGACTGCGAAACACAGATTGTCGGACTGCGAAAAAACACACACTAATATAGCGGCAGCATATATGTAGTTGACTTGTGTGGGTGCGGAGCACTCTCAGAGCAAAGAGAATAATGACGTGGTTATACCCCTGCAAACCAACTACCAGAAATCTACCGTGGTATATATCTGGTATTCTACCAGGAAGTCTTATTTTAAAAATACACAAGCTCGTGACAATTCTACCCAATTAAAATTGTGTACATGTGAATACATGAATGTGAATACAATATGTGGATAGGACAATTTTGTGCCCTAGGAAGAGTTTCTGGTAGATCTTCCAATATAATAGCATGTGTTAGTAGCGACGAAAAATTGTTTTAATATGTTGGTGCTTTCGCATACTTTTTGGTAGACGTGGTTTGCAGGGACGTGTATAAAAATGATATAGCAAGAGAGCAACGAAAATTGTGTGAACTTGTGTAGCGTAGGTACGAACATAACAATGTATGTATGGATATGTGTTTGTTGCTTTCCATTCTCTTTGTTTTTGTGGGAATAAAACAAAAAGTATTAAGCAAGCAAATAATGGCACATGGCTTTAAATATTTTTAAGTGTTATTAAGTATTAATATTATTTAAATGAAACGTCATCATATGATCGAACGCTGTTTTTTATTTTCAATGTAATATTTACTAATGCGTTTATAGAAATCGAACAGGTACCGTGTAACAAAAAGGTGTTAACACATCGTCCGTGAGTTCGAACACTCATTGGATTTTTGTTTGTTTTTGTTTGACCTTATCGTCATTACTGTCATTCAGTGGGCAATTGCTGCCATTTTGTTGTACTATCTTAAGTGCTGGTTGCAGAGTAGTTGCAGTGGCGTCACTAGTCCCTGAAACGTTTGGGGTTCAAGTGGCATAGTTTCAGCTAAGAGTTCTGACCCACCCTGTGTTAAGAGCAGGTACTCACAATAATCTGCAACATTTTTCTGTCTTGCTTTATGCCGCAGAAACCTAACAGACGAAACGGGACAACTTAAATATATATGGACCTAAAATAGACAATGGCTAGTACGACGTCGTATGCAGTACAAGTTGTATAAATTGTATCCCGATATGGACGTAGTAAAGCGAATGAAAATAACGAGATTATGCTGGCTATGTCCTGCCAGTGCGATTTGACTAATTTTCCATCTGTATACATATAAAATTCTCGTGTCACAATGTTAGTTTCCTTACTCCTCCGAAATGGCTTTGGAAATGATTTTTACCAAATTTTATACGCATATTCAGTAGGTCTGAGAATCGGCTACTATCTATTTCTCATACCCCTAAGTCATAAGGGTAACCCAGGCCGTACCACGCCCCTTTTCAAAAATCGCTCTAGCGGCTTTTCTAATATGCCGATTATAATGCGGTACTGACGACCTGCTGACAATCCTCGGCTATATTTGGAAATGTTTGAATAAATGGGCGTGGCACCGCCCATACAACTTGAAATTTAAAATGGTTGTATCTCATGAACTATCAGAGATAAGAAGATGAGATTTTGTATATATGTTGTTGGTACAGTATGAATTACAGCCAGGCTATAAGTAGGTGGTGCCACGCCCCCTTTTCAAAAATCGCTCTGACGGCTTTTCTAATATACCGATTGTTATGAAAATTTCACAATGCGGTCTGATGACCTGCTGACAATCCTTGGGTATATTTGGAAATGTTTGGATAATGGGGCGTGGCACCGCCCATACAACTTGAAATATAAAATGGTTGTATCTCATGAACTATCAGAGGTAAGAAGATGAGATTTTGTATATATGTTGTTTGTACAGTATGAATTACAGCCAGACTGTAAGTAGGGGGTGCTACGCCCCCTTTTCAAAAATCGCACTGACGGTTTTTCTAGTGTACCGACTGTTATGAATATTTCACAATGTGGTACTGATGATCTACTGATAGTCCATGGTTATACTTGGTAGTGATTGGATAAAGCAGCGTGCCACCCCCATACCATTTTTAATTCAAAATGGCTATATCTCATGAACTATCAGACGTATGAAGATGAGATTTGGTATATATGTTGTTGATACATTATGAATTACAGCCAGCGTGGTAGTGGGATGTACCAGGCCCTTTTAAAATACACCGTTATAGCAATCATAATACATAATTTGATCGTCCTGAAAATTTCACAGTATATTACAGTTGACCTACATATACGAACAGGCTATTTGGAAGCAAGTTGGCAAAAAGGGCCGAGGTGCTGCCCACACGCGTCAATATTTGACTATTACATATACTATATCAAACAATTGTCCGTAAACCAGGCACTTGACAACATATTACAATAGTGGTATTCATGCAAACAAGAAAACCTAGAACTTTTGCTCAGCGTAAGTTTGCCCCGAAGCGTTTCATGACGCACCAAATAAAGTTGCTCAGTGTATATATGCAGCAATTGTCAAAAAAAGGCTGATAAAGTAAATAAACAAAGTAAAATTAAAAGTATATGCTTTACGTATTCCATTATTTTATTTTTCTTGAAATAAATCAAAAACCCTCTCTTTTTTTCAATACAAAAATATAAACATTGAAATGTCAAAAATTTTCACGTTTCTTTTTCCAAGTTTGCTCAGCAAATTTGCCTCGAAAACTTTCCACTTTTGTGCAAGTCACTTTGTATGGGAAATTTGTTTGTTTTGACGTTTGCTGTGCAAGTTTACGATGTTTTCGAGTTTACGAGGTTCTTTCGAGCTTTAATGAAGACCACTAATATATCTCAAAAAATATATGGCCGATTCGATTTAAATAATTTTTTCTAAAGTTCAATGCTTCTAACTTAAAAAAAAAATTAAAAACATTAGTTGTTTTTCCAACATACAATATTCTGTTGATTTAAGGTCAGACATAGGCGGAGTAAAAACCATAGACGCAGAAATGTAATAGACACAGCGGGCCGTACTCAACTATGCTCACTAGGTGTTATCCTGTGCAGCTGCCATTTTCATTGAAGTTTCACCTAACACTCTTTGCCGTTTATTCAAGACTGTGAGGGGTTTTCCAGCTATTTGAAACAATAATAATATAAATGTGACACGCATCGATTTATTGATTTTTGTTTCATTTCGTTGTATCAAATTGTAACATCATGTAAAGAAAAACATCATTATTTTGGTACAATAAAAATGCCGAAGCAAAAGCTGGAAATATGCAACTCCCTATGATGCATTACCAAGAGAATGGGAATGCATCAGGGACATCAACGTCAACCAGTGCAACGACTAAAGAGTGGTTAGTGATTATCAACTCAAAATGCAGGTCACCAACCATATTCCCTTCGCTCAAGAGATTAACAGTGGCCCATTAGTTACGGTCTGGATATGTGTTCTTGTGAAATGAAGAAATGTTTTCAATGTTTTTTTTTGGCAAAATTGTTTTATCTGAAATGTTTTCATAGCACCAGAATCAATACCAAGTATACAAAGCGATAGCAGTCGTTCCATCATAAACGATTTATTTTCTGCTTTAAGCAGGGCACACAAATTGCATCCACAGGCGATGAAAGAGTGTCGGCTAATGCTGAATAAGTGTAATAGTTAGGGATGCTCGATTAATCGATTAATTAAAACTTTGATTGAGCGATATCGTTAATAATAATCCGAAATTCTGATTTAACAAAACTATGATTAAATAATTAATGTGAATATTAATTAATCACATTTGAATAATTATATTCATCATTCAAAATATTTTTGGAAAACATACAAATGCATGCGATGCAAACAAAATTAAACTATAGAGTAATGACTCTTAGACTTGATATCTTTCTCATCTGCCTTTCAATCTTTTTGACTTTTTTGTTTTTGTTTGTTCTTGTTGGTTGGTTTGAATTAATACCCCTATCTGTTATTATTAAAGAAAATCTACTGAGAGAAGTTGCTACTCTAGGTATATGATCACTCTATGGACTAAAAAGTTGAATATTTTGAGCAATTAAGGTCGTTGACAGAATCCCAGACGCATGAACTGCACAATTATTCAAATTTTTGATTAATCAATTATTAGATTAATCAAGTAATCACGAATATTGGCATAATCTAAATCCGATTAAACGATTACTCAGAAATAGGATTAATCATAATCGTTGGATTACATAAATTCTCTTTATCCCTCAATGAAAACCCGTATATTTGAAGTTATTAAAAACAAAGGGGGTTGTACCCATTACTAATAGTTCTTAAATAAAGTAAAATAAATTAAAAAAACAAGAGAAACTGTTTTTCATTAAAATTAGCTAAAGTGCCAAAACCAAAAAAATAGCACATTTTTTGACTTTTTTTTATCAATTGCTCCAAAAAAGTTCTTTAGTTAAGAAACCACTATTGTCGTGATTTTTTTTTAATATACAGGCTGCCGAATATGGAATTTTTAGTGCATTTAAATAAGTGAACCGGAGTGTATGTATATGTCCAAATGTATATGGAGTTCTGACAAATATCGGGTTTTGCAATAAGAGCGCTACAAAAGTTTTTTTAAATAAAACAAAACCGGGTTTAGATACCAATGAAATTCTATATTCCTGTGAAAGTACGTTCGATGCCATTATGTATGGAACTCGCTGGCTTGTTGGCATAGACCATAGACTTGACGTAGCCCCACAGGAAATTATCTAACGGCGTCAAATCGCACGACCGAGGCGGCCAATCGACTGGGCCATTTCGTTAGATAACACGTTCACCAAACTTGGATTCCAATAAATTGATTGTGGCATTCGCTGTGTGGCTTGTGGCGCCGTCCTGTTGGAACCACATGTCCTCCAAGTCCATAATATCCAATTGGGGCCAAAAATATTCGCTTATCATTGAACGGTAGCGATTCGCATTCACAGTAATGTGCCGGTCTTGATCATAACGGAAGAAGTACGGCCCAATGACGCCGCCGGCCCATAAACCGCACCAAACCGTAATTTTTTCGGGATGCATTGATGACTCATGGATTACGTGTGGATTGCTGTCTGACCAATAACGCATATTTTGCTTATTGACGAATTCAGCCAAATGAGCCTCATCGCTGATTGTTGAGGCCTCTTAAAGTTGAGGCCACTGACTCCAAATTTCTGTTGGCTCGTATATCTTTCCATGATGAAATGGCAAACCTTACTGAAGAGAAATGTCAAAAGAACGGGAAAAATATGGCGTCGTTTGCTGTCCCTATCGATTTACTTTTGTAGCGTCTCTGTTGAAAAACCCTTTACAACCCATTACATTTTAAATTTACCTTTTTTGTGTTATTTAACCATCAATGGTAGGAAGATTATTCAAATACATTAGACCAACTCACTAAATAAGTTGTCTTTTTTTTGAAATTTTTAGAAAAATACTTTAACATTTGTAATTTTGATAAGAAATTACGGAACTCGTGTTCGCAGATTAATGAAGCACTGGAATCGTAAACAACTACGCCATGCACGCTGAAAAATCTGTATTTTTTTTGTTTGGATGCAAATATAAAGTGTGTTTGGAGCTTGTCGCAAATATAATATATTTGTGTCCAAACACATTGTGTTTGCTGTTCAATATTACAATGATTAATATGTTATAATATACGTGGTTGCGACTCAAGTATGTGTGTGTTTGTGATGCAAATACAGTTGTGTTTGTTGCACTGTTTATGCTCTATCGAGAGCAAGAAAATAATAGAGGAGTAACGAGAGATTCTATCTTGATAGTGTGTATCTGTAGTTCTGCATTATTCTCTCAGTCATTGATTCGGAAATATTCCTGAATGTGTGTGCAAATTGCAGATGAAGTCATTTGGCTGATGTATTGCGTTTTAGTTTCTGTATTCAGTCATCAATGGTTCATCAACAGAGGACATCAAAAGCGCTTGATCAGTGAAAAACGAATAAACGAAGGCTTGGGCGGTTAAATTGTTTGTGATGTTGCTTTGGTTTCTGTGTATGAATGTGTTTCGTATTTACGCGAATGCTTCCGCGTAAGTATATGGATGTTTGTGATGAAAAACGCGTGTGTCCACGTAAAAGCATACATGTTTGCTAGTAGTCATTATACTGTTTACATTTAACTACAAGTGTGTTTAGGAATTGCAAACATATGATTGTTTGAAGTGTGTTCCAAACATATACATGGTTCCTGCAGAATATTTTTGGGAGAATATGTTATAGAGGCTGTTATTTTTCAGCGTGTAGGTATCGTATGGTGATGTTACAGTCACTTAAAATGCGGCTGGTACAAGCCGGTGTGCGGAGATGGTGATGCAACTCTGTGGTAAAATGGCAGTAGGGAAACATACTAATTCTTGAGCGGAAGAAATAGAAAAAGGTAAAGTTTCCTTTGTTAAAAATAAATACTGATATTTGTAGTACGGGTAATCGAAAGTTGGCGTATCCGTACGGGGCCGGCATTAGCTTTACATCAATTTGTGAAGGTCCCACGACAATTTGTGAAGGTCCCACGACTTAAGAAGTCTTGGTTAGTTTTTTGCTGGTCTTCAAGTATGAAATAAAAAATAAATGGTTTCTCATTACATCCCACCAAGGAATCGGGGAGAACTTCTCACAATCATTGAGCTGTGCGCTTTCCAGTTTTCACTCACTGATTGGGACCTACAGTTTTACACCCGTTCCGAACGGTATTTTGAGAAAATTTTTCAGGGCTAAATGCTCGATAGTATCGCCGTCACTATGCGCGGTGACCGTCGTCGTACGATATGTTTAGGTGGTCTGAGCAGGGTTTTCAAGTATACACGCTGAAAAATAATGGTCCCAGCAATATATTGCAGGAAACATGTGCATGTGGGCCAGCGTTGTTTTCACGAAGCGTTGCTTTCACGAATTGTAGCTCTGCTGCATTGTTGTCTCTTTGTTATCTACCTCGTTTTTGTTTTTGGCGGTTTTCCTGTTTGGAGCCAGATTTTTTCCGAGCAACTATCTAAATGCCATAAAACGTGCACAAAAGTGCATCAATTTGGGGAGGTGGTCATTTGACCGATATACTTAATGTAATAAATTTTACATCTTCAAATAAACTTTTCATGAAAACATTTCTAATAAAATAGTAGGCAATTCACATTATGACATTACGTTTGCGCCACCTTGTAGTACTGCAAATCAGGATTAGTTTATAGCGGCTACAAATGTGATCAAATTTGAATAAACTTTGCCCCACCTACTTTACTTGGACGTAAGGATAACGTCTGCTGAATGAAGTATAAAACGTTTACTGTCCCAGCATACCTGTCATACCAACGTTACACCTGACATAAACCATATAAATATTTTAGCCACTTTTGGATCATATTTTGTTAAACTTCGACTCTTCTGGCGGAAAAAATGACAGAGGAAAAGTAACACATTTATATGGATAGGAATAACGATGCCCGAAAGTTTTACCTGAAACTTAAAAGCCAACCAATTGGTCACAGAAGGGGACTCACCTCCTGCAAGGATGCGAATTAAAGTATTTTGCCAAATAAGCAGAATGTGTTGACGATGTAGAAAGAATATTTATATTACAGTCTTCCCAGTAGATGACTGTATCAACTGTCCTCCACCTAAACAGACGACGTAACAACAGTCATTTTCCAGCTAAAATGCAGTGAAGCTGCGGGTGTCTATGGACACCAGTGAACCTAATTAAGACGGGCGGCGAAGAGCTGCTAGCCGGCAAGCTTTTGGGAAAGATTTGTCTATTTAAAACAGGAGTTCGCCAAGTATATCTGATATAAGTCTGTTATCTATTGCATGCAAGGTCCTATCTTGCGTATTCTCCGAAAGATGCATTCAAATTGTTGCAAACCGGATTGGAATTTATTACGGTGGCTTTAGCCTTAGCCCACTTAACATATCTTTATTGGTTATAGAGCTGCCTTTGATAGGCCAATTTGGAAAAACACTTAACGAAACCATATATAAGTATGAACTTGGTGTCCCTCCTAATCACCCTTATTTCGGTTGTCGTCGTTGTTGTCGTTTTATTTCAACATGTTAGTTAATGAAAGCAGGTTAATAAAATGAAAGCAGGAAGAAGAAGAACGATTCCATTTGTACTTCTAGCAATTCCTTCAATTCGGTAAAAGTTATTGAATTTCCTGAAAAGGGTTTAATTTTCGCGAAAACATAGAGTCCGACATGGAAGTTGTTGGCTCTTTATGCATGCCGTTTATGAACTGGGACGAGCCTTTGAAGGCACACACAGCCTTTACAGCCTCGATAGCTGGATGTTTCGTGAAATAACGGAGGAAATTATGAGTGAGAACTGTATTTTTCTTTACTCGCCGCTTGCACGGCAAATTTGAGATTAAATTGGATACGTAAATTTCTGTACTGAACCCGAACAGAACAGGAATGTGTGATATAACACGCGGACACCTGCCACTGAGGAAAATCGTTAAGAGTGATACCTGACACTGGGGTAGTTCCAAGTGATGCATTATTTATGTAAATAAATGCCAGAGGCTAAATTAGATTCAGGGCAGGGACCATGTTCAGGGCTCAATTGTTAGCAGTGACAGTGATTGAGAAATCGGCAGTTACAAAATTTTCACATACAACAAACTCTGGAGTCGCCATACGCATAAAGCGGCTCCTGCCCTGACACAGTTCTCCACGCTTTGCTTGAGGTGGTTGTACTGCTTCAAAAGTTGTTCACTTTAAACTTTAATTTTGTTAATTTTTGTTACAAAAATAAAACTCCGTAATCTGTTTTAATTAAGAATAAAAATAATTGTTTTCAAATATTCTTCAAGTCGTCAAAAACTGTGTGGACAGAACTAGAATGGTTTCAATACAATAATGACGTCAATTCTACTTACAGAGTATAAAATATGTGTCGACAGTCGTCGATTGTTATGATTAACGAACCCGAAATTATAATTTTAAACCGTCGACACAAGACAAAGTCTTGACAACAACAAGACAACGTCAATCGAAATAAGGGTGAATATGAATGGCAACGACTAACACCAAATCTGGCAAAGACCATAACTAACCATTTGATACAATGCGAGGGCTGAAACAAGTCGACATTTTATGTTGCTATTTTCAACATCTTTCTGTAACTACTATAGAGGTCTAATTGCAATATTTTGAAGATATGCCAACATGCAACGCTGATAACCATTATAGATTCGAGATCCTGGCGAAATTATTTACCCCGGATCCGCCGTAATCAAAAATATTAATATCAACCTGAATGGCAAACTGAGAATAAGTTACGCAAATAAAAACTGAATGATTAAGTTGGCTAGGACATGACAACAGAATTGTACCCGTGAAATAGGATAACGAATACTCCTACGGGAGGAGCAGGTGATTGAATCTCTGCGGAAACTTGGTGTTATAACTGGAGGCTCCTCTCAAACTGTTCACTTAAAATAAAATATCGGGTTGGTAAAGGTTTTGGTTTTTTTGTACAGGATGTTTTTATGCTACACGTTAAATTTTTTGACCGCCATTTCTGTTTGGTTGTCATTTGTCAGTTTGTATTTGACAGTTGTGCAGAACAGTCGAAAACAATTTATTTTCGAGCATCTAACGCACCTACAACTTGTTGAAGATATTAAAATATGGTATCTAAATAATCGTGGAAATGGCGAAGAATTTTGCCGAGCAAGTCAACCATTCAGCGTATTGTAAAGAGCTTTGAAACTTTAAATACACTGGGAGATATAGGGAAGTCTGGCCGAACCTGATAGTGGACGTACCATTAATTAATGACGTATAGAGTCACCAACTCTCTCAGTAAATTGATGACATTTGGTGTGTTGCAGATGGGCGGTTGGATGTTGGAAAGTATTGCTTTAATAATACCAGATAGAGGCAATGGCTCAAACCATTCAAAAAATTAAAATTAAAATTTTTGATTTTTTGTAACAAAATATAACTATGATAATTTCATCAAAACTATATGAAACATTTGAGTCCACAATTGTTGTAATTCCATCTGGTGTAAGTCAATTTACGTCAAATAACTCTCTATCCCACCGACCGCACCACGAATAATGTGAAAGGAAATGTCAGATGAGAACAATGGCAGCTCTATACGTCATTACTCTATGTGGTACGTGCAGTGAGAGACAATGTTGATGAAAGCTCACATACGTCAGTTATACACCGTGCAGAACAGTATCAAATGTCATCGTCAACTTTGTTCATGATACTCCAAAGAGATTTGCATTTATAGCTGTATTAAATTCAACTGGCTGAACAACTAATGGAAAATTATTATATGCAGACGGGAGTATAGTTTTTAGAGTTTTTAGTTTTTCAGCTCATCGGCCTGGAACATAAAAAACACTCTGCTTTTGAACACTTAAAATCAATAAGTCCGTGATTTTTCGAACTTCCCTCGTAGTTATATGAAATCCAACACTGCTCCCATCGAGTACCACCTGTTGATAGACTACAGTAAAATTTTGCGTTTAAGAGCTGTTCAAAACATACAACCTCGTGCTTTTTTTTAGACACGTTTCAATGGCAAAATTCCATGAATTGGGCTACGAATTGGTACCTCATCCGCCATATTCTCCGGATTTTGCCCCAGTGACTATTTCCTATTTGCAATCCTAAAGAAATGGCTCGGTGGAAAGAGATTAATATGAAATTATTGATCAAACAAATGCCTATTTTATGAACCTCGAATAATCCTATTTTTTGGAAGGAATACAAAAATTGGAGAAACGTTGGACTAAGTGCATTGAGCTAAAAGGAGATTATGTTGAATAATACATTTTTTTTTTGCAACAAAAAAAAACCGTGTTTCATTCAAAAAGTCACGGTCTTATTGACCCGCTCTCGTAGTAAGTTAACGTACAAATTCATTGCCACAACGTTAATATTCATTGCAGCAATGACAAAATCGTGGGATCGACTGTTCCACTGTTTATTGCTGGTGTGAATATTTATGCTGGAGCGATGAGTTTTGTTCCTGACCTCACTATCGATGATACACCTACAGTGCACCTAAAGTTTCTAATAGCTCATTTGCACTGGAAAGTATTTTCCTAATTTCGTATCAAATGTCCTAACAAAATCTGAAGTGCTCGCATTAGGTTTTTTCCTGATTTAATTGGAAGTCACGGTGCATTGATACACCGTGTTACTATGATACAAGAGGCGAACAATAGTCATTTTGCTTTTTTTATTATATTTTTCTATAATCAAATTCAGCACAAATGTATTCCAAGACTAAAAGTAAACTAAAAAGTATAAAACATATACATTTGAAATACAATAAATACCTAAGAAATACCTAATAAGTCGACCTAAATACTTAAGAAGTCGACTGTTCTAGTGGTACCACCACATCAATGCGCCGTGATTGGAATGGTTGTAAACAGTCGTACTATTGGTGCATAGTGCGTGATTAAACAACGTTGCATAAAGCAAATCAAACAATTTGTTCCTGATTCTCAGACAAAAAAGAAAAATACCTGATTTGTCGTCCATTAAAACGTATGGGAAATCAAACAAATTTTCTTGGTTTCTGCTTAATATCAACAAAAGTGTTAAAATCAAGAATATCGATGCCAGTACGAATGCTGTATAACACAGTGCAACACGAAAAAAAATAACCATATACGGACACCACTACGTGATAAAAGACTAAAAAAAAAAAGACCCGTGTCTCCCAATTTTTCCCAAAGTCATGCACTTTTTTTTTATGGGCCGCCAAAGATTTGGGGCCTTGGTATCATTTTCGTAAAAATGTGATCCTTTTCTCAAGCTCATATCTTGCAAACCGTTCAGAATTTCGATTTACTCTCTGAGGCAAAGTTGTAGCTCTTGTCATAAAGAACTGCGAACATATAAAATCAAAAAAACTTCACCTTCCAGATTAAAATCGCAAAAACTTAAAAAAATTCGATTTTTTTTACCTTTTTTCTCGTGTTCAGGTCCATAGGTAGCAAACCGTTCAAAATTCAAGGAAACAATCAACTACAAAAATTTACCTAAGATCTCAATAAACAAATTTCTAGAACATATAAACTTCCTAGAGATGATTCTTAACACTGTTTAGGTAGCACGCAAAAGTGAAAAATTTGCCGAAAATTTTTTAATTTCATTTTTTTTACCTTTTTCTCCTGTTCAGGTCCATAGGTAGCAAAAAATGAAATATGCCTGGCCAGAACCATGTGTTTGTCCAAGAGTTAACACCGTTTAGGTAGCGCTTAGGTATCACGCGATCATGCAAGAGCTACAACTTTGCCTCAGAGAGTAAATCGGAATTCTGAACGGTTTGCAAGATATGAGCCAGAGAAAATGATCACATTTTTACGAAAATGATACCGAGGCCCCAAATCTTTGGCGGCCCATAAAAAAAAAGGGCATGACTTTGGGAAAAATTGGGAGACACGGGTCTTTTTTTTTAGTCTTTTATCACGTAGTGGTGTCCGTATATGGTTATTTTGCCATGACTTAAAAAATTACACACAGTGTAAGTCAACTGAAATACTGTTCCTATGGCAACTGAGATGGACTACTACACCTTCGCCTTGTACAGATATGCAATACGACTTCTAGTTATTCCATTCTATGTGGAAGTACATCCATTGACATGGTGGAAGCGGAAGAAAAAAAATGTGTTGATATGGTATTTTTCATAAACGTTTTTGGGTCTACAATGAGTGATTTCAGGATTATTTTTCTTATGCAAATTTAAATAGGATTTCATATTTCTCATAACGCTGTGGGGCGTCCTTTTATCAATGCAATTTATGCGAAGTAAAGAACAAAATATTTACACATTCTTGAGAACAAATGAAAAGGGGATGGACATTTTGCAATGTTACATATAAAGATAGCAATCAAATGTGTCATCCAGCATATCCCGCTTAACATTTGCTGTTTTTTTGAAATTTTTGTTTAAATTTTTATGTAATTTCAGATCTTTTGATAAGTAAAGAGTTTTTATCTTCTCAGTATCTGGAGAACTTTTGTGTTTTCCTATGAGTGTGGTGCCATGCCATGAAAGAAAATTGCTTCATAGCGGTGATATGTATGTTTTTACATTGCAGCAGTGAACCATTTCGTAGATCCTACAATTTTTTTTGTTGCTGTAAGGAAACGTGTCACACACGATTTCTTCATAGTCAGTCATTCCGTTGATGGAAGAACTAAATTTTGTTGCTGCAACGAATACATTTGTTGTGCACTTCGGGAAAGAAATCCTAAGCGAACGATAGTAAGTCACACTATGCGAACGAACATTTCAAAACCAGACACCTGCCCATTGGTTGTCGCATAGCTGAAAATCAAATAAGAGCTTGAAACAAAAACAGTTTAAATAGAATTCAATGAAAGAAACACAATGGACAGAAAATAATGTCATTGTAATGAAATTTTTATTAAAATATATTTCCATTTCAACATAAAAACGGCAACTTTGCGGCAATTGCAGATACTGGTGTCTCGTACTCTTCTGTCTCGCTCGGCAATTAAATGGCGAAAGTCAACTTCATGTCATCGCTTTGAACAACAACCACACAAACTCATGTAAATGCACGCCAACGCAAGTCGAAAGATAGTGGGTCGGATTTTGAAGCGAAAGTGAGTGACCATAGAGTAATGATATACATATGTATATATTAGTCAGCTCTCTCAGTAAATTGATGACATTTGGTATGACATTCGATGTTGGAAGTATTGCTTTAATAATACCAGGTAGAGGCAATGGCTCAAACCATCCAACAATACATCAGCAACGGCATTTCGATTTGTGCGTTAAAATTTTTGTGTAACAATAAAATATATCAAACAAAGTCAAAAATACGTTTAAAACTCAAAGTTTTTCATTAAAACGACTTGAAAAATTTATATCAACAATTTTTGCAATTTCACCTGGTGTAAGTCAATTTACGTCAAATAACTCTCTATCGCAATGACCGCACCATGAATAGTGTGAAAATAAATGTCAGATGAGAAGAATGGCAGTTCTATATGACATTACTCTATGTGAGTGACTGGCTTCGTTCACTTAGATTTTGTAGGAGGGAGTATAAGTGGGCTCCGACTTTGTACTGAATTGTATATGTTTTCGTTCGCTTGATAGTGGGCACCAAATCAGCTGTTTGTCGCATAGAAAGAATGTGAACGTAAGCGTTCAACATCGTGGATAAGGCAATTAAAGTGTGTTCAGTAAATCAGTTGTTTATGTGATGAAATTTCTTGTTCATCAAATGCATAATTCCACAATTTAATTATTCGTTGAAACGGCAAGATGAGAGGGAAATATAAAATGGATAAAACGGATTGCTGTTAATGTTCCGCAATGTTCATAACATGCAAATTGAACTCAGTCTAATATTGTGGCCGTCGCACAGTGGCGCCATTTAAGTTTTTTTTGCAAAAATAATATATTTCCAAGATAATCGAAAAATTTAAATGGCAAATGATAGATAATTGATCAGGCTATAAAACGAGTGTTTGTATGGGGTCCTACGCCTTGTAGGTACTTACTTATGGTAAAAATTTATAGTAACAAAAAAAATAATTTTTACCAATTTTAGATTCTTTTTAGATCTTTTTTAAGGTTTTTATGCTATAAAATTATTACCCAACAAATAACAAAAGAAAAATTTTTTTTAATTTAAGTTTTCAATTTTCTGTAAAATATTCATCACAATTCGTAACCGAAGGTATATCTAAAAGACGAATCATTTCTAAACTATAATTATTTGTTAACTCTATTCGTGACTTCACATGTCACAGGGAAGAACTAACTGAAACGGAAGATGCTGCCAACATGTTGAAGAGGTCTTAATTTTACCACAAACTTGATGCTTTGAACGTGTTCTGCAATCTATAATTTTATACAATTTGTTAAGCGACTCCTGTGCTTCTTCAGAAAGCTCTCCAGTTGGCAAAGGCTGATATTCAATTATATCTTTGCCATGCGCCAATATTTTATGGATACGTTTCCGATAAAAGTGATGCAGTTTTCGATGCATGTCCTCCATATTTTGTAGAATTGACATTTTCATTGCAGTTAGAAACATTCAAGTTCGTTCCCAATCTTTCCACGATTTGATTGTGAATTCCAGGGATTCCAGTTACAACTCCATAATTTTCAACAAAATCTCCTAAAAGTGTTTCCATCGCTTGAGTTTCCGTATCCGTACTTGGGACAGTATTAGAGTGTCCAAAAAACCGACATTTTTTAGAAACAACCAAAAATCAATTTTTCAAGAAACCGGCTTCGGTTTCTAATTTTGGGAAAAACCTGTGAAACCGTGTTATTTCGGTTTTTTTTTTTGTTTTAAATTAAATTACACATGTAGAACTTATAAAACATTTCTTAAAACTCAAAATTAGAAAACTCAAGATTTCACAACTGTATTTAATTAATTACGTTTTAATTTTAAATAAAATCTATACATTTAAAATTAAAATGTTCGAACGTTAGGTCTCTTTTAACTTATTTTATTCTTCAATATTTCGCTAACCACTTAAATGAAGAAAAATAATGAAATTACAAATTAAAATTAAATTTTTAATTAATAATTTTCATGTCTGAAAATCAAATTAAGTTTAAAACATTTAGTTATCAGATAATTTTAATTTAGAAATTTGATAAAAAAAATGTTTGTAAAGCGTAATTAATTCGTATTTAATTTTTAATTAATTCTAATTCAAATCATAAAATCATTTTAAAAAAATATTGTTTGGATAGGTCATTTAGATCATATTTCAAAATGGAAATTTTATTTCTGAATTCCAAAATTTCACTCAAATTCGAAAATCATATCATTGTTAAGGATATTAACACAAATTAAGTAAAATCCGATTAACCGGTTAACCTACGTCAAACAACGGGTTGCCGGTTTGTTCGGTAATTACGTTTTTAAAAAACCGGCACACAGTTAATAGCCAAAAAACCGGTTAACCGGTTTCTCCGGTTTTTCGGTATCGGGTTTGGACACTCTAGACCGTATACTTTTAGTCCAACTTGTTTAAAATATGCATCTTGTATTTGCTTCTTTCGGATCTTTTCCTTATCCTTAATTGATGTATTTTCATCAAAGTTTTCCTCCTCTTGTGGTTAGCCAATGTTAGCAAAAATTTCATACACCTTATGCTTGCGTGCAATGGTGACATTCAATATTCGTAATTCTCCTCGTTTGTAGAGTTTACTTGAGATATCGAGTCGGCCAACCGGAAATACGCCATACTTTTGTGTGATAGGTGCGAAACTGGGCGCGGAACAATAGTCAATTATCAATATCTCAGTAGATGTTTGCAAAATATTGTCTGGTACCGAATTTCATTATGATCGGTTGCGGTTTACAAGAGTTATCCTGTCGATCCACCGGTCACCCGCCCAGCTTTTGTATGGGTGCTACCTGAATGGGTGTTTCAATACCACTCATTTTCAACAGGAGAGTGGCATTTGACTGAATATTGTCTTGTAGAAAATTTCATAAAGATTTGTTTTTTCTTGCGGGTCTTCACATGCCGAACAACCAGGCATATATTATTTCTTTAATAGGTATTTTTTGAATGTAGTGCTATTTTTCAAACTAAATATAAAGCGGTGAACCTGTGACAAGCTGAGCTGTCACCCATTTTTTCCAGTTCAGTAAACATTTACAGATTATTAACCAATGCGTCAGTTGAAGCTAATCAGATCTACCAGCATCTATTTTAGAAGAAATATGATTTTGTGTCCATTTGTATGGTAGATACCAGAAGGGGCGTAGTCAAAGCGCCCATTTTCAATCCCAAACCAAGTTTGGACAAGTAATAGTGACTGGAAAAATTTCTTTGTGATCGGTAAAGATTTACGGCAGTTATCGTGTTGACCAGCCTCAATCGGGACAACGAAAAATCGCCCCAAGAAAAATCGTCCAAAAAAATTTATGAAAAATTGCCCAAAAAACCACATAAAAATGTGGGCGAAATTTCATATGAAATATCGCCCAGAAAAAGTGGGTCTTATTTCATTAATTGTGGGCAATATTTCATTTTTATCCTTTGGGCGATTCTTCGTACGAAAATTGCCCCTATGGATGTTTCTTCATAAAATTAAATATGAAAACAGACCCATTGTGGGCCATATTTCATAATTGTAGATACGAAAAATAGCCCAAAAAACTCGGAACTAAGTATGCCTTAGCGAGTGATACTCTAATTCTCAATGGTGTAAAGCATTGTACAGACCAAAGGGTTCTCAATTTGATATACATTTGCGCAACCAGTATATTGACATGATCTGACCAAGTTAAATTGCTATTGAAAACCACGCCAAGATTTTTTGCTGTTCTTACAATTTCAATTTTTTCAGCGTTTATAACAATATTTTTATCGAGACTTGGCTTTATAGTTTTTTTGTGAATCAATAGACATTTTGATTTACTCGGGTTTATTGTAAGGCCGTTTGCTGTTGCCCAGCAATGTATGTTCTTCAAATCATGATTCAGCTTATCGATGTTTTCCCTGATGGATTCGGTTGGACTACTTAGATACAATTGTACATCATCAGCATACATGTGGACTCTACAGTTGGAAACATTTTGCGGCAAATCATTTATATAAAGTGAGAAAAGTAGTGGTCCTAAAATCGACCCTTGAGGCACACCTCTAGTCAGTTTTAGAGGATTAGATGTGGTATTGTTAACAAAGACTGACTGACTTCGGTCAGTAAGATAAGACGATATTAGCTTTGTTGATGTAGACGAAAAGTTAAAAATATACCTTAGCTTTGTGCATAGTATTTGGTGGTCAACAGTATCAAAAGCCTTTGAGTGATCTAGAAGAACTAAGCAAAATTATCTTTCCATCATCAAGTTCCCGCCTAATATTCTCAGTGACATCAATTAAAGCAGTTACGCAGCTATGATCGGATCGAAAACCGAATTGCATTTCAGACATTAAATTATTTTTATGAATAAAATCACTAACTTGGCGATGTAAAATTTTTTCCAAAACTTTTGACAGAAAACTTAGGATAGCAATTGGTCGGTACTCTGTATTAGATTTAGGAACTGGAATTATTTTTGCGTGCTTTCAGTTTTCGGGAAAACAACTTGTTGTGATAATAGTGTTCAGTAGATGGGTAATATAAGGCAAAATGTAAGGTAAAATTACTTTCAGAAATTTGGGATGAATATTATCTTGTCCTACTGCATTCGATTTTATCATACTGCAGCTTTTAAAAACATCTTGTTGCGTCACACAAGAAAACTCGAACATAGGTATATTGTGCATATTCCTATATCTAGCATCATAAGAAATGTCAATGTTAACATTATTATCCACTGCAACCATAGGAATGTTGGTAAAAATTTTGTTCAGGTCATCAGCTTCAACTGAGCACTGTGTTCCTTTGTGTGTATTACAAATACCAATGTCTCTTATCGCTTTCCAAGTTTGTCCGGATTCGACAGCAGAACCAAATCTCTTCGAAAAATAATCAGATTTTGCAAACTTTATTAGCAGATTAACATCCTTTCTGGCAAAACAATATAAATTTCTTTTCAAAAAGAATAACATGATGTGTTAAAAGTTACTTTACTATAGCGGCACTCGCTAAAACAAAACATGAAAATTATTTCGAAAAAATCGCGCGAAAAAATTGCGGCGCTTGCTTCAATACATTATGAAACAATTATTTCTCCAAAATTGCGCGATTTTTTTTACTGCAGAGCTTACTTAAACATAATATAGAAAGGCTATAAATGACTGAGATATAATCTTATTCAGATATTGAAATTTTGGACTCCTACGTGTATTTCTTATTTCATTCTCACTATGATTTTGGGCTATTTTTGACATGAAAATTTGCCCAATTAATTTGGGCCATTTTTTTATGAAAAAATGTCCAATAGTTTTTAGGGCGTTTTTTATTTTTGGTGTAAATTTCATATGTAATTTTCGGTTATTTTTCATATTTTGACGCAATTTTAAAAATTTGGTGATTTTTCATTAAATTGTTGGGTCATTTTTCTTTTGGGCGATATTTCATGCCGCCGACTCAATCATCTTAAAATTACCTAAAACGAATTTCGTCCAAAGTTACTAAGGGTCTAATATGGCGAATTCTCTGCGTTACATTATTTCCAGTATTAAATGATATATACTCCTCCCTATCCCTATGGGTCAGGGTATGAAAACCCAAGTATGGTAGTCATGCAAGGGCACATTAATATGTTATTCAATACTGTTTATAAAACCCGCAGTTTAGTTTGTACTTAATATCTTATAAAAATTTAATAACTAAATAAACTCAACTACCTAATTACCCGCTTGCAACAAACTCCTTAACAGTTTCGTAAGTAGAGTATTTCATATTGCACACATAGAAATAATAGCAGTTGATATAAATGATTTGAGGCTGCTTTAAATTGCTCTTTGCTGAAAATTAATAACTCTCGAGATGTCAATGACTCTTCTGCTGAAAATTGCCAACAAAAAACAGAGAAAAAAAAATACAAATTGCTGCAAATATTTATCTTTCGTATTTTTCCTTTACTTTTGCTTTGTTTCCTTTATACTTTCTCATTGCTGGTGTTGTTCTTGTTGCACAATCAAAACCTCATCAGCGCGGCTGCAACATCAGGAACAGAAACCACAGTTACTCTACAGTATGATGAGTTCATAATATATCCTTAGCACACACATACATACTTATAAACAAAGTTACACTAATAGCTCAGACACACGATGTGTATGATGATATTTATATACGTACGAGTGAGTATAGGAGTCTATAAGTGGATATTAAGGTATCCCGTCGAACAATAATCTAAAGTAATAGCGCTCAAACTACGCGTCAATTTCAGCTGATATGGAAAAACTTAGAAACTAAGCGCCTTATTCATAAAAAGTTGTGAGAGATATGAGAGACGTTTTTTGTATGATAAATTGTCACTCATACCTCTCATAACTTTTTGAATAAGGCCCAAAACAATTTTGCAACCCAACCGGCTTTTGAAACTAGCGACGGTAGTATATTTTGGAAAAATTTTCTAATTTCTTTGCAATATGACCCCAAAAGATGCACGATGATTTTTACAGGAAAAGTATTTCCACAGATCGTATAGACTCATTTTTGGACACTACATCACTTCGAAAAAATCCCAAATCAACTAAAGTAATCAGCATCGTAAAAAATACGTAAAATATTTGTTCACCGGGATTGTCCTTTCCCTCGAATTCAAATTTGGCATCGAAAATTTCAAGCGGAATATTTGTTCGCCTCGAAAATTGGAAGTTTGATCAGCTGTTAAAAATTAAAAAATTGCCATTACGCAGTGAATTCCAATAAGAATGAAACCGAAATCAAATAAAAAAAAACTCCAGTAAAATAAATTGAAGTGAAAATTAGTTGAAATATTATGTGGAGTTTGCGTATACGTTACTTATGATACAATGGCAATGTGAAATAACGGGCTATTAGGTAAAGTTTAAGAGCACAATTTCCCCTATACTTCAAAGTAATGAAGTGTTAAAATAGAGTTATTTGTGTAGATCCCAATTAACACGCAAATTTTTATATAAAAATATCTTTCATTCTCTATATATTTCCCAAGTCTTCCACGGACTTTTTTAGTACATAAAACGTCTGTTGCAAACTCCTGTTAATATTACTCTGTGAATTTTCAAGCATTTTTTAACAGTTGCTAAAATTAGTACTCGTCAAGTTGCACAAATAGGTTGGGTTAGGTAGAAGTGGCTGTCAGACTTGACACAACACACAATCGTCGTGATATTACGCCGCCTCCGTTGAATCTGTAATTTGGCCTGATATAGTTTTGGGATGTTCAAGCCATAGGATAGCTCAGCCTGATATTCCAGCACGTGGTTGAAGAAGAGACTTACATTAGTTCTCGGCGAACCAATTTGTACTTAGCAGAAAGTTCCTAACATCATTCAACTTAACTTCCTACATATATGTTAGATCCAACAGCTAGATATTTTCACCTATTTATGCAAAAGGCCGAGCTTATCATATGAAATTTCCGACGCTCTCCTCCTCCTCTTCATCCCTACAGCATCTGCAGTAATTATGAGATGGAACACCATGTCTAGACGCGTGTGTGCCTATTAAACAGTGTCCAGTGATCACATCTACTAGCATAGATGTATCTTGTCTAGGAATGGATACCAAGTTTAGCGTACGATTTAGGTCATAACTTGGCCATACTTGACTGGTAATCCTGCAATTCGTGCCACAAGACCATCTATCATTCCCATGTCTGAAAGCATGCAGAAAGGGGCATATCCACATGCTCCATATTAGAGATTTACGCAGCTTGTTTCTTCTCCGGTAGCGGCGTAGGGGCCTGAGAAACCCGGCAGCGGCGGCTATTCCTAAACATTTTTATTTCTGTATTTACAACTCGAGACGATACTGTCAATCCAAAAATATCTGGAGTTTTCAACACCCTCTATGGACTCTTTCATTTCTATCAACTCATAAATCTTTCCTTCACGAGCTGGCAGCTTTATGCATTAATTTTCACCTACTCCCGTTATTTTGTTTTTTTTTTCAAGCTGACTTTGTGCGTACGTAACGCTTCTGATCTGTCCATACCTACATTTCATCACATTGATATATGACTTCGAATATAAACTAGCAAATATGTACATACTATGTTTTTTCATTCAAATCCGCTTTTTACTGGAGGTCCAGCACTGTTAAGTTCTGCCTTTCAATACCACGATGCAACATTTTTGAAGTCATCGAGTGCAACTCCTCGTGTGAAATTTCTCGAAGTGCGTATCGAAACTAACAAACACTATTTGGGTTTTACCAGTTTAGCTGCTGTTCAGATTTTATGGTCTCCTGTATATATTGCCTAAAACTTAATTTTTCCGAAGAATATGTACTTTTCTAAAGGCTATATCTCGGAAACCAATTGGGATTTTGTTTTCCCGTCTTCGGCGCAATTGTAGCTATAGACTACAGGGAAAAAAGTGTGAAGCAAACCAACCCCATAAATACTGCATCTATTGCCACAAAATTGCAAAGATATCGAACAATTTTTATTTTTTCTATCTTTTTCACCATTTTCGGCAAATAGCTTCCAAACTGTGGACATACATCAGTTTTTCACACGAAAACTAATATTTTTCATTCATACGTCGTAAACAAAGATCTCTTTTTTTAAATTTATTTCTATCAAAATAAAAACAAAATGATAATTTTGCAACTGTATTTTTCATCGAAAATTCGAGAAATGTAGTAAACGGCAAAAAATATAAATTAATCAATATCCATTGAAATTGATGCTCTCGGTGAAGCCTGTGAAGTTGGTGGTCTTGGTTTTTTTGTTGGTGGTTCAGGTCTATGATCTGAATCATCATCATCATTTGGGCTTGATAGCACATTCAATGGCATATTATTTTCGGTGATTTTTTTTCGGAAAAATTTCCTCCGCGATTTCGGTGCCTGCATCTTCAAATTCATCTTGGGTTACCTTATGGCTCCACCAACAAACTTCTGCAAGCAATGCATCCAGCTTTGGCCATTTGTATCGTTTTTGCATTGGCATGGTGACCTGATGGAATCGCTCTCCTGGATCGTCCGATTCGGTGGGCAATTGGTGTGAGAACTCATCAAAGTGGTGATGCAGCAAATTTAATTTCAATGTCATAGATGCATTGATGTTATGAAAGTAACTGAGAATTATTTTCTCAAATTTCCTGGCTTCGTCTAACTGCACATGATTCTTTCCTAAAACCCCCTCGATTACAGCTTTTAGTGCATCCCAGGCTCTCTGGTGGTTGTTTGTCAGCACGTTCGTGAATCTTTCGCTTTGCATTAATTTTTGTATATCCTGCCCATTGAAAACATCTATTGACAGTTGAAAAGCATTTGCGAAAAAATAATTTGAGCGAAGTGAACAAACATAGATATGAAAATATTTAAATAGACGAAAATACGTTTTTCAATTTAGTCATTGCAGAGTTTTGGAAAGATATTTTTAAACAGTTGAAAACTTCCTCTTTTTCCATTTCGATGAATTTCTTAGCACTTCCCAATTTTGTATGAAGTGGTGGCAGCAATAAATCGTCTATGTTCTCTATTATATGTTCATTAACCCATTTTAACCGTTTTTCGTTTTCGAGAGTTAATTTTCTCCAGTCGTTACACTGATAGTGATCGACATTGCTTCGCGAATGCCAATCACAACGGAAATAAAAGAATTTCGGAGACCGCCTTTTGAAATAACACCCTATAATATGATCACAATTTCCAGGACACACCAAATCTTCCATTTATGTTCATTATATTTGACTTTCTTCAATATATTGTCCAATATGTCATAAGATTCCTTCTCATGTTAAACTTGTATACTTGTTGAATGAGAAAAAGTGGTGGAATGATCCATTATAAATACTTCGTGCTTTTTTTACTGAGGTACCTGGAAAAAATTGTGACGCAAAATTTTCCTGAACATTATCAAGTGAGGTAATATCCACCTGCTTCAGTTTCCTGATACAATACGATAATTTGGATGTCACCCTTGGTGTGTGATTTTCATGAAGAGTCAATCATAAATACTCTACTGTTTATTACTTCATTTTTGTTTATTCTAAGAATCAAATCAAAAAAGAATTCATAAATTTCAAGTGTTTTTCCGAGCAATTGGACCTGTATTGTATATTTCGTTTTCACCCTTTGTTCGTTAATTTCACGAGAATTCAATCATATCAATAGCCTACTGTTTATTAAAAAACATTCATCAAATCAGTATTGTAAATTTCCAAATAAGTATTGTAAATAGGGTTTTGGCCTTAGAGTAAATCTTACTAGAGAGAATATTTGACTCATCTGACGGTTCCTTACACACTGTTCGGGATGCAGTCGGTGTGATAGAGAGATGTTTGACTAAAAGTGACATACACCAGGTGGAATTACAATAACTTCTGGCTTTCATTTTTCATGTCGTTTTGGTGCAAAACTGTGAAATTTAATTGTCTTTTACACTTTTTTCTATTGACTGTTATTGTTAGCATACATTTGTGTTGTATTAACACAATTATTTTAACACAGAAAACAAAATACTGTTGTTGTTATTTTGTTCGTTGTTTTGAACCATTGCCCCTATCTGGTATTATTGAAGCAATTCTTTTCGACATCCAACGTTCATACCACACCAGGCCAAATTGTCATAAATTTGCTGAGAGAACTGTCGAGTCTAGTATAGTAATAAGTCGTTACAATCTGATATTTGGCACAAAACATGGGGGGAAAGTTTATAAAATTGATTGAATTCAAATGAAAGTATCAATTACTCATTCTTATGCAACCCAAACAAAAATCGCAATTCATGTCGAAAAATGGGGAAAAAAAGATGAAAATTTAATTTCATTCATTCACGATTAGGGGAATTTTTCGAACAAGGGATTTGTTGGCGTACAGTATTCACGATACAATTATATGAAAAAGGGAAAACATTTTGTGGGGAATTTTGTTCACCAATCGGGGTGATTATTTACTTTACCAAAAAGAAAAAAGAAATTCTGAATTAATATACTTTATAATGATATTCTTGAAATACTGGCAAATTAAAAATTTTTCTTTAGTGGAACAAGCATTTTATTACGCAAACTTTAAATTAAACAATAAAATGTTGCCAAAAGTTTAATAGAAAGACCCTACAAAAAAATAAAAAAAAGATTTAAAATTGTTCCGGTTGAATTATCGAAATATTTCCTCAGCTAAAGTTTATTGATTTTTCGCGAGCTTTAATTTTATAATATTAAGGTGGTACACTACGGTGGTAGGAACTGAAATAAGGTGGGTAAATGCTACAACGGAGACCTGACGTCAGTGGCTCTTGGACTAACTTATTGGTATCCTCGAGAAAAAAAAGATCGATATATCACACTGTAAATGTCGAAGATATAATGAAAAATGTAAAAAGGTAACCCCTACGTTCGGCAAACATTAAAAATTTTTTTCGAAATTGCCTTCCAAAAATACGGCATATCCGAAGGTCTAATGTAGACTGTGATCGCCGCCTTCAAACGCCGGTTGGCCAGAAAAAAGTTCTGAATTATTTATCGTTTCTCATTTACCCCACAACTTGTTTATTTTTATTGGAGAAATTACTTCCAAATAATTTACCAAAATTCGCCTTTTACGGGACACACTAATATACAAAATATATAAAAACATAATCAGCAGTATCGTCTCTGTTGGTTGTATTGTTGCAAACACTCATTTATTATTGTGGCAACTGCAGCCGTACGGACTCCATGAATTGCAACAACTGTGCGCTGTAATATCAAACGCTAATATTCCATCTGATTATCGAGAAAACAACTAGCGTACAGTGGTTTAAATATATCTTACATGATTTGAAAACTAGATACTTTACATGCTAGTTGAATTCTTGAACAGATGAAACAACTAATCCTTTAATAACCTCAGAAATATGTTAGCAGAAACTACACGCTGAAAAAAACGGTATCTGTAACATATTCTCCCAAACACGAACCATGTATATGTTTGGAATACACATCCAACATTTATATATTTGCAAGTCCCAAACTCAATTGCATTTAAATGCAAACATTAGCATGTTTACTGACAAATATGTAGGCTCTTACGTGGAAACATATGCGTGCTTCATCCCCAAAACATCCATATACTTAAGTGGGAGCATTTGCGTGTTTCCCCCAAACCTCCATATATTTAAGTGGAAACATATGCGTATTTACTCCCAAACATAATTATATTTAGAAATTAATTATCTTTCTTTCTTTATTTATTATATTTAATTTTATCAATATATATCCACATTTAGTTATATAAATAATTAATACAAAAAATTAAAAGATTTAAATGATTTTTACATTTACTTGCATTGAATGCATTATTTATTTTGTTTTGCATCTACTGCTCTGTTGTTTCTCCTTTCTTTGTTGTCTCTCAGGTTTTTGTCTTCAGAAGGTTTCAACTATGCCTTGGGTATCACTATACGTCGGTACACCAACAATATACTTGTATACAGAACTAGTTCATGCAAGACAAGCGTGTATTAATTACTTGTTTGTTTTTTATTATATTTCACAAATGGTCCGCCATTCCTATTTTTTCAGGCTCGGGCAGAAAAAGGTTTATCCAGTTTCTTTCCTCACAATCGTTTCTTACTTTGGTTGCACACATAACTATTTGCGAAACACATACAAAAAACCAAAGTATCATCACCAACCATTTAAGCATCCCAGTCTTCGTTTATTCTTTTTTCACTGATCAGGCGCTTTTGCTATCCTCTGTCCGATGAACCATTGACGATTGAATACATGAAATTAACACCCAATACATCAGGCAAAATAAAAAACACTGCATCTGCAATTTACACACACATTCAGGAATATTTATGAAACACACACTGAGAGAATAATACATAATACACACTTACAAGATATACACACTCGTTGCGCCTCTTTTATTCTCTTGCTCTCGAGAGAGCGTAACCAGTGCAACAAATACGGCTGGATTTGTATCACAAACACAAATATATTTGGGTCGCAAATACACATGTTATAACATATTAATCATTGTTTCTGAAACTTGTAATATTGAATAGCAAACACAATGCGTTTGGGCATAAGTATATTATATTTGCGACAAGCTCCAAACACATTTTATATTTGCATCCAAACAACAAAAAACGACCAATTTTTCAGCGTGTACTGCTGTGAAGGGAAAATCAAATATGTTTGCTGTTTCAGCAAACATTTGCTTGTGGTTTTAGTAAACATTTCGGCCGTTTTTCACATTGCTTGTAATAGCAGACAAATTGCTGGTTAATGAGTAGCAAACATTGTTCGCTGGTAGGAGCAAAAGTTATATATTGAGCGCAGTTCAAAGTTCTCATAATACAAGGTGGCTTAAACGTAATGTCATAATGACAATTGCCTATCATTTTCCTTAAAGCGTGGTCCTTATAACGTTTGCGAGGGTCGTCAACAGTTGGGGGGTATCTTTGTTCATTATTTTCTATGTGTATTTTCATTGCCAATATAAAGGTAGCGGGAGGCAAACCCAGCCCACTGTGGTTTGCATTTTACTTACTGTCAGGATGATTATGTTTCAGCCGCCCATTATGGATCGGACGCTGACCAGAATGAAGTGTGTCGAAACTGGATTTTGGTTTCTTTCATTTTGATCCGCCGTTGGCCAGGGATGTTGGCTCATCCGCCTTCAAAGGACAGAATTTATTCTTTGGTTGCTTTGATATTCCAGTCTATTTGATACTCGTTCTAATAACCTTAGGGATTTGTTAAAGATCCAAATCACACCACAAGGGGCATGCAAAATATTATCAATACTAATTTAGGGTAGTCCTCATAAATTAATTCCTTTAACAGTTTTTAGGCATTATACACCACTGTCACGGTTTCATTTATCCGCTTCATCGGACACACTTTTACTGCAACTGATAGACGTGGCAGACCACAAATATAATGAGTTTCTTCTATCGTCGGTTTGTTAACGTCTGTCATTGCATCAGAAATCATAACAAACAGACAGTTACTGTTTCGCCAACATCATAAATATTACTAATGACTCAGTATTATGAAAGGTTCTTATCAGCTGTCTTCATGTTTTTCGTTTCGTTTCGTTTTTATTTTCCATCACTCACCAGTTCCACCGAAGATAATGCCAATTCAAGCCATGACCAATATGCTGAGGGAGGGCATGAGGGCGGCAATATCCTGCCAGATACTTGAAGGCGATTTACCCGTAAGCTTTAGATGGGAGCGAAATGGTAAACCTCTTATTGGAACGGGGTAGGTGGAAATCATTCATCTTAAGGAGATATTGTGAGATACGTCTCGTTTTCTTACATTTCAGCAATGAAGTTATACGTCGCCTTGACGAATACTCTGCCAGTTTGGTGATCGAACACATCTCTTCGGAACATTCAGGCAACTACACTTGTATTGCACAGAATGTTGCGGGCACTGAACGCTTTACGGTGCCGCTCACCGTCAATGTACCGCCAAAATGGATCCTAGAACCCAAAGACTCAAGTGCTCAGGCTGGAGATGATGTACATTTGCACTGTCAGTCGTCGGGTTATCCCAAGCCGACCATCACGTGGAAGAAGGCCATTGGCCCGACACCGGGTGAATATAAAGACTTTATATATGAACCAACCGTTCAGTCGTTTGGCAACGGTACCATATTATTTAAAAAGATCAGCAAGGAGTCTCAAGGGCACTTCTTGTGCGAGGCAAAAAATAATATTGGCTCCGGTGTGAGCAAAGTGATTTTCCTAAAGGTTAATGGTAAGTTATTGGTATAACAAGATTTAAAAATAACAATTTACAATTTTAATTATTTATGATATTTTTCTGCTTTTGTACATTTTATTTTCGTTTATCTAACAGTTCCAGCTCATTTCCAAACAAAATCTAAGCAAATCTCTGTTGCCAAAGGCAAACAAGTTCATATACAATGCAACGTTCAGGGAGACAATCCCATTGATATTCAATGGAAGTTGCAGTCAACACAGCAGACCATTGACGAGTCCATGGATACCAGGTAAGATTTTTTAAAGATTATTGTGACATATTCAATTTAAAATAAAATATTCAAAAATAACTCGGATCTAAGACAACTGAACTTTAAAATAATATTGTTAGTCAAAATATATCGAAACCAAATTCAGGATTAAATTTAAAAGTTGAATAAATTGAAATTTGTCACCAAATTTGTGGCGCACCAGTAGGGATAAGTGGCTATAATTTGAATGAGCAAAATCCCGAAAAAATATGACTCATTACAAGACGCTGTTTTGAATTGAAAAATACACTCCGATTCCATATTCCATATTCAGCAGCCTTTTTTTTGCAATTTGTAACCGACTGCAGAATTTTAAAACAGAAATGGAAGCTAGACATCTTGAGATATAAAAAAATCATGACAATAGTGGTTTCTTAACTAAAGAACTTTTTTTGAGCAATTTATAAAATTTATAACTAATTTTAATGAAAAACAATTTTTCTTGCTTTTTTAATTTATTTTACGTTATTTAAGAACTATTAGTAATGGGTACAACCCCCTTTGTTTTTAATAATTTCAAATGTACGGGTTTCATTGAGAGATAAAGAGAATTTATGTAATGCATCGAAATTTTATTCCAAACATCCTTAATGGCCTAAATTAGTGACTGCTTGTCATCAAGTTGTCTACCTCCTTCATAGACCTTGCGAGATAACCAACCCCAGACATTTTCGATAATGTTTAGAACTGGCGAATAGGGTGGCCAGTCAAGAATATTAACATTTTGGTTTGCAATGAACTCCTTTACTACTCTGGCGTTGTGTATAGGGGCATTATCCTGTTGCAATATCTGAGATATGGGACCAAATAGTTCACTGAACTTCGGAAAAGCCGATTCCAATAACGTTTTATAGCTTGCACCAGTCATTTTTGCACTTTGAAATTCAAGATCGATGGTGCCATAGTTCGTAATAACACCCCACACCATAAAGCCGCCCTCTCGGCTGTGATGTCGCTTCAAAAACGCTTTCTTTGCGCAGTTCATGGAAATAGTAGTTGTAGCCATCAGGCCCCTCCAAATACGACGGTAAATACAATGGTTCTTCAGTCATTTACATGACCTCTTGGCTGCACATCCCATACCATGTAGTCTCTTGCGAATTGAAGCCGCTTTTCCTTACGAGGAGCATTAAGTGGCGGTTTTTTGTTGTAATTGCAGGTTTTTAAGATACTGATAGCTCTTAATTACTCGACTTACTGATGAATTGCTCGATTCCACGCCAGCTTGAGCTCTTATATTTGACAAGGATAAGGCAGAATTAGAAGCAATTCTGATGATTTTTCTTTTCTCATACGTAGATAGAGACAATGAAACCCTTCCTTTAAAATTTTGTCTCTCGGGGTCCTTGATGTAATTGTCGACAACTGTTGGGCTTTTTAGCTATTGCGCGGTTAGAATATCCTTCAGAACGGTAAACATCGATTTTAGTTTTTTCCGATAGCTTTAAATTTTTTTGTGTTGCCATTTTGACTCGTAAAATGATTAAGATGTAATAAAATGTAATAAACAAACGTTCCCTACAAAAAATCATCGCTTACTTTAAAAATAATACTCGACACCAACATTAAAAAATGTTGGGTCAAAGTACGACTCTTTTGTAAAATGAAGTTGGGCATCCAATCTATAGTTGGACACGTGGGCAAGGTATGACTCACGCTGACGAAAAGAAGATGTTTGCACACGCACGATCACACACGAGGATTTTTCCGCTTCTTACGTGAGCACATTTTGGTTTGCGCGATTCATGGTAATCGCGTAAGAATTACTCACGAAACTATAAAGTTCAAAAAGATTTTTATTTCGTTGTATGTGACTAATGGGGTTATTTTCCAATCAATAGGATTGTCTGCGTACTTTTCCAGTAAAAAAATATCCAGTAACTATTTTTGGGAGAATAAGTCCAGTAGAAAATATCATAAAAAGTACACAGACGACATCCAGTAAAAATTTGCAAGGAGTAAGAGTTTTGTATGTAAACAGCTGATTTTCAATGTAAACATTGGAAGAACAAACAACGGTGTTCGAATAAAACCATAGCTGTTAAATTTCGATTACGATTAATAATCAATTAGATAGCTTTTAACAGGAATTGTATTGATTATATAGGCTGTCTGGTAGCAGATTTATATTTTCAAACTGAAATAAAAAACATAATAATTGACACAAAGTTTTATTAAGAGCAGTGAACGATAGAATGGAAATGTGGATTTTATTTTGTAAAGAGTATATCATCCAGATGTCTTCTGTCGAGTTGAACACACTGTTCAAAACGGAGCCTTGTGTTCTGCGACACACGCTGCAGTAAACTCGGTTCAATTGAGCTGATTTCTCGACGAATATTTTCCTTTAAAGCCACAAGAGATTGGGGATGGTCATTATAAACCCTCTCTTTGAGGTAGCCCCTCAAAAAAAATCAATGGGAATTAGATCGGCGACCTCGGTGGTCATGGGATGTCCCCAAAGCGACTGATCAGTATTTGGGGGGAATTTTCCCGAGGCAAATTCATCGAAGCTCCATGAATAATCGCTCTTGGAAGTCCCAGTGCGGCTGCTCTTTTCCGTATTGAAAGTCGCGGATTTTCACGTAAACTGCTTTCAACCAGTTCAATGTTTGCGGGAGTCCTTGAAGATCGACTGGGACCTGGCCGTGGGACATTCATAGCCGAATCAGTTGCGTGGAATCTCTGCACCCACGAACGAATTAAATTTACACACGGTCCATCTGTTATTCGCCAAATACCGAACTTTGAACTAAATTGTAAATTGTCGACGAGCAATTACGTAAGAATCACTACTCTTAAAAAATGTTTCCACAGCGAACGCACGATGCTCACTCGTGCTCCGCACAATTGATAATTCTCTCCCTCCCCACGGTTTATTACTTTTTGAAATTATCGTATTTAAAAATATATATAAATTTGCCACCAGACGCCCTGTAAAATCCTCCATTAAACAATTTCTGATTACTAATTGATTACAGTTACAAATAATCTAAAATTAATCACGATTACATCAAATTACTACAAAATAATCAAAAAAAAAAAACAAGTAAAAGTGTTAAATTCGGCTGTGCCGAATCTTTGATACCCTCCACCTTAGTGTTAACCAGCAAAATATTAAATTTTAAAAAGTACCTTTTTTAAGAAAATTTACTTTTTTAAAAAATATAAAAATAAGCTTAAAAATAAAAAAGCATTTTTTGAAGAATTGTTAAAAAAAAAAAAAAACAAGCTGGGACGAGAGTTGAACCAACAACCCTCAGACTCCAACGCGCAACCCTTTACCCGTCAGGCCACAGCGACCTTAGATGAAGTGTGAAAAAATTCATATAAATGTATGAACACATGAAAGTACATCTAAACATTCTAAAGTACTTACCTATTATAAAGAACAACAAAGATTTTCAACATGGAAATTCACCACACGGCAAAAGGAGTAGTTTAGTATAAAACTACAAAAATTAATGTGAAAATTTTATGAGTTTTTTTACGTTTTCAATCATAAATTTTTTTCCAATGGACCAATTTCGCTGATTTTCAATACCAAACTGAAGTCGTGAGAATGTTTTCAACAGACGGACATGGCTATATCGACTCCGGTTGTTATAAGGATCAAGAATATATTTACTTTATGGGGTCGCAAAGCCTTATTTCTATATGTTACAATCAGAATGACAAACTGATATATACCCTCTGTCACTTACAGTGGAGGGTATAAAAACTGATATATACCCTCTATCACTTACAGTGGAGGGTATAATAATCCGACTAGTTTCAAAGACTACTTTTGATTCTATAATATTACAGATCTGTAAAAATTTAGTTTTGCTGTTAAGAAGTAAAACTCCAATGATTTATTTGTTATTTTATATTCTCTCTATTTCCTAAATTTTGTTTGTTTACACAAAACATATGTTTTAAAACATATGGTCAAACTTGCAAATTCATACTGGCAAAACCTTCTCCAGTTAAAACTTGTAAGTTCTGACAAAGACGATCAAAAAGTAGACGACCAGAAGATGTGCGTAATTTTGGCAACAATTCACTCAAATCATGAGGTTTCTATGGCACAGCTGATCGAAAATCCACTAGGGAAATGATGTAGAATGAGAAACAAAAGAAAACATACAGATTACAGTCCATGAAGCAAACTAAGTTTAAAAGTATTTGATTGATACTAATGACAGCTAAATTATATTTGCATCGAACGCAAGTACGCATTCCTTTTATTTCTGTCCGTATTATGCCAACCAAAGAGTAAATTACCAAATCAACTCGAAGTCAACTCGATGAAATGGCTCACTACCACGTTGTCATGAAGAGGCATCGAAGAGAGTAATGGAGGCTCTTTACTATTGCTCTGTGCTCAAACTCATTTCTCTCTCGCGTCATATCTTGATTATTTCATACTTTTTGCATAGTTTATGTAATTTTAAATTCAACTTGGTTTTAATTTGTACAGTTAAAACTATCAAAAAGCTGCTTGTGTATTGAAATATTCAATGACGAGAATAAGAGTTATAAATGCGAATTATTAAGGCTTCACTCCATTTGTTTGTTGCAATTCCAGTGAAGAGAATTGTTGACTGTCTACTGTCATCCAGGGGGTTTCTATGGCACAGCTGATCGAAAAGTTACTAGGGAAATGATGTAGAATGAGAGACCAAAGAAGACATACAGATTACAGACCATGCATCAGACTAAGTTTAAAAGTGTCATAGAGTAAAACATAATAGTTTCTATTACTCTCTTCGATGCCTCTTCATGACGACGAGGTAGTAGGCCATTTCATAGAGTTTTATTCCCTGCTGTATTTTAGCAATTTTACACTTTCGTTGGATATAAAATGGACAGAAATCAAAGGGAATGGGTATTTTCGTTCAATGCAAACAACATAAAACATAATTTAGCTGTCATTAGTATCAATAAACACTATTTAAAATTAGTTCCGGTCTTCTTTAGTCTCTCATTCTCCATCACTTCCCTAGTACCTTTTCGATCAACTGTGGCATAGAATCCCAAAGACGATCTAGAATTAGACGACCAGAAGATGTGTGCAATTTGTCAACCCTGGTAAAAAAAAGAACCGCAAAGTGCTAGAAATTCACTCAAAGGCATTTCTCTCACGCGTCATGTCTTGATTATTTCATACTTTTTCCATGGTTTATGTAATTTTACTTCAACATGGTTGGAATTTGTACAGTTATATACAATTACACTATCAAAAAGCTGCTCGTGTATTGAAATATTCAATGAAGAGAGTAAGAGAGAAAACAGAGAATGGCAGAAATGGGTTTTACTCGTTGTGCATCGTTTTTGAGAATCCCCCTGAAAGTGTTTGATTGATACCAAGGCTGCTCAAAAAGGTTGTGGTATAGGAACAGCTGATTTGGTCTTTTTTCATGCGGTGGTGCACACTAGCTGTCAAATGCTGTTTACCTTTGTTTTGTGTCCGTCGTTCGTAGTACGTTGATATTGACATAAACTACACACCAAACAAAAACAGAATGCTGGTTGTTGTTACCTGGTTGTAATCTTTGTAGTATTGCTTCTAACTTTTCAAGCTGCCTTGATTGATACTACTGCAAGCTAAATTACATTTGCATCGAACGAAAATACGCATTCCCTTTTATTTCGGTCAGTATTACGCCAACCATAAAGCAACTATTGTATAGAGAAGAAAATTTACTCATGGAGTGAAAAGCTAACAAAGAAAACGAGTGAAGCGTGTCGTTTCTCTGCTCGCTCTCTTACTCTCTTCGTTGAATATTTCAATACACGAACAGTTTTCTGATGATGTTATTCTATGTATCTATAGAAATTCCAACTATATTTTAAGTATGTAAAAAGTATGAAATAATCAAGTTATGACGCGGGTAAGAAATGCATTTGAGTGAATCGCGTCGACTTTTTTCTCTTCTACTAGGGTTGCCAAATTGCGTGGTTTTTATCATCTCTACCTGTACATCCTTTTTGCGCCTACCAAAGATTAAATTACCAAAGCAACTCGAACTCGATGAAATGGCCTACTACCTCGTCGTCGTGAAGAGGCATCGAAGAGAGTAATACATTCAGGGCGTACCGATGAGACAGCTGTTCAATTTAGTACTGGGAGAACAGATAGAGAATATGCTTTCAAAGAAGAAACGGTGATAGCTGACTGGAATTCAGCAAAAATGTTCCGCAAATAAACAACTGTTCTTAATTTCGGGTAGTTTTGTGAAATATTGTATTTAAAAAGTGGTAAAAAGTGATCAAATTAACAAAAAATATAATAACAAATTAGATGCCGTATTGTTCGGTGGAAGTAAATGAAACACGACACAAATCCTGAAAATTAATCTTCCAGAAAAGCGAAGCATAGCGCAAAAAAAAGTGAACAAAACACATTTTCTTTTAATACGCTATACTCTATATGTCCTCAACGGAACTCGTTAGTACAAAAAGGAACTAGTCCACACTCTTATAGTAACGGGTCCGCCAAATAACTTTTTTTTGTTGAAAATGCTATAAAAAAAACTACTGAATATTTTCTTAAATTTCTTTTTTTATTTGAAAGTACAATCCTTCCGGTTAATAATGGAAAATAATTTCATTCAAATGGCTGCCTCGGCTGGCCATGCAGTAGCCTACACGATCGGTCCAATTTTTAAGCACATTATCGATTGTGTGCAATGCTTCACGAATATTGTCCTTTAAAGCATCAATTGTCTCTGGCTTGTCGGCGTAACACTCATCACAAATAATAGTCCAACGGTGTCAAATCGCAGCTCCGAGGTGGCCAAACGACATCAGCTCTGCGGCTGATAATGCGATCTTCAAAAACAGGGCGCAAAACATCGAGTGTAGCTTCGGCTGTGTGGCATGTAGCGCCGTCCTTTTGAAACCTAATGTTGCCAATATCCTCCTCTTAAATGTTTGTGAACAAAAATTCGTTCCACATGGCCCGATATCGATCGCCATTGACTGTAACGGCCACTCCTTGCTCATTTTCGAAGAAAAATGGCCCAATTATGCCTCTGGACCAAAGTCCGCACCAAACAGTGACTCGTTTTGGGTGCATCGGCTTTTCAATGTATGCGTGCGGGTTTTCTGTGCCCCAAATGCGACAATTTTGCTTGTTTACATACCCGCCAAGATCAAAATGTGCTTCATCTGAAAAGTTCTGCAACATTACCCTGATTTTCAAAGTAATGTCGCAATATTTCCCAGCGTTGTTCAAGCGTATACACAACCATATTCGTTCAGCGGAAGGATAAAACTAATTATCTGTCAAATCAGACATGAGCTAAGTGTTACCATTCACGAAATTAGCACTAGTTAAAAAAAAAAAACGTTAGATGGCGGACCCTTTATTACTCGGTGGATTTAGCTCGACTTCAATGGCCCATACGGTCGATAGCTGCTTTGTTTCGAACTCACATGCATAGACCCATGATTCGTCATCTATGATGAGGTTAAACACTGCATTTGAGTTACAACGGTTGTATTTTTTCTAATCGACACGAGCCTCTTTTGAGCACCCGTCACATTATGTGGGATCCAACGAGAACAAATCCTTTCATGGCCAAATGGACATGCAATATCTTATTGATGCTTGTCATACTAAAGCCTAAGGATGCCTCAATCTCACGGTATGTCCCATGTCGGTCTTGCTTTATCAGTTCACGTACAGCATCGATGGTTTCCGGAGAAACGACCGAAGTTGGACGACCTTCACGAAATTCAACCTGGAGCGAACGGCGTCCGAGACTGAACTCTGGGTACATTTACAGTGGTTTTTGATGGTGCTTCATCACCAAATGTCAAACCAAGTTGATTGGAACACACTTGTCTCGATAATCCGCACCAAAACTCGTAAAAATTCATCGCACGAAAATTGTCATGGATAAATATAATTTTTTGACCGAGATGAATTTTTCAACACATTGTAAATACTTCAAATAGTGAAAACGTCCTATGTATGTTTAACCTAACAAACACTGTGTGTAATTTTTTAAGTCATGGCAAAATAACCATATACGGACACCACTACGTGATAAAAGACTAAAAAAAAAGGCCCGTGTCTCCCAATTTTTCACAAAGTCATGCACTTTTTTTTTATGGGCCGCCAAAGATTTGGGGTCTCGGTATCATTTTCGTAAAAATGTGATCATTTTCTCAGGCTCATATCTTGCAAACCGTTCAGAATTTCAATTTACTCTCTGAGACAAAGTTGTAGCTCTTGTCATAAAGAAAAAAAATTGCGAACATATAAAAACTTCACCTTCCAGATCAAAATCGCAAAAAACTTAAAAAAATTCGATTTTTTTTACCTTTTTTCCCGTGTTCAGGTCCATAGGTAGCAAACCGTTCAAAATTCAAGGAAACAATCAACTACAAAAATTTACCTAAGATCTCAATAAACAAATTTCTAGAACATATAAACTTCCTGGGAATTATTCTTAACACCGTTTTTTAATTTCATTTGTTTTTTATTTACTTCAACATTGAGATACTGTGCTATCTATTACAAAAATATTAAAAAAAAGTATTCGTATTATGTTTATAATGTTGATGGCCCTGGACTTGCAAATCGCGCTCTCTTAAGTTGTAGATCCAAATCGTCGTCCGAATCGTCCGAATCTGCCTCTGATTCAGCAATTATGGTGTCCACAGGCACGTTGCTTCCAGACTGCCCTCCATCATCAGCTCTTTCTTCTTCAAATACTTCATTAACATCATACAGGGTGATCTTGTGACTCCACCAACATACCTCTGCAAGCAATGCGTCGAGGTTTTTGCCTTTGTACCGTTTTTCCATGGGCATTGTGGTTTGGTGAAACCGTTCTCCTTGCTCATCGCATTCGGTAGGGAGTTGTTTGATAAAATCGTCAAAATGAAAATGAAGAAAATGCAGCTTTAATGTCATCGATGCGCCGATTATCTCAAAATAATGCAGCATTTGTTTCACCCATTCTCTTGCTTCCGGTTCCGCGTCTCGCTCCCCTCCCAAGACTCTGGTGCATACACGCTGAAGGTAAATCCATGCCATTGAATGATTTTCATCAAGCGATGAATCAAAGTTGCTCTTGAATAGCTTTCTAATGTCAGGGCCGTGAATCCCAATAACAAAGAAAACAAAAGAATTTTGGGAAGCCGCCCTTATCGATGATCCCTTGCAAAATGTTGATGACTTTCAAATCACAGCAAATCTTCCATTTATTTTCGTAATATTTGATTTTTTCCATTATATCTTTCAATGTTTCATAGCTTTCTTTCATGCTGATACCCATTGCTAGCGGAATGGAAGGTTTTCGGTTCGACACATGCAACAACACGGCTTTCAAGCTTGAAACAGAACCATCAATAAATAATCTCCACTCACTACCGATGTAGTTCATTCCCATTTTTACCACCAAAGCTTTTATATCGTTGCAGTAAGCGAACGAATTGTCATCATTTAGAGTGTAGAGCATCTGAAATTCAGCTTGTCGTTTGCGGTACGCCGTAGAGTTAACATTAGCATGTGTGAGTTTTCTTTGCTTTAAAAAAGCTGTGAAAAATATTGCAAGTCGCTGCGATAATCCCAATATGGCCACAATGAAATCCATTTCCATTTGTGTTATTAGTTGTGGTCCATCTCTTCCCTGTTGGGGCTCATAATCGGTATCAAATGGATCTTCATAAGTAACACCACTTGCTGTACTCATTGCTGTAAATTCTGTAGTACGATCTGGAGTTGGCGGCCTTGGTGATACAAAATTTTCAGGTGCAAGCACAGGTAGTGTGGCTGTTGCAGTTGCTTTATAAATTTTTCAATTTTCAATTTATTTCAATTTATTTCCATAATATTTACATTTTTCAGATTCATTATAATTACATGCTTAAGAGTACAAGAATTTTTCTTTTTCAACTTAATAATTAATCAATGTTTACAAAATTTTTATATACAAATATAACATTTCAATGGAGGCAAAAACTGGGCAAAAACCTATATGAATTACTTAAACCTATTTTACTTAACTAACTACTGACTAGATAAACACCTAAGAAGGTGCAAGCTCATTGATATGATCGAAGTCGGAGTTAAGGCATCTGAGATTAAAATTATTAGTTAGTTTGCAGACCCTGTCAGCTACTAAATCTAAGCCCGCGATATCATGAAGCCGAGTGGTAGAAAATAACCATGGGAGGTTGTAAATTAATTTTAATAACTTATGAGTTATTTGCAATTTTCTTATATGGCAATTAGCGGTAGTAGACCACACTGGGGATGCATAAAATATGACGGCATGAAAAATTGATTTTAGTATAAGTCTCTTGTTACAAATGCTTAGGTAAGAATTTCGATTTATGAAGGGATATAATATACGGATTAGTACATTCACCTTATTAATTATATAGGGTATGTGGTCCTTAAAAAGCATTTTGGTGTCAAGCATAACACCCAAGTATTTGACCTTCTGTTCCCAACGTATAGGAATGTTGTTGATATTTACAGTGGACTGTGGGGTATAACACATTTTTCGTCTCCTGGTAAAAAAAATTGCCTGTGTCTTTTCGCAGTTCAACATTATTTTCCATTTAGTAAAATAAGATAATATTTCGGCTAATGCTCTCTGTAAGTTAGCTATTATATCTTCTGCCAAGATTTCACTTGATAATAAGCTTATAGGTCGGTATGAAGCTGGAGACTCTGGTTGTTTACCGGGCTTTCTAATTGGGATAACTTTAGACTCCTTAAACTCTTCAGGAAAATAGCAAAGTTTTAAACATGAATTGATTATGGTTGTTAAGTATTTTATGCCCTTATTGGGAAGTGCTTTTAGGCATCTGTTATTGATAGAATCAATTCCTGCAGATATGTTATTCTTTAATTTTTTTATTATATCAGAAATCTGTGAGGGGTTTGTTAAAAGTACTTCTGATGAGTTTATGTGTAATGATCTAAACGACTCCAAAGTAACATTAACTAAAGAAGTAGTAAAAGAGTCACCAAGACTGGCTGAAATTGAGTGGTTTGATGCGAAACATTGAGCCAAAACTTCACATTTTGCTTGGTTTGTGGTGTAACGACGGCCATTGTGTTTGAGAATGGGAATATTGTTGAACTTCTTCTTTAAAACCTTCGTTAAATTCCAGAAGGGAGGGGAGCCTTTATCTAGTGTGGAAAGTAAATGATTCCAAGATTTATTTCTAAACAAGTCAATTTCCTTACAAATATTCTGATTTAAAAATTTCATTTGATGGAAATCAATCAAGTTTCTATGACGTTGCCAATACCGTCTGCAATTATTTCTCTGTCGTATCATATTTTTAACATGGTTGGGCAGGGATTTCCTTCTAGTAGGGGGTTGTCTCTTTGGCACAGCATACGCAATTGCATCGACTAAGGTGTTTCTAAAGTGTAGCATCATGTTATCAATGTGTTTTTTTTTAAAATATTCTCAATAATTGGTAAGTTTAGGTGTCTATTTAAGTATCTGGAGAAATGGTTCCAATTTGCATTATTAAAATCATATCTTGTAAAAGGTGAGTTATTATAGCTACTTCTTATGGCGACTTTCACAGGCAAATGGTCAGAGCTGAGTTCATTTATAACCATAGCAGGTGACATAATACCAGGATCGTTAGTCAGGAAAAAATCAAGTGTAGATCCTTGTCTACTTGCACTTGAGGGAATGTGAGTATGATCACATGGAAATATTATATCAATATTGTACGATTCTAACTTTTCGTATAGAATATTACCCCAGCAATTAGCCCTAATGCATCCCCAAGACTGGTGTCTACAATTAAAATCGCCACCTAGTATATATCTTTCGTTTCCATTAAGTCTATGAATATCAGATGCGAACTGATGTCTTCTAATGCCATCTGTTCCTGCTGAACCACCAGGATAATAGCATGAATATATATTAACGATCCCCAGAGACGTAAACAACTTAATGCCAATGTTCTCAATAGCAAACGTGTTAACAATCGGTAGCAGCTGATGAGGTATATTCTTTCTAATAATTACTGCAACTCCACCCCCTCTACCACTTGTCCTATCATTTCTATAAACTTTAAATTCATTGTTTTTGATAGATAGGTTTGAATTTAGCCCTGTTTCCGAAACTAAACATATATGTATATTATAGTAGACTGGACCTATGTTGTATGGAGAAAATTAAAGTTTGTCGAAACCTGCGGGCCATGGGCTCATTTTGTTTATATTTATATCAAATATCACCGTGCAAATTTTGAGCGCGATCGATAAACCTTTACCACTCTCTCAAGAGCCTTAAAGTTACAAAAATAGTCTATTTTTGAAAAATTTTCCAATTTGGACCACCCAAACGGAAAAAGGATGCACCCTAATTTCCAGACTATATTTTTCCTGATGCAGGAATTCATTACGAACAAAATGACACCTCACAAGCTAAAATCGGAGTAAGACTCACGAAGTTATAAATGATTAAAAAAGGTCAATTTAATAAAATGGAGGAAATTTTCTCTTAACCCTTATTAAGGTCTGTTTGTTTGACTGAAAACCTTTAAATCGATTTTTACCCCATTTCCCGTCATCCAATCGAGTTGATACGATAGAATGAACATTGCCTGGCTGTATCCGGCAACGCATTTTTTCTTGGTCGCAGCGACAAATCTGTGTGCAAAATTTCAACTCGATTGGATGACGGGAAATGGGGTAAAAATCGATTTAAAGGTTTTCAGTCAAACAAACAGACCTTAATAAGGGTTAAGAGAAAATTTCCTCCATTTTATTAAATTGACCTTTTTTAATCATTTATAACTTCGTGAGTCTTACTCCGATTTTAGCTTGTGAGGTGTCATTTTGTTCGTAATGAATTCCTGCATCAGGAAAAATATAGTCTGGAAATTAGGGTGCATCCTTTTTCCGTTTGGGTGGTCCAAATTGGAAAATTTTTCAAAAATAGACTATTTTTGTAACTTTAAGGCTCTTGAGAGAGTGGTAAAGGTTTATCGATCGCGCTCAAAATTTGCACGGTGATATTTGACATAAATATAAACAAAATGAGCCCATGGCCCGCAGGTTCCGACGACTTTCAAAATAAGGACCAGTCTAATGTATATTATAGTTTATCAAGAATTGGAATAATTCTAAATATTTATTGCGAATGCCTCTGGCATTCCAAGTTATCATGTTAATGCTATTGTTATCCATTATGATAGGAACTTACAAGCAAGGTTAGTAATAACCTCGAACTGATCTGCTTTATTCTTGCAATTTCGAAGATTCGTGATTAGTTCTAGTGTTAATGATTTTATTTCCTGAAGGGAGAATAAGTCGTTGGAACCTGTGACGTTATTAGAGTTGTAGCTGCTGTTGTTAAAAGCATCTCGTTGGGCTAGCCAGTTACTAGGTGTGGAAGGTACACTTTGGCGCAGTGTGTTAGGGAAGTTGTTATTGTAATTTCCTGTAGCATGAACACGCATGTTACGACGTGGAACATGTTGTTGTCTGACATTTAGATAATTCATCTTGCTTGGACATTGGTCGGACGTAGATTTGTGGTTACCATTGCAATTAGCACACTTCTCTGTGAGTACATTGCAGTCAGAAGTCTTATGTGCTCCAGCGCAATTCGCACAAAAAGTTTTTACCTTGCAGCGGCTAGCACCGTGGCCAAACATTTGGCAGTTATAGCACTGTGTAATCTGCGTTTTTTTGGCTTGTTGGAACTCCCATCTCACCCTCATATAATCAAAAACAGAAAAATTTTTCCTTAGTTCCCTAATAGAGATTGATTGTCGCTTAAAATAAACGACGTAGAACACATATTCGGAGTTAAATGGGTTTTTCTTTGTAACTATTTTAACATCCAAGCATTGCAGCCCTTTCTCGCATAGTTTCTTTTTTATTATGGCTGGATCGTATTTATCAAGCCCAAATAGTACGGCCTTATATGGTTTCTCATCTTTGGAGGGATGGCTGAAATGTTCGTATTTGCCTGTAAGGGTTTGGCAGATGGTGTCATAATCCTTCCTTGTTTTAAGGAACAGCTTTAGGCCAATTGAAATTTTTTTAATGGCATAATCAGACATTTGATTAGCTTTACAAAGCTCATGAATTTCTTCAGTTTTGCATTTTAGAATGGTAATTGAGGGAACGTAAACTTTTGCTGTTTTTTCCACTATAACTTCATCTTCTTGTATTTCATCATCTTCAACAGTTTGAAGAGGGGAAAAATAGTTATTGTTGTTTGGTAAAGTTGTTGTTGTTTTTCGTTTTTTATTCTTCATATTCTTAACGCTGACCGCGTTGACATTGTCACTTGCATACGCACGTTTGATCTTGTTTTGTTTAAATTGATTTTGTTTTTTTTTTCCGATATATTTGGTTTGTTCAATATTTTCACACTGCATATTGAAATTGTCAGTTGCCAATGTTGTGTGCGAATTATGCTGTAGCACTTTCACTTTATAACTTTCACCGCTGAGTTCTCGTTGACGTCGCGCTGTGTAATGCCTCGATGTGAGCGTCGTGTCGCTTTTATATTGTGTGCTGCGTGCCTTGTTGCGTGTGCTGAGCTTACTGCATTGCCTGTGCTGCTGCTGTCGGTGCATGATCGCGTGATACCTAAGCGCTACCTAAACGGTGTTAACCCTTGGACAAACACATGGTTCTGGCCAGGCATATTTCATTTATTGCTACCTATGGACCTGAACAGGAGAAAAAGGTAAAAAAAATTAAATTAAAAAATTTTCGGCAAATTTTTCACTTTTGCGTGCTACCTAAATAGTGTTAAGAATCATCTCTAGGAAGTTTATATGTGCTAGAAATTTGTTTATTGAGATCTTAGGTAAATTTTTGTAGTTGATTGTTTCCTTGAATTTTGAACGGTTTGCTACCTATGGACCTGAACACGTGAAAAAAGGTAAAAAAATCGAGTTTTTTTAAGTTTTTTGCGATTTTGATCGGGAAGGTGAAGTTTGGGTGATTCAGGAAGTTCCGGACAAATTTATCCAATTCTCCAGCGTATTCCTTGGCTCAGAGAGAAACTTTGACTTATCTGACGTTTCCTTTCACACTCTTCGTGGTGCGGTCCGAGTGATAGGGAGATGTTTGACGAAAAGTGACTAACACCAGGTGGAATTACAAGAACTTCTGACTTTTATTTTTCATGTCGTTGCACAGTGGCCAATTTGGCTTCGCTGGCGGTGTTTTATTCATAGCTTCCACAGTAAAGAAGATATCTTCAAACAATTTTTGGAAAAAAAAATTAAATTTTTTTTTTTTAATTTTTAATTTTTTTTTAATTTTTAATTTTTTATTTTTAATTTTTTTTTAATTTTTTATTTTGTTTTTAATTCAATAAACATTTTCCACCATATATTCATATATAAAATAAGAAATAAATTGTCAATAATAATAATATTATAATATTATAAAAGAAATATTAATCAGATTCTTCAGTATCAGATTCAGAGAAATCATCTTCAAAATGATGCATTATAAGCAAGCAAAAAGTACAATAAATTGAAGGCTCGCAGGTACTCGCAGTTCATTTTGGACATTTTGGACACACAATGGTGTACACATATAGGAAAATTTAAAATTACACTGAATCCAGGTGAATTTTGTAAGTTCTACTCCACGAAATACAGGTGTACGTTACAATGGGCGAGTTGCTAATACACTTAAACACGATTACGTTTTATAAATAACATAAGTATACACAGATCACAACCACAGTTTTTTTATATAATACATAACTTGGCGTTAGTATATAACAAAACTTTTAATGAAAATTATAAAATTTGCAAGTTTAAGACGAATAGCAAAACGATTATCAAAAAGGCGGAAATATTTTGCACAACACTTGCAGAAACATATGCTGACTTTGACAGGTCACAGCTGTTCATCAGCTGTAAGCTGAGCTTTTAAAAATCGATACAAATCTAGTGAAGGTATTTGTTATCGATTGTTAAAACAAAATTAACGGTTTTTAAAATTTGAAAATTTGAATTAAATGCCGCTAGCAAAGCCAAATTGGCCACTGTGCGTTGTGGTGAAAAACTGTGAAATTTAAATGCGTTTTACACTTTTTTATTGACTGTTATTGTTAGCATACAGTTGTGTTGTATTTGACACAATAATTTTAACACAGAAAACAAAATACTGTTGTTATTATTTTGTTGGTTGTTTTGAACCATTGCCTCTATCTGGTATTAGTAAAGCAATTCGTTTCAACATCCCACGTTCATTTAAAAAATAAATGGTTTCCCATTACATCCCATGAAGGGACAGGGGAGAGCTTCTCACAATCACTGAGCTGTGCGCTTTCCAGTTTTCACTCACTGATTGGGACCTAAAGTTTTACAACGATTCCGAACGGTATTTTGAGAAGATTTTTCATGGCTAAATACTCGATAGTGTCGCCGTCATTATGCGAGGTGACCGCCGCCGAAAGAAATTTTAAGGTGGTCTGAGCAGGATCGAACCCTGGATCTCATGTACAAGAGGCGCGCACACTACCATTGCACCACCGACGGCCACCATCATTTCAGACCTTGCCAATTGTCAGAAATTTGCTGAGCGAAAGAAAAACTCTGCTTATAGTTATAAGAATTTCTCTATGTTTTCTATGAACACACAGGCTAATATAGCTTTTTTTTCAAAACATTCTTATGTAAGCGTCCAAGCGCATTTGCTTTCCTCTGTCCGATGAATGATTGACGACTGAATTCTTGAAACTAAAGCGCATCGAATCAGTCGCAATAAGAAATACATAGTTTATCTGAAACTTACACAATCGTTCGGGAAAATTAAGAATAATGCGAAAATAGAGTTGATTCAGGGGGTACCCATGACACAGCTGATCGACTTTGTAGTAGGAAATTGATAGAACACAGAATGGATTGACGAGAGGGATAAGGCAAGATTTTGCAATTTTTTGAGGTTAAAAAAATTGTTACATTTTAGCATTCGTTCCTAAAGATTTGAGACAATTCAAAAATTATTTTTAGATGTTTTGTCAGAATTATCAAAACAAAAATATTAACAAAAATCTAAAAAAAATAAGTCAGAGCAAAAATTTGAATTTTTTATTTTGATTGGAAATATCTTTTAAATGGTTTTAAACGCATTTAGTGGTTGTTTCTCTTAGAAGATTTCGTCAAACAAAGAATCATAAAAATTAGCTCAAAATGAATTGTCTATTACTCCAAAATCCATATTTCACTTGGTCTGAACTTCTCATATATGAACATGTAAAACTGGTATAAAGACCAAAAAAGAAAACTAGAAATAAAACAAATAATGAAGTTTCATCCAAACAAAAAAGTTTGCGGAGCACTGGTCTATTGATTGCATGTTCTTCCTTTAAATCAAATGATTGGATTTAATGAATCCCAACATGAATATGCATGAGTATGTACATATTTACATGAATATATTAAATAACTTCACCTCGATTATAAGTGATTGTTGTAAACTGCAGACTGATATGTGATTGGATATTTTTTTTGTATAAATTATTTTTAATTGGTGAATTCTATTTTTTTGCACAAATTTGATTTGCTGTCTTCCTAGGCAAATAAATATTGAATTTGTATAGGAGAACTTGTTTATGGAAACGATATTAGTTCGTCATTTAGTGCGATTTTAGAAACGTTATTATCAAAATTTAAAGATAAATAAAAAAAGCAATGAGTGTTCGAACTCACGAGCGATGTGTTAACACCTTTTTATTACATGGCACCTTTTAGGTTTCTTATGAACACTTTCGTAAATGTTACATTGAAAAATAAAAAACATAGTTTTTGTGCTGAAGGCTCTATTGCTATTGCAATTTCTTCTTTTTTACATCTGCTTTAACATTAGATGTAACATTGTTAAAATAAATAAGACAATATTTAACTCACTGAAATAATTGTTTTTGTTTTGTCATGAACAGAGCGACGACAAAAAGTATTGAATAGTATAGAGAACTACATACTACTATTACTACTACGACTTAATTACTTATCCGTTCACGAACAACCCCGAGGGGTCAGGGACCTTACAAAACGAAGATAACATATTTCGCCACCAGTTCGATCTATTGCTTTATTTCTCCAGTTGGCAATACCAAGTGTAAGCAGGGATTCGTCAACCTGATCCTTCCAGCGGAGTCTTGGTCTTCCTATTTTTCGTCTTCCTTCGAGTTCGGTTTCGAAAACCCTTCGTGCTGGTTCGTCTTCATCCATTCTACTGACATGGCCTAGCCAGCGCAATCGCGTTATCTTGATCCTCTTAACTATGTCAATGTCAGGATAAAGCTCATACAGCTCATGATTCATGCGTCGCCAATACTCGCCATTGTGCACAATAGGGCCATACATTTTTCGGAGTATTTTTCTCTCGAAGATTCGTACAGATGTTTCGTCTGCTTGCGATAATACCCAGGATTCTGCGCCATAAAGCAAGACAGGTTGTATGAGAGTCTGGTATAATTGGATTTTCGTCATTCGAGGGAGGGCTTTATCTCTAAAGTGCTTGCTTAGCCCAAAATAACATCTATTCGCAAGCATAATTCTCCGCATGATCTCAAGGCTGACTTTGTTGTTTTTGTTTACGGCAGATCCGAGATATATAAATTCGTCCACTACCTCGAAATTATAACGGTTATCAATGTTCACGCTTTGGTCTAATCGTGTGGAGGCCCTGTTCGTTGAAGCCATTAATTATGTCTTGTTCTCATTTACCGTTAGACCCACTTTTCCTGACTCCTTCTCAATTGTCGAAAAATCTGCAGTAATTTCTCTAATTGTGCGCCCAATGATATCTATATCATCAGCATACGCGAGCAGCATGTGACTTTTGCTGCTGATGGTTTTATTCATGTTGACTGCAGCTTTTCTCATAATGATCTCGTTAAGATGTTAAAGAGATCGCAGGATAGCGTGTCGCCTTGCCTGAGGCTTCGCTTAGTTTCGAAAGGTTCGGTAAGATCCTTACCAACTTTCACTGCGGATTTGGTGTTCGTCAAGGTCATCCTGCAAAGGTGTATGAGTTTTGCAGGAATACCAAGCTCAGACATTGCCTCATAGAGTTTCTCCGTATCGGACTATCGAAGGCCGCTTTATAATCGACAAATGGATGATAGGTGTCGATTTGCTTTTCGTGGGTCTTCTCCAGGATTTGGCGTAGCGTGAAAGTCTGGTCGGTTGACGATTTTCCAGGCGTAAAGCCACATTGGTATGGTCCAATCAGGTCAGCGATAATTGATTTTAGTCTTTTGCACATTATGCTTGATATAACCTTATATGCTATGGATAAAAGTCTTATTACACGGTAGTTGGCACAGAGACTCGGGCCACCTTTTTTAAATATGGGACATAGTATACTCAGACTCCAATCGCCGGGCATGCATTCGTCTAACCAAATTTTGCTAATGAGCTGATGCATGCACCTTATCAGCTCATCGCCGGCAGTCTTAAACAGGTCCGCCGGTAAGCCATCGGCTCCTGCGGCTTTATTGTTCTTAAGGCGGGCAATAGCTGTTCTGACCTCGTCTTGGTTAGGAGGGGGGCAATCGACGTCGTCGTCCAAATTTAGATCAATTTTCTCATAGTCGTTGGATATCTCAGGTACCAGTAGCGCGGAGAAATGATCTCTCCATATTCCCAACATACTCGGCACATCTGCGATGAGATTTCCGTCCGTATCTTTACAGAAGGGGGGCCTGAACTATGTCTATTAGTTACGTTTTTGACTTTTTGGTAGAATTTTCGGGCTTCGTTCTTCATTCTGTATGACTCAATTTTCTCACTCTCGCGCTTTCTCCACTACCGTTTCTTACGCCTAAAGAGACGGTTTACCTCCTTTACCTTCTCCCTATACCGCTCAGTTGCAGCTCGCGTTGCAATTGACTGAAGCATTGCCATGCGTGCAGCGTTCTTTTCATCATTTGCAATGCGACACTCTTCATCGTACCATGGTTTGTTGCGAAGCGGTTTTTCCAAACCAAGTACGGTTGTTGCGGCAGTTTTTATAGAGTCGGAAATGGGTTTCTACTGCGCTTCAGGATCGTTATCGGGAAGGGGTGGGTTTTGTGCCAAAATTTGCGAGAGCGTCCTTGAGTAGGCTTTGGATACCTCTGGTAATTGCAGCTTTCCGATGTCCAGCTTCCTCTGCGTCTGGTTTCGTACGAATTTCTCTCCGCTTAATCTTGTGCGAACCCTTGCTGCTACCTGGTAGTGATTAGAATCGATGTTAGCTCCTCTGATCACCCGTACGTCCATTACACTGGATGAGTGCCTTCCATCAATTACCACGTGATCAATTTGGTTCTAAGTTCTTTGATCAGGGGATACCCAAGTAGCCTTGTGGATGTCTTTATGCTGGAATCTTGTACCACTAACGATCATGTTTTTTGCAGCGGTAATGTCAATCAGTCTCATACCGTTGTCGGAACTGTCAGCATGTAGACTGAAATTGCCAATAGGAGCTCATAGAATATGTCTTTGGCATCATCATCCTTGTCTTCTGTCGGGGCATGCACACAAATTAGGGAAATATAAAAATATTTCGCTTTTATGCGGATTGTTGCTAGACGTTCACTCACAGGATTGAACCTAGAGACTAGATGTCGCAGTCTTTTGCCAACTACAAATCCGAAACCAAATTCATGTTTTTTCTCATGGCAACTGAAGTATTTGTCGCAGTTTCTTTTTCGCGTGCAGCCATGTCCTGTCCATCGCATTTCCTGGATTGCGGTAATGTCGGCCTTATAACTTTCGAGGACATCTGCCAATTGGATACTTGCACCGGATCTATATAGAGTTCTTACATTCCAGGTGCATATCCGTAAATCGGAATCCTTATAACGTTTGCGGGGGTCGTCAACAGGGTTGTTTATGTTTTCTGTTGGTTTTTGTATTTTCACTGCCATTATGAACGGTGGCGGGAGGCAAACCCAGTCCACCGGGTTTTTGCATTTTACCTACTGCCAGGATATTTGATTGCAGCCGCCCATTATGGATCGGACGCTGACCAGGATGCAATATGTCGAACCTGGATTGTCTTCTTTTGGTTTTTTATCCGACGTTGGCCCATATGTTTGGCTTATCCGCCTTCTAAAGGTCAAAAGAATATGCCCGATAGCTTGATGAGCTTCAGTGACATCAGTCACCTACTAAGCCTGAGACACATCAGTGATCGCATAACCAAATCAGACTGCTCATTTATTTTCGCCTTCTCACTCTAGCTAGCTAACGGAGGTTTCCGGTAAAGCCATTGCCCAGGACATACTGCGTGGAAGTAGTGAGCTGCTTGGACTGCCCAATGAAGGAATCATTTCTGGCCACTCCCAAGTGAATGGCTATCAGAAACTTTCCACCTCCACGGACAGTCCCATGTCCGAGGAAGTAGTTTATTTCATCGAGTTCGAGTAGCTGTTATACGTTACTCTTTGGTTCGACATAGAACGAACAAACATTAAATGGAATGCGTTTCCGTTCGATGCAACCAACATAAAACTTAATTTAGTTGTCATTAGTATTAATCAAACAGTAGTTAAATTTATTTTAACGCATGGTTTGCTTCTGGGTGTTTATCGCTCTCTCGCCTATCGACTTTGTTTCCTATCAAATTCCTACTTCATAGTCGATCAGCGGTGTCAGGGATACCACCTGGTTCTCTGTTGTCGCGAGAACGTTTATGAAATGTTTCTCATCCCGCGTGTGTCCGTACAAGAGCAATTCCCAACACTAATTTTTAGTAGGAGTTGAAAATTTGGAGTTAAAGAGATTTACCTGGATTCGAAGTATGGGTTGAACAAATTCCGAAGTCGTTTCTGCTGCTTTTGCTAACATACATATTGTTTGAGGAAAGTATCAAACTAGGTCGGTGCATTTGTATGTATGTGAGATATATTAAAACATGAACTGAAATAACAGGGTTTTCAATAAGAGCGCTACAAAAGTTTTTTTAAATAAAACAAAACCGGTTTTAGATACCAATGAAATTCTTTATTCCTGTGAAAGTACGTTCGATGCCATTATGTATGGAACTCGACTTCTTTTGCATGGCCACCACGGGCATGCTTGCAGAAGTCCAGACACTGAACCCAATTTTCGACGGTTTTCAAGCATAAATCGGCCGATACTGCTGCAATTTCACGTTCGATATTTCTACGAAGTTTATCAATCGTCGCTGGCTTGTTGGCATAGACCATTGACTTGACGTAGCCCCACAGGAAATAATCTAACGGCGTCAAATCGCACGACCGAGGCGGCCAATCGACTGGGCCATTTCGTGAGATAAAACGTTCACCAAACTTGGTTTCCAATAAATTGATTGTGGCATTCGCTGTGTGGCTTGTGGCGCCGTCCTGTTGGAACCACGTGTCCTCCAAGTCCATATTGTCCAATTGGGGCCAAAAATATTCGGTTATCATTGAACGGTAGCGATTGGCATTCACAGTAATGTGCCGGTCCCAATGACGCCGCCGGCCCATAAACCGCACCAAACCGTAATTTTTTCGGGATGCAATGATGACTCATGGATTACGTGTGGATTGCTGTCTGACCAATAGCGCATATTTTGCTTATTGACGAAGCCATTCAGCCAGAAATGAGCCTTATCGCTGAAGACCATAAATTGGACTTAGCGCTCTTAAAGTTGAGGCCACTGACTCCAAATTTCGGTAATAAATTTTAATAATTTCGACTCGTTGTTGGCTCGTATGTCTTTCCATGATGAAATGGCAAACCTTACTGAAGAGAAATGTCAAAAAAGCGGGAGAAAATATGGCGTCCCTATCGATTTACCTTTGTAGCGTCTCTGTTGAAAAACCCTTTATGTACATACATTAGACCGACTTCATTGTATGGTGATGTTTTTTTTATCCACCCTGAAATGTACCTTGGTGTGTTTTAAGTTCCCAAGAGCTGGACCATTTTTAAAAATGGGATTTTGGTTTTGAAAAACCCGTTATTTCTAATACATTCACATCAAATTTTCCAGCGTTGAACTATGACAGTAGATATGACGATTTAGTCACGGCTGTGTTAAATGTGAGAAAGTGATCCAACGCGATGTTAATTTTTCAGTGCAGGTGAACACTTCTACGTTTTATATGATTAAAAAATTGGAAAAAGATGTGAAAGTACAAAATTCTTTGAAGAACTTAAAAAAATCTTTTTTTAAAGAATGGTTCAGCTCACGGGATCTTCATTCTAGACACGAAATATTTTGCAAATCATCATAAAACAAACCAAGGTATATTTTGAGGTTTCAAAGCGAACTTTTTTGTGAGTCGGTCTAATGTCGACCTTTGAGCTTCTTGCATTGCCGCCGCCTAATTACGTAGAAATCGGCGCGGCGCACAGTGCTTTGTCCCAGTACATCGATGGGACAAAAATAGAAGGAGTCGTCCTAATATAATAGAATTAAGAAAATTTCAAAGTATCGACAAAATTAACCACGCCCATCGCCCACCACCCATACAAACCGAATTAATTATTGGCTGTAAAAAGGTAACTATTGCGACAAGTTTCATTAAAATTGCGTGAAGAACATATTTATATGCCACCTTATCCAAAAATAGCATTTCATCAACATTGACCACGCCCATCGCTCACCGCCCTTTAAAACCGAAATTATTATTAATATTATTCTACGCAGAAACCAAAACTGTTTTCAAAAACACTTCTCCAATAACAGCAGATATGGACATGTTCTTATTTTACCCAGGTAGATAAATGTATAAACTGTAAAAAACAAAAATATTAAAAAAACATCATATTTCGTATTATTTTTTTTTAATTTCATGAAACTATAATTTTTGCGAATCAAATAAAAAATGTATGCTTTTTGAAGCCGGAAAACTGTATGATTTTCTAAATTTTTTGTAAAGTAATATTTTTTATTTATTGTGTATATAAAAAACCAATAAAAACGACAAAACCTTAGTCAATTAATATAAAAATTAATTTAGGAATTTTTTCGTGAAACTACTCGAAACAAGATTTTGTTAAATCACGAAAAAGACTGAAAATTTTTTTTTCCTTATTTATTACTTTATTTTTTTTTTTCATCTGCAAGCCAGATGTATAGACTGCCATAACACCCTATTGGATAAACAGATTTTAACTAAAATTTGTCATGTATAAGATTTTCAATGCAGAAAATAGAGTGCCTAATTTGAAGGAAATCGGATAACGAATTCTGGTACCTCTCATACAAATTGTAAAAATCTCGAACATTTTTGGTTTTTAGTTGTTTGGATGCAAATAGAACGTGTGTTTGGAGCTTGGCGCAAATATAATATATTTGTGTCCAAACACATTTTGTTTGCTATTCAATATTACATGTTTGTGACACAATGATTAATATCTTATAACATACATATATGTTTGCGTACACAATATATCTATGTTTGTGTGCCGAGTTTGTTGTACTTTTGTATTATTCTCTCAGCCAGTGATTAATAAATATTCCTGAGTATGCGAGTAAATTTACGAAGTCAATCATTCTTATTTTGGTGGATTTATTACGTTTCAGTTTCAGTCGTCAATGATTCATCTGACAGAGGATATCAAAAGCGCTTGATATTTGCAAACATTTATTAACTTAATATTAACTAATTTATTAACTAATTAAAGTAAAACTAATCACCTACAAAATAATTCATATTTGATTAAGAAGTAAAAAAGTAATTCTAAGCACTTTTTAAAAAACTTAAATATAAAAGAAGCGGAACAAAGCGGAGAAGATTTTGCATTTTTCTAATAGATTAAAGTTTAAATTAATTTATCATGAACAAATATTTCACCGAATTTTATGATGTTTTTTTCTTTTTGCCATCAAAAAATGAGGATTTCTCAAATATTCATCTTGAAAAAGTAAATTTTTTAAAATCAATTAATTTTTTTTTAAATTTATACGAAATAAAAAAAACTAAATTTGTACCGCTTCTTAGACCATAATTTAATTTCTTCCACAAATGTAGGTTTGAACAATATTTTCCTTCAACTGCTAACGAACGAAACTAAAAAATCTGATTATTTAGCATACAAATAAATCACTCACTTTGAATTGCACTGGAAGACAAAAATATATATTTATATATTAGGGCGGGTCAAATTGTATGGAATGATTTTTTTTTGATGAAGCGTATAGCAAAAACGTAATCTATAGGTGATTCTGAGAAATTTTGCTCAAGAGACCATAGCTCTAAGTTGGATTTTTAGCCCCCCTAAAGGTATTTTTATCACCTTTCAGAATCTGTATTGATACCTGTAGAATAAGTTAATTTTAGGCTATTTTTCGACAAAAAAATTCCTAATACCTCTACATTCATAATTTCCCTTATGGGAATTTTTATTCGGTCTGTTTTCTAGTACTTACAAATTTATTCAAGCTCAAGACCTTTTTAAATAATATAAAGTTATTATCTTTATAAATTTGTAAGTACTAATACCTCTACTAAAAATGCAGATTCTGAAAGGTGATAAAAATACTTTCAAACAAGCCCACATTGAGAAATCTACTATAATTCTATCCGATTTTATGACGAATTTAATTAAATTATTCTATTATTCTATGTATATATGGAAAAATATCTAATTTGAAATTTTGGGGGGCTCCAAATCCGACTTAGAGCTATGGTCTCTTGAGCAAAATTTCTCAAAATCACCTATAGATTACGTTTCTGCTATACGCTTCATCAAAAAAAAAATTAACCCGCCCTAATATATATTTATATCGTACATCTTTTAGTTTAGTTTAATCTTTTGTATATTCGGTCTATTAATGGCATTGACCTGATTTACAACACACGTTGCAACCAGAGCAAGCAAAAAAGTACAAACTATAAACTTCACACAACCTCAGTCAGAATATTTCCTTATAACAGTCAACTTAGTTTCCCAAGAATTAACTTCTGGAGTTAAAAAACAATTCGAATTTTGGATGACAACAGCCAACAGCCAGGTTACAGCACACATTACAACTCGTACAAATGCAGGTAAAATTTCCTAAGAATTGAAATCTTCACAGCAGCCGATAGCAACTGGAGTAGTAAAAAAACCGGGTTTACAAAATTTTCGGTTTTTGGTTTCATCGAAAATTCTGAGGGGTAATAACCGGTTTGAATTTTTATGTCGAAATTGACTACTTTACATTTTATATCATTCGTTTTTTTCGAATTAAGTCTTTAGGATATCTGAGATAGTTTTTTATAATAAAAATTTGTATCAATTTAATTAAAAAAGTATAACAAAATATTTCATAGTAATATTCAAATCACAAATAAATCATCACTTTTTTTATAATATTTCGTTGTTAAACAATTTATGTGTTTTGCTTTTAAACAGCTTCTTTTTCTATTTTGATGAAAGCTGAAATTTAAAATACACTTTTGCTGAAAGTTAACGTTGGGCTAGTTGTATAGACAATAAGTCTATTTTTTTATTCCATTAAGCTATCGCCACTGGCGACTTTCCAAATAAAACGATCCACACTTAATACTACGAAAAAAAAGCGATACGGCAACACGTTTGTAGCCATAGCCATCAAATACATGGTAGGTAGCAGCAGATGTTGTTGTAAGCAGCATTAACAGATATTTTATTTTCGTTCATTCGTTTCAGTTGTCAAACTCTAGAGAAATATGTACCAACAATATAAGAACACAAAAAAGTATAAAAACTAAATACATATTATTTTGACAAGTGAAACGAAAAATGACGTTGACACCTGATTAAACGACTATACCTGAAAGATAAAATTTACCGCGCGTTATTGTGGACAATTTAATTCGAATTTTGTTTCAATCGGAAATAAAATTCTATCCTTCAAATTTAAATAAATAAAATAATTTTAATGACCTTAAAATATGTAAGCCATTTTGCAAATTTCTGCTATTGAGTCTCTCCTTGATAACATTTTCAATCGCAAGAAATGAAAACGAAATTGATCTAAGATAACTTTTTATTACCATTTCTTGGAATTGAACATGTGGCAACATTGTCATTGCTCAAGTCAGAATTTAAGTGGGAAAGTGAAATGTCACTTATTATCGCTTAGCTGTCCCGTACAACTTAAGCTATAATTAACTTTAGCGCGATAAATAACATATCGCACCCTATCTACAAAAGAGTCATAACTCAAAATATTCAAATATTCAATAGAGCCAAAAAACTGATTTGGTTAATTAGAAATATGTATGAAAATACTCACTAATAGACATATTCATAAAAGAGTTTTTTGACGAAAGAGAAGAGTAAACGACGTCAGATTTTTACAGTGGATAGAAATGGTCCTTGGTTATTGTTTTTAAGCAAAAAATTAAAATTTGAAAATTTTGAGTTATGACTCTTTTGTATTTAGGGTGCGATATTTAATATTATACAGTTTATTCAAAACTGGTTAGGTAAACTTAGACAGAAATTGATATAGACGCACTTCAATGATTAATGTTTAGGCTATTTTGCCAATCACTAACTTGTAGAATGTCTTATCAAATCCAATGCACCAAGGATAAGGACTTAAGGTTTTAAGGCTGTTTTACCTGTTACTGTTTAATGTATTTTTATCAAGGCGATACACCAAGATAATTAGTTAGGTTAACGCAAGCAGTTGTTACGTGGTTAGTTGGCGAAAATGATGGAATTTCCACTCAAATTGCTTGATTATTTGTCGAACTTTGTTTGATTTCATACTTTCTTAAATACAAAATTGTTGATGATTTACAAAATTACTTAATAATACAATTATGGTTAAATGTCAAATATGCTGATTACACACATGACATGATCATATTTGCAACATGTGCGGTAAATTACATTAAAAATAAATTATTTCTATTATTAGTCTGCAAAAAGTCCAACATGAAGTAAGATCCTAGATATTGTATCTCACTAATAAAAAGGCCAGCAAAGGTCCCCACAACTACAGCAGTATTCATGTGCTGAGATTCCCAGTCTAGACCCAGCTCTTTAGCAATCTAGTTTGGAGCCAATTTCCAGTTCATCAGTGAATCACTGTAAGACTGTGCAACCTGAACCCGCCAACTATAGCAAAATCCTATCCAGTGCTAAATTCCAGAGAAGTGCAGATAGGACTTCCGCTTCGGATGTCCTTTTATTTACACTTTCAGTTAAAGTCGTGTGTCACAGGAACGAGGTTACCATATTTTGAATATGACTTTTCGCTAAATAGCCGTTTTCTTTGCAACTTAGCAAGCGATAACCGCTTGCTTGCAACCAGAAGCATCTCAGATTTCATTTATTGCGGAACTGTTCCCATAGAACAGTGGCCGGCAACCGCATACAGCCATAATCAGAATCACAATGTAGTGAAAGAAATTGTTACATAGTTTTTTCACAACTATTTACATATTCATAACACAGAAAGCCAGAAATTGAAAACGAAAATTTAAAAAGCAAACAGCCATTTTGAAGTCTTGGCAAAGGGAAAAATTATTTTTCTCTATAAAAAAAAAATGCAGGTTTTAAATAAATTCAGTATGCTCTCAAATTTATTTAAAAGTAAACAAAAAAGGCATTACTGTTGTAATAATATAATGTAAAAAGGTTTATGTTGCATTTTTTATTAAATCATTAATATCTATTTCATACGGACAACATTTTATACGTAAGAGATTTTCGACGTGTTCATCTGAAAGACGATTTCTTTTAATATTTTTAATTAATCCTAAAAAAGAAAATGAAGAAGATTCGCAAATATATGGCGATCCAAGCATTGAATACAACTTGAAAATTTCATTTTTTGTTTTTTAATACGCATCTTCGTTAATATTTTACCAAAACTCCATACCATTTGTTAGTGGTACGTTTAAATCTGCGCGCATATTTAAAATTTCTTGTCTAATATCAGATCTTTGCTTTTTAATACTACATAACAAAGGATTATCATGAAGTTCAATTAAGTGTTCAATTTTTAGAAAATCTGAAAAACGGTTGTTATAGTTTTTTAATATATTTTCTAGTACATTTACATATTCATTTAGATTTTCATTATTAACACATTTATTAAAATTTTCTGAAGTTTTTTTAAACTTACTAAATTTCCTTTTTTTAGGTTTGGAATTAATATTTCAATTTTTCTGACAAATTGCTTCACTGCAGAAAATAATTCACAAATGGTTTTATTTTTCCCTAGCAACTGAAGGTTTAACTGATTGACAAATTCTGTCATATCGGTCTAAAACGCAAAATTTGATATGAAGTTTTTATTTTTGAAACAACTTAATAATTCGTCGGTTCCCTTTGATGGATTTTGCTCTAAAAACATAACTACCTCTTCGCGAAGACTGAATAGTCTTTGGAGACAACGTCCCTTGCTGAGCCACGTTACTTCAGTGTACATCAATAAATTTCCATACTCCGCATGCACCTCATCACGTAAAGGCTTCAATTTTCGGTGGTTCAGAGCATTATGCCCACCGCGAATTTGATTAACTATTTTCACTGCAATTTTTAAAGTGTTCTCCAAATTAAGACTCTGTGTGAATAACGCCTGCTGATGAATTATACAAGTATAAGTATCAAAATTGTTTTTCAACAAAAATCCCACAAAACCATCGTTTTTTTCCAACCATTGTATTAGCACCGTCAGTGCATACAGAGCATAGTTTGTTCCTATCGGCAAAAGATGAATTTCATTTTAAAATCGAGATAAAACTGAAATTTTGAACCCGACCACCGCAGATATCGATGAAATTTTGTTCATAGCTAAGTTTGATCAATACAAACAAACTCTCATTTTTAGAAATGACTGTTTTGGGATTTTTTGGGCGTGGCACAGTGGGAAAGTTTTCGAAAAAACGCGAAAATGGTCGAAAAGAGCTCCATTTAAACTACAATAACTCAGAATCGGCTGAACCGATTTCCATGATCTTGGTATCATTAAGAAGATATTTACAGGCTTTATGACACGTTAAAAAAAATAAATAAATACACTGTAAAAAATTTTATAACAAAAAAAAAATTTTAACTAACGAAAAAACCAAAAAGATCAAGGGTTTTTTTACAGTGTATTATTTTTTAGAAAGGTTTATCCTTCACCTATACCATATCCAAATATAAAAATGTTTTTTTTTTTTGTTTTTTTTATATAATTTTTTAAGTAGTGTCACTTCTAGTAATTGCCCTTATATTTCATATTTACAGGTAAAATAAATAAACATTGTCCCAGGAAAATTCTGAATATGTTTTAATAATTTGCTTGCCTTAAAAATTGCTATATAAATGCATCTGATGAAGGTACCGAAATTCATAATTATAAACAGTTTCGAGAAGGCAATATATCCCATTACAATTTTTACGCGTATATTTTAAAAATTTGAGTGAATATGAATTCAAACAATAAGTACAGATGCATAAAAATATCTAATAAGTGTTGCGCTTCGCTTCGTAAAATAAGTGAAAACGAGGCTGCAAATATAATTGAATATTTTCCAGCTGTCGCCAACATCCATTTGAGCAGCGCAAAATTTCTTACAAATAATTAACTTAAAAAAAATTTAAATAAAATAAAACACAAATTAATAAAAACATGGCAAATAATATAAACAATTGTTGATGGTTTTTTATTTGTAAACATTTAAAAAATGTTAGAATTGTTGAACTATTTTGTAAATGTGTAAGAATGTGACCTGATATTTTCGCTGTTATTCGAATTATTTCGAAAACTTTCGGTACGTATTACTAGAAGTGACACTACTTAAAAAATTATATAAAAAAACTAAAAAAGAACCCATTTTTATTTTTGGATATGGTATAGGTGAAGGATAAACCTTTCTAAAAAAAATACTACACTGTAAAAAAAACCCTTGATCTTTTTGGTTTTTTCGTTAGTTAAAATTTTTTTTTGTTATAAAATTTTTTACAGTGTATTTTTTTATTTTTTTTTAGACGTGTCATAAAGCCTGTTAAAATATCTTTTTAATGATAGCAAGATCATGGAAATCGGTTCAGCCGATTCTGAGTTATTGTAGTTCAAATGGAGCTCTTTTCGACCATTTTTTCGAAAACTTTCCCACTGTGCCATTTTTTCGAAAACTGTCCCACTGTGCCACGCCCAAAAAATCGCAAAACAGTCATTTCTAAAAATGAGGGTTTGTTTGTATTTAGCTATAAACAAAATTTCATCGATATCTGAGGGGGTCGGGTTCAATGCATCTCGATTTTTACATGAAATTCATCAAAAGAAAATACCCCCTCCATCACCGCATCAACAATATTTTTTCCCTTTACATTTCCATGCAGAGCAACCAGTGATAACATTTCTTCGAGGATTTCGAAGTTTTTGTCGACAGCTTTTACACAAATGATCAACTGGGCTATATCATTGATGTCAGTGGATTCATCCAAACAAATAGAAAAATATTTGCAATCAAGAATTTTCGTTTTAATATTTGAATATATGAATTCACTGACATTTTGCGTTCGCCGGGAAATCGTGCGAGGTTACAGGGGAATATCATTAATTATTTGAAGCATTTCTTCACCCTTTTTACCAAAGCATTTTAAAACATCATTGCTTAATTCTTTGTAAAACTCGCCTTCTGGAAATGGACGGCAACGTTTTGCAAGCGCAGCAGCAACAACAAAGGACACTTTTCTTTTTAAAGAGGATTTAGTTGATTGCTCCATTTCAGATTCTTGAGAATCAGTAATCATTTTTTCATTAAAAGGTTTTTTTAGTTTCACCATTAATGACGTTCTTTCGTAATTAGTTATATTAACATATTCGATATGACATGACAAGTAATGTCTCGCGTGGCATCGTACATTTACAAATTAGACATTCAGCTTTACCGAGAAAATTTTCGGCAAACAAGAGTTCGCATTCCCATTTTTGATTAAACATTTTCTTTCAGTGTCGTGCTCATCGAACGAATGCTCAAGCGAGACTGAATGAATTTGTTTGTTTTCGTTCAATGCGTGTGCAAATGCATGTGTGGGAGAGCCGCCCGTGGGCTACGTTTTGCCGACCACTGCCATAGAACATATGCATTTGGCTTACTTCAGTTTTTACATTTCTAAAGTCCCTAAAATCCAATATTGGACATTTTGATGCAATCACAAAATTTAAAACGGATTGGGAATCAAATTAACAAATTAACTCTTTAACTAAGTGCATCACTCACTTATCATTCATTGCACAAGTTTATGAAGTTTTACTATGTAGATAATTCTTTTCTTATTCATATTTTAATATTTTTTTTTTTGAAAATTAAATCTGTTTTGTTATTTATAATACATAGACAACAAACTGTATATCCTTATGGCATACCGTAGGAACATTTGAAAAATTTTTTCCGAATTATTCAATAGGAAAAATCGACGTGAATTTTCATTCACCTATTATATTTTAAAGTAGCCATGAGACTAATACAAATTTCAACTTTCTCGACACGAAAATTTCATGCTTTTACAAAATTCAACACATATGTAGTTGAAATTACATAAATGCAAACAGTCATTGCAAATATACAATGCACAACTTTGTACTGCTTAAGAGATTTGAAAATGCCAAAAGGACACCATTTTCTACATGAAAGATTGCATTTAAAGTGGGTCAGAACTAAGGAAATATCACGTACGTGAAATACGCTTGTCTCTCACAAAAATGAATTTTTTTTTAACTTACTGGTACATGTTTACAATATTACAAAAAAAAAAACTACTCGTATAGTTTACCAATCTCTGGAATACTTCCCATCATATATCTTAGTTGGAATGTCAACAATGGAACACAATGTCTAAACAGACAATGGCGCACAGTGTCGTGATTTCTTAATAAGGTTGGGCAAAAATGGAAGGTGTTGTAGCAGGCCAACGAAATTTTGCGCATGTAATTTGAAGAAGCAAACAAGAGGAAAATCTTAGTTTGATCCAAATACCTCAAAGTACATGCCCACTTCCCATATATCCTGAAATATAATTCCAACAGCTGCAAACCGAGTTCTACCAAAATTTGTAGAATACATTTCTAAGCTATTTCAAATCATGGCATAGAACTTCTGAAATTGGACCAAGGACACACATATCCTTAAAATATCCTTTTCAACGAAGTGCTCATAAAATATGCATATGTTGAACGAATACTTTAAAATTCTCTATGTAACTTATTTTAGGAGCAGGAATATATCTGCATTCAAATTTGACTCAACCTAAAATAATTGACATCTCTAAACTGTGGTTTCAAAAATAAAAAGGGTGTTTATTTTTGCTTAGACTGAACTAACGAAAGCGTTAGCCGTCAAACGAATTGACCTACAGCGCTCACTTTTTGACATTAATGATCAGAATACTCTGGCAAATCATCGTGAAAAGATTCATGCTTGAACAACGCTACCAAATTAACCAAGTTAACGTTGAAAATCAGTCCTCGATTCGTGAAACTTATAGACGACTGCGTGATTTAATGGCGCACATAATCGTCCATTTGAGCAAGCAATCCGTCGAACTAGATTTCAACTAGTGATGCAATAACACCACACGTCGAAGGAATGTGCGTACTGAAGAGAATATCGCCGCTGTAAACGAAAGTGTGGAAAAAGATGATTCAAATTTATCTATTCTTCATCGGTCGCACAATTTGGGGCTCTGTCCGTTCACTACGCGGAAAATTTTGTGCAAAGATCTTGGCCTATAGCCGTATAAGATCCAGCTGGTTCAGGAATTAATGCCACGAGACCATCATATGCGTCACCCATTTGCTGATGGGGCTCTAGAGCAGTTGGAAAATGAACCGATTTTATCGCAAAATTTCTAGTTTTACGGGTTTCTTAATAAACAAAATTGCCGCTTATGGAGTGAGACCAATCCACAACAGGCCCTCTAGACTCCATTATATCCAGAAAAATGCACCATTTGTTGTGGTTTACACGTTGGTGGCATCATCGGACACTATTTCTTCAAAACTGTAGCTTGAGGTCGCATTACGGTCAATGGAGGAAGTTACCGCACCATGATCAATGATTTTTTGTTTGAAACTATGGATGACATTGATCCGGGCGAGATGTGGTTTTAACAGGATGACGCTACATGCCATATGGCGACCAATCGATTTATTGAAATCAAAATTTGGCGATAAGATGATTTCGGGAAATATACCTGTTAATTGGCCTCCAAGGTCGTGCTGTTTGACACCTCCTGATTATTTCCTGGAATTGTTATTTATTTTAATACATAGTAAAACGGTTATACTTTCAGTTTTAATCATTTAATATACTAACGTGGTCCATATTTTAAGCCAGGAACAAAATTTGCGAATTATCAGATGTCATCGGAATCACTACCATCACTATCACTTGCGTCTTTCAGTTCCTGGAGAAGTGCTGGCTCGTGATCTTACGAATTTATTGACTACCAGCGGTTTTAAAATTTTGTGTTCAGAAGCATTGATGCAGAGCAGAAAGGTGATTATATCTTTGTTTGGCTTGGACCATTTTTTGCAGAAGAGGTCAGTCTCATCTGCATTAAATTCCTGGTCTGCCGAATAATCTCCATCCACAAAAATCTTCCTCAATTTCTATGGATACTCTTCTGCTGCATTCTTGCCGCCTGAGGATGTTTCGCGTCCGATTTGTATGTTATGAAGTCCAATTTTTTTTAAATCCACTTAACCACCCCTGGTTTGCATTATATAAATTGTGTAACAAGTATGAAATAATCAAGTTATGACGCGAGAGAGAAATGCGCTTGAGTGAATCGCGTCGACCTTTTGGTTCTCATCTATGAGGGTTGCCAAATTGCGCGAGGTTGTTTCTTCTCTACTTACACATCCTCCTTGAATATCCCAAACACGATGTACAAGTAGTCAGTCAAAATTTCTCTTCATTCAAATGCCAACAAACACAACGAGTGAATGACATAGCTGATCTACTAAGTAGTAGGAAAATGATAGAGAACAGAGTGGATTGGCGACAGAACGATAACGTCATCAACAGAACATGAAGGGAGGGATAGCGGCTCTTGTCTATTGCTCAATGCTTCAATGTAATTACAATACAATTCAGAACAAAAACACCGTACATAATAATAACAATTACCTTTCCAAAAGCCCAGAAAAAATTCAAAAATCAAATTTTATTTAAAATATTGCAATGTTTATGTAAAATGTTGATCCGCTTTTCATGTTCAAATGTTGCAACATATGTAAATGATTCAATCTTCTTTACATCTCCGGACTACCATCGGTCCCCATTAGAAGTGATTTTAGTTGTTGCCTAAAAGGCAACACAATTTGTACAGGCAATTACAATTTCGTTACAGTTTCGTCGTGCTCTACGCTCTCCATGGCACAGCTGATCGACTATGTAGTAGGAAAATAATAGAAAACAGGGTGGATAGGCGATAAGAAACCAGAAGCAAACCAAGCAGCAAACTAAGTTTAAATAGTGTCTGATTGATACTAATCACATCAAAATCACATTATATCGAACGAACATACGCATTCCCTTTTATTTCTGTCCGTTTTATGTCCAACTAAAGAGTAAAATTTAACAGCAACTTGAACTCGATGAATTTGCCTACTACCTCGTCGTCATCCAGAGAATGTAGAGAGAGGGATAGAAACTAGTGTCTATTTCTTTATGAATCATCACGAATGACTTTTATTTATTGCTATTGCCTGTAAAAATTATGTTGTCTTGTAGCCAACAACAAAAATAATTTCTAATTTTTTCTTGTGTATTTTGCTTGCGATATTTTCCGAATTGAGATGAGTTTTCGTTTGCATTTAGTTTGATGAATTTTTCAAAAGCTGCATTCCAAACAACTGCTGGTGAAGATCTGTGGCTAGTTTTGAAATTGGATTTGCAAAACTTTTGTAGACAACTACTTTATATCTCTATATGTTAACATATTGAATGGACTTGAGCTTGATTAATAAAATACACAGTGCCAATAAAACGACTGCAAAAAAATGTAATTTTACTCAAATACACTAGGAATCAAAACTTCAACGTCCGGTAGGGTACTGTAAGTCATTAGACTGATTCAAAATGCAAAAACATTAAAATCTTGTGCACCACAAGGCTGCCCCTATTCCAATCGACAAAGTAAGTATATATTTCAAATATCACACTAATCGGACAATATGTAGAGGTCGCTAGAAATTTACGATTTTTCTGGGTTCATGTGAAATTTAAACAAAAAAACCAAAAAGTTGAAATTTCTAGCGACCTCTAAATATTGTCCGATTGTTCCAATTTTTGGTATGTACACTTCTTTTGATGAATGAAACTGGGGCGGCCTTGTGGAGACAAAAAAAAATTACATCTGCAAATCCCATACATTCTTGAATCAGTCTAATAAGTCATACATAAAGTAAACTAATAAATAGATGAAGCACAAGTGTTGGGAAAAATTTTAGTATAATGGGTAATTTTCCAGATCTCGTTGAAAGCAATAAAAGGGGTTTTACCCCAAATAAAAAGTCACAAAATATGACATGAAAATTCTTACATTTCATATGAAAAGGAAAAATAATTTTCACAAAAATATTACTTCGAAACAGGAATACAACACGTTACTTAAAGTAGAATATTTGATGGCCATCGAATTGCAAAGCAATGTCACCACCGTCTATTTCCTAATATATTGGATCTTCCTCCGGTTCAGCTACCATTCCTTGTTGAGAGTCCTCAGACACTCTAACGGTTTTGGCGTCCACGACCACAGATGGGGATGTTCATGTTTGGGCGGTCTTACGGGTTTTCTCCTATTGATATCCCAACACCGGCCTCATGGCTTTGAAATAGTTTTTTAAATAAGAAACAAATGCTATTATATAAAATCATTTACATTTTGTTACATTTTCGCTTGTTTAAATTACTTTCACAGAAATTTCCCACAATTTTGAATAAACGTCAATGAGAATTTTGGGAAACTTCAATGAAAGTGACAGTAGTACAGGACAGCACCTAGTGAACAAAGTTCACAATGGGCGCGCTATATCTATTGTTTCCTTTATCTATGCTATAAGTAGCCTCTAATAAAAACGTTTCATGTTCCCGTAATCACCTCTTCAAATCGCATATTTCCAGACCCGTTCAAAAAAAGTTTGTTGTGTACACCCTAATGTTCATTTTACATGATTATAAGCGATTGACCACTAACTTCAACTTCGGAAACACATATCTCTGCTACGACATACGAATAGTATTTACAACTAAAAAACATTTTAAATGCTTTCTAATCAAACCGTTTTCCATCAAAATATTTGCGTTATTGTGTAAACAATTCCAACATCGAGTTGCAGCAATTTTGGCCACACTCACGACACTGTGCGGCGTACTTAAAATAAATGAAACAACTTTAAGCTTCCGACTCACTGAGTTACGGGCACGGTACTAGTACATGCCAAACACTGAATACACACTATACACAAATATATGTATTTGCCTATGTTGTCAGGAGTTTGGTGGAGCTTGGAATGAGAACAGGAGCATGTATGACTTGTAATATTTAATTCCCCCACTTAGTTGCATTTGAAATTATGTGCTTTCAGGTATTCTTATTCACATTTTACGTGCTGTATTACTAACTTTCGCTTTTGTGTGTAATACCTAGTCAGAGCTGAAAGTGACAGGCAGGTACTTCAGGGTTTGCATTCACGTAAGGAGTCGGGAATTGTTAACAATATTTTCAGAAGTTTAGCACAAAATGAATTCTTTACTTGAATGTCGGTCGGTGTCGATAACATAAGTTCCACTAATAGTTTTAATGTCGCATTTCGAACAATTATTCTACACGCTAAAAATATCTCGTTACGTCCATACGAAATCTCAGATAAATGTATTTAATTGCAGCAAAGGAACATTTCTTGAATAAGATATATCGTTTCACATGTGATAAATAATTAAAATAGTTTATAAGAAACGGAACACGTTTACAACAAACGACATATTGTAGGCTTAAACTTAGAACAAAAATATTAAAATTCTGTCGTAACAATCAAAAGAACTGTTACGAAATACGAGAAACATTTTCGAAAAACTGCTGTGTTTGACGCAAATCGAGTTACGTTTCACTAAATTTTAAATGGAAATTTGGTGTTGTAATACCGTTTCAATGAAATGTATTTGAACCCAGATACCATTGCCGCACTACCTCGCGTCTAGCCTCTCAACCATTGCCTACGTTCTGGTTGATGTTTTCATTTAAAGCTACGATGTCTTGAGCGTGATATTTCAAATCCGCATTCAAGAGATAATTGAGAAAAGTCTGACATGTTAGCTAATCGGAAATGTAATCTTCTTATAAAAATAATTCAGCTCGTATTGTACCGCAGGCTGTGTCAGAGACACGGCCATTAGGTTTAACGTAGAATACGCCATCCGATAAGACAGAAAACATATACAACAATAAATGATAAATAATATAAGCAAATTAATTTATTGTTATATATGTTTTCTGTCTTATCGGATGGCGTATTCTACGTTAAATTTAATGGCCGTGTCTCTGACACAGCCTGCAGGGACAGTCCGTGGCCGAAGGCCTCGGACAACTGTCTGCTGTAATTTTTTTTTAAATCAAACTAAACCGGTTTTAGATAGCAATGAAATTCGTTATTCCTGTGAAAGTACGTTCGATGCCATTATGTATGGAACTCGATTTCGTTTGCATGGCCACTACGGGCACGCTTGCAGAAGTCCAGACGCTGAACCCAATTTTTCATCAATCGTCGCTGGCTTGTTGGCATATACCATAGACTTGACGTAGCCCCACAGGCAATAATCTAATGACGTCAAATCGCACGACCGAGGCGGCCAATCGACTGGGCCATTTCCTGAGATAACACGTTCACCAAACTTGGTTTCCAATAAATTGATTGTGGCATTCGCTGTGTGGCTTGTGGCGCCGCCCTGTGGGAACCACATGTCCTACAAGTCCATATTATCCAATTGGGGTTAAAAATATTCGATTATCATTGAACGGTAGCGATTCGCATTCACAGTAATGTACCGGTCTTGATCATCACGGAAGGAGTACAGTCCAATGACGCCGCCGGCCCATAAACCGCACCAAACCGAATTTTTTTCGGGATGCAATGATGACTCATGGATTACGTGTGGATTTCTGTCTGACCAGTAACGCATATTTTGCTTATTGACGAAGACATTCAGCCAGACATGAAATTCTGAAATTGGACGTACCGCTCTTAAAGTTGCGGCCACTGACTCCAAATTTCGGTAGTAAATTTTAATAATTTCGACTCGTTGTTGGCTCGTATATCTTTCCATGATGAAATGGCAAACCTTATTGAAGAGGAGTGTCAAAAGAGCGGGAAAAAATATGGCGTCGTTTGCTGTCCCTATCGATTTACTTTTGTAGCGTCTCTTTTGAAAATCCCTTTATATACTTATTCGTGCTTAAAACTAAAAATTTCACAACTCTATTTAAATATGACAATTGCGTTATAATTTTGAACAAGACAATTATGTCATATTCCAATTTTGAATGCGTGTTTAATATAAATCTTAAAAGTTTTATTCAAATTCACATTAAACCAATTTAAATTCGAAAATCATATTCAAATTTTAAAGATATTTTCATGTAAGAAAATCTTATCAAGTTTAAAACAAAGTTTTTGTAATGCCAAAGGGTGAACAAAAATACAATGGGCAAGTAAACATGTAGTTGACTGGAATATTATGAAGAAGAATGTAAAAAACTATTTGTTAGAAGCATTTATTTAGGTTTCGATCGTGTGCTGATTTGTCTAAAAAGCTTCTCATCTCTATCTCTATATATATATATAAAAGAGACGTGTTTGTACGTAACCGCTAACCCTGAATTGTAATTTTAATGAAACGCAATTTTGTTAGTTTTTTCTATTCATTCAAGTGCTCTAAGATATACAATATTTCTAGTTTTGCCATTAGTTGCAAATATATATGTATAAGTCTAAAGGTTTACCCACACGTGAACATGCAATATATATTGTCCGTGGGAAAAACACGGATTTGTCAAATTTAACCCACAGGCTTGAAGCGACTGACCTTGCTCTTTATTAATGGTAATCGCAAATGGCAACCGAATCGGAAACTGCAATCTTTTGAAATCGATGGGCATGTCTGTAGTTATCATGGGAATGCGTGGTATCAGGCCATCGGTCCCTTTATAATTTGTAGTGATTATAGAAGTCTCTATAAGATTATTCTGAATTTTTTTAAAAAATGCATTAATGGGATGACGATATTTATGATGCTCTCGAAACTGACCCCAATGATATCAATATTTATTCGTACCTATGGCCACTGTCTTTACCTATGGCTTTATAGTCCAACATTTTAATGGCCGTATTTTCATTGGGTTTCCCCAAAAAGTAATTTGCATCATGTCAGTAGTATATGTACCGAACCTCACATTCCTACACTGTATCAAACAATTGTCCGTACGCCAGTCAGTATGGAACATATTTCAATGTATCTCAAAAGATATATGCACGATTTTATTGAAATATCTAAAGCGAATCAGCCATATATTCTTTGAGATACATTGAAATATATTATCCAGTGCCTGGTGTACGGATAATTGTTTGATATAGTGGTAGTCAAATATTGACGTGTGCGAGCGCCGCCTCGGCCCTTTTTGGCAACTTGCTTCAAAATAGCCTGTTCGTATCTGTAGACCAACTGTAACATACTATGAAATTTTCAGGACGATTAAACTATTATTATGACTGCTATAGCGGCTTCATTTAAAATAAGCTTGTCACATCCCACTTCCACCCTGGCTGTAATTCATACTGTACCAGCAATATATATACCAAATCATATCTTTATGCCTCTGATAGTTCATGAGATATAAGAATTTTAAATTTCAAATTGTATGGGCGGAGCTACCCCCTTTATCCAGTCACTACCAAGTATAGGTAAGGATTATCAGTACCACATTGTGGTCATCAGTACCACATTGTGAAATTTTCATAACAATCGATATATTTATTAGAAAAGCCGTCAGAGGAATTTTTGAAAAGAGGGCGTGCCACCGCCCACTTCTACCCTGGCTGTAATTCATACTGTACCAACAATATATATACCAAATCTCATATACTTACCTCTGATAGTTCATGAGATACAGCCATTTCAAGTAGTATAGACGGTGCCACACCCCTTTATCCAATCACTTCCAAGTATAGCCATGGACTATCGGCAGGTTATGAGTACCTCATTTTAAAATTTTCATAATAATCGGTCTATTAGAAATTCGTTAGAGCGAATTTTGAAAAGGGGGCGTGGCACCGCTCACTTAGACCCTGGCTGTAATTCGAACTGTACGAACAAATTATACATATACCAAATCTCATCTTCATACGTCTGAGGGATGTGTACGTGTCATGTTTCTTTCTAGAGACGACTGTCAATATGCTTTTTGTCGATAGCTGTCGGAAGCTTAACATTTCAACGAACACGATTTTGTTTTTTGGGCCTACAAATTTAATTCTTTTCTGAAAAAAATTCGGAAACCAATTTTCTTTAACTCTTTAATTTGCCAAGTGCAGTTAAAATGCGCACAATATGTTCCGACCAGCGTTACCGTTGAAAATTTTTAAAAAGTCGGAAAAAAATGGGATTTGAGAAAAAAAAGTCGCATCTTGTAAAAATGTTGTTTTTTTAACTTTTGTTTGTAACAAAAGCTGTACAATTCTATAAAATACATATAAAACACATAAATAAAACAAAACAGTCCATGTAAAAGGTACATATACATATATGTAAATAAATAAATTAAAAAAAAGCAATAAGGTTTTTCTTACTTTTCAAGCAATGTTATTTTTTCGAAACTTCATTTCGATATTTCAATATTTCTGAATTCGTTCTGCACTCGGTGTGCAATTTTCAAGCTCATTGTCCAGCAAATTTAGAGCTGAACGCATAGATTCGCATGCGATAACTTAGAAAGCGATAATTTATAGGACACTCTCTCAGCGCTAGCACTACTATGTGGTAAAGTCATCACGTTTGCCACAAACTCATACAAATTTTTTATATAAATATATGTACATTAAAAGAATTTTTTAATTGTCCTACTTTGTACCAAAAGTTTTCTAATTTAGTTGAACAGGTGCTCGTAACTCTTATAGACAGCCTTAGATTGAAGTAATTTGAGTTCATTTACGACCGCCTCAGGATCTAGTAATATGTTGGAAAATTCTGTTGCTAAATTAACGTAATTGATCTCAATATTTGATTTAATTAACATAGGATCCAAATATCTATTTAAGCGTATTCAGTCCTTTATCATTTATATTAATGCTTAGCAATATTTGATCACATAAGTTTTGATAATACTTTAATATATTTGATTTTATGTCTGTAACAAGAGTTTTTGAAACTGTTTCTTTAATAATCACAATTTCAGCATCGTGACATATATATATATTAGAAACTTCTTTGAAGTTATTCACATTTTTGTAATCAACAGATTCCCGATCTTTTATTTTTAAATATTCTTTTGTTAAAAAATTTGAAAAAATTTGAAGCAAAACTTCCTTTGTACAACTGATAAGGTATATGATTTGCAATGACTTGCAATGAAATTTTAAATTTAATTTATCCATAGTATTTAAAATGTACGAGTATGTTAAAAATTTTAAATACATTTGGTTTTGAACGGACAAACCATTCTGAATCTCTCGAATTTTTTGAAGAGTTTTTTTTACAGTTTTGCTCCAGCTGTGCTTGAACAAAATACTCTTGCAATGCAGGCCATTGTTCTATTGTTCTTCCTGAAACCGACTCAAAAGATAGCCATCTGGTGTCGCTTAGCCTTAAAAGTGTATGTTTCGGCACGTTAAATATATTTTGCATTTCATTCAATTCTGTCTGCCGTTTCGAACTTTTATTAAAAAAAATTGTAAATGTTCTTTGGCAGCTGGTCCACTTAATCTGGAATGCAAGCTAATGCTGAATTGTTCATTAGGTTAATGGAGTGACAAACACATCCGATATGGAATAAATCGGGGATCCTTTTCTTTAATAAAGTAGTCATACCTGTCCGTTTTCCGATCATTTCGCTTGCATTGTCAGTAGCAAAACCAATACAATTTGTTAGAGGGATATTTTCCTTCTATAAAGATTCCAAAACTGCACTTGCAATAGTTCTCCGGAGCCATCATCTGGTTATATTTACTAACCTAAAGAAATTTTCCGCAGTTTTTCCTTTGGTCGTTACAAATTGTCTCACCACAATCACCAAACACTTTTGGGTAGATGATATATCTGTTGTTTCGTCGATGACGAGGCTAAAATTTTATTGGTGCATTGTCGAAAGCATCATGCGATAACCTTCTTTCCCCAAGAACTGAGTGATTTCTTTAGCTTTTGTGCGGCCGCAAGATACCTGACAAACTAAAAATATCTTGTTACTACATTTTGTACATCAGTATATACGACTGCGATCATAAAATATTAACTTTAGAATATTGTTGGAGAACAATTAAAGCCAAACTGTATTTATACTAACCGACTTAGCTATTTTTGCGGCTGGAAATATTGATGAATTGAACTTTGCAGTTTTGTCCATAGATTTAAACGAATGATTTGTGTCGATCATGTGCAAAACCAATTTAATTTCTGCCGTAGCTACATTTTCACGAAACTGTGTTTTTTGCTTAGGTAGAAACTCAGTCAGTTGGAGTTTTGCAGCTTCTGCAGTTCGTTTCATGTTCTTTAAATATTTTTTTGCTGTCGCATGCCTTTTCAGATGGTTTTTTTGGTTTATAAGAAGTTGTCTACAAACCGTGCATATTTGGCCTGTTTTGAAGCATCGTCCTGCTTAAGTCATTTATATTGCAACTCCCATTCGCCGCAGAAGCTCCTTACAAGTTTTTGCTTTTTTGAGGCGGCTGGTTCATCCGAAATAACTATGCCGTCTGATTCAGAACTCGAATTGCATTCATCAGCATTCATTAACGTCTATTGCCGTATTGCATCATTTTTTCTGTCTTACAACGAACCTAGAATTGATCAAGTAGTCATTGAATATTTGCAAAAATATAAAATTACTTATCCATTTTCCTCGTGAGGTTTGTTCATTAAACAAGTGTGACGACAATTGTGACATTTGCAATAGACATGTATGTACATATATCAAAGCTCGCTGCTCTGAAAACACACTAAATTATAATGACTTAACTAACAAATAACGTATCACGTTACGTGACACGTAAAGTATTATAAAAGCATAAAAAATAAGCAAATTCGCACAAAAAAGTCGCAAAAAAGTAAAATAGTCGCAAAAAGGGGATTTTTGAAAAAGGGGCAGATAAAGTCGCATGGGTAAAAAAAGGGTCAAATTGCGACTTTAATCGCATAACGGTAACGCTGGTTCCGACAATATAAGCTTAATAATATTGGTTTGAACGTACGAGCATTAATCGGATTTTCAAAACAAGTATATGCCAGAACAAGTATAAGCAATAAATTTTTTTTTAAAAAAATCGCGAAATTTATCGGACAAACGCGAAGCTGCACAGATATACGACTCACGGTCCATATAATATGTGCATAATTTTTTTTTCAAAATCTGTGCAGTAGTGTTTGAGTTTAGCGGTTACGTACAAACACATCTCTTTTATATAGTAATATACAGGGTGTAGCACGGTAAGTTGCTTTTTTGCACTGCAGGCTGTGGAGGCACTGTTGGTCGAAGAGAGTGGAGAGTGTTCGTGGGAGATTTGTATTCGTCTGCCTTTCAGTTGCCATCTTGCATTTGACACGTGAATAAATAACCGTAAATTCCCCATGACACAATTGTGTCATTTTCTGATGAGGCACATTTTCACCTCAGTGGGTGTTTAAATAAACAAAATATGCGGTACTGGAGTGAAACAAACCTCAGAGAACTTCACCAGAGACCTCTGCATTCGGACCGCGTCACTGTGTGTTGCGCCATATCACGAGTAGGCATCATTGGCATTTACTTTTTCCAGGATAACCGTCTTGCCGTAACTGTGAACTCCGAACGGAACTTGACTATGAGACAGGATTTTTTTCATCCGCCTCTTGAGGCAATGCAATTAGAGGATACATGGTTCCAACAGGATGGTGCCACTGCACACACAGCACTGCACAACACCTGGGAAGACCTAATTAACAATATTGAGGCTGAAATTGGCAGTATACCAGTCGATATGCTTGTTAAGGTTCATAAAAACTTTAGAAAACGTATGCAGCAGTGTGTGCATTTGCCATAGAGTAAATATGGGTAGAGAAAATCTTTCACTCACCAAATTTCTGAGATTTGTCCTCGTGTGGTGTATACGTTTGATGTTGAAAAGAATTGCTTTACTAATACCAGATAGAGGCAATGGTTCAAAACAACGAACAAAATAACAACAACGGCATTTCGTTTTGTGTGTTAAAATTAATGTGTTAAATACAACACAAATGTATGCTAACAATAACAGTCAATAAAAAAGTTTAAAACCCATTTAAATTTCACAGTTTTTCACCAAAATGGCATGAAAAATTAAAGCAAGAAGTTATTGTAATTCCACCCTGGTGTATATCACTTTTCGTCAAACATCTCTTTATCACACCGACTGCATCACGAAGAGTGTGAAAGGAAACGTCAGATGAGACAAATGGCGGCTCTACTATAAATTTACTCTATGGGATTTGCCGTATGCAGCAGTGTGTGGAATTTAAAAAGTCCCTTACTGTTCAATACAATTAAAATATAAAATAAATTTTTCTAAGGTTCATAATTTTTTTATTTCATTCCCAAATAAGCAAATTAACGCGCTCCATCCTGTATATATATAGAGAAGATATAGAGATTTAGGTTTGAACTTTGAAAAAAGTTTGGAAGGCTTAATTAATTTGGCTTGCTTAATTCCCGGGCGGGAATTCCCGGGATGCATTCTCTATTTGCAATCAGCTTTAGTATATACAAAATATGATCTTCCTTGTCAACAGTATCGTATACATACACTTCCGATCAGATGATTAGAACCACTTAAATTTCTAGTTTTAGTAGGCCATGTCCTACTAAAGCTTTTGTCAACAGTTGAAATGTTACCACCATTGGAATGGGCATTTTCTTAAGTTTACGAAAATAACAACAACAACATTAGAGTTTAATGCAAGAGTATTATAAAGGTCCTTTTCCAAAAAATTACAAAAATAATAAAACATTTTCCGTTTAGAAACATTTAAACGGAACAGAAACGTTTCATTAGAAACATTTAACTAATTTTAACTAAAAATTCAACGTTGGGCACCATATTCTCCCCTCCTAAACATAATAGAAAATGTTTGTGGTTGGCCTTCCCGCAAGGTTTATGAAGGAGAAAAACAAATCGACGATAAGGCATCACTAATTCAAGCCATTAAGGACTCCTGGAATGAGATTTCTTTGGATTATTTAACAGCTCTTTATGAATCAAATAAATTTCTGAAGTTATTTTAGTCAAGGGACGTAGCACCCACTACTAAAAAGTCTGCAATATTATGAAGAAACTAAATATTAACGGTCCTTATTATTAAACTATAAAATATTGAATTTTTAGTTAAAATTAGTTAAATGTTTCTAATGAAACGTTTCTGTTCCGTTTAAATGTTTCTAAACGGAAAATGTTTTATTATTTTTGTAATTTTTTGGAAAAGGACCTTTATAATACTCTTGCATTAAACTCTCATGTTGTTGTTGTTATTTTCGTAAACTTAAGAAAATGCCCATTCCAATGGTGGTAACATTTCAACTGTTGACAAAAGCTTTAGAAGGACATGGCCTACTAAAACTAGAAATTTAAGTGGTTCTAATCATCTGATCGGAAGTGTATGTATACGATACTGTTGACAAGGAAGATCATATTTTGTATATACTTTACGTGGAGAGCAACAGGGGAAGCCTGGTGCCTAATCACGGCAATCGTGATATGGAACACTATCCTACCAACTCAAATTTCGTAGAATCTACTTGGTTGCATCACGCCTTTTATATTTAGTTTTACACTAAACATACTTTTTATGTGGGGTTTCTTGCAGTGAATATACCTACTTGATAACTTATGAAAGGAGTAAACAGTGAGAAGGAAGTATTTAAAGAAACAATTTAACCCCCCGTCAAACACATATTCTGAAACCTTCGAACAAACACATATACCTGGCCAGACCCCTACACGTTTTTACGCATTTGTATGGCAAAAAGGGTACCGTAACTTTGAATTTCTAAGTATGCTCGTTTTTTTTTTCTTTAGACATTTTTTTTAGTTTGCTGATATATGTAGCTACCTAAATGTAAAAAAAATTTTATTTATTTTGTGGAATGCATGAAAAACAAGTATAATCAACTTTAGAATGTTTTTGGCACACAGGTTTTTGGCGCGTTTCGTCTTGCGTGGCACAAATTCTGCAATCTTTTCTGGAATTCAGTGTACTAGGGCCGCTTTGTTGGTTAGGCAGCATGTTGCTGGGAATATTCAACGGCATACCATAGAAAGATTCAATGGCCAAACGGGTTGAATGTTGTCCCAAAATTTGGTTGTTGTTCATGCGATTTTCAGTATTAGCAAGCACTAGGGATGTCAAACGGGAAATCCCGAATCCCGGGATTTTTCGGGATTGATGAATTCGGGATTATTATTAATTTTGATAAACATAAAACTAAGAACAATGACAAAAGTTCAGTGTGGTGATATTTTTTTGGAAGAGTCGAAAGGAGCACCTCATGCAAAATGCAATTGTGCAAAAAGGGTTAAAAAAACAATGGCGGCTCTACAAAAGGTATAATAACACATCTTAACATAAGTTAATTTTGGCACATGCATGTCTAGTATATGGCTTATTCTCCAAAAATTACAAAATTTATTGCGTCGGGTTAATTGTTAGTTTAAGCAAAGAAAGTAAAACAACAAAATCGGGCAAAATGCATTGTTTCGGATTTATGTTGTGATTAGGGGAAAGCTTCTCATAACCAGTGAGATGTGCGCTTTCTAATTTTTCACTCACTGATTGAGACCTACAGTTTTACACCGGTTCCGAACGGTAGTTTGAGAAGCTTTTTCGTGGCTAAGTACACGATAGTGTCGCCATTACTAAGCGAGGTGGCCGTCGTTGAAGGAAATATAAGGTGGTCAGAGCAAGTATCGAACCCACGTTCTCATGCACAAGAGCCGCGCACACTAGCCATTAGACCAACGACGGCCACGGCGAGGAAACACAACAAAGGACGTCAAAGCCTTGATGTATGCAGATGATCATGTTATATACTGTTCTGGCAAAAAAAAATTCGACAATCTTAAATAAATTGCAAAGAACTATAAACAAACTTGAGAAATGGAGCGATTCTAGCGGATTTCGATGTAATGAGCAGAAGACTGTAGCTATAAACGCAAACACACAGCCGTTAATTTGTCGCTAACATTATATGAGGAACAAGTATCATATGTTGAAAAACATTTAGGTGTAATTTTCAATCACAAATAGTCGTTTAACTACCATATACAACATATAAAAGGCAAAGCAAATTCAGCCATGAACATTTTAAAAATGCTTAGATGCTCCCAATATTGATCGGATCAAAAATCATTACTGAGAATATTAGGCTCAATCATATTACATATTATAGAATATGCAGGACCAATATACCCATACACAAGTGAATTGATACTCGCAACACTCGATCCAATACTTAACACGGGAGTTAGATTGTCTATTGGACCACACAAAACTAGCCCATCTAGAAGTTTACAAGCGATTTCAGCATATCCGTCTCTTCACTTAAGAAGCCTTATGCACCTATTACCGTTCACCACTCAACTTAGTTTGGTCGACTTAGGGACGACACAACTTCAACACGACCAAACTTATCTTTTGTATTGTGGTTCACGACTCTTTTTGGTTGCAATTGTTATGGTGTTACCAGCTCGAAATATCAATTTTGACAAGTAAAACAGCTGATTTATGTGAAAATTAAAGAAGTTAACAATTGTGTTGTGCTTGCAAAATCGAAATTGATATAAGTAGCACAAATTTCTTTTATGAAGATGGAGTCGAAAAAGCGAATATAGATGTATTGCATTTTAGAAGAAATATTCGTGATTCATTCAACCTTCTTGAGCTGCCCCGTGCAAGGTATGTATTTGCACATAAACTTTGCCATCATTAATGTTCTGGACGGTGGTGCTAAACTATTTAACTCCACAGCAAATCCTTCCCATGGTTCTCGCACTTGGTTCTGCGTGGTACTAAATTGTGATTTTCCAAGGGCAACGGCTGTATTACTTTCCATTAGCTGGACAAGTTTCTCAAACTGAGCATTCTTTGTGATTTTGATACTTCTCAATATATAAAAAAAATAATTTAAAAAAAAAATTAAGTTACAGTGTTTTATTTATAAATGCACTAAAAACTAGAAAATAATTTTTCTCTTAGCCTCAATAAGTATATTCTTCTTCATGATGGGGTTGTACATGGGCCCGCCTACTTAGCACTTCAACAACAATGGTCTAGATACTTTCAATAAAGAGCGTAATTAAAATGAATTAGTTAATTAATTTTCTAGGGATCTCTCAAATAAAACGGTTGCATTTAAATTAAAATTGGTGACATTTAATTTTGACACTTAATTTGACATTTAATTTTGTCACCATTTTTAATCTAAATGCAAGCGTTTTATTTGAGAGATCCCTAGAAAATTAATTCATTCACTACTAGAAAATTAATTCATTTTAATTACACTCTTTATCGAAAGTATCTAGACCATTGTTGTTGAAGTGCTAAGTAGGCGGACCATTGTACAACCCCAGGCTACGAGAAAAAATTTTTTCTAGTTTTTAGTGCATTTATAAATAAAACACTGTAACTTAATTTTTTTTTAATTATTTTTTTATTTTTTATTTTTTAGTAAATAAATTTTTAATGTTTTAATTTTTTTTTTCATATTCATGTATTGTCATCCAAATCTGACAAGTGTGCAAAATTTTAGTTGAATTGGTCAACTGCAACTGTGTTAAAAATGAGTTACTAAATTGGAACAATACAGACTGACAGACAACAAAGCAAGTTAAATAAAACACTGTAAAAATATTATTGTTAAATTAAAATGTTAAATGAAAATTATAATTTGAAGCCAAAATAATATCTTCTTACGATCTCTCCATTCTTATCAACTTAAAAACACGCACAACTGTAAACTCAACTGCTCTCAAGCAGTGGTGTAAATTTAACGCATTTGTCGACCAAACTGGCACAAAGTTGTCAAAGGCAATACGACAAAAGTAAGTGACCAAAAATCAGCTGTTGTTCAGTTGAGTTGAGACGGACGTTGAGTTGAGAACGGCAATGCCAATTCATCGATTACGACCAAAATCTCACAAGAGTTGAGAACCGTAATAGGGGCATTAAAATGTTACTTCATTATACATTAAAAATACTCTCTTTAAAAACCCACCCTTTCTACCAAAATATTACTGACTGAAATAAAATAAAACTACTTAAATAAAAATCAACGAAGTACCTCCACTTTATGCTAGAGCAGCATTGGAATTTGAAAACGTTGTTTCAAAATATAACGTAGATTATAAGAGCATAGACATTACTACACCACCTATCATACCTTCATGGACATATCCAAATTTAAGGGTTGACTTATCTCTAGGTTATTGCAGCAAAAAAATTACTACACCAATTGAGATACAGAATAAATTCTTAGAAAATATATATAAAGACTATGCATATTGGTATACTGATGGATCAGTTGAAGACGAAAACTGTGCCTTTGCCATACTTTCGGACGGTATTGTTATATTTAACCGTATCCAAAACTTTCCATCTATATATACGAGTGAAGTGTATGCAATTAAAACATGCGGGGAAAATATCAATACTGCCATTTTTTAATAATAAAATTCTTCTAATTACTGACAGCAAAAGAAGCTTAGATTGCCTTTGTGATATTTATTCGAAAAATACCGTAATACAGCAAATAAGATCTCTCCTACTTAATTTAGATAATCAGGATATAACATTTATATGGGTTCCAAGTCATTTCAATACATATAAAGGGAAATAAAAAAGCAGACAAATTTGCAAAAGAAGCGATCAACAAGATCATCTCCGAGGTACAATACTAATACACCGGCTACAAAGTGACACTGAAAAGACACATATCAGATCTTTGGAACGAACTATGGATGAATACTAATAATTCGAAATTATATCAAATCCAAAGCAACGTTTCTCTTAAAATCAAAACATTCATCATTTCCCTTACGGGAATTTTTTTTCGGTCTGTTCTCCAATACTTACAAATTTATTTAAGCTCAAGACCTTTTTAAATAATATAAACCTTATTATCTTTATATTTCTTTCAACTCGACTCGACTTTTTTGAAAGTAATATAAAGATAATAAGCTTTATATTATTTAAAAAGGTCTTGAGCTTGAATAAATTTGTAAAAATCAAAACATACAATCTGAATAAAACTGATACTATTAAATTAATTAGGTTACAAATTGGTCATTGTCTTTTCACCCATAAACATATTATTGAAAAAACATCACCCCCCGTTTACCAGTGCAAACAAACACTAACAATATATCATATTTTTAATGAGTGTAATCTTTTATAAGACAAAGAAACAAGTATAAAATCAATGGTATTCAAAACTTAGTAAATGAAAATAATTTTGAAAATGTGAAGAAATTTCTCACAGAAATAAAGTTATACAATTATATATAAATAATGTATGTTAAATAAAAATATCTCAAAATTGTCACGTACTTATACAATACTAAACTATAAATAATGAATAATATAATCTCTATATATATAATTCTACTGCACGTGTGTTTGTGACTGAACTCCTCCTAAACTTCTGCAGCGATTTGCATAAATATTTTTGCATGCGTTTGGGTGGCGCCCTGGGTGGTTTAGATTTACTATTCAGTCCAATTGGACAAAGGGGCGTGGTACCTCCCATACAAATCGCTTGAAATATTATGCAGAACAGCGTCTGCCGGATCAGCTAGTGTAATACATACATATATATCTCGGTCCTTATAACCTTTCTGTGTTGGCGCCGTTTAATAAAGCAAATATAAAAATAATAATTAAAATGATTCGAACACAAACATTTGTGTTTATGAATTTTTATTATGAATAAGAAATTTCTAAAAATTTATTTTGAACCACATTTTGATTTTGGAACTGAAATTTCTTCGTCAAATTTGGGAATTTCTAAATTTAACGGGTTTTTCAATAAGAGCGCTACAAAAGTTTTTTTTAAATAAAACAAAACCGGTTTCAGATACCAATGAAATCCTTTATTCCTGTGAAAGTACGTTCGATGCCATTATGTATGGAACTCGATTTCTTTTGCATGGACACCACGGGCACGCTTGCAGAAGTCCAGACGCTGAACCAAATTTTCGACGGTTTTCAAGCATAAATCGGCCGATACTGCTGCAATTTCACGTTCGATATTCGTACGAAGTTCATCAATCGTCGCTGGCTTGTTTGTGGTCGTAGACCATAGACTTGACGTAGGCCCACAGGAAATAATCTAACGGCGCCAAATCGCACGACCGAGGCGGCCAATCGACTGGGCCATTTCGTGAGATAACACGTTCATCAAACTTGGTTTCCAATAAATTGATTGTGGCATTCGCTGTGTGGCTTGTGGCGCCGTCCTGTTGGAACCATATGTCCCCCAAGTCCATATTATCCAATTGGGGCCAAAAATATTCGGATATCATTGAACGGTAGCGATTCGCATTCACAGTAATGTGCCGGTCCCAATGACACCGTCGGCCCATAAACCGCACCAAACCGTAATTTTTTCGGGATGCAATGATGACTCATGGATTACGTGTGGATTGCTGTCTGACCAGTAACGCATATTTTGCTTATTGACGAAGCCATTCAGCCAGAAATGAGCCTCATCGCTGAAGACCATAAATTGGACTTAGCGCTCTTAAAGTTGAGGCCACTGACTCCAAATTTCGGTAGTAAATTTTAATAATTTCGACTCGTTGTTGGCTCGTATATCTTTCCATGATGAAATGGCAAACCTTACTGAAGAGAAATGCCAAAGAGCGGGAGAAAATATGGCGTCGTTTGCTGTCCCTATCGATTTACTTTTGTAGCGTCTCTTTTGAAAAACCCGTTATAAAAAACGCGGGGCAGGCAAATAAAATCTCATTTGACCCAAATTTTTGTATAAATGAGGTCATGACTTATTTAATGCACAAAAAACAGAGATGAAGTTAATTTATCTTGAATGGCTTACATCGCCGCGTCCTAAAACTGTTGCGTCTTTAGCAGCATATGAGGCTATTTTAACGAGAAGAAAAATGCAAAGAAGTTAATGACTTCCTGCACCGCATTTTGAAACTTATGTGTCTTAGGAAATGATATCGCAAGCGGTAAAAAACCCCTTAGCCATTTCTGCATGCTGAAAAAACACGGCCTCTGTAACATATTCTCCCAAGCATATTTTGCAGGACCCATGTATATGTTTGGAATACACTTCAAACAATTATATGTTTACAAGTCCCAAACTCAGGTGTATTTAAATTCAAACATTAGTCTGTTTACTGACAAATATGTATGCCTACACGTGGAAACATATGCGTGCTTCATCCCAAACATCCATATACTTACGTGGAAGCATTCGCGTTTATCCCCCAAACCTCCTTATACTTACGTGGAAACATATACGTATTTTCCCTCAAACATAATAATATTTCGAAACGAATTATTCTTTCTCTGTTTATTTATTATAATTAATTATATCAATATATATCCACATTTACTTATATAAATAATTAATAAAAACTTAAAAGATTTAAATGATTTTTACAATTACTTGCATTATTTGTTTTGTTTTGAATCTGCTGCTCTGTTGTTTCTCACGTTTTTGTCTTCAGAAGGTTTCAACTATGCGTTGGTTATCACTATGCGAACAATACACGAACAATATACTTATATGGTTAGCAGAAATGCAAAACCACGTAACAACAATTTTAATTTCTACTTCCAAAAGAAGAAACAATCCTCGTAGAAGGGTGAGGAATTAATTTTTCAATTCAAATTTTCAAATCTTTTCTAAAGTAAAGTCTTACCTGTGTTGATATATATTATATATTATTGATATATTTATATATATTACCTTCAGTAAGATTCGCAAATATACATGTATTTTTTTATAAGTTTTTTTCAACTCATGTGAACAAAATGAAAATTGTACTTACGTTCTGTTGCATTTTAGCTGGCGATATATAAATCTAGTTCATGCAAAACAAACGTGTATTAATTACTATTGTTTTTTCATTACATTTCACAAATGGTCCGCCATTCCGATTTTTTTAGTAGAGGCTCGGGCAGAAAAAACCAAACACAAACCATTTAGCAGTCCGAGCGTTTGTTTATTCTTCTGTCACTGATCAAGCGCTTTTGATATTATCTGTCCGATGAACAAGTTGCGACTGAATACTGGAAACTAAAACGCAATACATCAGTATTTCTGAATCACTCAATGGCAGAATAATGCAAAAATTCAGATACACACTAACAAGATATACACACTCGATGTCCCTCTGTTATTCTCTTGCTCTCGAGAGAGCATAAACAGTTCAACAAACACGGCTGTGGATGTATCACAAACACATATATATTTGGGTCGCAAACACATATGTTATAACATATTAATCATTGTGTCTCAAACATGTAATATTGAATAGCAAACACAATGAGTTTGCACACAAGTATATTATACTGGCGTCAAGCTCCAAACACATGTTATATTTGCATCCAAACAATAACAAATTACAGCTTTTTGAGCGTGGGTACTTCCAATTTTTTGTTGTGATTGATACTGAATCACTTTTCTATCTCAGTTTGTCTTGCAAATAAATCAAACTGTATTTCAAATTAGCAATTCGACTGAGATTTCGATTTGTCGATGACAGAGACTGCGGGTTGCAATGTTCTGAATTGTGTTCCCAGTTCCATTGTTGTCCCTCACATGAAATCGACCTTCGGCCAGACCATTAACTTCACTCCCAGCATTCTACAAATAGACTTGTGATCCTGTAGCTGCTATATTTTGGATCCATCTACAAAAAAAATAGATACTCGTAAGCTGAAACCTTCTTTGAATATGTATTTGACATTTTTGAGTGCAGCGTTTTTCACGACTGCCCACAAACGGCGAATTTTTTGGACTTTGGCTATATGTGACAAAGACATCAATTTATATTCTCTATATATCATATCTTCCTTTCATATTATTTCACATAGTTTCCAAAATAATTTAGAGCCATGGCTTGCATTGAATTACTTCGCTTTCGATATTTTAGTTATTTTACAAGTAAATTTTTTCTAGGTGTCGCAATCAGCATAAACTCTTAACACCATGCAACACAATAAGGTCGTATATCGTATGATAAAATATAGGAAATTATGTGCGAAAACATATGTAATCCTGCAAAAACATTTTCATACATTTTTTTCCTTTCCGATTTTCTTTCCGTTACAGATACACGATACGTGATCAGATACTTGACGATGGAATGGTATCTGAATTAGGAATCACACATACATATCGCCAGGATACAGGCATTTACATATGCCATGCAACGAATACCTTTGGAGAGGTAAGTCAAGTAATGAAATTCAAGTCATCGTTATTTTCCTTATCAATGCAATGCATGCGATTTATTTTCGAATGTGCACGTTCTTCCGGAATTGTAAGGATTTCTGGGAGCACAGGTAGAATGATGTTAACAACCGGGGTTGATGCAATTAATTTCAATAGCAAATGTTAAGCGCTGTTAGCAGCAGTTATTCAATAATAATTGTGCACTTATAGTGCGACAGCGAAGGATGAGTTTCATTGATGATTGTAGGGAAAATAGAGACACAATATTTTTTTAGTTATTCTTGCAAACTACATAATACCTGTTGTGAATCAAAAGTACAAACAATTTTCCAATGTTGCCTTAACGGCCGTTCATATTTTTATAAGGTACCTACAGTCGATTCAGACAAACTCGAAGTAGAGCTGGCGCACATCCCCTCACATCTCCCACTCTATGGAAAATGCTGCGAAACTCGTACTTGATTACGAAACGCTGGCCCACGATAAACGACGGTACAATGAATAATATCGCATGTTAAATTACGAAAAGAACGATGTATATAAATGAAAATGCCGCAGGCCTCAAACAACGGAAAGGGCCTTACAAAATGAGGATAACAAGTTTCTCCAAGCGGCTCTAGCTTTCGCTTTTTCCTCCAGCTGGTAACACCAAGCTCTCGCTGGCAATATTCCACCTGTTCTTACCAGGGAGTCTTGGTTATCCTATGGCTCTTCGAGTACGTTCTGGAATACCTTTCGCACTGGTTCATTCTGATCCAGTCAACTGACATGGCCACGCCAGCGTAAACGCGCTATTTTGATATGCATAACTACATATGTACGTCGATATTGTGAGGATCATAAATTTGTCTCGCGAGGTTTCATCAGCATGCTGTATGACCCAGGATTCTGTGGCATAACGCAAGATAAGTTGTATAAGAGTCTGATATACACCCTGAAAAATTTGCCTTTTTTTGTTGCTTGGATGCAAATATAACTTGTTTGTAGCTTGTCGCAAACATATTATACTTGCGCCCAAAAACACATTGTGTTTGTTATTCAATATGACATGTTTGGGACACAATGATTAATGGGTTATAACATATCGAATTGTGACGCAAACGCTGCTATGTTTATAGAGAATTGCTGAAAACACTGCTGTCTGCCACGATAAAGAAACAGAAAGCAACAGATCTTCAATTCACGAAAACACTGCTTGCAAACATGGACATGGTTCCTGCAATAGGTCGAGAGTCGGTCCTATCCTTGAAGTGGTTGCTTCGCCCGAAATTACATCTGTTTGCAAGCACTATTCTCTGTTTGGTTTCCATTGTCACCCTATTGTTTCTGGACACTGCAGATCCGAGATAAAAAATTCGTCCACTACGTCAAAATTATAACGGATATCAACGATCACCTTTTCATCTCATCTGTTAGATGTTCTTCATGTCGAAACCATACATTTTGTCTTGTTCTCTCTTGTTTCCCATATTTTCTGATTCCTTCTCAATTCCCGAATACTGCAGTAACTTCTCGGAAATTTCGACTAATGACATCTGAATCATCACGATACGCGAGCAGCTTTTTACTTTTGCTGCTGATAATTTTACTCGTGTTGACTGTAGCTTTTCCTACTAATATTTCAATTAATATATTGACGGGATCCTGTGACGCCTCGCCTTGTACTAAATGGTTCGGTTAGATATTTACCAATCTTTACGGAGCATTTCGTGTGGGTCAATGTCATTCTACAAAAGCGTGTCAGCTTAGCAGGAATACCAATATCGGACATATCTTGGTACTGTTTGCCAAGTATCGAGCTATCGAAGCCAGCCTTATAATCTACAAAGAGGAGGTCGGTGTCTGTTTGTTTTTCGTGGAGTTTCTCCACGATTTGTCGTAATGATGATATCTGGTCGATAGTTGCTTTTCCAGGCCTAATGCCACACTGATAAAGTCCCATCAGGTCTGCAACAAACGGCTTTAGTATTTCACACATTGCGCCCGATAGGACCTTATATGCGATGGAAAAAGACTTATTCCCCGATAGTTTGTACATATACTCCGGTTGCCTTATTTGAAAGCCGGACACAATATGCTCAGGCTCCTATCGTCAGGCATGCATTCGTCTGGCCAGATTATCCATATGATCTGATACATGTCCCTTTCCAACTCATAGACGCCAACCTTAAACAGCTCAGCCGTTACTCCATCACACCAGCGACTTATCTGTGACATGATTCCCGTCCTTATCTATACAAAAGGGGGCCTTGATCCATTTCTGTTGGTTTGGGTTTGTACTTTTCGGCGGAATTTACGGGTCTCATTCTTCCTTCTGTACGTTGCAATTAGCACACTCTCGCGCTTGCTCCACAACCGCTTCTTCTTCTGATACTTCTGATCTCCCCTCTCTTCTTCTCCTTATACCACTCTGTCGTGGCTCGAGTTGCAACTGACTAAAACATTACCATAAGTGCAGCGTTCTATTCATCACTTGCCATGCGGCACTCGTCATCGATCCATGGTTTGTCTTTAAGCGTGTTTTCATAACCAAGTACGGTCTCTGCAGCAGTTCTCATGGAGTGGTTAATGTACTTCAACAGCGCTTCAGGATCATGAGGCAGGGTTGCGATCTGTGCCAGTTATGAGTTAGCTTTTCTGCAGAGGCGGTAGCTATCTGTGGTAATTGCTGCTTTCCGATGCGCATGTTTCTATATATCTGGTTTCGTACGATTTTTGGTCTGCTTAACATTGTGCGAACTTTTGCTGTGACCAGGTAGTGATCCTAATCGATATTAGCTCATCGAATCACATGTACATCCATTACACGAGTAGAATGCGTTCCATCAATTACTAGCTGATCAATCTGGTTCTTCGTCTGTTGATCAGGGGATATCCAAGTAACCTTATGGATGTTTTTACGTTGGAAGTTCGTACTACTGGCAAATATATTTTCTCCTGTAGCAAAATCCAACAGTCCCATTCCGTTATCGGAAGCGATGTTGTGTACACTGGATTTACCGTCAGTTGGTTCAAAGATATTTCCTCCGCCGACTTTAGCATTAAAATCACCTAGAACAATCTAGATATCATGGCCAAGGCAGCGGTCGTCTGTTTCCTCTAGGGGCTAATGGAACATGTTCTTGATATCATCGTATTTTTCTTTCGCCGGGGAATTCACACAAATTTGCGATATGTTGAAACGTCTCAGTCCTTGGCAACTACAAATCCGCGGCCAAATTCATAATTTTTCCCACGGTAGCTGAAATATATTTCACACTCCTTCGTCCTTGTGCAGCCATGAACTGTCCTTCGCATCTCGTGGATAGCAGTAATGTCAGCCTAATAATTCTCGAGGGCATCTGCCAGTTGGATGGTGGTTGCGGATCTGAATACATGGTGTTCTAACATTCCAAGTGGTTATCCGTAAATTACGAGGATCGTCAACGAATTTCTCATTCTCATTTTGGATTTTCATTACCCATATAACCTACTGCCATATTTCCGCCACCCATTATGAATGCTGATGCTGACCAGAATGGAGTGTGCCGAAACTGGATCTTTGTGTCTTCATGCTTAAGCCGCCGTTGGCCAGTAGTGTTGGCTCATCCGCCGTTAAAGGACAAAATAATATGTCCGATAGCGCGAAGTGCTTCAGTGACAGGGTCACCTATTTAACCTGAGGCGCAACAGTGATCGCATAACCAATCAGGCTGCACATCCGATTTGCCTTCTCACTCTAACGGAGTGAGTGCCGACAAGGCTTGGGATATTCTTAATCTAGGAAGTAGTGAACTGCCCTATGAAGGAATTATTTCTGGTCACCCCCAAATGAGTGACTATCAGAAACTTTCCGCCTCCACGGTCAGTCCCATGTCCACTGGAATTATGCATGGGCATGAATTCTTTCGTACATTGAATGGACAGCCACAATGATGGATATTTCTTGTATTCATGAATGTATTCACTGAAGCTGACTCGCCACTCGCCTCCATACGTTCCCTCGATGACGACGAGATTTCATCGAGTTTGAGTTGCTTTTGAATGTTACTCTTTGGCTGGACATAAAACGGACAGAAATTAAAGCGAATGCGAATTTTCGTTCGATGCAACAACATAAAACGTAAGTTGGCTGTCATTAGTATCAACCAAACTTATGTAAACATAATTTGCTGCATGATTTGCTTCTGGTTGCTTATCATTAGACTTGTGTCGAACTCGTTCACTAGTTCTCGAACTCGTTCATTTAAGGTGCCCGGACGTCACAATAACGAACATACTCGCCGTATCGAACATGAGCATTAAGATCACGAGGTTGATGTATAGTTACCCTAAATGAACAAATCTACTTATCGTTCTCTCGCCTATCTACTCTGTTTTCTATCAATTTCCTACTATATAGTCGACCAGCTATGTGATAGATACTCCCTGGTTGTATTTAGTTGAGCCAGGGGGTTTCTAGGCACAGATGATGATGTAGAATGAGAGACCAAAGAACACATACAGATTACAGACTATGCGGTAAACTAAGTTTAAAAGTGTTTGATTGATACTAATGACAGCTAAATTATGTTTGCATCGAACGAAAATACCCATTCCCTTTTATTTTTGTCCGTATTATGCCAACCAAAGAGTAAATTACCAAAGCAACTCGAACTCGATGAAATGGCCTACTGCCTCGTCGTCATCAAGAGGCATCGCAGAGAGTATTGCTCTGTGGTTGAGCTCTCCCACTCCCTCATTGATCTCATTGGTAGTAGCTCTTGCCTTTTTCTTCTCTCTTTGTTTGAATATTGCGAGTTCGGGATTGATCGTTTTATGGGACGAATGAATACAACATTCGGCAGATGAAGCACAACGAAGTACAACCAGAGGTTTCTATGGCACAGCTGACCGAAAAGGTATGATGTAGAATGAGAGACCAAAGAAGACATATCGATTATAGACCATGCAGCAAACTAAGATAAGTGATATTAATGACAACTAAATTATGTTTTTTTGCATCGAACCAAAATATGCGTTCCCTTTTATTTTTACCCGTATTGGTCCAACCGTGGCCTTCGGTGGTGCAATGGTAGTGTGCGTGGCTCTTGTTCGTGACATCGTGGGTTCGACCCCTGCCCTAACCACCTTAAATTTCTTTGGTTGGCGGTCACCTCGCTTAGCGACAGCGACACTATTGAGTACTTAGCCATGAAAAAGCTTGTTAAAATGCCGTTCGAAACCGGTGAAAAATTTTAGGTCCCAATCATTGAGTGTAAAACTAGAACGCGCACAGCTCACTGGTTTGTGAGAAGCTCTCCCTAATCCCTTCATTAGATGTAACGGGAAACCATTTATTAATTTTTTACTAGGTCCACCAAAAGAGTAAATTAAAAAGCAACTCCAACTCGATGAAATGGCCTACTACCTCGTCGTCAGCAAGAAAAACGAACAGAGGCATAGCGGCTCTTTTCTATTTCTCTATGGTATAACACAACTTCAGTGAATGCATTCATTCACATTTATTCAAAGGTATTATTGCACACTGATGAACAAATAGTATTCATGAATGTGAATGTTCATTCGCTGTACGAATGAATTCATGCAGATGTTTAGCTAAATAATTTCAGTTGAATGGCATAGATAAACATAAACCAGAGTGAAAGGTTTTTAGATGCGTCCACTTCGAAAGCCCCAAGACCCCGGGATAAATAACAGCGAAAGCTTGGGGAAACATATAAAATTTATGTTTTGTGAGGCTTCTGACTAAAACAAGTCGTAAAGGTCTAATAGGGTAAAAATATTAAACTCTGCTCGAATATTAACCAACAGCTTGTAAAACATTCGTATTGCGATATCGATGATCTAAAATTACAATGATACTTACTTTAGTTTTCGTTATGCCCCACCAATCGTCTAAATAATTTTAAATTACGAAGCTTTAACTACTTCTACAGGACGGATAACTACAAAAACAGTAGTTGGCCTCGTTGTGTTTGAAATGTACAGAGCTCTAAACTTGACTTGTGTCGAACTTGTGTCGAACTCGTTCATTTAAGGTGCCCGGACATAACAATGTCGTAAATACTCGCCATATCTTCATGTGGGTGATGTGTGGTCACCCTAAATGAACTATATAGTTCATGAACTACTCACCCTTTATCTAAAGGGATTCTTTTTATTTTAATTTCGGTTTTTCCTGTCGGCTGTTCAGGATTGAGTAATCAAATTACAAACACTGATTGTGGGAATAACGGATTCGTTCCTCGAGTGTATTTTAAACAGTTTCAATCGCAATTCTCTGTACTCGATCCCATTACCAACCCTCAAAGTGGGCAGTTTCCTCCATGTATATGGTGAAATGAAAACATGTCGCAACGTAGATCTCAATGCAAATTCAAGGATATTATGCATTCCATATGAAATATTTACTCAGCTTGATGTTTGCATTACTGTTTCTCATCTGTTACTTTCCCCCTTCTTTATATTTAATTTTATTTAACTTTTCCTACTACTATTTGTTGTTCTTCTTTTTCAATTGCTTTATGTAGGATGAAATGACGATACAATTAATTGTACAGGAAGTCCCAGAACAACCGAAAAATTTGCGCATAAATTCCCAACAGTCACGAAGTTTACAACTGACATGGAGCCAACCATTCGCTGGCAACAGTCCAATCGAAGAATATCATATTTTCTATAAACAAATATCGGGTATGTATCAGTACGAGTAATTGCATAATTCTTCAGTTATATGCACAATATTTTTACATAATTGTACATTACATATGTATTTATATATTTCATATATAATGTTCTTAAGGTAATCTTGGTAATAACAATTTAAGTTTTTCTGGTTGGCCGATAATGAGTCATTGAAAAATGAGACTCGGAGTCCATATTAATTCCAGAGGATATTTTGTAAAACACTGAAGTTATAAGGATTGACTGAAAAATTTAACTATTACTTGGAATGTTTTTCAAAACGAATATTTTAGCGTGATAGTCGATGAAGTGGGTTTGTCTAGCCTCAAAGTGGGTTTGTCTTGAATCAAATTATACCCAGCTACCAAAAGTAGTTACTACATGTGTCTACTCTGAAAGTCTTAAGGTCCAATTTGTCTTTACGGTTGACGCTAGACGGTTGACGTTCTACTCAATATTGCGCGGTTTGTTATGACGGTTAGACGGTAGAAAGACAAAACAAAACAAACAAAAAACTGATCGAAGAGCATTTGTACAAAATACAATTTGCATGCATGAGTTTTGTGTTAAAAAGTGATCGTGTCAAATAAAAACATTAAAAATAAAAAGACAATTGTGGTTGCTGTGTAATTGTGTATTGCCGCGCACAAAATGTCGAAGTAAAAGCAATAACAGCGGATCGGTCTTGACGGCTGACGGTTGATGGTTGATTCTGCAACCTGCAGAAGTCTACCTTCGTTAACCGTCAATTTTAGTTGTCTCTCTCTAACACATGCAAAATGCAACCCCAACTCAAACAGCTGTTCGCATACCGTCAACCGTCTACAATCTACCGTCAACCGTCAAGACTAATTGGACTTTTAATCCAAGGGGCATTTAAATCTATTCTAATGTCATCTCCCGCACATCACTCTATTCACTCACTTCCGTCTATTTGAATCGGCTTAGATATCCTAATTTCGCGATGTATCTTATCACACCTCATGAGTAATAGGATGGCAAAAGTCTTCAATTATTCTAGTGGTCGCATATACTTAGACATACTACAGGGTGTCTGGTGGCAAATTTATATTTTTAAATACGTTTATTTCAAAAAGTATTAAACGGGGCGGAGGGAAGGTGACGCCGTTGGAATTATCGATTGTGCGGATTAGTCAGTCACGATGTCGCAGTGATCGAGTGAGCATCGTGCGTTCGTTGTGGAGACATTTTTTAAGAGTAATGATTCTTACGTAATTGCTCGTCAACAATTTTGTTCAAAGTTCGGTATTCGGCGATTAAGTGATGGGCCGAGTGTAAATTTAATTCGCTCGTGAGTGCAGTGATTCCACGCAACTGCTTCGACTATGAATATCCCAAGGTCAGGGTCCAGTCGATCTTCAAGTACTCCCGAAAACATTGAACTGGTTGAAAGCAGTTTATGTGAAAATCCGCGACTTACAATACGGAAAAGAGCAGCCTTACTGGGACTTCCAAGAGCGACTATTAATGAAATTTTAAAAAAGGATCTGAAGTTCCATCCTTTTAAAATTCAAATCGTTCAAGAACTGAGGGAAAGTGACTTTGATTTACGCAAAAACTTTCTGTGAAACGATGTTGGAGCGTTTTCGCACTGTAAATCCCATTTTTTGGAGCGACGAGGCTCATTTTCACTTAAACGGCCACGTCAATAAGCAAAACTGCCGTTACTGGTCTCCAAGAACCCGCAAAGCTTTATTGAAACATCAAAAACCATTGCATTGCCTCAGGGTAACTTTTTGGTGTGCCTTATCAGGCGACGAATGTCAACGGTGAATTTTATCGACGCATGATTACGGAATTCTTTTTGCCAAACCTGCGAGCTCATCCATCGTACTCTTCACACACGTGGTTTCAACAGGATGGGGCGACTTCACACACAGCCAGAGCTTCGATGAATTTGCCTCGGGAGCATTTCCCCCAAAAAACTGATCAATCGCTTTGGGGACATCCCATGGCCACCGAGGTCGGTCGATCTAACTCCCATGGATTTTTTTTATGGGGCTACCTTAAAGAGAGCGTCTATAATGACAATCCCCAATGTCTTGTGGCTTTAAAGGAAAATATTCGTCGAGAAATCAGCTCAATTGAACCGAGTTTACTGCAGCGTGTGGCGCAGAACACAGGGCTCCGTTTTGAACAGTGTTTTCAACTCGACAGAAGACAACTGGATGACATACTCTTTAGAAAATAAAATCCGCATTTCCATTCTATTATCCAATGCTCTTAATAAAACTTTGTGTCAATTATTATGCTTTTTATTTCAGTTTGAAAATATAAATCTGCTACCAGACACTCTGTATATATTTGTGATGATGTGAGCGGATTAAAGGGATCATAAGAAAACTGAGGCGGCCAGCAGTATGATCATTGGTAGGGGAGGGCGGTTTTGAGACCAAATCCTGTCTCTCACTCGCAGAAATGTAATTGTTGAAATTTAGTTTTTTTTTTTGGTATTTATAACTAAACTAAATTAATTTATGCGTACCTTAGGGGCAGGATGGCCGCATGGAACCTCCCAGAGAGTGTCGACTGGGCCAGCCGGTGTTGCCAGTCATCATCAGGCCGCCTAGTAAGGACACGTAACAATATGCGTAAGCTGCAATAGTATGGACAACCTCCGGCAGAAATTTTAGCAGACACTGCTGGTGATTTGCCCATGCTTGATCCTGAAGCAGCTGGGGCTGTCGGAGACAATCCTCAGTGTCCCATTCTGAACTAAAAAGACAAAACAAGCGTCTAGGAATATTAAATGTCTCGAGCAAAGTTCCAGTTTGTCTCATATCAAACCAGTCTCTGCTCTGGAAGAAAAAAATTTCGGTGAAAATATGTAACCTAAAGTCAGGATCCTTAATTAGAAAATTTGATTCAAAAAATCAGTTTTTGCAAAAAACAAAACAGATAACTATTTGAAATACAATCCAAAAATAAAAGCATACAGGTTGTTTCACATCTTTAGAATTAAACTATGGCAAACCCCACGTTATTAGCACCGGTGTGCCATAATACCATTATTTGAATTCGATCATTTATATCTCTGCCTTGCTAAAAACGTAAAGCTGAAAATTGAAAGACTATAGGTGAAAGCCACATCAAGATTGAATGACTAGTTAAGAATTATAGCTATTTATACTTGTTATTCTCTTTGAAGTGAATGAAAATGGCCATTTTGACGCAAAATGAAAAACTACACATGTTTGGAGGCGTATATCTTTTGAACCCCTAAACCGATTTTGAAGTTTCAGGGCAATAAATGTTTACAATTTTACTACTAATAAGATCGGCTCATGAAAAAATTTTAAACATTTTTTTTATTGCCAAAAAATTCCAAAAAGTAAGATAACCCAAATCGGACTTCTTAAAAAAATTGACTTAATATTGAAATCAACACCAAAGCTGCAAATAGTAGTCGATCGTCCTCTTATTTGCCGCAAATACTTTTGCTTGGGTACTGAACAATCTCAAACTTTGAAATTTCGAATAAGTGGAGTCGTTAATTTTTAGGAGTTTTTTGCAATCAATGCCAAAACGGCGAAAATTTCAAAATTTCGAGGGAGTTTTTTCTCTTTCTAAGGATCCAAAACTACATCTCTTTCCGAGTACATATTTTTTTTTGGCGTAGAATACGTCTTACCTTACGGTTAGGGCGTCATGTCAGATTGTTATTGTTGTAATCTTTATTTCATTGACTACGAGGAAACGGCGGGATAACTTTTTTTAAAAATTTTTTTGTAGGTAAATGAAGATGTTATCTTTCGTTTGATATACATTTCATATTGGTTGATATCTTCCTAATATTTAAATTTCTCAAATGAAAATTGTTTAAACACATACACTCAAACATATGTGTGGTGTTTGGTTGAGTGTTTGAGTTTGTAGCGTGAACACAAACTATGCTGCTGTTTCAGTGGGGACACAAACCTTCGGCTGTTGTTTTGATTGATGAAATATTGAAATTTCGTATATTTACTTATGTATTTAAGTGAAACAAAATGTTAAATGTGAATTTGAATATAACATGGATATATAATTATAAAAAATATAAATCAAATTGGTTTGCGTCTGTTATTTATCATTTATCCTTACTCTTTTAATTTAAAAACATATTTATCCTATTTTTCCTACCATAAGCTTATGTATATTATCAAAAGTAACTATCAAATAAATAAATTCATTTGCTTATGTTGTTTATCATTTATTGTTATATATGTTTTCTGTCTTATCGGATGGCGTATTCTACGTTAAACTTAATGGCCGTATCTCTGACACAGCCTGCAGGGACAGTCCGTGGCCGAAGCCTCGGACAACTGTCTGCTGTACTTTTTTTGAATTTCACTCACCCTAGTTCATAATTCTCCAAGGCGCCTAAAAATCCTACTACACGCTGAGAAATATTTTGTTTCGTTTGGATGCAAATATAACGTGTTTGTAGCGTGTCGCAAATATAGTATACTTGTGTCCAAATGCATTGTGTTTCCTATTCAATATTATATGTTGGAGACACAATGATTAATTTTTTATAACATACGTTTTTGTGACCCAAATATGCATTAGTTTGTTGAAAACCAAAACGTGACAGGCAACAAAGAAACAAAAAGCAACTGATCTTCAATTCATGAAACTAGTGTTCCAAACATACACGTGGTTCTGGAATAATTTTACAGCGAGCGATTTTTGTAGCGTGTAAAGACTGGTACTGTATACGTGCAGGGATGATGTTCAGTAGTTTCTTCCACTTTCTCATTATCCCAGATACAACAAAAATTATTTTCTGTGGCGTCCAGTCTCGCCGGATGTCTTTTAATCAGACAGTGGACCATCATAACTTATTCAAACATTGAGACTTTAGGTTTGAGTGGAGGCAGAAAGTACCATATATCATATACCTACTCCCATCGATCCAGATGGCAAAATGCATCATCTGTGCTTGGAAAGTTACCAGAAAAGTCTCTGTACCCATATTGAATCCATGGACTTGCCAGCAGCCTGGCTGTCAGAGAAACTTTTACCCCAGTTACAGCTGGACTTTTAAACTTCAGCGAATTGCTCACTTCCCCAATCGCCAAAATACCTGGCTGATTAATGTTGCAATAATAAGGATGCCTACGATAAACATATAAAACTTCTTCTGTAGAATAGACCAGAACTGTAACTGAATTATTCATTTTTCATTTTTGATTTAAATTCATTACGAATTAGATGAAATTTTAATTAATTATTTTCACCAATAAAATAATTCAATGAATTTTGAATAAATTCAAATGAATTTGTCAAAACTTAATTGCAATTCAATTCCAATTCAACTGAATTTGGCAAAATGAAACTAAATGATTTGGGCAAAATGAATTGCAATTCATTTCCAATTCACTTGAATTGAATTGATTTGGAATTAATTCAATTCATTTGAATTGAAATGATTAGGAATTAATTCAATTCATTTGAATTTATTTTTGGATTTGAATTGACATTTGAATTGAATTAATTTGTACGTAATTCATGAATTTCAATTCATTTGAATTAAATTGATTTGGAATTATTTCAAATGAATTAGAAAAATTAATTGCGTTTCTAATTAATGAAATGCAAAACGAGAGTAATGCTTGGTGTCTTCGATAAAAAAAAGAGTTGGATAACAAACCGAGAGTAATGCTTACGCCAGATTTACTTACACTACCCTTTATTCAAAATTCATTTAATTCAAATGAATTGCAAATCAATTTTTCTAATTCATTTGCAATTAATTTTGATAAATTCATTTGAAGTGGAAATTAATTGCAGTTTATTTTTCCAAATTAATTTGAATTGGAAATTAATTGCAATTCATTTTGCAAACTCATTGGAATTGGAAATGAATTGCTATTAAGTTTTGCCAATACAAATTCAAATTCAAAATAGAGGTTATGTGCACATTCTTATGTCTATTTTTTCCAAATTGTTTTTGAAAGCTCCGTATCTCGGCGATTTCACTTTTTTTAATGCATATGCATCAGCTTTGTCTTCTTTATATGAATTTTCAACTCTACTCTTTTCGAATTTTCGGAGAGTTTGTTTAACTTGGCCTCAACGTCATAAAATATTCGTAATCGATATCACGTATATGTTCATACATACTACATTGCATACATACATTACTTGCCTCCATTATCTAGTCCATAAGTAGAAGAAATAATGTAGGGGACAAGACACATCTTTGTCTAACCCTGGAGATATAGTAAATGTTGGCTTTCCTTGCCATTAAAACGAGCTCTAAACTATGCATCTCTGTACAGTTCGCGGAGCATGGACACTATCTTGTCCGGATGAAGAGATGTGCTCGCATTGTCACGATGAGGAGTGATTCGTGTTTGGCGGTAGGTTTGACGAATTTATCCGAAGACTTCCGGCAAACAAATGGTCGTGTAGCACTCAGAATTGACCGTCCTACTTTGCTCAAGTGGAACAGTGGTCACATGATCAATTTGGCCGAAGAAACAGGCGACCATTTGTTTCTCTGTGTTTGTTCCACGAACAACTTTTGTTGGATTTAGCTCGTCTTGAAACACCCACACGGTCGATTCCCATGATTCGTTACCTGTCGCGATTTTATACATGTCTTTTGTAGCACGACGGTCGAACTTTTTAATCATTTCCTTACACCAATTGACACGAGCCTTTTTCTTTGAGCGATTGACAAATTATGAAGGATCCAACGCGAACAAATCTTTTTCATAGACAAATCTTCATGGAAAATCGAATGTATTGAAGTGGAACTAATGTTTCAGGATGCCTCTATCTCACGATATGTCACATGGCGATCTTTCATTAGCAGTTCACGCACTGTATCGTTCGATGGCAGAACAACAGATTTTGGTCGACTTACACGAAATTCATACTTGATCGAACGGCGTCCGAGACTGAACTCTTGGTACCAGCGATTTACAGTGGTTTTTGATGACAAGTTGATTGAGACACTCTTGTCTAGATAATCCACGCCAAATATCGTAAAAAAAAGCCATCGCGTGAAAATGATTACGGATTAATTCCATTTTTGGCCGAGATGAATTTGCCGTCGGTGGTGCAATAGTAGTAGTGTGCGCGGCTCTTGTGCATTAGGACGTGGTTTCGATCCCTACTCTGACCACCTTAAATTTCTTTCGACGACGGTCACCTCGCTTAGTGATGTCAACACTATCGAATATTTAGCAATGAAAAAGCTTCTCAAAATACCGTTCGGAATCGGTGTAAAACTGTAGGTTCCAATCAGTGAGTTTAAAACTAGAACACGCACAGCTCACAGGTTGTGAGAAGCTCTCCCTAATCCCTTCATGGGATGTAAAGGGAAACCCTTTTTTTTTAGTTTTTTTTTGAATGCACAATGCAAATAGAAAAAATGTGCACGTAAATGTGCACGTTATACTTATGATAAACATTTCAAACTTTCCAATGGAAGTTCCAGATTGCATGTGGGAACACTACAATTGCCTGTTCCCGAAATATATATAGTAACCTCGTAGTATGTTTTCTAAAGCGAAATGAATGCCCAAATTTTATATGAGCCACACTTTATTTGCATTATAGCCTCTGGTACTTGCCCTAAAACCAATGGTAGCGAGCGTCATCCTAAATTTTATAATTTCTAATTATAGTTCATTAATATTTCATATTTTATACTTCATGAATTTAGTAATAATTTTTGTAGATTACAATAATCACAAATGCAGGTTTCCCAAGGAGCAATAAATCCTTATGGATTATGATGTATACTAAGAAAAAATGTCAGTGTTACTTTTAAGTTTATGACAACTTAGATACAGACATTACAGATATCTCTATATATAAATACATATATTTCTAATCTTATTTTTATTTTTTTGCGTTTTTAATTAATATTGAAAATGACAAATATACGTTCGTATGTAATGGCCAATATAGATAGATTAGTTTACACATGTGTTCATACATTTATATGTAATTGGCTTTTAAATTTTCTACATGACACACACCTTCCATTATAACGTGTTTATCCTTTTTCCCTTCCGTCTGTTTGCATGCTTGTTTGTTGCTGGGCACAATTTATTGTTTTGCCCCACCTAAAGACATTTGGCAAAATGCCGAACATATCACCATCACCGGCTCTCAGACAGTTGTCAACATAGCCAATTTAAAGCCGGCCAAAGCATATCACCTACGTATGTCAGCAGAGAATAAATTGGGCTCATCGGAGTTCTCCGAAGTCGTGCAGGTGACAACACTGGAGGAGGTGCCGTCTGCGCCGCCCCAGAATTTACGGGCCGACGCCAAGAGTTCCACAGAGATTAGCGTCGTCTGGGATGCACCGGAGAGAGAACATTGGAATGGCATCCTGCTGGGCTATTATGTGGGCTATCAGATGTCATTAATGCCCGAGGCGTTGGAAATCAATCCCACATTGGGTTTTAGCTTCAAAACCGTGGAGGTACGGTCACACTATGGTGGTGAGACCATTTTAAATAATCTCAACAAATATACGGACTATCATATAATCGTCCAAGCCTACACCAGCCAAGGCAGTGGCCCACCCACAAAGGAAGTGACTGTGCAAACGTTGGAAGATGGTAAGTTGAATGATGCGATTGTGTGATTGTGTAACTAGTCTATCTCCAAATTTACACAGATATTCAACTCACATTGACATAAATAACATTTGTACGTTGCATTTGCCTTTTTCAATTTTTATTGCAGCGCCATCGTCGCCGCCCGAGAGTCCTCAGTGCGATGTGTTGAGTTCTACATCGATTTATGTTACTTGGTCGCCACCAGACATTGATGGACAGAATGGCAAAATTAAAGGCTATAAAATATTTTACATATCATCCGAAGACTTATATGGTAAGTTTGGCATAACCCCATCAACCTTCTGATCAAAATGAGATTCAAATAGCCATTTATGTGACAGAACCTGACATCTTTCAAAGGAGTGATTTTTGAGGAGAGTATGTGTGTTTAAAATTCAAGCGAAATGTTGTTAAATTGTTTTAGGAGTAATGGACATGTTGTGGCCAGTTGAGAGCCAGCATTTAAAATAAAAGCTTTTCAACCAACTGAGTATCAAAAATAATAGGCCAAAATAAAATTGAAAATTTCTTAAATCTCATAATATATACATAAAGCAAAACTAAATTCGCTTGTACACTGTTGTTCATCAGGATATGACCAACAAAATATTGAACATATAAGGCCTACTATGCAGATAACAGAGAGGTAAAACCGTGTTTATGCTGCTCCGACATCATTAGATTTCGAATGAAAACATCATCCAAAATTTAAGCCGTTTATACTGGCACATTCTGACATTTGGCTGGATTTCAATAAATTTAAGCGCAAATAAACAAAAACATGCCTGGGCGAATGCTGTTGGTCATAGCGGGAGGATCACTCAAACGTCGTGCTAAATTTTGTCACTTGGTCTCTTTTCCCAGCATCAACATCCAGAGAACCGTAGAGTTCATGTTTTGGAGTTAGAGTTCATCTGTCAACTTCTTTGGATACCATTTTCCAACCCACTGGAATTCAGCACATCATTTTCGATGGTCTAGCCTCTTTCCCTTCGTGTGTTGCTGCAGCAAGCCTTTTCAGATTTATTGAGCTGCATTTTTTTTTTAATTTAGAGGCCCCGACTAATATTGTAATGAAAAGAGATTGCAATTATTTTATAACTTAATACATATTCAAATTTTCTATAAAATTTCAGAAAAAGATCCAGAGGTTGTGAAATCTAATAATCAATATGCCACACTTGAGAGTCTGAGCAAATTCACCAATTACTCAGTCTGGGTGTTGGCTTACACTAAAGTAGGCGATGGCGTCAAAACTAAACCGTTTTACTGCAGGACGCATGAAGATGGTAAGAAACCCGTTAATATATCTATTTATCACTTCATTGTAATAACGTATAAATTCTATCACTTCCACTTTACTTATAGTTCCCTCGGCACCTCAGGCTATTAAGGCTATACCTGCATCAAGTACAAAAATTATTATTTCCTGGCTACCACCGGAGTTACCAAATGGTGACATAGTAAGTAAATCCTTGGATTTAAATGTAAAGAGCTGCAAATTTTTCATTAAGGTTTTTCCCTAAACCCATTCATGAATTTTTTACGTAGTGTTTTTTGTGGAACAAATAACTTCATTTCAAAATTCACAGGAACTCAATAGACCCAAAGTAGATTTCGTTATGGTAATGACAGATTTCAAATAGATCCGCAAAAATTCGAACAATAACTTATATAACATACCACAACAATATTCTGTCTAAAGTTCCGCACTGAAAGAAACGCGCTCCTTCGCAGGGATTAAACATGTCCGTTAATTTAAACCAGTGGTAACCAACGCATAACCTCGCGAGGCAGCCAGTAATCGTATTTTTCAAACACACACGATCGGCAACTAACATGTACACAACAACTATGTTTGATTTAAAGCAACAGTCTCTGATTGTGCGTTGTGTACAATTCGACAGCGACATCGCTTCTGTTGGCGACCGCACACAAGCACATAATATGTTTTCGAGCACGCGTTCGGTTTTGCCTACCACGGATGTAAATATGTACATTGATGTAACGAAAACTTTCTCACATGCATGCGTTACTGCAACGAAATATTTAATTCTTTAGACGTTTATAGTTGCGTTCAGTCATAACTTAATAATTTTTCATGGTTCGTGCTGGTTCGTCTTCATCCATTCTACTGACATGGCCTACCCAGCGCAATCGCGTTATCTTGATCCGCTTAACTATGTCAATGTCAGGATAAAGCCCATAAAGCTCATGATTCATGCATCGCCGATACTCGCCTTGTGCACTACAGGCAAATAAATTTTGCGGAGTATTCTTCTCTCGAAGACTCCTACAGATGTGTCGTCTGCTTGCGATAGGACCCAGGATTATACGCCATAAAGCAAGACAGGTTGAATAAGAGTCTGGTACAGTTGGACTTTTGTTACTCGAGAGGGCTTTATCTCTAAAGTGCTTGCTTAGTCCTAAATAACATCTATTCGCAAGCTCAATTATCCGCTTGATCTCAAGGCTGACGTTGTTGTTTTTGTTTACGGCAGATCCGAGGAATATAAATTCGTCCACTGCCTCGAAGATATAACGGTTATGAACTTTCACGCTTTGGTCTAATCTCGAAAAAACGCAGTAACTTCTCTAATTGTGCACCCAATCTACATATATCATCAGCATACGCGACCAGCATCTGACTTTTGCTGCTAATGGTTTTATTCATGTTAACTGCAGCTTTTCTCATAATGATCTCCACTAAGATTTTAAAGAGATCGCACGATGGGGAGTCGCCTTGCCTGAGTACTCGCTTAGTTTCGAAAGGTTCGGTAAGATCCTTACCAACTTTCACTGCGGATTTGGTGTTCGTCAAGGTCAGCCTGCAAAGGCGTATAAGTTTTGCAGGAATACCAAGCTCAGACGTTGCCTCATAGAGTTTCTCCGTATCGGACTATCGAAGGCCGCCTTATAATCGATAAATATATGATAGGTGTCGATATGTTTTTCGTGTGTCTTCTCCAGGATTTAGCGTAAGGTGAAATCTGGTCAGTTGTCGATTTTCCAGGCCTAAAGCCACACTGGTATGTTTCAATCAGGTCAGCGATAATTGGTTTTAGTCTTTCGCACATTATACTTGATAGAACCTTATGTGCTATGGATAAAAGGCCTATTCCACGGTGTTGGCACAGATTCTCGGGTCACCTTTTTTAAATACGGGGCATAGTATACTGAGACTCCAATCGCCGGGCAGGCATTCATCTAACCAAATATTGCTAATGAGCTGATGCATGCACCTTATCAGCTCATCGCCGCCAGTCTTAAACAGCTCCGCCGGTAATCCATCGGCTGCTGCGGCTTTGTTGTTCTTAAGCCGGGCAGGTCAGACCTCGTCTTAGTTCGGAGGGGGAAATCGACGTCGTCGTCCATTTTGTGATCGATTGTCCCATAGTCATTGGATAACTCAGGTACCAGTACCGCGGAGAAATGATCTCTCCATATTCCCAACATGCTCTGCACATCTGCGATGAGATTTCCGTCCTTGTCTTTACAGAAGGGAGGCCCTGAACCATGTCAATTAGTCCCGTTTTTGACTTTTTGGTAGAATTTTCGGGCTTCGTGCTACCTTCTGTGTGTCTCAATTTTCTCACGCTCAGTTGCAGCTCGCAGTGCAATTGACTAAAGCATTGCCACAGGTGCGGCGTTCTTTTCATCATTTGCAATGCGACACTCTTAATCGTACCATGGTTTATTGCGAAGCGGTTTCTACCCAAGTAGCCTTGTGGATGTCTTTATGCTGGAATCTTGTACCACTAATGACCATGTTTTTGGCCGCGGCAAAGTCAATCAGTCTCATACCGTTGTCGGAACTGTCAGCATGTAGACTGAAATTGCCAATAATTGGATTAAACACATTCTCCTTTCCTACTTTGGCATTAAAATCTCCTAGTACAATCTAAATGTCATGGCCAGGGCAGCTGTCTTACGTTTCCTCTAGTCTTTGGCATCATCATCTTTATCTTCTGTCGGGGCATGCACACAAATTAGGGAAATATAAAAATATTTCGCTTTTATGCGGATTGTGGCTATTCGTTGACTCACAGGATTGAACCTAGAGACTAGATGTCGCAGTCTTTTGCCAACTACAAATCCGCAACCAAATTCATGTTTTTTTTCATGGCAACTGTAGTATATATCGCAGTTTCTTTTTCTTGTGCAGCCATGTCCTGTCCATCGCATTTCCTGGATTGCGGTAATGTCAGCCTTATACCTTTCGAGGACATTTGCCAATTGGACACTTGCACCGGATCTATATAGAGTTCTTACATTCCAGGTGCATATCCGTAAATCGGAATCCTTATAACGTTTGCGGGGGCCGTCAACAATTAGGGGTTGTATATGTTTTCCTGTTCGTTTATGTATTTTCACTGCCATTATGAACGGTGGCGGGAGGCAAACCCAGTCCACAGCGTTTTAGCATTTTACCTACTGCCAGGATATTGGATTGCAGCCGCCCATTATGGATCAGACGCTGACCAGGATGCAATATGCCGAACCTGGATTTTGTTCTTTCGGTTTCTATCCGCCGTTGGCGCGTATGTTTGGCTCATTCGCCTTCTAAGGACAAAAGCATATGGCCGATTGTTTGATAAGATTCAGTGACATCAGTAACCTACTAAACCTGAATTACTGCTCATTTGTTTCATCTTCTCACTCTAGCTAGCTAACGGAGGATTCCGAAAAGCCATTGCCCAGGACATACTGCATGGCAGTAGTGAGCTGCTTGGACTGCCCAATGAAGGAATCATTTCTGGCCACTCCCAAGTGAATGGCTATCAGAAACTTTCCACCTCCACGGACAGTCCCATGTCCTTTACCAGTTCATTAGTTGTTAAACTTTAGACTTCAAGCATTGCCACGTGAATAGGTGACTTACCGTACTGTAAAATTCAGGCATTGTAGTACAACATTGTATCGTTTCTCACTGAGATCAATTTCTCCACCAAATAGAAAAACTTATTTTATTTTAAAAGAATATCTTAAGTTTAATGTTCACACATCATTCATAAATGGATGCTTCAGTTTTCAAACAAATTTTGTTTACGCATCAAATACACAATGCAACACATTCATCGCAGCAATGAATCATATTTGTTACAGTGACGGAACGTTTTCAGTGATTTCAAACATTGATTTTCTTTTCCTAAAGGTTTGCCTTTTTTACCTCTGGACCCACCGTTTTCGGGATATATACATATTTGTATTTAGTGATTTTTGAACCATCTTGAACCGTCGGAATCGGTGTAAAATTAATTTCAAGGGGCCCTCTTCAATCCCACTAAGGAATAAAATTGGAAATACGTGTCCAATAACTTTTCGCTGTACAGCTTTAGGTTTCTAAAAACAATTCTATAATATTCACAATCTTGTCTCTATTACAGATTGGTTATACATTCTACATGTCCATGCTGGAGGGAGGACGTGAGGAGGGAACTCATAAACGCATCCTAGGTCCCTTCGTTGAGATGCATGAAACACAACGTACACAGGAGTCGGCCACCTATCAATTTTGGCTTACGGCTTCCACAAAAACGGGGGAGGGCGAAAAGACGGATGTTGTTACAGTGCCACCAAATAACAAAGTTCCTGCACGAATCGTATCATTTAGTCAGCGTGTTGTAACACCCTGGAAGGAGAACTTAGAACTAACATGCCGCAAAGTTGGCTCACCCGCTCCGGTAACAATTTGGCGATTGGATGGTCATAACCTAGAGACGAATGTCCGCAAAACCATTGCCAAAAATGGTACCTTAAATATTCGGGAAGTGCAATCTACTGACGCAGGTAATTACACTTGCAGTGTAGAGAACACCTGGGGCAAAGATGAAATTATCTATAGTGTGGTGGTAAAGGTACCACCCGAAGCACCTAATCTGACGGTGATTAGTGCATATTCGGACAGTTTACTGCTGGAGTGGTCGGATAACAGCAATGGTGGTAGTCCTATTTTGGGTTACGTCATCAATTACAAACGTGACAATGGTGATTGGGAAGAGTTGCAGGTGGATGCTAAATCCTACTCGCATCTCTTGAGCAATTTGTGGTGTGGCACACGATATCAATTGTATATCACGGCATACAATAAAATTGGCACAGGGTTGCCGTGTGACATTGTCAACACCCACACGAAGGGAAATCCGCCCGTGCAACCGAAACATTCTCAAATGATAACGAATAATTCAACCAGTGTTACGTGTTGGCTGGACTCTTGGGGCGATGGAGGCTGTGGAATTTTATATTTTATGATTGAATCGAGAATATATGGCAGGTAAGTAGAACGATTTTGGTTAAAAAATTATTTTTTTAATTAAAATTTTTGATTTTTGTAGATCTTCGTGGACAGTTGTTTCTAATCATATACCCTCGACGGAACGTATCTACACGGTTAGTGATTTGATGCCTGGCACCAAGTATCAGTTGAAAGTTACAGCCCACAATAATGCGGGCTCCACCACAGCATTGTATAATTTTACCACATTGCAAACTCAAGGAGGTAAATATGATTTCCATCCCAGTCCATAAAAAAGACAACTGTCTAGTTTCAGTTGAAATTCACGCAAGTTACAGTCCGAGTCACCAGAATAGGTTCAAACATTTTCATGGAAATAACTGCGAAGTGCAACAACAACAACGGGAGGAGGGGGCTGTGTCATTATTTTTATTTTGAAGACAATCATTTTGAAGAATAGAGTAACAAAAAGGAATGCAAAATATTTACCGTTATGAGGCGCCGACTACTTCGGTTTTGCTTCAGCGAAAAAGCATACATAATATTGCGTCATCAGAATAGGTTCAAGATCAAAAACGACAGATGATTGAGTTAGTTTCCATAATCTTGCCGGAAGAGCTAGTAAGGTGAGTTTTTACGCCTAAATCGAATTGTTTAAAAAATTATAGGTCGCGGTAAAAGTCTTAACTGCGAAGACAAAACTAAGATTATAGTGTTACATGAAGAGAAGGTTACAACCCTTCAAATTGCTGAAAGGGTGGAACGAAGCCAAAATGTAGTATCCAAATTTTTAAGAGATATTGAAAACTATGGAATCAATATGAAGGGATGTACCTATACTGCCACAATGCCTGCAGATCGTAGGGCATGGCAGCATCCAACTCCGCTAAAACTGCGGTGGCTGCTAGTCTTTCTACTGTGAGGCGAGTAATTTAAGGAGCCGAGTACTTGAAAGAAAAAAGCTGCAGAAAAAACCACCATTAAATCCTGATCGGAGAGAAAAGCGATTAAACTTTGCTAAAGAACACATGACTTGCAACACGGAGTGGTACTCGGTCGTATTGTCGGATGAGAAGAAATTTAATCTTGATGGTCCGGATGGATATAATTATTATTTTCACAATCTAAGAAAAGAACAACTACATTTGGACCGTCGGCATAGCTGCGAAGGAGGAGTAATGGTGTGGGGAGCGATCTCCTACTATGGCCAAGTCGATTTACAGTTTTTAACGACAAGAATGAATGCTAATTGCCACAAAGAGATACTCCAAAAGGCTTTTCTGGATTTTTCCAACATCTTTGGACCACAATGCAAGGATCGTAAAATCATGGATCAACGAGCAAAACTTTATTGTCTTGGAATGGCCACCGTACTCCCCAGATCGTAACATCATCGAGAACGTTTGGGGGTGACTTGTTAGAATAGTATACGAGTCCGGTCTACAATTTGATGATAAAGCCACTTTAATTTTAGCGATAAAAGAGGCTTGGAATGAATAATAATCGTATACAATATCTCACCTCACTGTACAAATCCATGCCTAAACGCATTTATGAGGTACTTTTAAACAAAGGCGGAAGCACAAGTTATTAATTTTAACTAATATTACTGTTTAAATAAATATAAAAAAAATCTTTTTATAACGAAAATTACTACATTCTTATTTGAACCTATTCTGATGACGCAATATTATGTCTGCTTTTTCGCTGAAGTAAAACTAAAGCAGTACCCGCCGCATAACTGTAAATATTTTGCATTCCTTTTTGCTGCTCTATTGTTCACAATGATTGTCTTCAAAATAAAAATAATGATACAGCCCCATCCTCCCGTTGTTGTTGCTGCACTTCGCATTTATTTCCATGAAAATGTTTGAACCTATTCTGGTGACGCGGACTGTATATATATTTTTAATACAAATACAGTTTGTACAGTAGAAGTTTTACATTCCGCATATGAAGTATTATATCGGTGTTTCCAACTACACAGATGCCAAACACCGAAACGTTTCGAAGCTGGCAAACGTCAAAAGCAACAGTTTGAATTGTTGAATTTTCAATGTGTTGAATTTTCAATGTGCAAAGAATAAATATTATGAACAAAGAAATATACCAAGATGTTGCGTAATACCTCATCCACACTGCAGCAGGATTCTTTCATTTGGGGATTTCGACAAAATTAACATCTGATTTGTATATTGAAAAACAGACATTGGGTTCAACAAAATCTCCAAACACGAAATTTCGAATGCTGTGTGTTTACTGCTAAATGACAAGTGTTTAATCCAAGATGATCGATTCATGTAAATGGTGTTAGCGTCAGATGGTGTTAACAGCAGCAGTCTGAAATAGCAGTACAGACTTACCAACAGTACAGAAAACGAAAACAAGCAATTGCTTTATAAAACACATATTCTCTTAAAATCTCCAAGTCTCTGGTGGGTTTATTATCATTAACTGCGTGTAACTGAGTGAGCCCACTGTGTTTTTCAAAATTCTAAAACAAAAACGTGATTTTTTTGTTTTGCTGAATGTAAAGCTTGGCAATCCTAAATAGCAGACAACATAAAAATAACATAGGGCCTGCTCGTAAATACAACATTAGGTGTATTTTGGTTACACCGTTTGCTTAGATTATCACTTATTTTGTATGGAGAGCTAAGGGATATTAAGCGGCTCTTAAACTTACCGCTTCGATTTCAGTTCCAAGCTGGCATAAAGTTACCAGTCTGAAAAAAATCAGAAAAACACTGTTGGATATCGTTAAGGAGAAGAATATAAACATTTGCGAGAAATATCGTTAAGGAGAAGAATATAAACATTTGCATATAAAGTATGCGTTAGAGCAAAACGATTATATGTATTTCCGGTTGAAAAAGGCAGAAAGTTGCCAGTATGAAAAAATCTGAAAAACAGTGTTGGATGTCGTCATTGTGAGCCAAAGACAAGCAGAAGAATATACACATATTCAGGAATGATTATAAACCATGCATTAGAGCAAGACGATTATATATATTATAATAAATTATCGCATGTTTGGCGTTTTGATTACTAGCAAGCAAGCGATAATCTCTAGCTTGTAACGAAAACAAGCCTACACGGAAAAAATAGAATTGGTAATATCAAATAATTCCAAGTCTATGAATAAAATTCCTGGAATTCAAATATTCCTTTCTTTAAATTGAAGAAAAAAGTCTTGAAATTAAAATACTTTATTTTCTAGATTTACAAATTCAAATTATTTCACTTTACAACAAAATAGTTTTGCTTAATCAGCTAAATGTTTCACAGTTAGTTCAAATAAAAAACATCATTAATGAATTAGTAAAATCAATTCAAACTTTAGAATTTTTAACCACCTCATATTTTTTGAAATTGTACCTCGAAATACGATACATGTATTTTCAAAACATTCTGATGATTTGTTTATGACGTCACAGCCTACGAGAGAATTTTGTTTTTGATGATACTTAGGGATCTTCGATCGATATAATTCGCATATGTAAATTGCATAATTCAATTTGTATATATATATATACGATTGATGATCAACCGATGGTATCAATTAAGGCACAGTAGTTAGGCATCTGATGATGAACTTGTCACGGAGTCATGCCATTGAGTGTGCTTAACAGAATTGTCCATTATTCCAACAAAACCCAAACATTTTTCAATTAATGTTCCTGACCTTGTAAGCTTGTAGTATTAATTTCTCATACGTTAACTGAAAACTAACGCAATCGGTCATAAAATTCAATTTAAAATCGGCAATATTTGCTCAAAAATATTGCAGAAAGAAAATTAAGTTTAAATTAAGTTGTACTATGTATCCACCAAAATTACTTGAAAATTTTAGGAATTAGTAATTTGAATTTTTGTTATTCGTTGAATTTTCAAAATTTATGAATAATATTTCTAATTGTAATTCGTCAATCAATACATAAAATTAATTAAACCAAGGAATGTTTTTGTTAAATCAAAGATTGACAAATAGAATTCTTTGAAAATAAGAATTAAAGATTTGTAATATTTACAAATGTTTTTTTGAAACTAATGAAATAATTTTCCGGTTTAACAAAAAACTTAATATGAAAAACAACCTTCTTGTTGTGTTACATCAGATAAACTGTTTCTATGACTGAAAATTGTACAAAAAATTCATTGAAATCTGACGCGACATTGTCCGATACATAGATATTTTTTTTCTTTGTATTGTTCTGTATCTCATGCGCATCTGGCATCATTGAAACCCATCAGCTGATGCAGATAGATGCTTTGTTGATACTTGGACATTTTCATGCTGAAGTAGATATGCGAATTGGATGACAGCCCAATGAAATACAATTAAATAAAAAGTAACATGAGGTGTCAGGGGACACCCCGTTGGAACGAAGTTCCTTTCGCTATATATTATGTACTAGTTAGTTCCAACACGCCTAAGGCGCCTGTTGAAAAATACTATAATTTAAATGGATCTTTAAGGAAAAATACTTTTTGTAAAATGATAAACTTTTTTTAAGAAATTGTTTATATATTGAATGTAGTTTTTGAAAATAAGTAGGTTCCCTTTGTAAGAATATGTATTATAATTTCCCGAAAATGTCCTCTCTTTAATTAAAAGCTATTTTATTAATTTAAAAGCTAAAGTACTTTCTGTAAGAAAAAGCCAAGAGTATGATTTTTTTTACAAAAAAGTACTTTTTTTAAGAACAGGTACTTTTTAAAGAAGTCGTACTCTATTTAGGAAAAGGTTATTTTTTAAGAAAATTTAATTATTTTCAGAAAGGCTACGTATCTCAAGAAAAGAAAAGAAAAGGTATAATTTTATTTTTAAAAAAACGTACTTTTAAGAAAAGGGATTTTTGTAAGAAAATGTATTTTTTTTAAGAGAAGGTATTTTTTTTTTTGAAGAAAATTTTTTTTTACGAAATACGATTTTTTTTTACAATTGGTCCTTTTTCAAGAACAGGTTCAAATTTAAGAGTAGGTACTTACCTAAAAAAAAATTTTGTTTTACATAAAAGGTACTCTTTAAAGAAAATGTAGTTTTTTAAGAAAACGCAATATGTTGTAAGATAATGTACTTTCCTAAGGCAAGGTATTTATTTAAAAAAAATTGTTTTTTTTTGAAAATGTAGTTTTTGTAAGAAAATTTCCTTTTTTAAACAAAGGTGCTTATTTAAGATAAGGAATTTTTTAAGAAAATGTACTTTGTTTAAGAATATGAATAGGTATTGTTTTTAAGGAAATTTACTCGTTTTAAGAAAACGCACTTATTTAAGAAAATTTTATTTTTTTAAACTTCTTTCACTTTGACTTTTCTAAATTTACCTTTTATTCAGTTCAAAACTACAATATGTAATAAACAGGCTCCACCTAGAAAATTTCCCGGTAAAAAAATTTCCCACATATGTTAGTCCAGACACAAACAAAACCAAAAGTACGAGTGTAAGAGTAAGTGTACTGCTAAATATAATTCCATGCTCATGGTTGTACATATTTCATGGATTTGCCAGTCTTGCACTTTGGCTTTTCTAAATTTACTTTTTATTGGGTTCAAAACTAGAATACGTAATAAAGTAAAGTAGTTAAAAAAAGTTGTTTAAAATTTGTTCATTTAGCCCCCATCCCGCAACGTGCGATAAGGAACTTCGTTGCAAAAAATGTAAGTAAAGTAAAAATTAATTAAATTAAACAGTAAATAAATGAAACAAATTAAAAAATAAACAAGATTAGAACTTAGTCATTCTGTGCACCAGGCATTTTTATGGTGCAAATTTGCAGAATGTTTGCGCATCAGATTATGCCTTGTCGCATTTGGGAACATTGACCCATGAAATGTTGCTAGAGGTTGCATTTACGAAAATGATGCGCACCAGATGAAGAGCAGAGATGCATTCGCGAACAGGCTCAAATTCACCATCCACGCTTATCCACGGATTTGGAATTCATCAAAGTCTTCTTGACACATCTTGGTTAAGATTTTAATGTTTGAGACTTTAAATTTTATTCAGGAAACAAGTAAGATGATTTACAAAAATATAAAATTTCATTTTCTAAAAAATATTCCACTTCACTGTGTTATAATTAGAGTGTCCAAAACCGGTGAAACCGAAATACCGGTTAACCGAAAAACCGGTGAAACCGGTCAACCGGTTTTTTGCTATTAACGGTGGTGTGCGGGTTTTTAAAATAATTTATTTTTCGAACAAACCGGAAACCGTTTAATTCACGTCGGTTTACCGGGTTTTACTTAATTTGTGTTAATATTCTAAAACAAATTTATAATAAATTATAGTATTTTCGAATTTTAATGTATTTTGGAATTAAGAAACATGATTTCTATTTTCAAATATGATTTTATAGTCCGAAAAGTTCTAAATGCGATTTCCCAACAATTTTCAAAACGAATTTATGACTTGAATAAGAAATACATAAAAATTATTTAAGAATTAATTGAAATTTCCAAACATTTTTTCCCAAATTTAATAATTAAAATTATTTTATAAATAAATGTTTTAAACTTAATATAATTTTCATACATGAAAATCTCTTTCAAATATGAATATGATATTCGAATTTAAATCAGTTTAATGTGAATTTGCTTAAAACTTTTCAATTTTATATTAAAAATTGGAATATGAAATACTAGATTTATTTAAAATTAAAACGTAATTGTCAGATTTAAATGGAGTTGTGAAATTTTGAGTTTTAAACATGAATAAGTATAAAAATGATCCTTAAACAAATGCATTATAAGTGCGACATGTGTAATTTAATTTAAAGGTGAAAACCGGTTTTTGCCAAAATTGAAACCCGAAATCCGGTTTTTGGAAAATTGTTCTTTCGAACAAACCGAAATCGGAAATCGATAATGAAGAAAATAACCAACGAAATACCAAAAATTATATATATCAAAATTATATTTATATTTTCTTCATAATTTTCTAAAATATTACTTTTAGCAAAAAACTTTCTTTGAGGCTAATGTTGTTGACTAAAAGAGCTAAACTATTGCCATACATCAAATTCTTGTAAAAAGTTTTTTTTTTTAAATAGATACTCATATACAAACAAATTACATTCGAATAAATGGGCTTGAACACATTAAACACAACTTATCGTTATGAAATTTTGTTGTATTTTTGTTTTACATAAAACTGAACCGATTTGGAGGAAGAGAATATAAGAAATCAAAAAAAAAGAAATCTCCATACAACTAACAGTCATGCTATGTACATATGTATAGTGTAGTGTAATACGAGTATATATTTACATGATTAATTTCAGATTGTTTTATATTTATGATGTACATGTGGACTTGAAAAAACATTAACATTTCCGCGAACACTTTGTCATAAATTTGTGAAGTTTCGCATTGAAATTATGTAAAACCTGGGTCGCTGATTGCAAATCGGAATATCTCGTAAATTAGTGCCCGTCCAGCACATCTAGCGCCAGATTCATGATTAGCGATCTGAAGACAATAACAAGTCAATACTTTAGTTAAATCTTCTGAATACTATCAATTTTATTTTACACTCAAATAATGATAATAGTTTTTAATGTCAATTATCTCTTTCCAGTTGTTTACAACACCGATTTGAATGCCATGTCACCCATAACCGATAGTCCATTTTATGCCAATTTTAAAGTTCTGCTGCCGATTTGTCTTTCCTTGTTCATGTTGCTGGGTCTTATAGCAGCTGTACTCATAATCCGCAAAAGAAGTAAGTAACATACACACAGTCATCATCTTGTGCATTGAATGGAAAGGCCTCGTCAAACGAATGAATTTGCTAGACGCCTCAACAAATAGTTGCATTGAAATGGAGCTAACATACAAAATCATCGCGGCAATGAAAGTGTTTTCATTAACTGAAACAGTATTACACTGTGATAGTTTTTGACCCGAAAAAAAAAGAACTTTGATGAATCCTTTTCGAACTATTAGGGGGGAGTCCCCTGAGTGCGAAAGTACATTTGGAAGTGCCAGATTGGCTCCAGTTTTTGAGAAATCGGTATATATGGATATAGCTAAGTCTGCGGTATTTAAACAAACTTTACATAAATATAATGCTAATGTTCATCATCCAACTCCGGTCTTAGAAGGGTTAATGTGAAGTATTATACCTTAAAACAAAGCCTGAAGTGTTGCCTACAACCTGAGTCTAGGTAGAAAATGGTTTACTAGGGCTGTTTTTTGAGAAAATCAGATTTTTAGCAAAAAAGTGAGGTTAAAAAATCGTATTTTTTAAATTTGTCCCCAATGGGTAAATAAAATGGAATATATTTATATGCAGGTTTAAAGAGATTTTAATGGTCTTTGTAATGATATTCACCGGAACCAGATCGGACCATAAATATGTGAGATATGGCCAATTATATGCTCAAGTTTTAAAGGCCCATATCTCAAGAAGTTGGACCGAGCGCAAACATTTGTTTTTTCTATTTTAATAAGCTTTTTAAGCCCTTTTAGGTCCTATGGCCGGTAAAATTTGTTTAAATATCGCAGACTTAGCTATATCCATATATACCGATTTCTCAAAAACTGGAGCCAATCTGACACTTCCAAATGTACTTTCGCATTCAGGGGGCTCCCCCCTAATAGTTCGAAAAGGATTCGTCGAAGTTAATTTTTTCGACTATCACAGTGTTATCAATGTGTGGAATATGTTTAATTTCGGCGATGAAAACGTTTAATGCATTTCACCGCTTTGTTTAAAAAAACGTAGGTTGGGATACCGAAGGATAGTTATGTGTATGACATATGAAAAATAGGGTGTTCCGAAAATCTGTCTGTTGAAGATGTGAGTCTCAAACGATGCGAATTGACATGCTAATTACAGGAACATACACCGTTTGTTTGAGGGTACTTTTAAATAAGTTTACCAGTTTTCATATCTGGCTTTTTGATAAAAAAAAATATTTTTTTTTTTGAGGTTAATACACGCTGAAAGATAACGGCCTCTCTAATATAGTTTCCCAAACATATTCTGCAGGAACTATGTATATGTTTGCAACACACTTCAAACATTCATTTGTTTGCAAGTTCCAAACATACTTGTATTTAAATGCAAACAGAATCATGTTCACTGACAAACATGTATGCTTTTACGTGGAACCATATACGTTCTTCATCTCAAACATCCATATACTTACGTGGAAGCATTCGGGTGTTTCCCCAAACCTACATATACTTACGTGGACACATTGCGAATTTCCTCCCAAATATTATATTATTTCGAAACGAATTATTCTTCGATTTCAATATATAGGTAATATTTATTATAATTAGTTTTAACAATATAAATCCACATTTATAAATACTTAATACAAAAAATTAATAGATTTAAAACGACCCTTTTTACATTTATTTGCATTGAATGCATTATTTGTTTTTTTTTCATGAAATGTGAATCAGCTGCTCTTTTTTTTCTACTCCTTCCTCTGTTGTCTCTCATGTTTTTGTTTTCAGAAGGTTTCAGCTATGCGTTGGTACACAAACAAGATATTTATACACAAAGCAAGTTCATGCAAGCCAAGCGTGGATTAATTACTTGTTTTTTTTTTATTACACTTATTTCACAAATGGTCCGCCTTTCCGATTTTCTCAGTTAAGGCTCGGACAGACAAAGGGCTTCACGTTGTTGCCCTTTCATCAAAATCGTTTCTCACTTTAATAGCACTCCTACATATATACGAAACACATACACAAAAACCAAAGTAACATCACAAACCATTTAACCTTCCGAGCCGTCGTTTATTCTTTTTGCACTGATCAAGCGCTTTTGATATCCTCTGTTCGATGAACATGAAACTAAAACGCAATACATCAGGAAAATTAAAAATCTCTTAATCTACAATTTACATGTATATTCAGGAATATTTATATCTTACTAACTGAGAAATAATACAAAAATAAAGATACACACTTACAATATAGACTCTCCATTGTCCCTATTTTATTCTCCTGCTCTCGAGAGAGCATAGACAGTGCCACAAACTTAGCTGTATTTATATCACAAACATAAATACATGTGTGTGCCAAACACATTAATTATAACATATTAATCATTGTGTCTGAAACATGTAATATTGAATAGCAAACACAATTTGTTTGAACACAAGTATATTATATTTGCGACATGCTCCAAACACACTTTATATTTGCATCCAAACAACAACCAAATACAGATTTTTCAGCGTGAATGGGTTTCACACAAAGAACGGAAATTAACTTGTATGAATCGTTCGTTTCGGTTTTGTTATGACCATTTTCGATATTTTGTGTATCATTCGTTGACATGATCAAAACACCTAAAAATAAGCGAATTGCTTTCACTCACTTAGGGAACGTTTCTCGTAGCATTCGGTAAATTTTCGTTCCGTGGTTTTATACCACGTGCCTGTAAACAAAAATCAGATTTTTTTAAATTTGCCTGCGTCTTTGTTTCACAATTTTCGAATCGATATTATTACTTTATTTATATCCACTAGAATTAGAGACTTCAATCAGTAGAAGGCACCCAAAATACTGTTGCAAAAAAGTTGAATATGCCTCTGATCAGATTTACAATACGCTTGGGACCGCCCATGGAATCACATTTTATAATTTTTTTCCTTTCCCCATTTGGATCAAAAGTTAAAATTTCTTATTTTTATTTTAAAGTATGGTGTAGTTTTGTAATGTATACGCAACAAGAATGGTCAAAACTCTTGTGTGAAATTATTGAATGCAGCAACGAAAAAATCATCGGTTGTACAAAACGTTTCATTGCAACAATGTAAACAAACTTGCAAACTTCGTGCGACGAAGCGTTCTTCTATCAGTGTGGGAACCATAGTAGTTTCTTCAAGATTTCATTCATTTCTCTCTACCCGTTTTAGAAATGACCAGTCAAACGCGTTTAGCCTCATCATCTATGTCGGAAACACCCTCCTTGACGCAACTCCAAAATAAACAAAATCGCGATCAACAATATTTGGCGGTACGATGCAATCCAACTGTGGGACCTCCTCGCACCTCCAACTCAAATGATTCGGGAAGTTTTGGCAAAGCGGAGGGTAACGAGTACATCGAAGATATCTGTCCCTATGCTACATTTCAATTGAACAAACAGCCGTACAGCGAGAGTTCCTACAGTGGCAATGTATATAGTGGCCCGTATCACTCAGTGCGAGGATCATTTGTCTACCATGACGTAAAGCCAGAGAGTTATCATGTAAGTTTTGAGGATGATATTTAGTTGGGAATCCTATTAGATTATGGATAATTCTTAATAATTGTAGACCAAGGAACCTGAATACACAAAAGTACGACGAAAGGTGGGTCGTCTAAGAGACCCACACTCAGAGAGTCAAGGTAGGTCATCCCACTATATTTGCCTTGGATGTTTATTTTTGTATAAGAAACATATGTTCATTAGACTGAAGCGCGAAATCGGATGTTGTTATAATTCCATCTTTACAACCCTTGCTATGTATCACGACAGTTCTCAAAATATTTCGCATCTAATGATGTCAATTCACGAACTGGGCCATTTGAATTATTAAAAATCATATTTTAAATTTATTATCCATTTGTTTGAGGTCTTCATCTAGACACAATGTGGTGCTATCTATGAGGTTGAACCACCCGTTTGATATTAAACTCATCACAAATAGTAACTGTTGTGTTAATCTCTTCAACATCTTAATGGAAATCATAGTACAAAGGTGCAGTTGTCACTGAAGGTGAAATTTTTTTGAATGTTTCCAAGAGATAAATATTCAAAACTTTATTTTTTTGCCATCGGCTAATGAACATAATCAAATCGGGGAAAATATCCAAACACAATGATACAAATGTTGCATGAAAACCCTTTACAATATCAGCAATTAAATTAATTGGCTTTTCAACATTAATTCATCAAATCATAACGTTTGACGTTTAAATTTCAATTTAATTTTGATGTTTATCACCCTTTGAAGTTTCTCTTACAAACATTTATACACTTTTTGTTTTTTGAAAGAGTCTGGTTGGGACAGATTTGGTTTTGTATCGTATAAATTATCACTTTTAGATATTATTTTCTTTTTATTCTCATATTATTGTCATTTATTTTTTTCGTTTCGTCTTCATATATTCATGCGATCATTGCCACCACCCACGTACACAAAATCAATCAATCGTTTCAAAATCCATCATCAACAAATCGTACTATAAACTGTTCTAGAATCGGATAATCCAGGCTCGACAGATTCAGAAGTTAGGAAAATCCTAACACTTCACATACCAATTACAGAATATGACACCCTCGGCTCTGAATCGGATAACGATGTATCAGCGAGAGCATTAAACTCATCCAAATATCGGCCGCAAAGAGGTAAATCCCTATAAGATGCAATTAAAATGACAGTTGTTTGTAATAATCGTTAAGATTTCTCTATTGTTGCAGAGACACAAGATGAATCTTCGTCATCGTCGGATGCCACGCCCACTAGTTTGAATCGTAAACTAAAACCACCCTATACAACACGCAAAGCGACAAAAACAGGAACGACCAGCAAACGACACATCCGGTCATCGAGCGGTTACTCAAGTAATCATGATGAAACTACATTTAGGTGAGAAATAACAAACTCAATATTTATGGTGACGGAAAGATTTTTTAATGTTTATTGTTTTTTTTTTAACAAACAAATTTACGCTTTTTTGGTTTTGAAAAGTTTAAAAAAAATTTTAAAATAATATTCAAAGTTTTGTATCAGGCCAAAATTATTAGGTGATAGAGATAGGAATGCCAAAAAAATGCTCAGCCTGTTGTGACAACACATCATAATATCTTATGTCAAAAATCGTAGTTATATTTGGTAGAGATATTTTTGATCTGAAAAACTGCGATATCTGTCGAATTTAAAAGAAATTGTAGATAAACTTTGCACGACCTCGAGCAATATCATCCAAATTGCGAATGTTGCTTTCGTCGCTCAGTGGGGGATTTATCGAAAAAATGGAAATAATTCAGCCGATGCTAAACGGCTGGTCCGATCACTACGAACTTTCATTCGAGCAGGGTTGAGGTGTTGTGCTGGAGAAATTGATATAGTTCAGCGCCTTAAACTCTACTGTAGACGCATAGTGGAAGCCAACATTTGATATATGCGGTCATCAAAAATATTTGAACACTCCTAAAACTTTGAATTTGGTTTTTAGTGGAAATATATTTGTATATTGTTACGATTTAATAAAAGATGATAGTCTTTATTACCAAATTACTTACTTTTATTGACTATTTTTCAACCGCATGAGGTTAGACGTCTTACACATATTAATTAAACAAACAAATTAAACAAATTTCAACATATTCTTCCAACTGGCTCTATCCTTCGCCTTTTCTCGCCAGTTGGTAACACCAAGGATACGGAGGGATTCTTCTGCCTGGTCTTTCCAGCGGAGTCTTGGTCGTCCTATTTTCCTGCTTCCATCGGGTACGTTATCAAAAATCTTTCGCGCTGGCTCATCTTCATCCATTCTGATAACATGGCCTAGCCAACGCAATTGGCACACTATGATTCGTCTAGCTATGTCCACGTCAGTATAGAGATTATATAGGTCTGCGTTCCAGCGACGTCGGTACTCGCCGTTTTCCCTAACAGGGCCATATATTTTATGGATAGTTTTTCTCTGGAATACTCCCAGGTGTTTTTCATCCGCTTGCGATATGACCCAAGTTTCGGAGCCATATGTCAAGACAGCTAAAATGAGAGTCTGATAAGCTGCACTTTTGTCAGTCGAGAAAGGGCTTTGTTCCTAAACTGCTTGCTGAGCCCAAAATAGCATCTATTTGCAAGCACAATTCTCTTATCTATCTCCAGGCTGACGTTGTTGTCCTTGTTCACGGCGGATCCAAGGTAGACAAATTCATCTACCACTTCAAAATTAAATCGGTTGTCAACGTTCAAGTGCGGACCGAGTCGAGAGGTTTCTCTAGTCTTTAACACCATCAATTTTGTCTTGCCCTCGTTAACAGCAAGACCCACCTTCGGTGATTCCTTTTCGATTCTGGAAAATACTGCAGTAACCTCTAGCAAATTTCGCCCAGTGATGTCTATGTCGTCGGCATACGCCAGCAACATATGGCTTTTCGTGTTAATGATCTTGTTCGTATTTACTGCAGCTTTCCTCATTATTATCTCCATCAAGATGTTGAAGAGATTGCACGAAAATCGCCTTGTCTCAGTCCTCGCTTGCTACAGAATGGTTCAGTGAGGTCTTTACCCACTTTCACTGCTGATTTGGTGTTGGTCATCGTCATTCTACGAAGGCGAATCAGTTTTGCCGGAATCCCAAGTTCAGATATAGCTTCGTACAGTTTTCCCCGTATGGGGCTATCGAAAGCAGCTTTGTAATCGACAAAAAGGAGGTATGTATCGATTTGCTTTTCGTGGGTCTTTTCCAGGATTTGGCGTAGCGTGAATATTTGGTCAGTCGTGAACTTGCCTGGTCTAAAACCACACTGATAAGGTCCAATCAGGTTTTCAATAATTGGCTGTAGTCTTTCACATAATACGCTCGACAAGACCTTATACGCGATGGATAAAAGACTGATACCGCTGTAGTTGAAACAGGCACACGGATCACCCGTTTTGAATACAGCACATAATACACAGAGACTCCAATCGTCGGGCATTGATTCCCCCAGCCATATACCGCAAATAAGTCGATGCATATGGGCTACGAATCCTTCGCCACCTGCCTGAAAAAGTTCAGCGGGTAGGCCATCCGCACCAGCGGCTTTATTATTCGTAAGGCGGCAGATGGCCGTTCTAATCTATACTATCTTCCACTATTATTACCTCCTGATCTTCAGTGGAAGAATCTGAGTGGAGTCGTGCTGAAAAGTGGTCTCTCCACGTTTTGATCATACAATGCTTCTCAGTCACCAGGTTCCTATTCTTGTCCTTGCAGGAGGGCAGCCCATTATTAGGCCCGTTATTCAATCTTCTTAAAAAACTTTCGGGATTCACCATTCATACTGCACATTTCGGTTTTTCCACTCTCTCTCTCTGCTCCCACTGCCATTTTTGCGCCTAAATAGTTGGTTTTCCTCCCTTCTTAGCGTCTTGTACCGCTCACTCGTAGCACGCGTTGTAACTGACTGTTTCGTTGCCATACGTGCAGCGTCTTTTTCAGCAGTTGCAATGCGACATTCTTCGTCGTACCATGGCTTATTCTTCTGTGGTTTTTGATAGCCAAGTTCAGTCATTGCAGCGATTTCCAAAGAATGGGAGATGTGCTTCCACTGCCCATTTGGGCCTTCGGGATGGGGGTATACTGCTCTAGCAGGAGAGAGAGCTTAGTTCTATAGGACATTCATATCTCCGGTATTTGTAGCTTGTAAATATCCCGCTTTTCCTGTGTTCGGCTTCGTACGTTTTTCGCCCTACTCAGTCTCGTGCGAACTTTCGCAGCCACCAGGTAATGATCCAAGTCGATATTGGCACCTCGAATCACACGCACATCCATTGCACTAGAAGAGTTTCTGCCATCTATTACCAAGTGATCAATCTGGTTCTTCGTCCGTTGATCAGGAGATATCCAGGTCGCCTTATGATTATCCTTATGCTGGAATCGTGTGCTACTAACTACCATGTTCTTTGTAGCGGCGAAGTCGATCAGTCTTTATCCATTATCGGAGGTGGTATCATGAAGACTGTGATTACCGATGTTTGGTCGAAAGACACTTTCACAACTTGACATTAAAAGCGCCTAGAATAATCTTAATGTCGTGGTCAGGGCAGCGTTCATATACTTCCTCCAGACGCTCATAATATGTTTCTTAGACCTCTTCATCTTTATCCTCTGTCGATGCGTGCACACAGATTAACGAGATATTGAAATATTTCGCTTTGATACGAATTGTGAATATGCGGTCACTCACTGGGTTGAACCTTGAAACTAGGTGTCGCAGTCTCTTGCCATCTGTAAATCCGCACCCGAATTCGTGCTTTCGCTTCTGGCAGCTGTAGTAAATATCGCAGTTTTACTTTCTGGCGCAACCATATCCTGTCCATCGCATTTCCTGGATCGCTGTGATGTCAGCTTTATATTTTCCGAGGACATTCACCAGTTGGAAAGTGGCACCAGTCCTGTAAAGCGCTCGCACATTTCAGGTACATATCCTTAAATCATGGTCCTTATAACGTTTGCGAGGGTCGTCAACAGTTGGGGGGTTTCTTTGTTCATTAATTTCTTTGTGTATTTTCATTGCCAATATAACGGTAGCGGATGCAAACCCAGCCCCCCATGGTTTGCATTTTACCTACTGCCAGGATGATTTTGTTTCAGCGGCCCATTATGGATCAGACACTGACCAGCATGCAGTGTGTCGAAACTGGAATTTGGTTTCTTAAATTTTTATCCGCCGTTGGCCAGGGGTGTTGGCGTATCCGCCTTCAAAGGACAGAATAATATGTCCACTACTTCGAAGAGCTTCAGTGACAGGGTCACCTAATAATCCTGAGACGCATCAGTGATCGGATTACCACTCAGGTTGCTCATTCGTTTCGCCTTCTCACTTTAGCTAGCTAACGGAGGTTTCCGATAAGCCATTGCCCAGGACATACTGCGTGGAAGGAGTGAGCTGCTTGGACTGCCCAAGGAAGGAATCATTTCTGACCACTCCCAAGTGAATGGCTATCAGAAACTTTCCACCTCCAAGGACAGTCTCATGTCCCTATTGACCAAATTAACATAATGTAAATAGCAGGGTGATTAATGGTGCGCATAAAAGTAAGCCCTTTCAACAAACCAATTGACTAGTACGCTGTGAATCATACATGGAAAAATTACTTATATATCCATTATAATTTGTAGGTTAATTTAAATTACCCCTACAAATGCAAATTAAGAGAGAATAAATACCAATTGTACTTGTTTCGACGTATTTTTAAAGTATTTCCTTCAAATCTATGAATTTGAAACTACTACGAGACAATATCTATAGAAGCCACAAACCTCCACATAAAAAATACATACTTTAAAATAATAATTGCCAGCAGTCAAACAAATTCGAAATATGTAATTAAAAGCATTCCCATGTTTCATTACAATAGGAATCCGGTTCCACAACCTGCAGCTGCATTGCCTGAGCAAATGAAAATTAAACATTTTGTAATTGCCATTGCGAACAATGGTAAATCTTTTGCATTTGCATTAGATAAAGTAATGCAAACGAAAATCTAATTCAAATGTTCCTGACCTTGTAAGCTTGTAGTATGAACTTCTCATATGTTAACTAAAACCATACATGTGGCAAATTATTTATATGACAATTATAATTTGCAGTTTAGTTTGAAGTAGCTGGCTGTTTTCAAATATTTTCTACAAAACAAGTTTATGAATGGGAAAGCACTACGAGGCAATATCTATCGAAGCCACAAACCTGTACATATGAAACACTTTAAAAACATAATTGCCAGCAGTCAAACAAATTCAAAATAATTAAAAGCATTCCCATATTTCAACTCAATAGGCATCCGGTTCCACAACCTACATTGGCATTGCCAGAGCAAATGCAATTTTTTTAATTGTCATTGCAAACAACGCTATATCTTTTGCATTTTATAAAGTAATATAAATGAAATCCAATTTCCAATGCAATCAATCAATCCCTATCCAATTCAAATGAAAAAAGACCATGTATGCTGCAAATACATTATTTTAAAACTGCTATACTACTGGATATGGAATCGGGTAGAACAATCCAGTAACTAGTAGAGACCCTGGTGGCAAGAAACTTAACTCCTATAAATAGCTGAGGTCATTGGCGCTTGGAGTTAGTATGTGATTAAACACAATAGCAAACGGTTACATATAACTACATAAAAAGGTTGGAATATAGACTTATTGTAACGAGTTGACTTTAAAACTGTTTTATCAACGGGAAGGACGATTAGGGAAATTCGTGACAATATGTTTGCAGCACTACCAAAAGCCTACCATAACATGACGACATGTTCAGTTTTCCTCTTACGGGTTTGCAGAAATACATATACATATAAATATTTTTTTGTTGAAAATTTTGCCAGTTTTTTTTTGTAGGTACTTGAAAATATCTTGGCTAACTGAAAAGATATATTAACGTTGGAAAACGTATTACATTCACAAGAACATATGATGTCAAATAAAGTAAGAAATGCATTTAAAGTTAAATCTTAAAAAGTCGCTTAATTTGTTTCGCTTTTAAAAAAAAATGTGTCACCACTATTTTATCAATACTAGAGGATTTTGTTTGCAGGCTTATTTTTATATGCATTTCAAACACAGTTAAATGTAGACTAATTTTTTTGATATCTGAGTTTCCTATTTTTCACAGAGCTTTTTCCACAGCCGTCTCAGTTCAGTCAGTTTAAACAAAAAAATTACATTAAGCGAAAAATTTCTCGATGTGCGGAGATGCGTCGTGTATTCTTTTCCGTATACATTGAACGGAAAAGCTTCGTCAAAAGAAGGAAAATGTTCGTCGCCACAACAACTTTTGTCATCGAAAGTGAGCCAACGTACAGTTTCGTTCCCGCTACGAAATTCTCGCTCGTTGATACAATGAGCTTGCTTCATTGAACTTGTTAAATTTTTGGGATGAATTTGCTTCATTGTTGCAACGAATTTGCTTCGTTTTTGCAATGAATTGTTGCATTGCTGCAATGATTTTGTTTCACTGTAGCAACGAATGTTTTGGAGTGTGTTTTTGAATTTATTTATTTACTGATATTTAAATATCACATTGGTGGTAAATGGAATTGTACAGGGTGGTTCAGTCACGATTGAGCAAATTTCACCAGCGTATTCCTTGGCTCATTTCATAAAAATATGTCCATCTACAACCTTTCCCGAAAATGCAAGGGGGCGATATTGCAACGGTTTGAACATTTTCGGATTGGTGGTCGGAGGGTTCTAGGGTAAAATTGCTAAGTCCTGAACCGGATTTTTTGTGTTTGGGCTTGTTGGAAAGGCCTTTAAGATACCTTTCAGAATCATTAAAGAAATATTTAAAAAAAGTGAAATCGCCGAGATACGGAGCTTTGGAAAAAAAGACATAAGAACGTGCACATAACCTCAACTGATCAACTTGGTTTATATTAACCAAATTGTTTAGTTTTTAGTTTCGTTTGTTTAAATTTACTTGAAGCACTTTGTTTTATCTTTATTTCGGCTTCGACTTTCCGCACACATGTCTTTCGTTTTTTCATCTTTCGAATTATCATTAAACCCACAAACACTCGAAATATTTTTGCAGTCATCTGTATCCAGTAATCAATTTGTTCCGAATTCGGTCAGAGAATTGCCAGACACTCTGCACAAGTTCCCGATTCTGATGCCTTTGTCAGTCAGACAACGGACAAGAATTCGGAAAGTTTTGTCTGAGAAAATTCGGAAGACTGTGCAGAGTTATCGGATAGATTTCTGTCAGAATTCTGAGGGAAATTCTGAAGGATTTTTAGACGTAGCTGAACGAAGTCGAAATTTAACATACGATAATGGTCTGACTTATCCTGTCATTTTCTGACCCTTTGTCCCATTTGTCGTACCAATTTCGGAGAGAAATCTGAGAAAACATGCGAAAATGGTCTGACTTTTCCGATCGTTTTCTGACACATTGTACTATTTATCGTGACAATTTCGGGGAGCCGTCTGAATAAACATGCGAGAATTTTCGTACCAATTTCGGATAGATATCTGAAAAATATCCGTCTTTTCCGGTGAATAAAATTTTAATCTTTCTATTGTGTTTATTTTTTATTATTTTTAAACGTGTATTTAAATAGAGCAAAAAATATACTTCGGAAAAATGTACTTTACTGTACAAAACAAATTAATTCATTCCATGGTATTTTACATACATATGTACGTACAAATTAGTTATTATTTTTAAAGTTGTAATTTCCTTTAAAGCTGTAAGAGATCATGTTTTTCTCCGGTTAAAAAAATGTAATTGCATTTCAGCCAGTTAAGCCACTGTGATGTGTATTTACACAAGTCATTAATTGACTTTTTTATTTGACGACCGCGACGTTTTAAGCACTTGCTTGCTGGTTTGTAACTGAAGACAACAAACAAAAAGATGCAGACAAAACAAAAACAACACTTCAATTCACCGAAACTATACTGTAAAAACATTTTCGGGGAATTCCCTTGCTGGCGCATGGTTACGGAATGAAAACAAAATCAAACAGAATAAAAAATTCCCGTCAGAGAAACTCGTTTATATGACTGAAAGAATTTCAGATATATCGGCTAATTGTCGGATATAATTTAAGAGATCTTAAAGACGTCAGACACGTCGGAAACAATTGTTTACTGGGTGCTGTCGCGTGCACACAAACATATGGTCAAATACAACGGACTATATCTTTGCACATTCTATTGCATTTTTCGGGATTGTTTTCGCTAACGATGCATCTGGTTGTATGTCGATTTTCTTTGTACTCGATTTACAAATATACAAACGACCACAGCGCATTATTTATTTTTCCCAATGACAATACTTTTATTTATTAAGTTAACTAAGAAATTAACTAACAGATTAAATCAGTCCGGCGGAGAAACACGTCTACCACTGTCGGTTGTTGGAATGGACTGATTCAAAATGTTTACGTGCCCCACCACTCATTCTGACCATTTTGCCTTTCTGAGCAGGGTCGAAAGTTTTTTTAGGCGAAATCCCCGAATTATTATCTTTAATCCCCGAAAATCCCCAAAAAAAATTTTAAATCCCCGGAAAAAATCCCCATAGTTTTAAAGGAAGTTCTAGAAAGTTTTAAGTTTTAAAATAAAATTTAATTTAGAATTCAGTTTAACAAAACAAACAAAACGAAAACTTAAATATTGAAAAATATAAACATAATAAATTATTATATTATTATTGAATTATAAATATTATATTAGTATTATTTTAAGAATAATTAGTTATAACAAAAAGATTATGACAAATGAGATCTGGATTCGTTAAAAGTCATTAAGGCTTAGTACATCAAATACTTCAGTCTCATAATCTTCAGATTCATCTACTCATTATTAGTTTTGTAGATAGTTTTTTGCATTTTTCGTTATTTCTTCTTCACTGCTTCTATTCTTTTCAGCAACGCCAAATATAAAAACTGTTTGTTACTTGTTTTATTGTTGTCATCACGTACAGCCTTGCCAGTAAAACATTTTGATATTTTCAGGGACTGGCAAGTGCATAGAGTAAAACTTACTAGAGAGAATATTTGATTCATCTGATGTTTCCTTTCACACTCTTCGTTACGAGGTCGGTGTGATAGAGAGATGTTTGACGAAAAGTGACATAACTTCTGACTTTAATTTTTCATGTCGTTTTGGTGAAAAACTGTGTTTTACACTTTTTTATTGACTGTTATTGTTAGCAGTTGTATTTAACACAATAATTTTAACACATAAAACGAAATGCCGTTGTTGTTATTTTGTTCGTTGTTTTGAACCATTGCCTCTATCTGGTATTAGTAAAGCAATTCTTTTCAACATCCAACGTAAATATCACACCAGGCCAAATATCATAAATTTCCTGAGAGAACTGTTAAGTCTAGTATAGTAATTAGCCTATGGACAAGTGTATGCATATTTTGCTGACAATATTTAGGAATAACGATTTGCAAGTGTTTACTGGTAACGCAAAAAAAAAAAACAGTATAGACTTGCCTCATTAACATTCTTCTCTTTGTTTTTGCAATCACACATACGCAAAACCAAATATTATTTGTGTGTGTATGCTTGCTTTGATATAGGTAATGGCATATCAAAACTTTCAAACAATGATATAAAAGAAGCGCTTTTAATACATCTTAAATTTTCATCCCCAAAAAATCCCCAGATCATCATACCAAAAAAACAATCCCCTGTTTTGAACAAAATCCCCAATTTGGGGATAAATCCCCTAAACTGGCAACACTGCTTCTGAGCTCCTTTTTAAATTCGTTCATTTTCTCTCTTCATTCCATTTCTCTCTTGATCTTCATGAAAGTTAGTTTCGCTCCGGTAAGGACCCATTCGTTACAACAACAAAATTGTTTCGTCAGCTGTAAATGTTGGCAAACAGCCTAAATAAATAAATAATACTAAGAAACTATAGGAAAATAAGATTAAACCAAATAACAACAGTCTAAATCCCATACACTAATTTGTATTTTGATTGTTCGTGCGTTTTCCTCCTAATTCAACTTAAATATAATTGTTGCGGGAACGAAAAACTAATTATTGCATCAACGAACCGAGAAATTGTCAAAAAAAATTATGTATGCAATTCTTCGATGAACGTAAAACATTAACGAATATATTTCATCCATGCGACGAAACGTTTTTCTTTCAGTGTAAACTATCTTGAAACGTATGTGTAAAATGCCAATAATCCCATTTGTTCTGGGATTAAAAATTGCAATGGCTTTGAATCTGCATTATATCTGTAAGCAAAAGTTCCGTCATTCACTTTGCGTTTAACAGCTGTTCAAAACATACAACCTCGTGCATTTTTTTAAAAATGGAAAATAGTGAATTCCGAGTACTCATTAAACATTATTTTTTGCGAAAAACCCGTCAAGCAAACCAAGGAAAAGCAAACCAAGAGCGCTACAATAAGAGCGCTACAAAATTTTTTTTAAATAAAACAAAACCGATTTTAGATACCAATGAAATTCTTTATTCCTGTGAAAGTACGTTCGATGCCATTATGTATGGAACTCGATTTCTTTTGCATGGCCACCACGCGCACTCTTGCAGAAGTCCTGACGCCGAACCTAATTTTCGACGGTTTTCAAGCATAAATCGGCCGATACTGCTGCAATTTCACGTTCGATATTCGTACGAAGTTCATCAATCGTCGCTGCCTTGTTGGCATAGACCATTGACTTGACGTAGCCCCACAGGAAATAATCTAACGGCGTCAAATCGCACGACCGAGGCGTCCAATCGACTGGGTCATTTCGTGAGATAACACGTTCACCAAACTTTGTTTCCAATAAGTTGATTGTGGCATTCGCTGTGTGGCTTTTGGTGCCGTCCTGTTGGAACCACATGTCCTCCAAGTCCATATTATCCAATTGGGGCCAAAAATATTCGGTTATCATTGAACGGTAGTGATTCGCATTCACAATAATGTGCCGGTCTTGATCATCACGGAAGAAGTACGGCCCAATGACGCCGCCGGCCCATAAACCGCACCAAACCGTAATTTTTTCGGGATGCAATGATGACTCATGGATTACTTGTGGATTGCTGTCTGACCAATAACGCATATTTTGCTTATTGACGAAGCCATTCAGCCAGAAATGAGCCTCATCGCTGAAGATGATTTTCCGATGAAAATCCGAATCATTTTCAAGTTGTTGCTCAGCCCAATTCACGAACATACGACGCTTATGGTGGTCAAGCGATTTCAGTTATTGCGTCAATTTGATCTTGTAAGGATGTAGGATGTAGGATATTTTCGCAAAATTCGCCACAACGACGTCACAGAGATGCCCAGCGCTTGAGAACGACGTGTGAGAGACACATTTGAGCTTTCTTGAACTGAAGCCTCAGCTGCAGCAATATTCTCGACACTACGGGCACTTCTTTGTCTGGCATGGGAACATTTTGTACTGTGCCTGTGGATTCAAATTTGTCCACTAGACGCTCAATTGTTGATCTGGTAGGACGATTATGACGACCATAAATTGGACGTAGCACTCTTAAAGTTGAGGCCACTCACTCCAAATTTCGGTAGTAAATTTTAATAATTTCGACTCGTTGTTGGCTTGTATGTCTTTCCATGATGAAATGGCAAACCTTACTGAAGAGAAATGTCAAAAGAGCGGGAAAAAATATGGCGTCGTTTTCTGTCCCTATCGATTTACTTTTGTAGCGTCTCTGTTGAAAACCCCGTTACAATTGACGCTGATCGTTCTGGACGGTCAATACACCCGAAAATGTCGAAAAAATCCACGATATGGATTTACTCTTTGGTTGGGCCAATACGGAAATATACGAAATACAGGGAATGCGTATTTTCGTTAGATGCAAACAACATATAATATAATTTAGCTGTCATTAGTATCAAGAAAAACTTCGATATTTACTACAGCTGCCATGAGCGTAAGCACGAATTTGGGTGCGGATTTATAGTAGCCAAGAGACAGCGACACCTAGTTTCAAGGTTCAACCCAGTGAGTGACCGCATAGCCACAATTCGCATCAAAGCGAAATATTTCAACATCTCGTTAATTTGTGTGCACGCAAAGACAGAGGATAAAGATGATGAGGTCAAAGAAATATTTTACGAGCGCCTGGAGGAAGTATGTATATGAACGCTGCCCTGACCACGATATTAAGATTATTCTAGGCGATTTTAATGCCAAAATAGGAAAGGAAAGTGTCTTTCGACCAACCATCGGCAATCACAGTCTACATGATACCACCTCCGATAATTTAATAAGACTGATAGACTTCGCCGCTGCAAAGAACATGGTAGTTAGTAGCACACGATTCCAGCATAAGGGCATTCATAAGGCGACCTGGATATCTCCTGATCAACGGACGAAGAACCAGATTGATCACTTGGTAATAGATGGCAGAAACTCTTCTAGTGTAATGGATGTACGTGTGATTCGAGGTGCCAATATCGACTTGGATCATTACCTGGTGGCTGCGAAAGTCCGCAAGAGACTGAGCAGGGCGAAAAACGTGCGAAGCCGAACACAGGAAAAGCTGGATATTGACAAGCTACAAATACCGGAGATATCAATGTCCTATCGACAGCAACTCTCTCTCCTGCTGGAGCAGAATACCCCCCCTCCCGAAGGCCAAGATGCGTAGTGGAAGCACATCTCCCATTCTTTGAAAATCGCTGCAATGACTGAACTTGGCTATCAAAAACCGCAGAAGGATAATACATGGTACGCCGAAGAATGTCGCATTGCAACTGATGAAAAAGACGCTACAGGTATGGCAACGAAACAGTCAGTTACAACGCGTGCTGCGAGTGAGCGGTACAAGAGGCTGAGAAGAGAGGAAAACCAACTATTTAGGCAGTGGGAGCAGAGAGAGAGTGAAAGAACGAAAATGTGCAGGATGAATAGTTAATGCCGTAGGTTTTCCAGAGGGTAAGAATATCGACCAACGGGCCTAATAATGGGCTGCCCTCCTGCAAGGACGAGGATGGGAATCTGGTGACTGAGAAGCAGTGTGTGCTCAAAATGTGGAGAGACCACTTTTCAGCACTACTCCACTCAGATTCTTCCACTGAAGGTCAGGAGGTCATGATAGTGGAATCGCGGTATCAGTGATATCGCGGTATCAGTCTTTTATCCATCGCGTATAAGGTCTTGTCGAGCGTATTATGTGAAAGACTAAAGCTAATTATTGAAAACCTGATTGGACCTTATCAGTGTGGGTTTAGACCAGGCAAGACCACAACTGACGCTACGCCAAATCGTGGAAACGACCCACGAAAAGCAAATCGATACATATCACCTTTTTGTCGATTACAAAGCTGCTTTCGATAGCCCCATACGGGGAAAACTGTACGAAGCTATGTCTGAACTTGGAATTCCGGCAAAACTGAGTCGTACAATGGGCATTTCAACGACCCCAAATTTTTGTTTTCGGTCGGAGGCATCTGGTGTTTAAACAAAAACTTATTTGTAGGTTTTCTTAAAAGTAATATATTTAAAAAAATATTTTGATGTGTCCTATTTTTTTTACAAATGTAATCTAAATACAAGGTTTTTTTCAACACCCCGGAGCCCATAAGGGGAGGAGCTGAGCAATCTAATTATTTTTTAGCAGCCAACAAAATTTCCTATAGCACTGCATCATTGGGTTTTGTATCGCGTATACAGCGTCATCGAAAAAAATTGGGTTGAAAATAGTAAATATTGCTGTTCGTAAACTCAAACAGTGGCTCAAAATGGGTTAAGATGTGAGGCTATTTGTCAAAAATATATATTTCGAAAAATTGGTATGAAAAATGATATTCTATGTTAGAAGACTTTAATGTTTTATTAGCTAATAGATCAGGGGGTTTCTTCAGTTAGGCTGATAAATTAAACACTCGTAGTAGGCTTTGGAATGGCATTGGCGAACACAGGTTACGAGGTATTTGACTCTAGTCATTAGCTCCTTCCAAAGTTACAGGTCACTGACTGCCTGTTCAAATGCAAAACTAATTGAAGTTTTGATTTTCTTCTTTCTTTCATGTGAATGCTTTTTGGCATTCTAACTTACGAGCACTGGTACTGAAAGATATTTAATTTTTAGGACATAATTTTTCTGTTATTGTTCCTAATTGCTTTGATATCGTGAAGGATGTAAAGGGAGTTTTCTTCAAACAATTTTTTTCTAAAAACTTATATTTAAAAAAAAAATATTTTGTAAAAACGAAAGAAGTATTTCTGTAGCGATACTAACATGATACTATTAACCTTTTCAGCATCGCTAATTTTCCACCCAACTTCCAGGAACACTTGAACATAAATCCACCAGCTCGATTCTCCGATGAAAAATCCAGTAAATCCCAAACTTCGCCACGCGTTCGAGGCAATAACAAACTGCAACGGGAAACCTTTCAAATAAATGTTTAATAAAGACTTTTACACACGCCCAGGTTCCCTGAACGACACCCCAATGTCGAAAGTATCGTATACATTTAGGAGATGATAAGCACACACACAGATCGCTGGCAAGCGGCTTGAGAAACTGCTTCCAGAAACAGCGATATAGTTGCAGTCTACTATGGGTCAAGTGTAAGAAATGACAGTCAACGACTGATTTTTTTTTTAATATGTCTGTTTTTTTTTGGAATTTGTAAATGTTAAATAATCGTAAAACACAATTGTAAATGTTATTAAATAACCACAAAAATAATGATAAATAATGATAATATTTTAAATTGTAATTGTAAATAATGCAAGTAGCATTTAAAATATTTATAATAGTATATAAAAGTATGTTTACACATAATTAGTATAATTTGGAATGGATCTTGAATCGAATGATTATATACAAACTTTATAGCAACAGAGATAAAATCGAAAACAAACCAAGTCGGCATTTGGAAAATAATTTTTTGAATTGGTGTAACATAAAAGAGTGATGGCTACACAAAGAATATTTACATCGACAGAGAGATAGTCAACACAGATATTTTGACAATGGCATTGCTGTAGATTATGTTATATAAATTATACCTTTGGCGTGCCCCCTATGTCGTCATTACCATTATGATATGTATGAAATAAAATTTATGCGGTTTCAAGATTCCCTGGGCGTAAGAGCTTTGCTTTTGTGGCCGCCGGTGGTGCAATGGGTAGTACGTGGATTTGATACCTGCTGAAATGACCTTAGATTTCTTTCGACTACGGTCGCCTCGCTTAATGACGGCGAAACTATCGAGTAATTGTCCATCAACAAGCTTTTTAAAATACTGTTAGGAACTGGTGTCAAACTGTGAAAGTAGAAAGCGAACAGGTCACTGATTGAGAGAACTTCTCCCGTATCGACTCGGATAATATAATGGGAAAATATGTATTTATATGCTTTTAAGCGCTTTGGTCCTAATAGGAAGGAACAGAACTGGAAAGCTTTACGTAGATAAACTCGCCCACATGATATCACTACCATATTCGTCCATATTCACAAACTGACATTTTCAAACGTCGCTGGTGCTGGTTTACACGATATCTTATGCAACTCTTGTACGTAGGAGCAACCGTTACAACCGTAATTTTTTAAGTCATGGCAAAATAACCATATACGGACACCACTACGTGATAAAAGACTAAAAAAAAAAAGACCCGTGTTTCCCAATTTTTCCCAAAGTCATGCACTTTTTTTTTATGGGCCGCCAAAGATTTGGGGCCTCGGTATCATTTTCGTAAAAATGTGATCATTTTCTCAGGCTCATATCTTGAAAACCGTTCAGAATTTCGATTTACTCTCTGAGGCAAACTTCACCTTCCAGATCAAAATCGCAAAAAACTTAAAAAAATTCGATTTTTTTTACCTTTTTTCCCGTGTTCAGGTCCATAGGTAGCAAACCGTTCAAAATTAAAGGAAACAATCAACTACAAAAATTTACCTAAGATCTCAATAAATAAATTTCTGGAACATATAAACTTCCTAGAGATGATTCTTAACACACTCTTCGTGGTGCGGTCCGAGTGATAGGGAGATGTTTGACGAAAAGTGACTAACACCAGGTGGAATTACAAGAACTTCTGACTTTTATTTTTCATGTCGTTGCACAGTGGCCAATTTGGCTTCGCTAGCGGTGTTTTATTCATAGCTTCCACAGTAAAGAAGATATCTTCAAACAATTTTTGGAAAAAAAAATTAAATTTTTTTTTTTTAATTTTTAATTTTTTATTTTTAATTTTTTTTTAATTTTTTATTTTGTTTTTAATTCAATAAACATTTTCCACCATATATTCATATATAAAATAAGAAATAAATTGTCAACTCAAAGAGAAACCATATTATAAAAGAAATATTAATCAGATTCTTCAGTATCAGATTCAGAGAAATCATCTTCAAAATGATGCATTATAAGCAAGCAAAAAGTACAATAAATTGAAGGCTCGCAGGTACTCGCAGTTCATTTTGGACATTTTGGACACACAATGGTTTACACATATAGGAAAATTTAAAATTACACTGAATCCAGGTGAATTTTGTAAGTTCTACTCCACGAAATACAGGTGTTCGTTACAATGGGCGAGTTGCTAATACACTTAAACACGATTACGTTTTTTTTAACTATTCGTCCATAATGTCCGAATGGCAGAGTACAGTAAGTAAATCAATTGTATATACAAGAGGGTGTACTGAAAAAAAAATTACCTTAGGTGTCAGGGGACACCCGGTTGGAACGAAGTACCTTTCGCTATATATTATGTACTAGTTAGTTCCAACACGCCTAAGGCGCCCCGTTAAATTTAATTTAAATGAATCTTTAAGAAAAGATATTTTTTGTAAAATTATAAACATTTTTAAAGAAAATTTTTTTATAAATTTTTTTTTTCAAAAGTGAATTTTAAGGTTTTTGACGTGACAACGTCTTAAATTAGGTTGCGGCTGGGAGTCACTTATGAAAAAGTGTAACGCCCGGTAACGTTACGATGAGTCACCGAACGAGAGAGAGGCCCGCCGAATGCCTTGCGTCTCTCTCCCACTCAATAAATAATTCTGTGTGTGCGGATGTGTGTGTTTACTTGTGTGCCAGAAACGATTTGCTTTGCTGGCTTCTAGTGGCTGTTGGTCGGTGGTGTGAGTGTTTTTGTTTTTTGGCACATCATATATATGACGACTGAGCAAGTATGTATGTGCGTATAAATGTGCGTGTGTATGAATATTGATTTAGATCAGTCTGCATTGGATAAGGTATTATTTTTTGTTTTTTTTTGTTTTTTGTTTTTTGGCTTTATGATATGTGTAGTGTATGTTTGTGTGTAGAAATTTTCATATGAATTAGGTAGCCAAAACGAAACAGAGAGCTGCGGTCGGCTTTAAAAACGATATGCGAATATGATGAATTGAAATACTTTTTGGTTAGTAAATTATTTTCTTTTGTTTTTAATAAAAGAAATGTTTATTTTTTATAATAAAAGAAATGTTTATATTTTATAATAAAGGATATGTTTATTGTTTATAATGTCACATTTGATAATGTGTTCATAGAAATCGCACAGGTACCTAGATGGTGTTGAAATTACTTCTATTTTCCTAAACCATAAGTTTCAATAAATGTTAAAACATCGCCCGTGAGTTCTAACACTCATTGTTTTTTTTTTTTATTTTACAAATTTTAATTAATTTCAAATTTATTTAGCAAAAATTTGAACCTTCGATCTGAATAAATGTTTTGATTTTCGAATTGATTCTTTAAAATTACAAATATTAAGAAAAAGTGGCAGATATAAGAAAACTTGATTTAAACTGTGTTGAGCAAGAATTTTAACATCTAATCAATATGAAAATCAAATCAATCTAAACAAAATATATTTCTATAGTTAAAATTTGTGCAATTCTTATTTTCATTCAATTCCTTGTTCCTATTGTGCAATTTAATTATATTCATATCAATAAATATTCTACCGAGAAAAAGACGTTGTCACGTAAAATCTTCGCCCGTAAAACCGACTTTACAGGCAACAATTTTTTTTTTGTAAGAATATAACTCATATATCGATGGCTTCATATAAAAAGGGCCTAACTCGATTTTTTGTTACTTGACAGGAGAAGGAAAACACTTAATAAAATCCGTAAAATTTTGGATACTACAAAAAGTTTTAATGCAATTTCCAAAAATGTGTTGCCTCTTTTTATTAAAAATTGCATTAAAACTTTTTTTGTATCTAAAATTTTACGGATTTTATTAAGTTTTTTCCATCTCCTGTCAAGTAATAAAAAATCGAGTTAGGCCCTTTTTATATTAAGCCATTGATATATTCTTTTTAAAGAGAGGTACTTCTTTTATTGTTTTTAAAGAAAAGGTGATATTTTTAAGAAGTACTTTCTGGAAGGAAAAGCCTAAGAGTATGAATTCTTTTTACAAAGAAGTACTTTTTTAGGAACAGGTACTTTTTAAAGAAGTGGTACTCTTTTTAGGAAAAGATTTTTTTACTTATTTTCAGAAAGTCTACTTATCACAAGAAAAGCAAAGGTATTATTTTTCTTGAGAAAAAGTACTTTTAAGAAAAGGAATTTTTTGTAAGAAAAGGCATTTTTGTTTAAAAGAAGGTATATTTTTTTTGAACAAAAGCTTTTTTTTACGAAAGAACATGTACAATTTTAAGAGTAGGTACTTATCTCAAGAAAGGTTATTTTGTTTTGAAAAAAATTTACTCTTTAAAGAAAATGTATTTTTTTAATAAACGGCAATTTGTTGTAAGATAGTGTACCTTTTTAAGAATAGGTACTTATTTAAAAAAATTACTTTTTTTAAGAAAAGGTACTTTTTGTACGAAAATTTACTTTTTTAAGCAAAGGTACTTCTTTAAGATAAGGTATTTTTTTAGAAAAGGTAGATTGTTTAAGAATATCAATAGGTATTGTTTTTGAGAAAATTTACTATTTTTAAGAACACGCACTTACTTAAGAAAATTTTATTTTTTTAAACTTCTTACACTTTAGCTTTTTTAAATTTACTTTTGATTCGGTTCAAAACTACAATATGTAATAAACCGGCTCCACCTAGAAAATTTCCCATTAAACAAAAAATATCCCCCTATATGTTAGTCTAGACACACACCAAACCAAAAGTACCAGTGTAAGAGTAAGTGTGCTGTCAAATGTAATTCCATTCTCAGGGTTGTATTTATTTCATGGATTTGCCAGGCTTGCACTTTGGCTTTTCGAAATTTACTTTTTATTGGGTTCAAAACTACAATATGTAATACACAGGCTCCACCTAGAAAACTCCCCTTTAAACCAAACCAAACCAAAAGTACCCAATATAGTTGATAATAATGGGTTCTAATAAAGTAGTTAAAAAAAAGTTGTTTCAAATTTTTTCATTTAGCCCCCATCCCGCAACGTGCGATAAGGAACTTCGTTTCAATAACTTCCGTGAATTGATTCTCTATTCTTTGAGAGAAAACAATATTATACAAAAACACACATACACTACATTGTCTCTTGAATTAGAACTGTGGTCTTTCGACAAAAATGGCACATGCGTTCCGTTCCATTTCAGAGAAAGTGTAAGTACTAGAATAAATTCCTTCCAAAATAAATGCAATGCAATTAAATGTAATTCTTTTGTATTAAATGCACAATCAGTTTGTCGCAAACATTTTTCGTTGCTCGTAACAGATTGCTGAAGTGACTATAAAACCTACGCGGTAAACGAAAGAAAAATTAATGGAAACGTATTCCAAACCTTGTAAGCTTGTAGTATGAATTTCTTATACATTAACTGGAAACGTTTTTGGTTTCTTTTTTAACCCTAGTGAGATAACTTACATCTCTGAGACGTATGACAAATAAGCATAAGCATTTTTAAAGGGCATACTGTTCGTAGGTTTTGCAGTTTAGAATTTGAGGGCTGTTCTTTAGATAGCATTTTTTTATAGAGCAAGACTTAGTTTTATTAATTTGTGAAAATGTTAGTTTAAAATATTTTGGAACATTTACTAATTAGACCTCAAACTAGCATACGTCTTTAAGACGTCTTATCTTTAATGTATAAAAAAATAAGGTTATCTTCCTAGGGTTAAGTTTAGAGATACCATATGAATGTCCTTTGGTCTAAATGTTGTTGGATCTCGTAAACGATTTTATTTTTTAATGACAAAGGAGGTAATGTATTCGATTCCACAACTGTTTGTCGAAATTACATTCCCAAACACATATGTATGTATAATTTATCTCAAATTTCGCCTGGGCATAACGAAGTTTCTTACGTGTAGTTTGAAGAATGTCACTCACTTAATTGCGAGATTTACAGCTAAATTATGTTTGCATCGAACGAAAATGCGCATTCCATTTTCTTTCCCTCCATATTATACCAACCAAAGACTAAATTAAAAATAAATGAGAAGAACACGAAGAGAGGCATTGAAGCTCTCTTCTATTGCTATGTGGCTCGGCAGTTTTTTGTATTTCAGTTGTGCAGTGCTCTCTGGCATTCTCTAGTTCCATAGAAAAGAGAAATAGACAAGAGTCTCTATCCCTCTCTTTACGTTCTCTCGATGACGACGGGGCAATAGACCATATCATCCAGTTCGAGTTGCAGTTGAATTTTACTCTTTGGTTGAACATAAAACGGGCAGAACTAAAAGGGAATGCGTATTTTCTTTCGATGCAACCAGCATTAAACATAATTTTGCTGTTACACCATCTTTACACGATGCCATTTTTAGCTGCCATTTTTATCAATTCTCTTTTGAAATTGCAGCGCTAATCTTTGTGCCTTTACACGTTGCCATCTCATGATATTAGTCCTTGCCATTTTTCCTGAATCTCTCTTTAGTGAGTGTTCTTGTGTGTGCTGTTCATTTTTGTAAGCGGTCAAATTTTGTTCTCCATAAGTCTAAAAATTTCTTTTTCGAAGGAAGAAATTAAATTGTTCTTTATTATTTTTATTTAATTTTTATGTTTAACTTTCTTTTTCTTTTTTTTTTAACTTCTTTTAAATTATTTCACGTAACCTCTAACAATGTAACACAACACACGAAAAACTAGAATGAAAGAAACAATAACATCAAATGTCAAAATGATAACAAATGCGGAACGAGCACAAAGAGAATTGCAATAAAATTTCATGAAACCCGCGTCGTGCCGTTTTTCCTCCCTTCTTGCTTCTCTACACCCCTTATCAACAAACCCAAATTGCATGGTTAAAAAATGGCATCGTGTAAAGGCTGTGTTATTAGTAACGTATCAATCAAACAAAATTTAAACTTAGTTTGCTGATGGTTTGCTTCTGGTTGGCTCTCTTGCCTATCCACTCTGTTCTCTATCAATTTCCTCGCCTTGTGCGTTTATACGATGAAACTTTTTGTCGCTAGTCTGTTGTTTGTGGTTTGATAGATTGTTTTGAGGTTTGATCGGCTCAGGTTTGTATTTTTTTTCATTTGTACATTTTAATGGACCAATATGTAATGGCACCGTCGGTGGTGCTATGGTTAGTGTGCGCGGCTCTTGTACATGAGATCCTGGGTTCGAACCCGGCTCTGACCACCTTCAAAAAAAAATTATTTCGGCGGCGGTCACCTCGCATAGTGACGGCGACACTATCGAGTATCTAGCCATGAAAAAGCTTCTCAAAAATACCGTTCGGAATCGGTGTAAAAACTGTAGGTCCCAATCAGTGAGTGAAAACTGTAAAGCGCACAGCTCAGTGATTGTGAGAAGTTCTCCCCAGTCCCTTCATGGGATGTAATGGGAAACCATTTATTTATTTTTAATATGTAATGGAATAAGACTGATAGACTTCGCCGCTGCAAAGAACATGGTAGTTAGTAGCACACGATTCCAGCATAAGGATATACATAAGGCGACCCAGATATCTCCTGATCAGCGGGCGAAGAACCAGATTGATCACTTGGTATAGATGGCAGGCACTCTTCTAGTGTGATGGTGCCAATGTCGACTCGGATCGGGCGAAAAACGTAGGAAGCCGAACACAGGAAAACCTAGAATACCGGAGATATCAATGTCCTATCGACAGAACCTCTCTCTCCCGCCAGGGCAGATGCGTCCAGTCGCAAAAATAATAAATTATGTATTTGACTTCATATTAGGCTTTAACCAATGGATGTATCAAATACGGCATCACTTTTTTTCCAAAAAATCGCTACAATATTTCGCATAAAAATCGCTAAAACGCCCTTATGTCTATATCTTGAAAGCGGAGCGTCCAGTCGAAAAAAGTTATTTCTATAATAATTTTTATGAGTGTCTAATCGATTTTCATAAACTGGTATAATTCGAGTGGAAGATTTTTTTTACACAATCGAATGCCTCCAATAGAATGTCTACATAGGAGGCTTTACCCAATGGATGTCTTTAATACGGCATCACCTTTAAAAAATTTCGATAAAACTAAAATGTAAGCGATTTTTTTTAAAGTGATGCTGTATTGGGCCTATTGGTTAAAGCCTTCCATGAAGGTAAACAGTTTATTATTGTTGCGATTGGACGCACCATTTCCGATTTATAGTAATTTTTTTATTTTAGCGATTTTCTTATTTTGGTAGTTTTTTGAAAAAAATTTGTTCCATACGAATTGTACCACGTTATGAAAAGCCTTTATAAACCAAAGAATATTAATTATTTTGCCGGTTGGACGCTCCGTTTTCAATATGTAGAAATTTTTTCTGATTATTTCATAATTTTTATAAAAAATGGGGATGTTTTACGCTGGGTATCCCATTGCCCATCGCCGTGGGTAATAGATAAAGGTCGCTTACTCATTCCCCATGTCTCACGGGTAATCATGATGGGTAATTCCCATCGTCGTGGTTAACTATCCATTATTTTCTCTATTATCCTGTTGGTAAAGTCTAATCGTAATAGGTAATCCCCCTTTGTCGTGGGTAGCTAACCATTATTTTCCCCATACCCTGTGTGCGATAATGTAGTGTAAAAATGACTGTCCCTATCGATTTACTTTTGTAGCGTCTCTGTTGAAAACCCCTTTACTTGCATCCAAACAACAGATTTCCAGCACGTGGTCATCACTCTTATGATCTACATCAATATTTATATTTTAGTATTTTAGGGTTTCAAAAAAGTTTAAAAATTTTATTAAATACTAAAATGCCACTTCACTTGTATAACAAAAAACTTGTATAATACAAAATACTATCAAACAACTACACATTATTAAAATACTAAATACATACATACATACATATATTTTCATAATTGACTGATTTCAATTTATTGCATTTATTTTACAAAATAAATTTAAAAAAAAAAACAGTTTTTACCATTAAATGAACACTGAACTAATATTACAAAATAAAAATAAAAGACTTAAGACATGAAAAACTTACTCTAACAATGTTGTACTTTATATATTATAATTATTATTATATCATAACTTTATATAAAAAAATTGTAAAAACATCTAAACTAAATATCAACATTTAGTAGTAATGTTAAACATTGAAAAAAAAAAGAGTTATAGTGTAAAACCCCAAAACCAATAATGAAATTACATATACATAAATGAAAATACATGAAACTATATAGTTAAATATACATTTAATTCAAATGCCAAAACACATGAAATGATTTACACTTCGTTGCACATAAATAGTTTCAAATCAAGTTACAGATTTGGCGGGTTTTATCATTTTATTGCATTAAGATTTACCAATGCAGCTAACGAGAAAGGCAAGAAAACAAGTATAAAGAATTTAAATATAATATCGATCATTTTGCGCAGTATAATCGAAGGTGATAAAGAGTTCATTTTAAAAGAAAAAGTGGTTTTCTGCTCTCTGCTCACAAAAGTTGATGTGAAGACCTTAATAGCTTTGCAACTATAACGATCGTAACTTTATAATTTTGTATTCAAAATTGAATTTAGGAAAAATTTTCATTAATATTTTGGTTTCAAATAGAAATCTATTCGTAATTTTTTGGTTTCAAATAAAGGTCTACCAAATCAAATAAACACTATCTTGTGTGAGATTTCATTTTGTTAATTCAGTCCATTTTGTTATAACTTAAAATTTTAAATTTTTTATTCAATCTCAAGCCCGTTCTCTATCCCTTTTACTAGATACAATTGAGGGCATGAGACTAAAAACTCGGTAAAGACCATTTTTGCAACTTTTCAGGAGAAGCAAAAAACTGTTTTCTGTTTACCTTGTTTTCATACTCACTGACAATATGGATGTACTTTGATGCTCCCTAGCGGCCAAACTAGGAACTATACAGGTGTGGATGTTATATCAGAGGGTGCGCCTTGGTCTAGAGAACAAGAATATGTGAAAAAACGCATTTCACCAAAAATGGTCTTTACCGAGTTTTAATTCTCATGCCCTCAATTATAGTTTTCAGCAACGAAGTTTTGATTCTGGCTAAACGATAGAGTCCTTTAAGATTTAGCTACAGTTCTTCAGCATTCAAATTTTATAATACACTATAGAAATCCTTAACTAATGTCGGTAACATGGAATTTTGATTCACGTTAATCTCTTACTTTGTACGTTAATTAGATTGATTATCGTTAATTTAATCAGTACAAAGATATATAAGTTTTTAAAGAAGAGTTATGTTTGGAATTGTTTACGTGGAATGGAGTGTTTACATATAACGAAATTATTAATTTTGTTAATATAATTATCCAATTTATATATTATATACATATGACACCTATATTTATACATACACATATATGTATTCATAGTTATGTCTACTACGGCAAATAATTAATAAAATTAGAGATAATTGAAATTTACATACCCTATTAATTGGTGATTTTTTTTATAACCTACAGTGGCTCCAATGACTATGAAACACTAGTATCTTGTTTGTAAAAGTGTAAATTTTTAAAATGTTTTAATCTATTCTCTTTTTTTTGAATAATTGAATAACTATTTTGAAAGCTACAGCCTGAAAAAGAATATGACGTTTTAAATTTTACGTCTCGGCTTTAAGCACAAAACCATTTCTGAGTATCTACTTCGATTTGGATAATAATACATCACATGAGTATGCCGGTTGGAACTTTATATGGTATGCGAGAAAAGTTGTAAATTTTTGTAATTTTGCAGTTCAAGAAAGTGCATTTTGTTTCAAAGAGGTATTAATACAATCTGGTACATTTTTGTTGCCTGGCAATCTGTTGCACTAAATCTATTTGAGTTCACACAATCCCGCAATGGGAATGGGAAATAAAATTGTCGATCAGTATATATGGAGACCTAAGCGATATTAAGTAATTTTAATCGACTCTTCATACAAACTTTTCGCAAAGTACCACAACTATTATTATTTTTTTTTACTTCGGCTTAATTGAAAATTCCACCACATTGTTTGAGAAGTTAAGCGATTTTAACTGGAGCCGCTTAAATTAGCTTAGCGCCCCACACAAAAGGTAGACAATTCAGCTTAGCAAGGACAAAGAACACATACAACATGCCATTTAATCGGGTAGCATTCTCCCCCTTAACCCGCTGTGAGGGCGGAAAATACAACATTTTTGCATTTTGTGAGTGCAAGATTTTCAGAAACGAACACAAAACCTTGAAATAAGGTTGCACTTTTTTCATAAACGAACACAAAAAGGCACTTTTAGGGCAAAGGGCAGAAACATTTTTTATTTTTGATATGTTAACATCTATAGGCGCGGGTGGGGACTAAACTCTCAAAGTGAACACATCCAAACAAAAAAGCACATCTTATGCATCGTTTGCATTGTAAATAGACAAAATGATTTGAAATATAAATGTTTTATTTCCATTTTTTTTTTATTTTGTATTTTATCTAAATTTATAAAATTTATTGCATGTTTGGCACATCATAGAAATTATCATCCAACAAATTTGTGGTCGCTATTTTCATAAAATTTACTAACCTCATCAATGTTTATTTCAGATTCGTAACTTTGTATGCGTAACAAATCTGAAATATGATCATCGGGAACTCGGTTACTTAGCTTAGTCTGAATTATTTTTAATGTGGAAAATGCTACCTCTCTATTGTATGAGGAGCCAAACATTGAATAAATTTTATAAATTTATTTTTTAAGTCGTGGATATTTTTCGTCCGAAACCTCTTTCTAAAATATTTTTCCCATTTCCAGTGGTAGCGATATATCATTTCTTAAAATGAGTAGTTCCTCATGCAAATCGGATGGCTGTTCGTTTATACTACCAGATAACGGAGAATCATGGAGCTCTATTGTTGATTGGATTAGGTTGAAATCTTCAAACCTTTTTTTTATAACTATTTAATAATTCTACAACAACATAGTGTATATTCTTTCAATTTCTTATCATCCACAAAATTTTGAAATATTTCCTTGGTTTTCGGTAGGCTGGAAAGATTGTTATTTCTTAATTGGGCTATTATAATTTGTAATTTTCTTTCATGGTTTTTTACAAAGGATATCAATTGAAAAATGGTTTTGTTTTTCCCCTGAAGTGAGAGATTGAGCTGATTTAATAAAAGGGTTATGTCGCATAAAAATGCTAAATTACACTGTGTGTGACCAAAAATCTGAATTGAGTGAAACATAGCGAACCTGCATAATTTTGATACGCTGAATCTAATGGCATTTCCCGGTTTTCTCTACCACGTCAAAATTTCGAGATATTTGACCCCAAAGTTTGCTGGGATGTCAACAACTGTAATATTTTTGAGACCGAATTAGAGACAGAACGCTTCAAAATTGAAGTTTGACTTCTGAGTAAGAAATGTAGAGGACCTTAAGAAGAATACCAACTTCAAGTTTGTACCCCCTCTCCTCCCCCCTTACCCCTAATAATAATGTTTTTGTCGAGTTCACACACACAGTGTTACCAGTCATCACTTTTGCTCAGTCAGTGCAAATAGCGGAGCATTTGTCTTTATTAAAAATTGAAAATACACGTTCATTTAAAATTTTATACAGAATTTCGCCTGTGACGTGACCGTGCATTGACTCAACTAATAAAATTTCGTCCCTGGTCTCTAAATGCTGATATACAGACTTAACACAAACTATAAGTCAAGGCATAAAGAAAAAAAAAATGCAATTTAATAATCTTTTCTTAGTACATGACCACAGAAAAGCACTAATTTTTTCTGTTCGGTGAACAATCGTCTGCCTACATAACGGGATTTGTTCAATAACCTTCCCCATTTCCTTCCCTTTATCTTCGAACACACATAACACATCCCGGAATAAATTCATTATAAATACGCCATCATTAAATGCTTCCCCCTGTAAATTTTCAAAAAAACAAAAAAAAATTTCCCACTGTTCATTAAACATTTTTTTGTACACAAGTGAGAAACGAAGAAAACGCCGAACAAAACCGAAATGAAATACGATCTACCTCGCATGAATGCCAAACAGCAACTGAGTTCATTTGAGTAAACATGTTGTTTTGTTGTTGCTACAATCAAATGAGCATGAACGTGTGGGAGCAGAGCGTCAGCAGCATTTTTCGTTTCCTACCACATGTGGTATGTTTTTCAGTTTGTTGCCATCACTGTTCTACGTATTTAAAAATGATATAGCAAGAGAGAAATGAAAATTGTACGAACTTGTGTAGCATACGTATGTACGAACATAACAATGTATGTATGTTAGGGCGGGTCAAATTGTATGGAACGGTTTTTTTTTTTGATGAAGCGTATAGCAAAAACGTAATCTATAAGTGATTCCGAGAAATTTTGCTCTAGAGACAATAGCTCTAAGTCGGATTTGGAGCCCCACAAAAGGTATTTTTATCACCTTTCAGAATCTGTATTGATACCTGTGGAATAAGTTCATTTTAGGCTATTCTTCGACAAAAAAATTCCTAATATCTCTACTAAAAATAAAAAAAAATATTGGTATCAATACAGAAAGGTGATAAAAATACCTTTCAAACAAGCCCACATTGAGAAATCTACTATAATTCTATCCGATTTTATGACGAATTTAATTAAATTATTCTATGTATATATGTATGTAAAAATATCTCTTTTGAAATTTTGGTTGGCTCCAAATCTGACTTAGAACTATGGTCTCTTGAGCAAAATTTCTCAAAATCACCTATAGATTACGTTTTTGCTATACGCTTCATCAAAAAAAAATTAACCCGCCCTAATGTATGTACATTAGGGTGATAACTTTTTTTTAGACAATATTCGCCCCACGGCTTTTCTAATGGCAAATATTGTATTAAGGAAAAAAAAATCTATTTCAGTTCAATTTGGTAAAAAAAAACCTTACGCGCACCGACAGCGATTTCTAAAATGCCTTTAATATATTTTTTTTAAATTTTTTTTAATAACAATATTTTTAAAATATTGTTTATACATATGTAATATGTAAACAAATAATAACAATAAATGATTAAAAGTAGGTATTGTAAGATATAAACTTTAGGCTCAAAGTACGCGATGTTTTACAAAGCGGATATATGTATATCTTGTACTATTTTTATTCCATGTTTGATTCAAAACGTTAACGCGTTTGGTGCGTAACCTCTTTTAACGATAGCGAAAAACCAAAAACGCAGTTCTTAATATTTGTCCATGCCCTACACGATTTTGTCTGGGGAGATTTGATATTTGCAAAAAATTCAAAAACTTATTACCCTAATGTACATGTGTCTGTTGCTTTGCATTCTCTTTGATTTTTGTGGGAATAAAACAAACAGTATTAAGCAAAAAAAAAAATGCCACATGTGCTTGCACTGGTCTTTAAATAATTTTAAATATTAATATTATTTAAATGTAACGTCATCATATGATTGAACGCTGCTATTTTATTTTCCAATGTAACATTTACTAATGTGTTCATATAAATCGAACAGGTACCGAGTAACAAAAAGGTGTAAACACATCACCCGTGGATTCGAACACTCATTGGTTTTTTTTTCCAGAAACGAAATCGCCATTAGAATTCAGATTTTTGAAACCGGGTTTTGAAATGGGATTTTTGGATCCGGTTTTTCTAAACGGGTTTTTATTGGGTAAATTTTTAAATTTTACCGGGAACCGGTTCTGTTTACTGCATAAATTATTAAATTGCAATTTTTGAAACCGGGTTTGTGGAACAGAGTTTATACTAGATTTTGGGCCCGGTTATATATCCTGCTGATGTTTCTTAATTCCAATTTTTGGAAAGGCTTTTATACAGGGTGTTCAAAAAATTAAACGCGCGATAGCTTGGATCAACAAGAATATTTTTTGATCTAGCTACCGTTTTCGAGCTATAGCGTCTCAAAAAATAATGCATTTGGGTGATTCCAACGGAGCGGGTGTGACATTGTTACTGATTATCTTCTTTATTTTGGTATATTTAATTTATAACAACAATTCATAAAGAGTGATTTAAGTAGATATATTTAATTGTAGTCAATTGACATACAAGGAAATTTAATAATATTTTAAGTAAAAAAGATATGGCTCATATATCACCGTATCGGGTGTGACCTTAAATTTTCCTTAAATCTTGAACAGCAGCTTTCTGTATTGATTACTGTAAGCTTTTTGTATGGTCCGTTAACACAACATTTTTTTCATGGATTATGGATAGTATACTGCTTATTATAAGCTTTATTCCAAATCATTTCCATTATTATTTAGTTTGATATAAATATATTAATACGTAACGGGTGTGACATGCCAATGTAACGGGTGTGACACAGTCTCAATCTAGATGTGTAATAAGTAAAACCAGACAATGCAGATGGCTTTTTCAAAAAAAATATTTATTTTTATTCACAAAATCATATTCATACTTCAGTGAAGAAACTTCAAATAAAAGAATAAGAAAATAAAAATTTCATTGACAAAAATAAGTTTTTAAAACTTAAAAAATTGTCCTTTCTCATAGACATGTTTATATCAGACTTATTTTTTCATTTTCTCCAAAGAATTGACTTCTAACTTCGAATACGCTGTGCGACCTGCTAGGATATTGTAAGCATCACTTTCTTCAAAATAATGCTTAGACCGAATATTTTTAATTTGTTTGTATTTTCTAAAATATTTTGATATTCTTTAATATCATTTTGAGAAACATAAAGTATATTTATTCCTTTTATTGCAGAACCAATCAAAAAATTGTAACAATCAATAGGTTGATTTAAAATAACCTTACGAGCCTTCACTGCAGTCCACATCGTTCTCTTAATGACTGCCCCTATGCCATCTACTGCACCTTTGCCATGACTGGTAGGAAAAAACGACCACGATATTTCAACACCAAAGTCTTCCTTGGCAGTGCAAATGTTGAAAAGGTTATAGCGATTTTTGAATTGTGCGGCACATCCGTCAGAATACATTATAACTTTGGTAATATGTTTGTGTTTTTGTTTGAAGACCATTAAAATATTTCGCTGTGTGTGAGATCGTCACTTATAATACCATAGGAATGACATTCAACTTCTTGTTCCGAATTTCTAGTCCATGCACAGGCAGTAAATATTGTTACTTGATTGTGGCGCCAATGTGCGCTTTGTATTTCATCTTGGGCAATAATAGCAAAATTTTCTGCAAAATCTAACTGCAAGACGGCTTCGTTTTGGGAAAGCTTTGCTTTTGTCTCTTTAAAAAAACGGCTTTGCTCGTTTTTAACAAAAACGTGAGTTTTGAATTTTAATGATTTTGAATTAAATACATTAAGTAGGCCTGCTACGGTGTCTTTCTGGGTAGCTATTTGTAAGCGTCCTTCGGGACATTGCAACCACTGTTTCCAAGATATAGGCGTCAAGGTATCGTATTTAAGAGGTATGATATCGTTTACTCTGTCACAATTGCAGCATTGGTTTGTCATACAATTTTCACTCTTTACATCGCAACAGAGCACATCCAAAATTTCTTTTGATGATGAGGGAACAGAAGGAAAAATGCTATGCAAAGCTTCTGTTAAAAAATTGAAATTTGAGTGATATACACATAGACAAACATCATGTGGAATTTCACTAACAATGCAAATGTTTTTTGGTCGGTATGAACAAAACTTAGACTTTCCGACTTTAACGTCCGGATTTTCTTGTCTAAACTGATTATAACACTCTCTAAGACTCATTATTAAACATCGTTTTTGAATTTGAATCCGTTTTCCAGTTATGGGATCTTTTAAGGATTTATAATCTTTAATGCCGGGACTTTGACGACTTATATCATCTCGAATGAAAAACTGTTTTATATTTGATATCACCTCTTCAGAAATTGCGTTACTTTTTGTTTCGGTATTATGCAAAGCCTTTGATAATTCCGAAGGAAGTATTTCAGAAGCGATGTCGAATAAAACAGCTTTCTTTTTCGATGGGCTCTGCGGTAAGCTTTTTTTTACTTTAGTCACAGCTTTCTTCAGCGATCTTTTTGATTTATAAGATCCAATATGAGAATTCGAAGAGATTTTGCCCAGATCAATACTTCTCTTTTTTTCTCTGCACTTCTTCTGTCGCTCTCTATCTCTATTCCGTTTTTCTTCCAACGCGTCATTATCCATCACCTTTTTCTTGTTATCCCGACGTTTCTTATCTCTTTCCCTTTCTTTTTCCAGATGTTTGTTTAATTTAGTTGGATCTTTTTTCAACTCAAACCGAAATTTTTGCATTCTATTTTTGAATTCCATATCTGAAATAATGATATTGATATTTTTAAATCAATTAAAAATTGACCACGATTTTTGTGTAACGGGTGTGACAGATCTTAAAACGCAACTAATAGCTTAAATATTCAAATGATACTGAAACATTTTAATTAATTTTATACAGCTTAGCTCTGACCTAACTTGCACAAAATATATTATATACATACCTACATAAAATGTATAAAAATTAAACTTTTTATATATTTACCGTACCGGGTGTGACCATTGAGACCCTCCGTGTTACAGAGACGCTTATAGCCAATAAATATTTTCAAAAAGTTACGAGTTTGCACTAAACAATACTTAAAAATATGTACTTTCATGTGGCCAAAAGTCAAATGCCATAAAAGGAAAAAATAGGTCGAAAAATAGTGTTGCCAATTTGCCAATAAATGCAGTGCAGCCAACAATTTCATGGTACCCCATGGAAATGGCTTCTTACGAAAAAAAATGTTCCTAAATTTTAACAACTCTTCATGGATATTTAAAATTAGATTGTTCGTGATATCCGTTATGGTATTTTTTTCGCTAAAATCTGTTATATATTTTTAAATGAGCTGGGGTCAGTTTACGTGGAATCACCCATTTCTAAATGCATTTAATTCATTTTATAGAACTTAGTTTGTTTTAAACATTTTTATCTGAGTTATGTTCAAAAAAAAATTGTGAAATTTTTTTCCATTTTTCTTTGTTTTCGTGTACCTTGAAATTCGATTCACGATGAAATTCTCAAATTCTGAGTATGCGGATTTGGTTTTTTATTATGGCAAAGCTGATGGCCGAAGCTTTCCCCCAAAGAGATGTTCCCCACCACACCGTCTTCAACAGTACGTTTGATCGCCTTCGTGAGACAGGTTGCGTTAATAAATGCAGGGGTGACAGAACAAGTGGCTTTCAGCAAATACATTTATCTTTGAGATTCAATAACTCGAAGACGGTAGGGGTTAGAACAGTGGTGCTAGAACAAAAAATATTCATATTGAACACCCTGTATACTGAAAAAGGTTTTTAATACCTGTTATTTGAAACCGTTTTTTTTTGGAACTGGTTTTTGAAATCGTTATATGTATATGTTTATATTCGGTTCTCAAACTCATTTATTCGAAACAAATAACCGTTTTATGTATGGGTAAAATTTCTCATAATTTTTATGAAAGACTCTGGAAATAACTACCAACCTTTTGAATAATGACTCTCACTCACATCAAACGAACAAACTGAAACACCATGTCGCTGTGTGTTTCAGCAGTTCAGAGATATAGTTTTTAAATATTTTAATTGTTTTTTTTTTAAATTTTTAGTTCCCAGTTATAGTGATCGAAAATACAAAAAGTTAAACTCTCGAAAAAATTAATTCGCACTTTGAGTGCAAGAAAAACTACGTTGCAGTTTTTTATTCTGCTATCAACATATTGTGTAGCTATTAGAGCCCGGCAACGGCACACATTTTCGCATAAACGAAAACATTCGTATGTAATATACACACACTACTTCACTTCAGTTGTGTGTTCGAAGAGAGGTACACCCCCGTACCGACGCTTTGCAGTATGAATAGGTACGAGAAGATAGCAACGAAAGTATACTGACGTATTCGTATTCGTAAGCGCCGGGTAAACCGAAGTAACAGTTGCCGGTACCTTGTGTACATGAAGCGAATTTACGAGTAATATTCGGTTATTATCGAGGTGAATATGGGGAAACGTCATATTTAGAAATTGGTGTGTTAAGATAGGTAGGTCATAAGTAAAATAATTAAAATTAAATACTTTTTGTAGATTTTTATTATTTTGTATGGTTCTGAAAATATGTTTTTCAGTTTTATATTTGTTTAAAAGTTGTTTTTTACCGTTTAATTTAACAAATATAGTTTTCCATAACCAAACGATTTAACTTACCATTGAAAAAATATGAGTAAATTTTTATTTTATTTCATCATTTAGAACAGCCATCGGCACTCCATACCACTTGTGTGGACATTGAATTCACACCGACACTTACGCTCTTTAGAAAACCACGCTCTTTTGCTTCGTTTTTTTGAATGTGCACAGAACAAAATTTTTCTTTCGTTTAGTCGTCCGCAAGACAGCGATGAAACAACATCATGTGCGCTGGTTGTGTATTTGTTTGTCTTGCGTGCGGCAAAAAACAAGAACTCGTATGTTTGTATAATTTTTTTCAGTGCACAATATTTTCTCTCACCAACACACACTAATTTTTATTTTTGCCGACCGCTGATTTAGAATCACTAAACACACTGAGCATTGCAAAGAAAATAAAGTAAACAAACCTACGGTATATTCTAGGTGTTCGGTGTAGTTTGCTCTGTCTCGTAGCATTTTATCACATTCTAGCTTACAGAATACGAACAAAGCTCTCTTCTCTATTACCGAATACCGAGAACCAGTGTATGTCAATCGGAGCGAGTACGATGATCTGAATGTACCGGTATGATGTGCTTCTCTTTGTTATTCATTTTGTTGTTTACATTTCTTCGTTCGCAAGGTGCCGGTACAGCATGTACAGCAGTAAAATAACAAAGAGAAAATCTTCATGCATGGCTCTAGTAGCTATACATATTTGCAGCCAAAATAAAAACTACAACTAATAGAACAACGATTCTTAGACATAAATTGAACCATGAAATATTGAAAATAAATATTGTCGCCGTTTTAAATGATAACTCTATAAAATTATTGCATTTTCATTCATACATTAAAAAAAAATGTGTTGGTAAATACAGCAGAAACGTCTGCTGAAAAGGCAAAAGCAGACAAATTTGCTATTACAGCAAACATTGGTTTGTTGTTTCAGCAAACAGTATGTCAGCTATTTTATTAACCCTGCAAAAAGTTTGTTGTTATTGCAGTTCATATGCTGTAATAACAAACAAATTGTCTGCTGGTAAGTAGCACACATTGTTTGCTATTAATAGCAAACTTAATTTTTTCAGTGTAGACTTAAGACGAGTACAATGAATGAATGAAATCTGAACCAATATGCCGTAGATTTTGTATCGAACGCTACTAATCTAGTGCTTTAAAGTTGCGAAGTTGTACCCAATTTAATTTCCTAAACAGCTGGAAGACCCCAGGTACAGACCAAACTTTTACTTTTATTTTATTTATTTATTTTTATTTATTTATTTATTTATTTACCTGTAACATCCTGCACAACAAAACTTAAAATCTTATAATTATAGTACAGGATTTAGTATGTGTTACTTATAATCAATTGTTAACAATTTAATGATTGTATTTAACGTGTTTTTAAAATTAAAATTAATACAACATAGATTAAAAGTAAAAGTTTAAATGATAATAATTGAATTGGAAAACAGTTGTTGCTTTAAAGAAATTAAAATATAATAAAATGAAGTAAAATAAAACATAAAAAAGTAACTGGTAAAATAAATAAAAGAAGTATATATTATTGTAGGATATTATAAGAGATTTGTCATGAGTTTGTTACGAGTATAATGTTCAAAAATAGTTATTTTGAATTGTTCTGCATTGCTTATGAACTGAATAGTTGAAGGTAGTAGATTCCAAAGACGAATACTATTTACAAAAAACTGCCAATCGGACATCAGACTATTGCACCTAACTGGAATTAAATCATTTGATCTATTTGTCGGTATGAAAATTATTCTATTAATATATAAATACAAAGGTTGACGCGTATATATTATCATGTGAAGAAAAATCAAGGAACGTATTCTCAGAAAATTTACGAAACTAACACCGTGCAAATTATATGCCACAGCAGATATATGATCATATTTATTCAAACCATAAACATATCTTACTATAGCATTGTATGCGCTATTTAGTTTGTCGAGACTTGTAGAGTCAGTACTAGCAAATAATTCACACCCATAAAGTAAGATAGACATTAAATAGGTCTTAGCAAGGAGTTGACGAATATTTGGAAGTGTCAAGTATTGAGAATTCCAAAGAGTTCTTAATATGGAATACGTTCTACCAGTTGCGGAGAGTATATGATCAGACCAAGTTAGTGTTTTGTTAAAAATTATACCAAGGTTCTTTGTCTTCGACACTATTTCAATTCATTCACTATCAATAAAGAGTTCTGGCTCAATAGTTTGCCTCATTTGCCTTGGTCTTATAACCAAACATTTAGATTTAGATGGATTAATACACAGGTAGTTTGCCGATGCCCAATTATGTATGCGCCGCAGGTCTGCATTGATCTCATATACCGAATTTCCGAGTTGGTCTAATTTGCAGCTCATATACATATATTTGAACATCGTCAGCATACAGATGTAGGTCACAGTGATGTAATTGATCAGCGATATCATTGATGTATATCGTGAATAAAAGTGACCCAAGAATTGATCCCTGAGGCACTCCATTTGGTACTAACAATGGTTTCGATAATTTATTATTTGCAGAGACTGACTGATAATGATTGTCCAAATAAGAATGAATTAGTCTAGCGGAAGAAGGGGCAAAATTTAACATGGATTCTAGTTTCATGCACATTATGTTATGATTAACGGAATCAAAGGCCTTGGAATGATCCAGCAAAACCAGAAGTGAAACATTGCCAACATCAAATTTCTCGCGTAATTCCTCAGACACATCTACAAGAGCCGTTAGGCAACTCCGCCTTGCCCGGAATCCAGATTTTCTATCTGAAAGGAGTCCTTTTATTTGTAATTATTTGGACAGCTATGGTAAAATAGCGATCGGACAATATTCCTGATTTGCCTTGGGTATCGGTAAAATTTTCGCATATTTCCAGTTTGAAGCAAATGTACTCTTAGTTATAATTGTATTAAAAATGTAAGTGATGTGTGCAAGTATCGTAGGTAGAATCATCTTCAGAAACCTGGGGTGGATATTATCAAGTCCAATAGCATTCGATTTAATGCTAAAACATGCCTTAAGTACATTATGTTGATCTACACATACAAAAGAAAATTCACACTCATTCCCACGAAATACAGGGCATTGATAATAAAAATTTCCATCAGGGGCGGACCACGAGAACGTTCCCAAATGTTTCATTAATTGATTCAACATCAACGTTAACATTATTTTCCCCCCGAGACTTGCCAATACCTATATCACGCAAAGTTTCCCAAGTTTTCTTTTCACCCAACCTTGAGCACAGCTAATATTTTTTGATTACGTAGTGTAAACAATATATTAAAGTTCCATAAGATTGTGCGCACTTGATATTAATCAGTGTTTTTTAAATTTAAATTTAAATTCAAAATGTTTAAATTTCGATTTGTTCTAGTTTTCGTGCGTATTTTAAAATTATTTTTCTTCAGAAGACGTCAATACATTTCATTTAAATTTCTTTAAAAAACTTTGATTTTATCAGATATAAAATTTATTTTATGATTTGAGCCACTGTAATTATTAAAAACAACATAAGAGTATAAATGAAAGCACGCACCAAACCAATACGACTATCGTGCTGAAATCATGTCGTACCCAACAAAATATATTACGATTTGGGTCAGGCACGACTGCCACACGGCGGCCGCCTGCATTAGTTTGGCGCGTGCTTAAATCTAGTTTTTGTTAGATAGTTTTTAAGGAATAACAGCAACTGGTATATTTTTAAATACTAAGTATTATTCGATACCCATGCACTTATACTTATATGCATTAATAAATAAAATATAGCAACGGTGACCAAACATGTGAAAGCGCCGATACCGGCATTCGTTGGATGCACAGAGAATAATATTCTTCCTGCAACGAATCATAATAATATCAATAACTACGGCTGGTCTGTAGAGTGAGTAAATTAAATCGTTTAGTGTAATTTGATAATGTTGTACCTGGGAAGAATGAAAAAAGTTTACAGAAAATTCTCAAAACGACAAACACGATTAGAAGTTAACGCATCAAAAGTGTATTACTATTACATCGAAGGTGTATTATAGGGTGTACCAACAAATTTTTCTTTTTCGATTTTCTTAGTTGCTCAAGCTTAATTGGAAAGCTTATAGGGTGAAGTATTTTTGAGATTTTTTCCAAATTTTTCGGAAGAGGTTTAAAGGACGCGCAAGTGGAATTTGTCCAAAAAATCCGATATTCTGGAGGTTTTTTGAATTTTCCTTAAAACTCAGTCAATAACCACGATTTTCTTAGTTTGTAAGACAACGTCCACGCTTTTAATGTATATGCATAAACCACCAGTTTTGGCAATACTTTGGACAATGTATTAAATGTGTTCGTAGATTTTGGAGAAATTTTCTAAGTTACGCTTTATAAGTTTTAAAATTTCCATGAAAATGTAAAAAACTACTGATGCCTTACGAAAGACGGATTAATTGCAAACAATTTTTAAAAAAAATTTAAATTTAAATTTGAGTTATACAATTTTCAAGCTTTCTAGCCATTGTATGAAACTAACAGTATTATAAACTGTTTGCTATTTTTGCATCGCATTTGCTTTAAATTTGTATGAAGATTTAAAAAAGTAATGATGCACTTTAAAAGGCCGATAAATTCCAAGCAATTTTGGGATGACATTTTTTTAATTTGCAGTTACTATTCCAGAGTTATGCCATTTTCAAACTCCTTACCCATTGTATGAAAATAACAATATTATAAACTCTTTGTCATTTTTGCATCGGATATGCTTTAGAAGTTGCATTAATGAAAAAATCTACATGCGCTAAGTAACGACAAAGAATTACATGCAAAAAAAAACTACCCCAGCAACATATTGCAGGAAGCATATCGATGGCTTAATATAAAAAGGGCCTAACTCGATTTCTTGTTACTTGACAGGAGAAGGAAAAAACTTAATAAAATGCGTAAAATTTTAGATACAAAAAAAGTTTTAATGCAATTTTTAATAAAAAGAAGCAACACATTTTTGGAAATTGCATTAAAACTTTTTGTTGTATCTAAAATTTTACGGATTTTATTAAGTTTTTTCCTTCTTCTGTCAAGTAACAAAAAATCGAGTTAGTCCCTTTTTTATATTAAGCCATCGATATATAAGTTAGTAAGCATGGTTTTCATGAATTGAAAATCGGAAGCGTTTTTGTTCCTTTGTTCTCTGTCAGGTTTTTTCAGCAATTTTCAACACACAAAGCCACATTTGCTAACACAATGCTTGCAATTATATATATGGTTCCCGCAATATGCTGCCTGGCCGTTTTTTGCTGCGTCTAATTCTTTATCGTTACTTATTAGCGCATGTAGATTTCTCATTAATGCAATGTTTTAAGCAAATCTGATGCAAAAAGGGCAAACAGATCAGCAAGATAGTGGGTATATGAAAAAAAATAATAATTTTAGTTACATCCCATGAAGGGATTGGGGGGAGCTTCTCACAAGCCAGTGAGCGGTGCGCGTTCTAGTTTTAAAGTCACTGATTGGGACCTACAGTTTTACACCGGATCTGAGCGGTTTTTTTTTTGGAGAAGCTTTTTCACGCCTAAATACTCGACAGCGTCGCCGACACTAAGCGAGGTGACCGCCCTCAAAAGATATTTTAGATTGAGCAGGCATCGAATCCAAGTACTCATGTACAAGAGCCGCGCAAATTACCATCGTACCACCGTCAAAATGTCATAATAGTGAATGGTAAAGATTAAACAGCAGTTATTGTAATGGCCGTAACTTAAATGGCTCAATAGAGCTCAAAATCATTTTGACCCAGTGATATCTTGGGTCTAATATGACTCTTTCTATGCGTTACACTTTTTCCATACGAAATGATATAAAGTCAAAATGTTTTAAAGTTTAATTTACTCCAAGGCACGCGGAAAATAGAAATAACAAATTCTAGGAATTATGCTTTAGGGTTGATTTTTATGAAAAAAAATATTTTTAAAATATATATATACAAGGTGGCGCAAAAGTAATCGTCCTATCAGAAAATGCTATAAATTTTGCGATTGGCCCCTAATGTCAGTTCTGTTTTGACATTTGTGTAGTAAACACATGCGAAATACACGTTAATAAACAATGTTACGCTACACTGCTCCAGAACGCGGAATATTGCTGACTATTTATTTGACCAATAATCGGTCGGTGACTTTGGCACAACGTGAATTTCGTCGCAGATTTCCTGGCCGTCCAACGCCTACTGGTGAAACACTGCGACGTTTAGCCGCTCGACTCGAAGAGACTGGCACAACACGAGATGCTGCCAGGCGTGGCAGACCCCGGAGTAGCCGTTCTGCAGAGAATATTGCTGCTGTAGGCGAGGATGTCATGGAAGCGCCGTCGACATCGACCAGACGACGTGCCACGCTACAGAGCAATGATCAACGAGTTCTTTTTGCCGCAACTTGATGAATTGGGATTGGACAACATGTGGTTCCAACAGGACGGTGCAACGGCACACACTTCACGTGGCACAACCGATATGCTGAAGGATGCATTTCCCGGGCGCCTAATCTCCCGTTTTGGCGATTTGCACTGGCCAGTAAGATCGCCTGATTTGACCGCTCCAGACTTCTTTTTGTGGGGCTTTTTGAAGTCGCGGGTTAATGTCAACAAGCCTCAGACTCTTGCAGCTCTTAAAGACAATATCCGTCAAGAATGTGAGGACCTATCGCCGGAAGTTTTGGCCAAAGTGATGGAAAATGCTATAAAATGGGCACAAATGACAATCAACTGTGGCGGCGGCCATTTACATGACATCATATTCTCGACTTGATGTAAAAAAAATTAAAAGACCAAATAAAAATAATCCACAAGAAGAATCAGTTTTTAATTTTTTTTTTAAATTACAGCCAAAAAACATCGGAAGTTTCCTTTTGCGCCACCTTGTATAATATTTTGAAAAATATTTTTAAAAAATTACCCTTTGCCACATTCCAAAATGTTTGATCCATGTAATGGATTTACTGAAATACACTGAAAACAATTTTGAGAAAATTTCCTTTTTTCGTATAAAGTGTAAAGTGCGCTAAAAATATTAGATTTAAATCCCTCTCCACAAATTTGGTTGGTAGTTTAGTAAATGTTGCAACTTATAGTGGAATTGCAAAATTGAGTGCCATTCCCAAACTTTTTGAGAAGTTAGTCACAGAGGTAATTTCTCATCATGTTTCCTCTATTTTAGATCCATGTCAACATGGCTTTCGGAAGGGTCATTCCACCGTGACTAATTTGCTTCAGTTTTCCGCTTCTATTATTGACGGCTTTATTAATGGAGATCAAACTGATGTGATTTTTACCGATTTTAGTAAGACCTTTGATGAAGTTAACCACAATTTATTATTGTATAAACTCGGGGCAATGTGTTTCAATTGTATCATGCTGAATTGGATTAGTTCTTACTTAAGGAACCGAAAACAGATGGTATCATTTGGCCGATCATTCTCAAGATCTATTTTTTGTGCCATCGGGGTGTCTCAGGGCAGTCACCTTGGCCCGGTTCTATTCTTGTTATTCATTAACGACTTACCCGCCTCCATAATTCACTCTAAATTGTTAATGTACGCTGATGACATGATGATCTATTTTTCTTACAAGGATCCTTGTCAATATACTTTACTTCAGACGGATTTGTCTACTTTCCAGACGTGGTGCGAAGCCAACTTGATGGAGCTTAATTTTGCGAAATGTAAGCATATGCTGTTCTCTTGGTCATCATTCTTTTCCGCAAAATACATTTTTGGTAGTAATGTTCTTGAATCGGTTGATTCATTTGTTGATCTTGGTGTTTTCTTGGACAGAAAATTGAATTTCAACTCCCACATAATTACGATGGTAAACAAGACTTATGGCGTTCTGAAGTTTATTATACGTTGGGCAAAGGAATTTTCAGATCCCTACTTTACGAAAAATCTTTTTACTTTACTAGTCCGCCCTATTCTTCAAAATGGATATGTTGTTTGGGACCCTCAGTACAATTTGTATGTTAATATGATGGAATCAGTCCACAAACAGTTTCTCATTTGTTGTCTGAGAAACCTTCAATGGAACCCGAACCATAATCTTCCCACGTATAGCAGTAGACTAGCATTGATCAGATAGCCGACCCTTAGTAGAAATAGAAGTACCATGATAAACTCTATTACAGTTTTGAGGATAATTGATGGATGTATATGTTCTGAATTTTTATTATCTAAGATTTTCATAAATGTCCCATTGAGACCCACGAGGTACTAGTTTCAGCATTCGAATTATGAGTCCTTTGATCCAGTAAGGAGAATGTGTCGTGACTTTTATGCGATATATCCGTTTATTTATCTATTTACTTATTTGGCTCATCCCATACAAAAGAAATTAATTCTTATATTGTCGCATTTGGGGCACAGAAAAGCCGCACGCATACATTGAAAAGCCGATGCACCCAAAACGAGTCACTGTTTGGTGCGGATTTTGGTCCAGAAGCATAATTGGGCCATTTTTCTTCGAAAATGAGCAAGGAGTGGCCGTTACAGTCAATGGCGATCGTTATCGGGCCATGTTGAACGAATTTTTGTTCACAAAATTTGAAGACGAGGATATTGGCAACATTTGGTTTCAACAGGACGGCGCTACGTTCCACACAGCCGAAGCTACACTCGATGTTTTGCGCCCTGTTTTTGAAGATCGCATTATCAGCCGCAGAGCTGATGTCGTTTGGCCACCTCGGAGCTGCGATTTGACACCGTTGGACTATTATTTGTGGGGTGCCCTTAAAGATAAGTGTTAAGCCGACAAGCCAGAGACAATTGACGCTTTAAAAGACAATATTCGTGAAGCCATTGGTGAAATACAGCTGCACACAATCGATAATGTGCTTAAAAATTGGACCGATCGTGTAGGCTACTGCATGGCCAGTCGAGGCAGCCATTTGAATGAAATTATTTTCCATTATTAACCTGAAGGATTGGACTTTCAAATAAAAAAAGAAATTTGAGAAAATATTCAGCAGTATTTTTTATAGCATTTTCAAAAAAAAAAAGTTATTTGGCGGACCCTTTAGAAATTATAATAAATTGATTACAATTTTTATTATTATTATTAATTTTCTCATTGGAATCTTATCATTATTATTGCAATTATTATTTTATGATACTATTTATATTTTTAATATTTAAACTAAATGCTTGTTGTCGATTTGAACTGCGTGGTATTGGTTATTGTTTGAATTCTCAAAGGTAGTTTATTCCAAAGATGTATGGCTTGAATAAAGGAAAAGTGATCAGATAAACTTGACCGATGCCTGACTTGTATATTTTTATTTCCTCGTGGCGATCTTGCAGAGTGAATATCAGTATAGAGGTAAGAAGTGTTTTGGTAGTTATAATTTTGTGTAAGCTTGTGATTGTTTTCATATTTAAAAGATTTGCAAAGGATACTCCGTAAACAGACTTTGCAAGTTCAGACACATGTTCTCCTCCTCTACGTAGGCCGAAAATATATCTAACAATATTGTTAAAAGTAACGTTTAATTTATCCATCATATCCTTACTACAGCTCGCATACAACAGTTTAGGAACTACATACGTCTTCGCTAACAACATTCTTATCCTCAATGGTGTAAAAGACCGACTGGCGTACAAGTTTCTTAATGCTGCCTTAGTGCTACCAACTGTTTAGTATTGAAAATTACTCCCAGTTTTTTCGCAATTGGTACTATATTTATAGGCATATTAGATAATCTGACGGATATATCAATTGGTGGTGTAAAAGAAGCCCTACTGAGGATCATACATTTTGATTTAGCTGGATTAAGGCTCAATCCATTAAATTTGCAATTTGCAAATTCTTCCTTTGATGTACTTATATATATTTGCACATCATCTGCATACATATGCACACTACAGTTTTGAAGTTGTCGCGGGAGGTCATTGCTGTACATGGAATAAAGAAGCAGGGCCAACATAAATCCCTATGGAACTCCTCTTATTAAGCCAAGAGGTTTGGAGTAGCGATTACCAATTGAGACACTCTGACATCTGTAAGTAAGATAGGATCTCGTAAGATCACAAGCATTTGGAGAAAATTTGAAAAAACGAGTTAGCTTTGAAATAAAAACCTGATGATCGACATTGTCATAGGCCTTTGAGTGATCAAGTAGAACTAATACAGATATAAGATTATTATCTAAATCGTTTCTTAAACCTTCGCAGATTTTTGTAGTGCGGTAATGCAACTGTGCCCAGTTCTAAACCCAGACTGTATACTTGTTAAGAACGAGTTGTCCCTTAAATATGTCGGATCTTTTTATTAATTAATTTCTTAAAAGCTTTCGAAAGAAATAGCAATATGGCTATTAAAAGGTATTCACCCCTTCCCTTAGACAACGGAATTATTTTGGCGTGTTTCCAAATCTCAGGAAAGTGTGATTTCAATATAATAGAATTAAAAATATGAGTAGTAATGTGTGGTAGGATTAACTGAATTTGTAAGAACCTTGGGTCGACTCCGTCTATTCTAACTGTATTTGATTTTCTGCCCATCCCTCTAGTACTGGGCACTAGTTCGTACCAGTTGAAATAAGTACTTACTAGGGAATCACCTGTACTTACTTTGCAATGCATTTCATCATTTCGTTTTTTGTATGAAATGTCCGCAAAAAAATGGTCAATCGCCGCCACATCGTTTACCGCGAACTAGTGAATATGGGGCCCCATGAAAAGGGGGGTACATAGGTACCCATACTAGTGGTGGTGATATGAGTACACAGAAGAACTGGTGAATATGGGTCCCCATGAAAAGGGATTTTGTTGCAACTTAAGTTTTTAAAGAATGGCTTCTTCTGAAGCTGCAAGGCCTTTCGGAGTTGTTCCTCAGCTGACCCAGTCCCATCGACCAAATTGATTGCATCTGAAAAAAATTGTTGCCTGTAAAGTCGGTTTTACGGGCGAAGATTTTACGTGACAACGTCTTTTTCTCGGTAGAATATTTATTGATATGAATATAATTAAATTGCACAATAGGAACAAGGAATTGAATGAAAATAAGAATTGCACAAATTTTAACTATAGAAATATATTTTGTTTAGATTGATTTGATTTTCATATTGATTAGATGTTAAAATTCTTGCTCAACACAGTTTAAATCAAGTTTTCTTATATCTGCCACTTTTTCTTAATATTTGTAATTTTAAAGAATCAATTCGAAAACCAAAACATTTATTCAGATCGAAGGTTCAAATTTTTGCTAAATAAATTTGAAATTAATTAAAATTTGTAAAATAAAAAAAAAAACCAATGAGTGTTAGAACTCACGGGCGATGTTTTAACATTTATTGAAACTTATGGTTTAGGAAAATAGAAGTAATTTCAACACCATCTAGGTACCTGTGCGATTTCTATGAACACATTATCAAATGTGACATTATAAACAATAAACATATCCTTTATTATAAAATATAAACATTTCTTTTATTATAAAAAATAAACATTTCTTTTATTAAAAACAAAAGAAAATAATTTACTAACCAAAAAGTATTTCAATTCATCATATTCGCATATCGTTTTTAAAGCCGACCGCAGCTCTCTGTTTCGTTTTGGCTACCTAATTCATATGAAAATTTCTACACACAAACATACACTACACATATCATAAAGCCAAAAAACAAAAAATAATACCTTATCCAATGCAGACTGATCTAAATCAATATTCATACACACGCCCATATATACGCACATACATACTTGCTCAGTCGTCATATATATGATGTGCCAAAAAACAAAAACACTCACACCACCGACCAACAGCCACTAGAAGCCAGCAAAGCAAATCGTTTCTGGCACACAAGTAAACACACACATCCGCACACACAGAATTATTTATTGAGTGGGAGAGAGACGCAAGGCATTCGGCGGGCCTCTCTCTCGTTCGGTGACTCATCGTAACGTTACCGGGCGTTACACTTTTTCATAAGTGACTCCCAGCCGCAACCTAATTTAAGACGTTGTCACGTCAAAAACAAAAGTAATTAATTAATTAATTGGCCGTCGGTGGTGCAATGGTTAGTGTGCGCGGCTCTTGTGCATGAGATCCTGGGTTCGAACTCTGCTCTGACCACCTAAAAAAATTTCTTTCGGCGACGGCGACACTATCGAGTATATAGCTATGAAAAAGCTTCTTAAAATACCGTTCGGAATCGGTGTAAAACTGTAGGTCCCAATCAGTGAGTGAAAACTGGAAAGCGCACAGCTCAGTGATTGTGAGAAGTTCTCCCTGGTCCCTTCATGGGATGTAATGGGAAACCATTTTTTTTTTTATTTTAATTAATTAATTGATGCCTAACTCATATTACAATGACTTTAATAATACCTACCAAGAAATACTCCACTTTATATTTGCACTTGACTGCTCTCAACTGTACTGATTAAACAAATTAGGTCAACTGGCAAATTTGTTTTCGATCATTGCGAAAGAGCAGCAAGCAAAAATAAAACAAAAAAGTCTTCTGTTAGAGCAGTGGCAGAGCGAACAAGCATCGAGAGAATAATAGAGCGTAATATAGCTGAGAGCATCACAAAATGAGAGCATGTGCGCATTCATTTTTTTTACTAGGTGGTTCGGCGTTCACTTACCATAGCATCAGTCATGTACGGAGCCATGTACGGAGTAGTTAGGTATGTAGCTCAAGCATGGCCAATCGACACCTCCAGAACTGCAGGGATAATACTCTCTAAATCATCAAAATTACTGACGGAGTTGAAATAAAATAATGGTTCACATAAGTCATTTACACCACTATACAACTCCAGGTTTGGATTAACCATATTTATATTCACAAATTTCTCACTCAGATTGTCAACGTCTACATCATTACTAACTGAGCTGGCATCCTTTGTAATACCTATCCAACGAATATTTTTCCACGTTTCCTTTGTTGTTAAGGCCCTATCAAACTTTTGAGTGAAATAGCTTTTCTTCTTAAAAAATTATGGTGTTATTAACGTTATTACGGAGGCTCTTATATATTTCATGCAGTTCTGCTGTTTTAAACTTTTGCCACCATCCATATGCAATATTCCTCAAGAAAATCATGTGCCTAATTTCCGAATCAAACCATGGACTCTGATCTTTATTTGAGCTGTTAGTCTTCAGGGGAACATATATGTTGCATAGGTGGATAATATGATCCGTTAAAAATTTGACTTGCTCATTAATATCAAGCACATAAAAAGTATCGTTCCACATGGTTAAACTAATATCTTGGTATAGTGCATCAAAATCTACGTGAAAATAAAATATTAAAGAGCAAATGTCATGTTTCGAAAATACAGGAGCAGAAAGCTGATCATAGAGCAAGATTTTTTGTCTACAGCTTACAAAATCTAAGCTTACAGCTTACAAAAACTAAGATTTTTTGTCTACAGCTTACAAAAACTATTCATAAAAAATCATTAAATTAGCTCTAAAGCATTCATCAGTTATTGAAAGCTTTAAGATTTGACGAAGGTTTTACTAAAACCGTATTCATACTGAGTATTTTAACTAGGGAACAGATAATTGACTGGCAACCCTGTTTTATGTATTCTCATAGTGCTTGTGTTGTAAAAACAAGATGACCAATAACCGATAGACCGAATTAAATTTTTTTTATTGAATTGCGTCAATTCATTTTTGCAAAATTTTAAACATTAATGGAAAGAACTATTCAATAAAAAGATCAACTAGTATTTGCTATATTCATAAATTTGGAAGAAGTGCCAAAAAATCATATTGAATTGGATTTCAGCTTTGGGTAGACGAATATAAAACCGGATAATAGGTTGTAGTTCATTTCAAAGTTCATTTTGTTTAAAAATTATACAAATTTGAACGAAAGTATTTGGTTGCTTAGCAGGATAATGTGACACTATAATCGCTGCAAATATACACAAAATAATTTCAATTGTTTATATCGCATAAATTTAAGTACGTCACGCATGAAACGTAAACATAATATTTATTTTGTGTATTAATGCTGATAAAATGGCCTTAAAGAAGGGTTACACGTTCAACAAAAATGGCGACGTTAGAGAACTCTTAATAGATGAATTTTTCGATTATGACTACAATTTTTGGAATTTACCTTCTTAAAACTTTAACAAGCCTATGACAACTTTTTATGACTAAGGCCGTAAATCTATCAAGGAGTCTCCCGTAGTAGTGTAATGTGTTGGCTCCGTATTGTTTGCCAGTTTAAGGCCAAAGGAAATAAACTCAGACTTAAGACTATATTCTTGGAGCACATTGCTATTGAAGTCACTACAGACAATGATGTCATTATACTGCAGAGAAAGTTCGCCTACGACTTCCGTAGTCAGTTCTCTTATTAGGCTGGTATACTGCACCAATAAGTAGTTTGTGGCTTCCACTTATTATCTCCATAAACAGGAATTCAATTTCCGAGTTATTGTCAGATTTTCTCACAAGCTTACACTTTATGTCTTTCCTAATGTACATTGCGACACCTCCAGCATGACGCAATCGGTCAGCTCTGCACAATTTGTAGCCATTTAGAGAAAATAACAAGTCCTGTAATTCAGGTCGAAACCATGTTTCAGATACGCATATAATATCTGCACCTCAGTTTGAAAAAATGTGACGAAACTCATCGATTTTGTTCCTAATGCTCTGGGCATTAATATGTGCAACCTTCAAGCCATTTTTTTATAGAGTGTAAATTGTCCTTGGAATTAAATGTACCGTTATTTAATGCTGACATCAGAATGCCAGAAATAAGCGCAATACGAATCAGTTTAAACATAATCAGCGATAGAAAAGAAAAGTTATATTCATGTTTGAAATAAATTAAATAATTGCCTGTTCGGAAAAATTTTTGATAAAGTATGGATTTACTCTGAATTCTAAAATAATAATAGAGACATAAACTATAAAAATATGTGGAAAAACTAATATTCAATGATTTAAAAAAAAATACTTACTCTCTTCGTTGAATATTTCAATCCAGGAGCAGTTTCCTGATGATGTTATTGTATCTAACTATAGAAATTCCAACCATATTTAAATAAAATTACATAAACTATGTAAAAAGTATGAAATAATCATGTCATGACCAAAAACGATGTACAATAGACAGTCAAAATGCCAACAAACATAACGAGTGAAACCCTAGTACTTCTCTACTCTCTCTCTTACTCTCTTCATTGAATATTTCAATACACGAGCAGCTTTTTGATAGTGTTATTGTATATAACTATACAAATTCCATCCATGTTGAAGTAAAATTACATAAACTATGCAAAAAGTATGAAATAAGCAAGATTTGACGAGAGAGAGAAATGCGTTTGAGTGAACTCCTAGCACTTTTTGGTTCTCTTTTATCAGGGTTGTCAAGTTGCGCACATCTTCTGGTCGTCTAATTGTAAATCGTATTTGTCATGACACGGGAAAGAAATGCGTTTGAGTGAAGCGCGCCGACTTTTTTGGTTCTCTTCTACTAGGGTTGCCAAAGTGCGGCGGTAATTTCTTCTCTACTTGTTGAAGGAAATCAAGCATTACTTTCCATATTCTCAGACAAATTCAAGAAATCACCCGATCTGTCGACTGTCAAAACATATCGGAAATCAATCAAATGTTCTTGATTTCGGCTTAAAATGATTTCTCCTTAACAGTCAAACACGGCCTTAAGCTGTATATTATGCTATCCTTACTTGGATTTTTTTGGAGGGTTCTAACACTTTTCGAATGTTTAGCGTCATAAATACGGGTCTAAACTGAGAACAATTTAATAGAAAGTCAAATGATTTAGGATGAAATAGAGTCTAACAGAGATTTTATCAAAGGGGAAAAAGTACACGGTACATGTAATAGCAACGAAACCCTTTATAGTGATACCTATTTTGAGGAAAGACAACAAATTTGCACATTGGGGAAAAGGGAACCTACGTATACACCTTTTGTCAAAATAAAAAACACATTGTTTTTAAATTTTAACTTTCTTTTTAACTGTACAAAATAACATAATTTCCATCCACCACAAAATCAAGTTGTCATTCCTATGAAGGTTAAGAGAACCTCGCGTGACACAGTTTGACCACCACTGCTGTATAGTAACTGGCAAGTATGTGTAAATGTAAATGTAAATTACCGAAATATAAATTAACACATATTGAATGAAGCACTCACAAATACACACACACTCAAATACAAATACAAATTTAATTAACAATAACAATAAAGATTAATAATAATATTTAACATGGAGAAATGTGTTAAAATGAAACCGAAATGCCCTGGAAAATATTAAAAGTCTACCTTAACAAAATTATGTGTCAAATACAACATAAATAAAATAGTATAATTAATGGTACTAAAGAATTCAATAGAAAACCCCATTTCATATAATTATATACAAAAGAAATACATAGTGCAGAGAAAAATGTCATTTGATAAACTTAATGCCTGAGAAAATAATATTTAAAATCAGCCTATGATTAAATACAATGAATGCAAAGAACTACAAAGGTGGGCCATATGATGTTTATGTTATTGTTATTAGGTTTAGATTAAAACGCAATCTGATAATTTGTAAAAAACGATAATACCGGGGCACTGATGAAATTCAACAGTAAATCATGAGTAAAACCAACAACGTTTAAAATAAATCTCGGCATGCAATATTTTTCCTTTACTTTAAAATTTCAGTTTTTGACACACTAACGCGATTTTGGGTTGATATCAAAAGATAATATCCTTCCCATGAAAATAGATTTCAAATTTATATTTTCCACACTTTAGTAAATTTATAGTTTTGGACATAATCACAACAAATTTTTCCAGTACAAAATAAATCCTGAGCTAATGTGCCCTTTCCATCTGGAAGTCCATATAAACCTATGCTAAACTATGGGTCATTTAAATGAGACATTGGACAACAAAGAAATATTATTTCTAAATCTCGCAGGAGTGCATATGGACTGCTATTCCTAATATAACATATTTTTATAAATTCTTTAAAACCAATATTGAACTATCAAATTTAAATTTACTGTTTAATTTGCTGACTATCCAATTTCTCCCCTTTGTTGCAACCAAAAGAAAAAACACACAGATATTTTCATTTCTTTTTATACATCAGTTTTAAGTTTTACATTTTACATTTTCTACATTTTCATCATATGGCTCCCCTGTAATCATCCACATCAAATGGGATGCATAAGAAAATATTCATAAAATGCTAAGACATAACAAACGAAGTAAAGACGTAAATTATAAATTGTGAAATTGGAAAACGAAAAACATTACAATAAATATGAAATAAAACAAAATAAAACATTATATGTATATGTATGTATATGTAAGAAAAGATTATGCAAAGGATAACAATAAATGTTGAAAACAAAGAACCAACAGTAAAATGTACAACAAATACTTGTGTTTCACTTTCGTTGATAAAAGACTATGATGGACCGTTTGTAGAAGACACACTTAATGGGTTTCGAAGAAACAGCTAAGTTAGCTCAAAATAACGAGATATTTCGATTTTAAATTTGTAGTAGATTTAAGGTGATTTTTGATTTTATTTGAGGGTAAAACCTGCAAAAGCTCTTGTTAAATCAATTTATATATTTTTGTCGACAAAATGTAACCGTTGAAATAACCGACATCTATTTGGAAGCAGAATTAGTTTACCTCTTACAATTTGGGGCCATAATAATTATAATAATTTTGGGATTCGGGATTTTGGGATTGGGGATTTTGGGATTGGCATCCCTATTACAAACAGATGCTACAACATACACATAGAGAAGAGATTCGTTGTCACAACTATATTTACAGCCAACTAAAATTTGGCGGTTCCTTGGACTATCACATTATTCAGTTGTGATTACCAATAATTGTGTTCTTTATCACCAAATGTTGTGCATATCAATTAATTTGTAATTCAGTTTTGGTTGCAAGAACTGAAATATTTAGTTGAAGCCACAGCAACAATAAATAAATGTGATCTGTCAATCGAGATGTAGTTGTAGCAATCAAATTATCCTGTAGTGGTGAATATTCTATTAGTTGGATGAACGAAAAATTTAAAAACTAATTCGGTTGTATCAAACAATATATTAGGTCTGTCTGTTTACTGCAATATTGTACAATATTGTACAAAATGTTACAAAATGTTGTCTGTTTACTGCAAAACTTTTGCAACGAGAGAGCCAAAGAGAGAATTTTTTGACAGTTGGATGATAGAGAACTTGCAAAATGTTACTGGAGGAATTTCTTCTATCAAGATTTTGCAAGTTCGATCAGCTGTTTCTTATTTACATTTTGATTGCAATATTTTTGTGTGAAAAAGAAGAAAAAAATTTAAATTTAACAATGGCAGAGGTAAGTGTTTAAAATTGTATTGTTTTTTAACGTCTATTGTAAATTAGAATATAAAAACATTTGTTTCTATGCTCAACAATATTTCGCGCAAATTCACTGGCAGACGTAAATTCTTATTTCCTTTGTCATTTCAATTGTTTACACTTGTTGCTGTTTTCTTGCAATATTTCACAAAATGTTGTCTGATTACTTTTTGGAATAGAGAAAAAAAAGAGCGTAAAATTTTTTTTACTCTCTGCAAAAAGTTACTGAATAAATCTTGCTGGAAAAGTAAACAGACAAAGCTATTTCTATGCTCAACTAATTATGTACTTGAATTTAATGGCTGTCACAACAATTTGGTGATGCTTTAACCCATTATGAATTTTATAGAAAAAGTTAAAAACAATTTTTTTATTAAAATTGTGTATTTTACATTTAAATATAAACAAAATTATTATTATTTATAACCAGGGTTCGTATTTCGTGCCCATTTTTGATCGAAAATATAAAAACAATTGTTTGCATGTGTTTGTGAAGGCGTCATATTCAACGAATATGTTTAAAAGTCTCAATTCACCTCAATTTATGATAATATGTATTCTTCGATGACTGATATTTATACACTTTATTGTTTTTTCACAACTTTGTTTATCACTTTCTGTTTAAAATATTAGTATTTCGGGAAAGTCCTCCTGTAATATTCAAATATACGTAGTTTCTCTTTAACAACATTTGTAGTAGATTCAAAGCCTCTTGTGAAAAAATGAATACAAAGCTTTGTAACAAGTGTTTTTGTAACAAAAACTATGTTATGATTACAGTAACTAATATTTGAACACGAATTCTAATATTGTACTTTTTATTAGTTGTAACTTCCATTTCAGATGAATGAGGTTTTTGAAATACTCAAATTGGCTAATACAACTAAAATTTGGTAGTAGCAACTTGTGTTTAGTAAGACCGATTTTTAAGCTATCAATAACATCGACAAATAATTCTGATATTTGACAATTACGAATTCTGATCAAAATATGGACCTTATCATGGAATTACCAATGCCTGAATTTAATTCCAACTAATCCTTTCCCAGTGTGTATATATCAAAGTGTTCACTTTGACAGATTAGTCCCTACCCGCCGCTATAGATGTTACCACATCAAAAATATAAGCATTGTATTGACCATTTTGAAAAAATAGAAAAATGAGTGACAAAAAATGCAGAACACATTGCGAAAAATTAAATATGTTTTGTTTTGTGTGTGGAAATTTTACACCGACAAATCATCGACGATATTTGGTTGGAGATGCCCCCAAAGCTTACTTTTTAGTTACCCCTGCTGAGGAAATGCGAAATGTTGATCATGCACCTGAATTTACGTGCATCACATGTTTTAGTGCATTAAACAAATGGTGTAAATTAGGGCGATATTCAATGCCATTTGGACTTCCAATGATATGGACCGATCCAGGGGTACATAACACAGAAAATTGCTACGCGTGCAAGAACGATGTAAATGGTCTCAATCGAAGGAGTAAGTTCACTTAGATAGTCTATATATGGAATACATAATAATTTATTCTTATAGAACGATCCGGTTTTATATACAAAGGTTTGCCCAGTGCTCACGTACCAGTTCCACACAGTGATGAATTGCCTCTCCCAGTACATCCATCGACATACCAATATGATACTGCGTCCTATGAAGTACAATCACATACTTCAGCAACATCATTACATCATGCTGATTCTGATTACCTTCAGCCAGTTATACAATATCCATCATTAATTTCGCAGGAACATTTAGATAGAATCGTTCGAAATCTGAAGCTATCTCAAAATAATGCAATGACTTTGGCTTCGGAACTAAGAAGCGTCAAAGTGCTGGCACCAGGTGTAAAAGTTACATCTTACAAATACCGCCAAGAACCATATATGCCTTATTTCATGCTTTCCGAGGACGCAGCTTATGCATATTGTCAAGATATTTTAACAGGTGTAGTTAACGGTCCAGATATACGGAAACTTTTAAGGGATACGAGTTTTTCTGAAATGTTAGATGAAACTGAACTAAACGCATGGAACTCAATTCGTGCGGTAATGGAAAACGTTCTTTGCAAAAATCGCTCACCAGAGTACCGTGATTATATTGACAACATGAAGAAGTCTTTCGACAAACTTGGTGTTAATATGTCGTTGAAAATTCACATGTTACATGCACATTTCGGTTTTTACGAACGACAATTGTCCACAGAAACAGACGAAACTGGGGAAAGATTTCATCAAACCATAATGGCATTCGAGGACCGTTTCGCTGGAAAAAGAATAGACTCAATGCTTGCTGATTTCTGCTGGTCGATTGCAAACAAAGAGTACAAATTGAATAAATCCAAAAAAAATTATAAAATCATCAAAATAAGAGCAAATATACATAGTTCCATGTCCGCTTGAAAATGGACGTTCATTATTTCTAGATATAAATTTTGACAAATAAATAATAAACAAATTGATTTTAACACGTTGAGTGCCATGTGTACCGCCGGCGGTGCACACTTACTTTTGATTAGAGTGCCGTGTGTACCGCCGGGGGTACACACTTAACTTTGATTAGAGTGCCGTGTGTACCGTTGGCGGTGCACGGACACTTATATATTCAATGCAATATATTTTGTGTAGCAGTACAGTAAAGCGAATAAATATTATATTATGGCACATAGAAAAAGGCATTTTTTGTTAACTTTAAGAATTTCTACTATATCTTTTATTTCAGATGAATTAGAGAAGAACAAAAAATTATAATTTTAAAACAACGTAACAAGTTCAATAAATTCAAATTCAATAAATAAGGTTAGAAAATAACACATTAATTCGCTTTTAGCTTGCTTATAATAAAAAAATGAACTATAAATTCAATAAAATAAGAAAAAAATTCATATAATAAAAATAAAACAAATGAATTTGGTTGAAACAGTCCAGGCAAAGAGCTGGATTATCCACACAGCCACTGCAAAATGTTGTAACCTTTTTGGTTTTTTTTACTGCTTCTTTCCGGCCGTCTGTCTTTTTTATTTTACTATAGCATCTGCTACACGGTTTTCTAATAATCCTGTTTCTATTATCCCTGACATCGTAAATTTGTAAAGCATGAGTTTTAGAGCCGGAGGATCCTGATGCTTGATCTGGTGCTTCACATAGATACTCGCAAATACTTTTCCTAAAATCAGCTATTTTTGTATTAGGCTTGTATTGTTTATATAATACCAAACTGTTTACAACGGCAGTGCTCCAAAGGAACTCGAAAGCTATTTTGTGGTACCATTGAATAGTTTTACGTAAAGGAGAGAAATTACTACCCATTTGGTCCGATAAAACGATGCCTTGTTTTGCTGAATTGTAATCAATTACCATTTGAAGCTTCTTGATGTCCTCATTGTTCCTATTCTTTTTTCCAGTGGAAACTACATTCAAGTCATGGGTGGTACTTAGCATGAGTACTTCTCTCTTATCTCTCCATTTCGCTACTACAATCCCTGAACACTTACGGCCGATAGTATCACCTTTCTTTAGTTTTGCTCCAGTAACATCTTTAGGGTTACCAAGTCTGTTCTTTCTTAGGGTTCCAAATAAATGCGTTTTACGACCCAACAATGCATTGGCTAAAGAAATAGATGTATAAAAGTTGTCCGTGACCATTGATCTCCCCTTGTCAAGATAAGGTTCAGCTAAATCCAAGACGATTTGCGTACTGTGAGAAACACCAGATGTTGGTTTTCCTCTTCTTTCAGAATCATCTGTTTTACCACAATATACGGAACTGGTATAAGTATAACCAAGTGGGTCACAAAGTTTGTATAATTTTACTCCATACTTATGTGATTTTCCCGGATTATATTGCCGGAATTGAAGTCTACCACGCCACGGAATCATACTTTCATCCACCACCATCATTTCAACAGATTCTCTGGCTGCAGTAAAAGTCCGTTCCATTATTTCTAGTAATTGACTCACTTTACGCAAGCGGTTATTTTCTCCGGTTTCATCAGCAAAATGAATGAATTTCAGCAATAACTGAAATCTGTTCCTTGACATAATTTGTGGGACAAATTAATTTTTATAAAAATTATCCTTGCTCCAATACATGTGGATTGAAGGAAGCTTTACAATTCCCATATACATTACAAGTCCCAAAAACTGTTTCATTTCAGAAACATTCGTGGCTTCCCATTTCTTCATACGAGAATTGCGGCTAACACGAGAAGCCTCAATTTTTTTGCTGGCATTCAAGTTTGTTTGCTCCACTATTAGCTCGTAAACTTCTTCCGTAACCATAACTTTGAAAATATCTGGTGGCTTTATAGAATTGGAGTTCATATCGATTATTCCTGATGAAGCAGCGGAGTCAGTGAATAAAAATATTGTTAGCGAACTTCCACTAACCGATCTCCAGATGTTTCTGGGGACAATATCTCCCTCCTCTTCACTAGAAGTTGCTGCATTTTCTAAAAGAGCATTAGGTTCATCTGAATCTTCATCTGTGTCAGCATCGCTCGATGGTAAATCGCTACCAGGAACATATTCATCTGAATCTGACGGTTCAAAATCATTTTCATCGCTTTCATTGTCATCAGTTCTTCGCCGTTTCCCATAAAAAAAATTTACATCCATTTTGCGCTATGTTCAGACTCTAAGGTACAGAATAAAAACAAATAAACTGTAAAATAATCAAATAATAAAATAGTAGTAATAATAATAATAAAATAATCATGTGACAGCCGGCGGTGCATTAAACAAATTTTTAAAGTTTTTTTCATTCAAATAAAATCAAAAATCGCCTTAAATCTACTACAAATTTAAAATCGAAATATCTCGTGATTTCGAGCTAACTTTTCAAAACGGAGTACACCACTGGATTCTACGATCCAAAATTAGGGTGACGTGTCTCGGCGTTTTAGTGTGTCATTTTCACCTACTTACAGTGTAATTGGGGTTGGTCAATGTGTTCTTCAAGGGGGTATCCATGACACAGCGGATCGCCTTTGTAGTAGTGAAATGATAGAGAACGGAGTGTATAGGCGAGAGAAAAATAAGCAAGCAGAAGTAAACTATACAGGAAACTAAGTATAAATAGTGTTTAATTGATCCTAATGACAGCTAAATGACGTTGTATGTTGGTTGCATCGATCGAAACGAAAATACGCCTTCCATTTAAATTTCTGTCCGCTTTATGCCCAACCAAAGATTAAAATACAACAGCAAGAGGGTATCCGTTAGACTTCGTGGAACTCGATCACTACTTTACTTATCGAACTCGTTCATTTAAAGTGCCCGAACATAACAATGACGAATATATACCCCATATCGAAAATATAGATTATGTTCGTGAAGGTGATGTCTGGTCACCCTAAATTAATTAAACAGGGTGGTTCAGTCACGACTGGACAAATTTCATGAAAATATGTCCATCTACGACCATCTAAGAAATGACAGCGGTTTAAAAATTTTTAAATTGATGGTCGGAGGGTACTAGGGTAAAATTGCTAAGTTCTTAACCAGTGGTCGGATTTTTTTGTTTTTTGCTTGTTGGAACGGCCTTTAAGATATCTTTGAGAATCATTAAATAAAAAATTAGAAAGTGTGAAATCGCCGAGATACGGAGCTTTAAAAAAAAATGGAAAAAAAAGACATAAGAACGTACACATAACCTCAATTTTCTCATCCAGATGGCAGATAACTTATGTTTATGTGTTTACTTCTTACCTTTCCAAAATTACCTAAATGAAGCCCAGAGGTCTTACCGTTCCAAAGTTATGACTATTTGACTGAAATGCAAAATTTTTTTTTGAAGCAGCACACATTTATTTGTTTTTGTAAATTAACACGTTTAAGATTTTATTTTATTGAAATTTTTGGATGAAGAATCAAACACAAAGAAAAAAAAACATTTGACGTTAAAGGGGGTTTTCAAGGTGGTTCCCGTTTTCTACTAAACACAATTGCAGCCGGTGTCGAACCACATCAGACATGTCTAATTCGGTCATCTTTTGACGAACTTTCACCGCAGCTTCCTCACTGCGTGCAAGTAACTGCTCACGAGTGAGATTCTGCAGATGACCGGGAGAACGATAAGCAACCAGAATCAAACCATGCAGCATACTAAGTTTAAATAGTGTTTGATTGATACTTATGACAGCTAAATTATGTTTTATGTTGGTTGGATCAAACGAAAATACGGATTCCATCTTATTTCTGTGCAAAGAGTACAATTCAACAGCAACTCTAACTCAATGAAATGGACAACTACCTCGTCGTCGTCGAGAGAACGAAAAGAGAGGGATAGAAACTCTTCGCTTTTTCTCTGCGATAATGTTGCCCCATATTAGAGGCTTGGGCCATAACTGTCATTAGTATCAACCACACACTATTTAAATTTAGTTTGTTACGTGGTTTGCTTCCTTCCTTCTCTTCTCTTCCTTATTGCTCTCTCGCCTATCCACTGTGATTTCTATCAATTTCCTTCCACATAGTCGATCGTCTGTGTAATGGATACTCCCTGGCTTAACGTCGACACCAAAAATTTGTGTACAGGCTTTCATACCGGAACTTCTTAAACCCGTACTTTGAATGTCAAGCAGCATCCTTAGCAAAATCCAGGGGCACCGCTGATTCAGCTGATCTAGTAAGGACTTGGAGAACTTATAGAAAAGATAATTTCAAAGAAGAAACAATGATAGGTAACTGGAAGAATTCGGGTTGCGCTGTGCAATTTTCATACTTTTGCAGGCCGCGCATCAAACCAAAAGCACATCAACTGAGAGTAAACTTCAACTGAGAGTAAATCGATTCAAAGAGCGATACTCAGTGGAAAAATCAAAATGTAATGAAGTGTTAGAATAATATTATTTGTGTAGATCCCAATTAACATGAAAATTTTTAAAATTAAACACTTCTCTCATCCCATATATGTTTTCCACGTATTTGTGGTGCAAGAAAGACAGCTCTTATATACAGGGTGGCGCGCAAATCGTGATACAAAAACAAAAGGCAATAATTTTTTTTTCTGTGTGAGTAATTGCCTAATTTTTAAATTATTTTACAGGTTACAATTTATTTGAAATCAATGCTGGGGATACGAGAAAGAGGATTTGGATAGTGCTTCGGCACCATGCTTTGCAGTTCTTCATTACCGTCCAAAAGGAATTTAGGCAGGAGTTTGGCGGCAATCCCCCGAGTAGATGGACCATTATGAGGTGGGTAAACATGCTTGCTGAATCTGGAAGCATCGCATGAAGACCTTCCCATCGAGATCCCTATGTTCGGGTTCGAGACATAATCGCGGCTGTATCATCGTCAATGCAGGCAAATCCATGCGTTGCGACTCGAAACGTGTCGGCGTAAATTGAAGTTAGCAGATGGTTATTACAATGGAAAATTTATGATAACTTGAAATTTTTTCCGCACAAAGTATAAATTACAAGCTAGTTAAACCCTCTGGATTTGCCTATTCGCCTGGAATTTTGACAAAAAAAAATTATTGAAAAGTCCGAAGAAGACAATAACCTAATAAATTGCTTGGTTCTGTCTCATGAGGCCCATTTTGCTCTAAACGGCAATGGAAATTAGCAAAATTGCCACATAGGAAGTGAATCTAATCCAGAAAAAATCCATGAGACGGAACTGCATCCAGAAATGGTTACTGTGCGCAGTTTGTTTCTTCTTTCAAGAAAACGGTGTAACATCAACTGTCAAAGGGGACCGTTATTTAATGATGTAATTAATATCCAGAAACTCCACTTTCCGCTGGCCCCCAGGGTCACCTGGACTGCACCAAACTTTTTTATGAGATTATATCAAGCAAGAGGTGTACAAACCGAGACCAAGGAATTTGACTTAATTGAAGCAGCTTCAGGCCTCAATGATTTAATTTCTGATTAGGGTTCTGACATGGGTGGATGTGCATGGAGGCCATTTACGGTCTTTCGTCTTCAAAACCAATTAGTTAGATAAAATAAAATTTAAGTTTCTATTTAATTATATATAAACAAAATCATCCCTTTAATTTTCTATACAATAAAAAAAATTAATTACATTGATTAAAAAAGTTATTTGAATTTCTTATTGTAGCACAATTGGTTCGTCACCCGTATATTAATTACTCTGTGGAAAAACACTGCTTAAATCATTGGTCCGTTTTTACGCATTTTGTTTACAGTGTTTTTTTTTTCTTGAAGCATTCTATGTGGAAAAATAATTGACAAATTGAAAAATAGTAAATTTTATGGGAATTTAGTCAGAAGTTTGATTGGTATGTTTATACTTGCGTGTACTTCTTTCTGCATGACTCCATTTTTACCGCGTCAACTTAAAAACGCACGCCTTGGTGTGCACTAGCCCTATATCTGTGAAAAAATGTGATAACAAGTAAAAGAAATCGAAAGTAAGACCACAGATTTGCTTTTATAAATAAAACCAACCAAAATTTGTTGCAATGAGGTTTTTTTAATTGAAAACACAATATCCGTTGACGACCCACCACGACCCTTTTGGAAACAGTGAATGCGGGTATCAAACTTGTCCACGACTTTATGGCACTGTTCGGGCTATATATCATTTATAACCTGTATGAATTCGTTCTTCAGCTCTGGAGTAGTCTTCTGCTTATTGACATACCCATACTTTTCATGAGGCCCCTGAGAAAGAGTCCAATGGTGTCAAATCGCTAAATATAGGCGGCCATTTGACCTCGTTGTTTAGTGAGACAATTCGTCCTGGGTACTTTGTTCGCAATAGGGCTATTGTTTCGTGCGTTGTGTGACAAGTGTCACTGGCCTGGTGAAACAATATACATATAGTTCAAGTCAATGCCATCTAATTCAGACCATAAAAAATTTGTTATCACTTCACGATACCTTTCACCGTAACAGCATTACCGGTAACATTTTCGAAGAATTACGGTCTGCCAGCGCAAAAACCACACCAAACAGTGACTCGCTGTATGTTAACGTATCTGTTTAGGTGAAAATGTGCCTCATCACTCATGATGATATTCCGTGAAACATTGGCAGCAACTGCCTGTTGTTCAAACATCCAATTCGTAAACATACGGGGCAGCAAATGGTCTTCAGTTAGGCCTTTTGTTAGGAAAGGTTCAATTGTCGTGGTCTGGTTCACACTTTGTAACAGAAATTTTGTAGGTTGAATGACCTATACGATGACACACGGGTCTTGTCACGGTTTATACCGACATAGTTTCTTTGAATTTCTGCACCAAACGTCTGATTGTATTGACCGAAAAAATCACGGAATGAGACAAATGCACTGTTTCAGAACGACTATTTAATAAAACGTTTGGTCCACATTTACATGTTGTTCAACTGAGTATCGCTCTAAGACTAAGTTTGCAAAGCCTGTAGTTCCAATTGTCTGGACAAAACAAACAATCAACATCAATTTACATTTTATTGGTATTGTGTAACACTTTCGACGTGAGTGTTTTTGTAATAGATTGTTGGTGCACATTTTTACAATTTATGTGTCACCCTGCCACCAAGACAGAGCAACTGATAGAAAAAAAATCAAAGTTAAAAAGTTTTTGTAATCGCGGTCGTTGTTTCTTTAGTAAATTTTAAAACAAATAACAAAAAATGCTAAGTATGGCTCATTTTTCATCTTCTAATCAAGAACATGAATGCCAGCGCAGATAACTCATAAATTATAGGATACAATTATAGTTCCGGTCTAACATATTTACCCTACTAAGTTGCATGTAAGTTTATTGTGCATTCATCTGAGAATTAAAATGTAAGAGTTCTTCAGATGTAAGACCCCTTTCACACTCGGCAAGTTACTTGCGCAAGTCAGTTTTCAACTTTCCGAGTACAAGCAAGTCTGTACTCAAAATTCATTCCCCTATCCCGACCTTACCTCTGTCATCAACAAACCAAGACTTGGGCAAGAGACTTGCGCAAGTAACTTGCCGAGTGTGAAAGGAGTCTAAGAGCTCTAAATTGAACAAGGGCGCTTTCCGGTACGTGCTAAAAACAATATCACGTAAACTTTCAGAATCGTTGAGGTCAATACGAGTAAAGCATTGCGACTAGCAGCAACAATGCCAATTCTTGCTGAATGAAGTTATCAAAGGGGTGGTGGGAATGATTTCAATGTAGGCCTTGCACGAGAGCATTGATGCCATGTTTACGGAACTTTGTGCCAAGTGGATCTCGCTTAAAATGACTGAGTAAGAAGAAACGGAAATGAAGGAATATTTCTATGAAAAGACAGGATTTCCTGGTGTAATTGGGTGTGTCGATGGAACATACATTAAGATTTTAGCACCACATCTGTCAGAGCGATGGAAATACTATAACCGAAAAGGATTTTGTAGTCTGAATGGAATGGCTGTAGATAAAAATTAATCATATTTTAATTTTCATCCTATGATGAACTTTAATTTTTCTGATTTCTAACAGGTTTGTAATCATGAACTGAGGATCCGATACCTTTTACCACATAATCCGGTGTCTGCGCATGATTCTTTGACATCGAATAATATAATTTAAGGCAATATTACGGAGAAATGTTTGCAAACGGCGAAAGAAATATATGGCTTTTAGGTATGTTAAGCATTCACATAGTTCTCTAAGTCAATAATTATAACATTCATAAATTTAAAGGTGATGCAGGGTACCTCTTGACCCATACATGATTACCCCTTTTATGGTAGCGGCAGAAGACAGTTCTGAGAGCCATTTTAATACCATACATTCACAAACAAGGAACGTAGTAGAAACAATCGGTGTTTTAAAAAACAGATTCCGTTGATTGCTTGGTGCAAGGCAGCTCCACTACTCTCCACAAAAGGCTGAAAAGATTACCGCAGTGTGTGCAGCCTTACACAATATATGTATTTATTTAATAAAGCTTGCCTGTAATGAATATAATGTCCCATTAGAAGAGCAGAATTCTGATGACGATACCCAAAAAAATTATGCTGATATCACAGCTACCGATATAAGGGCAACATAATAAATTCATTAAGTTTATAATATTAGCAAAGTTGAATATATTTATGTAATTCATATACGAACGATATCACAACGCTGTTGGTTCTTATAATAAAAAACATCAAATAACCGAACCTGCCACCGATTCTTCTAAGGGTGTTAAGCTTTTGCTTAAAGGTACCTCCGCCAGTGTCTTGACTCTCTGCTTTCACCCAACCTTCAGATTCGAGTGAAGGAGTGCCAGTAGTATTAAGCTTTCGTTTCACATCGTTCCATTTTTCTTAATTCTTTGCTCTCGCCTTGTTTTTATGGTATCCCTTTGCCAATGGCTCCTATTGCATCATAAAGTTGGCAAGAATTTCAAATTATTTGGGTGTAGTTTTTTCATCCTTAAATTTGTATTAAAATATTTTTTTTATTATATATCTGATATAAAGCTTACTTAACTTCAATTTTTTGTTTTCAAATTTTCGCTCTTTTCCATTTTTTTTATATTTGTTGACGTTGTCACCAGTGAAATTCACTACGACTGTTTTCCTCGAATTTCACTGTCATAAACGACATACACAATACCAAAATTGTAATAGATCTATGACAGAGTCGAATTTCGACATCTGTAATGCCGTATTTAAAAAACGACAATTATTCGACGTGACTACGACATGCATAATAAGGGTGAATGTCTACAAACTACAATTAAAACGTAAATTGTGTAAACTAAAGTTTTTGTTTACTTTTCTATGAGAACTCCAACTAGTACAGTAACTTGCCAAGGTTTGCGACACAAGAAAAATAACTGTTGAAGACTGTTGGTATATTACTATATGGCTGATGCTATTATTTTCGCTCTCTTAGATTATCTTACTAATGATTTGCAATCCGTCTCATCTGACGTTCCACTTTGTGCTTCTTCCGAGAGGAATTGAACTTCTGCCAGCACTTTACGTTCTCTCGATGACGACGAGGTCCAATCAGTGAGTGTAAAACTAGAAAGCGCTCAGCTCACAGTTTTATGAGAAGTTCTCCATAAATCCTTAATGGGACGTAACAGGAAACCATTTTTATTTGTTCACCCTAATGTGTATATTGAAAGTTAGTAAGTTGCGTCTTGTATAATAGGGCTGTCAATTTTGTTATTTAAATTTGGGTGGTGCCTGTCTTCGCTAACTACAAAAAAATATTTACAATAGCATCGAAAACTTTTACTATTTTTGTTGTCTTTGATACATTACCAATTCTACTGAAGTCACAATCCAAAAACCATAATGAAGTACGTAGTACATAGATATATGCCATAACAAAGATGAGGAAATGCCATAGAAGGTGGAATACCATACAAGGTTGAAAGTCAAGGGAAATTTTCTAGTTGACGGAAAAATGGATAAATGTTCGTGAAAATAAAAACTATTGGAAAAATTATTCAACCATGCTTATTGCCTTTTAATTGTCAAAAAAATATCAATAATCTATATTTAATTTTAAAATTCAGACAACAGTATTGGAATTCTGTAACTTTTCAACGATAAAAATTGGTACTTAAATTGACAGGGAAAAAAGCATTGAAATATTACCACTGGCTCAGAAGTTAGCAACTTTACCGTACTACCCTTCGACCTTCAATCCGAAAATTTTGAACCCGCTGCCATTTCGCACCCTTGCATTTTCGGACATGGTCCTAGTGGACTTTTCTTCATGAAATGAGCCAAGGAATACGCTGAAGAAATTTGTCCGGAACTTCCTGAATCACCCTATATATACATAATGGTAAATTCACAATTTCCATCCTGATAAATTAGAAATGCAACGTAATAAACAATTCAATGATACATCAAACATAGCATGAACTTTTGTGTTAATACAGCTTCGCCAAATAGAGTATCAAAATATAAAGCCAAACTAATAAAATGCAGTATAAGTAAGCAGCTTCTCATAAAGTCATATGTTGGTTTGGTGACGGAAGACGCTGTCCCATTTAACGTACTTAATTCAAGTCATATGCGCAACAAAATAGATCCTATTTGCAAGGGCATTGAAAAAGATAGTGGAAAAAAATTTTGTTTAAATGCAAACAATTGTAAAAAAACATTATTTGAAGTGGCGAAAAATGTTATTAAATCAATTTCGTCTGAGTGTGCAGACAAATTGATCTCCTTGAAAATGGATTCTGCATAGAGGTTATTGAGAAGTATATTTGGAATATCTGCACAGTTTGTAAAAGATGATAGAATTGAGTCCAGATTACTAGGCATGGTGGAGCTACAAGGGCAGAATGCGAATACATCAAAAAATTTGGCAGGAGAAATATTAAATGTTTTGTCTAAATATATCATTAATTTACAGCAAGTAATATCAATAACCAGTGACAACGGCAGTAACATGTTGAAATCCTCTAAGATATTATCTCATTTGTGTTCGGAAGACGAAGAATATATAGCGAGAATTACGATAATGAGAAATATTTTGATGATATCGCTTTAATAGAAAAGGATACCCAGCTTAAAGTGGGAGATATTGTCATATGCAGATTGCCTGCTCACACCGCGCAATTAGTGGCTCTGGATACTACTAGAAATGCTGCGATTCAGCAATACATCCGAAGTAGCAGAAATCTTGTGAAATTTTTAAGAAAGAATAGCAATGGTTACAAAGATTTATTTGCGTTGAAATCACTGAGAGTACCTCAGCTGGATTGTCCCACAAGATGGGGTTCAACATTTAAAATGCTTAATGATATTCTCAGTGCAAAAGATATAATTGATTCAGTCCAACCAATTGTAAATAAAAGATCAGACGATTGTTTTGAAATCAATACTGAATATTGGACTTTCGTTGAAGCCTATTGTGTGACCCTTAACCCACTTCAAACATGCATCGTTCAATTCCACGCATAACAGCTTCATTATGGAGAATGGTTAAGATGTAAACTAAGTACGCAAAAAATATATAATGACAACATTCACAACAAAAATACGTATAAATAGCATCGAGAAAAGAACAGATACTCTTTTCTCTAACCATGCATTGGCCGCTTGTCTTTTTCTTGACCCTAGGTTTCACCATATGTTGCCTACTCCGCGGAAGAATTACGCCATTGGTTACCTGAAAGAGCTGCAACAAGTACACCAGTAATTACAGAATTCGAAGAAGAGGAAGATATTTTAAATATTTTCCTGAATGAAGAGCTTAACATGCGTAATACTAACAACGATGATGTTAGTACAAAAATCGAAAAGTTAAACCTTCCATCCACAAACAGTAAAACAAACGTGTTGGTGCTTTGGAAAGAAAAAATGCATACCGAACCTGAGTTATACGCTCTTAGCAACGTTTGCTTTGGAATACCTCCAACGCACGTATAAATCAACCCTTCTACCATTTTAATTTTTGTCGCTAAATTGATTCATATGTATATGTCAGTTTTCAGTTGAGCGTGCATTTTCCACATTGAAGTTGGTTCTGGCAGATAACAGAAATCGTCTAAAATCGGAGACATTGGAAATTATTATACTTGTAAAGCTGAATTCTGGGTTTTTCGACGAAGCTATTTCGGAGCTAGATCTATTTGCGTATGGTGATTGCGTTGACTAATAATTTTATAATCATTTTTTAATTTTAACCATAACTATTTATCTTACATATAGTAATCTATAATTTAAAATGAAGTATAATTATATTTAGTTTTAGTAGTTTCCTAAGTATTTGGAAAATTTTGATTTTCATGTTTTTTGTCAATGAATTATCTTAAATATATATTTATGTTTAAATTGTTAAGAAGAGCAGTGACAACCGAACAAATAACATATAAAAATAACAAAAACATAATTAAAATAAACCGTTAAACATAGAACATTTCATTTCAGTAACATCAACCCCATTACAAGTTAATATGTATCGGGTTTTTCAACAGAGACGCTACAAAAGTAAATCGATAGGGACAGCAAACGACGCCATATTTTTTCCCGCTCTTTTGACATTTGTCTTCAGTAAGGTTTGCCATTTCATCATGGAAAGATATACGAGCCAACAACGAGTCGAAATTATTAAAATTTACTACCGAACTTTGGAGTCAGTGGCCTCAACTTTAAGAGCGCTACGTCCAATTTTTTTTTTAACGTCCGATGAGGCTCATTTCTGGCTGAATGGCTTCGTCAATAAGCAAAATATGCATTATTGGTCAGACAGCAATCCACACGTAATCCATGAGTCATCATTGCATCCCGAACAAATTACGGTTTGGTGCGGTTTATGGGCCGGCGGCGTCATTGGGCCGTACTTCTTCCGTGATGATCAAGACCGGCACATTACTGTGAATGCGAATCGCTACCGTTCAATGATAACAGGAAATAATCTAAGGCCGTCAAATCGCACGACCGAGGCGGCCAATCGACTGGGCCATTTCGTGAGATAACACGTTCACCAAACTTGGTTTCCAATAAATTGATTGTGGCATTCGCTGTGTAACTTGTGGCGCCGTCCTGTTGGAACCACATGTCCTCCAAGTCCATATTATCCAATTGGGGCCAAAAATATTCGGTTATCATTGAACGGTAGCGATTCGCATTCACAGTAATGTGCCGGTCTTAATCTACAGGGATGAAGCTACACTCGCCGCCGGCCCCTAAACCGCACCAAACCGTAATTTTTTCGGGATGCAATGATGACTCATGGATTACGTGTGGATTGCTGTCTGACCAATAACGCATATTTTGCTTATTGACGAAGACATTCAGACAGAAATGAAATTCATAATTCAGAAATTGGGTGTAGCGCTCTTAAAGTTGAGGCCACTGACTCCAAATTTCGGTAGTAAATTTTAATAATTTCGACTCGTTGTTGGCTCGTATATCTTTCCTTGATGAAATGGCAAACCTTGCTGAAGAGAAATTACAAAAGAGCGGGAAAAAATATGGCGTCGTTTGCTGTCCCTATCGATTTACTTTTGAGCGTCTCTGACGAAAAACCCTTATATAAACGTATATATATAAACTCAATTCTCAATTCTAATTCTAAGTATCAACATCACTGAATGGCCTATAATTCCAAAAAAAAGAACAGACTGAATTTTTCCACCATGTTCTTCTTTATCCTCATGCGTTCTCGCATTGTTGCATTGCTTTGAGGTGAGTTTTTAATCCATATCACAGAGTTGTATTTTCCCGTGGTATAGCTTTTGATGACCGGGCTAGTGTCAGTTACATTTATTTGAATTTGAATTTTTATGAATTTATACCTCAAATACAAAAATGTTACTTACCTCAGTGTTATCATAATTCTTTCCTCTGGACTAATGCATTCGCGCATGTTTGTATTTTATTCGGATTTAAGGGCTTTACAACCGTCACCAGCTCTTTAAAAGTATATCCTTCTGTTTGAATTATTTTTAGTGTACGGTTGCACCCAATACTTTCTTTTTAATTTATTTTTTTTCCGGTTGCGAAGAAACATAATACTACGATAACGATAAGACCCGTGTTGGAGATAACCCGTGTTGTGAGTGAGTCCACAGTGTAGGTTGCGTCGTATGTAATACGTCTGCCAATTTTGTTATATGAATTCGGGTGGTATCTGTCTTCGCTAACTTCAAATGTATATTCACAATAATATCGAAATCTATTACAATTGGTTGTTGTCTTTGATAGATATATATGGCTATAGATAGATAATTATAAAGTAATATATACCATAACTATAATCCAAGTTATAGCGAATACAAAGTGATTACGAGTCAAATACTGTACCAAGTACACTCCGGTTCGTTTATTTAAAGGCACTAAAAATTCCATATTCAGCAGCCTGTATCCTTTGCAATTTGTACCCGATTGCAGGATTTTAAAATGGAAATGGAAGCTAGACATCTTGAGATATAAAAAAAATTATAAAAATAGTGGTTTCTTAAATAAATAACTTTTTTTTTGACTTTTTTCTATTTAAAGACCTTTACCACAAGCCCAAAAACAAACAAATACGACCACTGGCTCAGAAGTTAGCAACTTTACCCTACTACCCTCCGACCCCCAATCCGAAAATTTTGAACCCGCTGCCATTTCGCACCCTTGCATTTTCGGACATGGTCCTAGTGGACTTTTCTTCATTAAATGAGCCAAGGACTACGCTGGAGAAATTTGTCCGGAACTTCCTGAATCACACTGTATACAATTTTGAACAGTTTGAATTGAAATACTTTTTCCTTATGATGAAAATCGAAAAATATCTTTTGAAATTTATCGTAAACGATGAAAAAACCAAAAAAAAAAATTGTATCAGAAATTTTTCAATCGTATTAAACTTAGTATATTTGTCTTAAACCAAAGAAAACTTTTTTTAATAATAATATAAAATATCCCTGCGCCAATGCGGAAAATTATCATTTATAAAAGTCATAAAATCTTCTGATCGTTAAGGATATGCGTATGTTATGATCTATAATTTCTTCTATAAATTGTAGTTTGCTAATTGTTTGCCGTTATTCGGGTTTATACAGAAGGGGTGTTAGTATGGGCCGCAAGAAGCTTTTTATTCCAGATAAATATGTGGATTTGTATGCGGATAAAGGTATCACCAAATGAATTCAAAGTGAGAGATTGTTAAAGACCCACATGGGCAATATAAAACACCATTATATTCAAGTACACAAAATTAATATTGACGAAATGCCGGAAGATAACATTCCAACATCATCCAAAGAGAAAGTTACAGAACGTGTTTTGAATATTATTGGGCGTATATTTCAAATTTACGCAATAACTACTGATAACGGGGCAAATGTAGTTATGACAGCAAAAATTATGCAGGACTTTAAAGAAAGTGCTATACCCGAGGATTAAACCTTCGATAAAAATATTTATGAGCCGATCACATGCGAAATATCGGAGATAGTGTATTCAAAAAACCCGTTTTTTAAATAATGTCGGTTTACGGTTTCTTCAAATATTCGGATTTTGGTGAAACCGGTTTTCGGTTAAACCAAGTTGTAGAAACCGGTTAATAACCGGGAATGCGTATTTTCGTTCGATGCAAACATAATTTAGTTGTCATTAGTATCAATCAAACAATTTTAAATTTAGTTTTCTGCATGGTCTCTAATCTGTATGTCTTCTTTGGTCCCTCATTCTACATCATTTCCCTAGTGCCTTTTGGATCAGCTGTGCCATAGAAACCCTTGCCACAATCTTCTTACAAAGAGACGTATTTAGGCCAGCTTTGGGTCAATGGATATCTACGTGATTGTTAGCAAAGGAACTCCTCAAGGGGACGTTTTGTCGCCTCTGCTAAGGAAAACTGCTCATGTTTTCAGCTTTTCAGCAATATGATGGGTGTTAAGGCTATTGCCTACTCAGATGACGTGGCATTACCGGTTAGAGGGAAGTTTCAATCTGTTCTTAGGGACATGCTGCAACAAGCCTTCCATACCACCGCAATATTGCGTTCGGATAATGGTGAACCCAACCAAGACGGAACTGTTTCTTGTGACATTAGGTACCAACTGTTGTACCGATAGAGTAATATAACAAGAGTGTGCAACAGCTGTTAAAGCTTTAACCGGATGTCACGTCGCAAGTTCGAATTTCATCGAGTTGAAGTTTCAGATAACAAAACAAAACCATCAAACATAATTTGAAAGCCGTTAGTATCAATCCAATAAAATTTCTGAGAGACTAATGCAAAAATACTGATCCACAATTAGACTCTCTCGTTGTCCCTCTTTTATTCTCTTGCTCTCGAGAGAGATTTGACAATGCAACAAACACAGCTGTATTTGTATTACAAACATAAATATATGTGGGTCGCAAACACATATATTAAAACATATTAATCATTGTGTCTCAAACATGTAATATTGAATAGCTAACACAATGTGTTTGGACACAAGAATATTGTATTTGCGACAAGCTGAAACACACTTTATATTTGCATAAATAAATAAATGGTTTCCCATTACATCCCATGAAGGGACTGGGGAGAACTTCTCACAATCACTGAGCTGTGCGCTTTCCAGTTTTCACTCACTGATTGGGACCTACAGTTTTACACCGATTCCGAACGGTAATTTGAGAAGCTTTTTCATGGCTAGATACTCGATAGTGTCGCCGTCACTATGCGAGGTGACCGCCGCCGAAAGAAAACTTGAAGGTGGTCAGAACCGGGTTCGAACCCAGGATCTCATGTACAAGAGCCGCGCACACTAACCATTGCACCACCGACGGCCACAATATTTGCATCCAAACAACAAAAAGATACAGATTTTTAAGCGTGTACTGCTGTTAGACTTAGGCAACTGTCACTCGGCTCAGAAAATGTCGTCGGTCTCAATATCATTCGCAACAGCATGCCTGACCTTCCAGGTATTGCTGATTATACCATGGCCGAACCACTCTCTGACAAGAAGTACTAGACTCTTATACCTGATATATCAGAATGGAATGGCCGCTATCCTAGACATAAGAGATTCGTAAACTTCTAGACCAGTGTCGGGCAGTTTCGCAAAATCCAACCACGCGTGGTTGGATTGAAATATTCTGCCGGCGCACTGCTTGCACACTTACAGTATAAGCTAAGCAATTCTCGGAAACGATCGTCTTCGTTCAAGTCTAAGATTGCATATAGGCACAAACAAATTTGGGGGAAAATGATTTTATGTTTATTGAAAATTTAGAGGGGAAAGCGCAATGTATGATTTATTCCAAATTGTGAAGCCCCCTAAATTGTTACAACTGTTATAAATCCTTCCTTGTTTGAACTTTATGCAAGATATATGTAAGACAAAATTAGTCGTTATACTGTGCTCTCATTATGACATAAGGAAAACAAGAATGCAGTCAAGTAACATATTTTTTGTGCATGAATATAAATCAGCACTAATATTTTCTGTTTTTGTAAGGGAACAAAAGTTCAAATCAGTTTTTGTTTCATAGTGTAATGTGCGACGCAGTCGCTCTCTGTGGTACTCACACAAATATGATGTTCTCTGTGTTAGTGTACCAATAACTGTTCTAGACAGATGATTCATATCTTGACGATGAAATAGGCTTTGGTGTATTTACTTAGGACCTAGGGATATACATTGCTAAAAGATTGCGTCATTAATGCAGTGTCTACGAGGTAGATATAATAGCTACTAGGGAAGTTGCGGATTGACTGAAAAGTAATATTCTGACTAAAATCGGAATCAAGATTTTATCTGATAGTCAAGCTCCCTGGAAACTGTTTTCCTGAATTCTAAAACTGTACTCGACTGTCCCACATCTCTTAATAAGATGTCTGAACACTCAAGTATTCACCTTATTTCTGTGCCGAGCCACAGGGAAATGCAAAGCAGATGAACTTGCTAAACTGGGGTCTACCTTACGGCGGATGAATATGAAACAGTTTGAATGAAACGGATTTTGAATGAAACAGTTTTTTTTGCAAAATAAAATTTTATTTTTTAACATAATCTCCTTTTAGCTCAATACACTTACTCCAACGTTTCTCCAATTTTTGTATCCCTTCCAAAAATAGGATTTTTCGAGGTCCATAAAATATGCATTTGTTTGATCAATAATTTAATCGTTGGAGCTAAATCACTTTCCACCGAGCCATTTCATTAGGTTTGGAAATAGGAAATAGTCACTGGGGGCTAAATCCGGAGAATACGGCGGATGAGGTACCAATTCGTAGCCCAATTCATGGAATTTTGCCTCACGTGTGCACCAGTGCATTACCATGATGAAAAATAAATTTTTTTTTGCCATATGGCGTCGATTTTTTTTTAATTCTCGTAAAATCGGTCCAATCAGTTGGCATAATATACGCCCTTTATTGTTTTTCCCTTTTGAAGGAAATCGATGTGAATTATCCCGTGTACATCCCAAAAAAAAAGTAGTGCCATCACCTTGTTGGCCGACAAACTTACCTTTTCGTTCTAGGTAAGTTTGTTTAGACTACTGCTTGGTCTCCAGAGTGTTGTAATGGATCCATGTTTCATTCACAGTTACAAAACGCCGCAAAACCTCCTTCGAATTGCGGTTAAACAGCTCCAAATAATCCTTTGAAGTTGTCACACGATTACGTTTATGGCCAATTGAGAGCAAACGCGGCACCCATCTAGCAGACAGCTTTCTTAAACCCAACTGATCATTTAAAATCGAAACCACACTGCCATATGAAATGCCTATGGCATTAACAATCTCAGGCACTTTTACTCTTCGATCGGCCAACACCATATCGTAGATTTTTTCGACATTTTCGGGTGTATTGACCTCAATTGGTCGTGCAGAACGTTCAGCGTCATTTGTACTTGTGCGACCATAACGGAAGTCAGTAAACCACTCTTTTTCCATTGAAATCGATGGTACAGAGAGAGTCCCCATAGTATTTGTCAAGCTTTACCTAGGTTTGATTGACGGTTTTGACGTAGAATACGTCTTACCTTACGGTATGAGGAGTCATGTCAGGTTTTTATTGTTGTAATCTTTATTTCATTGAATTTGAGGAAACGGCTAGATGAATTTTTTTAAAATTTTTTTTGTAGGTAAATGAAGATGTTATCTTTCGTTTGATGTACATTTCATATTGGTTGATATATTTCTAGTATTTTAATTTCTCATTTCTCAAATGAAAATTGTTTAAACACATACACTCAAACATATGTGTGGTGTTTGGTTGAGTGTTTTTGGCTGCTCAACATTGCTTAGGAACATGTATCTAGTAAAAAGTGAAACGAACAGCAAGCTAATGTTGCTTGGCAACATGTATCTAGTAAAAAGTGAAACAAACAGTAAGCTAGCGTAATAAAGCTTTTTTGCGAAAGCTTCAATAAAGCTGTTGTAACATTAATTTTGAATTGTAAAGCGTAAAGCTTTCACACAACGCTCGAATAATAATGCGAAGACTCGATAAGGTAAACCTTTTTTAATATTAGGGCGGCCCTCTCAACATTCGCAGAACTTATTTCAATAAAAATATTAATTAAAATACATAAATTAAATTAAGTTTAAAAAAATTGAACATAATATTTTTTTTTTAAACGGACTTGAATCAAATGCCGTTGGTAAATATAAAAATTACAGCAGACAGTTGTCCGAGGCCTTCGGCCATGATAAAATTAAATGATAAATAATATAAGCAAATGAATTTATTGTTATATATCTTTTCTGTCTTATCGGATGGCGTATTCTACGTTAAACTTAATGGCCGTGTCTCTGACACAGCCTGCAGGGACAGTCCGTGGCCGAAGGCCTCGGACAACTGTGTGCTGTATTTTTTTTTTTTTTTAAATTATGTTTAATGAGCACTCGAAATTGAGTCCATTCCATTTTTTAAATTGAGTCCAATTCCATTTTTAAAAAAATGCACTAGGTTGTATGTTTTGAACAGCTGTTAAACGCAAAGTAAATGACGGAAAATTTTACAGTAGTCTATTAACAGGTGTTACATGATGGAAGCAGTGTTTCATACAACTACGACGGAAGCTCGAAAAGGCACGATCCGCCCTTACATTGCCCAGGTGAACTATAAAATGTGGGTATGCTAGTACTGACTTGCTTTAGTCGATAAATTGTGTACATATGGTAGCTAACGGTAGGTAGTCATTATTTGGGAAGTGTGTACTTTCCAAGCTGATGTGGCCCTTGAACACTATAGCGGCAGTCTCACAGTTCATTAAGGAGTTAGCAAATCTGACTGATGTTAGCATCCGCCAACTCTTAAGCTTTTTCGAAGCAATCAAACTGGTTCATCGGGAGGGACTACGAAAGCCTCGTTTTTTTTCGTTTGTCCCGGCGGTATCACAATAGGCTACAATATCGAAGTGGACATGAAATGCTCTCTAACCTAACGTTAACATTAATTTAGTCTCTAATATTCGGTTAAAAATTCAAGGTGCAACACAACTCGTCCATTTGAGTTCCTTTAATTTTATTTTAGAAGTACATAATGTTAACATTATCCTAATCTCAAACATAAGGACATTTTTCCTTCGATATTTACATTAAAACCATTAATAATATTTAATAAATTATTATTTATTAATAAATTATATTTTCTGCTGAATGGATTTAAGACATTTGATTGTATTATATAATTACTTTATTTGTTCTTTCGGATGCTGTATCAAGTTATAACATTATTATTCAATTATAGGAAAAATAAATATTTGAAATCTAATCCCTATTGTCTTCCAATCTGTTTCGGTAAGGTAGAGGGGAATTCACGTCATTCATAAGGACTTGAATTTGTTCTCTGAAAAAGAATAAAAATCATTAAATTTGCTTGTTCAAGACGTAAATGTTTATAGTTCAGCTATTTTTAAATGAGAAATATGTAAATAAATAACTGCATTTCTTCCTTCTTCTTTATCGTTTACAAAATGCTTTGCACACCTATACGGAATTGGAATCTTGGTCTGTCTCCTAAAAAATTTACACTAAATATTGTAGAAGACAAAAATTAAATTGATCGAGCATTTTGTCGTATTTTTTATTAATTTTATTCTACGATATTTCGCTACCCTTTGGGTAGCATCGTCAGGAAGATAAACACAATTATTAATTAGAAACGAAATTTTTGTTTTTTGTCAATTAAATTATTTGCAGTTTACTTTTCGAAACAAATAATTTTTTTTTTGAAAAGTTTAACTTTTTCAATTTCAATCCATGATGAGAAATTTTATTGATTTTAACTTAAAACTGAGTGTATCTATCATATAAGCATTAAATAATTTACTAACTCGCATATTTGAGTTTGAATATATACTGTTACGAATTTCCTTATTCGTCCTTTTTGTGCTGTTTTATTCCCAATAATAAAATAAGGTTCGTTTTAAATTGCGAGAATTACAACAGTTTAACATCCCATAATTTTGCTTATATAGCACAACAGTTTACTATATTTCACATCAGTTTTTTTAATTTGCATTACCTGGCGTTTACACGGGACAGTTTTGCTCCGACAGTAGAAATACATTCTTACATTTTTACTACCACACTTACAATTCTCTCACTTGCCTCGCCACTGTCTCTGATTTTTCAATGACAGTAACTTCGGCAAGATATTTGACATAAGCGGTCAGAGCATGGCTGAACTAGTAAAGGTTGGCGCAATAGAACAACTGATTTTGCTTTCTTATGACTACATCTGATAAATTCAGTGTATTTTGTTGTTGTACTATTTTGTTAGAGGCATGAAACAAAAACTAAATGCCTGTTGTTGGTTCACACAATTACAACAAATCCTACTGCGTCAACCTCTACTAGTTCAGCCATCGGCCATATCGGTGACGTTTCGTAGTAATTTGTGAAAAAAGCAAAACATCGCAAACGATTTTACAAATTGGGAAATATATTTGCATTTAAAAATTTTTGACAATACAAACATATAAACATGAATACATGTCTAATTTTGCAGAGTACATCAGTTCCATTGTAATTTGGAGAAGTAAGACAAAATACAATGGCAAAAGAGCGAAGAAACAAAAAATCAGAGCACGAAATTTAACGAAACGACACTGTCGGAGGTAGCTTAAAACTGTACTGTCTTTATAACTGGCTGGACGCGTACGTCACACAAACAATTGTTCTCTTTGTGACAACTAATACATATTCTCAACTATCTTGTCTCAAACTGTCCCGTGTAAACGCACCGTTAGATTTTAATTTGCCGTACTGTATCTAATGCAAATGCAAAAGAATTACCATTGTTCGCAATGGCAGTTAAAAAATTTTGAATTTGCATTTGCTCAGGCAATGCTGTATTCTCTGTTTGTATAGTACTTTCTGTTTGTATGGCAATTCTGTTTGTATAGTATTTTATACGTCCTTGTTCTACCATGTAAATATCAGAATAGTTTTTAAAAAAACGTACTTGTAGCCGACTCAACAAGAGTATACTTTTAGGCGCAACATTAGTCGTACTGTTATTTATATAGTCCCAATTTTTGACTCGTTATTTAAATTGGTAGTCAGTTGATTTTGATATATGTTTGATCTGACTTTAGCTACGAAAAGAGTTTTTCAGTGCTTTGTCAAATAATCTTACTACCATGTGGCAACAGTGGCAAATGGTAGGAAAATTAACCGGTATTCATACATTTATCGGGTAATCGTTACAATGCATCAAACTGACGGCATTTGCAAAAGAAAAGTAAAGTTATAAAATACAAAATATATATTAATGAAATTGGAAAATATTTGAGCAGAAATAAAGTTCTAACTGCTCTACGACTTAAGTGATACGTTTTTATTGTTATTTCAACTAGGATGGTGATTATAATTGTAAACATTAACAACTAAAGAAGCTTTGTCTTTGGTCTTCTTGTTGTATTCTGTCAAAATCATATGGTCAGTTGATCGTGGTTTAAATGACCAACTTTGGCTTTTTAAACAGGAATCAACTATTAACCTATAAACTTAATTCAGAGTTTAAGATATCTTTGATTGTTGATCAAAGATGATTGAAAAATTGGAGCTAAGAGTAAGTAAAAGCTTTTACTTAATCGTAACAATACGATTGATGATCTTCCGGTGGTATCAATTCCGGCTCAGTAGTTAGGCATCTGATGATGAACTTATGTTTTCCGAAGTTCCGCACATACTCAATACCACAAAAATCAAAATTTCAAGCTCTTTTGTATAAAAATTTTTGAGAATTAGTTTCTTGAAGCAAATTTTTTTGCTTGAATTTCACTAACTTTAGCGCCCTCTTGTGAAGTCTAGGAGAATCAAACGGAACCAATTCCTGCTGTTATTTATCGATCACTATAACTTTCATCACATTTTGAAATATTATTTTTTGATTTCTGTCTATTATGGGTCGCCAACAAATATAATCGTCACCTAATCGGAGGGTTTATGTTTATCATTTGCCATTAGAGCAAAGGCGGAAGGCAAGTGTGTACCATGGTTTTGCATTTTACTTTATGTTTATGATTATGTTTCATTATGGATCAGACTCACACCGTAATGCAGTGTGTCGAAACCGTACTTGTCTTCTTTACTTTTGATCCACCGTTGGCCAGCAGTGTTGGCTCATAGGCCTTCAAAGGACAAAAGGATATGTTCGAAGAGCTTTTATATATGACTAGCTGAAAAGCCCGATACTTCGTTATCGGCTTTTTAGCCAAAGGTGTTTGGTCAGGCCGCCATGCGAGAGACTTTTCCGCTTTTTGCCACTCCCCGTAGGAATTTACAAAAAATCCGTCTCAGCGGACGTCAGTGCTAGAGGATGGACCTCCATGCCAACTTGCAAGTTCCTAGCTACAGCGGTTAGGGCTGGGCGATGTTGAGTCAGTCAGTCAGTAACGTTATCCTTTTATATATAGATAAGGTCACCTATTTAACTTAAGACACATCAGTGATCTCATAGTCAATCACGCTGCTCATTAGTTACGCCTACTCACTCTAGCTAGGTATCTGAGGGTTCCGATGAACATTCTTCCAGAAAGTAGTGAGATGCTTGGACTGCCCTATGAAGGAATCGTTACAGGCCTCTGCCAAATGAGTGGCTATCAGAAACTTTCCACCACCTCCACGGCCTGACCCATGTCCCAAGCAACAGTAATCATTCATTCAAATTTGTAAAGCATTCACATTGACATTCCGTTGAATTATCCATTTAGCATAAGTAAACCTTTTAACCGTAGCAATACTATATTAGAATATCAAAAAAAAAATTTCCAATTGAACTCGCCGTAGCCGAGTTAAGAAGATATTAACGGTGCATTGTTATAATGCCATAGGCAATACAACCATATGTCCTTATTTCGCAGCACATTGAGAAATAAGGCCATATGTCTTTATTTCCACAGACGAAGTGGAATAAGGCCATTATGGTTTTATTGCGCCTTTGATATTTGTTTACGTAACTTTCATCTAGTGTATTTGATTTCGTTTATTTAGAAAAAATATTAAGTCACTTAACACAGTTAAGAAAATATAATAAATATAATGGCACGACCAACAACAAACCCAGGAAAAAACAAAATGCATGAATTTGACAGAACTAAATAAGAACAGAATTGAATCAGCTGTTCTCTCGCTACAACCTTTACTGGAGGAGCCTTGAAGTGTCGCCAGTCTCGCTACTCTCTCTCTCTCTCTCTCTTTCATAAGTCGATAAACAATTTTCAGTCATCGTAGAGACAAAAAATGCTTAAGTTTTTTTAAGAACGGCGGCGTTTTGATGCAATTGAATTGATAGCTTTTGTCACTGGTATTGCGTTTATTTCCACTTTGGCTGCTAAACAAATATTGTGTTATTACACTTCGTGTATGGAAATAAAACCATATGCACTTATTTCTCAATATGATGAGATATAAGGCCATATGGCATTACTTTCTATGGTCTTATAACACTGCGCCCATATTAACATTTAAGCGATTTTTCTTTAAATTTGTTCTTCTTCATAAAAAGTTATGGAATGTATCAGACACTATTTATCATACAGAAAACGTCTATCAAACCTATCACAAGTTTTGTTTATCACTCGCAAGGAAATACTTATCGGGACATTACGCGGGAAATTGGGCTAAGTCGTCATCTCGGCAGAGAGGGTGGAGTTATGGTCTGAGGAACAATAATGTATTATGACACAATCGATTTGAAATTTCAAAGTGGAAAAATTACTGGAGAAACGTACAAGACTCTGTCACAATCAGCTTTCCCTCAACGAAATTATATTTTTGGATCGATTCCATGAACTCTGCAACAAGATACGATATTGCTTCTGTTCATAATGCCTCAATACGATAGCTGTATTTTCTGTTGGTGGTATATACTCGTATGCCTATTCCAAAAGTTTCTCTAACATGATGACATCGTATATCTATTTTAGGGTGTCCCTTATTTCGTAAAGTGGAAATATTTTTTGTCTCAGCCCCCAAAAAGTTGAAGCTTGATGCAAAAATTACCCTGGAAAGATTTCATGCCGCCAAATTTGTGACGAGTTTTCTCTGGTATATTACCGATAACACAGTGCAACACGAAAAAATATAACCATATACGGACACTACTTGATAAAAGACCAAAAAAAAGAACAGTGTCTCCCAGTTTTGCCAAAGTCATGCACTTTTTTTATGGGCCCCCAAAGATTTGGGACCTCGGTGTCATTTTTGGATTAAAGTGATCATTTTGTCATGCTCATATCATGCAAACCGTTCGGAATTTCTGAGGGAAAGTTGTAGCTCTTATGATAAAGAACAAAACTAAAAAAAAACTTCATCTTCAAGGTCAAAATAGCAAAAAAAACTTTAATAAAATTGGATTTTTTACCTTTTTCCCCCTGTTCAGGCCAAAAAGGTAGCAAACCGTTCAAAATTCAAGGAAATTATCAACAACAAAAATGCACCTAATATCTCAATAAACAACTTTCTAGAACATCTGAACTTCCTAGGAATGAGTCTTATATTGTGTGCTGCGTCGCATGTTGCGTGTGCTGATCGTACTGCTTTGCTTGTGCTGCTGCGGTCGGTGAGTTAGTCAATGTTGAAGTAAACGGTGTTAAGAATCAATCCTAGGAAGTTCGTATACGATATTCTAGAAAGTTGTTTAATAAGATCTTAGGTACATTTTTGATTGTTTCCTTGAATTTTCAACGGTTTGCTACCTATGGACCTGAACAGGGGAAAAAAGGTAAAAAAATCCAATTTTTTAAAGTTTTTTGCGATTTTGACCTTGATGATGAAGTTTTTTGATTTTAAATGTTCACAATGTTTGGTCTTTATGACAAGAGCTACAACCTTCCCTTTTCGTCATTTTAGCAAGAATGACACCGAGGCCCCAAATTTTTCCATGACTTATAAAAGTGTAACTATATCGAATTTTATGAAATTGTCTCATAGGACACGCCCACCTCCCACATGTCACTAAGTGAAGAATATCATATTTTTTTATATTTAATTTAAAATGATATTCATGATTATGCAATGTATTCAAATACCAGTAAAAAAAAATAATAGTAATAACAAACAGATTTAAGTGACGTCAACAACATAAACATAATATTCAGTTTCAGACATGCAAAGCATATTTCTTATTTAGTATTATCATCGCTATTATAACCACTTTCATATTCCAAACTTCCGTTTTCAATGTTATCGCAGAAATCATCCTCAACTATGATAAAATTTTGGAACACTAGTATTGCCAGTTACCGAAGTATAAATAGCAACCTCATAGTTCAAATGTGTTCTCAAGAAAGTTTCTCATTACAAAACTAAATTCCAAAACAAGTTGAAATTATGTTTGAACTTAAATTTAAATGTTTTTTTAAAAAAATCTCACGATATTATGTATAAGAATAAAATCTAAGAAAATTACAAAGAATTTTTTTGGAAAAAATCTATTTTGGGAACACATTTTCGCATGCAGCGCTTTACTTACAGATTACATTTCAACTCTAAGTAAATATCAAACAAAATATTTCCTACTATACACAAGAGTTACACTACAAACTACTCAATCTAATAATCAAACAAAAGTATGTTACTAAGGGAAACTAATAATGAGATGGATACTACTTATATAAAAAATAATTTAGGTAGATATTTCTCAGAAGAAATTAGAGAATTTTGAGAATATGATGATATCGTAGAATAACAATATCGAAAAATAATAGGACAAAGGAAGTACTTCAAATAAAATGTAATTCACTTGTAAATTTACAGGAAATGACTTTAGGATTTAAATTGAATGAAAAGTGGTTTAGTAATAAAACTGACGTAGACATTCCTACACAGAAAAAAAACCTTGTGTAATTTTACCCAAATTCACGGTCTGATATCAGCCAATGCACTGGGCAACAAAGGGCCAGCTATTTAATTGGGCAATATTACCAATAAACGTAGGCAATTTGTCGTTGATTTACCCAATGCAAACAGCAACGAACAAAATTTACTCTGGGTGATTTAAAATGTGAATTTGTGCAAAACATAGAGTACATTTTCGAGTATATTAATAGTAACAACGTAAATAGAACCAACGTTTTAGACACCGTTTTATAAATAATACACACTGAAAAATCTGTCTTTTTTGGATTCAAATAGAAAGTGTTTGAAGCTTGTCGTAAATATGCTATACTTGTACCCAAACACTTTGTGTTTGCTATTCAATATCACATGTTTTAGACACAATGATTAATAGGTTACAATATATATTTTTGAGACCTAAATGTTGCTTTGTTTGTTGAAAACTGCTAAAAACCAAAACGAGACAGACAACAAAGATAGAAAAAGGCAGCGGATTTTCAATTCATGAAAACAGTGCTAGCCAACATGTCCATGTTTCCTGCAAAATATGTATTGCTCGCCCTGTTATTTTTCAGCGTGTAAACAATGGCTGATAATCGCTATATTTATCCATGGATTTTCTTCAGATATGACTTGATTTCTTGAATAAGATGTTAGCTATACGAAATAGGAGCTAAAAAAATATATTTTTGTCTAAATTTGTGTTCAGTGTACTTAAACTACTGTATCGATTTAAAAACTACGGTCAGAACATATGTAGACCATATAGTTGTCTTTAAAGTAAGGACATTTTGTGCTTGATCGGATTTATCTTTCCCAAAATATGCTCAAGATAGTGAAATTACCAACGACGAGTAGTCAAATTTTTAAAAATATATATTTTTATTTTTTAAAGTTTTTTTTTTTTTTAATTTTACATAACAGTAGACCGTAATACACAGAAAAAAATTATTTTTATTTTTTAGATACAAAGTTGTTAGTCTTTTGTAAACTAGTGAAATCAATGAACTGTGCTATTTATTTTTAGAATCACTGCTCGGAAAATAATAATGTTTTTACGAAACTTTCTCATGGGCGATTACTTAATATGTAGTGTCATCCCAAGGTTCACCAAAAGAAAAGGTACGCGGTGATTGCACCACTTCGGATCAACCAATGGTCAGAATATTTCCCAATTTTGCGAGCAGTAACAGTTTATTCTTACCTTGGATAGTTGGTAACATTCAAACAGTACGTTTCACCCGCCAATGCACAAAATAGCTTCCCTCCAATCTGTGTGGAATAATATGGGTTTAATTCTAGGCTATCCACTGCAGCAGCGGAATGTGCAAAAGTTGACAACTGTGGAGAAAATATGAAAGAATCCATCACCCAATTATAATTTTTGTCAGCGTTAGAAACACCAAATAAGAAGCATCAAGTTGTTTAATATTATGTATTTAGTAAGATTCGAAATATTTCGAATATATAAGGTTTTAGTAATAATTGACGAATTTAAAGACGGCTGTTAGAGCTTAAGTTCTTATACGTAAAAAATATAGTTTGGTATTAAAAGCAAACAATGTGTGTTACTTATCAGCAGGCAATTTGTCGGTGACGACAACAAATGTACTACCGTATATACGAAACCAGATTGATATTCTGATATAATTTAATTTTCCTCAATCTATTGCTGAAGTTGTTTTTTGACCACTTTTTCAATCACTTTTTCAAACGTTTTTAAAATATTAAATATCCGATATTTTTCGCATTCACTAGTTTTCGTTCTTTTCTTAATTGGCATTACCATTGTGTGTTTCTAGCTTTCGGGAAAATTCCTGTATCTAGCGATTTATTTTTAATTTACAGTAAAATATTGTCCGTTATGCTCCAGTTGCCTAAAATAATCGTTGTTGAAACATTATTTGTATTCAGGTGTGTTCTTGAGGTTCTTACGTATATTTTTTAATTCTATTATTGTTATTGAACCGAATTTAAATTTATTGTTTATCAAAGGTGCTTGGTTTATATATTGCACATTTTCTATGGAGTCACGAATTGTCAATCATAGCATAATGACGTATATAGCTGTCATTGTTTCCTTTCACACTATTCATGGTGCGATAGAGAGTTATTTGACGTAAATTGACTTACACCAGGTGGAATTACACAAATTTTTGACTTGCATTTTTCATGCAGTTTTGATGAAAAAGTTTGAAATTTAAACGTATTTTGGACTTTTTTGAGATATTTTATTGTTAGTATACATTTGTGGTGTATTTACACAAACAATTTAACGCACAAATGAAAATGCCGTTGCTGATTTATTGTTGGATGGTTTGAGTTATTGTCTCTATCTGGTATTATTAAAGCAATACTTTCCAACTTCCAACCGCCCATCAGCAACACACCAAATGTCATAAATTTACTGAGAGAGTTGGCGTTGCTATACGTCGTTATTCTATGGACTTAAAATACAGTTAACAAAATATTTATTAAAATTATCTGATATTTCGAAATCTTCCTTATACAGATTATACGTTATTGTCTCTATCTGGTATTATTAAATACCAATATCATATTTTTATCACATCTCTGGGTTCCTTAAGCACAAGCAGCCTTATTCATAAAAAGTTGTCATAGGTCTGTTAAAGGTTTAAGAAGGTAGAGCCCAAAAATTGTACTCATAATCGAAAAATTCCTCTGTTAAAAGTTCTGTAACCATTGCCATTTTTGTTGAACGTTTAACCCTTCTTTAAGGCTATTTTATCCGCATTAATTCACAAAATAAATTAATTTTTTAAATTTCACGCGAGCCGTACTTAAATATTTATGCGGTATAAACAATTGGAATTGTTATGTGTATATTTGCAGCGTTTAGAGTGTCAGATTATCCTGCTCAGCAACCAAATACTTTCGTTCCAATTTTTATCATTTTTAACCAAAATGAACATTTGTTAACATAGTGATGTATATAAAATCAAAACATTGAAACTACAACCTATTATTCGGTTTTATATTCGACTGCCCAATACTAAAATACAATTCAATATAATTTTTTGACACTTGTTCCAAATTTATGAATATTGCAAATATTAATTGATCTTTTTATTGAATAATTCTTCCTATTAATGTTTAAAATGTTGCAAAAAATGCATTGACGCATTTAAATAAAAAGAATTTAATTCGGCCTATCGGTTATTGTTCATCTTGTTTTTACATCACAAGCACTGTGAGAATACATAAAACAGGGTTGTCACTCAATTATCTGTTCCCTAGTTAAAATACTCAAATTTTAAAGCTTTCAATAACTGATGAATGCTTTAGAGCTACATTAATGTTTTTTTATGAATAAGGCAGTTCATGTTTTTCGATCAGATTTGGTTTTGTACGATACATGATGCTCAACGCATGTCGAAGGTTAAGTCCTTTAACTCACGCTAGCGCAGAAGATTTCTCATTGAATTTTAATTGTAAAATCTGAAGTTTAATTTGTAACCTCATTTTAAACTGGTGTACATTTTGATGCTACGCTATTAGTTACAAAAAATGCAACCATAATAAAAACATAGATAAAAAAACAACTGTTTGACAGACAGAAGCCGATCGTAAGTTATCCCAAGCATCGCCACCACCAAAAATTGTTTGAAGATCAATCCCCCGCCGATATAATTGACTCTGATTGGTTTAAAATGTGAGACGATTTTATCACCTGTGCCGATTTGACCAACTGTCCAATTTTAAAGGTTCAATTATTTCAAAAACATCCCAAATTTTTACAAAACTTGCAAAATCAATAGCCGCCAATTTAATTTTTCTGTTTTGCTGTAATTTTGTCTCGGCGAGGAGTCGGTCTAAGCACGGAGTTGCCACCTGCAATGCCAATTTAATGTCAGATTGGGCGGTGTAAACGCCAAAGATTACAGAACAAGGTTATTGCGGTCTAAATGCGACATTACATCACTTTGCGTCAATCATCTCAAAAATCAAACCCATTTTGATTTTCTGCATTTGATTGATGATCAACAGAAATCGTGTACTTGTAACGCATACACACCTATTTTCACTAATGCATTAAAAGATGATTATACATCAGATGTATCGTGTAAACACCTCTTAAGAGCCCAGCCGCGGAAGTCGCAAGGCCTTCTATAAATAAAGCATGCGGAATGGTTCTTTTGTAATGCCTTCCTAAAATAAGGCCTGCGGAAGCCATGAATTTTTTCATCAGATATAACCAAGAAGAAGATGTTTACAATTTTGAGAAATTTATCTTCCGATTCTTTTTAACCGTAATTTAATTGAAAAATTTCATACAAATTTTAAAATTATATTTTTTATTTAATATTTTTCATGGTATTTTTTTAAATTTTCAATTTGAAGTTGGGCGTGGTACAACTTTCTAAGATAGATACATACATACTTGTGGATAAATATGTAAAAGTGGATATAGATTTTGTGATAAAACAAATTATTTTAATTTTATTTTTGTTTAACAAAAGTAAATTGAAGTAAATGCTTTCTAAGGCCTTCTTTAGGCAACGGGCAAGGAAGACCTTGCCTCCCAATCTCACGCAATGTTAAAAAGAAAGGAGGAGGTAATGTGTAGGGAAGGCGTTCCGTATTTTAAAGGAGGCCTGTTTGGTCATGATTTCAGGTCTTCCAGGTCATGACTTCCGCCGCTGGGATTCCGCACAAAATATTTGGTAAAACAACAAACGTACAGTGACGAAAAAAATTTTAATAAGTTTCCCATAATGGAAGATCAAAACTTTAATTTTTAGCAGCGTTTACATTTAGAACTAAAACATCTTTTTGAATTTTACTTTGGTATGGTCTCTTTCATAATGAACATTTAAATAAACAACAATTATCCATATATGTTTTAAAGAGCGTAGTATGTAAACAAACCCCAAAAAAAATGATGGGGTTCTGTCAAAGGATTCTGGTAGAATGTTCTAAAAAAAATATACGTGTGTCGGCGTTTTGCCAGATCTATCAGAATTTTTTTTTAGGGCGGGTCAAAGTTTCCACCACTCGGAACTTTCCTGCAACATATCGGCATGCAAAATTGTGTGTTCCTTACTTCTGAGGTACAAACTATGTTCAGAAGTTTTATAGAAAAGATTCAGATAAACATTTTTGTGGAAAAAATTAACCCTCTAACTGTCACGTATAACCATAATTTTTCCTTTTTTTTTGAAAACTCGCAAAAAACTGCTCCAAACTGACGGGGGGTGTGGGCAAAATGTTCTACAAAAGTGATTGCCATCAAATTTCACTATACGTGTCTGAACACTCGAATACACAAGTCTTAGCCCAAGCGCTAGATAAGAGATGAAATATGACAAAATTCATTATATTTTGAATGCCGATAGGTTGCAGGAAAGTTCCGACGGGCGAAAACTTTGACAAGCCCTAAAAAAAAATTCTGATCAGATCTGGCAAAACGGCGATACACGTATATTTTCTTTAGACCATTCGACCAGAATTCGTTGACAGAACCCCATCCTTTTTACGATCCAAACGATAAATATTGACGCCAAAGTCTCCCAAGCTTGGGTGCAAAAGCTGCAGAGAGAGACAATAAACCACTTTTACCGCAAAATAATAGATATAAAGCTTCGGTCTACGAAATCTGGGCTGAGGCTGTCTGGAAGAATGTAAAGTATTGAATTCCACACGATTTAAATGATAAAGATATAATTACGCCTTGTGTTTAAGGTTATTTGGTCTGTTGAGATTAAATGCGATCCATTTGAGTTTGTTGACCGTGATTGGTACTAAACCAAAGATCCAAATACTACTAACCAGTATGCAGTAACACAAACCATGAACCATGGTGATTCATCCACAATGGTATGGAGATGTGCAACGAAGAGTGGAGTACATAGGTCTTCTGGTTAAAATTTAAGGTATTATAAAAAAAGAACCATATCTTTCAATTCTGCAAAATCATTTACCAGCTGATATAGACAAAACGGTTCCAACTGATATAGACAAAACGACGGGTTTACAGCTAAAATCATTAGAGTTGGCCAGCGCAGTCACCGGTCTTACACCCGATCAAAAACTTTTGGAGTTACAAAACATCTCAGGGCTATTATGTGTTTTTAAACCTCCGTATCTGGGCGATTTCACATTTTTTAAATTTAATATATTTTTTATTCTGAAAAATATCCCAATGACCTTTCCAACAAGCCCAAAAACAAAAAAATTTGACCTCTGGTTCAGAAGTTAGCAATTTTACCCTAGTACCCTCAGACCACCATTCCGAAAATTTTCAAACCGCTGGCATTTCGCCCCCTTGAATTTTCGGGAATGGTCGTAGATGGACATATTTTCATGAAATGAGCCAAGGAATACGCTGGTGAAATTTGTGCAGTCGTGACAGAACCACCCTGTATAACCAGAGTGCAAAATTGTAACATTTATATAACTTTCCAATATTTAGTGATCACTTTGTATAAATCAATATAAAACAAAAATTGTTTTTGGTTTTATTCACTAGACGACAATAAATTGATTTAGTTACTTTTCCATATTTTTTTTTTTTTGGTTTTAAATCAAATATTTAAAATATTCAAAATTATTCCCAAACTGCGTAAACACTGTTACAATTTTGCTCGTCACTGTATGTTTGGTGAATAGCGAAAATGGTTGCTTTCTCCTCTTCAGCAGTCTGCTATGTTTACTGATTGGTTGTGAGAAGCTCTTCCCAATCCCTTCATGGGATGTAATAGGAAACCATGATTTTAGTGACATATTTTTTTCGAGTGTACTAATAAAGTACTTACCAACCCGCATACCAGGATAAGTGTATACATATTTAAAATGTCTGCTTAATTTTAGTTTTCAGAATTCTCGTTAAGATAAAGTTATGCAGTTGAACATATTTAACCACACTCGTATGACCAAAACCAAATTAATGATACAGGATCTGTTATTTATTCTTCGAAATTTCTGCAATAGTTGTTAATTTATTTTTTTAATATGACTGCAACAATGGAATCCAAGTTTGAGCGTGTGTTTTCATTAAAACTTAAATGTGGATTAAATTTTCCTTAATTAGATAATAGAATTTCTTTTACGTTCTTTTGATTTTTTTTCTAATGGTCTAAATACCAGTTTATTAAGGTACAATACCAATTGAATACCAATTTGAAAACCAATTCCATAGAAATATCTTTTGCGTTATGGATTGGAAATGCGGTGATGCTTTCAGTAAGAGAGTTAAAAATGTACTACTCAATTAACGCTTGCGCTTCATGCTTTTGTATGTATACAAAAAGATTGGCTAACAGTTGTGATTATATTTATAGCACAAGGCGGTAGGTGAGACTATATGACATGTATAGCCATTGAGAGCAGAGCCCTCTGCAATAATTTAAGTGCAAAATTCATTCAAACCCGGATTTTTGTTGTTCTTTAGGTCTATTAAAAATTTTGAAAACGGTGCGGTAATTATCAAGAGTATTTTCGCTTTATCACCGATCTTTATTAAACATTGCACAAGATTTTTGGTTGAGATAATAATTGTATTGATATTGATCCCTTTCCATACTAATTAAATCACATACAAGCTATTGTTCAAACGTTGAATAAACATTATTATCTGTGTGCTATAATTGTTAGCAAAGCTCTGTGGGGTTTTTGAATTGTATATCATTAAATAGCACATTGCCGCAGTCAGTGTTACTGAGAAATACAGAAATGGCAAAATTCCACAATTTTAATTAATGGGAATTCTTCCAGATATTACCAAAATACATCTGTATACATTAGGGTGTACCATCAATAAAAATTTGTTGTTTCTCAAGCTATATTTGAAAGCTTTTTGAAATTTTTTTCACATTTTTCGGAAGAGGTTTAGAGGTCGCGCAAGTCAAATTTCCTCCAAAAATCGGGTCTTCCGGACGTTTTTTGAAGTTTACTTAAAACTCGGACAATAACCACGATTTCCTTAGTTTGAAAGTCAAAATGTTATAAAGCAAAACGTCCAAACTTTTATTGTATAAGCGTAAGCCAACAGTATTGGCAATGATTTTGCTCAATAAGGTACTATGTATTAAAGTTTTTCGTAGATTTTGTAAATATCGCTTTATAGCTTTTAAAATTTCTATGAAAATTTAAAATACATACTAATGATGTACGGGCCCATCAATAAGTCCGTGACTTTTTGAATGAAACACAGTTTTTTTCTGCAAAAAAAAATTATTTTTCAACATAATCTCCTTTTAGCTCAATACACCTAGTCCAACGTTTCTCCAATTTGTCTATCTCTTCCAAAAAATAGAAATTTTCCAGGTCCATAAAATAGGCATTTGTTTGATCAATAATTTCATCGTTGGAGCTAAATCTCTTTCCACCGAGCCATTTCTTTAGGTTTGGAAATATGAAATAGTCACTGGGCGCTAAATCCGCAGAATATGGCGGATGAGGTACCAATTCGTGGCCCAATTCATGGAATTTTGCCATTGAGACTACACACGTGTGCACCCGTGCATTATCTTGATAAAAAATAACATTTTTCTAGGCCATAGGGGGTCGTTTTTTAAATCCTCGTTAAATCGGTCCAATAAGTTGGCATAATATTCCCCGTTTATTGTTTTTCCCTTTTGAAGGTAATCGATGTGGATTATCCCGCGTGCATCCCAAAAACCTGTTGCCATCACCTTGTTGGCCAAAAAGCTTACTTTGACCTTCTTCGGAGCGCGTTCACCCAGAGAACCCATTGTTTATGCTGCTGCTTGGCCTCCGGAGTATTGTAATGGATCCATGTTTCATCCACAGTTACAAAACGCCGCAAAACCTCTTCGAATTGCGGTTAAACAACTCCAAACAATGCTTTAAAGTTGTCACACGATTACGACTATGGTCAATTGAGAGCAAACGCGGCACCCATCTTGCAGACAGCTTTCTTAAACCCAACTGATCATTTAAACTCGAAACCACACTGTCATATCAACATTCTCACCCACTTTTACTCTTCGATCGGCCAACACCATATCGTGGATTTTTTCGACATTTTCGGGTGTATTGACCCCAATTGGCTGTCCAGAACGTTCAGCGTCATTTGTACTTGTGAGATCACAGAGAAAGTCGGTAAACCACTTGTTTAGCATTGAAATTGATGGTGCAGATGGTCCCCATAGTATTTATCAATATTTTCCTTGATTTGATTGACGGGGTTTTTCGCAAAAAATAATGTTTAATAAGCACTCGAAATTCACTTTTTTCCATTTTTAAAAAAATGCACGAGGTTGTATGTTTGGAACAGCTGTTAAACTCAAAGTAAATGACGGAACTTGCTCAAAATCTGACTTTAGTCTACATACAGGTGGTACTTCATGGGAGCAGTGTTGGATTTTATATAACTACGAGGGGAAGTTCGAAAAGTCACGGACTTATTGATCCGCCCTCTACTTTGAAATACGGATAAATTCCAAGCAATTTTTTAGAAAAATATTTGAAGTTTGCAGTTACTGTTCCAGAGTTATACCATTGTGCAAATCTTTGTATGAAACTTAAAATAGTATAAATTGTTTGGCAAATTTCTATCGGATTTGCATAAAATTTCTATGAAAATTTAAAATATTAATGATGCACTTTGAAACACGAATAAATTCCAAGCAATTTTATAGAAAAAAATTTTGAATTTGCAGTTACTGTTCCTGAGTTATGCCATTTTAAAACTCTTTACCCATTGTATGGAACTAATAACATTATAAACTGTTTGCAAATTTTCATCGGTTTTTCTTTAAAGATTTCATTAATGAAAAAATCTACATGCAAATCAAATCGGCCCCGCAGCGTATTGCAGGAACCATATATATTTTTGCAAGCACTGTGTTTGCAAAAGTAGCTTTGTTTTTCAATTCATGAAAACAATGCTTACAAGCATATACATATAGTTCCTCCAATATGTTGCTGGAGCCATTTTTTCTGCGTGTAACTCTTTGTCGTTACTTAGAGCATTTAGATGTTTTCATTAATGCAATTTTTAAAGAAAATGAAAATAAAGAAAATGTATATGAGTAGAAAGCTTTAAAATAATATATGTAACTCTGGAACAGTAACTGCAAATTCAAAATTATTTTACAAAATTGCTTGGAATTTCTCCGTCTTTAAAGTTAATCATTAGTATTGTGGCCGTCGGTGGTGCAATGGTTAGTATGCGCGGCTCTTGTGCATGAGATCCTGGGTTCGATCCCTGCTCTGACCACCTTAAATTTCTTTCGACGGCGGTCACCTCGCTTAGTGACGGCGACACTATCGAGTACTTTAGCCATGAAAAAGCTTCTCAAAATTTCGTTCGGAACCGGTGTAAAACTGTAGGTCCCAATCAGTGAGTGTAAAACTAGAACACGCACAGCTCACTGGTTTGTGAGAAGCTCTCCCCAATCCCTTCATGGGATGTAACGGGAAGTAATATTTCAAGTATAAGTAATATTTCAAGTTACATTCAATGGGTAAAAGGTTTTAAAATGGTAAAGCTCTGGAACAGGAACTCCAAATTAATATTTTTTTTTTAAAAATTGTTTGGAATTTATTCATCTTTTAAAGGGTGTCAGTAGTGTTTTAAAATTGTATGGAAATTTTAAAAATAATAAAGCGTTATTTACAAAATTTTTCCAAAATTTTCGAAAAAATTTAATACACCAAAATCAGTGCCAAAACTGGTGGTTTATGCATATACAACAATAAATGTTTGGACGTTTCTCTTTAAAAATGTTGACTTACAGACTAGGAAAATCGTGTTTATTGGCCAAGTTTGAAGTAAAATTCAAACAACCATCGGTAATACCCGATTTTTAGGGGAACTTCGACTTGCGCGACTTCTAAACCTCTACCGAAAAATCTGGAAAAAATCTCAAAAATACTTTACCCTATAAGCTTTCCAATTAAGCTTGAGGAACCATGAAATTCGAAAAAGAAAATTATTTTGGGACACCTTAGTATACATATGTACATATGTATTTTAGAGTGGCTCGTGTTAAACTTTATGGCCTTATTCATAAAAATATATGAAATGTTTGAGACACGATTTTGGTATGATAAATCGTCACTCAAACTTTTTACTAAACAGCATTTGTGAAACACAAATGTTCGACTCATTTTTAATTTTTTTTTGACGCTTAAAGATTTTTTTAAATATTTGTATTTTAATGGGTTGTTTTATTTTCAGTTGGGTGTTACTACGAATATTCAATAAAGAAAAAAAATCCCACCTAATGTGCGAAGGCATGCAACTCTTAAGTTCTTTCTTCAACACTAGGGGATTTTTTTTTAGTGGAAACCCAGAAAAAAAATACCGATAAAGACTTTTAATATGAACAAAACGAGGGCCGATGCAGAAGAGAAATTCCACGTTAAGTAATCGCAGTAAATTCTGTTTATAAAGGGTTTTTCAACAGAGACGCTACAAAAGTAAATCGATAGGGACATCAAACGACGCCATATTTTTTCCCGCTCTTTTGAGGTTAGGTTTGCCATTTCATCGTGGAAAGATATACGAGCCAAAAACGAGTAGAAATTATTAAAATTTACTACCGAAATTTGGAGTCAGTGGCCTCAACTTTAAGAGCGCTATCTTCAGCGATGAGGCTCATTTCTTGCTGAATGGCTTCGTCAATAAGCAAAATATGCGTTATTGGTCAGACAGCAATCCACACTTAATCCATGAGTCATCATTGCATTTGACGCCGTTAGATTATTTCCTGTGGGGCTACGTCAAGTCTATCGAACGAGAAATTGCAGCAGTATCGGCCGATTTATGCTTGAAAACCGTCGAAAATTGGGTTCAGCGTCTGGACTTCTGCTAGCGTGGCCATGCAAAAGAAATCGAGTTCCATACATAATGGTATCGAACGTACTTTCACAGGAATAAAGAATTTCATTGGTATCTAAAACCGGTTTTGTTTTATTTAAAAAAACTTTTGTAGCGCTATTATTGAAGACCCCATTATCTCAGATTTTGATGAAACTTGGTATATTGGTTCTCGTAAATGGTAATGCAGACAAATTATTTTCAACAAAATAAAAAAATCACATCTATTATTTTCAAAATTCATAATTGATTTTCTATTAGAGTTTTAACATTATTCTATTTAGGTGCATAATTATCATACATGGGACAAATAATTATATGACAATTATAATTTGTATTTTAATTTGAATTATCACAACAAATTCAAAAAAATTTACATACGATGTCATTGGCAATTGTACATATTTACAAAGCATTCGCTTCATATCTGGCAGTTTTGGTTTTCAAATCTTGAATACAGTACAGGTTTATGAATTTGAGGCAATACTTATCGAACCCACAAACCTCTACATATAAAATACTACTTTAAAAACGGAATTGCCAGCAGTTAAACGAATTCAAAATAATTAAAGACACTCCCATATTTCATTACAATTAGCATCCGATTCCACAACCTGCATTTGCATTGCCTGAGCGAATACGAGTAACTACATATATATTTTACATACATATTTTCAGGCAGAGACTATTGTTGTACAACAAACACAAATTTTTTTTCAATGCTAACGCTGCATAGTTTCGACGTAGATAACGATGTGTGCTAACGCTGTGTGTTGTTTGCATGTGTTGACTTTGTTAAATATACCCTCGAAAAACCAGTACCAAGTCGGAAAAGAAAAATTAATATTGATGGAAGAAAACAAACTATACGCAAGAGGAAGAGACAGCTTGGTGAAAAATATATCACCACAAATTGTAAGGAGAAAGAGGCGAAATCCATCAAACCGCCATGTTGTTCAAAATGTTATTTAAACTGTTCTACAAATTTCACGGAAAGTCAAAGGAGAAATATTTTTGAGGCATTCTGGTCTTTGGATAATGCGCAGAAGAGTTCCTTTTATAATAAATTTGTGGAAAGAAAACATGTTGAAAGGCGACGAATCGCGGAAAGTCAAAAGAAGTATTACAGTATTTGCGGATTATTTCGAAAAAGACAGTTTGAAAGTGCGAGTATGTAAAGTTTTTTTTAAACACCATAGATATCTCAGATTTTAGAATCTATTCCCATTTTAAAAATCTTAACGACGAAGAGACGGGAGTACCCCTGGAGATAAAATAGGGAAAGCACACAAAACATTGCTTGGCAGAATAATTAAAAAATAAAGTTCGAAACCATACAACCAGCTTCCCTGCAGTGGATTCGGATTATTGTAGGGCGACTACCTCAAAAAAAAAAAAACTTAGAGGAGGGCTTAAGTGTGCGAAAAATATATACTTTGTTTGAAGAAAAACTTATGGATGCAAAAGTGTCTCTGACAACTTTTACAAAAATATTTAACACAGATTTTAATTTAAGCTTCAATAAACCCAAGAAAGACCAATGCGATAGATGTTCTCTTTACAAAAAACAAGTGAAGGAGAGTAGATTAAGTGACTGTGAGAAAAAGATATACGAAATGCACACTGCAGAAAAAAAATTTGTAAGATTGAACGTGATAGAAATAGAATGTCAGTTTCGAATGACACAATAGTCGTGTGCTTTGATTTGCAAAGTACTTTCAATCTTCCCGAAGGATTTTCGTCTGTATTCTATTACAAAAGAAAGCTTTCTGTTTACAATATGACAGCGACAGTATGTACTCAGAAAGCTAATGACAAAAATTTTATATATTGTGCTGTTTGGAGTGAAGGAAATTGTGGTCGATCCGGAAACGATATTGCCAGTGCAGTTGTGCGAAATGTGGAAGTTTGAATTGAAGACTTTAGCAGTACTGAGCATATTATTCTATGGACCGACTCATGTGTACTACATAATAAAAATAAAATATTTTCCTCCGCTTTACTTCGAGCTATGTGTGAAAGACATAATATCAAAACAATAATACAAAAATTTTCTAAACCTGGACATTCTCAAGTTGAGGAGATAGACGCTGTTCATAGTGCAATAGACCGATACCTTAAATTTAAATAAATACACAGCCCCTTAAATTTAATGTCGTACTTAGAGAACTGTCGATCGCAAAAAGTTAAACCTAAAATTATTAAAATGCTTTCACGTGACTTCAACATGTTCTCAGTTATAGCAAATAAGTTAAGTTTCGATGGCGTTCCATTTACTAAAATTAAATCAATAAAATACGATAAAAATGATTTGTTTGCGTTACAGTACAAAACATCCCTTGGCAAAAGTAAATACCAATCGACATGCTTAAGAAAAAAACCACGAAAGGGGGTTTTGCAAACACCAAACAATCTTTTTGAAATTTGGTTGGATAATTCAGTCCGAAACAAAATTTCATCAGAGAAAAAAAAGACATTGAAAGTCTGTATATTTATCTTCCGGCAGAAGATGTTAAATACTTTTCTAACTTAATATCTGGTTAATAATAGAAAAAGTTGATTTTGATTTGTGAATTCGCAAATTTCATATATTTTTCATTGTATATCCACAAAATTGTTATACACGATGTTATAACGCGTTTTATATTATGTTTTTATGGATATATAATTATGAAGCGCCTAAATATTTCATAATCTGTAATAGAATAGGTAGCGACCTGGGGAGACTATAAAGATTGATAGATCTTGAAAAATTATCTTAGAAAGGGTTCTTATCTCAATTTTTTGGATTTGCAGATAATTCCGGTACGACGATATGTCAAAAGCTACATATATGTCGTTACAACACGGGATAATTTGAGACTATACTTCTCGATACAATGATCTTGACATGGGTAATTTGGAACGGAGAACAGCTTTAGCGGCGGAACAGCTGCGCGAGAAATTCTCATAAGCCCAACTTACATGACGTCGATATATGTGCATACCAGCCATCGGATTATGTGATGCCATCGGAGAATTACAACCGACGTCTTTTCCCCTTCGGGGAAAATACTAAAATTTGAGCGACACAGGGAACCTGGCTCAAATGAATGGATATACAATTGCCATCAGTGGTGTAATGGTAGTGTGCGTGGCTATTGTACCTGACAACGTGGGTTCGATCCCCGCTCTGAGCACCTTACATTTATTTCGACGGCGGTCACCTCGCTTAGTGCCATGAAAAAGCTTCTCAAAATACCGATCGGTACAAGTGTAAAACTATGGGTCACAATCAGTTAATCCAAAATTGGAAAGCGCACAGCTAACGCATAGAAAAATGGTAATTCTATAGACAAATCGCAACTTCCATTTAAAAGTATCAAACGAGAAAGAAAAAGTGTCGAAATTAGAGAAAAAATAATTTTGTGTAATTTTAAAAAATCAAGGTCAACCATCTTTTTTATGTATTTTTCATTTGAATGTTTATGGAAAATTCGATACGAGTCATTAAATACATACTTGTTGAATTATACAAACTGAACAAAATAAAGTGAATCACCATAAAGAGCTAAAGTTCGTCATGCTCCCCACTCTCACTGCCACTATGTGGTGAAACTTCACAGTACGTGGTTAATAAATTATTAACATATAGTGCAACTTATGAACGATATTACAAAAAGTTTAGAAAATGTATTTGAGCTGCATATTTTACGTGAAATCTCCAAATATACAAATAATTTCAGTTTACAGTACAAAAATAAGTGACTGAACACGCCAGAGTAGCATCTGTTATTAGATTTGTTAAAGCTTGCTTGACTAATAAGCTTATGGCCAGTTTCACAGTTGCGAATTCTACATTTAAATGTACTTTCAATGCCCGATGCTTGTCATTTAAATGTCATTTAATATGAAAAATTTCTGGGAGCTTTTAAATTGAGCTTTTAAATGACGGGTGTGAAACTCGCCCTTAGAATCTCTATTTTCTTACTTGCTAGAAATTTGTGAGAGTTCCTCAGCTCTGACATTATATCCTTGCACCGTACCATCGAAATTATATCTTCGCACCGACTTTAGAAGGAGCGCTACCGCCGGCGTTGTGGCTATAAAAAGAAGATAACAATGATGAAATTATAGCAGCTAAGAGCACTAGCACACCTGATTTCATTATCTTCATAGCGTTTTACCTTGGAATTGTCAAATATGATCCAATCCATGTTCTCATGCACAAGAGCGGCGCACACTAGCCATTGCACCATCGAAAGCCACGAGAAAATGAAGAACATGGTGGAAAAAAGCCGTCTGTTCTTGTGTTGGAATTATATAGACCTTTCAGCGTGCGTCGATACTTATGGATCTTCAATTGACACTAATTGTCATATGTAAATTGCATATTTGGCTTTGAATATACAGGAGATATTAATTCAGACACAGTAGTTAAGTATCTAATGCTGAACTTGTCACGGAGTTTTAAACTAGCCATGTCAGTGAGTGTGTTTTAATGAATTGCCTATGTTTCCAACAAACGCGAACTATTTGTTCCTGACCTTGTAAGCTTATAGTGTGAACTTCCCAGCTAAAATATAATGAAGTCCAATGGATTTACCCCTTTCAGACGCCTTGATACACGTGGCTGGCCATCAAGGGACTGGAGTTCGAATCCCGGGTCGGGAAAAAATTGCCTAGGAAAAAGTGCACTCACCGCGTAATGTGTACAATTTAAAAATGCGACGGTGCGAGAACCTACTTGCACTTCCTCTTACCGCATAGTTCTGGTGGAAATTCTCTTAATTAGTATACAATTTGTTTGCTGGGTTCTCATACATTGACTAAAAGATAGCATTCTTAGTTATCGAAATAGCGACATCTTTAAATAAATATATCGGTTTCAGCAAAAGATTCTCAAAGTAAGGAAGTTATCAATGAATATTTTTATCTACAATATTCGAATATATTTTTTAAACTTAGCGGGATATCGAAAACTTCTACTTATTTATTGTGTTTTTCTGAAGAAAATCTCAAAATAAGAATTAATAATAAATGCAAAAAATTGATTGTTATAGTTATCGAAATAATGGAAGCAAAACTTAGAAATTTGGTTCGGCATTGATTTTGAGTTCATTAATAGATTCAGAAAGAAGTAAGTGAGATATAAAAAATGTATTTAATTATTTTACGCTTATTTTCTGGAATTCCATAAAGCAAAACACAGAGTTGTCATTCGTGAGTATGAACTTGGTCGATAACTTTTTATTTGACTGATGAATTAAAACAAATATTTGGAAAAAATTTTGTGAACACTATCAACTTCGATTACATTTTTATTTGATATCAAAAAGGGCGGTAAACCTACAATAAACATCAATAATAGCCCATATTCATGCTCATGAATGACAACTCTGTGGTTCACTTAAGTAAATCTCGGTATTCAGTTGTTATGACTTTTTTGTTCCCATAAGACGTAAGTGTATAAATAATAAGGGAAATGTTGGGAATCGGAAAATTCGCTTGACTTCTCATTTCCTTGGTACTCAGCTGTATGCCAACATTTCATAAACCAAACCAATTACAGTATTGTTATAAAGAAGTTGTTTCCTACGATAGCAATTGATATATCATTGTGTGGGACCAAATCTTTGACATTTCAATTATTTTTCCAAACAAAAGTATCACTGCATGCGTTAAAAATAAAACTAAATTCGGAGAGGAATTATTCATGAGATATTTGCAAGGTAAATCGTAGAAAAGTGACAAGTCTCTGCAACAAAAATTTCAGTTCTTTTCGTAAGGAGTATTGTCATTAATCTCTAAACGGAAAATTTGGTGAAATATATCATGAATATTTGCTCTTTGCACTCCATTTTATTTTTAACGCATGCGCTTTTACTTTTGTTTATTAAAATGATCGAAATATCAAAAATGAAAGTCCCAAACAATTATTTCGCACGAAATAACCTTGGCATAATATCCCTATAATTGATTTTGCTTACGAAATTTTCAAACAAAGTGATGAGTACCACGCAAATGAAAACTGCACGAAATCTTCGGTTCCCGAAATTTTAGATATTTTTCGTTATCGTAATTTCTTATCTTTTTGGTTAATGTATGAGAAATTCATACCACAAGCTTACAAGTCAGGAACATTTTTCTAATTGAAAAATGCTTAGTTTTTTGTTGGAAAATAATAGCCAATTCAGTTAATCACATTCACTGGCACTACTAGTTTCGAACTCCGTGACAATCCATACCATCGGCTGATCATCAATCGTATATATTTAGCAATCGATATTGTGCCTTAGATTTTTCGATGGCGTTTGGCATGAGAAAAAAAAGTTCCACTACGACATATCAAAAAAATCATTTTCGAGGCGCCCAAATTTAAATTTTTTGACTTTCTCAACTTTTATTAGTAGGTAATACAAAAATCGGCTGATTTAATTTTTTTTAAATATTCCATTTCCAAGGTAATAATAATATTTATATATAAATATACGTAAGAGATTTTGTTGAACTCGGTTGAGCAGAAATAGGACAACACCAATTTATTTGAAGTACGTGCATACTTGGAAAATTCATATGGTGGTCGCAACATTTGCCAGACAATTTACGTTCGGTGGTAAACACCGTCATTGAAAATAATTCCTATTTCGCACATTGTGAAAATGTTTTGCTCAGCATGCTCTTCGACGATCGACAACATATTTGGAAGTATGCACTGGAAAAAATATTTCAATTTCTTCACGATCTACATGAACCGTCCAGTATGCGTACCTACGTAAAGCCGAAAATTCATTTTGATTCCACTGATTACGTTCAAATGATTGATTTGGACGACGCACAGTGGTTCAGAATTAATTTCCATCGGTCAAAAAGATCTAGGAAACATTTTTGAGTTCTGTAAAAAACTGATTGCAGACAAGGAGTAAGAAATTACAATGACAGATCAAAATTGCAAATCGCACAGTGGGGTATATTTTGTTGACTACTTTTCGTTTTTTTCAATTTGCAAGAAAACAAAAATTGTCATCTTGTTGTTGTTATGATTGTTTGAGTTGTTTGGACGCATTTGTTCATAGTGCGCACAAAAAATTCGTGCTACAAATATTAGGTTTTTTCAGATTTTTGAAAATTTACATACATTGAGCAAGGAGATTTTTCTAAACCCAGGCATAACAGGAGTTGCCCAACAGTTGATCTTTAGATTCAAAGTAATCCTTGAAGTAATTCAGCTATATTACGTCAAATGTCAACGTTTGCTCTTCATTGAATTGCGGTACTACATGTGCAATTATCGAAATGAAGTTCTATCGGTATACAATTTACCATCTGGTGAAAGAGAATTTTTTCGTCTTTCCATCTGTGTAGTTAGTTTTTCGAAGTTGTTGAAGAAAAAACAGTTATTCACGTTATGGAGAAAAAAATTTCGAGTTTTTTTTTACTAAATTGGTCCTATTTTGCTGTGGTGGCCGCAGGCAAAAGTTACCCCCAGAAAATGGTAAACATATTTTCCTTTCTAATTATGTATCAAATTCATTGACGTAATGTGACGTACTAAAGTTATATTGACCCAAAATCAAATGTTTTTCCAAAACAATATTTTTGAAAATAATTATTACATCTTAACTATATCCAGGAGAAAAAAAATTAGATGTCGTATTAAAGCCAAGAAACAAAGTTTACCAACACAAACAAATTGTGTGCTATAGCTCTCAATCTGTCCGAGATACAGTTCAAAAAATCAAAAAATTAAATGTAATATTTTGAATTTTCAAAATCTTAAAAAACCTAATATATGTAAATTTTTTTTTTTTGTGCGCACTAGGAACAAATGCGTCAAAACAACTCAAAAAACATAACAACAAAAAAATTACAATTTTTGTTTTCTTTCAAATCGAAGAAAAACGAAAAGTAGTAAATTTTGGAAATTTTTTTAAAATATACCCCATTGTGCGATGGTCAATGTTGATCTGTCATTATAATTTCTCACTCCTTGTCTGCAATCAATTTTTTACAGAATTCAAAAATGTTTTCTAGATCAAAATATACAGACCTTTGACCGATGAAAATTGATTCTGAACCACTGTGCGACGATGAAAAGCTGTCAGAACCAAGAAGCATGCCATATGAACATTTGAAAACTTATTTCGATGATGACGAAAACCAATAGCCACCGCTAGACGATCCGAAGATTCCATGCCAAATTCAAGGTAACGAGCGGCAGCGTAACTACACGTGCAATTGATAAAAACCTTGAAGGGATCATGGCGAATACATCAGCTAGCCGAAGTAAAATGAGTCACGTGGAATCCAAGCAAGATTTGCAGGGAAATATCTGAATTTTAAACTACATTCCCATATTTTTCTCATACCATTTTTTTTTTGTATCGGCAAATAATAGCAAACTGTCATTTTCATTAATAAATAATTCAAATGTTCATTAATAAATAATTCGACTTCATCAAAAATAATTCCAATAAAGATTCAAACAAGATTTTCATTGAGTATTAATGGTGTTTTTGCATAAAATTTACGCTGACAACTTTTAAATGATTGAAATAATTTTGACTGATGATTATCATGATGACGAGAACCAATATTGAAAATACTTTTTATTTGCCAAATAAATTCTGAAATTTATTTTCGCTTATGAAAAATCGAAAGAAATCAATTTTTCGACCAAAATTATTTATTTTTCGAAAACAATTTCGTTAGAAATTTGCTACGGGAGAAAATACATAAAAATTGGTACAAAAGGGGGTCTTCGTACGGGTTTTCAATCCGATAAGTCGCGTGAAACACTTCCGACCTTATATATATAGGCTTCTCGCTATCAAACGCCAATCACCGACTAAAACAAGGGTGATTTTGCTACGCCCATTTTGGTACTTCCCATACAAAAGTTGTTTTGCCGTTTACTTGTTCGGCACGAGAAGTCCCGCAAAATCGAACCAATCTTTATGAAAGTTTGTACTAGTCAATATTTAGTCAAATAAAACACTCCTATAGAAAATAAGCATATAAAAGTTGGACTTACGACCGGTTGATCGACACGATAACTGTCGGAAACTACAACCGATATTAATAATATTCGGTACTACGCGATATTTTGCTAAAAGCTACTGTGTAATTAATAACTGACTTTTGTGCCAGCCCCAGTTTCGTACGTCCTACACAAAAGTTGGGCGTATTTCCGGTTTGCTGACTCGATATTCCCAATAAATCATAACCGATCTTAATAAAAGTTGGTACTGATCAAAATTTTGGCAACAACTTGTCTGCCCATTTTTCTATCTCGCATATAAATATTGGGAGGGAAATTGGTTGGTAGTCAAAAACATTCCCCAAAACCACTTAGGATCCTAACTAATTTGTGTATTCAATAATATTTAGTGCAATGTCAATCTGCTATTGAATATGGTCACTTTTGAGTATGGGCGTTTTCTAACAGAACTCCCACGCCATGTATGACTTAGGGTGAGGGTATGATTAAGTCGGTTCATCCGACTGAAACTTATATACTGGTTTTGATATGTCATAGTGGATCTTTTTTTCCTCATGTCAAAAGCTATCGAAAAATCAATGGCACAATATCGACAAATCGATTCACCCTAATGGCTGTCCTTTGTCCACCCCTCAAAATGAACCTGGGTTTGCTTTATGATGACTCCCAAAATATTTCGTATTTAGCATTAAGATCCCGTGAGCTGGACCATTTAAAAAAAACGTATTTGTTTTTAGTTTTTCAAGGATTTTTGTACTTTAAGTAAAGATAATGTACACAATATTCGTATCCACGTCCAACGGTATAGAAATCATACCAAAGCATGTCCTGGGACATCCTATATACAAGGATATTCTGCAAAGAAAATAATTTTTAAGTTTTTTACGGAGATTTTTCTGATTTAAATGTCAGATTGACATATTTTATTCTTTGATCGATTTACGTAAATACAAGTTTCACATTTTTTTTAAACCCGCACTAGTTTACGATTCACCAAAAATTCAATACGGTGGGAACATTAAGTTCTAAACAGGGCAAAATGGGTATCAAATCTTTCCTTTTAAAAAGGACATCATTGTTGTATAGATATACTGTTTTTATTTTGTAATACATTTTCCGAGGTAATCTGGATCAAATTTTTAATATTTAGAATTACTTCAATCTGACATTTAAATCAGAAACCCCTCCGTAATAAAAACCTAAAAATGCGATTTTTTTGCAGAGTATCCCTAACTAAAGGATGTTTCGGGACATGGTTTGATATGTTTTATACCGTTGGTACATTTTGAGGGGTGGACAAAAAACACTTTTTCCCACCATCTGCATTAGACTGTACCCAAAAAAAGCACCTAAGAAAAGTATTATTGCACGGCAGTTTTGAAAAAAAAATTTTGCCGAACGTAGGGATCTCTGCTTTAACTTTTTCTTTATATCTTCTGCATTTGCAGTCGGATCTGTAAGTGTGATATATAGATGATTTTGTCTTGAGGAGACCAATTTTACTGCATCAAAAGTTATTGACCTAAAGTACCCTCTTCTAGTACTTACCCATTATATCTCAGTTGCTACTACCCTAAAACACAAATTATGCCAAAATGATAACATTGTGTACGAGATAACGTGCAAAGGCAGAGAAGAGGAGCATTGTGATAAAATTAATGTAGACACCATGAAAAGAGCACTTGGTATGCGGATCGGGGAACACAGAACGGACAAAGGAAGGAGACGATAACAACAGCATTGGCAAACCATTTGAGAATCTCAGAACATACTTCAGATTTTGACAACGCCACAATTTTAGATATTGAGAGAAGACAAGATTGACATTGGAGAGCCTAAAAATACAATAACAAATAAAATGCCAAAGAAGACACGGATAATATCAACTATGAATCCAGGGAAACAAGTCGAAGCCAAATCGTTGGCCGAGGAGGCTTTGAGGATTTTAGCCGGTCGACGGCGGCCGTTATTTTACGCTTTACACTCCAAATCAGTGACGGCCAACTCTTGTTGAAACGACGAAGTTTGGTCGGGTTTCACACACACATAGCACGAACGTTTACGAAACAAAAAAAAATATAGAGGAAAAAACAAAAAAATTCACTCAGTTGCATACCAGCATCAACAAAGGCAGGTTGTCGTCGCTTTGTTTGATAAATTATGATTAAATTTTATGAAATAGGTACACTGGTGTATATTTACCAAACACTCTCACTTTTGTTAAACACAACTAAACATTCTCATTTCTCTTGTTGGCCGTCACTGCTCCAAATAACAACAATTTTTTGACGGGGGGTTGAACATGTTATTTTAAGTAGAGTTTGACGATCTGTCGAATCTGAAGAAAAATTGCTAATGTGTACAGCTGTCGTCAGATAAATCTAATGGTCTTCAAAACAGTTTAAAAACCAAGCGATTTCGTTGAGGTTATCGCTAAAACAGAGAGCGAGAGATAAAATGTCGGTGAGCACAAACGAAGAGAAGTTCGGAAACAAGAAACTACATAGAATTTCTACATAGAAAAACTGCACGAAATCTTCGGTTCCCGAAATTTTAGATATTTTTCGTTATCGTAATTTCTTATCTTTTTGGTTAATGTATGAGAAATTCATACCACAAGCTTACAAGTCAGGAACATTTTTCTAATTGAAAAATGCTTAGTTTTTTGTTGGAAAATAATAGCCAATTCAGTTAATCACATTCACTGGCACTACTAGTTTCGAACTCCGTGACAATCCATACCATCGGCTGATCATCAATCGTATATATTTAGCAATCGATATTGTGCCTTAGATTTTTCGATGGCGTTTGGCATGAGAAAAAAAAGTTCCACTACGACATATCAAAAAAATCATTTTCGAGGCGCCCAAATTTAAATTTTTTGACTTTCTCAACTTTTATTAGTAGGTAATACAAAAATCGGCTGATTTAATTTTTTTTAAATATTCCATTTCCAAGGTAATAATAATATTTATATATAAATATACGTAAGAGATTTTGTTGAACTCGGTTGAGCAGAAATAGGACAACACCAATTTATTTGAAGTACGTGCATACTTGGAAAATTCATATGGTGGTCGCAACATTTGCCAGACAATTTACGTTCGGTGGTAAACACCGTCATTGAAAATAATTCCTATTTCGCACATTGTGAAAATGTTTTGCTCAGCATGCTCTTCGACGATCGACAACATATTTGGAAGTATGCACTGGAAAAAATATTTCAATTTCTTCACGATCTACATGAACCGTCCAGTATGCGTACCTACGTAAAGCCGAAAATTCATTTTGATTCCACTGATTACGTTCAAATGATTGATTTGGACGACGCACAGTGGTTCAGAATTAATTTCCATCGGTCAAAAAGATCTAGGAAACATTTTTGAGTTCTGTAAAAAACTGATTGCAGACAAGGAGTAAGAAATTACAATGACAGATCAAAATTGCAAATCGCACAGTGGGGTATATTTTGTTGACTACTTTTCGTTTTTTTCAATTTGCAAGAAAACAAAAATTGTCATCTTGTTGTTGTTATGATTGTTTGAGTTGTTTGGACGCATTTGTTCATAGTGCGCACAAAAAATTCGTGCTACAAATATTAGGTTTTTTCAGATTTTTGAAAATTTACATACATTGAGCAAGGAGATTTTTCTAAACCCAGGCATAACAGGAGTTGCCCAACAGTTGATCTTTAGATTCAAAGTAATCCTTGAAGTAATTCAGCTATATTACGTCAAATGTCAACGTTTGCTCTTCATTGAATTGCGGTACTACATGTGCAATTATCGAAATGAAGTTCTATCGGTATACAATTTACCATCTGGTGAAAGAGAATTTTTTCGTCTTTCCATCTGTGTAGTTAGTTTTTCGAAGTTGTTGAAGAAAAAACAGTTATTCACGTTATGGAGAAAAAAATTTCGAGTTTTTTTTTACTAAATTGGTCCTATTTTGCTGTGGTGGCCGCAGGCAAAAGTTACCCCCAGAAAATGGTAAACATATTTTCCTTTCTAATTATGTATCAAATTCATTGACGTAATGTGACGTACTAAAGTTATATTGACCCAAAATCAAATGTTTTTCCAAAACAATATTTTTGAAAATAATTATTACATCTTAACTATATCCAGGAGAAAAAAAATTAGATGTCGTATTAAAGCCAAGAAACAAAGTTTACCAACACAAACAAATTGTGTGCTATAGCTCTCAATCTGTCCGAGATACAGTTCAAAAAATCAAAAAATTAAATGTAATATTTTGAATTTTCAAAATCTTAAAAAACCTAATATATGTAAATTTTTTTTTTTTGTGCGCACTAGGAACAAATGCGTCAAAACAACTCAAAAAACATAACAACAAAAAAATTACAATTTTTGTTTTCTTTCAAATCGAAGAAAAACGAAAAGTAGTAAATTTTGGAAATTTTTTTAAAATATACCCCATTGTGCGATGGTCAATGTTGATCTGTCATTATAATTTCTCACTCCTTGTCTGCAATCAATTTTTTACAGAATTCAAAAATGTTTTCTAGATCAAAATATACAGACCTTTGACCGATGAAAATTGATTCTGAACCACTGTGCGACGATGAAAAGCTGTCAGAACCAAGAAGCATGCCATATGAACATTTGAAAACTTATTTCGATGATGACGAAAACCAATAGCCACCGCTAGACGATCCGAAGATTCCATGCCAAATTCAAGGTAACGAGCGGCAGCGTAACTACACGTGCAATTGATAAAAACCTTGAAGGGATCATGGCGAATACATCAGCTAGCCGAAGTAAAATGAGTCACGTGGAATCCAAGCAAGATTTGCAGGGAAATATCTGAATTTTAAACTACATTCCCATATTTTTCTCATACCATTTTTTTTTTGTATCGGCAAATAATAGCAAACTGTCATTTTCATTAATAAATAATTCAAATGTTCATTAATAAATAATTCGACTTCATCAAAAATAATTCCAATAAAGATTCAAACAAGATTTTCATTGAGTATTAATGGTGTTTTTGCATAAAATTTACGCTGACAACTTTTAAATGATTGAAATAATTTTGACTGATGATTATCATGATGACGAGAACCAATATTGAAAATACTTTTTATTTGCCAAATAAATTCTGAAATTTATTTTCGCTTATGAAAAATCGAAAGAAATCAATTTTTCGACCAAAATTATTTATTTTTCGAAAACAATTTCGTTAGAAATTTGCTACGGGAGAAAATACATAAAAATTGGTACAAAAGGGGGTCTTCGTACGGGTTTTCAATCCGATAAGTCGCGTGAAACACTTCCGACCTTATATATATAGGCTTCTCGCTATCAAACGCCAATCACCGACTAAAACAAGGGTGATTTTGCTACGCCCATTTTGGTACTTCCCATACAAAAGTTGTTTTGCCGTTTACTTGTTCGGCACGAGAAGTCCCGCAAAATCGAACCAATCTTTATGAAAGTTTGTACTAGTCAATATTTAGTCAAATAAAACACTCCTATAGAAAATAAGCATATAAAAGTTGGACTTACGACCGGTTGATCGACACGATAACTGTCGGAAACTACAACCGATATTAATAATATTCGGTACTACGCGATATTTTGCTAAAAGCTACTGTGTAATTAATAACTGACTTTTGTGCCAGCCCCAGTTTCGTACGTCCTACACAAAAGTTGGGCGTATTTCCGGTTTGCTGACTCGATATTCCCAATAAATCATAACCGATCTTAATAAAAGTTGGTACTGATCAAAATTTTGGCAACAACTTGTCTGCCCATTTTTCTATCTCGCATATAAATATTGGGAGGGAAATTGGTTGGTAGTCAAAAACATTCCCCAAAACCACTTAGGATCCTAACTAATTTGTGTATTCAATAATATTTAGTGCAATGTCAATCTGCTATTGAATATGGTCACTTTTGAGTATGGGCGTTTTCTAACAGAACTCCCACGCCATGTATGACTTAGGGTGAGGGTATGATTAAGTCGGTTCATCCGACTGAAACTTATATACTGGTTTTGATATGTCATAGTGGATCTTTTTTTCCTCATGTCAAAAGCTATCGAAAAATCAATGGCACAATATCGACAAATCGATTCACCCTAATGGCTGTCCTTTGTCCACCCCTCAAAATGAACCTGGGTTTGCTTTATGATGACTCCCAAAATATTTCGTATTTAGCATTAAGATCCCGTGAGCTGGACCATTTAAAAAAAACGTATTTGTTTTTAGTTTTTCAAGGATTTTTGTACTTTAAGTAAAGATAATGTACACAATATTCGTATCCACGTCCAACGGTATAGAAATCATACCAAAGCATGTCCTGGGACATCCTATATACAAGGATATTCTGCAAAGAAAATAATTTTTAAGTTTTTTACGGAGATTTTTCTGATTTAAATGTCAGATTGACATATTTTATTCTTTGATCGATTTACGTAAATACAAGTTTCACATTTTTTTTAAACCCGCACTAGTTTACGATTCACCAAAAATTCAATACGGTGGGAACATTAAGTTCTAAACAGGGCAAAATGGGTATCAAATCTTTCCTTTTAAAAAGGACATCATTGTTGTATAGATATACTGTTTTTATTTTGTAATACATTTTCCGAGGTAATCTGGATCAAATTTTTAATATTTAGAATTACTTCAATCTGACATTTAAATCAGAAACCCCTCCGTAATAAAAACCTAAAAATGCGATTTTTTTGCAGAGTATCCCTAACTAAAGGATGTTTCGGGACATGGTTTGATATGTTTTATACCGTTGGTACATTTTGAGGGGTGGACAAAAAACACTTTTTCCCACCATCTGCATTAGACTGTACCCAAAAAAAGCACCTAAGAAAAGTATTATTGCACGGCAGTTTTGAAAAAAAAATTTTGCCGAACGTAGGGATCTCTGCTTTAACTTTTTCTTTATATCTTCTGCATTTGCAGTCGGATCTGTAAGTGTGATATATAGATGATTTTGTCTTGAGGAGACCAATTTTACTGCATCAAAAGTTATTGACCTAAAGTACCCTCTTCTAGTACTTACCCATTATATCTCAGTTGCTACTACCCTAAAACACAAATTATGCCAAAATGATAACATTGTGTACGAGATAACGTGCAAAGGCAGAGAAGAGGAGCATTGTGATAAAATTAATGTAGACACCATGAAAAGAGCACTTGGTATGCGGATCGGGGAACACAGAACGGACAAAGGAAGGAGACGATAACAACAGCATTGGCAAACCATTTGAGAATCTCAGAACATACTTCAGATTTTGACAACGCCACAATTTTAGATATTGAGAGAAGACAAGATTGACATTGGAGAGCCTAAAAATACAATAACAAATAAAATGCCAAAGAAGACACGGATAATATCAACTATGAATCCAGGGAAACAAGTCGAAGCCAAATCGTTGGCCGAGGAGGCTTTGAGGATTTTAGCCGGTCGACGGCGGCCGTTATTTTACGCTTTACACTCCAAATCAGTGACGGCCAACTCTTGTTGAAACGACGAAGTTTGGTCGGGTTTCACACACACATAGCACGAACGTTTACGAAACAAAAAAAAATATAGAGGAAAAAACAAAAAAATTCACTCAGTTGCATACCAGCATCAACAAAGGCAGGTTGTCGTCGCTTTGTTTGATAAATTATGATTAAATTTTATGAAATAGGTACACTGGTGTATATTTACCAAACACTCTCACTTTTGTTAAACACAACTAAACATTCTCATTTCTCTTGTTGGCCGTCACTGCTCCAAATAACAACAATTTTTTGACGGGGGGTTGAACATGTTATTTTAAGTAGAGTTTGACGATCTGTCGAATCTGAAGAAAAATTGCTAATGTGTACAGCTGTCGTCAGATAAATCTAATGGTCTTCAAAACAGTTTAAAAACCAAGCGATTTCGTTGAGGTTATCGCTAAAACAGAGAGCGAGAGATAAAATGTCGGTGAGCACAAACGAAGAGAAGTTCGGAAACAAGAAACTACATAGAATTTCTGGAGTTCAATGTGAAATTAAAATAATACAAACCTTAAGTGCAATTTATTTTATTAAAATAAAATGTTAATAAATAAAAACCATAAACGCTTGTAGCAATAAATAAATTACACATAGCAGAGGGAGCTGGGATTCCAGAAAACGAAGAGTTTTTAAGATATGACCGTTCAAATCATGGGTATACAATTTGAAGTATCATGCATAATATATCTAAAGGATCGGTTCGGAATTGGTACCATTGTAAACGCTCAGTTAACCCACTCAGGAGCTGTTTAAAATTTTGTGTTTTTAAGTCCTATCTTTTTACAAAAAATGCTCGTGATGTCAAAATATAATCCATGTGAGGTGTATTGATTTATAATATATACTAAAGGTAAGACTTCAAATTTTAATTTGCGGTATTATTTGTCCTTTAACCCTTTAAACACCAGAATGATGATGATATATTCTATATTCCAAAACTATTGGGAAAACTGTAACCGGTTGTATGGGACTTAAAAAAAAGTAAAATGAGAGAACGACGAATAACTCCTAGTATAAAAAATTATTTTAAAAAAATCGCGCGAATTTGTTGAAATGATTTTTAAAAATGTGGTTTTTTGAATTTGTGTACTTTTGGTGTTTCCACGGTTAATGACACATATTATACCATGATTCATATTTTGACATGAGCATTCTCTTAAAAAGTTTGGAGCAAAATATGAATCGCTCGGAAAAATTAGACGTTGTTTCATAATTTTCCCAATGACAACCCGACACGATAATAAATTGGAACGAACATATCTCGAAAACTACGTATTTGTATGAAAATTGTAAAATTTGATTACACGTTTCACACACTCACAGCAAAATTCGGTCGAGGCAGCCGAATTAGCCGTAACCGAATTAAGAGGTTGTCACAACCGAATTAGAGGTTGGCACAACCTCATCAGAGTTTGACCCAACCTCATCAGAGGTTGACAACCTCATCAGAGGTTGACACAACCTAATTGGAGGTTGACACAACCTCATTAATGGTTGTCACACCCGAATTAGAGGTTGGCACAACCTCATTAGAGGTAGACTCAATCTCATGAGAGGTTGTCACAGCCGAATTAGAGGTTGGCACAACCTCATTAGAGGTTGTCACAGCCGAATTAGAGGTTGTTACAACCGAATTTAGATACTGTCATAAATGAATTATTAAATTTTTTTTATTATTAAGTGATGATTTATTTTCTTGTATTTTTGTAAATGAATTAAAAAGCGAGAAAATAAAGTCATATAAATATATGGGGTAATCTATACAAGTAGAATAATACATTTAATTTACATGCCTCTTCCAACCTTTATTGAAGTCCCGGCCATCATGGGACACCGCACTAAATCTGACGTGTTGTATCGGTTGCTTTAGGTCCAAAGCCGTTTTGTATCCAGACTACCGCATATATATCTGCTGTTAATATCTGCTTAAATAACATCTGCAAAATAAGACGGTTTAAATCAAAATATATTTTACTTACCTTTTTAAAAAAATATTTGATTATAAAATTTTAAACGTCAGAATGAAATGAATTGAAACTGAATTCGGTTGTACCTACAGAATTCATGAGAAATCTGGTTACAGCAACCGAATTGACTCGGTCGTTGCAACCGACTTATGGCTAGATTCGGTTATTGCCAAATTCGATAGTTACAACCGAATTTATGTCAAATTCTGTTACTACAACCGAATTGAGGTTGGTTAAGGCCAGATTCGGTTACCCCAACCGGATTAGGTACCAATTTCGGTTGTTGCATCCGAATTAATTTGAAATTCGGTTGTTTCAGCCGAAATTTTAAAAAATTTAGTTGACTGAGCGAATATAATTTGAAGATTCAGTTTTCACAACCGAATCAATTATGAAACGAGGTTGCTTCAACCGAATTTCGGTTGTAGAGACTAAATTCGGTCGTAACAACCTCAATCCGCTTGTGGCAACCTCAATTCGGTTGTGGCAACCTCTATACGGTGGTAACAGCCGAATTTATGGTTGCTACGACCTCTTTTCAAACAATTACTTCTCTGAGTGCAGGAAAAATAAAAAAGTTAACTTAAATTTACGCTTTAAGGAAGATATTTTCTTTGAAACACTGAAAACAAACTCTATAACCCTTTAAAATGGTTCCGCCTGCAATAATGAAGGTTCCAAAATGTTTCCAGCATTACATAGTTAACCGGATCAAAGTAACGCGATTGCGCTGGCTAGGCCATGTCAATAGAATGGATGAAGACGAACCAGCACGATGGGTTATCGAAACCGAACTCGAAGGAAGACGAAAAATAAGAAGACCAATACTCTGCTGGAGGGATCAGGTTGACGAATCCCTCCGTACACTTGGTATTGCCAACTGGAAAAATAAAGCATAAGATCGAACTGGTTGGCGAAATATGTTATCTTCGTTTTGTGTGGTCCCTGACCACCCGGGGTTGTCCGAGACCGGATAAGTAAGTAAGTAAATCAATATAAACAAAAACCACAGTAATTTTCAAGGGAATAAAAAGTTGTAATTACATTGCGATATAAAACAAAATGCGTCGAAACTTTTCCGCCAGCTCATGTCAACTGATGTTGATTTTCCTCTTACATTTTTAAATAGTGTTCCTATACACTTGCGCACATCGCACTGTAATACGCTTAATGTTAAGCCTTTTCTCCATTGGAACGTCAATTACACTAGGTCACAAATAACAAAATTTTCTCTGTGATTTGTTTCTAGCATACTTTTTCTCATTGATTTTGACCTACTAAACACGAAAATGAGTTTTAAAAATTTTTCTGTTGATTGGTTTTCGAGATACAAATTTTTGAACTTTTTTTTTTAAATTTTTGGAGGTACACTTACAATTTTGAGCATATCTTTCGTCTTCTTTGACGTATTTGATCCTACTACTACTCAAATTAAAGCAAATTGAGCCGTCTACAACTCATTCTCAGAAAATTTTCAAATCGGGTGAGTAGTTTTGATGTTGGCGGCTTAAAAAGGTTAAAAAACTGCGTTTTTTTAGTAAAAATGTGGCAGAAAAATTCATATAAAAATTCATATAAAATATAAAACGCGATGCTAACAGCGATTTTGGTTTTTTTACGTATAGCTGGCATTTTTCCAAAGAAAATAAGCACTTACTTAACAAAATCTGACAACAAATGGCGGACTTATAATTTTTTTGGTAAAACACCGAAATTCCGCTATTTCACGATATTTTGATTTTCATTACTAGGAGGGATCGAAAAAGCAAGTTTTTTATAATCCTTTTGGAATAGAACGGAACAGTTGCTCCTATACATAAGTTACTTCTGTTCGAAATTTCACCACCCTGGGTTAATGTCTTCTGTTCTGGCAAGGGACGTGAAATTTCAAAAATTTAGTGAAATCAGCAATTTTTTTTTTTTGGAAATTTTTTTCAAATGTCACAGCACTTAGCAGTTTTGATAAAAATTTTAAATTAATATTAATAACACAAATATTTCATAATTGTAAAAAACCTATTTACAATACCGTAGGGACGTTTCGTCCATGTTTTTAAGAAAATGGTATAATGAAAATGCAGAACATAGAAACACAGGTGCATTTTACGATACGAATTTTGGCAAACCCACTTTACATGTACAAAATTGTTTGGAAAAAACGTTTACGTAATTTTTATGATTCTCAGAATTAAAAAAAATAAGTAATACACAAATAGTTATTTAATTTTTATGATTGTGGTTGCAGAGTAATATACGCTTCTGAATGTGCGTGGACGCTCTTCGTGTTCCTTTATGACTGCTACTCCGTTCACAGTCAATTAAAGGGAATTACACTTTTTTATTGATGTGTATTTTCCCGATGACTACCTGTATCGGTTTTTTTTACAGAAATTCCCCCCACATTTGTGAGTGGTCATTATTTGGTGTTATTTATAGGTGTTCATTTATCGTTTTTTGTCATTCAACAAGTGTCTACGAACGCGAGTAGTACGAGTAAAAAGTGAAACAAATTGAATTTAAGTGCATATAATACCTACCCAACAAGTAAGACAATGAGTAAAAGACTACGTGTGTTCGAGTGTTTGAACAATCCAGACAATTTCTGCAATGTTTGTGGCGAGTTTATAAAGAATAATCACGCACACACGTTTACTCCAGCAGTGCAATTGCACTATTTGAATTATTTTGGTATTTCACCAAATATCACAGAATCATGGACACCTAAGTCGCTATGTGATCTTTGCTATATAATCCTAACCAACTGGGCAGCTGGCGGAAGGTAAGAATTTTTATTTAAACACATTAAGCAAAGCAAATATAGTAATTTATTTTAATTTTAGGCGCCATATGAAATTCGATACACCAATGATGTGGAAAAAGCCGCTATGCCATTCCACAGACTGTTATTTTTGCCTCACCACAAACAGTGGGGTAGGGAGATTTTTAAAATGGAACTACGCTCAAGTGGGATCGTTTGCACTTCCAGTACCACATTCGAATGATGTACCATATCCAGTGTGCCCTGGTGCATCTCTTCAAAAAGCAGAATCGTCAGATCAAGAGTCCGAGTCAAGTGCAAGCGAATTTGGGGCGTGCAGAAAGCGAAAATTACTGTCACAGGCCGAACTAAACGATTGGGTGCCTTTGGAATAGCCGCGCTGATGATCAGCATTATATTCAAAAAAAATGGCCGGAACGAACGAAACCTGTAGTTGGAGAAGCGAATGTTCAGCGCAAACCACTAATAGAGAACCGTGAAAATATAATACTTCCGCCGCTGCACATAAAATTGGGTTTGATAAAAAATTTTGCCAAAAAATTGGACAAAGAAGGTGAAGCTTTTGCCTATTTACGGTCAATTTTCCCTTACCTTTCGCTGGCAAAAATTAAAGAAGGAGTCTTCGCAGGACCCGATATAAAAAAAATGTTGAAAGATGAAACATTCCCGAAGCTGTTATCACCCATCGAAGCCGCAGCATGGAATTCCTTCAGGCTTGTTGTGGAAAACTTTTTAGGAAACAACAAAAGCCATAATTATAAGGACATAGTTGAGGATCTGGTAAAGAACTATGAAGCAATGGGTAGGTTTTTTTTGAAACAAATGTTAATTTAAATAGCGTTTTAATTCTCGTTTTTTTTTCATTTTTGGGTAGGAGTGCACATGTCACTTAAAATACACTTTCTGCATTCTCATTTGGATTTTTTCCCTGAGAATTTAGGAGACGTGAGCGACGAACACGGCGAGCGCTTTCATCAGGAATTGAAGGCTATGGAACGACGCTATCAGGGCATCTATGACACGGCTATGATGGGTGACTACATTTGGACCCTAATACGTGAGACCAATTGCAGCGAATACAAAAAACAAAGAAGAAGTCAGCTGTTTTCCCACATGGCATAAAATGTACAGTTATATCTTTGTTTCTACTCATTTTTTATCGGCGTTGATTTGGTTAATTTCGTTAGTTTAGCTAACCTGGCACATCCATTTCTAATTGTGCCATACATTGAGTATGTAGTGCTTTAAATAAATCAAAAAATAATATACTAAGACTAATTTGTTTATTTTAAATTAAGTTCAAATGTATTTATTCGTTTGCGTTGGGTAGGTAAGCTGTGCAAATAATGAAAATCAAAATATCGTGAAATAGCGGAATTTCGGTGTTTTACCAAAAAAATTATAAGTCCGCCATTTGTTGTCAGATTTTGTTAAGTAAGTGCTTATTTTCTTTGGAAAAATGCCAGCTATACGTAAAAAACCAAAATCGCTGTTAGCATCGCGTTTTATATTTTATATGAATTTTTATATGAATTTTTCTGCCACATTTTTACTAAAAAAACGCAGTTTTTTAACTTTTTAAGCCGCCAACATCAAAACTACTCACCCGATTTGAAAATTTTCTGAGAATGAGTTGTAGACGGCTCAATTTGTTTTAATTTGAGTAGTAGTAGGATCAAATACGTCAAAGAAGACGAAAGATATGCTCAAAATTGTAAGTGTACCTCCAAAAATTAAAAAAAAAAAGTTCAAAAATTTGTATCTCGAAAACCAATCAACAGAAAAATTTTTAAAACTCATTTTCGTGTTTAGTAGGTCAAAATCAATGAGAAAAAGTATGCTAGAAACAAATCACAAAACGACTGTTGGCTAGTGTTATGTGTAACATTTCTTGGTAGAGATGTCGAGAGTAATTTTTCTCTTCAGCAGGAATTTCCACTTCGTAAAAGTTAGGTTCTGTTCCTTTACCTCAGTGAATTGTAACCGTCTGTTGAATAAATTTAGTGCCGTAATTGTGTTTTCCACCTCAGTTTCCTTAATGATCACGAATAAATCATCGACGTATTTGGTCAAGATTTTCGGCCTTTCCATCAGGGTGTTGAGTGTCGTATCCAATAATACCTCCATTATAATGTCAGACACAAATGCCGGACAACTCATGGGTATACCTTTTCTCTGCTCGTATATTTTGTCCTCGTGTGATTTTTATTCACAAATTCGTATAATTTTTATAAACAAAGAAAAAACATTTTGAAATCAGAGATGTGTATTTTTGATAGAAAAAATTCCATAACATAAAAAATTATTTTTGTTTCAAAGATGTTGTTTTTTATAAAACAAAAGCTCCGATGATTTATCAGAAGTTTCTTGGGTGTAATTTTAAGACCATTTCCATTTTCGGTTTTTATTTGTAGCTACACTTATTATAAGGAAGTCCTGAAATTTTAATCTGGGATCCATAACTTTTTGAGATACAATGCAAACATACCTACGGGTTTGTGTTTTTCATATTAAATGTTTGAAAAAAATTACTCTATGATAAGGATTTTTGAAATATTTTATATTTTCTGTATATTCACGTTTTTGGCATTAATGAAAACCTAAATGCCATTTTTTGATAAGGTACCTTAAGCTACAGTTTTCTTTGATTATTCTGAAAAAAAAAGTATAACCTGTTGATAAGAATAAACTGTCAGAAATTCAGAGCGAAACCCTAACGGTAATGGTAACATTACTATTTTCATACTTTAGTATTGCATTTTCGCCCATAGTTTCGTTTTCGCGGAATATATTGTTGTATTTACAAGGTATTATAAAACATAAAAAACTTCATCTTCGCAAAATTGGAATACATTATTACATTTATTTTTTACAAATGATTAGATTATTACTGTTTAATTTTTGTTTTGCCAAAATATTCCGGAATCATTACATCCAAGAGGTCACTATACACGAAAAACCTTAGTCAACTCAGTTATTTATTTAGGATATTCATTCTTAAAATATTCCTTTAACAAATGTCTAAGATAATATCCCCATTTTACCTAAGAAATCCTATTTTTTTACGTTTTAGTTTTAGTCGATTCGTTCGATTGTGCAAAAACCTCCATAAGAGGCTTTAACCAATGGATGTCTTCAATATGGCATCACTTGTTTTTTTAAATAGCTAAAAGTAAAATTAAAAAATAATAAAAAATCGCTAAAACGCTAATATGTGTCAGCGATGTTTAGAAAAAAAATAATGACATACCAAAAAATCTTATTATTTTTGCGATTGGACGCACTGCTTCCAAGGTTTGTTATTTTACCAATTTTTTATTTTGGCGATTTAAAAAAATTCTTCAATACGAATTGAACCATTTTATGAACAACCCTTAGAAACCCCCAGCAATTTGCTATTTTTTCGATTGGAGCCTCCGATTCCGAGGTATAGACATGAGGGCGTTTTATCGATTTTTTATTCGGAAAATTTTAGTTTAAGCGATTTAAAAAAAAAGTGATGCCATCCAATGGTTGAAGCCTCCTATGAAAGTAAAAATGTATTTTTGGGATTGGACGCACCGTTTCCGAGTTATAGCCACTTTTTTATTGTAGTGATTTTCTCATTTTGGCGATTTTTTTCAAAAAAAATTCTTCCATACGAATGGGGCCAATTTATGAAAACCCTTAGAAACTCCCCAGAAATTGTTATTTTTTCGATTGAACGCTCCGTTTCCGAAATATAGACAAGAGGGCGATTGCGCGATTTTGTATTAGAAAATTTTTAGTTTTAGCGATTTAAAAAAAAAAAAGTATTGCCATTGGACGACGCACCGTTTCCGAGTTATAACCACTTCTTTATTGTAGCGATTTTCCTATTTTGGCGATTTTTTTAAAAAAAATTTCAATTCTGCGATTATGAACACCCCATAAAAATCCTCAAAAATTTATTATTTTGCGATTATTTTGGCGTTTTAAAAAACAAATTCTTTCATAGGAATTGGACCTCTTTATGAAAAACCTTTAGAAACACCCAAAAAAAAAATGATTTTTCCAATTGGACGCTCCGTTTCCGAGATCTAGGCATGAGGGCGTTTTAACGATTTTTTGGAAACATTTTAGTTTAAGCGATGGTTTTTTAAAAAAAGTGATGCCATCCACTGGCTGAAACATTCTATGAAGGTAAAAAATTTATTGTTTTTGGGATTGGACGCACCGTTTCCGAGTTAGAACCACTTTTTTAATTCAGCAATTTTTTGAAAAAAACCCGTAAAAAGACCCGTAGAAACCCTCAAAAAATTTGTAATTTTTTCGAGATGTACTTATAGATATGACAACGTTTTAACGATTTTTTTTCGAAAATTTTAGTTTTAGCGATTTGTTTTTAAAAGTGATGCCATTAGACGCACCGTTTTCGAGTTATATCCACTTTATTATTGTAGCGATTTTCTTAGTTTGGCGATTGTTTTGAAAACAAATTCTTTCATACGAATTGGGCTACTTTATGAAAAACATTTAGAAACCCCAAAAAAAAATTTATTTTTTCAGTTGGACCCTTCATTTCCGAGATATAGAAATTTTTTCTAATATTTCATATTTTCAATCAAAAATGGGGTTTAGCGATTTTTTTTAAAAACAAGTGATGCCATTTATTGGTTAAAGCCTCCTGAGAAAAAATTCTTCCCTATGAATTGGGCCACTTTATGAAAAACTCTTATAAAACCCCCAAAAAATATTATTTTTTCGATTGGACACTCCGTTTCCGAGATATAGACATGAGGGCGTTTAACAATTTTTTTAGAAACATGTTAGTTTTAGCAATTTTTATTTAAAAAAAAAGTAATGCCATCCACTGGTTAAAGCCTCCTGGGGAGTTAAAAAATTTATTATTTTTGCGAGTTCTAGCCACTTTTTTATTGTAGCGATTTTCATATTTTGGCGATTTACAAAAAAAATTCTTCAATACGAATTGAACCATTTTATAACAACCCTTAGAAACCCCCATCAATTTGAAATTTTTTCGATTGGATACACGTTCCCGACATATAGATATATGTAGATATTTCAGCGATTTTCTTATTTTGGCAATTTTTTGTAAAATTCTTCCATATGAATCAAAAATTGGTTATTTTTTTCGATTGGAACCTCCTTTTTCGAGATATAGTAATTTTTTCTAATATTTTCATATTTTCTATCAAAAATGGGGATGAGTTCCCCTGGATAACTCAATACCCATCGTCGTGGGAAACTACCCATTATTTACCACATTACCCATTTTCGTGTGTAACTACTCATTACTTTCCCCATACCCTGTGGATAATGGGTAAACCATCGCTACCCATTCCCCACCGCAATAATCCGACACGAAATACGACCCCTGGTTCTGCCGTTGGTTTCCAATTGACTGTTGTTGATTTTTATAGATAAATACAACAAAAATTAATTAATTTCTGTAAACTGCACACTCAAACCTAATGATGCTGAGAAAAAGTATCTACTCTTGAGGATATTTATTTAATTATTTATTATTTTTAATTATTAATAAATTTTCCAGCGATGATAAGACCCTTACGGCCTTATTCATAAAAAGTTATGAAAAAAAAGGTTTAAGTCATCACTCAAACCTCTCATAACTTGTTATGAATAAGGCCGTTAGTGTTTGGGTTTTCCGATTCTCAAGATCCCTTATAATGTGCTAAAAACATTATCCCCGATTGTCTGTTCCTAGGTCTCTTTAGGTGGAGCCATTTTCAAATGCCAAATATTTAAAAAAAATTTTAGCTACAAAATTTAATACGACACATCCAGCTCCTTTTCGGAATTTCCCAAGATTATAATTCATAAATCGGAAATCAGAATTAGTAAGAAATACCGGCAGAAACAACAGAATTTCCTCAGAGGGTGTTGGAATGACCCTTAATACGTTTTTCGGTTCGAACTTGGTCAGAAGTCGAATCCGACATGAGAATTTTTTACGACTTCGGACAGATTTCTGACCTAATTCTGAACGGTTTGATTGCTAGGAAGTTACATTTTTAAATCTTGAAAACACTTACCTTTTTCTTATGAATGATGCTGCCACTGATGATTTTCTGATGGACTCCCACTTACGTGCCAGGCTAAACTCTATACAAAAAAAAACACTTGTCGCAATAATAATAAACTCTACCGCACACACACACACACACTAGTATAAGATAACTGCATTTATTGCGGTAACTAAAACTGAACAACACCGCACACCACTCATGGACTCTTTCGCCAATCCTTTTCATTAAACCTCTTCATTTTCATAAACTTTTTTTTTTGCATTTAGCTTACTTTGCTTTACTTTTCTTTTCATTTATTTGCTAATTTACCAAAACACTACTAAATGATTTCCTTTACACAACAACTAAACATTTGGCACAAGAAGTTGTGGCCGGCCACAACCGTACCACTTTATTTTACTATTTTGGCACAAAACTACATGAACTTAACATAAAACTGCATTATAACCACAAAATTTATTGCTTACTTAACAAATTTATGCAAAAACATTTATAGAAACACAAATTTATTCAAGAAAATTATTGAAATACATATTTCATACTAAACACGCAACCGATACGGAGAATATCGCGGAAAAACTGACAACTGTTGTCAAATACGTTGCGACATTGCCATATTGAAATGTGAAATATCGAGTATTGGGTTTGGTGTTGCCACACCCAAGTGTGGAATACCAAATGGTGGCTGAACCGACTAAGTTTAAGGCTCAGTATTAATCTTTAAGCAAATAAAGGAACCGGTTGCGGAAACTAAGAGAACGTCAAAGTAAATATAATTTAAATTCAAATTTGAATGCTTTATTTGAAGGAAAATCATTGACACATTAATTCTCTCAAGAAATTAAACGTCGTAGGTATGGTTGCAAGTGAACATTGGATGGTGGAAAGCATTGGTTCAATAATACCAGGTAGGGGCAACACTACACATCGTCCAACAAAGGAACGACAACCGCATTTCGTGTTTTTATGGGCAAATAGAAACGAAACGAAAAACTTAAGTAAACAGTTCTTGTAAATCCACCTGCTGTGAGTTAATTTTCGTCGAATTCTTTCTCATTTCCACAAACCTACGACGAAGAGTGTGAAGTGAAACGTCATATGAGAGAATTAATCTGCCTATACTAAGTTCGTCTATGCCCATCATTTAGAGTTCTAGTATTTCCACAGACGGAGATTAGAAGAATTCTAATGTCAAATTCTATAAGAATAAAATACAGATACAGTGTAACCAGTCCGGACTATCCAGTAGTCCGAACATCAGTTTGTTTTTGTTTTGTTTCTCAGCTTTTGTACGTTAGCCTAATACCAACAACACAAACAATAGAATATGTGAATCTTATTTGTGAACGAACTTAAAACCAGATCTAAAAAACTGTACAAAGAAAAATGTATTCAGTCCAAAATAAATTCATATTTGAAGCAATAAAATTTTTTAATTTCTGTTCTGTTGAAACTTTTTTGTAAATATAAATAAATTTTTAATATTTATTTTATTTTTATATTTTGAAATGACATGAAAAAATTTTGGTTGTGAATTGTTTTTCATTTCTAATTAATAATATATCATCCTGACGATGCTATCCAAAGGATAGCGAAATATCGAAAAATATAATTAAATAATAAACACGAGCGTTTTATTTATTGTTTTAGCATTATTTATTTTTTATATTTTGCTTTTTAAACAACTTATTTCATAATAAAATAAATAAACATAACCATCTTTCGAGTTTAAAACATTTTGTACTGTAGTCCGGACAATTCAGTAATCCGGACAAAGGTCGAAACTATATATGTTCGGATTATAGAGGTTATACTGTACATGCTTTGTAATTTCATATTCGTTATTACTAAATTTTGGGAAGTAACGTATTTGATTTCAGGAAGTAATTTAATTGATAGAGAGATTTTGTTCGTCTTCTATGGGAAAATTGTCCTACAACTGAAGACATCTGTACTTACACATTCAATAATTGCTCTATGTTTATGAAATTTAGTGTTTGATTGAAAAATGTTCAAAATTTTTTCTTTTTAGGTTAATAGTTAATTGCTGTTTAAACAGCCAAGGTTGGGCATTTAAACTATGATCAAGTATCCATATGATTGTGACCAATTATAATCACCAACCTAGTTGAAATAACAATAAAGACGTATCATTTAACTCGTAGTGCAGTTAGAACTTTATTCCTGCTGAAATATTCTCCAGTTTCATTAAATATTTTGTATTTGATCACTTCACTTTTGTTTTGCAAATGGCGTCAGTTTGATGCATTGTAACAATAAATGTATGAATACCGGTTATTTTTCATAGCATTTACCACTGTTGCCATATAGTAGTAAGATTATTTGACAAAGCACTGAAAAACTCATTTCGTATCTAAAGTCAGATCAAACATAAATCAAAATCAACTGATTACTAATTTAAATAACCCGTCAAAATTGGGACTATCTAGTTCTCTTTTTAAATACTTCCAACCACTTATCGCGTTTTCTCATTGATTCTTTTTTCACCATGAATTTCCAACTTCAGGGTTCCAATTTCCAAGACGCTCACTCAAGCACGAAGATTTTTCGGTAGTAACGTTCACGCAAGATCAAGTGATCAGAATTGCATCATACTTTCATTCACGCATGATTCACGTGATTCACGACAATCACGTAAGAACTACTTATGTACATGAACCATTGGCTTCAATTTCCAAACCAATAGCCAAAACTATATCCAAAACAATGTTTGTTTTCATAGGTTTGTTAAAGGTTTACGAAGGTGAAGTCCAAAAATTGTATTCATAACCGAAAAATTCTCCTATTAAGAGTTCTCTAATGTCGCCATTTTTGTTGACCGTTTTACCCATTTTATCCGCATTAATACACAAAAGAAATAACTTTTTTACAGTTCACGCGTACCGTACTTAAATATTTATGCGATATAAATACGTGGATTTATTTTGGGTATATTTACAGCTTTTATAATGCCACATTATCCTTCCAAGCCACCAAATAGTATTGTTAAAATGTTTGACCAAAACAAAACGTTTGTTTACATAGTGATGTATATAAAATCAAAACATTGACACTACAACCTATTCTCCGGTTTTGCATTCAACTACCTAAAATTTAAATTCAATTCAATTAGATTTTTTGAACCCTCTTCCAAATTTAAGAAAATTGCAAGTATTAATTGCTTCGTTTGTTGAATAGTTCTTTCCATTAATGTTTAAAATTTGTCAAAAATGTATTAACACATTTAAATAAAAACAATTTAATTCGGTTAATCGGTCATTGGCTATTTTGTTTCTACATCACAAGCACTGTGAGAATACATAAAACAGGGTTGTCAATCAATTATCTCTTTCGTAGGTAAAATACTCATTACGAATACGGTACTAATGAAACCTTCGCAAAATCTTAAAGCTTTCAATAACTGAAGAGTGTTTTGGAGCTAATTTATTGTTGTTTTTATGAATACGGCCGTTATTTTTTAATAAGTTAAATAGGATCAAATTCATGTATTAGACTACTACAGTTAAAAGCAAATCCCTAAGTTAAATTGAGGTTCGTTTTAAATAAATTTAGCAAATTAACTAAGCCCTTTTATACAGGAGCAACATTTTATCGCTTGGATTTCTGAGAAGTGTGCTTATTTCCACTAGTATTAAGGACGCAGAAACACACCTTCACTAGCACCTGAGCTCCTTGGAATACATAAGATCATTGGCGAAGTTTTGTAACAGGGAAAAGATATTAAAAGTCTTCCAAAAGCACTTTGTGTAACAAAGTAATATGAACACCGAAATTAAATCCATCAAACATTCGAAAATATGCGTGACTCACGTGAAAATGGGGCTCACGCACACTCACTCATGCAATGATTGTAGTCATGCACTATGGTTTTTTTACTACTTATGTTCACGGAGGCTCTCGTGAGCCAAATTTGAAGGGCATTTGTCATTGAAGGACACCTGCGGACTAGTAATCAGGCCGACTTTTGTGTCGGTCAATGTTTCGCCTTGTGGCCGTCGGTGGTGCAATGGTTAGTGTGCGCGGCTCTTGTACATGAGATCCTGGGTTCGAACCCGGCTCTGACCACCTTCAAATTTTCTTTCGGCGGCGGTCACCTCGCATAGTGATGGCGACACTATCGAGTATCTAGCCATGAAAAAGCTTCTCAAATTACCGTTCGGAATCGGTGTAAAACTGTAGGTCCCAATCAGTGAGTGAAAACTGGAAAGCGCACAGCTCAGTGATTGTGAGAAGTTCTCCCCAGTCCCTTCATGGGATGTACTGGGAAACCATTTATTTTATTTTTTAATGTTTCGCCTTACACTTTAGTTTATTACCATGAGCTGACATGTAGGTAACGTGTGTACTGCATTGTAATTGAAGAGAAAAAGAAACAAAACGACTTTGGTTATGTTCTAAATATTAGTTTCTTAAAGAATCATTTGTAATTTCCCAAAAAAACTGTCTATTTTTATGTTTTCTTTTAACGTAGAATACGTTATACGGTAAGGTAGGGGTGTTGATCTGGAGCACAAAATTTTGAGAAAATGTTTGTCACTTTCATTATAAGTTTTTAATACTTTATGCCTGCACTGAAGAAAATTCAACTATGGTCGTAACATATTTAATATGTCTTCTTTTGATTTGTATTTAAATAATCATATTGCTACATATAATTTTTTTGATTCTATAAGTAAATCAAAATTTAACTCCTTCATATTTTGTATTAATTTTCATATGCTTTGTATTTTATGTATTATAACATCATGTGTAAGAGCAGTACGATTATCTGTGTGTTCATCACAGAACCAGTGTGAGAAAGAGAATAAGTATAATGACAATGCATGTTTTATGTGAACATTACAGAACCAGTGTTGCCACATGCAGTATTTACACTTGTTTTCAAAAGTGCATCGAATTGATATAAAGTGTACCCAAATTTTGTTAAAAACTATCCCAAATTTTTAACATAAAAATTAAAGATAAATTTGATAGATTTAAATCATTTATCAAAAATTATATTTAATTCATATATTTTAATTGCAAAATGACTAACGTATTCTACGTCTGACCTATGCGCCCGTGTTATCTAACACAGGCTTCATATATTTTTTTCTCACGTTTTTGTTTTCAGAAGGTTTCAGCTATGCGTTGGTTATAACTATGCGTCGGTACACAAACAAGATATTTATATATAGAAATCAAGTTCATGCAAGCCAAGCGTGGAGTAATTACTTGTGTGTTTTTATTACACTTATTTAGCAAATGGTACGCCATTGCCAGTTTCTAAGTAAAAGCTCGGAAAGGCAAAGGGCTTCACGTTGTTTCCCCTTTCCAGTTTCTTTCCTCGAAATCGTTTCTCTCTTTGGTAGCCCACATACATATATACGAAACACATACACAAAACCCAAAGTAACATCACAAATCATTAAACCGTCCGAGCCTTCGTTTATTCTTTTTTCATTGATCAAGCACTTTTGATATCGACTGTCAGATGAACCATTCAAAACATCAGGCAAAATAAGAAACACTTCATCCGCAATTTACACGAACATTCAGGAATATTTATGACTCACTGACTGAGAAAATAATATAAAAATACAGATACACACTTACAAGATAGACTCGCTCGTTGTCCCTCTTTTATTCTCTTGCTCTCGAGAGAGCATAGACAGTCCAACAAACATAGCTGGATTTGTATCACAAACATAAAGATATGTGGGTCGCAAGCGCATATATTATAACATAATAATCATTGTGACTCAAACATGTAATATTGAATAGCAAACACAATATGTTTGGACACAAGTATATTATATTTGCGACAATCTCCAAACACATGTTATATTTGCATTCGAACACCACCAAATACAGATTTTCCAGCGTGTATGTAACTGTTCATTGTTTAGTTTTTTTGTGTTAGGGTGTTATGTTATTTTTGTATTATGCTATATTTGTATTGTATTATGACTGTTATTTTGTGGATTCCTGAAGATGCTATCCGACGGATGGCGAAGCATTGGGGGCGAGTAAGTGGGCGGACAAACACAGACCTCGAGCTTCAAAAATCATTTATTAGATCATAATAAGATTAGATTATTAATAAAAATGTTTTAGCAAAGATATTTGTTTTCCCGTTTTTCAACAGACAAAGTCTGCTGTTTTGGCAGTGTTTTTTTTTGCATTTGTTACTAATATATAGTTTCGAGGGTAGATGACTTTGACTGTCACTATTACCACATGTAGTCGTCATGCTCGTCGTGTTGTATGTTAACTAATTGATGCCCACTGTTTTGAAATCAAGCGAAAGGCGTATTTTTGGGAATATTTCTTAAATTGTAAACTTTGACCTGTTATTAATTTCGCGCCGTATCATGAATCAGTCTCAACTCCATTAAATAAAAAATTAAGTTCACGAAACATATAAACAAAATTTTTTCTTTTCCCCACATATAAGTATATTTCTCTAGCCACTAATTCAATTATAATTGAACACGGAATAACATCAAGTAATTATCGATTTTTTAAAACATATATAGAGGTAAATGTGGAATACACATTATAAAAAAACACCAGTAATTATTATAAATTAGAAAAATAAAAACATATACAACATTCACCCCTGGTCCGATGTATAGAAATATAGTCTTACATCGGAGTTCCAGTGATTGTAGTCACCCAACAGAAATTTGCACATATAATCACCACTCGGCACAGGTATATAATTAAACATAAATGGCTGCAGGACCAGGTTACGCAATTTAAAATCTTGCTTTAATAGGTAAATTTTGAAAAGAATTATTAAAAAATAGATTCTCAGAAAATAATAAGGGCACCATTTTATGAACTTACAGTAATAGGACACGAATAATTTACCTCCATCATGTTTCTAATGGGATCTAAGGCTATTTTCAAAATTGGATACCTTTTGCGATTCCGTAGGTATTTGCATAGATCGGCCGAAACATTGTACAAAAATGGCCTATAGCCATTGGCTTTCTTGAATAACGACAGGTTTATCTATGGGGGAAATCAAATTTTGCAGCAAAACGTGGAAAGTGAAAAGGTGGCATCCAACATCTAGGTAACACACTTACCAGAATAGTTGGCGCAGGCTTTTTCAGTAGCGTCGCGACAATATTAACGGCCACCACGCCGCGTTTAATAACCTTTAATTCGCATTGGTCAAAGGTGGCAAACGTCGGATCAAGTTCGACACATTTCAGATTTGTAAACCGACCGTCAGCCATAGAAATAGCTGGGAGGGAGAAAAAAAACCAAACAACAATATGTGGAAGCTTCATATTCTTAACTGAAGACTAATCTCAAATTTGCAGGTATATTTATTGAGTTAGTTAATGATTAAACTAGTGCAACTATAATGTGTGTATTAGGGATAGAGCAATTAGTCTCCACAGAAATAGTTGGAGCCACGTATATATACATAAGTACATAAATATTGACAAATATTTAGACGTGCTTGACTTACACTCAAACCAAAAAGTTTGCTATTAATAGCGAACCACTATGTTTGTTATTACCGCAAAAGAACTAGGTTGCTGATTGCGAAGCAGAAGCAAACTACGAAAAGAAACATACAGATACATACCAATTAGCGACTGTTCCTGGATAAGAGTTCGCTCTGACCAGGGGGTTTCTATGGCACAGCTGATCGAATAGGTACTAGGGAATTGTTGTAGAATGAGAGACGAAAGAACTCATACAGATTACAGACCATGGTAAAATGAGTAAGGTAAACTCGTTAGAACAGCTGATTTCAACATATTTCTTGCTTAGGTGTTACTCTTATGTCAAATTCACATGCATTTTGTTTGTGTACTTTTTTGTTTACTTTTACAGTAGTTACACACATGAAGAAAATGTGACAGATTATGGACACCAAACAAAAACAAAATGCCTGTGTTTGTTGTAACAATTCCTAGTGCGTTTACCTTACTTATTTTACCATGTTACAGACCATGCAGCAAACTAAGTACTAATGGCATCTAAATTATGTTTTTATCGAACGAAAATACGCATTCCCTTTTATTTCTGTCCGTAGTCTGCCAACCAAAGAGTAAATTACCAAAGCCACTCGATGAAAGGACCTACTACCTCGTCGTCATGAAGAGGCATCAAAGAGAGTAAATGGAGTAATGGAGTACTGCACTACAAACTCTAACACCACTCCCTGTAGAAAAGGTACACGGGAAAAAACAGAATTGGAAAAATCTAGTAACTACAATTCAATGAATACAATTTTTGGAATCAAAAAACTTTATTTTCTAAATTTTCACATTCAAATTATTTGATTATAAAACTAAATATTTTAGCTTAATCAGCTAAATGTTTCACAATTAGTTCAAATAAAATACTTCGTTAATGAATTAGTAAAATCACTTCAATCTTTAGAATTTTTAACCAGCGCAAAAGTAATCCTCCTATCAGAAAATGCTATAAATTTTGCGATTGGCCCCTAATGTCAGTTCTGTTTTGATATTTGTGTAGTAAACACATGCGAAATACACGTTAATAAACAATGTTACGCTACACTGCTCCAGAACGCGGAATATTGCTGACTATTTATTTGACCAATAATCGGTCGGTGACTTTGGCACAACGTGAATTTCGTCGCAGATTTCCTGGCCGTCCAACGCCTACTGGTGAAACACTGCAACGTTTAGCCGCTCGCCTCGAAGAGACTGGCACAACACGAGATGCTGCCAGGCGTGGCAGACCCCGGAGTAGCCGTTCTGCAGAGAATATTGCTGCTGTAGCCGAGGATGTCATGGAAGCGCCGTCGATGTCATGGAAGCGCCGTGAGCGCCACAGAGCAATGATCAACGAGTTCTTTTTGCCGCAACTTGATGAATTGTAATTGGAAAACATGTGGTTCCAACAGGACGGTGCAACGGCACACACTGCACGTGCCACAACCGATATGCTGAAGGACGCATTTCCCGGGCGCCTAATCTCCCGTTTTGGAGATTTGCACTGGCCAGCAAGATCGCCTGATTTGACCGCTCCAGACTTCTTTTTTGTGGGGCTTTTTGAAGTCGCGGGTTTATGTCAACAAGCCTCAGACTCTTGCAGCTTTGAAAGACAATATCCGTCAAGAATGTGAGGACCTATCGCCGGAAGTTTTGGCCAAAGTGATGGAAAATGCCATAAAAAGGGCTCAAATGACAATCAACTGTGGCGGCGGCCATTTACATGACATCATATTCTCGACTTGATGTAAAAAAAATTTAAAGACCAAATAAAAATAATCCACAAGAAGAATCAAAGTTTTTAATTTTTTTTTAAATTACAGCCAAAAAACATCGGAAGTTTACTTTTGCGCCACCTTGTATGTTTAAATTTTGTAACTAAATATAAGATTTTTCAAAACACACTCTTCATTCAAATGAGCTGTTTATGACGTCACAAGAACGAGAGAATTTTGCTTTTGATGATAATACTAATTCGCATATGTACTTTATAGAATTGAGTTTGTATATATATGATTGATGATCAATCGATTCGATTGTATCAATTAAAGCACAGTAATTAGGCGTCTGATGATGAATTTGTCACGGAATTCGAAGCTAGTCACGCCAGTGGGTGTTCTTAGCTAAATTGTCTATTATTCCAACAAAGCCCTGTCATTTTACAATTAGAAAAATATTCCTGACCTTGTATGCTTGTAGTATGAATTTCTCATAAAAATAAATAAATGGTTTCCCGTTACATCCCACGAGGGGATTAGAGAGAGCTTCTCACAACCAGTGAGCTGAGCGCGTTCTACTTTTTCCACTCACTGATTCGGACCTACAGTTTTACACCGGTTCCGAACGGTATTTTGAGAAGCTTCTTCATGGCTAAATACTCGATAGTGTCGCCGTCACTAAGCGAGGTGACCCCTGTCGAAAGAAATTTAAGGTGGTCAGAGTAGGGATGGAACCCACGTCGTCATGCACAAGACATGCTACCGACGGCCACATGAATTTCTCATACATTAACTAAAAACTAACGAAATCGGTCATAAAATTCAATTTAAAAACGCTAATATTTGCTCAAAAATATTCCAGAAAGAAAACTAAGTTTAAATTAAATTGTATGTATCTACCAAAAACACTTGCAAATTTTAGGAATTAATTGAACAAGTTACCAACTTTTTTCTTCAATACTGGGAAAAAATGTTTCTAAAAGTCAGAAATATTTTTCTAATTTGACTAATTTTTTTTTTTTTTTTTTTTAAAAAGAATTTAAGATTTGTTTATTTACAAATGTTATTTTGAAATTAATAAATTAATTTTAAGTTTTAACAAAACTGTAGCCCGAAGAACATCAAAACAATTTTTTTTACATCAGATAAACTATTTCTATGACTGACAATTATACACGCTGAAGAATAACGGCCTCTCTAATATATTCTTCCAAACATATTCTGCAGGAATCATGTATATGTTTGGAACACACTGCAAACAATCATATGTTCGCAAGTCCCAAACTAACTTGTGTTTAAATGTATATATTAGAACATATTAATCATAGTGTCTCAAACATATATAGCAAACAAATTGTGTTTGGACACAAGTAATAATAATATTTGCAATAAGCTCAAAACACACTTTATATTTGCATTCAAACAACAACAAAAGGCCGATTTTGTTTGAAAACATAGAATTTCTGCTTCTTGGTTTTTAATAATAATAATTGGAATTTTTTAAGCAAAGAAATATTTGTTGATGTGTTAGCATTTATAGGCACGGGTAGGGCAATCTATCAATGTGAACGCATGCAGACAACACACACTGTTAGTATCACATACGTGGTTGTTGTACAACAGTAGTCTCTGCCTGAAAATAAGTATGATGGTATTGATGTAGCGGCAGCGGACAAATAAGCAGGTCGTCGTCGCCAAAGAGTATTGAATAGTATACAGGGTGGTTCAGTCATGACTGGACAAATTTCACCAACGTATTCCTTGGCTCATTTCGTGAAAACATGTCCATCTACGACCATCCCCGAAATGCACTTGATGTTAAAAGATGTTTTCAATGTGGTTCCCGTTTTCTACTAAACACAATTGCAGCCTTTTGCGAACCACATCGGACATGTTCGGGAAGACCTGTGGGTTTCGTTTAGATAATTTTGGAAAGGAAAGAGGTAGGACTATTTTGTTAGAAAAAAAAACATAAGTTATCTGCCTCCTGGATGAGAAAATTGTGGTTATGTGCACGTTCTTATGTCTTTTTTCCAATTTTTTTTTTAATTTGTTTTAATGATTCTGAAAGATATCTTAAAGGCCTTTCCAACAAGCCCAAAAACACAAAAAATCCGAGCCCTGGTTCAGAACTTAGCAATTTTACCCTAGTACCCTCCGACCACCAATCCGAACATTTTCAAACTGCTGCCATTTCGCCCCCTTGCACTTTCGGGGATGGTAGATGGACATATTTTCATGAAATGAGCCAAGGAATTCGCTAGTGAAACTTGTCCAGTCGTGCCTGAACCTCCCTGTAGTATAGAATTGAAACATTCATGCCTTTTGAAATATTTATGCTTATTGTATTGTTTTATGTAATAACATTGATCATTTATATTGAAATATTCTATAAAAGAATAAGACTCGTTTATTCTCTTTTGCTCAGACTCTATATGAAAGCGGAAAATTAGTGCAATGAGTTCTCTATACTATTGATGGTAGAAATATAATGGTAGATGCAGTACGACAACAAATACAACAAGCCAAAAACAACAGGCATTTTGGTTTTGCTCAGTGCCTGTATTGTGTCAACTCAGCTGATTGAAAAATAATGAAAATGTATACAAAAATGGAAAAAGTGTCATTTACAAAATGCGTGTGTTTTATTTTATAGTTTGAAAGTGTTAAGTATGAAAATGTATGTTGTATACAAACGAAAGTAAATAAACTTTGACATAAGAGAAAAACTCATTCCAGGAAAAATTTCAAATGCTTCTACCATTTGTTTGTACCATGATACTATTCAATACTTTTAGTCGTCGCTCTGTTTATGGCAAAACGAAGACTATTATTTCAGTGAGCTAAATATTGCTTTATTTATTTTAACAGCATTACATCAAATGTTAAAGCAGATGTAAAAAAAAATAAAGTGCAAAAAAGTCCTCAGCACAAAAACTATTCTTTTTTTTATTTTCCAATGTAACATTTACTAACGTGTTCATAGAAATCGAACAGGTACCGTTTAACAAAAAGGTGTTAACATCTGCGAAACTGTTGATTGCATTGATAAATAGTACAGGAATGGATTAAAGATATTGTAATTCAAAATTTTTTGTAATTAAAAACATCGGACACTTCGTTCTCGAGTAATGATGACATTTACATACAATTGACCATTTTTAAGATACAATGTGGTCTTTATATGCTATTTAGAGTGACCTGACACGGATCAGCTTTACTATGGCTACAATTTTGCCAAATATTGTGAGTGAAAAATTTGGATTCCCTAGAAGTTATGCTGATAAAATGGGAAAAAAAAGTGCACGAAAATCTAATAGTTGATAAAAATCGATTTTTAGAACCAAGTGCCTTATCGGAAGATGCGGGATGGCTAAATGAAAAAAATTAAACAACTTTTGTTTTAACTCTATAATGTTCAAAACACTATTATCAACTATATTGTTTTCTTTTGCTTTGGTTTGTGTCTAAACTAACATATGTTGGGAAATTTCTTCTTTAATGAGAAGTTTTCTAGGCGGAGCCTGTAACAAATACTCAGTATATATTGTGGATTTAAACCAAATAAAAAAATAAAATTTTCTTAAATAAGTATTAACTTATTTACTTATCCGGTCTCGAACAACCCCAAGGGGTCAGCGACCTTACAAATCGAAGATAACATATTTCGCCAACCAGTTCGATCTTTTGCCTTATCTCTCCAGTTGGCAACACCAACTATACGCAGGGATTCGTCAACCTGATGCCTCCAGCGGAGTCGTGGTCTTCATATTTTTCGTCTTCCTTCAAGTTCGGTTTCGAAAACCCTTCGTGATGTTTCGTCTTCATTCATTCTACTGACATGGCCTAGGCACCGCAATCGCGTTATTTTGGTCCCCTTAACTATGTGGTGGTGCAATGGTTAGTGTGCGCGGCTCTTGTACATGAGATCCTGGGTTCGAACCCTGCTCTGACCACTATGGAGTATACTATGGAGTATATAGCCATGAAAAGGCTTCTCAAAATACCGTTCGGAATCGGTGTAAAACTGTAGGTCCCAATCAATGAGTGAAAACTGAAAAGCGCACAGCTCAGTGATTGTGAGAAGTTCTCCCCGGTCCCTTCATGGGATGTAATGGGAAACCATTTATTTTTTGTTTTAACTATGTCAATGTCGGGATATAGCTCATACAGCTCATGGATCATGCATCGCCGATACTCGCCGTTGTGCACTATAGGGGCATCAATTTTTCGGAGTATTTTTCTCTCGAAGACTCCTACAGATGTTTCATCTACTTGCAGTAAGACCCAGGATTCTGCGCCATAAAGCAAGACAGGTTGTATGAGAGTCTAATATAGTTGGACTTTTGTTAATCGAGAGAGGGCTTTATCTCTAAAGTGCTTGATTACCCAAAATAACATCTATTCGCAAGCACAATTCTCCGCTTTATCTCAAGGCGGACGTTGTTGTTTTTGTTTACGGCAGATCCGAGGTATATAAATTCGTCCACCAACTCGAAATTATAACGGTTATCAACGTTCACGCTTTGGTCTAATCGCGCGGAGGCCCTGCTCGTTGAAACCATTAATTTTGTCTTGTCCTCATTTACTTTCCGGCCCACTTTAGCTGACTCCTTCTCAATTCTCGATAACACCGCAGTAACTTCTCTCATTGTGCATCCAATGATATCTATATCATCAGCATACGCAAGCATATTGTGACATTTGCTGCTGATGGTTTTATTAAGGTTGACTGCAGCTTTTCTCATAATGAACTCCAATAAGATGTTAAAGAGATCGCACGATAGGGTGTCACCTTGTCTGAGGCCTCGCTTAGTTTCGAAAATATATGTAAGATCCTTACCAGCTTTCACTGCGGATTTGGTGTTCGTCGAGGTCATCCTGCAAAGGGGTATGAGTTTTCCAGGAATACCTAGCTCAGGTATTGCTTCGTAGAGATTTCCCCGCATGGGGCTATCGAAGGCCGCTTTAAAATCGACAAACAGATGGTAGGTGTCGATTTGTTTTTAGTGGGTCTTCTCCAGGATTTGGCGTAGTGTGGAAATCTGGTCGGTTGTCGATTTTCCAGGCCTAAAGCCACACTGGTATGGTCCAATCAGGTCAACGATAATTGGTTTTAGCGTTTCGCACATTACGCTTGATAGAACCTTATATGCTATGTATAAAAGGCTTATTCCACTGTAGTTGGCACAGCGACTCGGGTTACCTTTTTTAAATGTGGGACATAGTACACTGAGACTCCAATCGCCGAGCATGCATTCATCTAACCAAATATTGCCAGTGAGCTGATACATGCACCTACCTTATCAGCTCATCGCCGCTAATAAAGAAAAGGTCGAACAACAGAATAAAAATATTGAATTTGAAGAGCACATCCAGACCAAAATGGGACATGGAAAATTCAAGAGGGATAATCGAACGAGATCAATGGTGAACAGGTTCAAAACAACCAGGGACAAGATCGTAAGTATAATATCGAGAAATACTTTTCTAATTTGTTGTCGAAAAACAGGTATTTTCCCAAATTTCATCACAAACTCAACTAGGAATATACAAAGAATCTTTTCTGAAAATGGGTTGCCATCAATTCAACAGTATATTTCCAACTATACACAAGACTTACACAACAAACTACTCAATCTAACAATCAAACTAAGGGAAACTAATAATGAGATCGATACTTTAAAAAATACTTTAGGTAGATATTTTTCAGAAGAAGAAATTAGAGAATTTTTAGAATATGTGGATAGGATAACGATATCGAAAAATAATAGGACAAAGGAAATTTAATTCATTTGTAAATTTACAAGAAAAGAATTTAGGATATAAATTGAATGAAAAGTGGTTTGTTAATAAAACTGTTAATAAAAAGAGGTGCAGTGGATTCTTTCACTTGGTTAGAAACATGCACTACTAGTAGAGAGGAAAGATTTCCCAATTTTGAAAATTATCGCGGAGGGGGAGGATCTTGTACAAACCTTAGGGGAAAAGGAAGAACACGAAATAGCACGGACTAAATTAACGACAATGTTAGATAGTCAAATTAATAAAATGAAACTAACGAGTACAGATATATTAATTTTAGATAAAGTTGATAAGGCAGAGAAATTCCTAAAAAGTAATAAGGCTAATTTAATTATTAATGCTGACAAGGGAAATGCAACAGTAGCTATAAAGAAATGTGACTATGTCTTAGAATAGGCAACATTCTTGGAAACACATCAGAATACAAGCTAGTGAGCAAAGATCCTACGAGTACTGTAGAAAGGAAGAATAATAAATTCGTTGAGGAACTTCAAAAACTAGGAATTATTAATCAAACACAGAAGAATAAACTAAGACAACAGTATCCACAGCACCGAGATTATATGAAGTTCCAAAAATACTCAAAGAAGATTTTCCATTAAGACCAATTAGCTCCTTTGTTAAAACTCCATCATATGAACTGTGTAAATACATTACAAACATCCTTAAAAAGATAACGGAAAATTCGAAATATAATGTAAAAGATTCAATAATATCCTAACTCACTTACATATAGAGGTGTGTCGGAATCGGTTGATGGCGAAATTGCTGACCTTTTTGCTTATTTTTTTTCAATCTACTTACGTTAACGGTGTTTCCGCATCAACTAACTATTCTTATTGCATTTCTCATTTTGATTTATTGTGTGATTTTTCTTTTTCTCTTAATGAAGTGTATGTGGGACTTCTATCCCTTAAATCCAATTATTCCCCTGACCCTGATGGAGTACCGTCTATTGTTCTTAAGAATTGTGCTGAGGCATTGTATATTCCCTCGACGAGAATGTTTAATCGCTCACTTTCCTCTGGTGTGTTTCCTTTTCGTTGGAAGCAAAGCTTCATTACTCCGTTGCATAAAAATGGTTCTAGGTCAAATGTCGAAAAGTATAGGGCTATGGCTAAGTTGAGTGCAATTCCTCAGCTTTTAGAAAAATTAGCTGCGGCTAAAATTGTGCATTTGCTAAAGAATATTATTTCCCCTCAACAACATGGGTTTATAAAAGGTGGATCAACTGTTACTAATTTGCTAGAATTTGTTTCACATGTTTTTCCAGCATTTTCTTCGAAACTTCAGACAGATGTGATATATGTGACCTGGTCTACGGAAAGGGGGCTTAGGTGTCAAAAAATCAATTTTCACTTTTTGGTTGATTCGGATGGAAGATGAGATGCTTTTTCACGTGGTGAAAAGCAGAAAATCCTAACTTGCTTAGAAGTGTACTAAAAATGTAGAGAAAGAAGAGTAAAAATACGACAAAATATAATTTATTGGTAATGAACAAAATACATTGAATTATAAGCTATAAAGACATGATTATACAGTAGAAAAACGTATTATGGGCCAAAAATAATAATGCTGAGTAGTTTATGTATTTTTCTTTGTTGTCGTTTTCCTTGAGATCTTTTTACGTGTTGATCCTGAGGAAGATGGACCTGGTTCCTCGTCTGGTTTGAGAACATCTTCACTAGTTTTTGCCTTCCGTTTCTTCGATGGAAAATCTTTCGGCAATGGAGCCACAATATCTACTTTAGATATATCCGAAACTAAGCTGCGAAGATTGTGATAGATGTACCACTGACGTTCCAAAGATAAACCGGCTGGTTGTATAACTTTCGGCATTTCAGGATCGATAGGTTTTAACAGAAGCTTAAAGGACTGCACCTCTTCACTGTCTGCGAATTTCTTTGTTTTTACACAATCTGAAGAGATTATGAAATGATGGAATTGCGTTATTCCAACAAGTGACTTGTACAGTGGTTTAATATAGCTGTCCTATTCATACCAGACGACTTTTTCAGCCGATACAGCTTTATTATAACCCCCAGGTGATGATGCCTCGACACACTGCAGTAAATCTGCATACGTGTCGATGTTACTGACGGCATACTTACTTTTGAAAATACCGAAGTAACGATCAGGCGCGAACTTAGTGTGCCCGGTAAGTACAAAATTGAATAAAATAGTTTTGTTAAGACCCCCAGCCAAACACCATTGCAGATATGATAGTACAGTGTTATTCTTATTCTGCCCAACACAATTGTCACAGAAAATAAACGAGTGTTTCAATGTCTTTATAGTAGGTTTGCAGGTGATAATGCAGGATGCTCACAACACAGTTAGGTCCTTTACCAACGTCATCTTTTTCGTCTATCATGTAATTGTACAGTAAAAAAAAAATAATATAAGTAAGATCCTGTAAAGGCGAGCAATTTGAGTTCCTATGATTCAGTTTGAAATCCTAACCTGAACTTTTTGTTTTTCGTCTGTAATTCCGAAGACTCCGCACATCTTGGTTGCTTTGAAACATGCTGTACCAGGTTGTTGTGGACTGAAAGGGTAGTGAACGGTTTGGGCAAAATCAAATGACAGAACGACTGCTGTAGGGTCAGTATTTCTACACCAACTTTGATAATATTCTCGTTGATTTCGGGCTCGGTGGAGGTGATCAAGAAATTGATTAAGCTTCTGTTCGCGTTCAATGTCAGTAACACCTTTGCCTTGCGCAATCGATATTGTGTTTCCTATTAAAAGAAAAAATACTGAATTTAATCTCAACGTTTGATACAACTATAAAATGAGAAAATAATGAGCTACTTACCACGGCAGACATCGCAGAGATCATCCGCTGGTGTCATAACTGTAACATCGGGTATGTATTTGGACCATATCCGTCGAAAACTGCAATTACTCATCTTCAATTCGTCATCACTGAGTGAAGAAATGTATTTTCGATAAATTGAGGACTTCGTCTCGCTGGATGGCAGTTTCATTATCCGAAAATCCTTAAATTTTGGGAGTCGTCCGGGCAGTGGAAGAGCCATTAAATCGGCTATAGACTCGATGAATTTAACAGCTTTTTCGATGTCAGCCGGTTTAAATGACTTTGGATGTGTACTCGGTTTATTTGCCAGTCCGTGTTGGCGCACTGTTACACCCTGTGCGTGAAAATGACGTACTAAATTTTCGTAACGCTTCGTCGTATAGAACCATGTACAAAAAGGCAAAACGAACGACAAACAGGTACTCTGTAGAAGGTAAATTGAATTCTATGCCTCATAACTTCTGTATCCTGTCTCTGTCCATATTTCTTCCGCCCAGCAAGCTTTGCGTATACACTTTCTAGCTTTTCATTACTCATAATTCCTGCTTCGATGTGACTTAGTATCACTAAATCAAGTTCATTTTTCGACATCTCTAAACAATTGTTCCGCGTACTCTCGATCATTTCCCGTGGTATCAGTGTATGGCATTCATTATTACAACAATCTTTTGACAGCAATTTTGTTACCAGCTCCTCCTCCTTTACATCAACAACATACAGGTCCATCTTAACAAAAGTTTGTTCGGTATCATCTTCTGCCTGAGATACACATACTTCGTTTTCATCATCATCGCTCTCTTCATAGTTTTCATCATTGTTTTCATCATCCTTTTCATGGAAATATTGTCCGTATACGGCACTGAACTCCTCATCAACACTCATGTTTCATTTCATGCGAAATGCGAAGACGATAATCAACAGAAACAGTAAACGTCACTTCTTCAGTGTTACTTTTTTAAATGTTCCACACTAGCAACTTACACGATGAACTATAATAATATTCCGACCAACAACAACACTTACTGGACGTCCGGCGTGGAGAACAATTAACGAGATAATGAGAATCTGACGAAACGAGTTGCTTACTTTTAACAGCTTTTTCACAGAAAACTAGTTTTCGCACGTAAGCTCCCTTTTCGTAGACCAGGTCACATATACAGATTTTAGTAAAGCTTTTGATAAGGTTAATCAAAATCTTCTTCTCTTGAAGCTTGATATGATGGGTTTTTCATCAAAATTTTTGCATTGGTTGTCTTCTTATTTAATTGGCAGAACTCAGTCAGTGTTATTCTGGTGTTCCTCAGCGCAGTCATTTAGGGCCTCTTCTTTTTAACTTGTTTTTAAATGACCTGCCTTCGGTTATTAATCATTCAAAGATTCTAATGTACGCTGATGATGTCAAATTGTATTTGTCTATGAAGCCTGTGACTAAATGTCAGTTACTGCAGGAGAATTTGATAAGTTTTGTTAAATGGTGTGATTGTAATTTTATGCTTCTTAACTTGAGTAAGTGTAAAAAAATGTCGTTTAACAGAAGGATGTGTTGGGAAACTGTTTACAAGATTGGTGATTATGTGTCACAGTTTTGCGACTTAGGTGTGACTCTTGATAGTAAACTTACTTCTTCGTCACATATTGATACTTGTATAGGTAGGGCATCTTGTTTGTTAGGATTTTTAAAACGTTGGTCCAGGGAATTTGGTGATCCGTATTTGTCAAAGCGACTGTATACTACCCTTGTAAGGCCGATTCTTGAGTACGGTTTAATAGTTTGGCTTCCACATTATAGGTGCTATATTGATAGAATCGAATCTGTTCAGACGCAGTTTTTACTTTTTTCTTTACGCAATCTTGGTTGGAGTTCATCTTCGAACCTACCTACCTATAGATTACAACTCATTGATTTACCAACTTCAGGGCGTCGTAGGGCAATGTTGTCTGTATGTTTTATGGTTAAACTAATCAATGGAGAAATTAGTTCAGCATATTTGGTCTCTTCATTGAACTTTAATGTTCTTCTTAGAGCTTCTAGACAATATGTTCCATTTTATCTACCCGCGTTCAAACATAACCACGAATCCTTTAATCCAGTTTTTACTCTTTGCAATACTTTTAGTGAGTTCCACCACCTATTCTCTCTATCGGATTATTTTTTTATAATGACCGTTAATGCTTGGAATTACCAGATTTAAGATTTAATTCGAGAAATCATGTGAACGAATTTTGGTTCCGAACTAAATTTCCTGCTTCATACGTCATGTTTCAGCTGTTCCTGCTTCATTCTCATCTTGATGTATCTGTTTATCCTGCTTCATCTGTCCTTATTCATCTATTCCTGCTTAATCTGTTTCGGTGTCATCTGTTCTCACTTCATCTGTTCCTGCTTCATCAGCTCCTACTTCATCTGTCCTGCTACTTATGTTTCTGCTCCATCTGTTCCGGCTTTATCTGTTCCTGTATCTGTTCTTGTTTCATCTGTTCTTGCTCCATACAAATCATCAGTTTCTCCTTCATATGTTCTGCTGCATGTGTTCCTGCTTCATTGTCATCCTGCTGTATCTGTTCCTGCTTCATCTGTTCCTGCTTTATCTGTTCCTGTGACACTGTTCTTGCTTTATCTGTTCCTGCTTCACCCATTTCATCAGATCCCGCTTATTCTGTCCTTATTCATCTGCTCCTGCTTCATCTGTTCCTGCTTCATCAGTTCCTACTTCATCTGTCCTGCTACATCTGTTCCTGCTCCATCTGTTGCAGCTTTATCTGTTCATGTGTCATCTGTTCTTGCTTCACCTGTTCCTGTTTCTCCTGCATCATATTTATGCTTCATATGTTCTTACTCCATCTATTCCACCTTCATCTGTTCCTGCTTCATCAGTTCCTGCTTCATCTGTCCTTCTTCATCTGTTCCTGCTTAATCTGCGTCCGTGTCATCTGTTCCTGCTTCATCTACTCCTGCCACATCAGTTCCTGCATCCTCAGTCCTGCTACAACTGTTCCAGCCCCATCTGTTCCTGCTTTATCTGTTCCTGTGTCATATGTTTTTAGTTCATTTGTTCCTATTCCACATACTTCACCAGTTCCTACTCTTTCTATCCTGCTGCAACTTTGTTACTGTTTTTTTTGCATTCCTATTCCATTCATATCATTCTTATCTTCATAGTAGTCTTTTTGTACTTATATCATAATTCTGTTAATATCGTCCATGTGCAATCTATTATCTCCTGCATGAATTTATTACTATTTGTTTTTTAATTTTGTTCCTGATTATTGTTTTAATTTAATTAATTTACTTTAGTTTTGTATTTAGTTTGTAACTGAAGATATGTAAAATTATATTTTTTCCAACTGTTTTTAGCTGAGTAAATAAATAAATAAAATAAATTTGAGGACAGAATAAATCGGTCGTGTTTAATAAATATATACATAATAATTTGAACAAAATCAGAATAGAAAAAAAATTTAAAACATCTCATAACCACAATCCAAATAGTGAAAACATAATACAAAACCAAAACATCATTACAATATCAAAGTGCAAGCAAATAAAACAAAACGATCAGAACACAAGTGCAATAACATAAACCAATAAGAACAACAACAATAATCGACACCAAATGCTCGCGACACCACTCCGTTCCCAACGCAACATGTTTGACACCGCGACATCAACACAAACCAAACCATGAACAAACAACAACAAATGTCTATACTGACCACACAACGGGCTTTTATGCCCCTCTCCGCATGCATGTGTTGTCCCCCCCCTCCAACTTAACTAACGCACAGCACAGACTGCTCTTCTTTTTCCGTCTTCTCGTTGCTACACAGTGCTTAAGGCATAACACTAAGCATTGTGGACAACAGCGGGAAGGTGGGGGAATGGTTGTTTGTATTGTGCACATAGCATTGACTTTGCTTTGATTTTTGTTTGTGTGTTGCAATGGTAGGTAAGTTTTCTCTTCACTTTGCCAACATACGAGGGCTGCGAACGAATTTTTTTAGTGTTTACTCCCATATTAGTGTTCACCGGCCTGAAATTCTAGCTCTATGTGAGACCCAGGTGTGTGAGGATTCTGATCCACAGGATTTTCACGTTCCTGGGTATAACGTTCTTTCTCTTTTTGTTTCCCACAGAGGCCTTGTGGTTTATATAAAAAATGGCATAGTGTTTCAGAGTCAGCGTCATTTGGACTCCGAAGATCCGGAATTTAACTCCCTTTGGGTTAAATTTAGGATTGGAACACATGTCCTTCACTTTGGATTTCTTTATAGAAGTCCCAATGCGGAAAGGGAGGCATCCTTTAATGGCTTCGACGCCCTTTCGCGGCCTGATGTAGGTGGTGTAGATATTAAGGAGATCAGATGGAGTGAAGTACTTCTTGCACCGCTTTAAAAAGCCTAGGCACTTCGATGCATCTTTCGACACTTCAAATACATGTTTTGCCCAGCGAGCATCACATTGTATTTTCATGCCCAGAACATCAAGAGCGTCTGATTCCTCAATATCCACACCATCCATAGACAATGACGATACGACTGGGTCAGCTGTCCGCTTGTGCGAAAGCAGACAGCACTGGGTCTTCCCCGCATTAAAACTTACTCTATTCAATCGAACCCACTCAACAATGGCCTCGAGATCGAGGTTGAGTGTTTCATTCATTAATTGACGTTTATCACTAATTTCCGGAAGATTTGGCCTGTGGTCGAATGAATATGAATGACAGAGATTACTGTCATCCGCAAAAGAGTAGATTTGGTTCACAGTCCGACCCAGGAGATCGTCAATGAAAATAAGAAAAAGAGAAGGAGAGAGAACAGAGCCCTGTGGTACCCCTGCCGTTAATTTATGTTCATCTATAACAACTCTTATAGTGCGATCTCTGAGAAAACTCGATATAAATCGAGTGAAATTATCACCAACACCAAAAGCAGCCAGCTTCGACAAGAGTGCCTCATGCCAAACTCTGTCGAAGGCCTTGGAAATATCTAAAGCCACCACCTTACTCTCACCAAGCCGGTGGATGGATCGACTCCACTGTTCCGAAAGGAACGCCATCAGGTCTCCCGTAGATCTTCTCCTACGGAGGCCATACTGTCGATCATTAAGCAGGTAATTTGACTCGAGATACTTCACAAGATGGTGGTTAACCATGCTCTCCATAACTTTCGAGAGCGCAGAACAAATAGCAATTGGGCGGTAATTGGCGGGGTCACTTGCATCACCTTTTTTGGGAATAGGCTGGACGTTGGCTACCTTCCAACACGCCGGGTAAACTCCAGCGCGGTATGCAAGATTGAAAAGGTTGCGCAGTGGGCGTGCCAGCGTTGAAGAGCACTTACTTAGGACCAGTGCTGATATACCATCCGGACCCGGGGATTTACCTACGTCGAGATTCGCGAGAACCTTTTTAACTCCTCTTGTTCGAAAAAATATTTCAGGCATGAAGCCAGATACGTTATCTACCACGGGGAGTGGTTGATTGCTTTCCGGCAAGGAAGAATTCCTTGCAAACATTTCAGCCAAACGATTTGCTTTATCAACCGGTTCAGTGAATAAGTGGTCATCTTTGACAAGAGTTGGAATAGAAGAAGAACTATTCTTTATTCATCTCGCAAATGACCAAAAGTTCTTACTTCCCCTAGGGAAAGAGAGGACATTAGCACGAATACGCTGTTCGTAAAGAAATTGTTCGCGTAGAAGTACTTTGGCACATTCTGATCTTGCCTGCTTGCGTAGCATTTCAGTGTGGACGTTTTTATTTCGACACCATTCACTGAATGCTTCCTCTTTAGATCTGACAGCATTCTTGCATGTCTGGTTAAACCAGCATTTTTCATATGGTTTAACCGAAATGTTTTTAGTCGGAATGAATGACTTCATACCGATTAAAATTATCTTTACAATCATTTCAGCAGCAGCATCAATGTCATTATCTAGAAAGCAAAGCTTCCAGTTGAAATGCTGATAAAAACTGTTGAGCTCAGCCCAACGTGCCTTTTCGTAGGAAAAAGTTGTTCGCTTCGGGGCTGAGTTTGAAACGAGTCGAAGAGCTGAATACGAGAAGGATGCCGAAATGACACAGTGATCCGAATTACCAAGAGGTGCAAGAGTGATAACTTCATACTTTTCAGGGTGTGAAGTTAAGAATAGGTCAAGTAAATTACGGTAGTGCCCTTGAACGCACGGAATGTGCGTCGGTTCATTCACTAATTGCGCCAGGTTGTTGTGCGCGGCGAAGAGCTCAGCGTATTGGCCCTCCGGAGTTGTATGGTTCGAATGGGTTAGCCAGGCGGAGTTATGGACATTAAAATCACCGGCGACAGCAATTTCACTGTCCGGATATTTCTCCAAAATTTTGGATATGGAGTCAGAAAGGGCGTCGAAGCCATTATATATAACTCCCATATATGGGCAGGTGCTCCAAAGTCATCTTTGGAGTTGCTGGACCGTGTACAAAGGAGAGCAAAGGTGTTGATAGGGGACAGTAGGGTGTCCAGCTCTATTGCCTCCCTTGAGCATCGGCGTAATGTGGGTTGCGTGACACTGTTCTATCGGTATTTTCACGGTGCGTGTTCCTCGGACATCCGTCAACTTATACCAGATGTGAGGACATTTGGCAGAGGTACGCGGCTTTCAAGGAACTCCCATCCGTTTACTATCTATTGGCCAGTCGATCGCACAACACACTACAAAGAAAATTCGTTCTTCAGTCGTACGGTCCGTATGTGGAATAAACTTCCCGCAAGTGTGTTTCCCGCCAATTGTGACATACGGCGATTCAAGGCAAATGTAAATGAGCACTACTCCCTCTTTCCACCCTCCTCTACCTAAATTTCCGTCGCCAGCACAATGCATTGCATTTATAGGGGGCATCCCCTGAGTGCTGGTCTTAATAAAAAAAAAAAAAAAAAAAAAAAGAACCAGCATATTAATAGTAACGAAATTTTAGTTTCGTTTGATGTAGTATCTCTATTCCCGAGTGTTCCAGTAGACTTAGCTATCAGTATCATAGAGGAAAAATAGAACACGTTAAAGCAACATACAGACATTAATAAATCTTTATTTTTAGATATATTAAGATTTTGTATAGTGGATAACCGATATTTCCAGCATGATGTGAGGATATATTTGCAACAAAAGGGACTCCCAATGGGTTCACCAGCTTCTCCAATAGTTGCTGCCATTGTTATGGAAAATTTACTGGACTCTTGTATCGAAAAATTGGCTATAAATCCAAAAATATTAACAACATATGTAGACGATTTATTTTGTGTCGTTTCAGAGGGTGAAATAATTTTGGATGTTTTTAACAATTTTCACTCCAGTATCAAATTTAGAATGGAAAAAGAGTCAAATTCAAAACTTCCCTATTTAGACACATTGGAGGTCAGGAGAGGGGAAATTTATCAATTAATTGGTATCAGAAACCAACGTCTTCAGGAAGAATACCCAACTTCCACTCGAAACATCAAAAACGTGTGATTATAAATACGGCGAAAAATTTAATAGATTGTGTTTTGACTATAAGTGATGTAGAATTCCACAAGATCAATAAGGAAAGAATAAGAAGCATTCTCAAGGACCACAACTTCCCGAACCAGCTTACCAACAGACTGATAAGGCAATTTGAGGATAAAGGACAACCTAACAGGGGTACTACGGATGAGCCAAAAATTTTCAAATCAATAACCTACATACCTGGAATAACTGATAGTTTGGCGAAGTCAAAAATATTTGATGACAAGAATTATAGGATAGCACACGAATCATATAACGCAATAGGTAGAATATTTAGTAAAACAAAGGATAGTTTGGACAAATTTGATATATGTAATATTGTATATAGAATACCTTGTAAAGGAAATGACAACGAGGTTTGTAACGAAGTAAATGTAGGGACTGCAAAAAATAAACTAAAGACACGAATTGCAGGACACAAATCAGATCAGAAATACAGCACATTTCAACACAGAAAAGAGCATTAACATCCCATTGTGCTTGTTTAAATCATTACCCAAACGTCCAGGATATATCAGTTTTGAATTAAGAAAACAATTATAAACGTCGTTATATGTTAGAAATGCTTCAAATAGATACTACACCAAAATTGAAAAGAATTGACTATAAAACAGATACAGATAATGTAGCCCAAATTTACAAACATTTAATTAGTAAGAAGTAGAACCTTTTAGACACAAATTGTTTATCGATTTAATATTTTTCTTTGGGTTAATTTATATGAACTTTTTACATACATTATTTTTGTTTGTGTAACTTCAGAAAATTTTGAAAATTTTTCAAACATATTTATATAGACATAAAATTTTCACAATTGTTATTTGGTTTTAATTGTTAAATATTGTTTATATCTCCTGATGATGCTACACAATGGAGTAGCGAAATATCGAGGAAAATAAAAACAAGAACAGCAAATCTGACCTCAAGCTCGAAGAATATTGATTATTTATTAATAATAAAATATCTTCAAATATACACGCAAAGAAAAAACTCGTTCCTCCAAAACGAAATCTTAGATAACTGAAGTTCGTTTGGGGACTGTACTTTTGAGAAACGAACTTCTGTTAAGCCAAACGTGTCAACTTAAAGAAACGTTTGCGAGAAACGAAAGACGGTTCCGCCAACTATTCCCTCGGTTACAGCAACCGAGTTGTAGTTGATCCTAACTAAAAACCGTTTGCAAGAACTGAAAAACGTCTGCACTAAACGAGTTATGAAAAATTAAATTAGAAAAAACGATTGTAAGAAACGAAAAACGGTTCCACCAACGGTTCTTTCGGTTACAGCAACCGAGTTGTAATTAAAACTTTTATTTATGGCTTCCAAAAACAATTTTTTTTTTAAATTTCCAACTTTTATGATTTTGGTTCTACCCATAAAGTTTGTTTTAAAAAAGGTTGTCATTTTTGACTATTTTTGCACAGTATACCTACACGTCTGTCTCGCTTTGCATTCAAATAACAACCAAAAGCGCAGCAAACTACAATGCCTCAATTGCCCATCCAAGATCTATCGACGGGGTATAGGGGTTTTCAACAAAGACGCTACAAAAGTAAATCGGTAGGGACAGCAAACGACGCCATATTTTTCCCCGCTCTTTTGACATTTCTCTTCAGTAAGGTTTGCCATTTCATCACGAAAAGATATACGAGCCAACAATGAGTCGAAATTATTAAAATTTACTACCGAAATTTGGAGTCAGTGGCCTCAACTTTAAGAGCGCTACGTCCAATTTATGATGAGGCTCATTTCTGGCTGAATGGCTTCGTCAATAAGCATAATACGCGTTATTGGTCAGACAGCAATCCACACGTACTCCATGAGTCATCATTGCATCCCGAAAAAATTACGGTTTGGTGCGGTTTATGGGCCGGCGGCGTCATTGGGCCGTACTTCTTCCGTGATGATCAAGACCGGCACATTACTGTGAATGCGAATCGCTACCGTTCAATGATAACCGAATATTTTTGGCCTCAATTGGATAATATGGACTTGGAGGGCATGTGGTTCCAACAGGACGGCGCCACAAGCCACACAGCGAATGCCAAAATCAATTTATTGGAAACCAAGTTTGGTGAACGTGTTATCTCACGAAATGGCCCAGTCGATTTGCCGCCTCGGTCGGGCGATTTGACGCCGTTAGATTATTTCCTGTGGGGCTACGTCAAGTCTATGGTCTATGCCAACAAGCCAGCGACGATTGATGAACTTCGTACGAATATCGAACGTGAAATTGCAGCAGTATCGGCCGATTTATGCTTGAAAACCGCCGAAAATTGGGTTCAGCGTCTGGACTTCTGCAAGCGTGCCTGTGGTGGCCATGCAAAATAAATCGAGTTCCATACATAATGGCATGGAACGTACTTTCACGGGAATAAAGAATTTCATTAGTATCTAAACCCGGTTTTGTTTCATTTGTAGCGCTCTTATTGAAAGCCCCGTTAGAAGCATTAGAGTGTGTGATCACTTTATTGTGTATGCGTGAGTGTGTATTACAAAAAAAAAAAAAAAATGGTGTCCCTTTACATCCCATGAAGGGATTGGGGAGAGGCTTCTCACAATCAGTGAGATGTGCGCTTTCTAGTTTTACACTCACTGATGGGACCTACAGTTTTACACCGATTCCGAACGGTATTATGAGAAGCATTTTCATGGCTAAGTACTCGGTAGTGTCGCCATCACTAAGCGAGGTGACCGTCGTAGAAATAAATGTAAGGTGGTCTGCACCAGAGCCGCGCACACTAGCCATTGCACCACCGACGGCCAGTGTGTATTACAAACGAGTGGATAAGACTGTGTATCAGTGTTGCCACCAAGAAAACTACATATTACACACGGAGGACAAAAATATCACACATTTGGGGAAAAATTACACATGCATCAAAATTTTTATTAATTAATAAAAATTACTATATAACACAAAAAACAAACTAAAATACATTTCATACTAACTATATATTGTAATTTATAACTAAAAAAAAGTATAATACGATATAAATAAATACACATTATTTTGTAAGAAATTTATCATTATTGTACATTTCTTGTGTGGGTTCAAAGTTTAGGCCTCCAATGCTCCTACGTATGCCTTCTTCTGTAAATAAAATCGCAGCAACTGTTTCTGAAGACATTTTGTTTCTTAAATGTGTTTTACAATTATTTAAACTGCTAAATATTCTTTCTGCAGAAACATTTGAGAAAAGTAGTATAAAGAGAAATTTTATAACTTTTTGCAATGTTCGAAATATTTCGTTTCCTAAGGAAATTTTGAACTTAAAAACTTTTCGCCAGTACACTTTTGGTTATAATTTGCATAAAGTTCAAACTTGTCGAACTGTAAAAGTGCATGTTGTCGCCACTCTTTGTCGAGTTGCTGCAAATTAATATTTTGGGTTAGAAAAGGACGGATGTATACATTTACCATAAGCTAGTGTTGGCAACAGCAAATATATGGCAAACAAAAAAAGTGTTATAAAACGTGAAACAACAAATTACACATGAATAACACATGACACTAATTACACATGGGTCACACATGCAACGAAAAATTACACACGATATGTGTAATTAAGTTATAAGTTATAAGTTAATTTTATTGAATGAATATTTACATTTTTATATACTATTTACAGAGATTTATTGCACTTAAGAAATATGGCCTAGCCTTTTATCTTTATTAGTATATTTCGTAATAAACGTAGAGGATTTGTTGTAATTATTTAACCTTCAAAGGAAAAGTACTAAAAAACCTTTGCTTGAATATGAACACATTTCATAAGATGTCTATGTATCCAGAAGTGAAGATATCAAAACATTGTCCGAAGATTCGCACGAAGTATTAAATTTGTTTGTGATAGTACCAATTCTGTGGCTAATTTTATACGTGTTACTCATTTCATGCAATAAATTAGTAGGAAAGCGCCTTGGTAGGTTTAGCATCATTTTCAAAAGCTTGTTTTGGCATATCTGTAATTTGTTAATGTGTGTCACAGCACACGTATTCCAAGCAGGACATCCATATAATATTATGGATTGAAATATTACTTTAAGAATTATAATTTTATTAAAGTTACTTAACGAAGATTTTCTGTTTATCAGTGGATATAAGATTTTAATATAAAGATTTACCTTGTTTTGGATATTAGTAATATGAAACTGAAATGTGAGTTTTTTATCTAGGTATATACCCAGATATTTTACATTATCTGACCAGTGTATGTCAAACCCGTTTATGGTTAAATTGGAGGATGGGAGAAAGCAATTCTTTCTTTTTCTGGTAAAAAAGATAGATTGAGTCTTATCATAATTTAACTTTATCTTCCATGTATCGTAATATTGTACTAGTTTATTGAGTGCACATTGAACATTGGTCACAATATCATGACCCAATTTATGTGCGAAGAAGATACCAACATCGTCCGCATACGCAGCATAACTACATGGGGATAATAATGGAAAGTCAGACATGTAGATATTGTACAAAATTGGTCCTAGTACGGTTCCTTGAGGAACACCAGATGGAATTTCGGTTATATCAGATAATTCACCGTCAATAGTAACAAGAAATGATCTATCTGTTAAGTACCTTTTTATAATTTTAATTAAGAAATGTGGAAATTTATAATTTATAATTTTATATATTAAAGCATCGTGCCATATGGAATCAAAAGCTTTAGCTACATCGAGAAGCACTAAAGCTGTTGAATTTCCATATGAAAAGTTATTTTTTACATGGTTGCATATCCTCTTAATTTGGTGTGTTGTGCTGTGATATCTTCTGAATCCGAATTGCTCTAAGGGTATTATATTATGTCGATCCAAGTGCGTGCGTGCGTTGGTACGTTTGAGGGCTAGTTGAAGTTAGTTGGTCGTCAGTTGAATGAAAAATCAAATTTTTTTGATAATTTGGTGAAGTTGAATCAACTGTTGGTACGTGTGAGGGCAAGCTGTTCAACTTCATTGTTTTTCTTCATTTTTTCTTGACGTTGATCAAGCAAACACATACGCTGTGAGCGCAAGAACGTTGATCGAAAGAAATAAATCAATAAATAAATAATATGAAATAAATAAATAAATAATAAGAAATAAATAAATAAATAATAATAAATAAATAATAGGAAATAAATAATAATAAATAAATAATAAGAAATAAATAATAATAATAAATAAATAACCATTGAATGTTTCACCTGACATTCGCATATAATTTGTATAATTTTTGCCTGTCTTTCAATGTTTTTAAAAGTTATGTTTTTTCTTTAGTATTTTATTTTTCTGTAATTATTTCTTCTTCTTCCTCTAAAATTACATCAATTCTTTGTAGCGCAAGGACATCCGAATTCATGTTGACGCTTCAAAAATAATTTTTAAATGAAGTTGAATGAAAAGTTGATTCAAAAATTGAAATGTGTGAGGAGAATGACCAACTTTCTTATTCAACTCAAACGTCAAAAGTTGAATCAACTGTTGGTACGTCTGAGGGCAGCATAATAAATTATAATAAACAAAACATTTTACTTCATGCTAGAAACGTGCAAATACACAGTGCGACCGTGCGACACATATGCTAAAATTCTTTTGCTTTGTTATTTCAATTGTTCACACACCGATCAGCTGTTTTCTTGCAATATTTCACAAAATGTTATCTGTTTACTTTTTGGAATAGAGAAAAAAAAGAGCGTAAAATTTTTTTACTCTCTGCAAAAAGTTACTGGATAAATCTTGCTGGAAAAGTAAACAGACAAAGCTAATATTGTTACGCAGTGTTGAGGTTTCGGCAGCGACGTCGCTTCTGTTTACTACCGCACACAAGCACACGTATGTAACCCTTTTCCCGTGATCCAATTACTCTGAAACTTCGCAGGCAAACTAATGGCGACGACCAAAATTAACTATCAAAATATGGGCAGCATTGGACAAAGGGGCGTGGACATATATAAAGATTTCATAGTCACGGGTTGGTTTTTTTATACTTCTAACCCTCGTACGCTGTCACGATGATACTTCTACGAAGATTAAAAAGCAACTGACAAAAAAAATAACCAAGCAACCAACAAATCACAACCAGATAACGGTGCAGTGCATTGCTTTTTTCCCTTGTTTTCATACTTATAATAATCAAAAGGCGAACTCTAGCATTCCCTCTAGCCACTCAAGTAGTTAGTCAGGCTTTTCGCTAACGAAATAACTGACTACAGAGAGCCACTAGCTACTTTTAAAACTGCAGGGAAATAGATGTAGAATAGAACGGTTACAGTTTGTCGAAAAAAAAATATACAAATTGATTTAACAAGATCTTTTATGGGGTTTTCCTCAAATAAAATCAAAAATCACCTTAAATCTACTACAAATTTAAAATCGAAATATCCCATTATTTTGAGCTAACGTTTGAAACGGAGTATACCACTGGATTCTATGACCTAAAAATTAGTTGGGGTGTCTCGGTGATTTTGTTTGTCATTTCAAAACTTAAAATTTTACTTACAGTGTAATTTCTATAAAATTCAAAAATATTTTCTATAAAATTTATAATGGGTTAAAGCATCACCAAATGGTTGTGACAGCCATTAAATTTAAGTACATAATTAGTTGAGCATATCAATGTTTTATTTGGTACAACCGAATTAGTTTTTAAATTTTTCGTTCATCCAACTAATAGAATATTCACCACTAAAGGATAATTTGATTCCTAGAACTAAAACTCGATTGACAAATCACATTTATTTATTGTTGCTGTGGCTTCAACTAAATATTTCAGTTCTTGCAACCAAAACTGAATTACAAATCAATTGATATCCACAATATTTGCTGATGCGGAACACAATTATTGGTAATCACAACTGAATAATGTGATAGTCCAAGGAACCGCCACATTTTAGTTGGCTGTAAATACAGTTGTGAAAACGAATCTTTTCTCTGTATGTAAGTTCAACAATTTGACACACTGAGTGTGCCATTTAATTTTGTGACAAAAATAACATCATGTCATTTCCGTCTGGTTTTCATATTTAATGGCAGACCATCACGTGAATGGACCTCATTTATGTGCCATTTGTGCTGGTGTCCGGCTGCCATTTAACTGACAGAAAATAATGGCGGTCTCATAATAGCTTAAGATTATCATTCGTTTTAGATAAGTAGTCCTTGTGTTTTTTATTCCCAAATCGAGTAAACCTAGTCATGTAATTCCTAAGAACTCGATATGAATTATTTTCTCAACCTTTCTGTCGATAGTTTTGGAGAGCTTGATTGACTAGTACAAGTTAGTTGCAGTCACCATACGAGGCGGATCAAAAAGTCTGTGACTTTTTGAATAACCCACAGTTTTTTTTTTGCAAAAATAAATTATTTTTCAATATAACCTCCTTTTAGCTCAATACACTTAGTCCAACGTTTCTTCAATTTTTGTATCCCTTCCTAAAAAGATAATTTTTCGAGGTCATCAAATAGGCATTTGTTTGGTCAATAATTTCATCGTTGGAGCTAAATCCCTTTCCACAGAGTCATTTCGTTAGGTTTGGAAATAGGAAAAAGCCACTGGGGGCTAAGTCCGGAGAATATGGCGGATGAGGTATCAATTCGATGCCCAATTCATGGAATTTTGACACTGACACTACACACATGTGCACACGTGTGTTTATTGTCAATTGAGAGCAAATGCGGCACCCATCTTGCAGACAGCTTTCTTAAACCCAACTGATCATTTAAAACCGAAACCACACAGTCATATGAAATGCCTATGGCATCAACAATCTCACGCACTTTTACTCTTCGATCGGTCAACACCACATCATGGATTTTTTCGACATTTTCGGGTGTATTGACCTCAATTGGCCGTCCAGAACGTTCAGCGTCAAATGTACTTTTGCGACCACAACGAAAGTCAGCAAACCACATTTTTCCATTGAAATCGATGGTGTAGAGTTCCCACAGTATTTATCAAGCTTTTTCTTGGTTTGATTGACGGTATTTTTTTCGCAAAAAATAATGTTTAATGAGCAGTCGAAATTCCTTTTTTTCCAGTTTTAAAAAAAAGGCACGAGGTTGTATGATTTGACCAGCTGTTAAACGCATAGTAAATGACGGGACTTGCTCAAAGTTTGACAGTAGTCTATTAACAGGTGGTACTTGGTAGGAGCAGTGTTGCATTTCATATAACTACGTGCGAAGTTCGAAAAGCCACGGCCTTATTGATCCGCCCTCTGCTTTTTGGAATTTGCTGTTACTGTTCCAGAGTTATACCATTTTAAAACTCTTTTCCCATTGTATGAAACTAAAAATATTATAAACTCTTTTCCAATTTTGTATCGGATTTGCCTTAAATTTCCATGAAAATTTAAAATATTAATGATGCACTCTGAAACACGAATAAATTCCAGGCAATTTTATAGAAAAAATTTTTGAATTTGCAGTTACTGTTTCTGAGTTATGCCATTTAAAAACTCTTTACCCATTGTATGGAACTTATAACATTATAAACTGTTTGCAAATTTGCATCAGATTTTCTTTAAACATTTCATTAATGAACAAATCTACATGCAAATCAAAACGACCCGGAAACATATTGCAGGAATCATACATATGTTTGCAAGCATTGTGTTTGTAGCTTTGTTTGTGGAAATTGCTGAAGTAGACCTCAACTGACCGTCCAGAACGTTCAGCGCCATTTGTACTTGTGCGACCACAACGAAAGTCAGTAAAACACTTCTTTACCATTGAAATTGATGGTGCAGAACCCCCATAGTATTTATCAAGCTTTTCCTTTGGATTGGTTATCGTTTTTTTCCCCAAAAAATAATCTTTAATGGGCACTCGAAATTCACTTTTTTCCATTTTTAAAAAAATGTACGAGGTTGAATGTTTTGAAGAGCTGTTAAACGCAAAGTAAATGACGGGACTTGCTCAAAATTTGACAGCAATCTATTAATAGGTGGTACTTTATGGGGGCAGTGTTGCATGTCATATAACTACGAGTGAAGTTCGAAAAGTTACGGACTTATTGATCCGACTCGTATCTACATGAAGAAGAAGTCCATTGAAAGTGCCTTGTACAATGGTGTTGGACATATTGTGCGCAATTTAGGGTTAGGGGGCTTTACTTTGCCATCCTTCTTGGACATATAAACGTACCTTTAATAACACAGTGCAACACGAAAAAAAATAACCATATACGGACACCACTACGTGATAAAAGACTAAAAAAAAAGACCCGTGTCTCCCAATTTTTCCCAAAGTCATGCACTTTTTTTTATGGGCCGCCAAAGATTTGGGGCCTCGGTATCATTTTCGTAAAAATGTGATCATTTTCTCAGGCTCATATCTTGCAAACCGTTCAGAATTTCGATTTACTCTCTGAGGCAAAGTTGTAGCTCTTGTCATAAAGAACAAAAATTGCGAACAAATAAAATCAAAAAAACTTCACCTTCCAGATGAAAATCGCAAAAAACTTAAAAAAATTCGATTTTTTTTACCTTTTTTCCCGTGTTCAGGTCCATAGGTAGCAAACCGTTCAAAATTCAAGGAAACAATCAACTACAAAAATTTACCTAAGATCTGAATAAACAAATTTCTAGAACATGTAAACTTCCTAGAGATGATTCTTAACACTGTTTAGATAGCACGCAAAAGTGAAAAATTTGCCGAAAATTTTTTAATTTCATTTTTTTACCTTTTTCTCCTGTTCATGTCCATAGGTAGCAAAAACTGAAATATGCCTGGCCAGAACCATGTGTTTGTCCAAGGGTTAACACCGTTTAGGTAGCGCTTAGGTATCACGCGATCATGCACCGACAGCAGCAGCACAGGCAATGCAGTAAGCTCAGCACACGCAACAATTGACGCAGCACACAATATAAAAGCGACACGACGCTCACATCGAGGCATTACACAGCGCGACGTCAACGAGAGCTCAGCGGTGAAAGTTATAAAGTGAAAATGAAAGTAAAAAAAGTGAAAGTGCTACAGTATAATTCGCACACAACATTGGCAACTGACAATTTCAATATGCAGTGTGAAAATATTGATTTATTTTGCTACGTTTGCGGTCATCAAACCAGAAAAACAACATCTACAAGATTTCAGAAGGAAAATAATCTTTTAACTAGTGAATTCAAAAGAGCATATACATTGTTTTTCGACGAAGTGGACTTAACCTTAGTGGACTTAACCTTAACTTAAAATTACACACCTAATATGGTGTGTCGCCAATGTTATAACAATCTCATGGCATGGTTGAGTGGAGGCAGAGGTACTATGAAGTATTGTAAGCCGGTAAACTGGATTAATAGCCCAGGTGATCATGATGCAACCAGTTGCTATGCATGCGTAAATTACACATGTCGTCTAAATCGACATTCTGAGAAGAACAAAATTTATAAAGCAACTGCAACAGCCACACTACCAGTGCTTGCACCTGAAAATTTTGTATCACCAAGACCGCCAACTCCAGATCGTACTACAGAATTTACAGCAATGAGTACAGCAAGTGGTGTTACTTATGAAGATCCATTTGATACCGATTATGAGCCCCAACAGGGAAGAGATGGACCACAACTAATAACACAAATGGAAATGGATTTCATTGTGGCCATATTGGGATTATCGCAGCGACTTGCAATATTTTTGACAGCTTTTTTAAAGCAAAGAAAACTCACACATGCTAATGTTAACTCCACGGCGTACCGCAAACGACAAGCTGAATTTCAGATGCTCTACACTATAAATGATGTCAATTCGTTCGCTTACTGCAACGATATAAAAGCTTTGGTGGTAAAAATGGGAATGAACTACATCGGTAGTGAGTGGAGATTATTAATTGATGGTTCTGTTTCAAGCTTGAAAGCAGTGTTGTTGCATGTGTCGAACCGAAAACCTTCCATTCCGCTGGCAATGGGTATCAACATGAAAGAAAGCTATGAAACATTGAAAGATATAATGGAAAAAATCAAATATTACGAAAATAAATGGAAGATTTGCTGTGATTTGAAGGTCATCAACATTTTGCAAGGGATCATCGATAAGGGCGGCTTCCCAAAATTCTTTTGTTTTCTTTGTAATTTGGATTCACGCTCACCTCTGAATCAATTCCAATGTAACTCGTGGAGGCCTGTGCTGCTGCTGTCGGTGCATGATCGCGTGATACCTAAGCGCTACCTAAACGGTGTTAACCCTTGGACAAACACATGGTTCTGGCCAGGCATATTTCAGTTTTTGCTACCTATGGACCTGAACAGGAGAAAAAGGTAAAAAAATTAAATTAAAAAATTTTCGGCAAATTTTTCACTTTTGCGTGCTACCTAAACAGTGTTAAGAATCATCTCTAGGAAGTTTATATGTTCTAGAAATTAGGTTTTTGTAGTTGATTGTTTCCTTGAATTTTGAACGGTTTGCTACCTATGGACCTGAACACGGGAAAAAAGGTAAAAAAAATCGAATTTTTTTAAGTTTTTTGCGATTTTGATCTGGAAGGTGAAGTTTTTTTGATTTTATATGTTCGCAATTTTTGTTCTTTATGACAAGAGCTACAACTTTGCCTCAGAGAGTAAATCGAAGTTCTGAACGGTTTGCAAGATATGAGCCTGAGAAAATGATCAAATTTTTACGAAAATGATACCGAGGCTCCAAATCTTTGGCGGCCCATAAAAAAAAAGTGCATGACTGGCAAAAATTGGGAAACACGCGTCTTTTTTTTTTAGTCTTTTATCACGTAGTGGAGTCCGTATATGGTTATTTTGCCATGACTTAAAAAATTACACACAGTGTAATGTAATGTCTGATACCATTAGCAACTCTTTCGGGACTGCATGCGTGTTCTCGCCCTTGTTGGCTGGATTGCGCATCTGTTTGCCAAACATATTATCAATTCTGTCTTGGGTGTAAGGTAGCTGCTGAAGTTGACCTCGCATGGCACACCGGAAAGATTGTATTTCTTTCGCACACACCTCGACGATTAATTTCATGCATGAAATGTTAGTTTCGTTAATGAGAAAGAAAATTAATATGGTTTTAAATGCGATAAACAATATTGAAATATTTACCTTTAAATGATTTTTCAGAAACAAAATACATTGAAATTACATTAAATGGTACCACAAATTCGAAGTTCATCAGTTTGAAATATGAAGCCACTGAAAGTAATTATAATTTTGTGCTCTTTGCTGGCGATTACGAAATCACTGGTTCGATTTTCCAATATCAAATGCCTAACGCTTGATCCGGCATTTTCTAGCTTCTCAGCGTGTAATCTGAAAATGATCAATCGCGGTGTGGTTGGCCTGAATATGACCTGCAATTTGCACAAAATACCCGTGGAAAATGTATCGGTAAGCTGTGGTCCACGTAGTTCGTGAGGTCTGATAATATAATTAGTTTCTTGAACTTTGTGTTTTTTTTTCGTCTCAAGGTGAGTTTTGTAATCTACAAGAAATCCAATGGATATAATCCATATTTCCCCAATGTCACCTTTGATTTTTGTCATTTTCTTAACAACCGTGAAAAGCATCCACTTGTTAAGATACTTGCCGATTTTCTATTAAGAAATTCCAACATTAATCACACATGTCCGTATGACGTAAGTTGCGTGCTGTGAAATCTATGGTAAAGAGAATGAGTTTGCGTTTACATTATATTCTAATTCCAGCATGATATTATTGTTCAGAATTTGGTGCTGGATCAGAAACTCTTCACACTTGTTCCCCTGCAACTTGGTGAATACATGCTCAGAATAATGGTGGGTGCGTATAACTCTTGGAAGGCAGATGTTAGAGTTTATATCAGCATTATCAATTTGCAAGCTTCAGTGTAGCGAAGCGATTTTCATGTCAAATTTAGAATTTTCATAAAATATAATTGTCACAAAATGTTACGATTTAAATTTAGTTCCTGTTTTTTTTTTGTTTTCGTTTGAAATAATTTTCCACATATGTAATTTTGATTTTTAATTTTATAGTGAATTTATTTCACCTCTGCCAGCAGGAGCTACAGTTTTCAAACTATGCATAAATGATACTTTCGACTGCGTAAACACCTCAGTTAAGAAGATAAGCAGAAGCAAAGTAAGTACATAAAAACAACTACTAATTGCTTGCAGCAACAGCACTTCTGTGAAAAGCCATTACTACACTTGACTTACTTAGGTAGCCTCAAACAACCCAGATGGTCAACGGCCTTACAAAATGAGGATAACATGTTTTTCCAACCGGCTCGATCTTCAGCTTTTCTCCTCCAATTGATAACACTAAGCTCTCGCAGGCAATATTCCAGCAAAGTCTTTGTCCTCCTATTTTTCGATGTCCTTCGAGTATGTCTTCGAATACCTTTCGCACTGATTGATTCTGACCCAGGATTCTACGCCATTATATGACCCAAGGATTCTGCACAATAAAGCAACACAAGTTTTAGGACAGTCTACACCTAACTCCGTAGGCAAAACCCAACTAAGCAGTTAGGTGAAGCAATTTACCAATTTCTGAATTTGTTGACTACGCCATTCGATCGACTACTTTATTCGATTGGAAATACCACACCTTTACACCGGAAAGAGAGCAAAAGAGCTCTTGGCATTGAAGGGTATGTGTACCTCCATACGGATAGGTCGAAAATTGATGGTCGGGTAGGATATGGGGACTACTCTAGATTTTGGTTAGCTGTATAAACAGTTAATTTAGGGTACCCATTCATGATCCTCTCAAACATATTATACACGCTCGGTATGACGACTATGTTCGCAGTTGGTACATCCGGGAACCTTAGTTGAACGAGTTCGAGAATTAGTGCAAGAGTTCGACCCAAGTCTAGTCTAGTCTAGGGAGCTGGGGTTGACTTTTTCTCGTAGACTACCTGATCATTGCAGTGCAAGGTGCATCAGGGAGAAAATTTGGATATTACTCGAAAAGAAAACACTCGTTCCTCCCAAACGAAATGTCAGATAACTGATGTTGGATTGGGGACTGTGTTGGCATAAATACATTTCATTTCGTTTGGGAGAACCGAGAAATGTTTGAAGTAATCGAGTTATGAGAAATATAAGCTGCAAAAAACGTTTACGAGAAACGAAAAACGGTTCCACCCACTGTTCTTTCGGTTACAGCAACCGAGTTGTAGTTATTCCAAATAAAAAAACTTTTGCGAGAATTAAAAAACGTTTGCAGTAAACGAGTTATGAGAAATATAAGCTTAGTCAACTGTGTGTGATCACTTTTAAGTGTATGCGTGTGTCTGTATTCAAAACGTGTGCATAAAGATCTGTACTCTCATTAAAAAAATGGCTAATTTCAGTTATCTCAAAGATTTTTTAATTAACTCAAAATCCCAAGACTACCACAGACCTCCTAACGAGATGGTCCAGCATCCTATGGATGCATGGTCATTTAGGTGAACTGCAGAGCTGATGTGCCAGACTAGGAGCTACTTTACAGGTTCCTCTGGAATTGGAATGTGTTGGCATGCATCTAGCTACTTGTAAGCATAACCTGTGTGAACGCACCAATATGTTGATACAGAATAGATGGCCCACAGTATATAGCTTCTGTTTTTAGTCAGGCCAAAGGTATCAATGCTTGTTTTAATTTTGGGGCACTATCTGATTGGTATACCACCGACGGGACAAAAGGTCAGAGTACATGATTCTTTAGAAGTTGTAATGATGAGGAAGAGGAACATGTTCCCGGCACGTTTCCAACACTAGCCGGCTGGAGGATGTCGACTATGGGATCCTACCTATTTAGGGACCTGTGAGAATTATCTCTGAAAGACGTAAACAAGATATTGAGCTTCTTGGGGCAAACTAGACTAAATTTCTCTGGTGGGGATAACGCTTAATCTCTAATCGCAATCGACTAATAAATCTAAGTGAGTGGTTCATCGACTGCCACTAATACCTAACTTTACCACCACAGTACTACGACGCCTATGGTACATGTGACTGGCAAAACTCGTCGTTCGCTTGATTGTAAACAGCCTGGAGTTCTGGCTGTATTAGACCTATGTAAGGCCTTTGATTCCATTGATCACGGTATTTTATGTGAGAAACTGTTCTCGCAATTTTGATTTTGTAATACGTCGTGTAAACTACCTCATTCGTTGCTTTTCAACGTTGTCCATATGGAATTTCTATTTTGGTCCCTATCCTATTTGTGATGTACATTATTGGAATTAGTCGTTGTGTTTGTTTTCCGTATTTTAGTATATGGGTGATTCCTTGGAAATAACGTTTTCTTAGTCCATCACGTTTATTTCCATGTAATTAAGAGACGGCAAATAAATAATCGAGTAATTTCAATACTTTTATGGTACACAAGATTTTCCACAACAATATTCTCACCTGCGTCGCGCTTATTCGATAGAAAGATACAGAAACTAATGAAAATATCAGAACCGTGGCGTGTCCATTTCATAAAAATCAAGGTTTATACTATATTCACTCCCTCATTTCGCAGGATGGATTGATGTTTTTTTATGGTCATTGAAATTGCCTAGATAGAGGATATTTTCATGTATTTACCGAGCGTAAATCTCCTATTTAGGCCCGACTAACAAGATCTAAACTTTGTCCACGCATTTTTGCCTAATATCGTACATTTACGCCGTGTTGGATGGGTATAAAGGTGCCCTCGCTGTGAGAACTCGACCATTGTATATCAAATGTTATGTTTACATCAATGGCTGACAGTTTTATCCACATTGAATCGATTGGAGTGAAGTGTTTTCTTTACGAAGGGTAAGTCACAAAATTAGCAGTCAATACCATGGTACCGCTTTTTTATTGCGCAATATAATACTCGCCCTCCTAGTGACGAAATTTGTTCGATATTTAGTCATCGAAATGTGATTTTCAAAGGAAATTATCTCACGTCAATTTGGCATAGAATGAAGTCAATTTAAATATGAAATGTCAATACCGTGGATGTCAGAATCGTGGCAATTCTGAAAATTATAGTATAAAATATATTGATAAATGTTTGTTGTATTGTAGTACAATAGATGTTGGTATACACTATAGTAGTATATATAAACAAAAACTGTAAAAAAAAATCAAAAACTAATAATTTCACCATCCGAAAAAACGTTATTTCCAAGGAATCACCCATATACGCAGATGACATATAATTCCGTAGTGCTAGTAACGCGAGTGACTAGCAACTAAGACTATGAAAAAATAGAAATGGTTACAAAGATTTATTTGAGTTGAAATCACTGAGAGTACCTCAGCTGGATTGTCCCACAAGATGGGGTTCAACATTTAAAATGCTTAATGACATTCTAAGTGCAAAAGACATAATTGATTCAGTCCAACCAATTGTAAATAAAAGATCAGACGATGATTTTGACATCAATACTGATTACTGGACTTTCGTTGAAGCCTATTGTGTGACCCTTAACCCACGTCAAACATGCATCGTTCAATTCCAAGCAGAACTGCTTCATTATGGAGAATGGTTAAGATGTAAACTACGTACGCAAAAAATATATAATGACAACATTCACAACAAAAATACGTTTACTTAGAAAATCAGTTTCGTCGTTATAAATAGCATCGAGAAAAGAACAGATACACTTTTCTCTAACCATGCATTTTCTTGACCCGAGGTTTCACCATATGTTGGCTACTCCGCGGAAGAATTACGCCATTGGTTACCTGAAAGTGCTGCAACAAGTACACCAGTAATTACAGAATTCGAAGAAGAGGAAGATATTTTAAACATTTTCCTGAATGAAGAGCTTAACATGCGTAATACTAACAACGATGATGTTAGTACAAAAATCGAAAAGTTAAACCTTCCACCCACAACCAGTAAAACAAACGTGTTGGAGTTTTGGAAAGAAAAAAGGCATACCGAACCTGAGTTATACACTCTTAGCAACGTTTGCTTTGGAATACCTCCAACGCACGTATAAATCAACCCTTCTACCATTTTAATTTTTGTCGCTAAATTGATTCATATATGTCAGGTTTCAGTTGAGCGTGCATTTTCCACATTGACGTTGGTACAAGGTGGCGCAAAAGTAAACTTCCGATGTTTTTTGGCTGTAATTTAAAAAAAAATGGATAACTTTGATTCTTCTTGTGGATTATTTTTATTTGGTCTTTTAATTTATTTTACATCAAGTCGAGAATATGATGTCATGTAAATGGCCGCCGCCACAGTTGATTGTCATTTGAGCCCTTTTTATGGCATTTTCCATCACTTTGGCCAAAACTTCCGGCGATACGTCCTCACATTCTTGACGGATATTGTCTTTAAGAGCTGCAAGAGTCTGAGGCTTGTTGACATAAACCCGCCACTTCAAAAAGCCCCACAAAAAGAAGATGGAAATGGGACTCATCACTCATGATTATTTTTGATGAAAAATCATCTTCCTCTTGGTGGTGATTAAGGATGGCTTGAGCGTATGTTAGACGCGATTGGCGGTCAGCAGCTAACAGCTGATGCACCGTCTGGACTTTGTACGGAAACATCTTCAAATCTTGTACCAAAATTCGCTGTAAAGACCGTCGACTGATACCCATTTGAGTGGCACGTCCTTCGTCTGGTCGATGTCGACGGCGCATCCATGACATCCTCGGCTACAGCAGCAATATTCTCTGCAGAACGGGTACTCCGGGGTCTGCCACGCCTGGCAGCATCTCGTGTTGTGCCAGTCTCTTCGAGGCGTGCGGCTAAACATCGCAGTGTTTCACCAGTAGGCGTTGGACGGCCAGGAAATCTGCGACGAAATTCACGTTGTGCCAAAGTCACCGACCGTTTATTGGTCAAATAAATAGTCAGCAATATTCCGCGTTCTGGAGCAGTGTAGCGTAACATTGTTTATTAACGTGTATTTCGCATGTGTTTACTACACAAATGTCAAAACAGAACCGACATTAGGGGCCAATCGCAAAATTTATAGCATTTTCTGATAGGAGGATTACTTTTGCGCCACCTTGTACTAGCAGCTAACAGAAATCGTCTAAAATCGGAGACATTGGAAATTATTATACTTGTAAAGCTGAATTCTGGGTTTTTGGACGAAGCTATTTCGAAGCTAGATCTATTTGCGGATAGTGATTGCGTTGACTAATAATTTTATAATGATTTTTTAATTTTAATCTTTTATTTATCTTACATATAGTAATCTATAATTTAAAATGAAGTATAATTATATTTAATTTTAGTAGTTTCCTATGTATTTGGAAAATTGTAAGTTTCATGTTTTTTGCCAATGAATTATCTTAAATATATATTTATGTTTAAATTGTTAAGAAGAGCAGTGAAAACCGAACAAATAACATCTAAAAATAACAAAAACATAATTAAAATAAACCGTTTAACATAGAACATTTCATTTCCGTAACATCAACCCCATTACAAGTTACTATGTATAACAATACTAATAGAACAAATCATCAACACAACAATTTTGTACCCATCGCTCAAAATAGCAATTTATCACAAAACATTCGATTGCTATTTCGTGTGATTTTTTATGGCCATTCTATTGCTTTTTCATATCAGCTTGTGTGTGCTTTAGTTGCGACAATCGTCGATTCCATGCAATTGCTTTTGCGTTGTTACTTGTTATTTTCTTTAGCAACAGAAATAGCGGTTGGACAAAATTAAAAGCAATGCATACTCGACCAACATGCTTTTGTATGAAACAAAAAGGCAGCTAGCTGCTTTTCCTGCTGCTTTTGTGATTTTTAGTAGCTGTGGCATAAGTCGATATTTAGCTATTATATTTATTTTTAGCATTTCAAACACTGCCCCTATCATGGCTTCTTCAGTCATCCATTAGAATTCCTAAGCCAGGATCATATTATGAAATTGTCCCTATATAAATAAGCCCTAACCTTCTAAAAGTTCGTTACCTTTTCAATCATCGAATGATAACAATTACAACATGATTACAACTTCACACATTGACAAAATTTATAATAAACATACCATATAAGGCTTACTTAAATGCACTAATAACCAAAACTTAATAACTGTAATTTTAACTAAACTGGATTCTTAACGACCGTTATTTATCTAAAAAAAATTATTTTATTTTTGGTATTAAAAATTGAGAAATTAATTCAATTTGTTCTCTTAGTTGTTTTTACTATTTACTGATATTTTGCTTGAATGCTCAATTTTCTTTAATATTTTAATTTATTTCCTAGAAGGACTCAATTACAGCCTAATATTTTTCATTTGTAGATATTTCCTTAGCTCACACTAAGTTTATTCTAATAGTTTATGTCTTCATATTTCACAACATTCAATTTTTAAATTTGTTTCTTAATTTCATAGGATTTATTTTTTTTTATAATTAAATTTGTATTCATAAGCCCGGTTTCATTAGCGGATAAACAATTCTTTCTCTTACTTTAATTAGTGTACTCAAAAATTTTCGGTATTTTTAGTTTAATTTGTTTTACCAGATTTTTAGTTTTTATGGTTTTTAATTTCTTTTCCTTACAGGGTTTCCTTAGTGTCTCCTTTTCAGATTTCCTTTTATTTATTTTTATTTTTATTTTTATTTATTTTCAGAAGCATTTCTTTTAAATTTCTACATTTCAGATTTTAAATGCTTTTAACTATTTTCTTTTCAGGTTTTTCTTTTAAATTTTCTAATTTCTTTTTAGATTTGTTAAATTTTTGCTTTTGTATGTACATTAGGATGGCAATGAAAAAACAACTTCGGATTTTTAATAAACCCCAGGCGGATTCTTGTTCCTTGTGGTCTAAAACCGACTTGGTGAAAATTCTAAGCCGTGCCGCATTTTAGTCAAAAATTTTCGGATTTTGGCATTTTGGGTGAAAATTCGTATAAACTAAAAAATCTTCACTCCTCCGTGCATTTGAAAAAAAATTTGCACATTAATTTAATTTAAACTGGATATAAACTGGATAAAGTTTGGATGAAATCCGACCACTCCAAGGGTTCCAATTTTTAATTTGTCACATCAGATTTAATAGAATCGGTTTGAGCACATAGCTTATATGGGCATTTCCACAGAAAGGTCAACCTTTTGTCACATCACGTCACTCTCGATAATTACTTATATTTTAGGACCAGTTTGTTTGATTGTGTTATTTTATTTTAATAAATATGTAGTTACTTACATTCTACATCCCATATGGGCATTTCCAGAGAAAGTGCCACCCCATGTCACATCACGTCACCCTCGGTATTTGGTTATATTTTATGGCCATGTGGTTCGATTGTTTTCTATTCTTTTCCTAAATACAGAATGTAAGTAACTACATATTTATTAAAATAAAATAACACAATCAAACAAACTGGCCCTAAAATATATGTAATTATCGAGAGTGACGTGATGTGACAAAAGGTTGACCTTTCTGTGGAAATGCCCATATACTTTAAGGTATATAAATTTAAATAAAATAAAAAAGCTTAAATACTTATTTAACGACCTTTGCACTTTTCCAAACTTTTTGGTTTATGGTAACTCTAAGGATACGCACTTACCTCGTGATTCTGTGTCGGTATGGTGGTATACGAATTATCAACAGGAGGTTTAGGTCGCCACTACTTTCAGAGCTGTGAATAGCCAAATGGTTGGCTGAAAAGCGTTTGCCAAAGCTCTCCAATTTAACCAATTGAGCTTTTCCTCAAATGGTCGATAATTTCCTGTCCCACTGGTTGTGGCCAAAGGTAATAGCACCCACCACACTACTGGTCTTTTGGACGAAAGATGGCGCCTTTTTGTCAAAATTCCTAAATCCCTTTAACTTAGCGTGTATTTGGTAATTTTTTGAGGTTTCAGAAAGTAAAATGACAAAGAGGTAAACACTGTTGCACACTACACAGCTTCTACGAATTTAAAGCATTTTAGTAAAATAATAATTGTAAATTTAAATTACTTTGTATTTCTGTACATAGACTTATAATTTTTCTTCAAATTTACATAAAGAGGACTATTGATGTCATTTTAAAATATTAATCTCATTAAACGCTAAACAGTAATAATTATTTTTAACTATTGCCCTATGAATTTCTGTGTGGTATTCTTGGTAATTCTAATTAGGTAGTAAACTAATTCGATCGGCCTTATGCATAAAAAATTGTAATAAGTTTGTTAAAGGTTTAAGAAGATAAAGCCCAAAAATTCTATTCATTATCGAAAAATTCCTCTGTTAAGAGTTCTCGCCATTTTTGTTGAACGTGTAATCCTCCTTTAAGGCTATTTTATTCGCATTAATACACAAAAAAAATTACATTTCACGCGTGCCGTACTTAAATATTTATGCGATATAAACAATTGGAATTATTTTGTGTATATCTGCAGCGTTTATAGTGTCACGTTAGCCTGCTAAGCAACCAAATAGTTTCGTTCCCATTTTTATAATTTTTAACCAAAATGAACTTTGAAATGAACAAAATGAACTACAACCTATTATCCGGTTTTATATTCGACTACCCAAAATGAAAATCCAATTCAATATGATTTTTTGACACTTCTTCCAAATTTATGAATATAGCAAATATTAATTGATCTCTTCTTTGAATAGTTCTTTCCATTAATGTTTAAAATTTTGGAAAACTGCATTGACACATTTAAATAAAAAAAATTTATTCGGTCTATCGGTCATTGCTCATCTTGTCTTTACATCACAAGAACTGTGAGAGAGAATACGTAAAACAGGATTGTCAGTCAATTATCTGTTCCCTAGTTAAAATACTCGTTATAAATACGGTTCTAATAAAACCTTCGCCAATTCTTAAAGCTTTCAATAACTGATGAATGCTTTAGAGCTATATTAATGTTTTTTTTATGAATAAGGCAGTAGAAGTAAAGCAATTTTTGCAACTTTTCGTTTCGACGCCATTTTTAAAATGAATTTTCACTTTCCTATTTAAACGACAAAGAAATTTTCGAGAAAATCGTCTATTTCATTGAAATTTGTATTTATAATACCTATAAAGATAATTCAAGAAAGTACTTTCTTTACTTTACTAGGATAAAACGGAAACACAATACATATGTATGTGGGATGAGAAATTCCCCTCAGAGGAATAGAAGTTCTATTCATTTTGCGCAAGAGCAACATCAGGTAGTAGTAAGACGACGCTCGCCGCGATAAGACGTAAAACCGCGAAGACGAATACTATTCCTCATTAATTAACTTTTTTATTTAAAACTTTCATTCATATTAATTCTGTACATTTAAATTACAAGTTCATGAATTATAAATACTATTATTTTATTTCAATAAACCTTATTAAATAATAATAAAACTGAAATAAAACCCACATAATTTGGGGGCTCAGCCGAAATATCTCAGTCACGACAAGTGAGTGCATTGTGAAATTAGCGAAAAGAAGTTACAAAAACAATAAACTGTAACAAAACACGAGATAGAATATGACGTCACTAAAATCATTCGATTTTGTTCTGGAAAACATTCGCCGAAGTGGAAGGGAAAGCATCGTTGCTTTGCACAAATTCGTATTCGGGTGCGAAGGAGATAGACAGAATAGAAATCGGTTTCAGTGGTTTTGATTTCGCGGGAAACGACGTGGCATATGCCGAGAAGAACGAATATATTGACAACAACTTGACGTCGGTTGACCTTGCAGCAATTTGTAACATACTTCACTTGAACCACAACGAAGATGATTTAAAAACGCATATTATAGACAATCTGATAAGGGGAAGATTACTCCACGCGAGCGCAACGCCGGCGGCGCCGGAGCAACACACAACGACGATAGGAAAATAGAAAGGAGAGAACACGACGTAAATTCCCCTCCTTTCGCTAGCAACACAAATAGTGCTAATGCAAAAGGCAGAAAAGAGAACGACGACTGTTTTATGTCTTTTGCTGGTGACGATGCGCGAAGCGATTTAAATGACGAGAAGAAGTTTTCTCCTGCTCCGACAATGTCTCGATTTGCTTTGAGCTTTCGCGATATAGAGGACTATGTGAGAGCGTTTGATGGCAGTGAGAGAGTCTCAATTAAAACATGGATAGACGAATTCGAGGAAACAGCAGCTGTTATGTGTTGGGATGAGTTCCAAAAATTTGTGTTTGCAAAAAAATCATTGAAGGGCATAGCTAGACGATATGTTATGAGCGAAAGGGGAATAACTTCATGGCAGAAATTGAGAAATGCTCTCATCGACGAATTTAAAACAGATGTAAACAGCGCAATACTCCATGGACAACTTACGAAGCGCAAGATGAAAAGAGAGGAGAGTGTCATGGAATACTATTTCGATATGAAGGAAATTGCATCGCGGGGAAATATTGAAGACGACGCATTGATTCAATATATGATAGACGGTGTTAATGACATGAATATCAACAAAACAATTCTGTACGGCGCGAAAAGTTTAAAGGAGTTTAAAGATAAACTGAAATGTTATGAGGTGTTTCGTGAAAAATCAAGACAAACCAACGAGATGAAAACAAATCAAAATAAAAAAGGGTTGCCAAATAAAAATGAGAACAGAGAATTAAAGTGCTATAATTGTGGTGAAAGAGGCCACAAAACCTCTGATTGTCAGAATAAGGGTAAGGGCACCAAATGTTTTGAGTGTAACAAATTCGGACACATCGCGAAGAACTGTTCTGAGAAAAAGGACAATAATGAATCTAATACGCGTTATTTAATTCCAAAAGACAATATAATGAACAAAAAAGTGAAAATCGGCAATATGAATCTGACAGCGCTTTTCGATACCGGTAGCAAGTTTAATATTATCACGGATCGGGTGTATGAAGATTTGAATAAACCATCAATTGGAAAAGTTAACATTCATCTCGTCGGTTTCGGTCAAAAAAGAGAAGATAAAATAAAGCCGTTGGGAAGTTTAAAGTATGAAATAGAAATTGATGATGAAATTTATAATGTAAACTTTTTGATCGTTTCGCGTAAGCATATGGACATTGATGTTTTAATCGGAGAAGAATTCTGTAAAGAAGCGGAGATAAGAATCGATCGCGAAGGACTTCATTTTGGCAAAATCGGAAAAAATGAAATTGATGATTCGGTGGCGATAATGAAAATTAATACAATTTCGGAAAATTCGGAAATAGACATCGGTGAACATGCAAGTAAAGCTGTAAGGGAAAAGGTTTATAAAATCGTCAAAGAATATCGGCCTTCGAAAAGTAAATCTACAAATGTTGAAATGAACATCGTATTAACGGATGAAACTCCGATCAGTTCGCGTCCAAACAGATTACCAATTAGCGAAAGATGTATTGTTGATATGCAAGTGGAGCAATAGCTAGCTGAGGGTATAATTGAAGACTCCGTATCTGAATTTAGCAGTCCAATCGTATTGGTGAAAAAGCGAGATGGTTCTCCAAGATTATGTGTGGATTATCGCAGACTAAACCAGGTAATAATTAAAGACAGATTTCCACTCCCGCTGATAGAGGACCAACTAGACCGATAGCAGGACGCAAAAGTATTTAGTACCATTGACTTGAAGAATGGGTTTTTCCATGTCCCAGTGGCCCTTAATAGTAGAAAATTTACTTCTTTCGTGACGCATAGCGGTCAGTACCAATTTTGTAGAGTACCTTTTGGTTTGTCAAACTCGCCAGCAGTTTTTCAAAGACATGTAAATTCGATTTTTCGTCAACTGAATCAACGTGGCATTGCCATACCGTATGTGGACGACATCATCATACCAGCAAAAGATGATGAAGATGCTGTTATTAATCTCGAAGAAGTTCTAGAGCAATGCAAAGACTATGGCTTACAGATCAATTTGAAGAAATGCCAGTTTTTGAAACGTAAGGTGGACTTTTTGGGACACGTCATCGAAAATCAACAGATAACTCCATCGTCTGAAAAGGTTCAGTCCGTGATCAAGTACAAGACGCCAAAGAATTTGAAGGAACTTCAAAGCTTCCTAGGACTTGCAGGTTATTTTAGAAAACTCGTTCCTAATTTTTCTTTAATAGCCAAACCATTAAGCGATCTGACTAAGCAAAACAGAAAATTTGAGATGAAAGAAGAACAACTACAATCGTTCGAAAATTTAAAGAAAATCTTGAGCAATAAACCAGTTTTGAACATTTTTAATCCAAATTACGAAACTGAAGTACACACGGACGCTTCTATGGAGGGATATGGTGCTATTTTACTCCAAAAATCTCCTGATGATGGTGGCTTGCATCCAGTATATTTTATGAGTAAGAAGACAACAGACGCTGAAAGAAAGTATACTAGCTACGAATTAGAAATTCTAGCCGTAATAGAGGCTCTTAAGAAATTCAAAGTCTACTTACTTGGATTAAAGTTTAAATTGGTGACCGACTGCAACGCTTTCACAAAAACACTAGAAAAGAAAGATCTGTGTACAAGGGTGGCCCGATGGATATTATTCCTCCAAGAATACGATTATGTCGTCGAACATAGAGCGGGAACACAGATGAGACATGTGGACGCACTGAGTCGATATCCCGTTATGATGATCACTGAGGATAACATTCTTTCGAAACTACATAAAGCCCAAATGCAGGATGATGAATTAAAGGCCTTAATGGAAATTCTATTGGAAAAAACATCATACAACGACTATTTTATGAAGGGACAAATTTTATATAAACTAGTGAACGAATGCGAATTGGTGGTTGTTCCAAGGAATATGCAAAAGGAAATCATTAGACAAGCTCACGAGAAGGGTCACTTTGGAGTAAAGAAGACAAGAGAACTTATCTGCAACGATTATTTCATTCCTAAGCTGAACGAGAAAATTCAAACCTACATCACCAGCTGTATTCCGTGTATTGTTATAAATCGGAAGCGGGGAAAGCAGGAAGGTGAGTTGCATCCATTGCCAAAGTATGATGCTCCATTTCACACATATCATGTGGATTTCTTGGGTCCATTGGAGTCTACGAGTAAGCAGTATAAACATATCTTGGCTGTGATAGATTCCTTTACGAAATTTTGTTGGTTATACCCGACAAAAACCACATCCACTAATGAGGTTATAGCTAAATTACGTATGCAAAGTATGGTGTTTGGGAATCCTGAACAAATTATATCTGACCGTGGCTCCGCTTTCACTTCAGAAGATTTTAAAGAATATACCAGAGCTGAAGGCATAAAACTTGTAGCAGTAACAACAGGCTTACCCCGCGCTAATGGGCAGGTCGAACGACTAAATGGTGTTATTAGTGCTGTATTGGCAAAACTGAGCATCGATGACCCGACAAAATGGTACAAATTCGTCGATAAAGTTCAACAAGTTATAAACTCCACCTATTCGAGAAGCACAGATATGACACCATTCGAACTCCTTACTGGTGTCAAGATGAAGACCAAGGATGACGTTAGAATCAAAGATCTGATTGAAGAGGAGATGTGTCTTACTTTCATAGACGATAGACAGAAAAAGAGAGATCACGCTAAGGAACAGATACTCAAGATGCAGACCGAAAACCGAAAAGCCTACAATTTAAGACGTAAACCAGCCTCAACATATAAGAACGGAGACTTAGTCGCCATTAAAAGAACACAATTTGGGGGTGGACTTAAGTTGAAAGCGAAATATCTTGGTCCATACAAGGTAGTAACGGTGAAGCCAAATAACACCTACGACGTCACAAAAGATGGTTATTTTGAGGGTCCAATAAAAACTTCAACATGCGCCGAGTACATGAAGCCGTGGATGCCAGAAGATGATGCATTCGAGGCGAATGCCTGACTGGATGGCCGATCTGTGGGATGAGAAATTCCCCTCAGAGGAATAGAAGTTCTATTCATTTTGCGCAAGAGCAACATCAGGTAGTAGTAAGACGACGCTTTAATTAACTTTTTTATTTAAAACTTTCATTCATATTAATTCTGTACATTTAAATTACAAGTTCATGAATTATAAATACTATTATTTTATTTCAATAAACCGTATTAAATAATAATAAAACTGAAATAAAACCCACATGTAAGTCTTTTGTCGATATCTTTATTTATGACAGAGACAGGAATGTGATTTATCTAGTAATTAGCATCACGAATTACAAGGTTTTCAGGTTACCCCCTTTTAAATACTAAATCTTATGATTCTTTATTATAGGTCTTGGCAAAAATTCTTATTATTCGTGGATATAGATTCCTTGCAACTAAAAATAAATAAATAAATGGTTTCCCGTTACATCCCATGAAGGGATTAGGGAGATTCCTTGCAACTAACGAATTGAAATTTCTAGTTATTTACCGGCAAAAATTAACAAACGCCATACACTGTAAAAATAACAATGCGCCTGTCGATAACTGCACTTTTCACAACTTAACACTTTCAAAAAAAATTGTGAGAGGTTGATGATAAACTGTCTCTCAAACCTCTCACAACGTACTACTCGTATGCATAAGGCCATCAACCTACAACTCTATCCAATTTGTAGCAACAACCCTATTTACCTTTCGTCGATATGGCAACCTTTGTATTCGATCGAACATATACCCTATTGTGATTGGCCAATCAGCTGTCCAAGGTTTGCAATACAACATTGACACATTAGCACACCTCACCATAATAAGAAGGTCGCAATCACCAATGAAAATTAAAATTGAAAATAATAAAAATTAATATTGACGCTTAATATTTGGCTGCAAGCTGTCATTAAATATTACTTATTGAAGCAAGCTGTGTTGTTATTTGAACCATGTTTGCCATCATTATTTGCATCGCATCTCCCTCCTCTGCCGTTTTGGATTGCATGGTTGTTTTTAAAACGTTTGCACAACAGCCTCGAAAACGTGTTCAATCTCTTCATGGTCGGTATAATTTCTTTTTTGTTTAAGAGAGGTTTTTTCATGAGCAATGATTTGATAGGAAGTATTTGAGTTTCTGCGTTCTCTGCACCTATCGCATTTCCAAATAGACTTTCTATCTGCGCTCATTCGTGCATATGAGGATTGTTGAATTGCACAGCACGGGGTAAAGTGGTAATTATCGTTACATGCACTACATTTCATATATTTTTTAGAAGATATTGGTAGCTCGCATTGAACGCATTCCATATTTTCCTTATTTGCCCATGACATTTCGCAGTTGTTTAGACCGCCGATAAAACGACTAACAGAGGTCTTCACGATATGAAGGCTAGAACTGAAGTATGAATATGAATACGAATATGAATACGAATATGAATATGAATATGAATATGAATATGAATATGAATATGAATATGAATATGAATATGAATATGAATATGAATATGAATATGAATATGAATATGAATATGAATATGAATATGAATATGAATATGAATATGAATATGAATATGAATATGAATATGAATATGAATATGAATATGAAAATGAATATGAATATGAATATGAATATGAATATAAATATGAATATGAATATGAATATGAATATGAATATGAATATGAATATGAATATGAATATGAATATGAATATGAATATGAATATGAATATGAATATGAATATGAAAATGAATATGAAAATGAATATGAATATGAATATGAATATGAATATGAATATGAATATGAATATGAATATGAATATGAATATGAATATGAATATGAATATGAACATGAATATGAATATGAAAATGAAAATGAGTATGAATATGAATATGAATATGAACATGAATATGAAAATGAATATGAAAATGAATATGAATATGAATATGAATATGAATATGAATATGAATATGAATATGAATATGAATATGAATATGAATATGAATATGAATATTAATATGAATATGAATATGAATATGAATATGAATATGAATATGAATATGAACATGAATATGAATATGAACATGAATATGAATATGAATATGAAAATGAATATGAATATGAATATGAATATGAATATGAATATGAATATGAATATGAATATGAACATGAATATGAATATGAATATGAATATGAATATAAATATGAATATGAATATGAATATGAATATGAATATGAATATGAATATGAATATGAATATGAATATGAATACCAATATGAATACGAATATGAATATGAATATGAATATGAATATGAATATGAATATGAATATGAATATGAATATGAATTGGGAATATGAATATGAATATGAATATGAATATGGATATGAATATGAATATGAATATGAATATGAATATGAATATGGATATGAATATGAATATGAATATGAATATGAATATGAATATGAATATGAATACCAATATGAATACGAATATGAATATGAATATGAATATGAATATAAATATGAATATGAATATGAATATGAATATGAATATGAATATGAATATGAATATGAATACCAATATGAATATGAATATGAATATGAATATGAATATGAATATGAATACCAATATGAATACGAATATGAATATGAATATGAATATGAAAATGAATATGAATATGAATATGAATATGAATATGAATATGAATATGAATATGAATATGAATATGAATATGAATATGAATACCAATATGAATACGAATATGAATATGAATATGAATATGAATATGAATATGAATATGAATATGAATATGAATATGAATATGAATATGAATATGAATATGAATATGAATATGAATATGAATATGAATATGAATATGAATATGAATATGAATATGAATATGAATATGAATATGAATATGAATATGAATATGAATATGAATATGAATATGAATATGAATATGAATATGAATATGAATATGAATATGAATATGAATATGAATATGAATATGAATATGCATATGAATATGAATATGAATATGAATATGAATTGGGAATATGAATATGAATATGAATATGAATATGGATATGAATATGAATATGAATATGAATATGAATATGAATATGGATATGAATATGAATATGAATATGAATATGAATATGAATATGAATATGAATATGAATATGAATATGAATATGAATATGAATATGAATATGAATATGAATATGAATATGAATATGAATATTAATATTAATATGAATATGAATATGAATATGAATATGAATATGAATATGAATATGAATATGAATATGAATATGAATATGAATATGAATATGAATATGAATATGAATATGAATGAAACAATGTTTGAGCTGGTCAAATCAAACGAAGTGTTGATTTCAGCAATCATCTGCGCAATATACTCAGCATTGTGTACTCCAAATATTCTTCTGCATGCCAAAGCTCCGATTTGCGTTCCAATTTATCCGTAAGTCAATGACACGTATATCCAAGGAAGGTTCTGTGCTTCCCAGACCAAATATCTGCTGTGGTACGAAAATATTTGGAAGACAAAATGGTTTCTTTTAAATTTTCCACCATGGTGGTATATTTTCCCTCAAAATTGTTTAGCCGCTGTTTGCCTGGTCATCACCTTCAGAACTGTACTGTCAAAAAGGTCCACAAATGATGTCTTTTCCAGAATAGAAAGGGGCAATGAAGAGTCAATAATAGGGTGTAACATTTTTCTATCAAACTCATTTTGCTCTTTACCGCCATAAGGACTATTTACTTTATAACTATTATGTTTTTTTGAAAATATCACTATGATTGACTCGAAATTGTTTAATGAAATTGGAAGTCACTTCACCACTCCCTTTTATTACTCGATGACATGCAACACACTTAGCACAAGTTGTCTTATCCGAAATCTAAAAATAAAAATTAATATATAATTTACTTCAATTTAGAAACTTTCAAACTCACTTTTTGTACTTATGTGTAAAATTCGTCTTTGAAAATAATTTATCGTGCATAATTCATCCATATTCTTCAATTAATGACCTTTTATTTCAACTTGTAGAAGGATTTTAGTATAGATCCTCAACAATGTGGTCTGCGGAAAAATCGCTTTCGAAAATATTTTCAGACGTTTTGGCCTTAAAATAAATTTTACTGTTAAGAGTTTACAATAATTACATCTTTCATACTCACCAAAAAATAATAATGTAATATAGGTACGAACAGATCACAATAGAAATTAAAAAAAAAACAAAACGTAAAACACAAAAACTCCAACACTCTAACGGCCACCTTAGGCCAGCGGATTGTCGGGCCGACTCATCTCCCAGTGTAAGGTGAAGTCGGGCAGTCGGCCGATTTTCAGAAAGCCGGCTAGTGTAAGGCGAAACAATGCCCGACACGAAAGTCGGCCTAACAAAGAGTCGGCCTACTGTTCCGCAAATCTAAGGTGCCCTTTAAACACGTTGTCATACATGGGAGTAACTAATTACATGGTAATTACAGTTTGGATATCATATCGTCAGCAAGTCTGCAGGGAGTGCTGTCTGTTATTTTGACAGAGATTAAATCAGAGAGAGTAAATGAGACCATGAATCGCTAAGGCATATAATGTCAATAAAATATAGTTACGGTATAATGTAAATCAGTTATTTGGCTCTCCCGATTACCTGTTAAGAAACACATAGCACCAATAACAGGCTAGCCGATGATATCCCAGTATGCAAAATGAGTCGAGATCGTATCGAAAATTCATCGATATTTCTAAATACTAAATCGAAAAATTCGAGTTATGGAAATCAGACATTTTTTATATGTATGTATTTACATTTTATATATCGTCACCTAAAATGCAAAAGGCCGTAACTACACTTTTTAGTTTTTTACAGGAGAAGGAATAAAGGTTATAAAATAAACACTTCTTAAAACTTAATATCGAAATTTTAGATTCAGGCTTAGAAAACAAAGACGGACTTGTTGCTGAAAAATAAATTAATGGAGAAAAAAGTAGTTTTTAAGAAATATTTATAACGTTTCTTCTGTCTCCTGTAAAAAACTAAAAAGGGTAGTTGCGGCCTTTTGCGGTTTAGGTGACGATATGTATTTTATTTAAGAAAATATTCAGTTACAAGTTTTTGTTTTTTGTTTAAGTATTCTTCTTTTTCAATAAAGTTTCTATATTGTTTAATGACTTAAATATACTATTCGGTACTCCTGCTTTGGAGCAAATACAATTTCTGATAGTTTTGGCCGTATCCTTGCTCGCGGCAATTGTTGGCGGTGTGTCGTCTGTATCGATGTCGTTATCAGATTCATCACCGTCACCATCATCTATCAAATAGGTACAAAAAATCAAGAAGCCATTTCTTTAGTCATCCAGGCTTTTTTATTTCCAAAATAATCTGCATCTAGAGACTTTACTTTCTGGAAGCACCGGGGATTTTTCGATTACAACCAATTTTAACTGTTCTGAGCCATCCCATGTTGCAAGCAGCCAATACTGCTACTCTTTCTTTACTCCATTTTCCTCCAAAGAAGCTATAGTTTTTGAATGTTAAAGTTGAATTTGGTAAGCATTATAAAAACCCCAGTTTCGTCAGCATTAATAAATCTAACAATACTTATTCCACCCAATCATCTCGTATTTTATTCAGTATTTACAGATAACTCTCGCCGCTTATGACTTTGTGAATATAACCGTGACGTAGTCTACATTTATTTAATCAGCCGACGCTTGGTAGATTTCTTGCTCTTGCCGTAGTTACCCACTGAATCATAGCCTTATCGACATCATCGTATTCACAAGCTGAATTCCGCTTAGGGTCCTTGTCGCTCCATCCTCCCTTTATATTATCCTTGTTTTTTAAAATTGTTGATAAAGCGTTGCGAGGTATTTCATATTTTGTTGCTAAGTATTTTGTACTTTGGTTACATTTTTCTACTTCATTAACCAATTTAAGTTTTTCTGCAATTGACAAACATTTACTCATGTTGTCGACTGAAGCGCTACCGATTCACTAAAATTCACAACTCTAAAAACTCGTATATTAATTTTGTAACAATTTTGTAACTGTACTTACGACTACATATGTTCTCATTTATAACTGTACTCGTATTAACGAGAAAAAACTATTAAAATTAGCAAAACAAAAAATTCGAGTTACGGGAATAAACTCAAATAGTAAGTGTCACAAATTGTATCAGATTTTAATTCGACTTACAGAAAAGTTCGAGCTAGGCGAAAGTCGACATACGGAGAAAAAACATAAGAAAAAGGTATTGGGAATCCAAGATTCGTACATAGCAGTTCCAGTTAGGGAAAATTTCGAGTTAGGGGACTTCGAGTTAGGGGAAAAATTAAAAATGTTGACTAACATTTTTTTTATCTACCAGGTCTCTCGATTTTCTGGAGAAAATAATTTACCTACAAAAGCAGTTTTACTTATTGATAACTGTTCCGGTCATGCAGCAATTACACATCTTCGATCCGACGATGAGAACATATGTAGTTGCATACTTTTTTCCACCAAATGTGACAGCAGCTGTGCAACCAATTGATGAGGATCCCATAAAATTAACAAAACTTTAATAGCTGAAGGAGTTGAACTGAATAATCTTTTAAAATCCCATTCAATACGTGATGCAACAATATTACTCAAACAAGCTTGAGATGAGTTGCCTCAAAGAGTGTTAAAGAATTCTTGGTCTAAATTGATAAACTGGAGTTCTGACAATACGACAGTGACGACGACATTCCGATAGCCCACATAATGCAAACATGTTATGACTGCCAGCGCTTTTACAAGAAATTGACTCGAACACTCCCATCAGCGCAAATGAAATCTAAAAATGGAATGAGGACATATTTGAATACTTATCGTGGAATGAACATATTAGCGATGACGAAAATTCAGATAGCAGCGATAAAGATATTTGCTGAAGTCACACGAGTTACTTCTAATGTTTTAGCCACCGAAAGCGTAAATATTTTACTAAATTGGTGTAGAACTAGTGACTGCTTTCCACAAAGCATATGACCAATATTTTGGCGCTCCGCAACGATATTGTTATGAAAAATTTAATAAAGCCCAAAAACCAATCAAATATTACTGATAATATGATTAAAAATGAGTACACGCTCAAAAATCTATCGTTTGTTGTTGTTTGGAGGCAAATATAACATGTGTTTGAAGCTTGTTGATCCTCGTTATGTTTAAAGTTGTAATTTCCGTTAAGGCTATAAGAGATCATGTTTTCTCCGGTTAGTGAAAAAAATGTAAATGCCGCGGGTGGGATTCGAACTCTCATTCGTTTTTGTACTTTTTTTGTATTCTTGTTTGTTGGTATACTTACATGTATAGCTTGACAACTTAAGCGATTTATACAAAAACAAAATGCCTGTTGTTGCTATGCGCTACACAAGTTCACACAATTTTCGTTGCTTTCTTGCTATCTCATATTTATATACGTATAACTACGTCATTATTCTCTTTGCTCTGAGAGTGTTCCGCACCCACACAAGACAACTATTCGCTGCCGCTACATAATGGAGTGTTTTTTTATCGCAGTTTGACAATCTGTGTGTCGCAGTCGGACAAATCTGTGTTCTGTATAGGGGTGGGTCACCCTTATGATTTAGGGGTATGCAAAATAGATGTTGGGCCATTCTGAGACCTAACCGTGTTTAACGCCACACAATCTGTGATCGCAGTCGGGCAAACTGTGTTTGGATGTATTCACTTTGTGAGTTAACTCCCTACCCACGCCTATAGATTTTAACACATCAAAAAACACAAGTACTTAATACACGCTGGTCTTGCATGACCTAGATTTGTTTATAAGTATATTGATCGTGTACCAGCGCACAGTGATAACCAACGCATAGCTGAAGCCTTCTGAAGAGAAAAAAGTGAGAGACAACACAGAAAGGAGAAACAACAGAGCAGCAAATTCAAAAAAAAAAACAAATAATGCATGTAAAAATCATTTCAATCTTTTAATTTTTTGTATTAATTACTTATATAAGTAAATGTGGATAAATATTGATAAATTAATTATAATAAATATAGAGAGAAAGAATAATTCGTTTGTCAATATTATTATGATTGGGAGAAAATACGAATATGTTTCCACGTAAATATATGGAGGTTTTGGGGAAACACGCAAATGCTTCCACGTAAGTATATGGATGTTTGAGATGAAGCACGCATATGTTTCCACGTAAAAGCATACATATTTGTCAGTAAACATGTTAATGTTTGCATTTAAATACTCCTGAGTTTGGGACTTGCAAACATATACATATGTAATTGAAGTGTGTTCCAAACATATATATGGTTCCTGCAGAATATGTTTGGGACAATATGTTACAGAGACCGCTTTTTTCAGCGTGTAGTTATGAAATTTGAATCAATGGGTGACTAAGCTTTTAAAATAGTTTATTTTTATGTTTCTTTCCGTTAAACTGTCATTGGTGTTAATGAAGTGGCATGATTTGTGTTCGTTTTATATAAATAAAATTATGAATTTTCTTAACGAAGGAGCACTTTTATGGTGCTTTTTTATTTTAAAAAAACCGTTGGAAATTGGAACTTCTCGAAAATTAGAACTACCCCAATAGCAAAGTGGTTCTAATTTACAAGCGTCCATATATAGGGTGTCTCAGTAAGAATGCACTTTTTTATTTTAAAATAAAAACTTGTATTCTTTCAGGTAGTTGTGATTTTTTATTGGATTTTAAAGAAGACATGTTCCGATTAAGTATGGGAAAAAATATCCGTCAAATGGTCCCCACGGCTCTGATAACAGGCCATTACTCTTTTCATTAAATTTTCCATGACTATCTCACAGAAATGTAGCTGTATCTCACCGATGACGCGTTCGATTTCGGATTTGAGCTCAAGAATGGTTTCTAGTTTATTCACAAAACCCCAAAGAAAATCGTTCCTGCAATATATCGATTGTGTCATGCGGGGTCTGGCAGGTGGCCCCGTCTTGCTGACACCACATGTCGTCCAGAACCATGCCGTCCAGTTGCGGCCACTAGAACTCGATATCAGGTTCCTGTAACGAATGCCGTTCAGTCACTGTAATTCAAAAGTAAAGTGCAATTCAAAAAAAATATGGCCCAATCACGCCGCCCGACCAAAATCCGCACCAGACAGTTACTCATTGTGGGTGCATTTGTTCTCATGGAGTATTTTCTGAGCCCCAAATGCGTCAATTTGGTGTATTCACGAAGCCATTCAGATGGAAATGCGCTTCATCGGAGACGATGTCTTTTTTCAGCATAACTTTCCAAATTTTTGTAGTAAGTTTTGCCAATTATAACGCGTTGTTCTTTCGTAAAGCGCTACATTTTTAATAATCGGAATAAACATATGTGACAGCTGCCAAATTTCAGAGTTGCCACTTGAACAAAAAATATAACACTAAATTTAGGAAATGCAATCTTACCGATACACCCTTTACAATAAAAACATCAAGATTTAACACAAATTTGGATTTACTTCATAGGCCGCTAACACCTAGCGGCGGAAGTCGCAAGTCCTTCCACAAATAAGGCATGCGGAATGGTTCTTTTGTAATAAGGCCTGCGGAATGCATGCATTTTTGCATCAGATATAACCAAGAAGGAGATTTTTAAAATTTTGAGGAATTTCTTTTCGGATTCTTTTTAACTGTAATTTTATTGGGAAATTTCATACAAATTTTAAAATTATATGGTTTATTTAATATTTTCCAGGGTATTTTTAAAATTTTCAATTTGAAGTTAGGCTAAGATAGATATATACATATATATTTATAAATAAAACAAATTATTTTAATTTTATTTTTGTTTAACAAATATAAACTAAAGCAAATACCTTCTAAGACCTTCCTTTTTGCACGCCTTCTAAGGCATTGTTTAGGCAATGGGTAAGAAAGTCCTTGCCTCCCAATCTCACGCAATGTTAAAAAGAAAGGAGTAGGTAATGTGTAGGGAAGGCATTCCGTATTTTAAAGAAGGCCTGTTTGGACATGATTTCAGGCCTTCCAGAGCATGACGTCCGCCGGTGGACATCTTCTAACCCATACAAACATATAGTTGTAATTGCCAAATTGGAAATTAGTCGTTGTACCATGAAGTAAAATCAGGTAGAGCGATTGAACCGAAATGTCAAAATCTTGTATAAACATCGTTTTCACGAGTTCGAATATTTAACTCGGACTTCGTGTTATAAGATGGTTCAGTTTCAGTTCGCGAGTCGAGTTTTAGTGTAGCTCACTTAAAACCGATTGGTTAAAGTAAAGGGAGATTTTATTGCGGTCTTTTTGTCAGTTTAGTATTTTTTATAGCTCCCTTGTCATTCGCTATATGTGTCAAAGTCAAACTTGACACAGTTGATCGACCATAAAGTAGGAAATTGATACAAAACAGAGTAGGTGGGCTAGAAACCGTTAAGCACCCAGGCACAAACTACGTTTAAATAGTGTTTGATTAAACTATTGTCGGCTAAATTATGTTTTATGTTGATTGCGTCGAACGAATATACTCATTCCCTTTTATTGCTGTCCGTTTTATGTCCAACCAAAGAGTATCACACAACAGCAACGTGAACTCGATGAAATGACCTACTACCTCGTCGTCATCGAGAGAACGAAAAGAGAGGGATGGAGACTCTTATTCAATGCTCTATGGGTAGACTATTTCAGACATCGTTAGACATATGAACACTTGGAATTTCGGAGAGCGAAAAGGAAAGTATAAACTTGAGGAGAAAGATTTGAAAAGAAACTAAATATTTTGACATATCTATAAGGTTTCTCTAATTTTAAAGTAGGGTTACATTTGCATTTTTTATATTAACATTTCTCCTCAAACACGAATTTCGGTAATAAAATTCATGAATTTGGAAGTGTTGTTTGTGTGTTAGCCTTTCCATGATGAAACGGCAATGCTAAAGGTCATGTAGACAAATGGAGGAAAACTCTCATCTATTTGAAGGAAATCATACGATTATTCTACACACTATCTACGTTGGTAAATTAAAGAAAATGGTGACGGAGAGTGTTAAAACACATATGTGACAAACAAAACAAACGAGAAAACCCACCGAAGTAAAATTTTGTATTCCCGTGTCTTAAGTTTTTGTTCGTTTCATACACGCAAAGAAAAAACTCGTTCCTCCATAAAACGAATTCTCACATAACCGAAGTTCGTTTGGGGACTGTAGTTGGGAGAAACGAACTTCTGTTAATTCATACATGTCATTTCGTTTGGGAGAACAGAAAAATGTTTGCAGCAAACGAGTTATGAAAAATTTAAGGTAAAAAAAACGGTTCCTCAGGCTGTTCCTTCGGTTACAGTAAGCGAGTTGCAGTTGCTCCAAACTAAAAAACGTTTGGAAGAATTGAAAATCGTATGCAGTAAACGAGTTTTGAAAAATTGGTGCTGAAAAAACGTTTGCAAGAAATATTTCTTGTACATTTAAACTTGTATTTATGGCTTCCATAAGCTTGTTTTTATTTAAATTTCCAACCTTTATGATTTTGGCTTTGCCCACAAAGTCTGTTTTAAAAAAAAGTTGGAATTTTTGTCTATTTTTTCACTGTCTACTAACACCTTCCATTCAAATAACAACTAAAAGCTCAACAAACTACAACGCGTGAATTGTACATCTAAGATATATGTACTTATATTGACAAGGTAGAAGCATTTGAATGTGTGATCGCTCTTCCCAGCGGCGGAAGTCATGACCTAGAAATCCTGAAATCAGGACCAAACAGGCGTTCTTTAAAATACGGAAGACCTCCCTACACATTACCTCCTCGTTTCCTTTTAACTTTGCGTGAGATTGGAAGGCGAGGCCTTCCTTGCCAATTGCCTAAGGAAGGCCGTAGAAGGCATTTAATTGAATTTATTTTTGTTAAACAAAAATAAAATTAAAATAATTTATTTATAACAAAATCATTATCCACTTCTACATATTTATTTATACGTATGTATGTATCTATCTTAGAAAGCTTTACCACGCCCAAATTCAAATTGAACATTTTAAAAATTCCCTGATAATTATTAAATAAACAATATAATTTTAAAATTTGTATGAAATTTTCTAATTAAATTACGGTTAAAAAGAATCGGAAAAGAAATTTCTTAAAATTTTAAAAATCTTCTTCTTGGTTATATCTGATGAAAAAATTCATGGATTCCGCAGGCCTTATTTTAGGAAGGCATTACAAAAGAACCATTCCGCATGCCTTATTTGTGGAAGGCCTTGCGACTTCCACTGCTGGATGCAAACGAGAACTCGGTTGCAACAACACGATACACATTTGCGATATACAAGTTTAATTGGGAGCATTACATAAACAGTTGCGATTAATAAATTAATACAATTCAATCAAAGAATTGTTGCGGCAACCGAGCAATAAACGTTTTTTTTCTCTGCGTGTACCCAACGCAATCCTGATCGCATTATAGTTTGAAGTTTGAAAATCCTTAAGTGTATTACATTATATCTCCACAAATTAGTTAAGAGATATTCGGACACATGAGACCCAAATGAGGTGATTGTGTCAGCTGAATGTCTGAACATATTATCCAGAAAGAGGTGGGGAAATTCAATTCATTATGGCCACAATTAAATATCAATTAAGATAACCTTTTTAAATTCAATTAATTTGCATTTTGTTTATATGCTCAGTATTAAAATGCAATTACTCGAATCGAATCAACATTATTGTTCGACAATTCAATCGATAACATGCTACTTTGGTGTACATGTGTAATAGGGATCAACTTTCTGGCGCTGACTAGTGAAGTCGTGAGATTTACCAATTTAAAATGTGTGGAATACGATAAATTATTTGCAACAGTGGAAACGTGTAATCTGAAGATATTGCAACGAGGTGTAGTTGGCATGAATATTTATGTGAAATTATATAAAACTCCAGTTAATAATGTGTCGGTAAGTAACTTCAAAGTAGACCACAATTTGGCATGATCTTGGCAGAGAAATTTTTATCGAATCGAGATATACAACACCATCCGCGAACAATATGATAAATAGACAATACGTCCATGCCCATGACTGCCAAATTTGTGCTCCGCCAAACCAGTAATGGCTTTAGTTTGAAATTCTTACCGATAAATGTAAATATATTATTCCAAGATTAATCTATCACTGCATAAGAAGGCAGTGACCGTTTCTATATAATGCTTCCAGCGATTTTTGTAAGTTTATGAAGCACCGCAAACAAAATCCGCTACTCCTGATAGCTTTTGACGCAATGCTGAAGGATTCTAATATTAATCACACTTGCCCCTATAATGTAAGTAGATATGGAAAATATTCTCAAATTCATCATTGTCATATTTCCATGAATTTAACTCTAGCACGATATTATAGTACACAACTGGATATTAAAGGAAAATGACTTTCGGTTATTACCTCTGCCAGAAGGGGAATATTTGTTCAAGCTAAAGTTTGGCGCCTACACTGATTGGAAAGCAGACGTCCATGTATTCATTTCAATTAAAGATTAATTTGATTTCGTTGTGTTTATTTTATCTACTTGTATTTATATATACGAATACTTATACATATATAAAAATTAATGTACGGCGTTTGAACGGGCTAAACTCTGGATCTATTGGACCGAATGAGATGAAACTTTCATATTGGATTTGTATTTGCCCAACTTAGGTTTGTACTACAAAATATTGTAAATAGGTGGCGGTTTTTGTTTTGTCATATCAAATGATTGAATTCATTACTGGCCATGACATCACTGAATACTTTTGTCGCCAGGACGAAGCCTGCAGGGTCAGCTTGTTGTTAATAAACATAAGTGCACGATAATTAAAGTATAATCATAACTTTTAGTTAGTTGCATGATAAATTAATGTAAAGGATTTTTCAACAGAGACGCTACAAAAGTAAATCGATAGTGATAGCAAACGACGCCATATTTTTTCCCGCTCCTTTGACATTTCTCTTCAGTAAGGTTTGCCATTTCATCATGGAAAGATATACGAGCCAACAACGAGTCGAAATTATTTAAATTTACTACCGAAATTTTGAGTCAGTGGCCTCAACTTTAAGAGCGCTACGTCCAATTTCTGAATTCTGAATTTAATTTCTGGCTGAATGGCTTCGTCAATAAGCAAAATATGCGTTATTGGTCAGACAGCAATCCACACGTAATCCATGAGTCATCATTGCATCCCAAAAAAATTACGGTTTGGTGCGGTTTATGGGCCGGCGGCGTTATTGGGCCGTACGTCGTCCGTGTTGATCAAGACCGGCACATTGCTGTGAATGCGAATCGCTACCGTTCAATGATAACCGAATATTTTTGGCCCCAATTGGATAATATGGTCTTGGCGGACATGTGGTGCCAAAAGGACGGCGCCACAAGCCACACAGCAAACGCCAAAATCATTCTATTGGCAACCAAGTTTGGTGAACGTGTTATCTCACGAAATGGCCCAGTCGATTGGCCGCCTCGGTCGTGCGATTTGACGCCGTTAGATTATTTCCTGTGGGGCTACGTCAAGTCTATGGTCTATGCCAACAAGCCAGCGACGATTGATGAAATTCGTACGAATATCGAACGTGAAATTGCAGCAGTATTGGCCGAGTTATGCTTGAAAACCGTTGAAAATTGGGTTCAGCGTCTGGACTTCTGCAAGCGTTCCCGTGGTGGCTATGCAAAAGAAATCGAGTTCGGTACATAATGGCATCGAACGTACTTTCACAGGAATAAAGAATTTCAATGGTACCAAAAACCGGTTTTGTTTTATTTAAAAAAAACTTTTGTAGTGCTCTTATTGAAAAACCCGTTACAATTCACAACCAGCAAGGCTGGGTAACTACTAGGGTAACCAGTCAATTAATCATTATTCGGTTAATCGATTAATCGTGTCATAAAATTAACCGAACATTTTAATAATTAATTTTTCGATTAACTCGAACAAATCATTGTGATTAATCGATTAAGAAAATATGAGCACGTGTTTATGGCAAGCAGTCAATCTCCGGCAACTCATATGACAACGATTTGCGAACAAATTTCATAACTTTACACACATTTCGAACAGATTTGATAGTTGGTGCAGAGAATGCATAGCACTGTGGCTCATAGACATAAATAAAACAAAAATTATCTCAAAATTGGTTCATTAAAATGGGTGTAATAGTCTGATGAAATTTCAAGAGCCACTGGTAACTTTGTATGGGGGGTACCAAAAAGTCTGGTCCGATTTCTTCTCAAACTATGTATAATAAAGATAATAGTTAGAAAATTACGTTTTGCAAAATTTGGTCAAAATTAATCAATCCAATAGGATGTGTGATACATGTAGTTTCAGAGCGACCCTACCCGTTGTATGGAAGGTATCCGAAGGTGTCGCACTTTTGGGTCCAAACTTTGAGGTTTTCTTAATTTTGGCTTGGTCCCAAAAGTCCCTAATTATCATGTTACTGCAACTACCATTTGGGAATTGTACCAACATATATTTTTTATAATGAAGATGCTTTGGTACGTTTTGTTTTGATGTGTGGCTAGTACACTGTTTTCTTTTTTTTTTGGTTTATTTTATTCGAATAATCGATTAACGGAATAATTCGATTGCGTTTTGTTCGATTAATTGTCAGATTATTATTAAATGGGTACCCTAGTAACTACAGACATTCAGCTAATAACAGCGTTGAGCCGGTCGCGACTTAAACTCAGCCTTAGTCGTAAATCACTTCGATCTAGTTGCTCCCACAAGTATTTACTACTTTCATGAATACTCTGTAGTTAGGCAATACCATAGAATAATGCATACCATAGAAGCTTTTATTCGCTCAATAAATTAAACGTCATAGGTACGATGGAAAGTAAACATTGGATGGTGGAAAATATGGGTTCAATACTACCAGATAGTGGCAATAGTATACAGCGATCAACAAAGGAACAACAACCGAATTTCGTGTTTTTCTGGCAAACTAGTTGTGCTAAATACAATAAAAATGTATACCAACGATAAAAGTCAACAGAAAAGTTCAAAATATATTTAAATTTTTCAGTTCTACACCAAAATGACAGGAAAAAGTTAAGTGAACATATTTTGTAACTCCACCTGGTGTAAGATAATTTTAAATTTAATTGCTCTCATTTCCACAAACCTACGATGAAGAGTGTGAAATGAAACGTCAGATGAGAGAATAAGTTTATCTACGTATGTATTATTCTATGGGAAATACAATCAGCCTTCTTGTAGAGGAAGTTATTAAAACAATAATAGTTGTATACTCACTGGTTGGGACCTACAGTTTTTACATCGATAGCGAACGGTATTTTAAAAAGCTTTATTATTGCTAAATACTCGATAGTGTCGCCGTTATTATGCGAGGTGACCGCCGCCGAAAGAAATTTTAAGGTGGTATTATTAAAAGAGCGTAATATGTAAACAAACCCCAAAGATACAATTATGCACTCTCTGCAATGTTACAATATTGCACACTCTTCAACTCTTTAAAGATACAGAAACTCAAATTTAACCGTCACGTAGTTCATAAATGCACTAATATTTTGTTCAACTGCTCATTATTGTCCACGTGCTGATCAAAAATGAAACCATCTAAAGTAGTTGAAATCATGAAATTATTAGAAAATAATAATTATATTCGGAACGTTACGGAAGAAAAATATTAAAACTTCAACTGCTCCTGAACGCCTCAGAAAGATTGAAGACGGCACTTATCGTCATTTAGCAAAATTTGTGACAAGTAGCAATGCATTTACCCCAGTTGCGGCCCTAAAAACGTTAAATATTTACGCCAGTGAGTGGACTGCTCGTCGAAATCTCAAAAGATTGGGTCTTAAGGCTGCAGAGAAGAAAGAGAAACAATTTTTATCACAAAAGAATATAAAGCTCCGTAAAGAATTCGGCCAGAACTACGAGAATTGGACTGAGGCTGACTGGAAGAAGGTAAAGTATTAAATTCGACACGCTTTAAAATAAAATACAATGACGCCTAAAAAATATACAATTACGCCTTGTGTTTAAGGTTATATAGTCTGATGAGACTAAAATCAATCGATTTCAGTTCGATGGCCGAGCTTGGTACTGGACCAAAGATCTAAATATTACTACCCCGAATTCTGAAACACACACCATGAAACGTGGTGGTGGAATCATAATGGTATGGGGATGTATTACGAAGAATGGACTAGGTAAAAAAAAAATGGTGTCCCTTAACATCCCATGAAGGCATTGGGGAGATCTTCTCACAATCAGTGAGATGTGCGCTTTATAGTTTTACACTCACTGATTGGGACCTACAGTTTTACACCGGTTCCGAACGGTATTTTTGAGAAGCATTTTCATGGCTAAGTACTCGATAGTGCCGCCATCACTAAGCGAGGTGACCGTCGTAGAAAGAAATGTAAAGTGGTCTGAGCAGGGATCGAACCCACGTTCTCATGCACAAGAGCCGCGCACACTAGCCATTGTACCACCGACGGCCACTAGGCCAATGGACTAGGTCCTTTGGTTAAAATTTAGTGTGTTATGAAAAAAGAACAATATCTTTGAATTCTGGAAAATCATTTACCAGCTGCTCTAGAAAAAACGGGTCTTGCTACCGAAATAGTGATTTTTCAGAATGACAACTATCCAAAACATGCGGCGAAAATCGTTAAAAACTGGGTAAACAGTCAACAATTTACAACAAAGCACAAGGCAAATCAAATACTATAATTAAAGTGTTCGTGGATAACTGAATATGCCGTTTTGGTGTCGCCTCGGAACTCCATTCGGACCAGGGTAAGAATTTTGAATCCGCTATCTTCAATGGAATGTGTGAGTCATATGGGATTCGAAAAACAAGAACAACACCAATGCACCCTCAGTCTGACGGCATGGTTGAAATATTCAACCGAACTCTTGAAGAATACCTGAGAAAAGTGTCCAGCGCAGATCAAAGAGATTGGGATGACCGCATACCAAAGTTCCTTTTGGCATTCAGGTCAGCCACCCATGACTCCACGTTTCGAACACTCGCTAGAGTAATTTTTAGAACTGAGCTGAAGCTGCCTGGAGATTTGGAGTTCGGTATTAAACCGGCATCAGGCCTTGCAAACCGTGCGATCTCCATGAGTTTTGTGCGCAAAAAAAAAGAGGGTCAGTAATAAGATGACAGCCAGGTACGACCAAGCGGCAAATTGCGATGGATTCCATGACGTTCAGCTAGTTTTACTGTTCAACCCACAGCGCAAGAAAGGGTTATCTCCAAAACTACAGACTCACTGGGAAGGCCCTTATAAGGTTGTCAAACGAATAAATGACGTGGTTTATAGAATCCAGAACAGCCAAAGTCCAAGAGCTAAAATGAAGGTCGTGCATTTGGAAAGACTAGCCCTATGTGGAAAACGCGGAGTTGAGCCTGCTCAGGACGAACAGGCTTAAGTGGGGGGCAGTGCTACGATTAAGTAAAAGCTTTTACTTACTCTTAATAACCAGACTAACATTATGTAAATAACAGGGCGATTAATGCTGCGCCTGAAAGTATGCATTGGAACAACATACGAGCTCGCTAAACCAGTAGCATGAGTTGAGGTGATTCTACAGTATTCTAGATGTGGATTCATTAATTAGTACAAAGTTAACTAACAACAACGACTAGAAAGCTCTTGAATTCGCTACAGATAACTACATTTGAGTATGGTGAGTTCGTATAAATACCTGAGGTCTTTGGAACGGAGAAGACAGTTTGTGATTAACCGCCGGAAAGTAAGCAAGGCGATTTGACTGTAAAACATAAGCCTTACTGTAAAGTGGTGTAAATAAAGTACACTGTTGTACTACATACGTAAAATAAAAGGAAGTTAAACTGTTGTAATTATCGTAATTTTAAACGAATCATGTTATAGGAATCATGTATAAGCAAATTCATAACAATATGAATTCAAACTATCATTTATGTATTTACATAAGCTCAAAATTGGTGAATTCAAGAATGGCTCGTATTTCCTCTTTCAAACCAAAAATAATAATTTTTCACTGAAACATCCCAATAGCAGTTATGTATATAAATATATACTGGTAAAGTGTACATAATTGACACAATTAGAAAATTTTCGGCAGAATATGTTGTTATGTGGCCACCCTAACGTAACTTTATCACTTATGAAAAATGTTTAAATATTCTAACAAATACTAGCATTAATAATGTATGTAAGATATTTAATAATGTATGTAACCATATTTTCTACCTGTAAACCACTGAAGTTTTTCATTATACATTAATGTTTACAAATAAAAAAATTTGCTATCACCTAAAGTTAACTCGATTTATTACTATGTTTTTAATGTTATGTGTTTTAGCAACTCCGAAATTGATTTGAGATATTAAATATTTCTGGGCCAAATATCTGCAGCCAAAAGGTGAAGGGATGTGTCTGTAGGTACAAAGTTACACACTTACAAAATAGACTGTGAATAATCTCTCTTCGTCCCATATTTATTATCTTTCTGTCTCGAGAGCATAAGCAGCACAACAAAAACAGCTGTATTTGTATTACAAACACATATATATTTGGACAATGTGTTTCGACACAAGTATATTATATTTGCGAAAAGCTACAAACACACGTTATATTTGCATCTAAACACCGTAAAATGGCATATTTTTCAGCGTATAGTGAGATCCATCAATGACACATGCACCTGTTGACTACGAAAGAAATCAGAGATAAAAAACTGATTGCGATAAGGAAACCTAAAAAATTATTGACCATTATTTTATAGTTGTTACTAAATGCCTTTTTATTATAAATTATTATCGTCGTATTGCTTATTGCTGGTTTAGTATTTAATAAAAAAATTGCCTCTCGACCTTTAATTTTGTAACGCAAATTAATTAGTTCCTGTTTTTCCTTATTATGAATTCCTATAATAAGTATTTTTTCAAAACTCTGTTTTTTTACTATTATTATTCTCACTTCAATCAAATCTATTGAAATCATCCAAAGTCATTTATTGCAAGTGTTTAAAAGTCTTATGAGGAAAAATAGATTAAGTACAATTCAAAAATTTTTGTCCTCAAATATATATTATTTAACTAAATTTTTCCACAAGAGGTCTTCAAAGTTAATCAAACCAACCAAACTATTTGTATTTCTTTATTACACGCTGAACAATTTGTCTTTTTTGTTGTTTATATAAATATAGTATATATATACATATATAAATATAGTATACTTGTGTCCAAACACATAGTGTTTGCTATGCAATATAACATGTTTGGGACACAATAATTAATAGGTTATAATATATACATATGTATTTGTGACCTAAATGTGGATTTGTTTGTTGAAAACACTGCTGTCTGTCAAAATAAAGAAACAAAACGCAGCAGATCTTTAATTTACGGAAACAATGCTTGCAAACATGTACATGGTTCCTGCAATATGTTGCTGGGGCCGTTATTTTTCAGCGTGTAGTAGACTTTTTAATTATAAAAATATAATAAAGAGGTTAATACCTAACTACTTCCATTTTTAATTAATGCATTTTCGCACTACATGGACGATGTGTACTTATAAATTTAAAAAGCACCGACCAGCAATTTCGAATTCACTATTCCGTTAAAGGCCAACACTATTCAATAAAGAAGGATACTAACAGCTCAAGGATACATTTAGATCTTGGAAATATTTATATAGTATTAGATCTTGGAAATATTACAAAGACTAAGAAATAAATAGAACGCAACAAGGTGGTTCTCTAAACCCAACTAGTAATATTAAAATTTGGTGTAAATCAACCGATACAGAAGTCAATCTGGAACTCAGGAGTTAAGCAGCAGATGACTCCTTAAATAGTGTGATTACATTAGTATTTTATTGATAAGATCTATATTGTGGACAGGGAGATGATTGCTCCATATGTGGGCAATTGGTCTGCTATCTCCAATAGCATGAGCAGGTCCTTAGGGAACCATCACATATTGTAGGATGGTTTCTTCATTCAGATGGATTTGCATTTAATCCTATGATTGCCCGAGTGCCTGACAACGCCAGCTTTGTTCGAACGAACTTAAGAAATAGGGGTTGTTATCAACTCGGGGAATCGTTCAAAACTAACCGAAATAACTTTCAAAACACTGAAATGTTTCGAAAAATTAGATTACTTTACACGAATTAATATGAAAATTGCATGCCGCAATACCACTTTATGCCTTTCATCGGTATGCATCATTGGAATTCAATGCGTCTATTATCTTTGGCTGGTATTGCCAGCTTACGAAAGTTGGGAAACAGCTTTGACGAAAGTTGGGAAACGAAGGAATTACTTTCAATGAGGTGACAATGGATTCCTTATTTTTCCACGACGACACTATTCAATTTGAAAAATTAACTTCCGCAGATTTCCTCTTATTCCTTCACAAAGTCGAAGCTGCACTCACTATATTTATGCTCGACAAGAGCTCATTGGCGTGGAAGTGAAAGAAGAAGTTCTTGCCAGGACTCTGGCTTTTCCTCATTTTGGCGGTTCAATAAAGTTTTGAATCCTTGCCAACCGTTGGAGTCATAGAAAACGAATGCTCGTACGACCTAATTACAACTATTGGTTAAGCAAAATCTAAGTTGATACGCCTTTTTACATACATCGAAATGGATTCAAACCTTCCGAAATACTCTTCGACAGGTTTTATGTCAGCTCCGGGAAATTCTTTACCCACCCTTTAAGAGATCATGGGATCTCACCTTTGACGCCTCGTTCCAAATTGATTCTCGGACGTCCCAATAATAGTTTGGATTGTTCTTACCGTTGTCTCACCATGTTCACATGGAGTTATCGCACCGCACCACTACCTACCTTATTATTTATTAGCCATCCATTTGTAAACACACATTTTTAATCGTTACAAATATAATTAGTGATGGCTTTTATTAATAGGTCCTAAATAGTAACAATGGTGCTTATTTTGAGTTTTTCATCTTATACTCTAAGTCAATTCAAACTATAACTAGACAGTAATGACTTCGATACTTTATGCAAAAACTAAACTAAAAAAATTACATGTGGTGTCAGGGGACACCCGGTTGGAACGAAGTTCTTTTCTTAGTTCCAACACGCCTAAGACGCCCGGTGAAAAATACGATAATTTAAATGGGTCTTTAAGAAAATACACTTTTTTATAGAACGTGATTCTTTTTATAAAAAAAGTATATTTTTAGGTACTTTTGTAAGAAAGTGTATTATTTTTTTTAAATTTTATTACATAAGCTCAAGACCATCTATATCTCAATAAATAGAGATATAGTTTTTTAAAAAAGAAGATGCCTGTACATTATATTGTCTTTTAGACACCAACAAAAATCATTCTAATGGGGACCGATGGTTCTCTGGAGATGGAAAGAAGTTGCTTGCAAATGCTTTCTTGTGTATTTTGCTATCGAATTTTTTTTCGAACACTTGCATAGTGGGAAATTCTCAATTCAGATGAGTTTTCGTTTGCAGTTTGTTTGATGAATTTTTCAAAAGTAGCATTCCAAACAGCCGCAGATGAAGATCTGTGCCTAGATATGAAATAGCTATACGGTTTGCCAGGAATTATGAGGATGCATTTAAAACATCTTCTTTTTTAAAAAACTATATGGTCTTGAGCTTGTATAATAAAATAGAAAAGTACCAATAAAAAGGCCGAATAAATAAAAAAAAATCCGTCCCCATATGTATTATATTTTCCCGAACAGGTCCTTTTTTAAAGAGATATACTTCTTTTATTATTTAAGAAAAGATACTATTTTTAAGATGAAGTACTTTTTGTAAGAAAAAGCCATAAGAGTATGAATTTTTTTTTATAAAGAAGTACTTTTTTAAGAACAGGTACTTTTTAAAGAAGTGGTACTCATTTTATGAAAATGTTATTTTTTTTAAAGAAAATTTACCTATTTTCAGAAAGGCTACATATCAAGAAAAGAATCGAAAAGAGAAGGTATTATTTTATTTTTAAGAAAGGTACGTTTGAGAAAAGGAATTTTTGTAAGAAAAGGTAATATTTTTAAGAGAAGTTATTTTTTTTTAAGAATTTGGTTCTATTTTCAAGAATAGGTACAATTTTAAGAGTAGGTACTTATCTCTGGAAAGTTATTTTGTTTCACAAAAAAGGTACTCTTTAAAAACAAAGTAGTTTTTTAAGAAAATGCAATTTTGTAAGAAAATTTACGTTTTAAGAAGAGGTACTTATTTAAAAAAAAATTAAATTTTCTAAGAAAATGTACTTGTTATATGAAAATTTACTTTTGTTTTAAGAAAAGGTACTTCTTTAAGATAAGGTATTTTTTTTAAGAAAAGGTACTTTGTTTAAGAATATGGATAGGTATTTTTTTGAGCAATTTTTTTTTTAAGAAAAGAAGAAATTTTTAGGAAATGTTCTTTTTTAAACTTCTTTCACTTTGGCTTTTCTAAATTTACTTTTTATTGGGTTCAAAACTACAATATATGGGTGATTCCTTGGAAATAACGTTTTTTCGGATGGTGAAATTATTAGTTTTTAACATACCTCGGATGTGATTTTTTTTACAGTTTTTGTTTCTATATACATACTACTATAGTGTATACCAACATCTTTTGTACTACAACAATTTAAAACATTTATCAATATATTTTATACTATAATTTTCAGAATTGCCACGATTCTGACATCCACGGTATTGACATTTCATATTTAAATTGACTTCATTCTATGCCAAATTGACGTGAGATAATTTCCTTTGAAAATCACATTTCGATGACTAAATATCGAACAAATTTCGTCACTAGGAGGGCGAGTATTATATTGCGCAATAAAAAAGCGGTACAATGGTATTGACTGCTAATTTTGTGACTTACCCTTCGTAAAGAAAACACTTCACTCCAATCGATTCAATGTGGATAAATCTGTCAGCCATTGATGTAAACATAACATTTGATATACAATGGTCGAGTTCTCACAGCGAGGGCGCCTTTATACCCATCCAACATGGCGTAAATGTACGATATTAGGCAAAAAAGCGTGGACAAAGTTTAGCTCGGTAAATACATGAAAATATCCTCTATCTAGGCAATTTCAATGACCATAAAAAAATATCAATCCATCCTGCGAAATGAGGGAGTGAATATAGTATAAACCTTGATTTTTATGAAATGGACACGCCACGGTTCTGATATTTTCATTAGTTTCTGTATCTTTCTATCGAATAAGCGCGACGCAGGTGAGAATATTGTTGTGGAAAATCTTGTGTACCATAAAAGTATTGAAATTACGCGATTATTTATTTGCCGTCCCTTAATTACATGGAAATAAACGTGATGGACAAAGAAAACGTTATTTCCAAGGAATCACCCATATACAAAATATTGGTTACAGGCTCCACTTAGAAAACTTCCCATTAAACAAGAATTATCCCACCATATATTAGTCTAGCCACAAACCAAAGCAAAAGTACTTAACATAGTTGATAATACTGGGTTGTAATAAAGTTGTACAAAAAATTGTTTAATTTTTTTTGATTAGGCCCCATCCCGCAACGTGCGATAAGGAACTTCGTTCCAAAAACTCTTGGTAATGGTAATGACAATGGTGGGGATGCTTTTGGTGATTATAGTAAAATTATAAACTACTATATATAACTACTATAATGATAAACTATAATACGAGATCGGTCCCAAAACTAGCCGACCTAACAAAAAAGGCACAAAAGTTGGGAACAATTTGCTTTATTTTTCGACATAATCTCCTTTTAGCTCGATACACTTTTTCCAGCGATATTCAATAGCTTCAATACCCTGTTTATAGTAAGAACTGTCAAACTCCGTAAAATAGCCATCAGCCGCAGACTCCACTTCTTCATTGATGGCAAATGTTTTACCACTGAGCCATTTTTTTCAAGTTTGAAAATAGAAAATAGCCCGAGGGAGCTAAATCTGGCGAATAAGGTGCGTGATGAAGTAACTCGAACTTTAATTCTTTAAGTTTGGATGTGTGAACTGAACCATTGCTTTGACGAAACAACACTTTATTTTTCGCCAAATGCGGCCTTTTCCACAATTTCATCACTTAATCGCTTTTTCCTTTCTAAAGATAACCAATAAAAATTATGCCATGCGCATCCCCACAATCAGACGCCATACCTCTGCCTGCAGATGGACCCGTCTTTGTCTTCATTGGACACAATTCTCCAATTCCAGTCCACTGCTTTGACACTTCCTTAGTCTCAGGTGTGAAGTGGTCACTTCAAGTCTCATCCATGGTTATAAATCGACGCAAAAATTAGGCTTTATTGCGGTGAAACATCGCCAAACATTCTACCGAAACAGCTTCACGACGCTGTTTTTGCTATTCAAATCTTCGGTCAATATTCGACGTATAGCACTTTTTGAAATGCTTATCATTTCAGCTAGCTCACGCACTTTCAGCCGCCGATCATCCAATACCACTTTGTGGAGTTTCTTAACCGTGTCTGGCGTGGCTCGTACGGCCTCGTTTAAGCTATGCTACCCAATATTTTTCAGTCGTAAACGAAGAAGCAGACTCCCCCAGAGTAGAATCTAGCTCGGCTTTAGTATTGCTTGGACTGTGACCTTTCAACTGGAAATATTGAATTCCATAACGGTGACCAATATTTCCATGTTTACAAATTCACTGAGATCGTTTGCTTTTGATGGCTCAAATAAGAAACACTAAACAACATGGCACCTTGAAACTTAAAACATATGTTTTATACGGTTTCCACTTTTCACCAAAATATTTTTTTTCAAACTACTGGCACCATCATCTATAACTGATGTCGAATTGCAACCCAGTATTATCAAATATATTGGGTACTTTCTAAGAGGATATACTGATACAGAAGAAAATAAAGTGCGCAATTTGGCAACATGTTTTAAAAAAGAACATTTTCTTAAATAAGTGCCTTTTCTTAAAGAAGTACCTTTTCTTAAAAAAAGTAAATTTTCTACAAAAAAAAAAATACCTACCAATATTCTTAAACAAAGTACATTTTCTTAAAAAATACCTTATCTTAAAGAAGTACCTTTTCTTAAAAAATTAAATTTTCGTACAGAAAGTACCTTTTCTTAGAAAAAGTATTTTTTTTAAATAAGTACCTTTTCTGAAAAAAGTTTTCTCACAACAAATTGTCTTTTCTTAAAAAACTACCTTTTCTTTAATGGGTACATTTTTTGTGAAACAAAATAACTTTCCTTGAGATAAGTCCTTACTCTTAAAAAAGGAGTAAAAAAAGGACCAATTTCTTAAAAAAAAATACCTTCTCTTTAAAAAATACCTTTTCTTACAAAAATTCCTTTTCTGAAAATTAAATTTTCTTAAAAATAAAATAACACATTTTCTTAAAAAATAACACACCCTTTCCTAAAAAGAGTACAAGTTCTTTAAAAAGTACCTGTTCTTAAAAAAAGTACATCTTTGTAAAAAAAATTCATACTCTGACTGCTTTTTCTTGCCGAAAGTATTTCTTCTTAAAAATTAAACCTTTTCTTAAAAAAAAACATTACCTTTTAATAAAAGAAGTACCTCTCTGTAAAACAGGAACTTTTCGGGAAAATATAATACATATTCTTACAAAACGGACGTAAAAATATACTTTTGCTTTAAAAAAAATACATTCTATAAAAAAAGTTTATCATTTTACGAAAAGTATATTTTCTTAAAGATCCATTTAAATACTCGAATTTTTCAACGGGCTCGTTAGGCGTGTTGGAACTAACTAGTACATAATATATAGCGAAAGGAACTTCGTTCCAAACGGGTGTCCCCTGACACCTCATGTAATTTTTTTTTTGTTCAGAAGCTAATTTGTATTTATTTTTCGAGTTTCTATTATCCTAAGATTAATAACTATTTTTAAAATTATATGAAGTTTTTATTTCGGTTTTCTATCAATAGTTGGCATCATTGTATAACAGACAAGCACGTTATTTTGACGACTTTGATTGGTCGTAAAATCTGCAAACACCGCACGCACACAGAGAGAGAGAGAGAGTAAACAAACTTCCCCCTAACAGTGAACAGAGAGAGTAACTATTCTCTCTATACTTTACAGATATAATATCGGGGATGAGAAAGATGGCATAATTGTACTTTTTTTGACACAATTTAACCCACCAAAGTACCATGGTACAATCACAATACATTTTATTCGCTACACAGTCAATAAGAAATTTTTTAGCGTAAGAAAAAATGTTCCTAGTTTTGTTTTGTTTTATAAGACATTTTAGAGAAAAGTGCATAATAGTGACCTTCATAAATATTTCCTAGTGTATTCACAGCCGGTAATATATGTCTTAGTCGAATCCTCCAAATTTGGAGTTCCCGAAAAAATCGATAAATTCATGCATGACATCAACACCATGTTTTTTATTTATTCACAGAAATGTTGGTGCAAAAAACGCCACAACAAGCTGACTTTCTAGGGAAAAAGTTATAATTATAGTACTTGTAATTATAGTACTTTAAATCCGGCTGCAATGACCAATTAAAGTGCATACATAAGCTTTGGGACAATATTTGGTTATAATAAATCATGCCTGATAATTGCATATCCACCATAACCTTTTCTTTATTAATAACAGAAAATCGAAGTAAATGTATAAACTGATGCGGGATAAGAATATTGTTCAAAGTTAACAAAGTCGTTTCAATCACAATGTACGAAAGCCTAAAGCTAATTGTTGCAAACTTGATGGGATTTTTTCGATTTAGGAAATCTATGATCTACAGCATTTTGAAGTTTCTTTAAATTCAAACAAAATCCACCAAATTACGACAGACACTTACAACCAGTTTGTTGACTGTAACGCTGCCTTCTTAACTATGTCTAAGCCGATCTAATACCGATCCCTGCTGGATATACGAGATAAAAATTCTCCGAAAAATAGGAATATTGACCTGTAATTCATAAAGACGATTATTGACGCCATTACAAACCATTACACGACAAAATATTGAAGGCAGGCCATCTAGTGGCAGAAAAGGAATATAATGGCTTAATAATACTTACACAGGAGTGGTATCCGGGAAGTACACAATCTCTTGAGCGAGGCGACAAATAGAAAGGCATTTAGCCGAGACGGTGAAAAATTTATCAAATTATCAAAAATAAAATAGCTAACATTCGGGAAAACAAAGACAAATATTGACGTCGCATAAGTCACGAGCTGTTCGACTTATATCCCGATATAGATTGATATCCCCAAATAAAAACCATCGAGAAAGGACGAAGATTTCGCTGGAAGGATTAAAGCCCTGTGTAAGCTTGGTGTAACTAACTGGAGGAAAAATGCGAAACATCGAAGTGGTTGGAAATGTACAGATACTCGTATACTATATATGCTACCTATGTTGGGTACACACATTTTTCTTTCCTACATCGAACTCCAAGAAAATTTCAAACGGGTAGCTTTTTCCAACGAGCGGTTTACAAACGTCAACCATCGGGTACAATTCAATGACACATTATAAACTGTACAATTTAAAATATACCATTTAGCGCTCAGCTAGTATATTTCCCATCTCTGTTTGAAAAATATTGATGCATAAAAACAAGTAACGAAAGTGAGAGACCGGTTTATGATGATACAGATAAATGAGATTGGTTTTGTTTGGTTTCAAAACTAAACAAACAGCACAATGTATAAGTACATCGAAGTTCTCTGTTATTCTGCTGAGAAAATCTGTTGGCCAACTCATGTTGGTGTATATGAAACACCCTGTGTTGCAGATGAGCTTGATAGTTGTTGCCGAGATACAATGCGTGTGTTTGATACTGAATTCGAAAGGGGGGTTGGTATGACATCGACAGCGGCAAATGCTTAATATCAGTGTTGCCACACTCCATATTTTGTATATATTTTAGCACTTTTATAAATAATGAGTTTGGAAATGCTGATTACAGAAGATCTAAACTTTTTTACGAGGCTATTTTTGCCTCCCAACTTTTTTATCCATAGCGGCAGCTTGATAACCTGGAATTGTTGTATTTAAAAGTGGGTCAGAAATCCTCAAATTTTTTATAAATTGTTTTAGGAATTGTCTTTACATAATAAGCGTTTTTCTTAAAATCGCTTAATATCACTTAGCTTAAAATCGCTTAATATCACTTAGCTCCCCATACAAAGTGGTCGTAAAATTAGTATAGCGGGGAATACAAAAACAGACGAATAGTTTTATTTTAAACATTTATATTTCTGAAAAAATAAAGATTTTATGTTTAGGTTTTCCAGTGTGTAGTCGTCATGACCCGCCGTAACTTAAGTGGGTATTTGAATTTACACGTTACATTAACACATAAAAACAAACACAACTTAAAATTAATATCACAAGTTCTGTATTTCCACATTGTAGCTCGGGCTTATTTTATCACTGTCTTCTTTGAGATTCATCGTTTTGTCTACCTTCTCCAGTATTCTCAAACTTTCCAATGTCATTCTCGTCTTTTCCCTTCTCTCTTTATCCAATATTCTTACAGTAACGAAATCAGCAGTGTGGCCTGATTCAATTATGTGTTGTGACAATATGGTTCTTGTTCTCTCTTTTTCAATGTCTGTCTTGTGTTCTCCCAATCTCATCTGTTTGTTTTTTGTCAAACGAAATCAGCAGTGTGGCCTGATTCAATTATGTGTTGTGACAATATGGTTCTTGTTCTCTCTTTTTCAATGTCTGTCTTGTGTTCTCCCAATCTCATCTGTTTGTTTTTTGTCAAACTACTATACACGCTTCAGAAACGGCCGTTGCAAAATTAGGTGGGAACCATGTATTTAGGTGGGAAACGTGTCATAAAAACCATCATATTTTTTATTGTATTTTAGTTCTAGCAACAAAAAAAAAACCGTATCATAAAAACTTAAAATGCATATGATTCTTTAAAAAACCCAAAACTTGGACGACATTTCCAAACTTCTGCTCATTAATGCCAACAAAATCCCATACGCCAGATTTAGCTGGACAGTAAAATAGCACAAATTAAAATTTCTGGAACAAATATATATATTTTAACAAATAATATAAATATTACTGTGTTTAGCTTACATGGTCAATATTTTGTAGTGTAACAATTATTTCAAGTACCGATTGAAATCTACGTCGCATGCTTTGAGTCAAATTCTGGCAACGCAATTCTGTATTCCAGTCCAAAGATCATCTAACTTTATGAACTTATGTTAAGCAATCCCACGATTCACATCGTTCCAGGAGTTTTCCATTGCGTTCAAGTCGAGGCTTTGAGCCGGCATGTTTAAAACGGTGACGCTTTTCTTCGAAAACCACTCCTTTGCAGGTTTCGACGCATGTTTGAGGTCAATGTCGTGCATGTATGTGGGTTAAACTGAGGTCTTCAATTGAGTTGAGGTCGCTCCAGTAATGGAATATTTCAGGACTTAAAAAATATTAAAACAATGTGGATCGTGGTGTTGTCGTGTTGAAAAGTCCAGTTATCTCCATATAATCAGCCAGCAAAGTCAGCCAAAGTCCAACAGATCAACGTATGCTTCCGCATTCATTTTAGTTGGGACAAAGCATATATCTGACATCCCTCGAGCTCCAAACGCAGCCCACATCATAAGAGATCAACCACCGTGGTTTCGCTTGTAGCACGCTTGCTGAGGATGTCGTAAATCTCTCCAATATTTATGGTGACCATCAGCTCCGTCCAAATTAAACCTTTTCTCATCACTAAATATAACAGTTTCAAATTCGTCCTCCTGGGTTAAGCGTGGTTTGGCCATTTTGCTTTGGTACCGAAGACCTATATCGTCTTTTAGCAGTTGCTGGACACGCTGTCTCGTTACATTTAGACCCAATTCCATCTTTATTTCCCTACAACTCATATTGTCATTAGCTGCTAAATGTCGAATGCGCCGCTTAGTCCTCTGGTCTACAGTAGGGATGCGTCTACTGCGCTTAACACTACCATAGTTTTCGGGATCTTTGAGGAAATTCGAAACTGTATTGCGATGCCGATTTACCGCAGCTGGAATCTCGCCAATTCCTTTACCTGCAAGTGTCATTCCAACAATTTTTCCGCGCTCCTCATCCGTAAGTTCACGTCCACGTGGCATATTCAACTAGAAACAAAACTGTGAATAAAAAGTTTCTTAGAATATACTCATAACGATCACTTTACTCACGTAAAGAAAGATATTTTATACTAGACACCCGAGAAAAATAGAGTTGTTCACTTTAAAGTGTCAGTAACTCGACTGCACATATTTTCTATTGAATTGCAAACTTCCAGCCTTAACGTGACTACAAATAAAGTCCAAAAGAGAAAAAAGTATATGATAATGAGAAAGGGATATTATAGAAAAAATTGTATATGGTCGACATTAAATTACAGTTAGTTTTCAGAACGAAAGAAAAAAACATTATTTTGCACATACAAATATTTGACAGGTATGTATGACAATACACTCCAAAAGTGGCAGAACTATACACTGTAGACTGGTTATAAAACTATCCACATTGATCCTATACTCTGAAGACTGGTTAAAAAACCATCCACATTGATCCATTGTCATATCAGTTTCTATTACTATGTCCCTAAATATCATGTTATTATACGATAGCTATTTGCCTATCCACAAATTGCCTATACTGGTATCAAAAGACTGTCCTTTTCACTTTGGAAAATTTTACTGTCACTTAGCTGTCTTATGGCCAATTTTTCAGTCAGTGGTGATGTTCGTTTCTTAGTTAAATTATGGTTAAACATCGAATTGTTTTTTTTAGTCATTGTTTAACTATGATTTAACCACCCAATGTTGGTTGGTTAACTTATAGTCAGGACCATATTATTTTGACAATCAAATTACTGACTGTCAATGGGAGAAATTAAAATTGTATAAAATACATGTTTCAGGTTTGCGTATTTGTACACATACGTTGAGTCTAGATCGTTAAGTGGTTGCTCCTATATAGTTTTTAACACATTTTTGTTAAAATGACTTTGATTTTATGCATATATTTCTTATTGTACATAATTCCATTTTGTTTGTTCCCCTTTGTTGTTTTGGTATTTATCACAAAACACGCGTTTTTTCAAATAAGAATACAAGGGTTGCCATATTAGTTGACAATATGGCGCCTTACATTAACTCACCACAGAAAAACAAAATGCAAAGTTAACCTCTAATTTACTTGTAATTAAGATTAAGTAATCCCATAGTTAACTATCCACTTAAAAACTGGCCATTATTGTCTCGCAGATGGTGGATAGTAAAAAATGTGTATAATTGAGCATTTTGATCGTTTTATGAGAGTGAGAGATAGAACGTATGACAACACAATCAGAAAGCAAAAACAACGGTACAATATTTGAATGCAAATATTTCTTACCTTAAGTCCCCTTTACCACTAGCAAATATTTCTTTGCAAATTCTTGAGTTTGTAGGCGAGAGGGGTGGGAGGAAGAGAAACAAATATTTGCCAATTCAGTATTTGCTGTACTCGCAAAGCCTGCTTTGTTCTATTCGCTGAAACAAATTTATTTGACATATCGTTTTTAACCCATTCGTTTTTACTGACACAGTCGATTTTTGTTTACAAACCTGTTGGGTGTAGTGACTGTTTGAAGTAAACAAATGAAATTTAATTTATAAATGTAATATGATGAAATAAAGTGTACACAAAATGACTTTAAAGTGGAAAGTGGATTAAACTATTTTTACACTGCTAAATCTATTAAAGTCAAAATCTGCTAAAACCAGATTTTATGCTGCTGCTAAAACCAGATTTACTGCGACTGCGAAAGAGAATAATGACGTGTTAAACGAAAATGAGCGAGCAAGAGAGCAATGAAAGAGTGGTGTGGCAGGGGTGAGGCAAACGAAATTGTGTCTATAGCGTATGTATTAACATAATAATGTATGTATGTACATGTGTCTGTTGCTGTTGTTGAACGGAGATATAAAGCAGACATGTGCAAACTGACACAAACGCATTTCAAATCAGTTTTACGAATTTTGCGACTGTGTTAAGTTGAACGGAGCAAGCAGAACAAAAGCAGAGAAAACAAAAGTAGTACACTGAGTAAAAAATTAAAATTAAAAAAATTAAAAATTAAAACTAAATCTTAAAAAAAAAATCAAATATCAACATCTCCAATGATTATTTCCATTTATGATTTTTGCCATTTACAAACATAAAAATTTCTTTATATTCGTCCATGGCAATTAAAATTTATTTTTTAAGTGTAGTGTGAATGCAGAACAGCAACTGACTTTGAATCGGTAAGCAAGCAGCAAGCTTTCGGACATGTTGGTGTGAAAAAACGATCAAGCTACTATCGGTGTGAAAACACGATGACTCAAAAGAGTACTAGCTGCACATCTATGATATAAAGCATAGCCACGCAAAATTGCATTTGCAAGCGCATGGGCTTGCGCAGTCGACGTTATGGTGACACACTAATACGTCAGCTACTTCGTACAAAGTATGTGTGATGTTGTGTGTTTGGTTGTTTTTATTTTACGTACCCCCACCCCTACACCCACCACCCACACAAGCACTCCACGCCACAGCAAGCCCAAATAAATCACCAACATATCAGTAGTAGTAGGAGTAGTTGTTGGTGTTGTTGTTTTTTTATTATAGTGAAAGGTAAGTCCAATAAAATGTGGTTGCGGAGCACTCTCAGAGCAAAGAGAGTAATGACGTATTAGACGTATATAAAAATGAGATATCAAGAGAGCAACGACAATTTTGTGAACTTGTGTAGCGTATGTACGAATATAACAATGTATGTATGTATATACTACAAGTGTCTGCTGCTTTGCATTCTTTGACTTTTGTGGGAATAAAACAAAAAGTATTGAGCAAGAAAATAATGACACATGTGCTTGCACTGGGTCTTTAAATAATTTTAAGTATTAATATTATTTAACTGTAACGTCATCATATGATTGAACGCTGTTTTGTATTTTCCAATGTAACATTTACTAATGTGTTCATAGAAATCGAACAGGTACCGTGTAGCAAAAAGGTGTTAACACATCGCCCGTGAGTTCGAACACTCATTGGATTTTTACACCGATTTTAAATTATTCATACACTTGTTAGGAAAATTCTTTAAAATGTAAACAGTTTTGACGTTTCTTTTGTATTTTGATTCGCAAAATTTGGCAAAGAAAAATTTGTGAGTGGAAAAGCATTCGAAAATACCAAACGAGAAACGAAAAAATTTGGCAAAGAAATATTTGCCAGTGGAAAAGGGGACTAAGCGAAAAGAAATTGAAAGAAAGAATTTGAGAGTCAAAAAAAAACACAAGAAAATACCATAGAGTAATCTCATACTAGAGAGAATATTTGGCTCATCTGACGTTTCCTTTCACACTCTTCTTGATGCGGTCGGTGTGATACAGAGATGTTTGACGAAAAGTGACATACACCAGGTGGAATTACAATAACTTTTCATGTCGTTTTGGTGAAAAACTGTGAAATTTAAATGTGGTTTAAACTTTTTTATTGACTGTTATTGTTAGCATACATTTGTGTTGTATTTAACACAATAATTTTAACACACAAAACGAAATGCCGTTGTTGTTATTTTGTTCGTAGTTTTGAAGCATTGCCTCTATCTGGTATTAGTAAAGCAATTCTTTTCAATATGGAAACTAAATATCACACCAGGACAAATGTCATAAATTTGGTGAGAAAACTTTTCTAAAAGAACAAAAAACAACAAGGGAGTTTTTTGGATACAGTTGACTGCGCTTCAGTTTGGTGTTAAGTACTGATCGAACAAGTTGATAGAAAATTCAAAAGTGAAATATTTGTTAATGTAAATACAACTGAGTGAACAAAAGAGAACAAAATTGTTGATATATGTATTTGTTAAAGTAAATAAATCTTAGTTAACAAAACTGGAGAAAAATATTTGTTAAAGAAGATCAGCTGCTTTTTTGTTTCTTAGTTGTCTGTCACATTTCTGTTTGGGCCACAAAAACATACATTATAACATTTTAATCATTGTATCTCCCGTATGTTATAGTGAGTTGCAAACACAATGTATTTGGACCCAAATATACTATATTTGCGACAAGCTATATATATTTGCAATATCTCAGAAATGCAAACATCTCTTAAAAAACAGTTTGACATTCCCGAAGTTATCATTTGAGATTTGTTTATGTTTATTAGTACACCCTAATTATCAACAATGGGGTCACCACAAAAACGTAACTACGAATAACGTTAAATATTAGTCAAAGTTACAAAATGTGCTTTAGTAATAGTTTTATTTAAAGGTGGGATTGTGTGTGACAAAAATTAGACTTCTTAGTTGCTAATATAATAAACTTTCTGTCTTCGCTACCCCCATGAAAGTATTAATTAATTGCGATCACAATATCTAGAAGTAATTAATCTTTAAATTTATATGATATTTGTAAATGCAATCAGTTATTCGTCGATTACATTTTTAAAACAATGGTTCGCAATCTGTGTATCAATTCAAGCCAAGCTCCAAAAACTGCCGTCCGGTTGTAGCTAATTTTCAAACGTAAAATCAGTTATTCCTACTTCATATTACTATTTATTTTGGGAACTGTTTTTGATGTGTTGCATTTTTGACAGAATCCAGTTATCCAGAATTAGAATCCAAAATTGGAGCCAACATGCAAAAATTTACTGAATTCGAAAATACAGATTTCTGAACTTTCTATCCCCAAAAACGGGGATTATAAACTCAGACTCCTTTATTATAATATTCCATACGAACTTGAGTTTTGTCCCGGAAGGAGTCCAAACATTGGTAAGTTTCTATGAACGTTTTTGCTCTAACTGTACTCACAGAAAAATTCGGTGGAGACAGCCGAATTAGCCGTAGCCGAATTAAGAAGTTGTCCCAACCGAATTAGAGATTGTCACAACCTCATTAGTGGTTGACACAACCTCATAAGAGGTTGACACAACTTCATTAGAGGTTGACACAACCTCATTAGTGGTTGAGACAACCTTATTAGTGGTTGATACAACCTCATTAGTGGTTGACACAACCCCATCAGAGGTTGTAACAACCAAATTAGAGGTTATTACAACCGAATTTAGATAGTATCAGAAATTAACTATTAAAGCCTTTTTTATAATCAAGTGATTTATTTTCCTGTATTCTTATAAAAAAATTAAAAAGCCAGAAAATAACGTCACATATATGGGGTAATCTATAGGGTAATACATTTGTTTTACATGCCTCCCGGCCATCGTGGGACACCGCACGAATTCTGACGTGTTGCATTAGTTGATTTAGGTTCTAAAACGTCTTGTGTACAGACACATATGACCATTTTGCAGCATATCTAGACCGACCTTGAAAAATTTGATATCTGCTTGAATAATTTCTGCAAAAAAAGACTTTAGAATACACAATATATTTTTTACTTATCTTTGTTAATAAACACAAAAACATCTTGACATTCTTTAATTCTTTTTAAAATAATATTTGATTATAGAATTTTAAACATCAGCTTTGAAATACCAAGAATCATAGACGAATATAGGTATAGATACATTTATTTTCTCATCTGACGTTTAATTTCACACTCTTCGTCGTAGGTTTGTGGAAATGAGAGAAATTAAATTTAAAATTAACTTACACGAGGTGGAGTTACCAAATATGTTCACTTTACTTTTTCATGTCATTTTGGTGTAGAGCTGAAGAATTTAAATATATTTTGCACTTTTTTGTTGACTTTTATCGTTGGTATACATTTGTATTGTATTTAACACAACTAGTTTGCCACAAAAACACGTAATTCGGTTATTGTTCCTTTGTTGGACGTTGTTTACTATTGCCTCTATCTGGTATTATTGAACCCATGTTTTCCACCATCCAATGTTTACTTTCCACCGTACCTATGACTTGTATTCGTATATGCCTAGAATTATATTGTGGTAACCGAATTGGAAATGAAGTCGATTGTACCTACAGAATTCATGACAAATTCGGTTACAACAACCGAATTGATGACAAATTTGATCGTTGCAATTGAACTAAGGCTAGATTCGGTTATTATAACTAAATTGATACCAAATTCCATAGTTACAACCGAATTGATGACAAATTCGGTAACTACAACCGAATTGATGCCACATTCCGGTACCAATTTCGGTTATTACATCCGAATTAATTTAAAATTCGTTTGTTCCAACCGAAATTTTAGTTGACTGAACGAATATAATTGAAGATTCAGTTGTCACAACCGACTAAATTATGAAACGGGATTGTTTCAACCGAATGTCGGTTTTGGGGACTAAAGCGGTCGTAACAAACTCAATTCGGTGGTAACAGCCGAACAGGTGGTAACAGAATTTAAGGTTGCTACAGCCTCTTTCCAAACAATTAGTTTTGTGGCTATGAGGAAGGAAAGAAATTTCCATGTAACCCACTTTGATTGAACTAAATTGTAACAAGCAAAAATCCGTGTTTAATGGTGCCCGACACTGTGTTAGAATCAATTAGGAAAATTTTTTGCTTAAACCTAGAATAGGTCGGTCACTCGACTTTGGCTCCAAACTATCACAATTGTATAGAACTTTTCATTTTAAGTAAAAAAAAATTAAATAACAAAATCGGCGGCAACGCCTATTTTCTGAGTTATGGGGTCCCAAAGTTCGGACACATAGGATGATACTACGAGTGTGGTGCCATGTTATGGGACCGATTTCACAACTTTTTTATGTAAAAGGAGTCGAAATAAATAAAAATACAGTTTCTTTCAATTTCAACCTTTCACATAAAAAAAAATTAGGTCTTACTTAATAGAAATAAAAAAATAAGAGGAAAAAATTAAATAAATTTTTTTGATAACTATATTAGTTATCGAGAGCGCAACAAAAAAATAAAAATTACTCCTTTTACACAAAGAAGTGGTCAAACCGGTCCCACAAGACGGCACCACACTCGTAATACCATCCCGTATGTCCGAACTTTGGGGGCCCGTAACTCCCAAAGTAGGGGCTCCCCCCAATTTTTTTATTTAACTTTTTGATGTGGAGACAGACATCAATACGCTGGGGGTAAAAATCTTTTTCACAATACAATCACAAATTTAGAGTAAGATGTGCGATGTAATCGTTAACCAATCGTAACGCGTTATCAAATCGGTGTGAGCTATGTATGAGTGGATTAGTGTAATCATACGCTGCATACAATATACTCAACACCATCTAGTGTGCAATAGTAGCTACTAATTTTTTTTTTAATTAACATAAAATGTTGGTGCGGGGCACTCTCAGAGCAAAGAGAGTAATGACGTATTACGTGTTAAACAAAAATGAGCAAGCAAGAGAGCAGTGAAAAAGTGGTGTGGCAGAGGTGATGCAAACGAAATTGTGTCTAGAGCGTATGTACTAACATAATAATGTATGTATGTACATGTATCTGTTGCTGTTGTTGAACGGAGATATAAGCATAGCCACGCAAAATTTCATTTGCAAGCCAGTCGACGTTATGGTGACATACTAATACGTCAGCTACTTCGTACAAAGTATGTGTGATGTTGTGTGTTCGACTGTTTCGTTGCTGTTGATATGGCAAACATGTGGTTATGTGACACACGTATACGTCAGCTACTTCGGACAAAGTATGTGTGATGTTGTGTGTTTGGTTGTTTCGTTGTTGTTGCTATGGCCAAACAAAGCGAGTCATTTGATGTTCAGCATTGCCCAGTGTATAAAAAAAACAAGTAGAAACGGTGTTAAGTTCGGCCGGGCCGAAGCTTATATACCCTCCACCCTGACAATTTCAATCACACTCTCCACTCTTTGCATTCCCTTAACAGTTTTTATTTTAGGTACCCCCCCCCCCCCCTACACCCATCACCCACACAAACACTCCACGTCACTGCCAGCACAAATAAATCACCAACCCAACAGTAGTAGTGGTAGTTGTTGTTGTTGTTTTTTAATTATGGTGAAAGGTAAGTCCAATAAAATGTGGGTGCGGAGCACTCTCAGAGCAAAGAGAGTCATGGTAAAATGAGTAAGGTAAACGCACTAGGAATTGTTACAACAAACACAGGCATTTTGTTTTTGTTTGGTGTCCATAATCTGTCAAATTTTCTTCATGGGTATATCTACTGTAAAAGTAAACAAAAAAGTACACAAACAAAATGCATGTGAATTTGACATAAGAGAGACACCAAAGCAAAAAATATGTTGAAATCAGCTGTTCTAACGAGTTTACCTTACTCATTTTACCATGAAAGAGAGTAATGGCGTATTATACGTATGTATATAAAAATGAGATAGCAAGAGAGCAACGACAACTTTGTGAACTTGTGTAGCGTATGTACGAATATAACAATGTATGTATGTATATACAAGTGTTTGTTGCTTTGCATTCTTTGATTTTTGTGGGAATAAAACAAAAAGTATTGAGCAAGAAAATAATGACACAGTGTTGCCAGATAAAGTCGGTCACAAATCGTCAAATTGGTGGTGCAGAAATCGTCAAATCGTCAAAAAAGTTTTTCGAAATCGTCAACATTAAAAACTGCAATTGCTGTACCAAATATCAATATTTTTGTGGGGAGAAAACAGTAAAACAAAGCAATTAAATCAATATGTTATAGTAATATTTTTAAAATTCATATATCTTTATTTAAACTCTATTCCGAAATCTTTTCAACTATTGGTCAAACAACCAACGAACAGAGTTGACAAATATGTGTACGAACACAATCGAAGCGATAACGTAGGCGGTACAAATTTGTACACGTATTCTTATGGAAGAAAAACAAAAGCTGGCATTTGACGTCGCTTCTGGCGTAAACGACAAAAATTACAATTCTTTTTATTTCCCTGGCGTCAAGACGCAGAATGTTGGCGGCTTAATACAAAAATAAAACAACACTGGAGATTTCTGAAAGAAATGTGAACAGGAATTGTAAATTTATATTTTATAGGGTAAAAAAGAAGAGTCGATGCAGTTTTTGTCCTTCATGAATAATTTTCATTAACCCCTAATTGGCTGACCCCCGATTCAATTGTGTGAATTTGATTAAACGTCACACAGATAATATTTAGGGTATTTACATACATATGTATGTATGTATATTATTGACACGGTATGTTTTATACATTAATATCGTAAGTTTTTAATAGTTCTATACTTCCCCAGCCCGTCTACAAAAATGTAATCTCGATAATTCTATTATTTCATAAATGGTTCCATTTGTGGGGAGTTTTTCTACCCAATATCCCTTGATGGGTTAAGTTTATGTTTAAATATAGTATATAGCTGTCGCTCTTGCATTACCAACAATTTCAATTTTGGAAGAGACTAAAAATCGCCATTCCAGAAGCTGAAATCGTCAAATCGTCATTTTATGTTTTTGTGACTAAAAATCGTCAAAATGACGATAAATCGTCACTTCTGGCAACACTGATGACACATGTGCTTGCCCTGGGTCTTTAAATAATTTTAAGTATTAATATTATTTAACTGTAACGTCATCATATGATTGAACGCAGTTTTGTATTTTCCAATGTAACTTTACTAATGTGTTCATAGAAACCGAACAGGTTCCGTGTACCAAAAAGGTGTTAACACATCGCCCGTGAGTTCGAACACTCATTGGATTTTTTTTACTTAAAATAACGTTCCCTACACCCAAAAAAAAGCAAAAAAAAATGGACGTGCCGGTCTATACTAGGTCTGTTCCAAAATTTTTAAATTTTTTTCGTAGAGCTACTAAATAAAAAATAGGGTTCCAAAATACCCGAAGTTAATCTATAGATTATTTCGTCCTATCTTACCAGTTTAGTTTGTCCGTATATACGCTTTGCACCTTTTTCAATCCAACATCCGGTTACATGTGCTCTGGCAACACTGCTCAATGTTTTGTTTTCTATAAAGTTCGACATCGGCTGCCGCAGTCGACGTAAATGTTCGTACTGTTGTACTAAGTTGCGTCGTCTTTGTTTACTCTTTTTGCCTAGCATCGTTGTGTTTGGGCCAGTCGTTGCTGCCAGTTGCTGCTGCCTGATTTTCTGTTGTGTGCAGAACCAACAGTTGTTATTTGTCGGTCTTTAACGAAAGAACAAGTGAGCGCACCACGTTGTAATATTTCCCCGTCCGGTTTGCGCCTAAGTGTCGTTTATATTTATTGTTATTTTCCCGGACAAATGAAATCTAACGAATTCGAAAAATAATTTATAGTGAATAGAATAAATTTAGTGAGAATTCATAGATGCATGTTGTGAAATTGTGCATGCACTTCTTATTGGTGTGTTTCGGCTAGCGCTATAAAGGAATTTAAGAAGAAGCATTTCTATTTTTAAACGTGTGTGTTTTCGTTTGTATGTATATTGAAAAGCAAAGAAACCAAAGTGTTTACGAATTAAATGTATAGCGTAATAAATACCGTGTGTTACCGTTTGTGAATTTTGTGCTGTCTGGTGTTTCTTTGTGATGTGCGTGGGTGAATGATCAAACTACACTAATACATGTGTATTTGCGGTAAAATCACATAAAATCAATCAAAAAGAACCGCACCATGCATACATACAACATAGTGTGATGTTTGTTTGGATTCGTTTAGATTTATGCTTTAACGTCTCCTTCTTCGCCGCCTTCTTCTTTCATAAGTTTGTGTGGTCAGTGTTGATGTGTTAGTGAAACAGTCGATCGAAGTTCGTTTTCATTTGAATGAACGCGAAACTAGTTTTGAAGTTCGAAGCTTTAAGAAAAATGTCTTACAACAAGAAACAAAGAAATCAAATAAGAAATACAAAAAAATAAATTCGAATCAGAAATTGAAAGCAAAAACGGTTAAGAATCTCCGGCATTTCCTAGAAAACCAGTGAAATTGTTAAATAGGCATCCGTCCAATCTACTTCAGCGCGCTCTTTCTGTTGTTTAATGGCGCCCCTTAATAGTCATACTCATCATTTCACCAGAATTTTTGTCAGTTAACTTTAAACAAACAATCAAAACAAACCAAACAAAACACAACACCAACAACACACTACATAACAAAGAAAAGCAAATTCCAATAAAACAAACAAAATCAAAATAAAACAAAGCAAACAACAATACACGTTGTTGCATTGCCAACAAGTTGTTCGTTGTGGTTGCCAGCGGTGCCGCCGAATGAGTGCGAGTGCGAGTCGTATTGCATTGTGAGTGTGTGTTTGTGATGATACTGTTTATTATACAACAACAAGTCTAAACCACGTTTAAATCATTAAAGTCCATACAAGTCGTGTGTTCAAGACGGACGTCGCTGTTCGAACAAGCCCCTAAAACAAATTATTATTTCATAACATTTGAATGTCAACGCCGCCGCCTTCACGTGCAGCCGAAATGGATTCTCTTGTTCCAAACTTTCCATACTAAAGGTAAGTGAATGAAGTGTAAATATGTATGTATATGATACGTAGTTCACAAGTGCGTGTGTATGTGTGTATGTACATACATATATGTACATACTTATATGTATATTTGATTAAAAAAGTTCCAAAGAAACTTCAATTTGCGTATTCATCGATTCCATGGGATATATTCCACCATACATTAAAATATGTAGTTAAATGCACCGCGGATCCGATAACTCCCAGAACACAAGAGTTCGATGCTACCTACACTGGCAGTGATTGCCAGGAATACTTTAGGGGATTTGGAATAGAAGTAGGAGAACGCTATCGCTCTCCGTGAATTGTTTTTCTACATTTTCCACAAATTTGATCTAATCCTCTAAACTCTAATAGCCTACTCTGTAGACTACAATGTCACTGCTTCCAACGATTTTCCTTCATATATACATTTCTTGTGGGATAGGATAGCAGTTGGAGTAGGCTAAGTACATGTAACGGAGACAGTAAAACGGGCTATAGCAGTCCGTGGATTCTTTTCGCTTATTTTCCATAGAATTGATCGAATCCTCGAACGTCCTCTTCTTATTTACTTACTAATTTAGGTGGCCTCAAACAGCCCAGAGGGATCATGGCCATTACAAAATGAGTATAACATGTTTATCAAACCGGCTCGATGTTTAGCTTTTCATTAACTTTGTCTTGTCCTCACTTTTGCTGATTCCTTCTCAATTCTATTGCAGTAAATTCAAATACTGCAGTAAATTCTCGCAGATTTCTCCAATGATGTCTAAGTTATTGGTATACGCGATTAGCATGTAACTTTTACTGCTGATAGTCTTATTCGTGCTGACTGCAGCTTTCCTCACGATGATCTCAAATAATAAATTGAAGAGATCGCGTAATAGGGTGTTCCTCTGCTTGAGGCTTTGCATACTAAATGATTCGGTGAGATCTTTACCAATCTTTACAGAGGATTTCGTGCCGGTCAGGGTCATTCTGCAACGGCGTGTCAGCATAGCAGGAATGCCAAGCTATGACATATATTGGTAGTTTTCCCCGAATCGGGATATCGAAGATAGCCTTATAATCTAATGTCGCCGTATGTAGTCGATAGTTGACTTTCCAGTCCAAAAGCCACACTGATAATATCCGATCAGGTATGTAACAAACGGCTTTACGCTTTTGCACATTACGCTAGAGAGGACCTTGTACGCGATGTATAAAAGGCTTCTCCCACGTTATTTTGTACATATACTCGGGTCGGGTTTATGAAGATAGGACACAGTATGCAAAGACTCCAATCGTCGGACATGTATTAGTCTAGTCAGATGTTGCATCTAAGCCATTGCATGCACCTTTCCAACTCATAGGCGCCAGGCTTTAACAGCTCAGTCGGTAGTCCATCACCACCAGCGGCTTTGTTGGAACGCAGGAACGCAGGGCTAAATGAAAAAAAAATTGTTTAACACTATTATGCTTCAAACCAGTATTATCGACTATATTAGGTACTTTTGCTTAGGTTTGTATCTACAATAATATATTTTTCGTGTTTAATGGGAAGTTTTCTAGATGGAACCTATATCCAATATTTAGTATACAAATATTGTAGTTTTGAACCCAATAAAAATAAAATTTAGAACAGCCAAACTGAAAGAAGTTTATAAAAAACAATATTTTCTTAAATAAGTGCATTTTCATAAAAAGAGAGATTTTCTCAAAAAAATACAAAGTACATTTTCTTAAAAAAGGAATACCTTATCTTAAAGGAGTACCTTTGCTTCAAAAAAGTAAATTTTCTCAAAAAACTTACCTTTTCTTGAAAAAGTATTTTTTTTAAATAACTATCTTTTGTTGAAGTACATTTTCTTACAAAAAATTGCATTTTCTTAAAAAACTAAATTTTCTTTAAAGAGTACCTTTTTTGTGAAACAAAATATGCAACTTCTTAGATCAGTACCTACTTTTAAAAATGTACATACTCTTGAAAAAATCACCTATACCTTTTTTACCTATTCTTGAGATAAACAGCCTTTCTTAAAAAAATAACCTTTTCCTAGAGTACGTACCACTTCTTTAAAAAGTACCTGTTCTTAAAAAGAGTACTTCTTTGTAAAAAAAATGCACACTTTTATGGCTTGTTGTTGCAAAAAGAACTTCTTCTTAAAAATAGTACCTTTTCTTAAAAAACATTAGCTTTTAGTAAAAGAAGTACCTCTCTTTACAAATTAACCTTTTCGCGAAATTACGACATCGTCCAATATATACTCTACATTGAAGTCTGCTAGGACAAGTTAAGCAGAGATGTGATCTCTCCATTTTCCCAAGTACCCAGCATATCCGTGATAGGCCTCCTGTCCTTATCCCTACAAAAGGGCGGCCCTGATCCATTTCCTTTGGTTTGACTTTGTCCTTTTCAGTATAATTTACACACCTCGTTCTTACTTCTGTAAGAATCAATTTGCTCACTTTCGCGCTTCCTCTACAACCGTTTTTTTCTTCTTTAACAAACGGGTTTTCTCTGAGTGAAGCGTTGCCATATGTGCAGCGTTCTTTTCATCACTTGAGCTGCGACACTCTTCATCTTACCATGGTTTCCTTTACGCGTATTTTCATAACCAAGTACAGTCTCTGCGGCAGTTTTGTAGAGTGGGAAATGTATTTCCATTGCGTATCAGGATCAGGAGAGTCACCCTTTAATCGGGTGGAAAGTCTAATACGGGCTGAAGGCTACAGCCTGTACATGAGAACGTGGGATCGATCCCTGCTTAGACTACCTTACATTTATTTTGACTACGATCACCCCCCCCCCCCCCCCCTGCTTAGAGACGGCGACACTATCGAGTACTTAGCCATGAAAAAGCTTCTACAAAAACCGTTTGGAATCGGTGTAAACTAGAAAGTCCACAGCTCTTTGTTTGTATTCCCTTCATGAGATGCAATGGGAACTAGTTATTTTGTTTTAAACTTTATATTTATATGAGGTGAGGAGCATACATTTCTTGAAATTTAGGATACAATTCGAATTGAAAGCACTACAAAATTTTTAGAATTGGCCTATTGTTTGAAAGTGTGACCTCTTTCACGGGCCACATGCTTGTATAGATTTCACATTTAGTGATTGAAACGATTTTCTCTCAGAAAGCTGTAGAGTTATATGGGGGAAAATTTGGCTTTTGTGGTCAGAAAAACCTATTGGTTGTGGTTGGGATAGAAGTATAGGCTATGGGGCAAGTTCCATTGCTAGCATTGCCAAATTTTTTAAAGTTGTTAATAAAATTCGCGCTCGGTGGGAAATAGTTTTTGCGCAGTTCCCCACACAATTTGCTTGCTGATACGAAAAAAGTGTCGTTTCGTTAGATGAGCCTCCAAGTGCAATCCAAGAACTGCTAACACATTGAAATTTCATAGCTTGTGGGGATTTAAACCGGCGTAAAACATACTTCTTTCAAAATGGCAAAGGCCAAAATGCTACCCTCAATGGCGCCCGCTTCGAGCTGTTCTTCACAAATGGGATGTGGTCAACATGTGTTCTCAGCTAGATGGGGCTACGTGCCACACAGCACGTAAAACAATGAATCTGGATCTATTCGGAAATGGTTTCGGCAAGCAATTTATATCACGTCTAAGACCAGTACGTTAACGATGGCGTCAACTGACAGCTCTAGACTATATTTTATGGACTTGGGTGGATTCACTAGTTTATGCCGGTAAAGCAGTGTCAATTGCAGCCTTGGAAACAAATCCTATAAACGGCTGTGTAAGCATTGCATTTTTAAGGGGAACATCAATCGCGTGTGGTCGTTCACTTTGTGTGCCTGGTCACAGATAATGTTGGAGAAAGAATAGAAAAGTCTCTGTGCGTGAAATCTTGTGAATGTTACAAAAGATGAATTCCAAAATAATAAATTTTAATATGCTTGGCTCTGCCAAAACGAAATGAAATTTAAACTTCCAACATTAAAGCCAATCCACGGAAGTAAATCACTCGTATTCAACTAAATGCGTCGCTAGAGTAGAGGGATGGATGTGTGCCAGTATCTTTCTATTTTAAACCAAAACTGCATATTCATATAGTGTCTGTTTTATCTGCCATGGTGTCTTTTCATCTTGTATTTAATTTTTTATTTTACCTCCTTAAAATATGAAATAAAAAGCTCACGTCATTCATGGACCGTCTAGTTAGTATTACATCAAAAATCTAAATGCAGACATGGACTAACAGACAGACGACTCCCATCATCCATCGCATTTCCATTCGAAAATAAAACCGAAAGTAGTTTTTTCTTTCTTTCTATTTAATTTTTTTTGCACGTTATAAAATATGTATATCTCTCTGTGTCTGTGTCTTTTTCGGAATTTCGCTTTCATCATAATTTATTTTGTCATTTGTTTTATTCGATATTTCTCCTCTAAAGAGGTGATCTTGTTTGTATTTCTTTGCTTTTTTTTTTCAAACAACAACCACAGACGCTGATTATTATGTGATGTTTGTATAATTAATGTTTGCGCTAGTTATTGTTTTGAATAAAAATCATAAAAAGCTTTGAAAAATATTGATGGAAGTGTTTGGGAGCAATTTATGTTCCTGGATGATGGATGTTACACACTGAGAATCGAAAATAAATTACAACTTGATTGATAGGGTGATAGCACCGCACGACAATTTCAAAAAAATTCGTTACACTTGAACCGGATGATGTACGTCTGAAACTATAGGCAAAAAGGAGTTATTTGGCGTTTTCAGTTTTTCATTTTCTCATCCTGTTCCCCATAAAAGGACTAAAAATTTTCAAGGTATAACATTTTTCAAAAAAAAAGTTATATATCGATGGCTTTCTATAAAAAGGGCCTAACTCGATTTTTTGTTACTTGACAGGAGAAGGAAAAAACTTAACAAAATCCGTAAAAATTTAAATATAAAAAAGTTTTAATGCAATTTTTAATAAAAAGAGGCAACACATTTTTGGAAATTGCAATAAAACTTTTTGTTGTATCTGAAATTTTACAGATTTTATTAAGTTTTTTCCTTCTCCTGTCAAGTAACAAAAAATCAAGCTAGGCCCTTTTTATATTAAGCCATCGATATACCGATATAGGTGTCAAATTAAAGAAGAGAATTATGGCTATTTTGATTATTGTTTTTATTTATACCGTTCCAGGATAAATACAATTAAAAAAATGTCCTTGAAAAATGAAATCCTTTAAAATCCTTTGAAAATCTCCAACAATTTATTCGAAAAAAATATATGTTAACAGCCTGTATATAGTGTAATACTCCCCAAAATTTCAACATATTACCTTTATTTAATTAATTTTTAATAAAAGTTTACATAAAACTCTTTCAGCAAAAAAAAAATACTTTATTATATGGAACACAGTACTCAATTTTGTGAAAAAAGGAGGTACACTCGAACCAGATGATATAAGACTGAAACTAAAAGCTAATCCGACTAAAATGGCATTTTCAATTTTTCATTTCGTCATCCTGTTGCCCCTTAAAGTAACTACAAAGCTTCAAAGGATAACATTATTCATAGATATTTAAAATGAATGGTGCTTAAGAAAGTGTATACTTTTGCTTTGACGTTTGTGTATACCAGCAGTGTCACGACAAATTGTCCAACAGTAATCAGCCAACATGTGGGCTGAATTTTTTCCCCGGAACCGGTTCTCCATAACGGCGAGATCTTGATGAAATCTCTCATAAATTTTCACGGAAAAAGTCCAGATGTCTGTCCAGAAAATGTATTTTCAGGGACATATTAACTCCCACTTTTCCCAAACATTCGACAAGGTTCTGATTTATAGTTTTGTAGTTTTCAGATTTGGTGTTGCTCAAAAGTTATTGATTACAGCATCCAAACTATTCCAAGCTTCCTTTTCTACCGTCGTTAATATGGCTTCAAATCATTCATTCATTTTTAAATTTTAACTGCTGTGTTTTGAATTGCACATACAATTTTTTAGAATCAATTAATATTTTTTTCTAATCTTGGTGGCGTTTTGAGTTAAAATAATGTTCTGGAATTTCATTCAAATCAAATTCATAAATTTCACAATAGTGTTTTCAATTTTAAATACATTTTTTTAAATTTCGTCCAATGTGTTTTGAATTCTACACTGATATATTGTCAACTCGTAACGCAATGTCTGAATATCAATTTCAAATGGAATTTCTACTGATATATAATTTGCTATAACTATTGTAATTGATTTAATTTTGAACATGAATTGAAGGCTTTGTGTATTTCCATCAATGTGTTTGAAATTCTTAACATTGTAGTGAATAAATATATGTACAAGTTCCCATCATACCGGGGCAGCATATGGACTTCTTGGAACTGCTGCATTTTTAGCGAAGAAAGGGAAGTGTTGGACAGGATTGCTTCCATCCACCGAACAAGAACCCTAGACAAGGCAAGTGCTCTTAAAGCAAACAACTTCAACAACGGTTAAGAGCGAGAAGAGAAGCGTTTTCATGGCCAAGTACTCAACAGTGTTGCCATCTCTAAGCAATGTGACCGTCGCACAGTGTTTTTGATTATGAAAAACGCGAGCATGAGGCTGAAAACTGACAATGTCCAAATAGATTTTTTTTACATCAGATGAGTATAGGAATATCCAAGGCTGTCAGAATAACAAAGCTTTGAAAAAACTGACCTTACTTCCAAAAAGGAGGCCTCGATTGGGCAGCACAATTAGGAGTATGTTTTCAACACTCAACAAAATGAATTGAAGGCAATATTTGTATAGTACTCCGTTTTACTATGCTAGAACATATTTAACAAAAGTAAAGTAGAGTTTTTCATTATTTTTTATAAATTTTAAGTAAATAGAATTGAATTTCGGTTACTGATTTGCGATTTTATGGAAAATGACACGGAAAAAGTTCAGAACTGACCCTTTCTATCTTTAATCCATAAACAAAATAGGGAGTAACATAAAGTCAAAATGCACAACATTTAAGGAACCACTTGGAACCTCGGACTCAATGTTTGTGGTGATAGGGACACTTACTGGGAAAGAGAATCGTGGGATGGAAGTGGGGTTTTTTTTTGACAGCAATGATTCCGAAAGGTATGTCAAAATTCTGAGTTTTCGTTCGGTTCCATGGAATGTGCCCCTAGGAATAGGCCGATTAGATTAATTTTATGTGTGCATTTAATTTTCATCATCCCCAAGGTTTCTGTCAAGTTTCAGTGAAATTGGTACATTTTGATTCGGGGATCCCCACTAAATTAAAAATTATTATGGGGCTATCCTTATATATCTTTGCGATAAATTTTAGGGCCCTAAAGTTTTTACGCTATAAGAAAATTTTATTTAAAAACTTTTATACCTTAAAAGCGGAAATTTCTGAAAAAAGTGTCATGCGCTCGTTTTTCTCATTCTGCAACACTAATGAGAAATGTAAGGTGGTCAGCGCAGGGCTTAAACCCACGTTCTCGCTTACAATAGCCGCGCGCACTAACCATTATACCACCTACGGCGACATTAAGATTAACTCAAACTATCTTACATGCAACGTACGACTGCAGAACACTACAATTCCTGTACGGTAAACGAAATGCGAACAAGATCAGGCAATTGTAAAAGCTGGACTACGTCGGACACACCCGCTTAATGGGGGGAGCATCGAGCCGGCAACGTTCGTGATCGATGTAACATTTTCTCGTCCATTGTACATTACGTACTTATTTATTTAGTTGCACTCACAGAAAAATTGCGTTGAGGTAGCCGAATTAGCCGCCACCGATTTAAGAGGTTGTCACAACCACACTTGAGGTCATCACAACCGAATCAAAGGTTGTCTTAACCGAATTAGAAGTTGTCACAGCCGAATCGAAGGTTGCCACCGCCGATTTAGAGGTTATTACAACCGACTTCAGTGAGTGTCACAACTGCAATTTGAAAATTTTTTCTCTTGAAGATTTACATGATTTGCTGTCCTGTGTTCGCACAAATAATTACACATCAATCTATATATATGGCGTAATCTTTTTAACCAATAAATACCAATTCCAATTCCATGAAGGCACTGGGGAGAGCTTCTCACAACCAGTGAGCTGTGCGCTTTCTAGTTTAATACTCACTGATTGGGGACCTTCAGTTCTTACACCGATTCCGAACGCTTTTTTTTTATACGCTTTTTCATAGCTAAATACTCGACAGTGTCGCCGTCACTATACGAGGTGACACCGCCACCGAAAGAAATTTATGGTGGTCAGAGCAGGGATCGCACCCAGGATCTCATGAACAAGAGGCTTGCACACTACCCATTGCATCACCGACGGCCACATATCTTTAGGTAATCAATAAGGAAACAAATTCATCTTACATGCAACTTCCCACTGTATAAAGTCCAGCGCCCGATGGGTTGCTGCACCAATTCTGACGTATTGTGTCTGGCGATTTAGGTCCTAAAGAGATGTATGTACAGAAGATCGCAGCACATGTGAAACGAGCGACCTTGACATCCCTCGGAACGGTTGACATCGGCTTGTACTGCACGCTGATATGTGTGGAAATTTTCTGTAAAATAAGACGGTTTAAAACAAACACCAATAATTTAAATATTTTTAATATTTAATGTTTATCTAAATATTTACCATTTTAAAATTCTGCAATCGGTTACAAATTGCAAAAGATACAGGCTGCTGAATATGGAACTTTTAGTGCCTTTAAGTAAGTTAACCGGAGTGTATGTAGAATTATGTTGTTTTAACGAAATTGAAAATGTATTCGGGGTACCAACAGAATTCATTATAAATTCGGTTACAGCAACAGAATTAATGCCAAATTTCGTCGTTGCAACCGACTTAAGGCTAAATTTGGTGATTTATTGCAAGCGAAATTATAGAAAATTTGTTTGTCAGAACGAATATAATTGAAGCTTCAGTTGTCACAACCGAATAAATTATGCAACGCTGTTGCTTTAATCGAATTTCAGTTGTTGGGACCAAATGTGGTTGTAACAACCTCAATTCGGTTGTGGCAACCGCAATTCTCTGGTAACAACCATACCTACGGTTGCTACAACCTCTTTTCAAAAAATACTTCCTAGAGTGTGATCTCAACTAACCCGAAGTCGTACAAAACTAAGATAACACATTTCTCAAAACGGCTGATTTTTTGCGGTTCTCTCCAGTCGGTAACAACAAGTGTAAGCAGTGCCACCGGATCCCTCCAGCGGAGGCTATATCGTCCTATTTTTTGGTTTCCTAAGAGTACATCTTCGAACACGCTGGTTCATATTTATCCATTCTATTGACACCATGGTCTACCCAACGTAATCCCGTTGCCTTGATTCGGCTAACTAAGTAAAAGCTTCACCGCTCTATTGGATTTGTTCGAATATTGGCCTCTTGTACATGAGATCCTGGGTACGATCCCTGCTCTGGCCACCTTAAATTTCTTTTGGAGGCGGCAACCTCCCATATTGACCGCGACACTATCGAGTATTTAGCCATAAAAAAGCTTCTCAAAATACCATTCGGAATCGATGTTAAAACTGTGGGTACCAATCAGTGAATATAAAACTAGAAAGCATACAGCCCACTGGTTGTGAGAAGCTCTCCCAAATGCCTTCATGGGATGCAATGGGAAACCGTTGATTTATTTATTTATTGCCATCGAAAGCGAGCTAATCTGAGCTAACCAGATTCATCACCGCAACGAAAATTATTTCACTAATGTAGGAAGTTTTGTGTTTGTGACAGATTTGTTAAAGTGCTGCGATGAATATCTTTCATTGTTGTAATGAATATGCTTCAAAGTTAAACTAAAGTAATTGGTTTGGAAACTGAGGCATCCGTGCGACAAATACTGTTTCTTACAGTGTGTGTTTGAATTTCAATGAAAATTTTTAATTGTTAGTGCAAGTGGCATATTTTATAGTAGTTAAGGTCAGAAAAAGCTTCGAAGTTGTGGGTTAAACCGAAGGCTAACATGACCCATTCAGAGATTCCAATTTTCGGTCATACTTTCAAGCATTTCGAGTGGTATTTGGCTATGACGCAAGTAATCGTGGTTTCCAATTCCTCATCAATAACCGGTGTACCCAGTCTGAATTTGGGTTTACGTAGCCCCAGGGGAAATGTTTAGGGAAGTGATATTAAATGATTTAGATGACCAATGCACCTGTCCCAAACGTGGAATTAACTATTTACCGATTAGTAAGATTTTGGGGCAGCAACTAAGGGACATGTGTTGATAGTGAACCAGTCTTCAAGAACAGACACACAATAGAATTTAGATTTCTATTAAAAAAATTTCAAAAATATATTCATATTTAACTGTGTTTATCTTCCTGACGATGCTACCCAAACGGCAGCGAAATATTGAAGAATAAAATTATTTACAAAGAACACCAAACGCTCGAACATTTTAATTTGGCAAATTCATATATATTTTTTTTTAAACAAAATTTTTGTTATCCACAACAATTTTCTGTTCGAGTTTAATAGCGATGCTGAAAAACAAATATTTGTGTTAAAAACGTGTATGTGATTTTAATATTACCACACAAAAATGGAAGCAGATGTTTTCAGGAACTTTGAGGCAAGAAACAGGTTTGAGGGATACTTCAATAAAATTACACATTGTGTTAAGCAAAGAAGCGTTAAGAGATTATGATATAGTAAAAAGGATGCAAATTATCAACATCTCTATAGTGAGAAAAGAAATAGAGAGAGAAAAGGGTTTCATAATTTGAAAAAAGTAAATAATAATATTAATAAAAAACCCAAAATGCTCTGGATTAACCAACATTCTGTCATCATTTGTTTTTCAAGTCAAGCAGAATTCAAATCAGCTTTGGTCTTGATCCCACCATTAAATATGCTGGGTTCTCTTTTAGAATGCATCATTCTCTTTCAAGCTCATTCCAAAATGTCTGTTGATTATTGCGGCTAATTTAGCCCCTAAACGAACATACATGGCTGTCACAAATGACGCCGTTTTCATCTTATACTCTGTAGCTTCAAACTCCATAATGCGTTTGAAGGGAAATGTGTGTCTTGAGATGTTGTTGTCCTTCTTTAATGACAATACAAAAACACAACCGATTAATCTTCTTTGGACACATTTTTAAAGTGGCCCGGCGAATGTAGCATGTGAGCTTTAAGCCACATGCAAGTTTCTTTGTTTGGCTTGAAATTTCACAAAAATCTTGACGCAACAATAACGAAATGATGGTTATGATAATGACGATGAGAATTCATGGAAGACCACGCACTCCGTTATCAACGAAATCTGAGATTTTAATCAGTGGTGTAGGATAAGATTTTCAGTGGTTAAAAGGTTAATACAAGTACAATTTTACTTACAGGTAGTAACACAAATTGATTGATGTTAACACTTTCAATCGAAATATGTATAATTTGTTAAAATTTAAAATTATTGCTGTAGAAACACTAGGTAACTGACAAAATTACACATTAAATTAGGCTATCACTCGACCAAAACAACCTAATGGTTTTGAAACTGAGCTCCCATTTTTTATGGCCTCTTCCAGCTTGGTTATTTCCGTTCTTCCATTAAGGAAGAAGCTTATTCTTATTAAGTTCAAAAATTCGAACGAAATTGAAAATCCAATGAGTGTGTATCAGTGTGTGTTTTTTTCGATGGCAGTTTCGCAGTCGGACAAATCTGTGTTCTGCATAGGGGAGGGTCACCCTTATCACTTAGGAGTATGCAAAATATATGTTGCTTGGCAACATGTATCTAGTAAAAAGTGAAACAAAAAGTAAGCTAACGTAATAAAGCTTTTTTGCGAAAGCTTCAATAAAGCTGTTGTAACATTAATTTTGAATTGTAAAGCGTAAAGCTTTCACACAACGCTCGAATGCTAATGCGAAGACTCGATAAGGTAAACCCTTTTTAATATTAGGGCGGCCCTCTCAACATTCGCAGAACTTATTTCAATAAAAATATTAATTAAAATACATAAATTAAATTAAGTTTAAAAAAATTGAACATAATATTTTTTTTTTAAACGGACTTGAATCAAATGCCGTTGGTAAATATAAAAATTACAGCAGACAGTTGTCCGAGGCCTTCGGCCACGGACTGTCCCTGCAGGCTGTGTCAGAGACACGGCCATTAAGTTTACCGTAGAATACGCCATCCGATAAGACAGAAAACATATATAACAATAAATGATAAATAATATAAGCAAATGAATATATTGTTATATATGTTTTCTGTCTTATCGGATGGCGTATTCTACGTTAAACTTAATGGCCGTGTCTCTGACACAGCCTGCAGGGACAGTCCGTTCCGAAGGCCTCGGACAACTGTCTGCTGTAACTTTTTTGAACCATTGCCTCTATCTGGTATTAGTAAAGCAATTCTTTTCAACATCAAACTTAAATATCACACCAGGTCAAATGTCATAAATGTGGTGGGGGAACTAGTAGATCTACTATAAGTATTAATCTATGGACAAACTATGTTTGGATGAGTTCACTTTGTGAAATTAGTTCCTACCCGCTAGATTTCTGTCGAACTCGTTCACTAGTTCTCGAAATCGTTCATTTAAGGACCCCGGATATATGTATGTAGCAATCACGAACATACTCGCCATATCGAACATGTGTATTATGTTCGTGAGGTTGATGTCTGGTCACCCTAATGAACTATACTGTTCATGAACTAGCCGCTCTTATAGATGTTAACACATCAATATTAAGTACTGAGTTGTTCACTCGAAATAACAGCAACATGTATCTAGAAACATTTTGATATTTATTATGCTGGCCATACACGTTACAACAAGTTGGCTCCGCCTAGAGGAAAAATTAAAACATTTTGATTCTCATGTAGAACTGTCAAAGAGTTGTAGAACCAGTTGTAATATATGTTGGCAGCAGTAGTAAAATGTAACGACCAATCAAATTGTAGGAAAAATTGAGAAATATTATCATTCATGCAACTGGCTCTATCATTCGGATTTTCTCGCCAGTTGGTAACACCAAGGATACGGAAAGATTCTTCTGCTTGGGCTTTCCAGCGGGGTCTTGGTCGTCCTCTTTTCCTACTTCCATCGGATACGCTATCGAAAACCTTACGCGCTGGTTCATCTTCATCCATTCGGATAACATGGCCTAGCCACCGCAACTGCCCTAATTTGATTCGCCTAGCTATGTCCACGTTGGAATGTATATAGCTCTTGATTCCAGCGACGTCGGTACTCGCCGTTTTCCCTAACAGCACCATATATTTTATGGAGAATTTTTCTCTCGAATACTCCCAGGTGTTTTTCATCTGCTTGCGATATGATCCAAGTTTCGGAGCCCTATGTCAAGACAGGTAAAGTGAGAGTCTGATATAGCTGGATTTTTGTCCGTCGCGAGAGGGCTTTGTTCCTAAACTGCTTGCTGAGCCCAAAATAGCATGGAAGTGGGGTTTTTTTTTGACAGCAATGATTCCGAAAGGTATGTCAAAATTCTGAGTTTTCGTTCGGTTCCATGGAATGTGCCCCTAGGAATAGGCCGATTAGATTAATTTTATGTGTGCATTTAATTTTCATCATCCCCAAGGTTTCTGTCAAGTTTCAGTGAAATTGGTACATTTTGATTCGGGGATCCCCACTAAATTAAAAATTATTATGGGGCTATCCTTATATATCTTTGCGATAAATTTTAGGGCCCTAAAGTTTTTACGCTATAAGAAAATTTTATTTAAAAACTTTTATACCTTAAAAGCGGAAATTTCTGAAAAAAGTGTCATGCGCTCGTTTTTCTCATTCTGCAACACTAATGAGAAATGTAAGGTGGTCAGCGCAGGGCTTAAACCCACGTTCTCGCTTACAATAGCCGCGCGCACTAACCATTATACCACCTACGGCGACATTAAGATTAACTCAAACTATCTTACATGCAACGTACGACTGCAGAACACTACAATTCCTGTACGGTAAACGAAATGCGAACAAGATCAGGCAATTGTAAAAGCTGGACTACGTCGGACACACCCGCTTAATGGGGGGAGCATCGAGCCGGCAACGTTCGTGTCGTGTAGCTACGTGATCGATGTAACATTTTCTCGTCCATTGTACATTACGTACTTATTTATTTAGTTGCACTCACAGAAAAATTGCGTTGAGGTAGCCGAATTAGCCGCCACCGATTTAAGAGGTTGTCACAACCACACTTGAGGTCATCACAACCGAATCAAAGGTTGTCTTAACCGAATTAGAAGTTGTCACAGCCGAATCGAAGGTTGCCACCGCCGATTTAGAGGTTATTACAACCGACTTCAGTGAGTGTCACAACTGCAATTTGAAAATTTTTTCTCTTGAAGATTTACATGATTTGCTGTCCTGTGTTCGCACAAATAATTACACATCAATCTATATATATGGCGTAATCTTTTTAACCAATAAATACCAATTCCAATTCCATGAAGGCACTGGGGAGAGCTTCTCACAACCAGTGAGCTGTGCGCTTTCTAGTTTAATACTCACTGATTGGGGACCTTCAGTTCTTACACCGATTCCGAACGCTTTTTTTTTATACGCTTTTTCATAGCTAAATACTCGACAGTGTCGCCGTCACTATACGAGGTGACACCGCCACCGAAAGAAATTTATGGTGGTCAGAGCAGGGATCGCACCCAGGATCTCATGAACAAGAGGCTTGCACACTACCCATTGCATCACCGACGGCCACATATCTTTAGGTAATCAATAAGGAAACAAATTCATCTTACATGCAACTTCCCACTGTATAAAGTCCAGCGCCCGATGGGTTGCTGCACCAATTCTGACGTATTGTGTCTGGCGATTTAGGTCCTAAAGAGATGTATGTACAGAAGATCGCAGCACATGTGAAACGAGCGACCTTGACATCCCTCGGAACGGTTGACATCGGCTTGTACTGCACGCTGATATGTGTGGAAATTTTCTGTAAAATAAGACGGTTTAAAACAAACACCAATAATTTAAATATTTTTAATATTTAATGTTTATCTAAATATTTACCATTTTAAAATTCTGCAATCGGTTACAAATTGCAAAAGATACAGGCTGCTGAATATGGAACTTTTAGTGCCTTTAAGTAAGTTAACCGGAGTGTATGTAGAATTATGTTGTTTTAACGAAATTGAAAATGTATTCGGGGTACCAACAGAATTCATTATAAATTCGGTTACAGCAACAGAATTAATGCCAAATTTCGTCGTTGCAACCGACTTAAGGCTAAATTTGGTGATTTATTGCAAGCGAAATTATAGAAAATTTGTTTGTCAGAACGAATATAATTGAAGCTTCAGTTGTCACAACCGAATAAATTATGCAACGCTGTTGCTTTAATCGAATTTCAGTTGTTGGGACCAAATGTGGTTGTAACAACCTCAATTCGGTTGTGGCAACCGCAATTCTCTGGTAACAACCATACCTACGGTTGCTACAACCTCTTTTCAAAAAATACTTCCTAGAGTGTGATCTCAACTAACCCGAAGTCGTACAAAACTAAGATAACACATTTCTCAAAACGGCTGATTTTTTGCGGTTCTCTCCAGTCGGTAACAACAAGTGTAAGCAGTGCCACCGGATCCCTCCAGCGGAGGCTATATCGTCCTATTTTTTGGTTTCCTAAGAGTACATCTTCGAACACGCTGGTTCATATTTATCCATTCTATTGACACCATGGTCTACCCAACGTAATCCCGTTGCCTTGATTCGGCTAACTAAGTAAAAGCTTCACCGCTCTATTGGATTTGTTCGAATATTGGCCTCTTGTACATGAGATCCTGGGTACGATCCCTGCTCTGGCCACCTTAAATTTCTTTTGGAGGCGGCAACCTCCCATATTGACCGCGACACTATCGAGTATTTAGCCATAAAAAAGCTTCTCAAAATACCATTCGGAATCGATGTTAAAACTGTGGGTACCAATCAGTGAATATAAAACTAGAAAGCATACAGCCCACTGGTTGTGAGAAGCTCTCCCAAATGCCTTCATGGGATGCAATGGGAAACCGTTGATTTATTTATTTATTGCCATCGAAAGCGAGCTAATCTGAGCTAACCAGATTCATCACCGCAACGAAAATTATTTCACTAATGTAGGAAGTTTTGTGTTTGTGACAGATTTGTTAAAGTGCTGCGATGAATATCTTTCATTGTTGTAATGAATATGCTTCAAAGTTAAACTAAAGTAATTGGTTTGGAAACTGAGGCATCCGTGCGACAAATACTGTTTCTTACAGTGTGTGTTTGAATTTCAATGAAAATTTTTAATTGTTAGTGCAAGTGGCATATTTTATAGTAGTTAAGGTCAGAAAAAGCTTCGAAGTTGTGGGTTAAACCGAAGGCTAACATGACCCATTCAGAGATTCCAATTTTCGGTCATACTTTCAAGCATTTCGAGTGGTATTTGGCTATGACGCAAGTAATCGTGGTTTCCAATTCCTCATCAATAACCGGTGTACCCAGTCTGAATTTGGGTTTACGTAGCCCCAGGGGAAATGTTTAGGGAAGTGATATTAAATGATTTAGATGACCAATGCACCTGTCCCAAACGTGGAATTAACTATTTACCGATTAGTAAGATTTTGGGGCAGCAACTAAGGGACATGTGTTGATAGTGAACCAGTCTTCAAGAACAGACACACAATAGAATTTAGATTTCTATTAAAAAAATTTCAAAAATATATTCATATTTAACTGTGTTTATCTTCCTGACGACGCTACCCAAACGGCAGCGAAATATTGAAGAATAAAATTATTTACAAAGAACACCAAACGCTCGAACATTTTAATTTGGCAAATTCATATATATTTTTTTTTAAACAAAATTTTTGTTATCCACAACAATTTTCTGTTCGAGTTTAATAGCGATGCTGAAAAACAAATATTTGTGTTAAAAACGTGTATGTGATTTTAATATTACCACACAAAAATGGAAGCAGATGTTTTCAGGAACTTTGAGGCAAGAAACAGGTTTGAGGGATACTTCAATAAAATTACACATTGTGTTAAGCAAAGAAGCGTTAAGAGATTATGATATAGTAAAAAGGATGCAAATTATCAACATCTCTATAGTGAGAAAAGAAATAGAGAGAGAAAAGGGTTTCATAATTTGAAAAAAGTAAATAATAATATTAATAAAAAACCCAAAATGCTCTGGATTAACCAACATTCTGTCATCATTTGTTTTTCAAGTCAAGCAGAATTCAAATCAGCTTTGGTCTTGATCCCACCATTAAATATGCTGGGTTCTCTTTTAGAATGCATCATTCTCTTTCAAGCTCATTCCAAAATGTCTGTTGATTATTGCGGCTAATTTAGCCCCTAAACGAACATACATGGCTGTCACAAATGACGCCGTTTTCATCTTATACTCTGTAGCTTCAAACTCCATAATGCGTTTGAAGGGAAATGTGTGTCTTGAGATGTTGTTGTCCTTCTTTAATGACAATACAAAAACACAACCGATTAATCTTCTTTGGACACATTTTTAAAGTGGCCCGGCGAATGTAGCATGTGAGCTTTAAGCCACATGCAAGTTTCTTTGTTTGGCTTGAAATTTCACAAAAATCTTGACGCAACAATAACGAAATGATGGTTATGATAATGACGATGAGAATTCATGGAAGACCACGCACTCCGTTATCAACGAAATCTGAGATTTTAATCAGTGGTGTAGGATAAGATTTTCAGTGGTTAAAAGGTTAATACAAGTACAATTTTACTTACAGGTAGTAACACAAATTGATTGATGTTAACACTTTCAATCGAAATATGTATAATTTGTTAAAATTTAAAATTATTGCTGTAGAAACACTAGGTAACTGACAAAATTACACATTAAATTAGGCTATCACTCGACCAAAACAACCTAATGGTTTTGAAACTGAGCTCCCATTTTTTATGGCCTCTTCCAGCTTGGTTATTTCCGTTCTTCCATTAAGGAAGAAGCTTATTCTTATTAAGTTCAAAAATTCGAACGAAATTGAAAATCCAATGAGTGTGTATCAGTGTGTGTTTTTTTCGATGGCAGTTTCGCAGTCGGACAAATCTGTGTTCTGCATAGGGGAGGGTCACCCTTATCACTTAGGAGTATGCAAAATATATGTTGCTTGGCAACATGTATCTAGTAAAAAGTGAAACAAACAGTAAGCTAACGTAATAAAGCTTTTTTGCGAAAGCTTCAATAAAGCTGTTGTAACATTAATTTTGAATTGTAAAGCGTAAAGCTTTCACACAACGCTCGAATGCTAATGCGAAGACTCGATAAGGTAAACCCTTTTTAATATTAGGGCGGCCCTCTCAACATTCGCAGAACTTATTTCAATAAAAATATTAATTAAAATACATAAATTAAATTAAGTTTAAAAAAATTGAACATAATATTTTTTTTTTAAACGGACTTGAATCAAATGCCGTTGGTAAATATAAAAATTACAGCAGACAGTTGTCCGAGGCCTTCGGCCACGGACTGTCCCTGCAGGCTGTGTCAGAGACACGGCCATTAAGTTTACCGTAGAATACGCCATCCGATAAGACAGAAAACATATATAACAATAAATGATAAATAATATAAGCAAATGAATATATTGTTATATATGTTTTCTGTCTTATCGGATGGCGTATTCTACGTTAAACTTAATGGCCGTGTCTCTGACACAGCCTGCAGGGACAGTCCGTTCCGAAGGCCTCGGACAACTGTCTGCTGTAACTTTTTTGAACCATTGCCTCTATCTGGTATTAGTAAAGCAATTCTTTTCAACATCAAACTTAAATATCACACCAGGTCAAATGTCATAAATGTGGTGGGGGAACTAGTAGATCTACTATAAGTATTAATCTATGGACAAACTATGTTTGGATGAGTTCACTTTGTGAAATTAGTTCCTACCCGCTAGATTTCTGTCGAACTCGTTCACTAGTTCTCGAAATCGTTCATTTAAGGACCCCGGATATATGTATGTAGCAATCACGAACATACTCGCCATATCGAACATGTGTATTATGTTCGTGAGGTTGATGTCTGGTCACCCTAATGAACTATACTGTTCATGAACTAGCCGCTCTTATAGATGTTAACACATCAATATTAAGTACTGAGTTGTTCACTCGAAATAACAGCAACATGTATCTAGAAACATTTTGATATTTATTATGCTGGCCATACACGTTACAACAAGTTGGCTCCGCCTAGAGGAAAAATTAAAACATTTTGATTCTCATGTAGAACTGTCAAAGAGTTGTAGAACCAGTTGTAATATATGTTGGCAGCAGTAGTAAAATGTAACGACCAATCAAATTGTAGGAAAAATTGAGAAATATTATCATTCATGCAACTGGCTCTATCATTCGGATTTTCTCGCCAGTTGGTAACACCAAGGATACGGAAAGATTCTTCTGCTTGGGCTTTCCAGCGGGGTCTTGGTCGTCCTCTTTTCCTACTTCCATCGGATACGCTATCGAAAACCTTACGCGCTGGTTCATCTTCATCCATTCGGATAACATGGCCTAGCCACCGCAACTGCCCTAATTTGATTCGCCTAGCTATGTCCACGTTGGAATGTATATAGCTCTTGATTCCAGCGACGTCGGTACTCGCCGTTTTCCCTAACAGCACCATATATTTTATGGAGAATTTTTCTCTCGAATACTCCCAGGTGTTTTTCATCTGCTTGCGATATGATCCAAGTTTCGGAGCCCTATGTCAAGACAGGTAAAGTGAGAGTCTGATATAGCTGGATTTTTGTCCGTCGCGAGAGGGCTTTGTTCCTAAACTGCTTGCTGAGCCCAAAATAGCATATATTTGCAATCACAATTCTTATATCGGTTGTGAACGTTCAAGTGCGGACCAAGTCGAGAGGTTTCTCTAGTCGTTGACACCATCAATTTTGTCTTGTCCCCATTAACAGCAAGACCCACTTTCGCTGATTATTTTTAGATTCTACACTATCTTCCACTGTTATTACCTCCTGATCTTCAGTGGAAAAATGTGAGTCGAGTAGTGCTGAAAAGTGGTCTCTCCACATTTTGAGCACACACTGCTTATCAATCACCAGATGCCCATTCTCGTCTTTGCATGAGGGCAGCCCATTATTAGGTCCTTTATTCGATCTTCTTTACCTCTGGAAAAATTTTCGGGATTCACCATTCATCACGCATAATTCTCACTCTCGTTCGTACGTTTTTCGGCCAGCTCAGTCTAGTTTGAACTTGCAGCCACCAGGTAATGATCCGAGTCGATAGTGACACCTCGAATCACATGGATGTACACTAGAAGAGTGCCTCCCATCTATTACAACAACAACAGTTTTGCATCAAAGAACTCGTTGCCAAAGATGACTGTGATACTATTGTCCATGGGCCCATCTCTTCAGCTACAATCATAATCTATACCCTTGCTTCTATGCAGCTATAAGTATGTGGCTTACAAAACTTCCACCACAAAACTTCTTTGGGTAATAATTGTTCTCTCTTTCAAGCAAATTTTGCAGAACTTATACCACTGTCGGTGGTGCAACGGTAGTGTGCGCGTCTCTTGTACACGAGAACATGGGGTCGATCCCTGCTCAAACCACACTATTCTTCTTTTGACGGCGGTCACCTCGTTTAGTTATGGCGCCACTATCGAGTAATTAGTCATACAAAAGGTTCTCAAAGTACCACTCGGAACCGGTGTAAAACTTTACATCTCACTCACTGGTTGTGAGCAGCTCTTCCCAATCCCATCATGGGATGTAATGGGAAACCATGTTTTTTGTAGTTTTTTATGAACCTCCACCGCTCCACCGCTGATTAAAATAATGCAGCATTCTAGCGCTGTATCTTTCTGCTTCTACAGCTATTGATCATAATGCATGTCCTTTGGCCTATCTTCAACTTCGACATTCTAATCTGAGTCGTCCTCTCTTCCAATCAATATGTGCAGAACTTATACAACAGTCGGTGGTGCAATGGTAGTGTGCGCGGATCGTCTACATGAGATCGTGGATTCGATCCCTACTCTGAGCGGCTTAAAATTCCTTTCGACGGCGTTCACCTCGATAGGTGACGGCGACACTATCAAGTATTTAGCCATGAAAAGCTTCTCAAATTACAGTGCGGAACCGGTGTAAAGCCTTATGTTCCAATCAACAACAACAAACAATGGTTTCCCATTACATCCCATGAAGGGATTGGAGTGAGTTTCTCACAACCATTGATCTGCGCGCTTCCTAGTTTTGCACTCACTGATTAGGACCTAAAACTTTACACCAGTTCCAAACGATATAGTTTTAAGTTTTTTTTTCACATGGCTAAGTACTCGTTAGAGTCGCTAACACCAAGCGAGGTGATTGTCGTCGAAAGAAATTTAAGGTGGTCAGAGCAGGGATCGAATCCATCTTGCCATGTACAAGAGCCGCGTACACTAACCATTTCACCAGCGGCGGACATGACCCTTAAAATAGCCCGTAGGTAATTGATTATATGCAAAAAATAAATGTTCCAACTCATGTCAGTTTCCTAAGAGATTCTGAAATCGACTTGAGTGGTGTTTCCCTGTATTGAAACTGTTGCAACTAATAGTGATTATCAAGCGCTCGATATTGTTGGATTGTCTTTTTTGAATTTCCAATATTTTACCTTTTTCTCAATTTTCTTGCGTAAACAATTCAAGGCTGTTGGCGTTAAATTTGGCCTTATCCATAAGAACGCTTTGTTCAAGGTGTTTTCCATTTAGTTGGGACGCAAGATAGATAGAAACGGCAAGTGAACGTAATAATATAAATTATGCCTAATAGACTTAGTAAACCGATATGTATGTAGATATTGGTAATGAACGGGTTTCGGGTTAACCATTTCATTTTCATTTTCACTAATACGATATTAGTTTCTTCCAATACAGTTACATACATATGTACGTGTTGTAAGACACAGCGATAATTTCTATTTCATCGGGCATTGGAGAAATATGTACATTTATAATATTATGTGCGTTTGTGATGTTTTGCTGTTGGCGTTCTGCTTTTCGTTCCATTTTTATCCACCATTCGGTCTATCCTTCTCCTATGTGCTCCTGTTGTGGCCCATCTAAAAATAGTCGTAGTAATTGCGGCGTATTGGGTCTCTACATACATATGTAGTCAGCCAACCAGACCAATTGGTGTACATTGGGTAAGTGAGTGCCCACAGAGAAGAAGCCGCCGCCACCGTCGCCGCCACCGAACGTAGAAGCGTAACAATTATTATTTTTTTTCTGTTGTATTATTTGGTGGTCGCCTTACACAAAAACTTCCCTGTATGGGGGGGGGGGGGGGGATCAGTCGGATACAAACACGTCTAAAGAGTGACGCTGTTCCATACAGATTTTTATATGCATCTTAAAGAAGAAGAAACACACGCTAGAAATATCCATTGGCATGAGACACACTATAAGATACAATAGGTACACATGACTGTGCATCAGATGTGTGTGTACAGTAGTTAACAAAAGTAAGTGTTGAACTTTCCAATTAGGGTTTTCGTGTTCCAGTGCCTTTTAAATAATGATGTAGATAATTCAGGTATTTTTATTTTTGGAACGAGGTTCCTTATTGCACGTTGCGGGATGGGGGCTAAATGAAAAAATGTTAAACAACTTTTTTTTAACTACTTTATTCCAACCCATTATTGTCAACTATATTGGGTACTTTTGGTTTGGTTTGGTTTAATGGGAATTTTTCTAGGTGGAGCCAGTTTATTACATATCGTAGTTTTCAACCCAATAAAAACCAAATTTAGAAAAGCCAAAGTGCAGGATTTACAATTGGCAGCACACTTACTCTTAGGGTGCGTACAGAGTGGCCGTTTGTTGCCGGGCCGAGCCGACTGACGCTTATTGCGAGAACCAATGCGATAAAACTGGTACTATACAAATTAGTACAAACAGGTCATAGTGGGCGCCGAGTGCAAAGCTGGTTGAATTCGATAAAACAGTTCCAAAGTGTTTTTCAGCGCCGAAATCATTGTTTATGTTATGTTGCTATGATTTCAACTTGTTTGGAAAACATAAAAAAAAATTAAAAACAAAAATTTGAGAAAAAGTAAATAAAACATTCAATCAAAAAATTAAAAAAATAATAAAAATTAAAAATAAAATAAAAATTAAAAAATGAAATAAAAATTAAGCAAAAAATAAATAATAAATAATAAAAATTAAATAAAATTTTAACAATTATAAAAAAATTAAAAAACATAATAAAAACAAAATCAAAATTATTAAAAAAAATATTTTAAATGAATATAAAATATATAAGAAAAACCTAATTAATAAATTATTGTAATGCATACAAACATACATAAAACATTCATACAAACATACATAAAACACAAATAATAGATCAAATACCAGCGCTGATTCTCGCATCCACTATGCACACTCAAACTTGTTTCTCGCATGAACAGTTCTCGCAATAAGCGTCAGTCGGCTCGGCCCGGCAACAAGTGGCCACTCTGTACGCACCCTTACACTCGTACTTTGGGTTTGGTTTGTGTCTTGACTAACACATGGGGAGAAATTTCTTGTTTACTCGGAACTTTTCTAGGTGGAGCCTGTTTATTACATATTGTAGTTTTGAACCGAAAAAAAGGTAAATTTAGAAAAACCACTGTGAAAGAAGTTTAAAAATATAATATTTTCTTAAATAAGTGCGTTTTCTTAAAAAAAGTAAATTTCCTCAAAAACAATAAACAAATTTATATTAGGGACGTTTTTTTCGTAACTTATTCACGTTAACTAATACAAAATGAAAACCTGCACGTTAATACCCGGCTGCCACAGAAATCAGTGGTTCTGCCCCTCCAAAACAAACCCCTTTACTATTATTATAATAAAACATAACAAAAGTAAATTTTAGAAATATGTATTTTCTATTAAGAAAATCAAAAAAGAAATAAAATACAATTCATTGTTTCTGAAGCTAAGTTCAGTAGTGATAACAGTTAATCAAAATAAAGTATTCAGTCTTTTAAATGCATATGAGTTAAATAATTTAAAAACAAAATTAAGTAGAGTAACATATATAAGTAGTAATAAAAAGAGGTTCACCAAAGCTTTTTCTTACACAAGGAGTTCAAAAACAGAATACTATCTACTGTCTTTGGTTCCAATCGGTTTCTTTTTTCCGTAATAATATTTCCAGACAACGAAAAAACACGTTCGGACGCAGCACTGCTAGCAGGAATCGACAGTAAATTTAGAGCCATTTTCGATAACCTTGGATATTTTCCACCATTGTTTTTCCACCACATCATTACGTCGAAATCTTCTGTAAGCCTTACAATCTCATTTGCGTAGCGCTGCACTTCATCGCTTGCAGTTTCCGAGCCGGACTCTGGAGTGTTTCTTACAAGAGTTGGAAAGAAAAAACTTGCATTGAGAGGTGGTTGTAATGCAGATGACGACGAGGCACTTTGCTGAATCAATGGGGAAATTGGTGCCGTTTCCGATGTAAAAGGGCTCAACGATGACCCAGCTGTTGCTACTGTGTGGCACTCCTCAGATTCTGGCGGTACAACTGCAATATTCAGGAAGGTCAAACGAAATTTCACTGCTGTTTTCCATTAATAGTTTTTCAGTGCAAAAATCTTTTATATCGTTTATATCACCTTGCTGCAAAGATATAGCAGGAGGATATAAGAATAAAGCAGCCTTATGCCAAATACTTAAATTTAAACTCCATTTCTCCAAGTTTGACAAAATATTTCTTTTTAGAGCTGTTATAGGGGCTTCTTCATTAGCTTGAATAGTGCAAATATTTTTTATTCTGTCAATAGATGGGATAACGAAACAAATTGTAGGTGATGAGCTGTATTGTAGTTTCTTAAAAACAATTGCGAAGTCGTTACACATCTCGACCAATCTTTGAAGAACAGACACATTAAAGTTAAGCATACGACGTCTATCAGCATTATCTGCTAGAATTTCGTCCACCTTCGTATAATTATCCAAGATCGATTTAAACATAGCAATATTTGAGTTCCACCGCGTCGGACAACTGCTCTTTAATGTTGTCTTCACCATATGTTGTTTTGACTTTTTAAAGTATTTGACAATTTTTTTACATGCTGTTATTCCTTTAAGCTCAGTAGTAGATTCAAACAGTTTAACCTTGTAAAATCTTTCAGGGCACTTATAATGTTACTTCCCCTATCAGTGACGAATACAACATCTGAAATATCAGTCACACCGAATTCTGCAAACAAGCTGTTTAGTTTGTCTCTAATGTTGTGTGCTGTACTGGACATAAAATCCATTGACTTCATTCCAAGAGTTATGTCCACTAATTCAAAATTTAGTTGAAAATGTAAAGTGGCGCACAGAAAATTTCTTTTTATAAAATTGTCGGTCCACAGGTCAATGGTAACTGCAGCTCTGCGATTAGTAATAATTTCCACAATATGTGGATGTATTTGTTTTTTTTTTGCTCCAAGTCAAAATTTTCGCCGTACTTTGCCCCAATTTTTATACATTTGGCGATCAGTTTTCTAAAACCAGAGCCTTCAACAGTACTAAATGGTCGACAGTCTTCTATTATAAAACCCACAAATAATTCAAAGCAAGCGTTTTGGTCGTCCGTATTTACTTGTATTGTGCCAATATCTTGTGGCTCTGAGTGAACGCACTTATGCTTAATTAAATTAGAGGTTTGCCTTTTGTAAATTTAAAAAGCTTCTGACATACTCGGCAGTATACTTTTCCCTCCAAAATTGAACCATCCACCTTTTGTATTTTAGAAAAGACAGTCCACATAACACTCTTCGCTCCTTCTCTTTTTAAAAGTTTTTATTTCCCCTCAGTAATTTTCTTTAAAATTTCGTTGGCGTCCTGCATTCTATAATTGTATAACACTGCTTAATAGAGTTGATAAAAATTTTAAAAAGAAATAAAAATTTACCTATTGAATCAAGCTATTCAATGTATCGACTGTCATATACCACAAGCAACAGTATATAAACCATAAGCAAGCCATAAAGTAATAAACAAACAAGAACGATGAACAACAACGATCTGTTGTAAAAAAAATATCTAATTAAATTTGCCACCAACCTGTTCGATGAAAGTGTTGTGACACTGTTGTCGTGCAGATTTCCATCGAAATACTTGCAACTACACTTCGGATGAAACCAAGTATGATACGAGTATGTTGACACTTGGACGAGTTTCAACGAGAGTGAGAACAATTACACATGGATGAATGAAAAAAAAGTTTGATATGTATCAATAATGTTAAATATAAGTATGGAGTACAGACATAATTGTTACAACTAGAGAGGCAAGTATGTTCGTGATTGTTATGTCTGGCCACCTTAAATGAACGAGTTCGAGAACTAGTGAACGAGTTCGACACAAGTCTAGTTACAACACAAGTAAGTGGTGGAGTTATTCGTGGTGTCATAAATATGAGTGTACGCAAGTATGAAAATTATATAAAAATACTTGGGTATATTTTTTTACCGAGTACTCGAAATCAATCTCTGGTTTTAATGTGTTCACTTTGTGAGTTTAGTCCTATCCACGTCTATAGATGTTAACACATCAAAAAGCAAGTGGTTTGAAAGACCATTCACGATATCTTGTGGAGATATCTACTACCCACTTGAAATGTTACGAAAAAGTGGACATTTTGCCGTGGCCACTAGAGGCGACCATTTCATTAATGTAGTTTTCAAACGGTAGTCCGAATGAACTGATATGAAATTAGGTTGTTTTTTGTATTAAATATTCTCATACCGACATAAATCCGAAATTGCACTTCAATACTTCATACTAAATAACGGTTTGGTTGACCACAACATCTCTCATTAAATGACTAAAAGTGTGCCGAGTGTTTAAACTTTGACCATGTAGTGTGAACTTACTTTTGACAGCTACTGTACACGCAGGCATGTGTGCTGCTGTATCACAAAAGAGAGAAATAAAAACACTTTTCTTCTTCTAGATTTTGGTGGACGAAGAGACTTGCACAAAGTGTTTGCGGCTGCTATTCTCTTTGTTGTTGTTTCTGATACACATCCATTAATACATAAGTATGTATGTACCCAGCAAACCAACTGGGCGATCAATGTCTGATATCAGAAACCATGTCTGAACTTTTTTTGACAATTCTGACATAATTTGTTTCGAATTCTGTTACACAGTGTCTGAACTCTGGCTATTTTTTAGCCGACTCTTCCCTTTTCGCTACGAACTCTTTCTAGACTTATTTGAGGAATTTTTATTTCGATTATTTCGACATGTCTGAATGTGTTCGGAATGACTTCTGAAGTTGATATCGGAGTATTATTTTGTTTGTATTTTTTGTTTGTCTCACATTTCTGACCAATTAAATTCTGTTAAAGTTTTTGTTACGAATTTCATTTCTTTTGTCACGATATGTTTGAATGAATTCTGTATCAGCAAGTTTTTGTCTTACAAATTTCGGTTTATAGGTTTTACACTTTTACAGTAACTGTTCCCAACTCAGTACGATGCCCACCAGAATTTTTCACTACTATTATTTGCAATAGTACTCAGAGATCAGAAAGTCTTCAGACATTTCGTTCAGAGTTCGTGTCAACTCATTCATGCGTTTTCCGCTACGATCGCGGTTAGAATTCGAAATTTTTTGCCGACTTTCGGGGGAGATTTCTCAACGATCGTTTGGTTTGCTGGGTTAGTACAACAAGTAAATGTATGCATCAGCAGTTGTATATATAAGTAACTATGTGTGCACCTATGTATATATTATATATATGCTCTATGTATCGTGGGCAAAGTCAACAAGAAAAGATACCCGAAGAGAACAACAGATCGAAACAAAAGCTGCATAGTTTAACGTTTCAATGTGTTGAAAGTTGCCTGTAACCAGAGGACTCTATGTTGTCGCGTTTAACCAGGTACATACATTCATATCTGTGTATGGGTAAGCTTGAGGTTGTATTTGTATTAAATATGCATTGGTACATTTCATTACGTTGTCTTTAGCCATTTTTGATGGCCACCAATTTCTTTGGAATGACATTCTATGGGTTTATTTTTCTTCTACAGGAGCAAGTAGAGTGAGCGTGTTTGTAAGGCTTTATACCACGAAAGGCTAATGCATTCTACATTTGTTAGGGAAATCACAACCGATACCCTTCACATTATCCAACATACGAGGTACATTACTCCACCATACGCTATCCACTAGGACACGTGTATTATGGTAAACCAGCACACACAACACTCGTCGATCCACTGATCCATTGCGATTGTCCGTTGAAAGAAGGAGATAGTGAAGGGAATGGAAAGTAAAACAAGAATATATATGTAAGTGGGTATGGAAGAGTAAAAAGGAGAGTATATATTAGAGGAAAGAACAGATGATCGTGTGATGAAGGCTCTCCACAACAGTACACCCCGGCCATTCATTTCGACCCGGTCAACTATGGGAGGCAGCACACGAAATCCAGTAGGATTCTCACTCCGATTGTGGAGATTTACTCTAGATCTAGGTCAGAGCGGGACAACTACAAATAAAATGTCCCATAGTCGCGAACCCCTTCTCCCGACAGTAGTCCTGCACAGATCTATCACAATTGCCCGTCAGTTGTCTGATATTGCAGTGGCCAGTAAAATTTCCACAGGCCAATCTAAAATCTCCTCTGAACAGGCCAACCGGGTAGTCTTATCGGGATCTGCTATATTCGGGCCCACTTAGACAGTCAGGTCTGGAAACCCAACGTCTGGTAGCTGTTTTCAACATGGGCGGATGAATATCCACTAGAGAGCCATTGCCAGGCAACGTAAAGCCTCCTCTAGCCGTTAAATCCATGGATTCGTACCCAGGAATATCGAAATATCTTGGAACCCAAAAGAGGCTGATATCCAGAGGCTTCAGCCTAACCAACTCCTCCTTACAATTTCCCACCAACTTTGATCTAAACCACGTGGCCATCGGTGGTGCAAAGGTTAGTGTGCGCGCCTCTTGTACATGAGATCCTGGGTTCAATCCCTGCGCTGACCGTCTTCAATTTCTTTCGGCGGCGGTCACCTCGCATAGTAATGCGACACTATCGAGTATTTAGTGTCTTATTTCGATATTTCAAAAATAACGTTCGGAAACGGTGTAAAATCGGTAGGTCCCAATCAGTGAGTATAAAAACTAGAAAGCACACAGCTGACTGGTTGTGAGAAGTTCTCCCCAATTTCTTCATGGGATGTAATGGGGAACAGTTGTTTTTATTTTACGTAGAATTCATCGCGTTTGGTCTGCTAGTATCGATTCCACATCCCATAACGGCCTTCTCGAGTGAAGAGAACCAATTCCATTTCCACAAGCCACAAGTCCTGCCCCAGCGTGGCAGCTTCCCAAGGACCGTGTGCATAAAGTCACATGTCGTTGGTACGTAGTAATTTAACCACATCGTCCGTAAATGCCACAATTTTCGAACCATATTCATCGAAGGATTTCAGTACTCCATTCATCACAAGTAGCCATAGGAGTGGGAATCAAACTCCCCCATGTGGTGTTCCCGTAGTAGGAATGCTCGTCATGCAACTAACTTCCACCAAGTTCTGAGTTGACGACCAGATTTCTCGGCATGCAATCCACCCAAACCATTATTGCTCTCTAGAGAGTTCTTTGTCGCGCATGACGTCACGTTGTTAATGGCTCCTTCTACATCAAGGAACGCGGCCAAAGTGAAGTCACCTGATCTCAGATTGCGCTCCGTAAAGCCCACTACCTCATGCTGAGCGTTCTCATCTGATCTTCCAGTGAAGTACGCGTGTTGGGAAGTTCTCAAAGCGTGAAGGCTTAAAGGTGGCGTTATAAAAAGTCCATCTATCTCTCCAAAACTTTCAACAGAAAGGATGAGAGACTAATTTGTCTGTAGTACTTTTGGAGGGACAGGAGTAGGCTTACCCGCCTTGGGTATAAAAACAACCCTATCCTCCTTCCATTTATCCGTAAAATGCATAGCCAGATGCAGGCCTTGAAAATGTCCACCCAAATTGAGGTTATATCATGCACAGAGATATGCAGCATGATAGGTATTAAACCATCTGGACTAGGTAATTTGAAGAGCTCAAAGGTATATATAGTCCACTTAACCTTTTCGTCATCCACCATCATATCCACAACATCCAAGTCAGCAAGGTTCAACGACGTGGGTCGGTTCATACCACCAACCAATTTCTGCGTATACAAGGAGACCGGAAAGTGCGTATCCATTAGGAGTTCCAGTGTTGCAACGCTGGACTTGGTTCCAGATCCATATGCCTTATGGCTGAAACCCAAAACTTTGGGTTCCTTAGACATAACTCTTGTGAATCGGGCAGCATCGATGACGCCGAGTGTCGAATCGAAAATTAAAATTATGAAAATATCTCCATTACAATTATGAGAATATAAATTCACCAATTTCTGTTCTAGTCTGGTGTCTTTATTTTCATAGATTAGACTTTACTTTTTTTATATATTTCGTTTAAAATTTCAGTTTTTATTCAAACATATACCCCATTTTTTAAATGGGGAATTCCAGTCTTATTAGCTAACCTAGCTATTTCATAAACTCGTGGTCTTTATTACATCTATTTCCTTATTTTTAAATGAGAATGAACATTGATGTTTAGAGGGATATTTTGAAAATTTGATCTTGACGTTTTAACGATTTTTTTTCTAAGAATACACTTAGAGCATAAAGTACCTAAACAAAGCGATAATTTATGACCATAAAATATACTGAGAAACAGTTTTGAAAGTCGTAAAATATTTATTAAGGAAAGCTCAAACGATCGGCATCTATAAACTTTAGTTGTAAACACAGGAAATATCGGGAGGCAAATGAGATACAGATATACCTCGAATAACGCCAACAAGCACAATCAGCTTGGCTGCAAATGGGTCACCATTTTGGTACCACACCAGTTTAAACGACAAAAAATCAGAAGCTTTTAATTTTGAGCATTAAATACGAGTCGGTATCCATCGACATTTTCTGATGTTTTCCATATACTATTGCCATAATTTTCTATTGATCTTGAACCACTCACATACGCGTCATGATTTTCAAGGGATACATGTGTTTAGAAAGCGAGAAGAATTTTGTTAAATTTATTGCGCGTACAAATGTTTTTAGTTTTTTTTTTACGATGAAACAAAATAAAGGAAAAATTGAGAAACATTTAGAATGTATCGACAAACATTAGCAAAATATGAACTGCAGCAGGATGAAGAAATAAATAAAATTAAAATCCAAACAATAGCTAAAGATTCGATATGAAAACATACTAATTCAAATTAAGGAAAACCTTTTGTTTATCATATGAAACGACCTTCTTTACACAGTGTCTGTTTGGATGCAAAGATAACGTGTTTTCAGCTTGTCGCAAATATAGTATAATTGTGTCCAAACATATTGCGTTTGCTTCTCAATATTACATGTTTGAGTCACAATATTGATCATTGTATAATATTTGTTTTTATGACCCAATTGAGACTTTGTTTGAAGAAAGCAGCTGAAAATGAAATCGTGGCCAACAACAAGGAAACCAAAAAATAACAGCCTATATTCAATTCATGAAAACAATGTTTGCAATGGTATATATGTTTCGTGCAACGTGTTGCTGGAGCCGTTTTATTTAATCTGATTTCATTTTGAGATCATTGCCAAATATCTATTCTAATTTTAATCATTCGGATACATATTAGGTTGTGGCCAATTCAATCATTATTTCGGTACTTCTGTGACCACTGTGCGCCATTAATGTCTACAATAACGCAGTTTCGTTTGCTCACTGATTTCGAATAATCACCTTTCAGGATAGTTTTCCCCGTTTAAAGTTTGTGAAAAATTCAACTTGAATGCTGCAAAAATACCTTCTAAAGTGCCACAGAACGAAGCCGAGTGATTGTAGTACGAGTATCTTACACTTTTTCTAAAGAAAAGTGTCTTAGACATTTTTGGATAAAAAGAGGATCTTACACATTTTGCTATAGAAAAAGTGATTTTGTCATTTTGCTATAGAAAAAGTATCTTTATAATTTTTCTATAGAAAAAGTATCTTAGACATTTTACTGCAGAAAAAGTATCTTAAACGTTTTTCTACAGGAAAAGTATCTATGGCATGTTTTTATAACAAAACTATCAGTAATATTTTACAGACAAAATTCCCAACTACAGTCCCCAAACGAACTTCAGTTATCTGAGATTTCGTTTGGGAGGAACGAGTTTTCTCTTTGCGTGTATATTCAATGCAACATATTCATCGATGCAATGCCCCATATTCATCGCAGCAATATACCAATTTCCATTGCAGGGTTTAATTGCACTCTCAGTGTAAATATTCGTTGATGGGAAGGAAGAATTTCATTCATTTGACGAACGAAGCATTTTTTATTAAGTGTACATTCTTTCCTACAATTAGATGATGCAATTGACTGTAAACACAATTGTATATTTCACCATCCCAGCGGTGAAAGTCATGACCTGGTAGGCCTGAAATCATGATCAATTGGGCCTTCTTTAAAATACGGAAGGCCTTTCCTACGCATTACCTCCTCCTTTCTTTTTAACATTGCGTGAGATTGGGAGGCAAGGCCTTCCTTGTGCATTGCCTAAAGAAGTCCTTATAAGGCACGCAAAGATGAATGCCTTAGAAAGGCTTTATTTTAATTTATTTTATCACAAAATCATTATCCACTTCTGCACAACTTCAAATTGAAAATTTTAAAAATACCCTGAAAAATATTAAATAAAAAATAAAATTTTAAAGTTTGACGACATTTTCCAATTAAATTACGGTTAAAAAGAATCGGAAAAGAAACTTCTCAAAATTGTAAAAATCTTCTTAGTTAGATCTGATGAAAAAATTCATGCATTCCGCAGGGCTTATTTTAGGAAGGCATTACAAAAGAACCATTCCGCATGTCTTATGTGTGGAAGGCCTTGCGACTTCCGCCGCTGGGATATTAAATTTCGTTCTGTGTATGTATACATAAGTACATTAAAGAAAAAATTCTTTACAAAGTTCACACAAGCGTTTAAACCAAATCATTGGAATCGTATGTATCATCCCACCGAAAATCGCTCTGAAGTGCCACAAATCACAACAATACAAGCATTCCGAATCACATCAATACAAAATGAAGTGATTTTGGCTAAGATGGACTATAAAGCCTCTACAATGCATATCCAAGTGTGTGTGGAGCGTGTTGAGTCTGGTACTTGTCTAAAGCCAAAAAAGCGTGGCAGCAACATTGATTTGTGTGGAGGAACAAATCGAAATTGCCTCATCTCTTGCTCTCGCTCTTTGTCTTTCACGTTATTCAAAAAAAAGAAGAAGAAAACATGGTGTAGTCGCGTAAAATATTTATACGTAATGATATTCAGTTTCGATTTCATTTGTAACCAGATTTCGTGGCGTTCCGGCGTTTTAAGATTCTGGTGCTTTTGCCCACTCAACTGAATCGCTGTGGCCAACAAAAAAGAATCTACACAAATGACCCAACAACATCTTGGAGGTATTAAAAATGTAGAGTATATAATAAATTATGGAAATGTCAATAAAATTAGTCGTTTTGCAAAAACTAACGAAATGACGATTGTCGTGAATTTGTGGCAAACACGTAACACTTAGGTGTGTCTGGCTATAATTGATAAAAGCGGGTCTCACTTGGTCGTACGCAATAAACTGATTTATGAATTCATTTTTGCGGTAGACAGATGTTTTTCGAATTGTTTCGGAATGGAATCACATGGAAAATTTAAACTTATTTATTATATGATTATAATATCTAATGGAAGAACAACTTAAAAAATACTAAGAACAATTTAATCAAGCTTAACATCTATATCTTCTGATTCATATTAACAAATTAAGGTCCAATTGTTCTCCTTGAAATTTTCGTATGTGAACTAGATTTTGAATCATTGCATTTATTTTATTTTTAAATCTTCCATCACGCTATGTTTCTTTAGAGCAGTAAATGTAAAACACACCAGCTTTGTGTCATTTGAAAGTACAATTAAGCATTTTACCTCAATGACTTTTAAAAGACGACTAATATCCAAACAATTTGCAAAACGAAAATACGGGACCTAATTCGAAATAAATTAAATGTGCGAATTCAAAATTGTATTACAATTCCGCTATCAGAATATATAAAAAAAAAAAAAATGGTTTCCCATTTCTCCCAATACTGAGCTGTGCGCTTTCCAGTTTTCACTCACAGACTGGGATCTACAGTTTTACACCGATTCCGAACGGTATTTTGAGATGCTTTTTCATGGCTGAATACACGATAGTGTCGCCGTCACTATGCGAGGTGACCGCCGCCGAAAGAATTTTTTTTTGAGGTAGTCAGAGCGGGGATCGAACCCAGGATCGCATGTACAAGAGGCGCGCACACTACCCATTGCACCACCGACAGCTATCAGAATATACACGCTGAAAAACACGGTATCTGTAACATAATCTCCCAAACACATTCTGCAGGAGCCATGTATATGTTTCACATGTATTTAAATGAAAACATTAGCATGTTGTCTGCCAAACACATATAATTTTGCGTGTACACTTGAATTTGGGTTTCATCCCAAACATCCATATACTAACATGGAAACATTCGCATGTTTCCTCCCAAACCTCTATATACTTACGTGCAAACATGTGCGTATTTCATCCCAATCATAATAATATTTGGAAACAAATTATTTTTGGTTTCAGTATATATACATAGATTATTTATTATTATAGTTAATTTTACCAACAGAAATCTACATTTATAACCAATCAAACAATACTAGATTTACAACGACGACTTTTTTACATTTAATAGCATTGAATGCTGCTCTGTTGTTTCTCCTTTCTGTGCTGTTTCACATGTTTTTGTTTTTAGAATGTTTCAAATTCAGCAAACGCTACAACACTTTAAAACACGACTATCACCTTGCTTTGCTACACGAACTATATTTACATAAAAAAGCCGGTACATGGAAGACAAGCGCGGTTTAAACACATGTGTTTTTTAAATAAATTTCACACTTGGTCCGCCGCACCGATTTTCTCAGTAACCGCTCGGGCAGAGAAAGGGCTTCATGTTCATGTTGTTGCTCTTTGCAATTGCTTTCCTCAAAATCGTTTCTCAATTTGGTAGCGGACATCTATACGGAAGGCACACGAAAACCCAAGCAACATCGCAAACCATTTAACCGTCCGAGCTTTTGTTTATTCTTTTTTCACTGGTAACAAATTACACTTACAAGATGGACTGTGAATAATCTATCTTTGTCCCTCTTTTATTCTCTTGCTCTCGAGAGGGCACTAACAGTGCAACAAACACAGCTGCATTTGTATCACCATCACAGATATATTTGGATCACAAATCACTTATATTATAAGATTTTAATCATTGTGTGTGTCTCCAATATACAGGGTGCTTCAGGAAGAAACGGACAAATTTCTCCAGCGTATTCCTTGGCTCATTTCATGAAGAAAAGTCCACTAGGACCATGTCCGAAAATGCAAGGGTGCGTAATGGCAGCGGGTTCAAAATTGTCGTATTGGCGGTCGGAGGGTAGTAGGGTAAAGTTGCTAACTTCTGAGCCAGTATTTTTGGGCTTGTTGAAAAGGTCTTTAAGAGGCCTTTCAGAATCAATACAAAAAGTTGAAAAAAGTCAAGTCGCCGAGATACAGAGCTTTCGGAAAAAAATTTACATAACCTCAATTTGCTCAGCCAGATGGCAGGTAACTTATGTTAACATAAAATGGTCATAACTTTGGAACGGTAAGACCTCTGGGCTTCGTTTAGGTCATTTTGGAAAGGTAAGAGGAATTGCTATCCTTTTATTGAGACCTTTCCAACAAGCCCAAAATCAAAAAAATCCGACCACTGGCTCAGAAGTTAGCAACTTTACCCTACTACCCTCCGACCCGCAACCCGAAAATTTTGAACCTTCTGCCATTTCGCACCCTTGCATTTTCGGACATGGTCCTGGTGGACTTTTCTTCATGAAATGAGCCAAGGAATACGCTGGAAAAATTTGTCCGGAACTTCCTTTATCACCCTGTATAATATTGAATAGCTAAAACGATGTGTTTGGTCCGAAATGTATTATTTTTGCCACAAGCTCCAAACACACGTTATATTTGCATCCAACCAACAAAAAATTAAAAAATTTCCAGCGTGTTCGAAAAATGTTATTGACAAAAAAAAGTTGCATGTTTTGAAACTGCTGCAAGAGATACTAACTGGGAAACTCCATGTTTATTAAGAATATGATATGACAGCAGAAAAGTCAGCTGAAAATGAGAAAGCAAAAATATTTGATCTCACGGCAAACATATGTTTGTTGTTTCAGCAAACAATATGCCAGATGTTTTATCAACCCTGCAGAAAGTTTGTTGTTGTTGTCAGCCAGCTGTTATGTAGCGGCCGTTGTTTGCTCTTTATGGCAAATCTTATTCTGCTGCATTTTTGTTTCTTTGTTGTCTGTCACGTTTTTGTTTTCAGCATTTTTCAACAAACAAAACCATATTTTTGTCACAAATACATATATTATAACATATTATTCATTGCGTCTACAACATGTAATATTGAATAGCAAACACAATGTGTTTGGACACAAGTATGTATGCCATATTTGCGACAAGCTACAAACACGTTATGTTTACATCCAAACAACAAAAAAAGACTACAACACTACATTGTCCAGTAGCCAGTGCATTCGCAGGGAGTCACGGCTTGGGCCATGTTTTCGATAATGCTGCTGGAAGCGCAATTTCAGTTAACAGAGAGCGCTGCAGAGCCATGATTTAGGACTTCTTATGGACTGAGATGGAAGATATGAACTTGGATAATTTTTGGTTTCAGCTGGATGGCGTATCATGTCACACAGCTCATCAAACAATCGGTGTTTTGCGCTTTTAGTTCGTTAATCGTGTTATCAGCCGTCTCGGTGATGGCAATTGGCGGCCTCGGCGCCGCAATTTGACCGCTTTAGACGTTTTCTTGTGGGGTGTCGATATTGTGCGAATAATCCACAAATGACACATACTCGTTAGGCTAATATCGTCAGAGCCATTCGCGAGATAGAACCAGAAACCCTCAATAAAGTTTTGGGAAATTGGACTGACAGGATGAGCTACTGCGAGCCCTGCCGCGGCAGCCACATGAACGAAATCATGTTCAATAACTAATAGGAATATTTGTTATTTCTTATAAAAACTATGTGGCCGCCTGTGGTGCAATGGTTAGTTTGCACGGCTCTTGTACATGAGAGCGTGGGTTCGATCCCTCCTCAGTCCACCTTACATTTCTTTCGACGACGGTCACCTCGCTTAGTGATGGCGACACAGTTCGGAACCGGTGTACAACTGTAGGTCCCAATCAGTGAGTGAAACACTAGAAAGCTCATAACTCACTGGTTGTGAGAAGCTCTCCCCAATCCCTTCATGGGATGTTATGGGAAAATATTTAATATAATAAAATCCATATCACAAAAATAAACTAAGTTTAGTTAATAGGTATTTTTAATAAGATACTTGTGATATCATTATTTTATTTATGGAAACTATTTTGCATATTTCCAGTAATGTATTCGATTTAACATTCAAAACTAAAATCAAAAATTTAGATTTTCTTAAAAGTAACTTTTGCAAATAGCTTTCAGACACACTGACTAACTCTACCTACCTCTGTTTCTGCGTAAGTTCATTTTATGAAAAAACCTTTTCCGTCCTTTTGGTCTTCCAGAGAATTTTGTAGCCATAAAACCAGTTCTCTACCTTTTGGTCATTGTCCCTTTGTGATCGATCACCTGCACGCAATTATCATTACCCTTAACATATTATTTTTTCTTTATACTTTTCTGTCTTTCAGTAAATTCCCTTTTGTGTTTGTGATTCTTAATGCCTGGATGGTCGAATACTTGTACCTTTGCTGCGGTCTCTGTTTCTTTTCTGTTAGTTTTATACTAAAGTTGCATTTTTGTTTCAGCTGAGGTTGCTGTCTGCTATGCAGTTTTTCCAGTTTTTCGATCTACAAGTTTCTTCGTTTCAATGCGAATTGAGGGGGGAAAAAGGCGAAACAAAAAAAATCACTTGCGGCTTCGAAAATGTTGAAACTGAAATTACTCTCGACCAACAGAGGTAGTTAGTTGTTGGTTGCTTGGTGGTTGTTACGATACCAACATTAAATGCTCCAACACACTTACGACCAAGAATTCATCCCCTCCCCAGTACCAGCAACATGTACAGCAGCGAACCCAACTAACTATCTTGGCTCAGAAAATCGATGTCAGTCTACTCATACTCAACTGATGTTCAGTGTCTGCAAATTCTTAATGTTGTTCCTTTGTGTTGGAGACGGTTCATTTGTGTGGTTCATTAATATGATCATTTGTTGCAAGTCGATATGTCTGTCCAACCATCGTATGTTGTTTGTTGTATGTCTGATCATTTATTATGCAAGATATTTTTTATAGTTTTCCATTATTTTCGCTGTTGTTGGTTGTTGTTGTTGCTTTTGCTGCTATTTGTAGTTGTTGTTGCACTTAATGTAATTATACAAACACGATTTATATCTTTTTGAAGTTTACAGCCAGAAACACACATTCATTCCTACAGTGGATTTATATTGAAAATAAAATTACATCGTGTGTGCAAAAAGGGTCTTCTAGTTAAGGCCTCAGAACGAAAACGTTAAAAGGACTTAAGTTTTAATTCCGCACAACAAAGAATTCGTTACTAAAATAGACATAAACATTACATTAGCATACAAGTACATACGGCGGATTAATAAGTCCGTGACTTTTCGAAGAGGTTTAGAAGAGGTTTAGAGGTCGCACAAGTCGTTTTCTGAATACCCCAAAAATCGGGTATTCCGGACGTTTTTTGAATTTCACTTAAAACTCGGTCAATAACCACAATTTTCTTAGTTTGTAAGTCAACATTTTTAAAGCACAACGTTCAAGCTTTTATTTTATATGCATACATCACTAGTTTGGCAATGATTTTGCTCAATAAGGTACAACGTACATATTACAGTTGTTCGTAAATTTTGGATAAATTTTGTTAGTAACGCTTTATAACTTTTAAAATTTCTATGAAAATTTAATAAAACTAATGATGCATTCAAAAAGATAGATAAATTTCAAACAATTTTGTAGGATAACATTTTTAATTTGCTGTTACTGTTCAAGAGTTATACCATTATATAGCCTTTTACGCGTTGTATGAACCCATGAAGCAATTAATGAGCTGTGAACCCATTTTTGCATCGGATTTGCTTTAAATTTCAATGAAAATTTAAAACACTAATGATGCACTTTAAAAGACGTATAAATGCCAAGCAATTTTGTAGAATAATGCTTGAATATACAGTTGCTGTTCCAGAGTTATGCCATTTTAATAATCTTTACCCATTGTATGAAACTAATAATACTATAAACTATTTGTCAATTTTTCATCGGTTTTGCTTTAAACATTGTATTATTGAAAAAATCTACATGCGCTAAGTAACGACAAAGAGTTACATGCAGAAAAAAACGGCCCCAGTAACATATTCCAGGAAACATATATGTGTTTGCAAGCAATCATATATGTATATGGTTCCTGCAATATGTTGGCGGGGCCCGTTTATGCTACGTGTAATTCTTTATCGTTACTTAGCGCATGTAGATTTTTTCAATAATATAATGTTTAAAGCAAATCCGATGAAAAAAGACAATGAGTTTATAATATTATTAAAATAAAAAAAAAAAAATGGTTTCCCATTACATCCCATGAAGGGATAGGGGAGAGCTTCTCACAATCACTGAGCTGTGCGCTTTCCAGTTTTGACTCACTGATTGGGACCTACAGCTTTACACCGAATCCGAACGGTATTTTGACAAGCTTTTTCATGGCTAAATACTCGATAGTGTCGCCGTCACTATGCAAGGTGGCCGCCGCCGAAACAAACTTTTTATTTGTATTTTTTTGTAAGGTGGTCAGAGCAGGGATCGAACCCAGGATCTCATGTACAAGAGGCGCGCACACTACCCATTGCACCATCGACGGTTCATAAAATGGGTAAAGAGTTTTAAAGTGGCATAATTCTGGAACAGTAGCACCAAATTCAAATTTTTTTTTACAAATTGCTTGGAATTTACCCATCTTTTAAGGTGCATCATTAGTGTTTTAAATTTTTATAGAAATTTAAAGCGAATCCGATGCAAAATTAGGAAACAGATTATAATACTCGTGTTATTAGTAAAAGGCGTTAAAATGGTATAACTCTGAAACAGTAACTGGAAATTCAACATTTTTTTTAGAGAATTGCTCGGAATTTATACGTCTTTTAAAGTGCATCATTAGTTTTTTAAATTTTCATAGGAATTTTAAAAGATATAAAGCGTTATTTACAAAATATACCCAAAATTTAGGAAAAAAAATTAATACCTTACTGAGGAAAATCATTGCCAAAACCGGTGGTTTGCGAATATGGGCATGCCACCCTATGTCACATCACGTCACCCTCGTTATTTGGTTATATTTTATGACCTTGTGGTTCGATTGTCTTCTATTCTTTTCCTAAATACACAGTGTAAGTAACTACATATTTATGAAAATAAAATAACACAATCTAACAAACTGGTTCGTTCTAAAATATAAGTAATTATCGAGAGTGACGTGATGTGACAAAAGGTTGACCTTTCTGTGGAAATGCCCATATATAATAAAAGTTTGGACGTTTAGCTTCAAAAATGTTGACTTAGAGACTAAGAAAATCGGTGTTAGTGACCGAGTTTTAAGTAAAAATCAAAAAATGCCCGGAATACCCGATTTTTGGGGGGAATTCCATTTGCGCGACCTCTAAACCACTTCCGAAAAATCTGAAAAAATTCTCAAAAATATTTTACCCTATAAGCTTTCAGATAAAGCTGGAGCAAAAATAAAACATTTTTGTTGGGACACCGTAGTGTTGCCGTATCGCATTGTTTTCACCCATTATAGCAAATGCTGCCACATTGCGTAGTATTAAGTGTGGATCGTTTTATTTGGAAAGTCGTGGCGATAGTTTAAGGGAATAAAAAATCAGCCTTAATGTCACCGTTCAAGCTATTATTTACTGCATTAATTTATTACTAAACAAATATGGTGACCCATAACATCCCATGAAGGTATTGAGTAGAGCTTCGCACAATCAGTGATATATGCGCTTTCTACTTTTTACACCCACTGATTGAGACCTACTGTTTTACACCTGTTCCGAACGGTATTTGTTTTTGTTAGAAAAAGAAGCCAACTTAACAGCTGACATTTGACGGTTATTAATAAAGGAGCGCTACAGGAATGAAGAACTCTTCGTCATTGAGAAATACTGAAAAAAGAATAAACGTTATAAATGATTCAATCTGAACTTTTTTCATTAGATGATTTTTAGTTTTCGTATGAAATAACAGATCAAGGTTTTCTGCAATTGGTGAAAAAATTAAACAGTTTGATTTGATTTGAACTCACATTGGCGGACGATCGTGTCGAAGTTTCTGACTCTTCTCATCAGCGCCTTGGCAGTCTAGGAAAGTGGCCGTCGTGCTCAATTATGCCACAAATTGCAGTTTTTGTGTTTCGGCTCCTCTCCTCTTTCTTTCTTTCCAAAATTCTCAATTTGAGAATCAGAAACCCAACTATTGATTGTGGAGAAACAAATTCATCTACGACGTGTCCCTTTTTGTTAAGGATATTGGACAGGAGGCATGATAGGACCATTCTTCTTTACGTGTTTACGCCGTTTTGATTAGTGAAAAGCTACAATTTCTATTTGATGATGTGTATTATAATACCTCGTCCTTATATAATAATCCTCGCATTTTTTAAGTATAAACACGGTGAAAATCTGTCTTTTTTGTTCTTTAGATGCAACTATAAAGCGTGTTTGGAGCTTGTCGCAAATATAATATACTTGTGTCCAAATACATTACGTTTGCTATTCAATATTACATGTTTGAGACACAATGATTAATATGTTATAATATATATGTTTGCAACCCACATATATTTATGTTTGTGATACAAATACAGCTGTGTTTGTTGCAGTGCATATGCTCTCTCCAGAGCAAGCGAATAAAAGAGGGACAACGAGAGAGTGTATCTTGCAAGTGTGTATCTGAATTCTTGCATTATTTTCTCAGTCAGTGAGTCATAAATATTCCTGAATGTGAGTGTAAATTGCAGATGAAGTGTTTCTTATTTTGCTGATATATTGCGTTTTAGTTTCATGTATTCAGTCGTCAATGGTTCATCGGACAGAGGATATCAAAAGCGCTTGAGCAGTGAAAAAATAATAAACGAAGGCTCGGACGGTTAAATGGTTTGTGATATTACTTTGGTTTTTGTGTATGTGTTTCGTATATATGGATGTGTGCTACCAAAGTGAGAAACGATTTTGAGGAAAGAAACTGGAGAGGGCAACAACGTGAAATCATTTGTCTGTCCGAATCTTTACTGTGAAAATCGGAATGGCGGACCATTTGTGAAATAAGTGTAATAAAAAAAGCACAAGTAATTAAACCACCCTTGGCTTGCATGAACTTGATTTGTATATATATATATTGTTTGTGTACCAACGCATAGCTGAAACCTTCTGAAAACAAAAACATGATTGATAACAAAGAAAAGAGAAACAAAAGAGCAGCAGATTCTCATTTCATGAAACAAAAGCAAATAATGCAAATAAATAAACGTAAAAACGGCCGTTTTAAATCTATTAATTTTTTGTATTACATAATTATTTGTAAGTGTGGATTTATATTGTTAAAAATAATTATAATAAATAATGCATATATATTGAAATCGAAGAATAATTCGTTTCTAAATATTATTATATTTGGACGGAAATTCGCATATGTTTCCACGTAAGTATATGTAGGTTTGGGGGAAACACGCGAATGTTTCCACGTAAGTATATAGATGTTTTGGATGAAGAACGCATATACTTCCACGTAAAAGCATACATGTTTGTCACTAAACACGATACTGTTTGCATTTAAATACAAGTAAGTTAGGGACTTGCAAGCCTATGAATGTTTGAAGTGTGTTCCAAACATAAACATGGTTCCTGCAGAACATGTTTCGGAAAATATGATAGAGGGACCATTATTTTTCAGCGTGTATAGACTAATACCGATAGCTGACATTAGATAGAGCGAATATGTACAGTTTTTATATTTGCCGTCCTAATGAATGAGCCTATAATCTCACATCAAATTTATTATACGTTTTTCGAAAATAATCACAATCGTATGCTGTTTTGCGTTATGCAGCTGCAAACATTTTTCATTGAAATATATTCATATATTTACTATCATCAATTAGATACGATCTTTGTTTTAGAGATATTTTTGTATATAAAAAACCAAAAAAAAAAAGAGAAATATACAAATCACGCAAAAATGTCGTATATACGACTCAAGAAGTCCAAATTCTTTTCTATTGAACATCTTACATTTTTCGAAATAATCAATGTGTTCTGAATGTTATTATTGCAAAAACTGAATTTGAGTTCTTAGCGAAGTTGACTTTCACCCTTTGAAAGCTTCACAATTATAAGACATTTTCTTTTCGGGTGATTTTGGATTCAAGTGGTTTTGATATAAAATAATTACATTCCAACTAGAAAATGTCAACTCATACTCCACACATAATCTCCGTATCTAATCGTTTGTGAAATACATAATAGAGTCCACATAAAATGAGGTTAGGTTAGTGTAGATTGACTGTGAGTTCCTCCCGGGGAAGCTCACCCAAGTAGCAGTGATGCCGTTTTAAATGACCACGGTACCATGAAAAGAAAATAGAAAGAAAATAAAAGAAAGTGTCAGTTAGGTTACCGATTATACCCAATTAGTACTGTTGATATATTCTAGAAACAGACTGAAATCGATACTTCCCAGTTCCGGTGTTCAATCAAAGAAAGGCTTTCACAAGCTGTCCTACTTATGTCTGCCAAATCGGAGATAGTATTTAGGGGTTTACGCCATTAGCTCGTCATCGCAACTGCGACAGTATCGCTTGTATTATACTCTTATGTTAACAGAATGTGTACCAATCACCCAATGACCGGTTATATCAACTGTCGTTTTGTCTATTGTATTCCTGTTCCGACTCCTCAGTAACTGGGTTCTTTTACCATCATATCTGGGCCAAATGCACCGTGATATGCGACGCGAAGTGCAATCCCTCCAGTTTTTTGTGCGCCCCGTGGTCGAAGTGATGATCAACTGAATTACATACCAGTCTTAGAGTACTTTCAATCACGCTTTATCTATCCGTATTTCCACTAGAACGTTTCCTGGCTAGTTCATCAGCGGCTACGTTTCCGACTACTTCCGTTTCCCCCGAAAACCACACTAGGGAAAGTCGTGTAGTGGCGCGGATCTCGTCTTGAAAACCACTTCATTCTCGAACCAGTATCTATCTACTCTCCGCTGAGAATAGAGCCCTTATGACCACTTGACTGTCCGAGATGATATTAACACTCGTCTCTACTATTACGTGATTTTGTAACTGACGACACACCATGCATGTTAATCGTACTTCCGCTTGGAAGATATTGCAAAAAAGCAGGTAGACCGATTTGATAGTGTTATACCATAGAGTAATACTTCAGAGTTTCCATTATTCTCTTCGATACCTCTTCATGACGATGAGGTAGTAGGCCATTTCATAGAGTTTTATTTGCTGCTGTATTTTACCAATTTTACACTTTCGTTGGATATAAAACGGAGGGAAATCAAAGGGAATGCGTATTTGCGTTCAATGCAAAAAACATAATTTAGCTGTCATAAGAAACAATAAACACTATTTTTTGGTCTTCTTTGGTCTCATTCTACATCATTTCCCTAGTACTTTTCGATCAACTGTGCCATAGAAACGCCCCGGTTATACCCAGTAGAGTTGAGGAAACCCCAGCTCCCACTCTACTGTCCGTCTTAGATATAAAAAAAATGGTTTCCCATTACAGCCCATGAAGGGATCCCATGAAGCAACCAATGAGCTGGGCTCTTTTAAGCTTTACACTCGCTGAATCGGACCTACAATTTTACACCGATTCCGAAGAGTATGTAAGCTTTTTCATGGCTAAATACTGGATAGTGCCGCCATCAGCGTGGTGACCGTCGTCGAAAGAATTGTAGCAGGAATCGAACTCACGTTCCCATGTACAAGAATCACCGACGGTCGCTGTCTTAGATCCATTCGTAAACATTCACTTGTCAGCATCCTGCAACGGTGAGTGGATGAGTGGATACCTCACTCTTCTCTGCACGCTGGAAAAAACGCCCTCTGTAATATATTCTCCCAAACATATTCTGCAGGAACCATGTATATGTTTGCAACACACTTCAAACATTTATATGTTTGCAAGTCCCAAACTTAGGTGTATTTGAATGCAAACATTAGCATATTTACTGACAAATATGTATGGTTTTGCATGGAAGCATGTGCGTGCTTCATCCCAAACATCCATATACTTACGCAGAAGCATTCGCGTGTTTCCCCCAAACTTCCATATACTTGCGTGGGAACATATGCGTATTTTCTCCCAAACATAATAATATTTACACACGAATTGTTCTTTCTCTCTTTATTTATTATAATTAAAATAAATAATTAATACAAAAAATTAAAATGTTTAAAATATTTGAAATTACGCGTTACTTACTGCATTACTTTTTTATGAAATGAGAATGTGCTGCTCTTTTGCTTGTCCTTTCTTCGTTGTCTCTCACGTGTTTGTTTTCAGAAGGTTTCAACTATGCCTTGGTTATCACTATGCGCTGGTACACGAACAATATACTTATATACAACTCTAGTTCATTCAAGCAAAGCGTGTATTAATTACTTGTGTTTTTTTAATATATTTCACAAATGGTCCGCCATTCCGATTTTTTCAGTATAGGGTCGGGCAGAAAGAGGGATTCACGTTGTTGCCCTTTCCAGTTTCTTTTCTCAAAATCGTTTCTCACTTTGGTAGCACACATAAATATATTCGAAACACATACACTAAAACAAAGCAACATCACAAACCATTTAACCGTCCGGGCGTTTGTTTATTCTTTTTTCACTGATCAAGTGCTTTTCATATCCTCTGTCCGATGGACCATTGACGACTGAATACACGAAACTAAAACGCAATACATCAGCCAAAATAAGAAACACTGACTGTATCTGAAATTTGCACGCGCACTCAGAGAATTATGCAAAAATATAGATATACACAGTCTTTGTCCCTGTTTTAGTCTCTTGCTCCTCGAGAGAGCATAAACAGTGCAACAAACACGGCTGTTTTTATATCACAAACACAAATATATTTGGGTTGCAAACACATTTGTTATAACATATTAATCATTGTGTCTCAGACATGAAATATTGAATAGCAAACACAATACGTTTGGCCACAAATATATTATATTTGCGACAAGCTCCAAACACATGTTATATTTGCATCCAAACAACAAAAATCTACAGAGTTTTCAGCGTGTGTGAGGTATGATTGTTCTAAAGTTTTTCCGGAAGTTCTGCTTTGGACTAGTGTAGACTGTTATTTAAGATATGACCCCACTAGGCAAAATAGCTTCGTTGGGTCCAGTATTTCAACTCTCTAGGCTGAAGATCACTTAGCAACTTGTGCAATCGGAAGTAGATTCAGAATCGTATTGAGAGCAGCAGAGAGACATGTTCGTTATGCCCCTGCCACGCCAACGAGTGCTGTTGTTTGTACTTTTGACATTTTTCTATCTTTCTTCAAAGCCGGCCACCGTACAGATACTAAATAGGTCAGAATGCGTCTAAACACCGCAGTGTACATCCATAATTCTATCGTTTTTATTAGACCACTAAGCGCTTATCTGTTTGTGTCGCAGCATTGAATCTATACAACTCATAATTCCTCTGTTCTCTTAGGGATTGTATGACAGTTTCAGTTTCGAAATTGTTAAAAGTGCCCTCTGTATTCAGAATGGTTGCCATGGTATATTATTTAAAGAAAAGTCCCATTTCGATCGGGCTAACTACTTGGAGTAGCCCTGTGTCTATCATAAAAACATGCTGGCTATTTCATAGCCCGCTATTAGTCACTAACGATCTGAAATGTACATCCAAAATTCTGTGCATCGCATTTTCACTGATTCGCGCTTTATGTATTTACGGACTCATAACGGTTTCGAAATGGATCCGCTAAATCGCAATTTCACTGATTCGCTTGTTTAAGTTTTTACGGATTGGTAACGGGTTCGAACTGATGCTACAAATCGCATTTTCACTAATTCGCTTTTTTAAGTTTTTACGGACTTGTAACGGGTTCGAAACCCATACGCCAAATCGCAATTTCACTGACTCGTTTTTTTATGTTTTACAGACTCGTAACGGGTTCGAAACGGATTCGAGAACTCACATTTCGCTTTTTTATGATTTTACCTATTCGTAAAGCATTGTGGTTTTTGGTTTGGGTTGCAATTCCTGACGAAATGAGATACCTCCACTAAATTGTGAATAAGAGCGAAGCGCGTTCGTCAACTTTTATGATCCATGTTTAATTTTGTTCGTAGGTTATGTGACTTTAGGATAAACTAATAAAACTTTATACTTTTTGGCGTTTCTTATGTTTCTTGTTTTTTAATAATAAAATATTTAAATTTGTAATTTTGTTAACCATTATTTTTGGAACGAAGTTCCTTATCGCACGTTGCGGGATAGGGGCTAAATGAAAAAAATTAAACAACTTTTGTTTTAACACTCTTATGCTAATACCCACTATTATCAACTATATTGGGTACTTTTGCTTTGGTTTGTGTCTAAACTAAATAACATATGCAGGGAAATTTCTTGTTTAATGGCAAGTTTTCTAGGTGGAGCCTGTAACCCATATTTAGTATATATTGTAGTTTTGAACCCAATAAAAAGTAAATTTAGAAAAGGCAAAGTGAAAGAACTTTAAAAATAGATAATTTTCTTAAAAAAAAGTATATTCTCCAAAAAGAATATCTATTCATATTCTTAAAGAAAAAAACATTTCTTAAAAAAATACCTTATCTTAAAGTACCTTTGCTTAAAAGAGGAGATTTTTTACAAAAAGTACCTTTTCTTAAAAAAGTATTTTTTTTAAAAAAAGTTAATTTTCTTGAAAAAGGACCAATTTTAAAAAAAAATTGCAATTACTTAAAAAAATAAAATTTTTTTCAAAAAATACATTCTCTTAAAAAACCTTTTCTTACAAGAATTGGTTTTTTTAATAGTACCTTTTCTTAAAAATAAAATAATACCTTTTCTTTTCTTGAGACCAGTAGCCTTTCTGAAAGTACATTTCCTTAAACAGATAACCTTTTCCTAAAAAGAGTACAACTTCTTTAAAAAGTACCTGCTCTTAAAAAAGTACTTCGTAGTAAAGAAAATTCATACTCTCACTGCTTTTTGTTACAGAAAGTACTTCTTCTTAAAAATAGTACCTTTGCCTAAAAAACATTAGCTTTTAATAAAAGAAGTACCTACCCTCTCTTTAAGAAAGTGCCTTTTCGGGAAAATATAATACATATTCTTACAAAAAGGACCTACAAATTTACTTTTGTTTAAAAACTTTCCGTACAAAAAGCTTAATTAGAAACGGTGCTGTAATTCTGAAATTTTCTAAATTTATTCGGTCAAAATCGGACACGTCTTTCTCGAGTTATGAGTTATAAGTCTCGAGTTATACAAAGTGGTCTTTATGTGCTATTTAGGGTGAATATAAATGTTCAGATTGTGTTAACATGTTCACGAAAGTTATTCAGATTTACCATGGCTACAATTTTGTCAAATATTGTGAGTGACAAATTTGGAACCCTTTGAAGTTATGCTGAAAAAAGTGACAACCACAAATCTTTATTTCACAAAAAGTGCAAGAAAATCTGAGAATTGCTAAAAATCGATTTATTCAAAAATGTTACGTTCCACTGACATTCTTGGTACCTATCCACTCAGTATACTTGCAATTTACAATGAGCTGTCCTCTTTTTACAATTTACTAGAACGTTGATACATTTTTTGACTACAACAGTGTAATCACCATTCAAAAAAGAAGGAGTATTATAATTTTTTACGTGAAGTTAGTTAACACACCAACAATTTAGATTTTGCTATTACTGACCACTAACAGGGGCTATCCATGACACAGCTGATCGACTATGAAGTAGGAACGTGATAGAAAACAGAGTAGACAGGCGAGAGAGCTATAAGCATCCAGACGAAAGATAATTTTAAATAGTGTTTGAGTGATAAAAATTTTATGATGGTTGCATCGAACATAAATATTCATTCCCCTTTATATCTTTTATTTTTTGAACGAAGTTCCTTATCGCACGTTGCGGGATGGGGCGAAATGAAAAACAATTAAACAACTTTTGTTTTAACACTATTATGCTTCGACCCACTACTGTCACCTATATTGTTCACTTTTGCTTTGGTTTGTGTCTAGACTAACTAGATGTCTCACATAAGTTGGTAAATTTATTGTTTAATGGGAAGTTTTCTAGGTGGAGCCTGTAACCAATATTTAGTATATACATATTGTAGTTTTGAACCCAATAAAAAGTAAATTTATCCATATACTTACGCAGAAGTATACTTACGCAGAAGCATTCGCGTGTTTCCCCCAAACTTCCATATACTTGCGTGGGAACATATGCGTATTTTCTCCCAAACATAATAATATTTACACACGAATTGTTCTTTCTCTCTTTATTTATTATAATTAAAATAAATAATTAATACAAAAAATTAAAATGTTTAAAATATTTGAAATTACGCGTTACTTACTGCATTACTTTTTTATGAAATGAGAATGTGCTGCTCTTTTGCTTGTCCTTTCTTCGTTGTCTCTCACGTGTTTGTTTTCAGAAGGTTTCAACTATGCCTTGGTTATCACTATGCGCTGGTACACGAACAATATACTTATATACAACTCTAGTTCATTCAAGCAAAGCGTGTATTAATTACTTGTGTTTTTTTAATATATTTCACAAATGGTCCGCCATTCCGATTTTTTCAGTATAGGGTCGGGCAGAAAGAGGGATTCACGTTGTTGCCCTTTCCAGTTTCTTTTCTCAAAATCGTTTCTCACTTTGGTAGCACACATAAATATATTCGAAACACATACACTAAAACAAAGCAACATCACAAACCATTTAACCGTCCGGGCGTTTGTTTATTCTTTTTTCACTGATCAAGTGCTTTTCATATCCTCTGTCCGATGGACCATTGACGACTGAATACACGAAACTAAAACGCAATACATCAGCCAAAATAAGAAACACTGACTGTATCTGAAATTTGCACGCGCACTCAGAGAATTATGCAAAAATATAGATATACACAGTCTTTGTCCCTGTTTTAGTCTCTTGCTCCTCGAGAGAGCATAAACAGTGCAACAAACACGGCTGTTTTTATATCACAAACACAAATATATTTGGGTTGCAAACACATTTGTTATAACATATTAATCATTGTGTCTCAGACATGAAATATTGAATAGCAAACACAATACGTTTGGCCACAAATATATTATATTTGCGACAAGCTCCAAACACATGTTATATTTGCATCCAAACAACAAAAATCTACAGAGTTTTCAGCGTGTGTGAGGTATGATTGTTCTAAAGTTTTTCCGGAAGTTCTGCTTTGGACTAGTGTAGACTGTTATTTAAGATATGACCCCACTAGGCAAAATAGCTTCGTTGGGTCCAGTATTTCAACTCTCTAGGCTGAAGATCACTTAGCAACTTGTGCAATCGGAAGTAGATTCAGAATCGTATTGAGAGCAGCAGAGAGACATGTTCGTTATGCCCCTGCCACGCCAACGAGTGCTGTTGTTTGTACTTTTGACATTTTTCTATCTTTCTTCAAAGCCGGCCACCGTACAGATACTAAATAGGTCAGAATGCGTCTAAACACCGCAGTGTACATCCATAATTCTATCGTTTTTATTAGACCACTAAGCGCTTATCTGTTTGTGTCGCAGCATTGAATCTATACAACTCATAATTCCTCTGTTCTCTTAGGGATTGTATGACAGTTTCAGTTTCGAAATTGTTAAAAGTGCCCTCTGTATTCAGAATGGTTGCCATGGTATATTATTTAAAGAAAAGTCCCATTTCGATCGGGCTAACTACTTGGAGTAGCCCTGTGTCTATCATAAAAACATGCTGGCTATTTCATAGCCCGCTATTAGTCACTAACGATCTGAAATGTACATCCAAAATTCTGTGCATCGCATTTTCACTGATTCGCGCTTTATGTATTTACGGACTCATAACGGTTTCGAAATGGATCCGCTAAATCGCAATTTCACTGATTCGCTTGTTTAAGTTTTTACGGATTGGTAACGGGTTCGAACTGATGCTACAAATCGCATTTTCACTAATTCGCTTTTTTAAGTTTTTACGGACTTGTAACGGGTTCGAAACCCATACGCCAAATCGCAATTTCACTGACTCGTTTTTTTATGTTTTACAGACTCGTAACGGGTTCGAAACGGATTCGAGAACTCACATTTCGCTTTTTTATGATTTTACCTACTCGTAAAGCATTGTGGTTTTTGGTTTGGGTTGCAATTCCTGACGAAATGAGATACCTCCACTAAATTGTGAATAAGAGCGAAGCGCGTTCGTCAACTTTTATGATCCATGTTTAATTTTGTTCGTAGGTTATGTGACTTTAGGATAAACTAATAAAACTTTATACTTTTTGGCGTTTCTTATGTTTCTTGTTTTTTAATAATAAAATATTTAAATTTGTAATTTTGTTAACCATTATTTTTGGAACGAAGTTCCTTATCGCACGTTGCGGGATAGGGGCTAAATGAAAAAAATTAAACAACTTTTGTTTTAACACTCTTATGCTAATACCCACTATTATCAACTATATTGGGTACTTTTGCTTTGGTTTGTGTCTAAACTAAATAACATATGCAGGGAAATTTCTTGTTTAATGGCAAGTTTTCTAGGTGGAGCCTGTAACCCATATTTAGTATATATTGTAGTTTTGAACCCAATAAAAAGTAAATTTAGAAAAGGCAAAGTGAAAGAACTTTAAAAATAGATAATTTTCTTAAAAAAAAGTATATTGTCCAAAAAGAATATCTATTCATATTCTTAAAGAAAAAAACATTTCTTAAAAAAATACCTTATCTTAAAGTACCTTTGCTTAAAAGAGGAGATTTTTTACAAAAAGTACCTTTTCTTAAAAAAGTATTTTTTTTAAAAAAAGTTAATTTTCTTGAAAAAGGACCAATTTTAAAAAAAAATTGCAATTACTTAAAAAAATAAAATTTTTTTCAAAAAATACATTCTCTTAAAAAACCTTTTCTTACAAGAATTGGTTTTTTTAATAGTACCTTTTCTTAAAAATAAAATAATACCTTTTCTTTTCTTGAGACCAGTAGCCTTTCTGAAAGTACATTTCCTTAAACAGATAACCTTTTCCTAAAAAGAGTACAACTTCTTTAAAAAGTACCTGCTCTTAAAAAAGTACTTCGTAGTAAAGAAAATTCATACTCTCACTGCTTTTTGTTACAGAAAGTACTTCTTCTTAAAAATAGTACCTTTGCCTAAAAAACATTAGCTTTTAATAAAAGAAGTACCTACCCTCTCTTTAAGAAAGTGCCTTTTCGGGAAAATATAATACATATTCTTACAAAAAGGACCTACAAATTTACTTTTGTTTAAAAACTTTCCGTACAAAAAGCTTAATTAGAAACGGTGCTGTAATTCTGAAATTTTCTAAATTTATTCGGTCAAAATCGGACACGTCTTTCTCGAGTGGTCTTTATGTGCTATTTAGGGTGAATATAAATGTTCAGATTGTGTTAACATGTTCACGAAAGTTATTCAGATTTACCATGGCTACAATTTTGTCAAATATTGTGAGTGACAAATTTGGAACCCTTTGAAGTTATGCTGAAAAAAGTGACAACCACAAATCTTTATTTCACAAAAAGTGCAAGAAAATCTGAGAATTGCTAAAAATCGATTTATTCAAAAATGTTACGTTCCACTGACATTCTTGGTACCTATCCACTCAGTATACTTGCAATTTACAATGAGCTGTCCTCTTTTTACAATTTACTAGAACGTTGATACATTTTTTGACTACAACAGTGTAATCACCATTCAAAAAAGAAGGAGTATTATAATTTTTTACGTGAAGTTAGTTAACACACCAACAATTTAGATTTTGCTATTACTGACCACTAACAGGGGCTATCCATGACACAGCTGATCGACTATGAAGTAGGAACGTGATAGAAAACAGAGTAGACAGGCGAGAGAGCTATAAGCATCCAGACGAAAGATAATTTTAAATAGTGTTTGAGTGATAAAAATTTTATGATGGTTGCATCGAACATAAATATTCATTCCCCTTTATATCTTTTATTTTTTGAACGAAGTTCCTTATCGCACGTTGCGGGATGGGGCGAAATGAAAAACAATTAAACAACTTTTGTTTTAACACTATTATGCTTCGACCCACTACTGTCACCTATATTGTTCACTTTTGCTTTGGTTTGTGTCTAGACTAACTAGATGTCTCACATAAGTTGGTAAATTTATTGTTTAATGGGAAGTTTTCTAGGTGGAGCCTGTAACCAATATTTAGTATATACATATTGTAGTTTTGAACCCAATAAAAAGTAAATTTAGAAAAGCCAAAGTGAAAAAATTTTACAAAAAGACCATTTTCTTAAATAAGTGCCTTTTCTTAATAAAAGTAAACTTTTCCAAAAAAAAACCTATTCATATTCTTAAACAAAGTACATTTTCTTTAAAAAATACCTTATATTAAAGAAGTACCTTTGCTTAAAAAAAGTAAATTTTCTTACAAGAAGTACATTTTCTTAAAAAAGTATTTTTTTAAAATAAGTACCTTTTCTGAAAAAAGTAAATTTTCTTACAACAAATTGCCTTTTCTTAAAAAACTACTTTTTCTTTAAAGAGTACCTTTCTTGTGAAACAAAATAACTTTTCTTGAGATAAGTCCCTAATCTCAAAAGTTTACCTATTCTTCAAAAAAACGACCAAACTAAAACAAATCCCCATTTGTTAAACAAAACCTTTACTTCAAAAAATACCTTCTCTTAAAAAAATTAATTTTCTAAAACAAATCCTCATTTAAAAAAAAAATCTTTACTTCAAAAAATAACTTCTCTTAAAAAAATTAATTTTCTAAAACAAATCCCCATTTGTTAAAAAAACCTTTACTTCAAACAATACCTTCTCTTAAAAATTAATTTTCTTACAAAAATTCCTTTTCTTGAAAGTACCTTTTCTTGAAAATAAAATAATACATTTACTTTTCTTGAGATAAGTAGCCTTTCTGAAAATAAGTAAATTTTCGTAACAAAATAACCTTTTCCTAAAAAGAGTAACACTTCTTCTAAAAAAAGTACTTTTTTGCAAAAAAAAAATCACATGAGGCGTCATGGACACCCGGTTGGAACGAAGTTTCCTTCGCTATATATTATGTATCGGTTAGTTCCAGCACGTATAAAGCGCCCGTTGGAAAGTACGATAATTTAAATGGATCTTTAAGAAAAGGTGCTTTTTGTAAAATAAAAAACTTTTTTTAAGAAAATTTATTTTTCTGCAATGTATTTTTTAAATAAAAAATTATATTTTTATGGCATTTTTGTAAGAATATGTATTATATTTTCCGGAATATGTATTATATACGTCCTATTTTAAAGAGAGGTACTTCTTTTATTAAAAGATAATGTTTTTTCCTTAAAAAAGTTACTATTTTTAAGAAGAAGTACTTTCTGTAAAAAAAAGCCATAAGAGTATGACCTTTTTTTACAAAGAAGTACTTTTGTAAGAACAGATACTTTTTAAAGAAGTGGTACTCCTTTTAGGAAAAGGTTATTTTTTAACAAAAGTTGCTTATTTTCAGAAAGCCTACATATCTCAAGAAAAAAGGTAATATTTTATTTTTAAGAAAAGGAATTTTTGTAAGGTATGTTTTATAACAAGGTATTTTTTGAAGAAAAGGTTTTTTTTTAAGAAGTGGTAATTTTTTTAGAATTGGTCTTTTTAGTTATTACATATGCGTACTATCCGGCCGGCAATATAAATTCAATACGAGCAGACTTGCAAAAACAATTTGATTTTATGAATCTTCAAAATTCCAATAAATATTATGTACTAGCGGGAGACTTGAACTGCAATGACACAGAATGGTGTAATACTGTTAATAACGCAAAAGGCAATAGCCTAAAAAAAAGTCAACATCGAATTCCTTACACTTCCAACATGTTCAGTAAATCCCGCTTTCCTTAGACGTAATTATGTCATAATGCCTTCCATTGAATCCAGCACACTTCACAATGGCATGACTATCACAAAGCCATCATGAAAGAACACAACCCTCATATACGTCCCTGACTGTACAAATCTAGTGATAATTACCAAACCCTAAAAGTATGCAGAATAATACTGGGTTGTATACTGGGTTACAGCATAATACAGTTAAAAAAAAGTTATTTAAAATTGTGTCATTTAGCCCTCATCACGCAAAGTGCGATATGGAACTTCGTTCCAAAAATTCATACTCTCACTGCTTTTTCTTACAGAAAGTACTTCTTCTTAAAGAAAACATTAGCTTTTAATATAAGAAGTACCTTTCTATAAAAAATTACCTTTTCGGGAAAATATAATACACATTCTTACATTCTTATTATTACAATAAGGACCGAAAAATATACTCTTTTCTTCAAAAAAAAATACATTCTTTAAAAAAAAATATTTCTTAAAAAAAGTTTTTCATTTGATAAAAAGTATCTTTTCTTAAAGATCAATTTAAATTATGGTATTTTTCAACGGGCGCTTTAGGCGTGTTGGAACTAACTAGTACATAATATATAGCGGAGGGACCTTGGTTTCAACCGGGTGTCCCCTGACATCTCATGTAATTTTTCCCATTTTATGTTCAACCAAGGAGTAACACACAACAGCAACTCGAACTCGATGAAATCACCTATTACCACCTCGTCGTCTTCGGACACAGTAAAAAGGGGGATGGCGACTATTATCTATTGCTCTATGCCACGCTGTAAACAAGGAGGGGTTTTTATATTTGAAAGGCCAATGAGTAGTGATTTGAGATTTCGCGTATTTGTAGAACAGACTCTGTCCATTCCGGTTCTGAGAAAACCTGATATTTCGACCGGTTCCGGTTCTCAGCAAATTGCAGTCGCAAGGAGGCTTAAGTGGAATATATTATTATAAGAACATAAAATTTGATAAAAATACACATTTTCATACCCTCAAAGGTGAACAGTTTTGGTTGCTGTGGAAGCGAGTCCTGTTTTTCTGGAACATTTTACGGTTCTTTTCAAACCGTTTTTCATTTCTTTTAGTAACGTTTTTCGGGCTTTTTAGAGCCGTTTTCGGTTCTTTTGAACACGTTTTTCGGTCCCTTAGAGAATCGTTTTCGATTCTTTAAGAACCGTTTTCGTTTGGACCCATCTTTTGGTTTATTTCTAACCGTTTTGGTTTGTTTTGCAACCGCTAATTAGTTCATGTAAGCACCGGTCCGGTGGGTTCTTGTAATGGACCGGTTCTGCAGAGCCGGTACCTCGATTCTGTGCATCATTAACAATGAGTACTCATTTCAATGTTCTGTGAAAAGTAGTGCTTTTGCTTTGCTTCAAAATGTTTTGATGTTAGATATTTTGGGTCTCAGTTATTGCATTCTTTTTCAAGATGAACGAAGTCACAAGTACTAGTTTGTTGTGTTAGCAGTGAATGCAGTATTTGAAGTATTCGCTTTTAAAGTTAATGTTTTGATATGCCATTCACGACACTCATTGCAGAGGTACATACTTAGTGCTACTCAGAGACCAATTGATCTAATTGCACAAAACGCTAAGTGTAGAAATAGTTTAGGGAGCTCAGGGGTCTAGGAATCGAATTGCATCACTGTTTTTTGATTCATAGTGATGCTTTCATACAATATTTGTTTCCCAAGTTATTTACACAAAGCGAATTTTGTACGAACCGAATTTTGTCAAAATACTCGATTCGTAGTACCTGAAATGGTTTTGTTTACAACAGTTTAAACAAACACAACATTTGGTGCACTTGTTTGTAGAGTTCTTGTGGACTTCTCTTCAGAGAAAGGGACGTTACAAATTTAATTCCGACACAGACGTTGTTTATGCCATCATCTATCCACAAAAAGATAGATAACAATAAAGATTACTATGTATAAGGTTCATACGTCTTAATTAGTTTTTGTTTAAAATAATCAATATTTTAATTAATATCACCTACTGCAATGCCCAGAGTTCGGTGAGTCTCTCAAGCTCCTGACTCAAAACATTTTGCAATTCAATCAAGTGTGGCTAAGAACAGAGTGAGGAGAAAGAAAGGAGACTACACGCGGCGTAATCGAAAACAGTATCTCTAAACTCTAAGTTCTTCGTTGAGCACACTCACGAACTGCGTAACACGAATTTTGTTCAGCGTTCGGAGAGTCTCACAAATTCTCGACGCAATACCTTTTGTACGTCGAAACGAACACAAAACACAACAGTCAGCAAAACAAAGAGATACTTCTCATGGATTTTATTGAAAACTATAATTCTAAAGTACATTTATGTGAAACTATACTAAAAAATCGGCAAGTTGGTAATATAATGAATTGTGTCGGTGTCGTTTAAACACGATCCTATGAGAATTTCGTTTTCGAGACGACACCACAAAATTTGAGATCGTTTTGAGAGGAAACACAGCGAGAGTTACAGAACGAAGCAACATCGTTTTCCGACACTCGACACAAAGAGTTTAATTGCTAACACATAGAGTTCGTGCAGCATTTGCTGCTGAAACACTCTGATGAATACAGTTTTTTTTATATACTTTTCATGCACGTTTTGAAGTTCCATTCAAACACTGATTTACCTTCAAATCGTAACATTATACATACGTGTAGCGTTTGCTTGTTACTATCCTCCTCCTATCTATTCACGTCATTTGATGGCTACACATGCGCATTGACTGTTTTGCGTGGTATTCTTGTTGATTACTTACATAGATTCAGTATTTTCTTTGTTGTTACCTTTTATTGTTGTGCTCTTGTACTTTGGTGTTCTTTTCACAAAGTTCTTTATGCTTTTGTTGGAAGTAAATGCGTTTTAAATTGTGGTTTAAGGTTAAGGACCCTTTGACAACAGAACAGAAGAGGGGAAATCCATTGTAAAATTCTACTGCCAAGAAATTGCAAACCTTTAAGAGGCATTCACATGGATGGATGTATGTTTACATTAACAGTGAATGTAAAATGTAAACTTGAGCTTGCATGCATGTATATGTGAGAGTTTCAACTTGGCCCGCAGGTTTAGATTTACATTCAGTTTTTATAACACAGCGCAGTTTTGTTCATTGGTTTTATGACTGTGTTTCTTGACTTTTAACAAGTTTCTTATGCTATTGTCGTTGTTGTTGTTGGTTGTATAAAGTGCTTTAGTTATTGTTGTTGTTGTTGGATATATAGCAGATGTTATTGTTGTTGCACATGAGTTCTCTTTAAAGTTGAAGGTGGATAAATCCATAAGTTGTTGCGGTAGGTTTTTGCCTTTATGAAGTTACAACACAAAATTGCATGGTGAGGACCGTCTGGTTGCTTTTACGTATTTACAATCGCCATAGAAAGGGGGCTGGGAGGGACAAGTCACTATTGTTGAGAGACAAGATGAAGTTGCGAGGGAATCCGGTTTTTATATCACCCTCACACATTTTGGTATAACGCATTGAAGGGAGTCACTCTATAAGTACAACATATAGTTTCACAGGATTAAATTGGAACATGTGACAGAAAGTCAATGTCAGTCAATACACAATTTACAATTTGTATAATAACATTGAAATCGTTTGAAGGCTTTAGGTATACGATTCTTAAGGTTTACTTCTGTCAGACATTTGGCGTACTTATTTCAAGAAATTCAACAAAACTTTTCAAGATATGTTAATAAAAACAGCAGACAAAACTGTTTAAAAGGGGGAAACAAACATGATTTCTTGCCCCTATTACCGTACACCACTCAACTTAGATTGGTCGCCTTAGAGACGACCCAACTTCAACACGACCAAACTTATCTTTTGTATTGTGGTTCACAACTGTTTTTGGTTCCAATTGTTATGGCGTTACCAGCTCGAAATATCAATTTTGATAAGTAAAACAGCTGATTTATGTGAAAGTAAAAGAAGTTAACAATTGTGTTTGTGCTTGCAAAATCGAAATGGATCTAAGTAGCATAGATTTATTTTATGAAGATGGAGTCGAAACGCGAATATAGATGTGTTACATTTAAGAGGAAATATTCGTGACGCATCCAACCTTCTTGAGCTGCCCAGCGCAAGGTATGTATTTGCACATACACGTTGCCATTCATTCATGTTCTGGACGGTGATTCTGAACTATTGAACTCCACAGCAAATCCTTCTCGCACTTGGTTCTGCGTGGTGCTAAATTGTGGTTTTCCAAGGGCAAGGGCTGTATTACTTTCCATTAGCTGGACAAGTTTCTCAAACTGAGCATTCTTTGTGATTTTGATACATTTAAAATATATAAAATATTAATGTTAAATTAAAATGTTCAAATGTTAAATGAAAATTATAATTTGAAGCCAAAATAATACCTTCTTATGATCTCCCCATTCTCATCAACTTAAAAACACCCACAACTATAAACTCAACTGCTCTCAGGCAGTGGTTTAAATTTAACGCATTTGTCGACCAAACTGACACAGAGTTGTCAAAGGCAATACGACAAATGTAAGTGAACACAACCAAAAATCAGCTGTTGTACAGTTTAGTTGAGTCGGCCGTTGAGTTAAGAACGGCAATGCCAATTCATGGATTACGACCAAACTCTCACAAAAGTTGAGAACCGTAATTGAGGCATCTATCTCAGCAAACATATGTGTACATTTGTACATGTGTCAGCCAACATTTCATTCAATATTTTATCAGCACTTCACATAGTCTGTTGTTACACGCTGAAAAAAAACGGCCTCTGTAACATATTCTCCCAAACATATTCTGCAGGAACCATGTTTACATTTGGATGACACTTCAAACATTTATGTGTTTGCAAGTCCCAAACTCAGGGGTATTTAAATGCAAATATTAGCATGTTTACTGACAAATATGTGTGCTTTTATGTGGAAACATGTGGGTGCTTCATCCTAAACATCAATATACTTACGTGGAAGTATTCGCGTGTTTCCCCCAAACCTCCATATACTTGCGTGGGAACATATGCGTATTTTCTCCCAAACATAATAATATTTACAAACGAATTATTCTTTCTCTTTTTATTTATTATAATTAATTGTATCAATATAGTATTTCCACAATTATAAATAATTAATACAAAAAATTAAAATACAACTATAAAATTACCCTTTTTACATTTAATTTTCCTTTTCGCCTTTGAATTTCCATTGCGATTATGACGTGAGGAAAGATAATTTCCGAATTCACCTAGTAAAGACACAATCCACCACGGTTGATATAGATCTGTTATGCTGTTAACATAACTCTATAAGAATATTCTAAAATGATGTGTTTAATGAAATACTATTTGTAGGAGATGGAAATATTCTATTGAAACAAAACTTAGAACTTAAAAGGAACTATCGAATCATGTTGTTTTTGCTGGTGCAACCGTTTTTGCACATTGGGCGAAAGTAAATGTAATATGTGAATATTTGGATCAATTTACACTAGAAAAGAAGAAATTCTCCTGTGGTCTCGCATATCTTGTCGCAATCACTTTCACAATCTGGAACCGGACTGTGCAAAAATAGTTGGGAAGTAAGAAACTATCGTCATTTACCTCAAAACCCCGAAAAATAATTTCTCTCATTGTACGAAAACTCAAGTGACGGTTGCCACTTGACATGCTGAGACGAACGTGCACGATATTAGCTTAGTTGCAGGGTTGCAGGGTTGCTCCTACAGAAACTAGTAGTGCATATTTGTTGGTTCGCCCTGTATATTAAATTTTTGGATATCCGACATATTTGAAAGGTTTTTCCCTACCCACCTAATGGGGATGTACCAAGAAGGTCAATAGGAAAAAAGAAACTTCCTCGTGTCAGTGAATCCTTTCTTGTCCTCAAAATTGAAAACAGAATTCAATTTTAACAGAGAACTACTAGATTTTCAAATAAAATTAATTCCTTAAAACTTGACGTTGCAAGCTTTTCTCAATTCCAATTAAATTTTCAAATACCAATAACTATTTTTCAATATTAAATTTGTATTCCGACCCCATTCTTTTTGACCAAAACAAAGTCCCCTTTGTCTTTATGCTGTAAGTCAATTCAAAACGTAGCAAATACTTTTCCCAGAGAGTTAATAGCATCACACACTTCTTTGTCTCCATGACCATCACATTATCTTGAAGGGCCAATAAGTTCATTTCAATTAAGTCGAGGCAATTAAGATGCTACTCTCTCTATACCTCTTTGTATAAGCCATGTGATGCCGACAAAGCCAAAAGACTTTACGGCATAAAAGAAAAGAGTCGAGAACCCAGAGATACCATTCAATTGAACTGCAACACATCAAACTGGCAACAGCATCCTCTGGGCAGATTGTTGTATTTACACACGTCACAACGGGTACGATGGTACGTCATATGCCCCCAAGTGGCCTGAACTCTTTCATAATAGCGAGTAAAAAGTAATAGATCAATGGGAGAAGAATTTAAAGATACATGAGAAGGATTCTCATGCAGCCAGTGTGTACTCGGATTCAAAATAAACAAAGGACGTTTTCAGCTTGTTAACATTTTATACAGGCTACGAAGTTTATGCAATTTACGACCTACAATTCTGTTAGAGTTTTTAGCTTTAATGTGTTTCCGTTTTGCCAAGGGTTACCTTCCCACTTTAAAAGTAATTAAACCATTTCCTGTTGTTTGCACTTTATTTTTCGAACTGAAAAATAGAAAGGAACAGAAATTATGAAAGAGCAACAAAATTTCCATCATTTCCTTAACACATCATGAGTCCTAAGGCACAGTGGTAGAAAAGGGTTTAACACATATTTTTCACAGAAGTCAAATGAAGTGGAAGGGAAACATATCATGAACCACGGCAGCACTTAAAGTCCTGTGTACTGTCAGACGCATATCCTCGCCCTAAGTACGGCCACTGTCTTAACTGTAATTAAACTACATACATTTTGTGGAAAACATTTCCTATACAACATTTCCTATAGATTTGTTACATAAAAATTTTCTTTAAAAGGTATGATATTATATTATTTATTTATATTCTATAATAACGAAACAAAAGTTTTTTTTCAACTCCCTTTTGTTGGTTTTTATTAGAATTTATTTTTTCAAAATTTTTACTACAGAAGTTGTGATTCTCAGGTCGTTGTTGAAAATTTGGCTATATATAAATTTTGCTTTAAAAAATACTTTTCCACAAGCAAAGTATCTCTTTTATTCACAGTTTTATTGGAATAAATTGCTCCTTAATACACAATTTATACAAGATCGTCTCTCACAAAATACTCTTCCATAGAAAATTTATAACTTTAGAAACGTTTATGTAATCAATCTATCTCTCATTACACTTTTCTAAATCCCAACAAGTTTAGTTCCTTAAGTTGTGTTTTTATATAAGTTTCTTTGTAATTTTTCTTATTCAAAAATGGGACTGCCCTGTCAGTTTCCCGTACAAAATGTGCTTCTCAAGAATCTTTCTTGAATAATTTGATTTCATTCTACAAAATTTATGTTTCTGAAAAAAACTTTATGAAATTTGACTCTCTTGACACTTTCGTCTGAAGGAACACATTTTTCTCTAGGAAATGTATATCTCGCGAGACGTATTTCTCAAACGTTTACCTCAATGTAATTTTTTAGAAAAAATTTCTATTGATCGCTGGAAGGCCATCGTAATTGTTATACAATTTGTCTCTTATCAATTTTTTATAGAATATATATGTTTCAGAAACCCTTTGTATAGAAACGGCATTCGGAAATGTCTCCCCAGATTAATAGAATTTTTTTTTGTAAATATTATGAAATCATTCATGCATTGTATGACGTCCTTCATTAATTTATAGCCAAAGAAACATTTCATAGGATATTTGAAAAATGTTCATATACTCGTATTCAATGTATTCAGTGAAGTGAAATCTATGACATTTATTCGCAACACATATGAAATATTTTCATAGATTTTATGAAGACTGTCATAGAATTAGAATGCAAACAATGACACAGATCCCTATCGGCGAGTGTTACGAATGATACTATTATTCATGCATGCTGTTAACTCATCAGGCTACCCAATGTGCACAAAAAGGGATGAGGATTCGTGTCGACTCCGTTACGTGCCTCTTAAAGCACAAAAAGCGGAATGTAAGTTTCCGAACTCGTTTCGAGTCCGTGAATACATAAAAAAGCGAATCAGTTAAATTGCGGTTAGGCGGATCCGTTTCGAACCCTTTACGAGTCTTTAAGAACGGGAATCAGTGAAGTTGTGATTTGCCAGATCGGTTTCGAATGCGTTACGAGTCCGTAAATACATAAAAGCGAACCAATGAAATAGTGATCTGGTAGATCCGATTCAAACCCGTGACTAGTCCGTGAATACATAAAAAAGCGAATCAGTGAAATTGCGGTTTGGCGGATCCGTTTCTAACCCTTTACGAGTCTGTAAAAACGGGAATCATTGAAATTGTGTTTTGCCAGATCGGTTTCGAACCCGTTACGAGTCCGTAAATACATTAAAAGCGAACCAGTGAAATTGCAGTTTGGCGGATCCGTTTGTAATCCGTAAAAACATGAAAAAGCGAAATGCGAGTTTGGAAGAAAAATTTCAAATTGCAAACATCTCTTGAGGTAACCAAACTCGTATTTCGGTCAGGGGATACCCGATACGAAACGGATTCTAATATGAAGTCCGTTGCGAGTTCGAGACCGGCCCGATAAAGAAGAAAAACGATTCGCGTTTTCTAGAGGAATTTCATACGGAAACGGATTCGTAATTGATTTCCATTTCGTACAAAATGTACGACGAAGCGGGTCGCTTTCGAATTCGAAACAGATTCGTATGGCACTAGACATCTGCAGAAGACGTTTTGAATGGCTATTCAAGACATCTGCTTTTATCAAGCCATGTACTGTAGCAAACTTGCGACAACCAAAAACTTCAGTGTTCTGCAAAGAAGGCATTCGAGATTTTGTGTGAAGCTGTAGAGCACAAAAACACAACACTTCCAGCGGCGGAAGTCATGACCTGGAAGGCCTGAAATCATGACCAAACAGGCCTTCTTTAAACTACGGAAGGCCTTGCCTACACATTACCTCCTCCTTTCTTTTTAACATTGCGTGAGATTGGGAGGCAAGGCCTTCCTTGCCCATTTCCTAAAGACGGCCTTGGAAGACATGCAAAGAGGAAGGCCTTAGAAGGTATTTACTTTAATTTATTTTTATTAAAGAAAAATAAAATTAAAATAATTTATTTTATCACAAAATCATTATCCATTTCGACATATTTATTTATAAGTACGTATGTATCTATCTTAGAAAGTTGCACCACGCCCAACTTCAAATTGGAAATTTTAAAAAAAACCCTGAAAAATATTAAATAAAAAATATAATTTTAAAATTTGTACGAAATTTTTCAATTTAATTACTGTTAAAAAGAATCGGAACAGAAATTTCTCAAAATTGTAAAATTCTTCTTCTTTGTTACATCTGATGAAAAAATGCATGCATTCCGCAGGCCTTATTTTAGGAAGGCATTACAAAAGAACCATTCCGCATGACTTATTTGTGGAAGGCCTTGCGACTTCCGCCGCTGGGAGTACCCCGAAGTACTTGAAGTCTTGAAAAAAATAAAGTTTCTTGAATGTCGATTCAAGACATCTTACACAGATGCCTAATATGTACAGCGTGACCATCGGTGGTGCAGTGGTAGTGCACGACTCGTGTACATACGGTCTAGATTTCGATCCCTGAGGTCTTGAGTTCAATTCCTTCGAAGACCACCTTAGATTTCTTACGGGACAGCTAGAAAGAAGCAACGCAAATGAAAAGTAGATTTCTAACAAATTGAATGCTGTAGCTACTATTGTGAAGCGACATCTGTGGACCGAGATAATCCCAAGTATAGGGGGCTTTGAGAATCGGCAAACTCCAAGCACTTAGTGAGGGTACTCAAATTAAATGGAATATCCTTCCAAATGTACAGCCTAAGGAAATACTTGAATATAGAAATATTTGAAATAATTCTTTGAAATCAAATTTTGGCACAAAATGTGACACTTCCAACTCTTTAACATAACATTTATTTATCTTTGGCGATACAAAACTTTTAAGGATATTCAAGAAGACAACTTGAAATGGACCTTATTTCACATACCTGTTCCTTGGAAAGTCAAATAAAAATTTTTAGCAAATATTGAAGATCATTATCTTTCATTTGATATGCATTTTGCTGTTACTCATAGTGTCACACTGGAGACGAAAATTATTTTAATCTGCATATCCTTTGAGTTTTAAAACCCCTGTAAAAAGGACAAGCGATGGGAAAAAACGTACCCAGTTTAGCTGCTGCTGCTCCATACTTCCACTTGTATATAGTTCCTTGCTTAAGAGGAAAATCGTTGTGAAACGGTATAACAGGTTTTATTGACTTCTTTGGAAGCTTCTGGGAACTTCTTGACAATTTAGATTAACTTTAAAGAATCTGAAAAAAATACAGCAGACAGTTGTCCAGGACTGTCCCTGCAGGCGGTGTCAGAGACACGGCCATTAAGTTTAACGTAGAATACGCCATCCGATAAGACAGAAAACATATATAACAATAAATGATAAATAACATAAGCAAATGAGTTAATTTATTTGATAGTTACTTTTGATAATAGACATAAGCTAATGGTAGGAAAAATAGGATAAATATGTTTTTAAATTGAAAGAGTAAGGATAAATGATAAATAACAGACGCAAATCAATTTGATTTATATTTTTTATAATTTATATATCCATGTTATATTCAAATTCACATTTAACATTTTGTTTCACTGAAATACATAAGTAAATATACGAAATTTCAATATTTCATCAATCAAAACAACAGCCGAAGGTTTGTGTCCACACTGAAATAGCAGCATAGTTTGGGTTCACGCTACAAACTCAAACAATCAACCAAACACCACACATATGTTTGAGTGTATGTGTTTAAACAATTTTCATTTGAGAAATTTAAATATTAGGAAGATATCAACCAATATGAAATGTATATCAAACGAAAGATAACATCTTCATTTACCTACAAAAAAATTTTAAAAAAAGTTATCTCGCCGTTTCCTCATAATCAATGAAATAAAGATTACAACAATAACAATCTGACATGACTCCCTATACCGTAAGGTAAGACGTATTCTACGCCAAAACAAGCATACATATAATCAACATGTAAATATCTTATGTTTTTCCGAAGGAGAGGCATTAACAACTCTATATTTGCAAAAAGTTTTCAGTACTTGGCAAATCGTGTGAAACGGTGTAACAGGTCTTATTGACTTCTTTGGAAGCAGTTTGAGACTGCTTCTTGACAATTTAGAATAACTTTAAAGAATCTGAGAAACAAGCATATAATTAACGTGTAAATATCTTCTGGTTCTCCTATGGTGAGGCGTAAGCAAGTCTATATTTGTCTATATATGTAAAATTTGCTGAAATATATAGTATGTATATAAAACTCATAAAAGTATTGTACACATGTGAATATTGTTAAAAAAATAATTTTGGGTGAATAAAATGAATTGAAATTGCATTGAAGTCAATATTTTCATAAACGTTTACAGTGCTTAATCCCAATGAACGGAAAAGCTGAGCCACAAGAATGCAAATGTTTGCCGACCCAATAACTTTTGATATCGAAAGTGAGATAATGTACAGGTTCATACCCGCTACTCAAATGTATTCATAAAAACTGTGGTTATAGCGGAAATGAATATGATTTTAATTGCAGTAGAGAATTTGTTTCATTGCAGCAACGAATTTATTTCATTGTTGCACTGAATTGTGTTATTTACTGCAATGAATATGTTTCGTTGCTACGATGAACTTGTTTCATTGAAGCACTGTTTTTATTCGTAAAACATTAACGAATATGTTTCATCGATGCGACAAAACGTTTTTATTTCACTGCAACATCTTGAATGGCGTGTAATTATTGATGTGATATTTTTGTATTAACATGGTATACCTTGACAAATATTTGAGCTTCGAAAATGTTTAATATATACCCACTGTGATGCTGTTCATAGCTACTCTTCGGTATCTTTTATAACAGTAACTAACATTAGTCAGTCTCAATGGTTTAGTACTCGTTGTAATTGCATCAAATGTAACTACCAACAATTGCGACCAACACTTACAAGAACAACTAAAATAGCTTCAATATCCCGTGCAACATCATCACTCTTTGCCATTCCCATTCACATCCTCATCCTTGTCTGCATCAGCAACATTAAAGTCCATCAACAACTTATGTATTCACTTCGTTTACAACCAAGGGACTGGTAGAATGATGCAATACTAGTAATGCCAAGACTTTAACATCATGTTCAGCAGCATCGTTTTCTTACACTTCCTCCCCAAAGAATTCCCCTTCCAGAGTTAGGTTGAAATAAAACATCGTCTTCTTCAGTATTTCAAGTCCATCAGGTAGACAGATACAAAAGTATACGTGATAGTATACGGGTATTGCATAAAACGCACTGAGCCATAATGTATTAAATAAAATATATATTGTTAACTAGTACACAGGACAAAATTGTGATACTGGTATTACTTAATAGACTGAAAATTATAGCAACGGAAGTTCTTGCGTTTCATATTGCGTTTTCTTCTGTAAACTCTTGTCAGTTATAAAATCTCCAGCATATTCATACATACAATGGATATAAGGCTCTTGAAATAAATAATCACCCCGTTAAAGAAAACTAGGCGGTGATTTCTTTGCTATTTGGTTTTTCAGTGTTAAAATTTTGCCGGATCACGCGTGATTCGTGACACATGTCAATGTCAAAAATGTTCAGTTTCCCTTGCCATTTCATCATGAATAGAGTTATAAACGAACAACGCTTGTTAAGCATTGAGTTTTATTACCAAATTCGTGTTCTGTTGCTTTTCGCAAGTTACGCCCATTTTGTGGTCTTCAGCGACGAGGCTAACTTTTAGCACAATGGGTACGTCAGTAAACATAATTTACGAATTTGGTACGAAGACCAGCCAGACGCTCTACCAGAGCTGCCAATGCACCCTGAAAAGTGCCCTGTTTGGACGAAGATGGCCGCAACGTTATGGTCAATGGAGCAAGGTACCGTTCGAAGATCACGGCTGATGCCCAAAATGGGAAGGATTGGACTTGATTGACATGTTCCAACAGGTCAGGCAAAAAAATTTTTCTATTTCGATTTTCATAGTTTTTTCAGATTTTTCGGAAGAGGTTTAGAGGTCGCACACGTCGAATTTCCCCCAAAAATCGGGTATTCCGGATGTTTTTTGAATTTTATTGAAAACTTGGTCAATAACCACGATTTTCTTAGTTTGTAGTACGGATGCTAAACGGGATTGATTTTAAAAACTAACCGTATTCGGGAGTTTCGAATTCCCGCAGATTTTATGCAGATTCTATGCAGATTTTAAAAACTAATGATGCATTTTAAAAGACTGATAAATTCCAAGCAATTTTGTAGAAAAAAATTTGCTGTTACTGTTCCAGAGTTATACCATTTAAAGCCTTCTACCCATTGTATGAACCTAAAAATAATATAAACTGTTGTCCAGTTTTTCATCGGATTTTCTTTAAACACTGTATTCAAGAAAAAATCTACATGCGCTAAGTAACGACAAAGAGATACACGCAGAAAACTTCGACCCCAGCAACATATTGCAGGAAACATACATATGTTTGCAAGCGATCTTATAGCTGGTTCCTGTAATATGTTGCCGGGGCCATTCTTTGCTACGTGTAATTCGTTATCGTTACTTAGCGCATGTAGATTTTTTCAATAATACAATGTTTAAAGCAAATCCGATGAAATACACAAACAGTTTATAATATTATTAGGTTCATACAATGGGTAAACAATATAACATGTGGCCGTCGGTGGTGCAATCGCTAGTGTGCGCGGCTCTTGTACATGAGAACGTGGGTACGATCCCTGCTCAGACCACCTAACATTTCTTTCGACGACGGTCACTTCGCCTAGTGATGGCGACACTATCGAGTACTTAGGCATGAAAAAGCATCTCAAAATACCGTTCGGAACCGGTGTAAAACTGTAGGTCCCAATCAGTGAGTGTAAAACTGGAAAGCGCACATCTCACTGATTGTGAGAAGCTCTCCCCAATCCCTTCATGGGATGTTATGGGACACCATGTTACCCACCATACAATGGGTAAAGAGTTTTAAAGTGGCATAACTCGGGAACAGTAACTGCAAATTCAAATTTTATTTTTACAAAATTGCCTGGAATTTATACGTCTTTGAAAGTTCATCATTAGTTTTTTAAAGATTCACTGGAATTTTAAAAGATATAAAGTGTTATTTACAAAATTTACCCAAAATTTACGAAAAAATGTAATTCATGGTACCTTATTGAGAAAAATCATTGCCAAAACCGGTGGTTGTGCATAGACAATAAAAGTTTGGACGTTTAGCTTCCAAAATGTTGACTTACAAACTAAGAAAATCGTGGTTATTGACCGAGTTTTTAGTATAATTCGAAAACCGCCCGGAATACACGATTTTTGGGTGGAATTCGACTTGAGCGACCTCTAAACCACTTCCGAAAGTCTGAAAATATTCTAGAAATACTTGACCCTTTAAGCTTTTAAATAACGCTTAGCCAAAAAAAATTTTTTGATTGGACACCCTACTGCACACGATACTATGAACCAAATAAGAAACGAGTTTTGTGAGCAAATAATCTCACGTTGCCGCCCCGTTCGTGCGAATTGACCCCACTAGACTATTTTTTATGGGGCACGGGAAGTCTCTCGACTATAGGGGCATCCAACCCCGAATGCTGTCTGAGAAGACAACATTACACATGTCATAGGTGAGATACCGGCTGAATTGTTGTAAAAAGTGTAACAAATTGGACTTTCAGCATGGACCTTGTAAATCGTAGCCGTGGGCAACATTTCCATGAAGTAACCTTTAGAAAGCAAAAGGCAGGCATTGATTTATCGATCCAAATAAATATTTTATTCATTCGTAAATATTTTATATGTCTTCTTAAATTTTCAAAAACCGAAATCCACCCATTATTATTTTTTTCTGCCTTGCGTTTTCTAAAATAATGTCTTAATTCTTTAGATATTCTTAGTAGCCATAGTTTCCTTTTAACTTCTATCGTATGTATTTTTATGGCTATTATTAGATTCCCATTGTTTTCATATTAGCCAAACAATCTATTCAAACAATTTTGAGTCTGAGCAATTTTATGATTGATTTCAAATCGTACAAGAATATAAAATATTAAACACAGTATCTCACATTCACCCCCCCCCGCCACCCCTAAATGTTATTAGGTGATGTTTTAGGGGAGGGGCTTAGGAAGCGGAAATATAAGTATATAAATTATTTGCAATTTGAGTGCTAGTGCTGATTCGGGGGAAAATGTAATGTGGATGTGCAACAACCCAGCGGCGGAAGTCGCAAGGCCTTCCACAATTAAGGAATGCGGAATGGTTCTTTTGTAAAGCCTTCCTACAATAAGGCCTGCGGAATGCATGCGTGTTTTCTTCAGATATAACCAAGAACATGATTTTTACAATTTTGAGAAATTTCTCTTCCGATTCTTTTTAATTTTCATTTAATTGGAAAATTTCATACAAATTTGAAAATGATTTTCTTTGTTTAATAATTTTCAGGGTATTTTTAAAATTTTGAATTTGAAGTTGGGCGTGATACAACTTTCTAAAAGAGATTCACACATACCTATAAATAAATATGTAGAAGTGGATAATGATTTTATTATAAAATAAATTAGTTAAATTTTATTTTTGTTTCACAAAAATAAATTAAAGTAAATACCTTCCAAGGCCTTCCGCTTTGCATGCTTTCTGAAGCCTTCTATAGGCAATGGGCAAGGAAGGCCTTGCCTCCCAATCTCACGCAATGTTAAAAAGAAAGGATAAGGTAATGTGTAGGAAAGGCCTTCCGTATTTTAAAGAAGGCCTGCGTGGTCATGATTTCAGGCCTTCCAGGTCATGACTTCCGCCACTGGGAAACCATTTCACTACACGCTGAAAGATTAACTTTTAAATATGTTTACACATAATTATAATATTTTTACCAACTACCATATATTATGGTATATATATCGTATGTCTTGTGGAGGTTGTTATTCACTTTTTACACTGTGATAGTTTTTGGCACAAATTTTCGTTCACAAAGCCGGAGAGGACGGTTTTACCCTAATTAGGGTTCGGGGAATCAAACTGCATCATAATTTGTTTGAGTTACAATTACGGTTTCGTACATGTTTACACCCTAATGAAAGTACAGCTGTGTTTACTGCACTGTCTATGCTCTTTTCAGAGCAAGAGAGTAAAATAATGACAAAGACAAATTATTCAAAGTGAAAGTTATAAGTGTATAACTGTATTTTTGCATTATTGTTTCAGTCAGTGATTCATAAATTTCCTGAATGCGTGAGAAAATTGGAGATGAAGTGTATATTTCTTATGTTGATTAATCTGTTGCATTTTAGTTTCATACACCCTAAAAATCTGTAATTTTTTGTTGTTTGGATGCAAATATAACCTGTGTTTGGAGCTTGTTGCAAATATAGTATACTTTTGTCCAAACGCATCATGTTTGCTATTCAATATTACATGTTGGAGACAAAATGATTACAATGTTATAATAAATGTGTTGGTGACCGAAATATATCTGTGTTTGTGATACAAACACATTTATGTTTGTTGCACTATTTAGCTTTCTCGAGAACAAGCGAATGAAAGAGGTACAACGAGAGATTATTCACAGTCTATCTTGTGTGTGTGTAACTATATTTTTAAAGTGACTCATAAATATTCCTGAACGACGTGAGACCAAACAACGAAAGAAGAAGTTAAAGAGCAGCAGATTCTCATTTCATTAATAATAATGCATTCAATGCAAGTAAATGTAAAAATTAGGAGGAAAACGCGAATGCTACCACGTAAGTATATGGATTTTGGGGTGAAGCACGAATATGTTTCTATGTAATATAATACATTTTTGTCAGTAAACATGTCGTTGTTTGCATTTAAGTACAAGTGGGTTTGGGACTTGCAATCACATAAATGTTTGGAGTGTGTCCCAAACATGTATATGGTTCCTGCAAAATATGTTTGCGAGAATATGTTGCAGAGGACGAAATTTTTCAGCGTTTATATAACTAGCTTACATACATATATTTTGTATTAAACCGTAGTTGATACTCAACAAACTAATGATGTAGTTCGATTCCTCGTATCTTAGGGTTGAAACCGCCCTCTCCCACCTTGTCTCAATTTTCGACTTGCACAGTGTTATTACCATTATTATACATATGTTTGCCGGAAATTATTGTAATGGTTGTGCATGCATATTTGATTGTTTTCCGACCAAAAATAATATATTTGCCATTCTAGTTGTACCATAATTATGAATTAGCATCTCCAAATAACCGCATGTTTGCATATTGACAACCCGCCACGTCGAACCTGATGCCTCTTGTTCAATTATGTAGTCTTCTCTACAACGACACATACATAGTTCTATATTCGTACATACTTTATTGCATAAATTTGTATATGGTCTTCTAATATTCTGCGTGCATTTCTAGCAAATTGTTTAGTTAAAACTGAAAAATGAATACCCGAATTAAAGGGTGTCCGAACATTCACGCATGATTTGAATTTCGTGTGTGCGGTAAAGTGTTGTTGTTGAAGAACACAAGATAACGTGATAGCTCGCAGTTCAGGGTTATTATAATTGGAACTCTAAATGACACAACAAAGTATTTTTATTATTAAGAACTAATTTAAACATAATGAAGGCTTTTCGAAAAAAATTATCTACACATTCAGCTCTGTAGAGCATTTTGGTAAAAGACTTGAAGACGTTCCCTCATAAAGTGTACGCAGTCCATCAGCTACTAACCTCAAAGACGCAGTGGACGATTATCGGCCGAAGTTCATCCGAAAGTTTTCATCTAAACGGATACGTAAACAAACAAAATATATTCTCCTGGGGCACTGAGAATCTACATATCATTCACGAAATGCCATTATATTCACGCAGTCACTGCATTTTCTGGGCTTATAAACGGTGTTTTTTTTATGTAGATAGAACTTGCGAAAGGTGACCGTGAAACGAGCGCTCACTTTTTGACACTTATAATCAGTATACTTGGCAAATCATCACGGATAGATTCACGCTTAAACAGCGTTACCATATTAGCTAAATTTACTTTGCAATTCCTGCAACTTATAGACGACTCCGTGATTTTATGGGGCACATGATCGTCCATCTGAGCTAGCCATCCGTTGAACTGTGGATAGATTTTATATCACATACTCTCTACTTGATGCTATAACAGGAACACGTCGAAGAAATGTGCGTACTGAAGGGAATATCGCCGAAGTAAACGAAAGTGTGGTAAAGGATTCAAATTTATCGATTCGTCGCCGGTCGCAGGAATTGGGGCGCTGTCCGTCAACTACGTGAAAGTTTTGCGCAAAGCTCTTGGCCTACACCCATAGAAGATCCACACACAAAGAAAAAACAAACTTGTATGGATCGGTTGGCGTAACAATACTTTGATTGATTTGTATTACTTTATTAATCGCAACCGTTCATGTAGTTCCCCCAAATAAACTCATATATCGCAAATGTGTATCATGTTGTCGCAAACGAGTTCTCGTTTGCATCAAACGCGTACAAATTTACATTTGCCGCAAATTAAAAAACGTTTGCGATAACTGAAATTAGCCATTTTTCGAGAGACATACGTGTGAGTAGACAGTGAGAAAATAGACAAAAACTCCTACTTTTTTAAAACAAAATTTTAAAACAACTGTTTTAAAACAAACAAAATCGTGAAAGTTGGAAATTTAAACAAAAAGAGCTTATGGAAGCCATAAATAAAAGTTTTAATTACAACTCGGTTGCTGTAACCGAAAGAACAGTTGGTGGAAACGTTTTTCGTTTCTCCCAAAAGTTTTTCAACTCTAATTTTTCATAACTCGTTTATTGCAAACGTTTTTTGGTTCTCCCAAACGAAATGACATGTATGGCTTAACAGAAATTCGTTTCTCCCAACTACAGTCCCCAAACGAACATCAGTTATCTGAAATTTCGTTTGGGAGGAACGAGTTTTTTCTTTGCGTGCAGCTTGTGCAGGTACTAAATATCGATAGAAATTGAAGTTGCTAAAGCTAAAGTGAATCACAAACTTCTCATTCATCAGCATGAGCTTGGTCGATAGCTTTTTATCTGCCTAATGAAATTGAAAAAATTTTACTAAAAAATTTTGTGAACATGATAGTGATGCGAACAACTTCGATTACATAGTACATACACAATTAACCGCCAATAAACTTCAACAATAGCTGGTGTTCATGCCCATCAATGACAAGTCTGTGGTTCGCATAACTCAAGACATTAAATTTAAATCAAACAAACGTTTTTATACGAAAGATCAATACATGTCATTAACACTGAAAGTGATTTCGGGCGTATGGCCACCGCGCGGCTGTTCATGATGAAGTGCATTCATTCTGGACATCCAATTTAGGGTCCCATTTTCGAACATTGCTGGCCGCATGTCATGAATAACACGAACAATTGTGGCTTTCGTGGCGTCAATTGTTGCTGGTATATCAGAATACAACTGTGACTTCACGTAAACCCACATGAAATAATCGAGAGGTATCAAATTCGCCAACTTTGGAGGCCAATTGACAGGTTCATTTCTCACAATCAACTTATCTCCAAATTTTGATTTCAGAAAAATCTATGATTACACTGGTCGACAAGGTTTTTGACTGGAGCAACCAAATAACTTTCCCTAGGGTAATTTGGTAGGCTGAATTCGAATCTGTTATTGATTTTTCTCTATCACGTCAGGTTTTCGAGAAAAAAATGTTTATTAATGAATTTTCAAAAACGAATAGCGTTGTTTGAACGTCGTTTGTATTTTGTTGGTTTGGTTTCACGAATTAAAGTCCAGCATAATCCTTGATAATTTCTTTTAATTCTCATAATATTTCTCGATTTTTCATATTGAATCCAGCAACTTTTGTTAAACCGAATTAGCAATCGGTTTGGTGATTATTTGACTCTCTCCAAAGTACTGGAATTGAAAAATCTAAATAGATCTTCTCGCCATTTGACCACTTGTATGAAACAGTTCTGCATTTATTGCAAAACATTGTCGGTATCCACGGTTTGTCCAAGTTTCTGACAGCAAAACCAAAATAATGTAAATATGCATATTTTAATGATTCTGATACTGCATATCCTTTTTTTCCAACCAAATATTATTCACCCCACTCAAAGCAAAAATAGCTTGAATTAGTAACACACCATGTCCTTGACATGCTGAAATGCTGTTAACAATACAAAAACTTGCACGATCGTTTATTTCTAAATACAAAAAACATATAAATTAAATAACAAAATAAAATAGCACACTATACTCACCGCAACTTAGCACCTCCTTCTCTGGCGACCGAAATATAGTTAAAACTAATGGCGATCTTGTCACCGAATTAGGCAGTAACAGGCAGTGTTGTTTAATGTAATTTTAGGCCGTGTTGTTTAATGTAATTCATTACAGGCCAGTGTTTATGGCAAGTAGCGCAATTATATTCAAACCACATTTCGCTGGGATCAGTGTCATTGATAGTTTCAAACTAAAACTTATTGATTATTGACCGTGACGCGAGCTCCGGCTTAATTTTTGAAGAAATAGGGTCAAATGATGCCGCCAGCGTTGTAAACCGCACCAAACAGTGCATTATTCTTGATGTAATGGAGTCTGTAGGGTCCGTTGTGGATTGGTCTCACTGCATATTCCGCAGGTTTGTTTAATATTGTTAAGCCAAAAATGAGCCTCATCGCTGAACACAATTTTGCAATAAAACGCAACTTCCACCTACTCTAGAGCCCAATCGGTAAAAAACGGCGCATATCATGATCTCGTGGCTCTAAATTCTGCACCAGCTGGATCTTAAACAATTCAATTCCTGCGACCGACGACGAATCGATAAATATGGATCTTCTTGATCTTCTTCCACACTTTAGTTTACAGTGGCGATATTCTCTTCAGTGTGCACATTCCTTCGACGAGTTGGTGTTATTCTAAGTACATCCTTTAGAGAGTGGTATGAAATCTGTACACAGTTGGACGGCTGGCTTGCTCAAATGGACGATTATGTGCGCCGTAAAAATCAGGAAGCCGTCTATAAGTTGCGCGACTCGATGATTGATTTTCCATATAAATTTGAATATCTTGGTAGCGTTGTGCAAGCAAGAATCTTTTCATGATGATTTGTCATAAAAGTCAAGAAGTGAGTTCGACAGCTAACACTTTCGTAAATTCTATCTAATAAAAAAAAACACCGTATATAATATGATTTTTTTTACATTAATGTTATTTGTGGCCGTCGGTGGTACAGTGGTTAGTTAGTGTGCGCGCCACCATTCTCTAACCACCTCGAAATTTCTTTCGGCGGCGGTTACCTCGCATAGACTGAACGGAAAAACATCGTCACACGGAAGAACATGTTCATCACTTCAACAACTTTTGTCATCGGAAGTGAGCTAACATAACGTTTCATTCCCGCTATGAAAATGTGTTCATCAACTGCAAATTGTTCGTTACTATGGTGAAAGTTTGGTTGTTGCTGCAATGAATTTGCTTCATTATTGCAACGAATTTGTTTCGTTGCTGCAATGAATTTGTTTCATTTTTGCAATGAATAAGTATCGTTCTTGCAAGGAATATATTTAATTTCTGCAATGAATTTGCTTCATCACTACAATAATTTTGTTTCATTGCTGCTATGAATTTGTTTCATTGGTGCAACGAATTGAAGTCATTGTTGCAATGAATTTGTTTCATTACTACAATGATTTTTTTTCATTGCTGCAATGAATGTTTTGAAGTGTGTTTGAAATTATTTATTGAAAATTGTTCATAAATACAGTTAATTTTACATTGCGGGTGTTTTGATAACAATTTTTTGCATTTTTGTTTCGAAAACGGTATCAATTTACTAAATAGATCATATTCATTCCATGTTGAAACACTCGTCTGGAGAAGATTGTGGTAGTCGAGACGTTGAGTGTTATTGTGGCCGTCGTATTCAGGTCCTGCAATTAAAAACAAATATGAGGAATTTTTTATGATTTCATATTAAAATATGTACATATCAATGTATGTACTTACCATGAACATAAGCACTACTCCCCTATGCTTTACTCCTTTAACATAGTACGACATCATTGTTCTGATATTTAATTGTAGCGCCAGTTCTACCCGTCATTGAGCTAGTGATCGCTCTGCATGCACTTTCTTCAACTGCTCTTGTATTTATTTTAACGCTCACCATTTTCTCTTGCTGGCCTCTTTTTCACGCTCGCTCATTTTTTCGACTGCTTCTCTCTCTATACCATCACAAAAATTAGTTTCGTTATAATAACGAAATTCTTTCGTCAACTAAAAATATTGACAAATCTCCAAAATAAATAAATAATAAATATAAACTATAAAAAGTAAGAGATAAACCAAATATTAATAGTTTAAATCTCATGCCTTTACTTTTTTTTAATTTTCAGCCCATTTTTCTACAAAACTCAAATTAAATAAAATTGTTGCAGGAACAAAAAGAAAGTTGTTGCAGCAAAGAAATGAAAAATTGTCAAAGGAGTCGAGTATGAAATTTTTCGTTGTAGCGACTACCAAATTCTCCGATATACGACACTTTTCCCTATAATAACGTAAAAACATTAACGAAAATGTTTCATCCATGCGACGAAGCATTTTTCTTTCAGCTTAGTAACGGCGGAACTATCTAATATTTAGCTATGAAAAAGTTTCTCGAAATACCGTTCGGAATCGCTGTAAAACTGTAGGTCCCAATCAGTGAGTAGAATACTAGAATGTGCACAGTTCACTGGTTTGTTAGATGCTGTCGCTAATCCCAACATGGGATGTAACGGGAAACCATTTATTATTTTTTTTATTACTTGGGATTTTGCATAACTTATATTTTTCGTAGCAAATTAGAATTAAAACCTCTTCTCTTAATGGGTGAGGGTATGTGTAATAACGTGAATGCACACAAATCAAGTGATTGACGTTAATTTCGCGCATAAACCTCATGTAAAACGTGACCATATTTTTTCAAGTTGCTTACAAGCATAAGCGGAAACCGATAGAGGGCGCACAAACGTCAGCAACCTGTAAGGTTGAAGACCGCACGAACAAACAACAAAAATTATTCTAAAGTCATGTTATCACAAGTTACCACCAAGTCAAACATACAAACATAAATGTTGTGATGTTAGTGACCTTTTCGTTACTGACCACGTTTTTTTTTTTTGTTAATTTTTGATGTTGTTGCTGCCTTTAGGTAATTAACATATTTGACGTTACAATTATTGTTGTTGTGGAACCTTTAAACCCAACACGTCTCCATACACAATTAAGTCAGCCAAGTCACAGAGCATAAACAAGTTGCAGAGTTGTTAGGGGGCACACAATATTTTAGTGGGAATTGAATGAAAATGTAAAAGAAATAAAAAATCAGTTAATTTATTTAAATGCCGGCTTTAAATATGAACGTGTGTTGGTGGTGGTGTATCGGCGAACGTGCGTGTGCCGTTTACGCCAAACCAAAACTGGTTTTGTTTGGCCGTCAATGGCTGAGGCATCGTATAGACCAAAATACAACAGAAAAAAAACCTTTCAATTTCACCTACTGACCGCTTATTAACAAATATTTTCGCTTATTTTTGTTTGGTGCAAAATTCGCAGCTGTTTTTTGTTTGAGTGCAATTCTTCCAACACAAACCCGTTTCTGATTTCCGTAATATTATAATGTGGATTAAAACTGAATGGTCATCACATTAAATACTAAATTGAATTCAAATAAAAAATATAATGACTTCAGTGAATACAAAAAATAATAATTTCCATTGGTGAGTGCTTGGAGACGGTGAACACTACAGTATACCAGAAAATAAGTTCATGTACTGGCACTGACTGCATTCATTTGTTTTGGCAGTGATGTTGCTGAAATCAAGAAACTATCTATAAAAAAGGTTCTAAAAGAGTAATACTTTTGAATTAAAATGTTACTTACTTACATATCCGGTCTCGAACAACCCCGGGGGGTCAGGGGATCTATTTCGTTATCTCTCCAGTTGGTAATACCCAGGGATTCGTCAACTTGATCCCTCCAGCGGAATCTTTGTCTTCCTATTTTTCGCCTTCTTTAAAGTTCGGTTTCAAAAACCCTTCGTGCTGGTTCGTCTTCATCCATTCTACTGACATGGCCTAGCCAGCGCAATCGCGTTATTTTGATCCGTTAAACTATGTCGATGTCGGGATAAAGCCCATACAGCTCATGGTTCAATCGTCGCCGATACTCCCCGTTGTTGTGCACTATAGGGGCATTAATCTTCCGTAGTATGTTTCTCTCGAAGACTCCCACAGTTGTTTCATCTGCTTACGATAAGACCCAGGATTTTGCGCCATAAAGCAAGACAGGTTGTATGAGCGTCTGATATAGCTGGATTTTCGTCATTCGGGAGAGGGCTTTAACTCTAAAGTTCTTGCTTAGCCCAAAATAACATATATATAACGGGTGATTTTTTAAGAGCTTGATAACTTTTTTTTTAAAAAAAACGCATAAAATTTGCAAAATCTCATCGGTTCTTTATTTGAAACGTTAGATTGGTCCATGACATTTACTTTTTGAAGATAATTTCATTTAAATGTTGACCGCGGCTGCGTCTTAGGTGGTCCATTCGGAAAGTCCAATTTTGGGCAACTTTTTCGAGCATTTCGGCCGGAATAGCCCGAATTTCTTCGGAAATGTTGTCTTCCAAAGCTGGAATAGTTGCTGGCTTATTTCTGTAGACTTTAGACTTGACGTAGCCCCACAAAAAATAGTCTAAAGGCGTCAAATCGCATGATCTTGGTGGCCAACTTACCGGTCCATTTCTTGAGATGAATTGTTCTCCGAAGTTTTCCCTCAAAATGGCCATAGTATCGCGAGCTGTGTGGCATGTAGCGCCATCTTGTTGAAACCACATGTCAACCAAGTTCAGTTCTTCCATTTTTGGCAACAAAAAGTTTGTTAGCATCGAACGATAGCGATCGCCATTCACCGTAACGTTGCGTCCAACAGCATCTTTGAAAAAATACGGTCCAATGATTCCACCAGCGTACAAACCACACCAAACAGTGCATTTTTCGGGATGCATGGGCAGTTCTTGAACGGCTTCTGGTTGCTCTTCACTCCAAATGCGGCAATTTTGCTTATTTACGTAGCCATTCAACCAGAAATGAGCCTCATCGCTGAACAAAATTTGTCGATAAAAAAGCGCGAAACACATTTCGAACCGAACACTGATTTTGGTAATAAAATTCAATGATTTGCAAGCGTTGCTCGTTAGTAAGTCTATTCATGATGAAATGTCAAAGCATACTGAGCATCTTTCTCTTTGACACCATGTCTGAAATCCCACGTGATCTGTCAAATACTAATGCATGAAAATCCTAACCTCAAAAAAATCACCCGTTATTAACAATTCTCAGCTTGATCTCAAGGCTGACGCATGGTATGAATATAAATTCGTCCACCACCTCGAAATTATAACGGTTATCAAAGTTCACGCTTTGGTCTAATCGCGTGGAGGCCGTGCTTGTTGAAACCATTAATTTTGTCTTGCCCTCATTTACCGTCAGACCGACTTTTGCTGACTCCTTCTCAATTCTAGAAAAAACCGCAGTAACTTCTCTAATTGTGCCCCCAATGATATCGATATCATCAGCATACGCGAGCAGCATGTGACTTTGCTGCTGATGGATTTATTCATGTTGACTGCAGCTTTTCTCATAATGATCTCCATTAAGATGTTAAAGAGGTCGCACGATAGGGTGTCGCCTTGTCTTAGGCCTCGCTTAGTTTTGAAAGGTTCGGTAAGATCCTTACCAACTTTCACTACGGATTTGGTGTTCGTCAAGGTCATCCTGCAAAGGCGTATGAGTTTTGCAGGAATACTAAGCTCAGACCTAGCTTCGTAGAGTTTCTTCCGTATCGGGCTATCGAAGGCCGCTTTATAATCGACAAATAGATGATAGATGGTAAGTGTTGATTTGTATTTCGTGGGTCTTCTCCAGGCTTTGGCTTAGCTTGCTAATCTGGTTGGTTGTCGATTTTCCAGGCCTAAAGCCACACTGGTATGGCTGGTATCTATATGCTATAACTAAAAGGATTATTCCACGGTAGTTGGCACAGAGACTCGGGTCACCTTTTTTAAATATGGGACATAGTACACTGAGACTCCAATCGCCGGGCATGCACTCACCTAACCAAATTTTGCAAATGAGCTGATGCATGCACCTTATCAGCTCATCGCCGCCAGTCTTAAACAGCTCCGCCGGTAATCCATTGTCTCCTTCGGCTTTGTTGTTCTTGAGCTGCGCAATAGCTGTTCTGACCTCGTCTTGGTTAGGAGGTGAGCAATCGAAGTCGTCGTCCAAATTGTGATCGATTTCCCACCGTCATCGGATATCTCAGATACCAGTAGCGCGGAGAAATGATCTCTTCGTATTCCCAACATGCTCTGCACATCTGCACATCTGCGATAAGATTTCCGTCCTTGTCTTTACAGAAGGGGAACCCTGAACCATGTCCATTAGTCCGGTTTTTGACTTTTTGGTAGAATTTTCGGGCTTCGTTCTTCCTTATGTAATATCTCAATATTCTCGCTCTCGCGCTTTCTCTTTTTCCCCTTTACCGCTCAGTCGCAGGTCGCGTTGCAATTGTCTAAAGCATTACCTTACGCGCAGCGTTCGTTTCATCATTTGCAGTGCGATACTCTTCACCGTACCATGGTTTGTTGCGAAGCGATTTGTCAAAATCAAGTACGGTTGTTGCGGCAGTTTTTATAGAGTCGGATATGGGTTTAAACTGCGCTTCAGGACCGTCGTCGCGACGGGGTGGGCTCCGTGTCAAAAGTTGCGAGAGTTGATCTTAACTATGTATAAACTATTGTTTTGATTTCAACTGTGTATTTATTATTATTTGTTAATTGTTTAGTTGTTAAATTATTTTCTTTTTCGACTACCAGAATTTTCTAAATTGATAATATAATACTTTACCATTTGATATTTTAATTCTTTCATTTTGATATATTAAATTACTGATATTTTGACATTTTATTGTTAATTATTATGTTTTGATATTTTAATAACTTGTTTGATATTATGATATATTATGGTCTTACTTACCGAAACAACGATGAAAACGGTTAACCGGTTTTATTGCTCCCACCCTCAGCCGCTGTTAAAAGAACATAATTTTCCAAATACAACGTGTTTTCGTGTTGGTTAACCGGTTATTTACTCAAACTGTGTTTACTCAAACTGTATCATATATGAAAATCTTTGTAAAAATTTGGTGAGCTTTTTCAATCTAAAATAGATATTCAAGTTAAATGAATTTTTCAAATTAAAACATAAATCTAAACACAATTTTCTAATATGAAAATTTTATCATATTTTAAATATAATTTTTAAATCAGTTATGGGCATGAGCTTGGTCCATAACTTTTTATCTGACTGATGAATTTGAAAAAAAATATTCCTAAATAGTTTTGTGAACATGATAGTGTTACTTAAGCGAACATTGTTACTTAAGCGAACCAAGGACTTGTCGTTCATGAGCGTGAGATTGATCGATAAATTTGTATCTGACTGATGAATTTGAAAATATTTTGTCCAAAAAGTGTTTTGAAAATGTTAGAAATGTTAGCGATGCCAACAACTTCGATTGCATTCTTAGTTGGTAGCAAGAAGGGCGGTAAACAACCAATAACTACCATCGATAGCTGATGTTAATGCTCATGAATGACAAGTCTGTGGTTCGCCAAAAGATTTCAAATTTTGAATTTGATTCTCCAATTTGATAGAAATTACCGATCTGGAAATATGATTTTAAACACGAATGTAATTTTATGATATTTAATTACATAGTTAACTGAATTTTGAAATGTTGATACATATGTATGTATTTTATGTTTGAGTTTCCAATTTGTACTCTAATGGTATTTGGTTACTAAAAAGATTTTAATATAAATATTTTTACATAATGTTAATGATAATGTTAATGATAATGTTTCAACCATTCCGGCGATAAGTTCTCGCACACTTGGGGGATATTCTCTTTCAGAGCTTCCTCAGTCTCGTTCACATATATCTGTTACTTTACAAAACACCAATGGAAGAAGTCTGGTGCGGTCAAATCAGACTATCTTACCCGCCTATGCAAATCGTCAAAACGAAACGAGACACTACACTGAACGGAAAAGCATCGTCACAGGAATGCAAATGTTCATCACCCCAACAACTTTTGTCTTCGAAAGTCAGCGTACAGTTCCATTCCCGCTATTGCAAATTGTTCGTTACTGTGGTGAAGTATGGTTGTTGCTGCAATGAATTTGCTTCATTTTTGCAACGAATTTGTTTTACTGCTGCAATGAATTTGTTTCATTGCTGCAATGAATGTGTTTCAATGTGCAGGCGACATAGAAAAAAACACATCATTCAAAATGTCCCAGAGTTCGTATTTACCATCACGATTAGCCATTACCCTCAGGGTAATAAGAAAACTAATGGGTAGCTACCCACGACGATGGGGAATTACCCATCACGATTACACATTACCCTCAGGGTAATGGGGAAAATAATGTGTAGTTACCACGACGACCAAGGGTAATCTACCCGCTTTTTTGATCGAAAAGATGAAAAAAGTAGAAAAAATTTCTGTATCGGAAACATAGCGTCCATTCGGATAACCAATTTTTGATTGTTTCTAAGGGTTTTTCATAAAGTGGTTCAATTCGTATGGAAGAATTATTTTTCAAAAAATTATTTTTCAAAAAATAAAAAAAAGGCTATAACTCGGAAACGGTGCGCCTCATAGAAAAAATAGTAATCATTTTCAATAGGAGACTTTAGCAATGGATGAAAATCGTTAAAACTGAAATTTTTCGAATAAAAAAAAATCGCTAAAACGTCCTCATGTCTATATGTCGGCAACGCAGCGTCCAATCGAAAAATTAAACAACTGTTCCGAGTTCCTAAGGGGTTTTCATAAACTGGTCCACTTCGTATGGAACAATTTTTTTTCAAAAATTTCTAAAATAAGAAAATTGGTAAAATAAAAAAGTGGCTGTAACGCACAAGCCATGCGTCCAATCGAAAATAAAACATTTTTAACTTCCATAGGAGGCTGTAACCAATGGATGTCGTCAATATGACATAACTTGTTGTTTTAAAAATCGCTAAAGCTAAAATTTTTCCAAGCAAAAATCGCTAAAACGTCCTCATGACTATATCTCAGAAACGGAGCGTTCAATCGAAAAAATTAACAATTTCCGTGTTTCTAAGGGGTTTTCATATACTAGTTCAATTCGTATGGTAGAATTTTTTTTAAAAAAAATCGCCAAAATAAGAAAATCACTAAAATAAAATAAGTGGCTATAACTCGGAAACGAAGCGTCCAATCGAACAAATAATACATTTTTTACTTCCGTAGGAGGTTTTAGCTAATGGAGTTCTTCAATATAGCATCACTTTTTTTTTTTTTTTAAATCCCTAAAACTAAAATTTTTCGAATGAAAAGTCGCTAGAACCCCCTCATGTCTATATCTCGAAAATGGAGCTTCCACTCGAAAAAAAAATAATCAATTTTTTCGGGTTTCTGAAAAAAAGTGATGATTAAAAAATAAAATGTGATTCGATATTGATAACATCCATTCGCTAAAAAGTGATGCCATATTGAAGACATCCATTGGTTAAAGCCTCTTGGGGAGGTAAAAATTTTATTAGTTTTTCGATTGGACGAACCGTTTACGAGATTTAGCAACTTTTTTATTTTAAATTTTTTAAAAACTCTTCGAACAAAAATAGGGATGGGTTACTGTGGGTAACGGCTTAACAAAAAATAATTAAATTGGCGGCTCTTAGGTTTGCCAGATTTTTTTGTACAATTTATAATTAATTTAGGCTCTCAAATGGGGACAGTCGGTGAAATCAGATCATAGTTTAAACCGATGAGAGTCAATTATATCGGCGGCGGCGTGAGTTTAAAACAATTATTGGTGGTGGCGTCGGGTGGGACAATTGTCGATAGGCAGTTGATTTCAGGCAGTTGATTTGTTTCATATTTCTTGATTTCTTGATAAAATGAGGTTAACAATTAAACGTCAGTTTGTAGGAATAATCTTCTTGGTTAGCGTGGATTATTGGACGTAGCCTTCGAAATACGCTAATCTTGGACGGTGTAAATACCGTACAACGCTACCTGCTTCTATCACGTATTGTTCCCCGGCAAAAGGGTTTTTGAACAATTTACTTTCCTAAATGGCCATCTATTGGATTATGATATGATATTATGATATTATATGGCATTATGTTATTATGATATGATATTATGATATTATGTTATTATGATATGATATAATATGATGTGACGATATTATGATATTATGATCTTATGATAAGATATTATGAAATGATATTATGATAATCTGATATTATGAAATTATGATTTTTTTATACTATGATAATATGATATTATGATATTATGTTATGATGATATTATGATACTATGGCATGATATTATGATATTATGATATTACATTATGATTTACGATATTATGATATACGATATGATATTATGAATTCATGATATTATGATGTTATGATATTATGATATGATATTATAGTATTATGATATGATATATGATATATGATATGATATTCTGAAATTATGTTGTTATGATATTATGGTATTATAATATTATGATGTTACGATATTGATATTATGATATGATATTATGACAGTTATTATATGATATTATAGTATTATGATATTCTGATATTATGACATTATGATATTATAGTATTATGATATGATATGATATTATGATATTACAATATTATGATATATGATATGATATTATGAAATTATGATGCTATGATATTATGATATGATATTATGGTATAATGATATTATGATATTGACAGTATGATATGATATTACGATATTGATATTATAGTATTATGATATCATATCATAATGTCATAATATACATTATGATATGATATTATGAGATGATATGATTTTATATTACAAAATTACAATATTATGATGTATGATATGATATTATGAAATTATGATGTTATGATATTAAAATATGATATTATAGTATTGTGTTATTATGATATTATCATAACATTATGATATGATATATTAATATTTTGATATTATGATATGATATTATGATATGATATTATGATATGATATTATAGTATTATGATATTCTGATATTATGATATTATGATCTGATATTATGATTTTATGATATTAAAATATGATATATTAGGATATTACAATATTATGATATATGATATGATATTATGAAATTATGATGTTATGATATTATAACATGATATTATGGTATTGTGATGTTAAGATATTATGATATTGATATTATGATATGATATTTTGATATTATGATATGATATTATGATTTAATATTATAGTATTATGATATTCTGCTATTATATCATTATGATGTTATGATATGATAATTCGAATTTCTGATATTATGACATTATGATATAATATTATGATATGATATAATGATATTTTGATATTCAGATATTCAGATATTAGGAAATAGTTCAACTATGAAATTATGAAATGATATTATTTTATGATATTATGGTTTTATGATATTGTGATATTGTGATATTATGATATTACGATATTTTCACATTATGATCTTAAAGTATGATATTACGATATTATGATATGATATTAGGATGTTGTAGTTGCGCCATAAACTATTTTGCCGATTTTTTTTTATCAAACCAACACTCAGGGGATGCCCCCTATAAATGCAGTGCATTGGGTTGGCGAAGGAAAACTGAGGTAGTGGAGGGTGGAAAGAGGAAGTAGTGTCTGTTGACATTTGCCTTGAATCTTTGTATGTCACAATTGGTGGGAAATACACTGGCCGGATGTATATTCCACATACGGACTGTACGGCTGAAGAACGAATATTCTCTACAGTGTGTAGTGCGGTCAACCGGCCACTCGATAAAAAACGGATGAGAGTTCCTGGAAAGGCGCGTGCTTCGGTTAAATATCCTCACGTCTGGCATAAGATGACGGATGTCCGAGGAACACATATCGTGGAAATAACGATAGATCAGCGCACGCAACCCACAGTACGACGATGCTCAAGGGAGACAATAGAGTTGGAAACCCTATTGTCCCCTATCAATACCATCGCTCTCCTCTGGACACGGTCGAGAAGCTCCAAAGATGTCCTAGGAGCACCTGCCCATATATGTCAGTTATATTCCATCTTTGGCCTGATGTAGGTGGTGTAGATATTGAGAAGATCACATGGAGTGAAGTATTTCTTGAACCGCTTTAAAAAGCCCAGACACTTGAATGCATCTTTCGACACTTAAAATATATGTTTTGCCCAACGGACATCACATTGTATTTTCATGCCCAGAACATCAAGAGCGTCTGATTCATCAATATCCACACCGTCCATAGACAATGACGATTATTATGTATGATTTGATATTATTTGGTAATTTAGTTATATGGTTATTTGTTACTTTAGTAAATTTCTTGATTTTGTGTTATGATTATTTAATAATCAATTATTAAATTTGCTACCATGAACTACTACTGATTTTGAAAGATTTTATAGATTATGTAGTAGCAGATTTTTATTCTATGTAATATTTTGAATAGTTTGCAGTTTTCCCTTGTGTACACATTCCGGTGTACACAAACCAAAGTTGACCCTGACCGCGTGTGTCTAATGCCACAAACAGCTGACGGCTTAAGAGTTGTACCAACTACTAATGGAACGATGACACATTCATTCATACATATATGAATATCGTTAGGCCAAAATATAAAAATTTCTATTTTCTCCATGAACTTTGGCTAAGACCATGGACCATGAAAATATTTGGCATTCGATAGAGAGATTCACGGCATTGTAAAAATCCTTTTTGTAATGCGGAATGAAGCAAATATTTTATTGGTAAAATTTTATAATGGAGGACATGTTTAATACAATATTTAGGAAATGGTTAGTAGCAACCACTTTAACAAACTGAAGCTAACATATAAGTTTGCATTTGTTGAAAAGCTCCCCCCTATATTTATAATATAATTTCAGATAATAATTTTATAATAAATTGTTCTATTTGCTCGTTGTCTCTTAAATGGCGTAAGCATTCGTCCAACACTATTTCCGGTTTCGTCTCTCACTGTTTCGTTGCTCTTCCGCATCTCGTGTTGCAACCCAATGCCGCTCCAGCTCTTTTTATTCCATTGCATTGTATCGAAACAAAAGTACTTAGGGCGACGATATAAGTTTTTGCCACTCTACCTCTCAGTGATGTCAGCACTAGTTTCACATAACAAAAACACAATTCAAATTATATCGATTAGCGCTTTTAACTTTTACGTCTGCTACTGCTGGCTGCATTAGAAAATTGAGTCATTCAAGTCCAGTGATTACGAATTCAAATTCACTTTCATTTCGAACTCAAAGTTCAAATCAATGCATTCGAGCACATCGTTAAGCGAAATATCCAATTAAATCAATTTACTCCGATATTTATCCACATACAAATTCGAACGTTTAATACGAAACTAGTTGAGTTATTAAAATTTTTCTATCAATTATAGCCAATACATCATCGATGGAATGGAATGATTCATTTGGAATCCAATCGTCTGTCTGAGACTAAATGTTTCGAATAAACAATAACTGCATTGTCATGAGCCAACAACTAAGGGGGAAATTCAACACGTTAACAAAATTATTAATAAAAAGAAGTCAAAAATAGACAAATTACATCTGTTGATTCCCAAAGAAATATGATCATTTGTATTATAGGGGGAGAAGAATTAACATGAAAATTTCTCTCTGATTCATTCAAAATACACAATAACCTTTTGTAATTTTTAAAAATGTTGGGATGACAAAACTATAAATTCATCGCAAGATTATGGCAACTAAAAAAACAACACAAATGACATTAATTAATTGGGTGGAGAATGGAGTTAGTTAAGTGTACATAATGACCCCTAGTAATAAAATAATACTAATTTTTTAAAGATTTTTAAAGGGATTAGTGGGTATGAAGGCCTTAGAGACGTATACTATTTTGTAACACGTTTTATTTAAAAAATAAATTTAGTAGATTGCAAATGACGATGTTGAAATAGTTGTTTGATGTTGAACCTGAGTTGCTCAAATGTACGCCTGTTCGTTGGTGTGGCAGACCATTGACAAATGGCGCCTACAAGTTTCAAGCGCATCTTTTGTTTACGTGTCGTCTAGAGGGCGTTCACGCAGTGTTTCTTTTACTTGGTCCTTTGAGTCCAATCTTGGGTGGCTCCTGTAATGAAATTATTCATATTTTCCTCAAAAGCCAAAGAAAAACAGAGAAGAGTTATATTATATAAGTATAATTTGCCTATGCTTGCGTGACATTCCGTCGTACGTATTGCAGACATCTTTTTAAAGATGTTGGAGATATAAAACCTCATCTGATACCAAATGATGCCTTAAAATTCTCATATATTTTTGCCACCTTTATTTTGTTGAAGTTGACACGGATGCATGGATGACATGGAGTTGACAGGAATAGGATAACCGGCACAAATATTGTCCAAATATTCATTTCAAGTTTAATTACATTGCACTCTATATTCGATGACTAACGACATAGATAAATAAAATCCATAGATGATTCATGTGCTTAATCACCATTTTCACCAGAGGGCACATGCTGTTTCCGTACGACCATTTTTCACTCGGATGCGACGAAAAAGCACTCCAACATCATTTTTATTTCGATTCTGTTGTTTAAATTTGAAAATAGAATATAACTAATGGAAAACCATATCACTTTTGATATTTCTTGTATATACAAAAGGCAAAAGTATAGTTTTGCAATACTTTTTGTTTCCATCTAGAAAATTTCCCTTTACTTTCAAACCCACCACTTATCTTGCACCATCTATGTTTTTTTATTTATCTATGTTAACGACCAATATTATATTTATCCGTATTTTATCAGATTACTGTGTATTTTGTTGTTGTTTTGGGTGAAAGCATAAAGTATTTTTGGAGCTTATAGCAAATGTAATATACTTGTGTTCAAACACATTATGTTTGCTATTCAATATTACATGTTTGAGACACAATGATTAATATGTTATATTATATGTGTTTGCGACCTAAATATATCTGTGTTTGTGATACAAATATAGCTGTGTTTGTTGCACTGTTTATGCTCTCTCGAGAGCAAGAGAATAAAAAGGGGACAATGAGAGAGTCTATCTTTTGAGTGTATATCTGTATTTTTGCATTATTCTCTTAGTCAGTGATTCGTAAATAATCCTGAATGTGCGTGTATTGCGTTTTAGTTTAATGTATTGAGTCGTCAATGGTTCATCGGACAGAGGATATCAAAAGCCCTTGATCAGGGAAAAGAGAATAAACGAAGGTTCGGACCATGGTAGAATGAGAAGGTAAACTCGGTAGACATCTGATTTCAATTCTTTTCTCCATCTTTAGTTGGCCGTTTCTGTCAGATTCAAAGGTTTTGTTTTTGTACTTTTCTGTTCACATTTATTTGTTGGTATACGTATGTGTTGACATTGACATGAGGAGAGCCTAAACAAAAACAAACTGCCTGTTGTTCATGCCCACAATTGTTGTTGTATCTACTGCGACTACTTGGTATTTTTACTATGGCTCGGTCGGTTGAACGGTTTGTGATGTTGCTTTGATTTTTGTGTGTGTTTCGTATATATGTATGTATGTGTGACCAAAGTGAGAAACGATTTTGAGCAAAGAAACTGGAAAGGGCAACAACGTGAAGCCCTTTGTCTGTCCGAGCCTTTACTGAGAAAATCGGAACGGCGGACCATTTGTCAAATTAGTATAAGGAAAAAATACAAGTAATTTATCCACGCTTGGCTTGCATGAACTAGATTTGTTTATAAATATATTGTTAGTGTACCAAGTCCTAGTGATAACCAACGCATAGCTGAAACCTTCTGAAAACAAAAATGTGGAAGATAACAAAGAAAGGAGAAGCAAAAGAAAAGCAGATTCTAATTTCATGAAAAATTGGATTCAATACAAGTAAATGTAAAAAAGGACGTTTGAAATCTTTTATTTTTTTTGTATTAATTATTTATAAATTAGTTAATTATAAAATTAATTATAATAAATAGTACTATATTATTGATATATATACTACTAGCAAACCCGGAAAACTTCGTCCTGAGTTGCTGTAGAGGCAAAAAACAAAAAAAAAATAAATAAAAAAAATAGCACTCAGTGATAACGTTGCGTTCTACTGGTGAAAGAATTTTTAAAATCGGATGAGTAGTTTAGAAGACTACCCCCTACATACATACAAACAAACTCACCAACATTTCCTCGTTATAATATTAGTATAGATATAGATATAAATATAGATTATGTTCCGGAGGAAATACGCATATGTTTCCACGTAAGTATTTGCAGGTTTGGGGAAACACGCGAATGCTTCCTCGTTATTATATGGATGGTTGGGATGAAGAACGCATATTGGGCACATATTTGACAGTAAACATGATATAGTTTACATTTAAATACAATTCAGTTTGGGACTTGCAAATATATGAATGTTTGAAGTGTGTTCCAATCATATACATGTTTCCTGCAGAATGTGTTTGGGAGAATATGTTAGAGATGCCGTTATTTTTCAGGGTTAGGGTGTCTCCGTAAGAATATACTTTTTCATTTTAAAATAACAACACGTATTTTTTGAGATAGTTGTGATTTTTTTATTAGATTATAAAGAAGACATCTTCCGTATAAATATGGAGTAAAATATCCGTCAAATTGCCTCACGGCTCTGCTGACAGGCTATTACTCCTTTCATGAAATTGTCCATGACTCTTTCACACAAATGTGGATGTATCTCACCGATGACGCGTTGTATCTCGGTTTTGAACTCAGGAATTGCTTCTAGTTTTTTCGCATAAACCCGAGATTTCACAAAACCGCAAAGAAAGAAATCGCACGGCTTAAAATCGCATGATCTTGGTGGCCAGTTGACAACAGAATTTCTTCTGATAACACAGTGCAACAACCAAAATGGGAATAAGATGAAACCAATTGCAAATGAAAGCTGATATTATCCATAAAAAAACCTTCAAGAGTTTTTTTTAGATCAGTGCGAGATTTTTTTTACACGCACGTTGGTGATTTTGGAAGCTGTCTAACAAGGAAGATCATTGAAAATTTGATAAAATACTGCTTATTTATTTTTATTATCCTGAAAAGTTGTGGTATCTTACTGGTTTTGGAGTCGAGGAATTCATTTTTGATATTTGTTTTTACCTAAAACTCATGCTAGATGGGGCTGTCATACAAATGGTGGTATTTCTTGTAGATTTACATAGAAAAAACGGTGTATTTACTTTTTTTTAGGCTGAAAATCAATTTTTGATGTTGGCTTCATTGTAAAACATATGTCTAATGATATTACGAAGTACATTTTATTATTCTCAGTACGTTATTATTACAAAAATGCAATTTTTATGGAAGAAAAATTTGGTGTTTTATTAGAAAAAATATTTTTTTTTATTACTAAAACAACTTTTTTCATCATTTATTGTATTTATTATAAATCATTTCATTAATTTCAGATTAATTTACCATTTTATTTTATTAATATTTAAAAACACAATATATCGCGCCACCCTAACATCAGAACATTCCGGAACAGTAACTGCAAATTGAAATTTTTTTTTTAATAATTGCTTGGAATTTATCGGTCTTTTAAAGTGCACCATTAGTTTTTTAAATTTTCATAGAAAATTTAAAAGCGTTATTTACAGAATTTATCCAAAATTTACAAAAATATTTAATACATACAAAATTAGAAAAATCATTGCCAAAACTGGTGGATTATTCATGTACAATACAATTTTGGACTTTACTTTTATTGACTATTTTACAACCTCATGAGGTCAGACTTCTTACACATATTAATTAAACAAACAAATTAAACAAATTCCAACACATTCCTCCAAAGTGGCTCGATTCTTTGACTTTTGTCGCCAATGATACAATTTTGGACGCTTTGCTTTAAAAATAGGAAAATTGTTGTTTTTGACCGAGTTTTAAGTAAAATTCAAAAAACGTCCGCAATACTCGATTTTTGGGGGATATTCGACTTGCACGACCTCTAAACCTCTTCCGAAATATCTGAAAAAATCTCAAAAATACTGTACCTTAAAAGCTTTTAAATAAAGCTTGTACTGTAATATCTGAAAAAATTCTCAAAAATACTTTACCTTAAAAGCTTTTTAATAAAGCTTGTACCACTCGTCCAATGACTAATTATAACAGCTGATATTTTTGCATTTTGTATGGCTGTCAGGGCAGGAAACGAACACGCTGACTCATGTACAACAGTCGCGCACACTAACCACCGTTTATGTTTAAGTGGTTTAAAGTGAAAAGAATAAATGGTCCTTCAAGTCGAGTCTATCCATTTTTGAAATCAACATTTTGAAAAAAATATCTACTTAAAGCTGTATCAGGTTGATCCGAACCCAAATTGTCTATCGCTAAAAAAAATTTAACACGTTTAATAACAAATCTTTTAATTTTTAAAAAAAAAAACGAAATGAACATGTGTATATGTATGTATATACTAGGGCGGGTCAAATTGTATGGAACGATTTTTTTTGATGAAGCGTATAGATAAAACGTAATCTATAGGTGATTCTGAGAAATTTTGCTCAAGAGACCATAGCTCTAAGTCGGATTTGGAGCCCCCCAAAAGGTATTTTTATCACCTTTCAGAATCTGTATTGATACCTGTAGAATAAGTCGTCAATGGCAGCATTGTTCGATTTCCTACAAAAAAAGGAGTTCGAAAACAAAAAAATTTGGCGTAATAAAAGTTGTTGGAAATTATCTGAACTTTCATAATCTGGACAAAAAAAAATCTCGACAAAAATCGAAGAAAATTCAGAATTTATTACTTAAAAGTTAATTTTAGGCTATTTTTCGACAAAAAATTGCTAATATCTCCACTAAAAATAAAAAAAATATTGGTATTAATACAGATTCTGCAAAGTGATAAAAATACCTTTCAAACATTGAAAAATCTACTATAATTCTATCCGATTTTATGACGAATTTAATTAAATTATTCTATGTATATATGGAAAAATATCTATTTTGAAATTTTGGGGGGCTCCAAATCCGACTTAGAGCTATGGTCTCTTAGGCAAAATTTCTCAAAATCACCTATAGATTACGTCTTTGCTATACGCTTCATCAAAAAAGAAAATTAACCCGCCCTAGTATATACCCAGTAAACAATTGTTTCCGTCGTGTCGGACGTCTGTAACTTCTCTTAAATTATATCAGACAATTAGCTGAAATATCCGAGATTCCTTCAGCCATTGAAACGAATACATTCTCTGCCAGCCGGTTCTGAACATTCTCTGAAATTCCACATGAAAATCATGCGACGTTTCTGCATATTCTCTGAAGGGATTTTTTTTATTCTATTTGATTTTGTTTTCATTCCATAACCATGCGCTAGTAAGGGAATTCCCCGAAACTGTGTTTTCTGTATAGTTTCGGTGAATTAAATTTTGGTTTTTGTTTTGTCTGCATCATTTTGTTTGCTGTCTTCAGTTACAAACGAACAGGCAAGTGCTTAAGACTTCGTATAAAAACATTTTTTAATGTTGCCAAATATCGGCTAAATAAAAGTAATAAACGGAAAATTGATTCCGAATACTAAAACAATGTTAAAATATTAATGTACAAATGTCATGAAATGAGTTGAATTACGAAATTCGGAAAGGGCTCATATCGGGTTTTTCAAAGTATTTAGGAGGCACAAAAAAAATGAATTTCTCACAGCCTCTATAGAATTTGAGAGCGCAAATATTTCAGAAAGGGATAACCATTGAACTGCTTCATAAAATACTGAAATGTTTTTTTTAAACATAAGAGTCATGGAAGAAAGAGCTGTGACAGTTTTCCGATATAAGCCCTTTTTGAAAAAACCGACATGAGCCCTTTTCGAATTTGATGATTCAATTAATTTTGTTTTTGTACAATGATGTAAATTTTTGAGAAATATTTTTTTCTTTAAAATATTAAAAATTAGAAAAATTTTAAATTGTATTCCACGAAAAAGTCAGATATCTTTCCATATATCTATCCGAAATTGGTACGAAATATCCGACAGATGGTCAGAAAATGATCCGAAAAGTCGGAACATTCTCGCATGTTTGTTTAGACGTCTCTCCGGAATTGCCATGGCAAATAGTACGATGTGTCAGAAAAGTCGGACCATTATCGTATGTTTTTTCAGATTTCTCTCCGAAAATGATCAGATAAGTCGGACCATTATCGGATGTTTAATTATACTTTATGCCGACTTCGTTCAGCTACGTCTAAAAATCCTTCAGAATTTCCTTCAGGATTCTCACAAAAATCTGTCCGATAACTCTGCATAAAAATAAATAAATGGTTTCCCATTACATCCCATGAAGGGACAGGGGATAACTTCTCACAATCACTGAGCTGTGCGCTTTCCAGTTTTCACTCACTGATTTTACACCGATTCCGAACGGTATTTTTGAGAAGCTGTTTCATGGCTATGTACTCGAAAGTCTCGCCGTCACTATGTACTCGAAAGTCTCGCCGTCACTATGCGAGGTGACCACCGCCTAAAGAAACTTTAAGGTGGTCAGAGCAGGGTTCAAACCCAGGATCTCATGTACAAGAGCCGCGCACACTAATCATTGCACCACCGACGGCCATAACTCTGCCTACACTTCAGAATTTCCTCCGACAAAACTTTCCGAATTCTTGCCAATTTTCTGTACGTTGTCTGACCGACATCGGCATCAGACTCGGCAACTTGTGCAGAGTGTCGGACAGATTTCTGATCGAATTCGGAACAAATTGTTTACTGGGTAGGAGCAACCACACAAAACTCTTATGACACACACATACCTTTTGTATTTATAATATATTTAGGGTGAGTGTATGTGTTAGTTGGCACACTCAAATTAAATTGTTTACCTGATTTATCTATACCTTTCCTTCTAAGATTATCGAGATGTTATTAATAGATATATTTTTCTTTTATACATTTTCAGACGTTGCCTATCACGGAAACCTGTCGCAAATCAATTTAATATCAATTTCAACAATCATCTTGTGCGTTATCATATTTTCCATGCATTTTAATGAAATTTTAAATTCTATAAAAGTGACAAAGTAATATACATACGTAATTTGCAAAACGATAATATCGCAACGAAAGTGCCATCCATCTGTTACCATAATTCTAATAAAAATCAATCAAATAAAATCACGAAGTATAAAAAAATCTGATTATTTAAAAAAAGTGCTAAATTTGTGGACAATATTTGAAATTTATTTAAGAAATTCAAATCGAAATAAAATCAATATTAAATAAAAACTTGTGTAAAAAAGTTGCGTAAGTGAAATAAAGTGCTAAATTCAAAAATCGAAACGGTTTCTGTGTCCGCTCCATCTTACCCTCAAAGCAGTATATGAGCACTCGTCGTGGTACCACAGGTCTTATATGGCATCTGAGAAAATCCTTGTACACGCGTAGTACAAAGAAAATGAAAACAATTTCATGATACTATAAGTGGTCCGAATCAGTGATTTTAAATTATTTAAAAATGCCTTCAACACCCTACGATTTGGTGCAGGACGATCAGGATTTAAGGGTGCCGCTGCATGCCGAACAGGCCTTCTTCAATGGCATATCATTTCAAGCTAAGGTGAGTGGGTAACCAAAGACTTCAATTGATTTTTTTTATCTGTCTACCTGTCATCTTTAGAATATCTGTGTCATGTTTGATGTGATACATAAAAAAAATTGTTTTGATATATGTCACCAATATGTGGTTTGAAAAGGTGATGAGTGATGATATTAATAGAATACAAATCTAAATGGAAAAGTTTTTTTTGTCCCTTTTCATTTTTTACGTTCGCCATCTTTAGAAATATGAGCTTATTTATATGTCCTTTATAACCTTACATGTGATATTCAAAGGACTCTTAAATAGAGTTGAAATGAAAGGAAAGCGAGAAAGAAAATTGGAAAGTATGGTGTTTCTATACATATTTTTATTTCTGGTTCAGTTTTTCCTACTACTAGTTTATTTTTATAAATTTTTTGTTTTGTCACAAATAAAATACAAATTATATATCAGTGTCATTTCGTAAGGTTAGTCTGAGATAAAATCTATAAATAACGGGGTTTTCAATAAGAGCGCTACAAAAGTCTTTTTAAATAAAACAAACTCGGTTTTAGATACCAATGAAATTCTTTATTCCTGTGAAAGAACGTTCGATGCAATTATGTATCGAACTCGATTGCTTTTGCATGGCCACCACGAGCACGCTTGCAGAAGTCCAGACGCTGAACCCAATTTTCGACGGTTTTCAAGCATAAATCGGCCGATACTGCTGCAATTTCACGTTCGATATTCGTACGAAGTTCATCAATCGTCGCTGGCTTATTGGCATAGCCCATAGACTTGACGTAGCCCCACAGGAAATAATCTAACGGCGTCAAATCGCACGACCGAGGCGGCCAATCGACTGGGCCATTTCGTGAGATAACACGTTCACCAAACTTAGTTTCCAATTAAATTGATTGTGGCATTCGCTGTGTGGCGTGTGGCGCCGTCCTGTTGGAACCACATGTCCTCCAAGTCCATAATATCCAATTGGGGCCAAAAATATTCGGTTATCATTGAACGGTAGCGATTTGCATTCACAGTAATGTGCCGGTCTTGATCATCACGGAAGAAACCGCACCAAACCGTAATTTTTTCGGGATGCAATGATGACTCATGGATTACGTGTGGATTGCTGTCTGTGGATTGCTGTCTGACCAAAGTTGAGGCCACTGACTCCAAATTTCGGTAATAAATTTTAACAATTTCGACTCGTTCTTGGCTCGTATATCTTTCCATGATGAAATGGCAAACCTTACTGAAGAGAAATGTCAAAAGAGCGGAAAAAAATATGGCGTCGTTTGCTGTCCCTATCGATTTACTTTTGTAGCGTCTCTGTTGAAAAACCCTTTAATTTAAAGAATATTAACATTTGTCATGTCCCAGAAAACGAATCGATATTTCGTATCATTCAAAAACGCACGCATACAAATTTGTCTGGTTGTTTCCGTTTCCTGTTTTCATCAATGATAGTCGCACTCACGTGTGGTAGTGAGTGGGTAGTGATAGTTTTGTTGGTTTCTGCACTAATAGCCTATTCACGAATCTTAATACTCTTTAGGAAAATTAAATGAAACATTTTTATATCAATCTAAATTTATTGAAAGAAGGAGATTAACAGATACGAATTAGAGTTGGGTAGTTCATGAACTACCTAGTTCATTTAGGATGCCCAGACACCACCCTCACTTATATAATGCACGTGTTCGATATCGCGAATGTGTTCGTGATTGTTATATCCGGCACCTTAAATAAACGAGTTCGAGAACTAGTGAACGAGTTCGACACAAGTCTAATACGAAGGACTAAGAATTGTCCTCGTAGCACTGTTTTATTTATCCGTAATAATGCGAGGCTCTTTCGAAGTTACGATAATGACAAATGCAATCTCTTTATTTGCACGGTATAACAATTATCCTAAATCAGACCCAAATACTCGTAGCGATAGCCTCTGGCTATTTATAGCCACTAGTTCCACAAATATTTTCACTTATCAGACTCCTTTTGACTTATGGCAACCATTACCACAAGCTTTTACTTACTAAGTTTGCCTCAAACAGTTCAAATGGGTCAAGGGCCTTACAAGATGAGGATAACATAAGCGTGTTTTTTTACCCCGTTAAAAATAAATATAGCTTAATTTATACGGGACAGCTAAGCGGTATTAAGTGGCATTTCAATTTCCCACTTAAATTCCAACTTGAGCAATGACAATGTTGCCACATGTTCAATTTCAAGAAATGGCAACAAAGAGATCTTAGATAAATTTTGTTATCATTTGCTGCGAATGAAACTGTTATGAAGCAGCGACTCAAACGCAGAAATTTGCAAAATGGCTTACACATTTTAAGTTCATTAATATTATTTTATATAATGGAAGACTACTTACAGTTTTAACCTCTAAATTTGAAGGATAGATTTCTATTTCCGATTGAAAACAAAATTGGAATTACATTGTTCACAACAACGGGCGGTAAATATTATACATACTGAACATGGTAGAATTAGCTATCAGGTATAGTCGTTTAAACAGGTGATGCCGTTTTTTCCATGTCATATTTCGTTTCACTTATCAAAATCTTGTTTTTATACTCGTATTCTTGTATTGTTGGTTTATTACTTATATTTGTTTGCACTGGTTACAAGCGTGTTGCCGTATAGCATTTTTTTCAACCATTTCAGCAAATGTTGCCACATTTCGTAGTATTAAGTGTGGATCGTTTTGTTTGGAAAGCCATAGGTGGCGATAGGTTAATGGAATAAAAAATAGCCTTATTGTTCGCCAAACGGCGCGATCTTTAACTTTTTATTTCCTGTTGGTAATACCAAGCATCGCAGACATTCTTCCATCTGGAATTTTAAGCGAAGTCATGGTCGTGCTATTTTTCGATGTACTCATAGTCTTTGAATACTCTTCGCCATGGTACATTCTGATCCATTCTAAACGCTGAAACATTTGTCTTATTTTGATGTTTTAATGCAAATACAAAATGTCTGCAGATTGTCATAAATATATTATACTTGTGCCCAACCACATTGTGATTGCTATTCAATATAACATGTTTGAGACACAATAATTAATAGGCAATAATATATCTTTTTGATACCCAAATGTGGCTTTGTTTGTTGAAAACCGTTAAAAACCAAACGAGACAGACAACAAACAGGTAAAAAGGCAGCAGGAATTCATGGAAATTCAAGGCAAACATGTACATGTTTCCTGCAATATATTGCTAGGGCCATTATTTTCTGATGTCTGAATACAGTTTATACAGCTCGTGGTTCAGCCGGTTGGACCGTATATTTTTCGTTGCATTCTTGTCTCGAAGACTCCAAGAAGACTCAGCATGCGCTATGACACAGGACTATGCGTTGAGGTTGTAGTTGTATTTTCAGGTTTAGTTTTATCTTCGTTTCTCAAGAGAAAGTCTTATCTCTGAAGTGCTTGCTTAGCCCGAAATAACTACACTTAACAAGCACAATTCTCAATTTCAATTATAGGCCGGCGTTATTGCTTCTGTATACGGCAGATCCGAGGGAAACCAATTCGCGCCACATCCCGACACTGTACCGGTTATCAACGTTCACCCTTTCCACCAAACAGGTGAGGTTTCTGCTTGTTAAATCCATTAACTTGGTATTATCGTCATTTACTGCCAAACCCACTTTTGCTGATTCCTTTTCAATTCTGGTAAATGGTGGCATAACTTCTCGCATATTTAGCCAAATGTTGTCTCAATCAGCACCATAAGCGAGCAGCATGTGGCTTTTGTTGTTGACAGTTTTATTCGTGTTGACTGCTGCTTGCTTTTCTCACGAGGATCTCAATCAAAATGTTGAAGAGATCGCATGATTGGGTTGTCGCCCTGTCTAATTCCACGCCTTGTAATAAATGGTTCGTTGAGATGTTTACCAACCTGAACTGACTATTTTCGAAGGCAGCCTGCTAATCTACAAAGGGGTGGTAATTGTCGATTTGTTTTTCGTAGGGTTTCTCTGGAATATGTAAAATAAAAAATGATTTCCCATTAAATCTCATGCAGAACTTGGGGAGAGCTTCTCACAACCTATGAGCTGTACGTTTTCTAGTTTTGACACTCACTGATTGGGACCTACAGTTCCGAACGGTATTTTGAGAAGCTTTTTAATTCGGTGGTGCAATGGTTAGTGTGCGCGGGTCTTGTGCATGAGGACGTGGATTCGATCCCTACTCTGATCACCTTAAATTTCTTTCGACGGCGGTAATCTCGCTTAGTGACGGCGACACTATTGAGTAAAAAAGCTTCCCAATATTCCGCTCGAAATCGGTGTAAAAGTGTAGGTCCCAATCAGTCCCAATCTAGAACTCGCACAGCTCACTGGTTGTGAGAAGCTCTCCCTAATCCCTTCATGGTATGTAACGGGAAACAATTTATTTATTTTTTTAGTGGTAGCGTGGAGTTTTTCGAGATTAGCGGATATAGTTAGATAGTGGAGATCTTAACCGAATTTAATCGGTACTTGAGCGTATTCATCAAACTGGTTTGGCCAGTCTGCAAAGACATACTTTTAGGCGCAACATTCATGGCCCTGTTACAGTTAGCCAAAGAAGTAAAACACACACTTTAACATTACTTTGACATCCGTTAAGTAGTAACAATAGTATAGATTAATTTGTATAATTGTAATTAAAACCTAAATTTATAAAAAAAACAAGTAAAAGTGTTAAATTCGGCTGTGCCGAATCTTTGATACCCTCCACCATAGTGTTAACCAGCAAAATATTAAATTTTAAAAAGGCCTTTTTTTAAGAAAATATACTTTTTAAAAAAAAATAAAAATAAGTTACTTGTTCACAAATGCAATTACTTGTTCACAAATGCTCACAAATGCAGGATGCTCACAAATGCTCACAATGCTCACAAATGCATTGCTCACAATGCTCAAATGCTCACATTGAAAATGTACTTAAGAAAATGTACTTTGAAATGTACTTTGAAATGTTCTTAATGTACTTAATGTACTTTGAAATGTACTTTCAAATGTACTTAAGAAATGTACATTTCTTAAGTACTTAAGAAGAAATGTACTTAAGAAGAAATGTACTTAAGAAATGTACTTAAAATAAATGTACTTAAGAAATGTACTTAAGAAAGAAATGTACTTAAGAAATGTACTTAAGAAATGTACTTAAGAAATGTTCTTAATGAAATGCACTTAAGAAATGTACTTAATGTACTTAATGTACTTTGAAATGTACTTTGAAATGTACTTAAGAAATGTACTTTTTTAAACAATAAAAATAAGTTACTTGTTCACAAGTAAAATAAAAAAGCATTTTTTGAAGAACTGTTAAAAAAAAACACAAGCTGGGACGAGAGTTGAACCAACAACCCTCAGAGTCCAACGGCCAACCCTTTACCCATCAGGCCACAGCGACCTTAGACGAAGTTTGACAAAATTCATATAAATGTATGAACACTTGAAATACATCTAAACATTCTAAAGTACTTACCTATTATAAAGAACAACAAAGATTTTCAACATGGAAATTCACCACACGGCAAAAGGAGTAGTAAGTAAAATAAAAAAACATTTTTTAAAAATAAAAAAGCATTTTTTGAAGAACTGTTAAAAAAAAAAACAAGCTGGGACGAGAGTTGAACCAACAACCCTCAGACTCCAACGAGCAACCCTTTACCCATCAGGCCACAGCGACCTTAGACGAAGTTTGACAAAATTCATATAAATGTATGAACACTTGAAATACATCTAAACATTCTAAAGTACTTACCTATTATAAAGAACAACAAAGATTTTCAACATGGAAATTCACCACACGGCAAAAGGAGTAGTTTAGTATAAAACTACAAAAATTAATGTGAAAATTTTATGAGTTTTTTTACGTTTCCAATCATAAAATTTTTTCCAATGGACCAATTTCGCTGATTTTCAATACCAAACTGCTCATGAATACGTGGAACATTCTGGCCAAAAACCAAACCGCGTTATCGCCGATTGAAGTCGTGAGAATGTTTTCAACAGACGGACAGACGGACATGGCTATATCGACTCCGGTTGTTATAAGGATCAAGAATATATTTACTTCATGGGGTCGCAAAGCCTTATTTCTATATGTTACAATCAGAATGACATACTGATATATACCCTCTATCACTTACAGTGGAGGGTATAACAACACACATTTAGGTCAACACTTCGATCAACATACATATGTATGTATATTTGTTTTTAAATTAATATTGTATTTTATAAAATAATTCGCAACTGACACCCACTATTGGCATAAATTGCATATGATAATCCCAATTTGGAATAATTTTTGTACATATTTGTGAAATAAAACCAGATATTTTGAACTCCAAAAATACAATTGTTGCTGTAGTATTAGATAAATTAGTGACATTTAACTCCCCACACAACAAAATCACAACAAAAATCCTAATGATGTTTAGTCACATTATTTAAAATGTCAAGTTAACGGAGCAGAAAACAGGCTTTGGTTTAGCTACTAATTCGATTGAAGTAAATTGCTGCTTATATCACTTAATCCGGCATTGTTATCAATTAATTTCGTTACTTGTTTTCAACCAGCCATTATAAGGGCCTAATCACGAGAATTTCTTTTTCGGTTGTTGTAACCAAAACTATAGAAAATTTAGTTGATTGAACGAATATAATTATAATAATATGCCCCAATCGAATTAATTATAAACCAGCTTGTTTCAACCAAAGTGGGGACTAAATTAGTCGAGACAAACACAATTCGGTGGTGGCAACACCAGTTCGGTGTCATCAGCCTAATTTTCGGTTGCTACAACCTCGTTTCAAACAATTGGTTGTCGGAGTGTAGATAGCATCTCACCCGGTGACCGTAAAAATGGTACTGAGACACTACAACGCCTTGTCCTCTCTCCTTTACTTTGTCTAATTTTCATCAACGACCTATTTATTCGTACTGCTAACCCTATCCACTGTTTCGCAAGTGACAGTAATGTATGTCATTCATATACGTTTGATCGTTGGTGTACTCCTTCCGTGATACAAGAAATAGACAAACGTTTCACTTAGCCATGATATGCATTCGGTTTCTGAGTGGGTGAGTGGGGAGTTAAATGTACTTGAGATCCAGTATGGCACAATTAACTCGTCTTTACTTTCGATTTCTATAGGTGGTGTAGATATTAAAAAATTGGAATCTGTTGACGTAATCTTCATGTAAATTCTGTTTGATGTCTGCTGGAAAAAAATTGTTTCCCATTACATCACAACCAGTGAGTTGTACGCTTTCTAGTTTTGCAATCACTGATTGAGACTTACAGTTTTACACCGGTTCCGAACGGTATTTTGAGAAACTTTTAAATGTCTAAAAACTCGATAGTGTCGCCATCACTAAGCGATGCGACTGCCGTCGAAAGAATTGTAAAGTCATCAGATCAGCATTCGAAGCCACGGTCTCGTGTATAACAGCCGCGTACACTATCCATTGCACCACCGACGGCCAATGGAAAAAAGCAGACATATTTTATCATGCACAGTGGGATCAGTTGCAAAAAAGTTATTATATTATCAGAACTTCTAAGCAATTGTTCGGATGGTACCAGAATCTACTAGTTACAATCTACTAATCGGGCTTTGAATATATTTTATTTAGACATTCAGTGGGTTAAAAACAATTTAAAATATGCAAATCGATCAATTTTCTTTCGAAAACAATGCTCACCGGTGTTCTCACATACATCGTTGGAAAGCTCTTGCCAAACACTTTTTGAATCTGAAATCAAAATGTGTTAAAAGTTTAGAAGTAAGAAAATGTATTCATTGGGTAAAAGATAGACCAAAAGTATTTTAACTCACTGTGCGAAAACAAGGAATTCTAACGTATTTTCACATACATCGCTGAAAATCCCTTCTGTCTTCTCTAATTAGATTCGGGGTTTGGCTTCATGCGCTTGTATTTAATGTGTCGAAGGAAGGTTTCAAGTCTTTGGGCTTTTTAAAATTCTGTAGGAAAAATATAACTCTCGTATTTGGGCTGCTGATCCTAAGTTCACTTTGTAGCTTCTACATCGCGTAAAAATTTTTTTTGTTTTTGCATTAAATTCAATCTTTATTGTCCAACTCATCGGCATAATTTTCAGTACTTAGTGTAACTACATATGTGAATACATACATTCATTTTCCTCCTAGTGTCCAATTGACATTTCTAGGAATATATGTCTTAATTGTAATTTAAGTAGGATATTTGGCCAGCCCACTTACTTTTTTGCAGTTATACACTCTCTTCAATTAATTTATATTGGGAAAAGGACATACATCGCGTACAAAAGAGGGCGATGGTCCTTATAAGTGGCGACGCTGAAAAATCTGTATTTTTTGTTGTTTGGATGCAAAGATAATGTGTTTTTAACTTGCCACAAATATGGTATACTTGTGTCCAACCACATTGTGTTTGCTATTCAATATTACATGTTTGAGACGCAATTATTCATAGGTTTCAATATATGTTTTTGCGACCCAAATGTAGCTTTGGTTGTGGAGACCTGTGGAACCAAAAACATTGCAGACGAAAAGAACAACAAATTTGCAGATCTTTAATTCCTGAAAACAATGCTTCCAAACATATACATGTTTCTTGCAATATGTTGTTGGGACCGTTTTTTCAGCCTGTAGCTGGGAAGCTACTTCTATTACCACCTTGGAATATCGCCGAGATTTAATCTTTGTAGCGCTGTTCGTTGTATATTTCCCTGGTAAGCATTCCTCTGGAAGACTGGTGGCGAGAAACACTTTCCAGATTTTGTTGTGCTACATTTTTAAAATAATGCTTCGGTATTTAATTTTTGTCAAACATTAATCAGTGTTATTACCTTTTTTAGGGTGATATGGGTCAAATGGGCGTCGCCACTGTTGCGTATCCGTTGGACTCTTTTACCACATGTCCAACTGAATTTAATCGTATTCAATTTAATTGAATTGAACAAAATTGAACTGAATTCAATTCATTTGAATTGAACTAAATTGAATTGAATAAAAATTAACTGAATTGAATTGATCTGAGTTGAATTGAACTGAATTGAATTGATTTGAATTTAATTAAAATAAGTTCAATAGTATTGAATTTTAATTGAATTGAAATGAATTGCATGGACTTGAATTGAATTGACTTTAATGCAATTGAATTTAGCTAAATTGAATTGAATTGAACTGAACTGAATTGACTTGAACTGAATTGAGTTGAACTGAACTGAATCAATGGTATTGAATTGAAGTTAATTGAATTGAAATCAACTGACTGGAATTGAATTGAATGGAAGTGAATTGATCTGAACTGAATTGAATGGGTCTGAACTGAATCGAATTGAATCAATTTGAATTGAATTGAGTTGAATTGAATTGAACTGAACTTAATCGAATTGATCTGAATTGAATTGATTTGAAGTGAATTCAACTGACTTCATTTTATTTAATTTAATTGGATTGAATCGAAATGAATTGATTTGAATTGAATTGATTCGTAGAATTGATTCACTTCTCTAGAACACGAGGAGGGCGCGATGAGAAGAGCCACAAATTTCAAAACGACCGTGCAGCAATAATTCAACAATTGAATTGAATTGCTTGAATTTAATTGAACATTATGGTATTGAATTGAAATTAATTGAACTGAAATTAATAGAATTGAACTTAGTTGAATTGAACTGAAGTGAATTGATTTTAATTAAATCAAATTCAAGTGTATTGAATTGAAATTAATAGACTTGAATTGAATTAAATGTAATTGAGTTGAATTGAACTGAATTCAATTTAATTCAACTGAATTGATTTGAATTCAATTAAATTAAATTTAATGGTGTTGAATTGAAATTGAATTGAAATGAACCTACTGGAATTGCATTGAGCTAAATTGAATTGAATTGAATTGATTTGATTTGAATTGAACTGAATTGAATTGAGCTGAATGAATTGATTTGAATTGAATTCAATTGACTTTATATAATTTGAATTTAATTTAATTTAATTGGATTGATTTGATGATTGAATTGAGTTGAATCGTAGGAAAAATTGAAATTAGTAATAGCTTTGAACAGGCGGCCATGGGTCTAGAACACGAGGAGGGCGTGAGGAGAAGAGCCACAAATTTCAAAACGATCGTGCAGCAATAATACAATAACTGAATTGATTTGAATTTAATTTAATTGAACTGGATGGTATATTGAATTGAAATTAATTGAACTGAAGTGAATTGACAGGAATTGATTTGAATTTAATTGAATTGAATTGATTTGTATTTCATTTAATTGAAATGGATGATATTGATTTTAAATTAATTGCGTTGAATTGAATTGATTTGAATTGAATTGAATCGTAGAAAAAATTAAAATGAGTAATAGCTTTGAACAGGCGGTCACTGGTCTTGGTCACGAATAGGACGTGATGAGAAGAGCTACAAATTTCGAAACTACCCTGCAGCAATGTGGGTTCAACTTCTTCTGACGACTGATTGCATTTATAACAAGTTAAATTATAATTCGCTTCTAATAATGCTTTATTTATTTCGTACAATATCTGGCCGGAATACCAAAACCTTAACAAAAATCTTAAATTTTATTGGTTTTACCATACTAACTAAGAATTGTTTTTGTTTTGAACCTATCATTGGAGGTTTGTTTTGATGGGTTGACTATTTACTTTTTGATTACATATTTCTTTATTCTCATCTCACAATTGTGGAATTCCATATTCATTGCTCTCTTCCTTTTGTTGCGTGCACTGGAACTTGAAATATTTTCTGAATTCGTGTCGACCAACCCATTGACGCCTTTGCATGTCTGTAAACGTTTTAATACGGCCAATTTGCATCCATTTTAATTTTGTCTGTTACCAATTTTCGTGTTTGCACATCGAATACAAAAATACTTAAAATATAAAATTTAATGTTTCTGTCAGACACACATGGAACAGTCGCTCCCTTTTCCTAGAGCAAAGAGAAAATTAAAATTAAAAAATAAAAAATAAAAAAACAAACAACAAACAAACATTTAAAAAGTTGGACTCCATAAACTATTGTTGATCATGGGGATGTGGTTGTTTTTCTTAGCTGACTTTTGGGTCACCACCAACTTACCTACTACTACTACTACCTTTTACAACACTGGGAATGGCCAAGTTCATGGTTTGCATTTGCATGTGATTTTGGCTGTGACCCGTAAAACTTGTTGACTTTTAACAAAAAGCCATAATTCAACACAAAACAACGCCGAGTCTACGATGATTTTACTCGTTCCACGCGAACATTTTCCGACACACACACACACACACACACACTCGTACGCAGTATAACAACAACTGTACAGTGGCGCGAGTTCTCAATGTGGGTCTTGTGTGGGGTTCAAAAAATTTCACACAGAAATCCGATTCGTATATAAACTATGTATGTACATACAGATCTGTGCATTCATGTATGCATTGATATCACATACATTTGCATGTATGCATGTATGAGTGCGTATTCATGTAAGGATTTGTAAACGTAGAGGCCCAGCGGCGGAAATAAGGCTTGCGGAATGGTTATTGTGTAATGCCTTCCTTAAATAAGGCCTGCGGAATGCATGCATTTTTTCATCAGATATAACGAAGAAGAAGATTTTTACAATTTGAAAAAATTCTTTTCCGATTACCTACAAATTTTAAAATCATATTATATATTTAATATTTTTCAGGGTATTTTTAAAATTTTCAATTTGAAGTTGGGCGTGGTAAAACTTTCTAAGATAGATACATACATACTTATAAATAAATATGTAGAAGTGGATAGTGATTTTGTGCTAAAAGAAATTATTTTAATTGTATTTTTGTTTAACAAAAATAAATAAAAATTAAATGCCTTCTAAGGCCTTCCTCTTTGCATGCCTTCTAAGGCCTTCTTTAGGCAATGGGTAAGGAAGGCCTTGCCTCCCAATCTCACGCAATGTTAAAAAGAAAGGAGGAGGTAATGTGTAGGGAAGGGCTTCCGTATTTTAAAGAAGGCCTAGTTGGTCATGATTTCAGGCCTGGTCATGACTTCCGCCGCTGGGGGGAAACGATGATATCAACTTCCCCTCCTCTCTGACCACCTTCCCACATTTGCATTGTGTTGCCTTTGCTATTGTTGTGCATGACATTTTCACAAAATAAATGAAAATAATAGAAAAAAGGAAATCTTTTTCGAGTCATTATTGTTGTTCTCGAGCTCTTTGTTGTTGTGCCTTTATCTGTTTAAGCTTTTGTGGTTCCACCAACGCCGACACCAAAGGCAACAGCAACAGAAACAACAGCACCAGCAATAACAGTAGCAGTTATCGTTTGTAATTGTTAAGCTTAGTTAGCGGTAAAGTTGTAACTAAAAATTTGTTGTCGTACACTCGGTTATGCCATGAGTTTGCATGTTGCCTCTTCCGTTTGCATCAATTTCAAGTACTGAACTTGACCTACACAAAGGTTTTTCAAATTTGCCGAGGAGACCTACAGAGAGATATAGAGAAGAGATTTATTGGAGGATAACTTTATTAAAGATATTTGCTCGTGTATAAAGGCAAATTTAAGGCTTAGGAATGAGACTGAACAATCTTCTTGTCTTAATTAATATAGACCCTCGAAAATCGGGTTATGATCAATAGAAACATCCTGTCTCTGAATCAGGGATTAAGGTTTAATTTGGAATCCATATTTCCTAATCTGCATTGGAATAGTTTAAACTTGCGGAGAACGACCAAATTTTTAATGTGCGTGAAGATAGATTCCGAATCTAACTAGCAACGACACAAACCACTACAGTTGGCAGAAGTTTGTTATGGCGAAAACATAACTAGGTTAACATATAGAAACATGGTTTATTTAATGATATATTATTTTCAGCCGATCGGAAAAACATATAGAAACAAAGCTTATAACTTCTAAATCTAACTCATGGCACTGTAGAAAGAATCCGTATTCGCTCAGTGGGCCAAAGTAAATTTAGTGTATGAAAATTTAAATCGATCAACTTTGGAAACAAGGAATTCTTCCGTGTTCTCACATACCTCGTTGGAAAGCTCATCCTAAACACTTTCAGGATCTGTAATCGAACGATGGAAAAAGAGTTTGGAAGTAATGAAAGATATTCATTTACTTTCGGACCCCCAAAAATAATTTCGCCCATTGTACGAAAACTAGGCATTCTCCCGTGTTCTCACATACCTCGTTGGAAAGCTCTTCCTAAACACTTGCAGAATCTGTAATCAAAATGTGGAAAAAGAGTTTGGAAGTAATGAAAGATCCTCATTTACTTTCGGACCCCCAAAAATAATTTCGCCCATTGTGCGAAAACTAGGCATTCTCCCGTGTTCTCACATTGGAAAGCTCGTTGGTAAGCTCTTCCTAAACACTTTCAGAATCTGTAATCAAACTATGGAAAAAGAGTTTGGAAGTAATGAAAGATCTTGATTTACTTTCGGACCCCCAAAAATAATTTCGCCCATTGTGAGAAAACTCGGCATTCTCCCGTGTTCTCATATACCTCGTTGGAAAGCTCTTCCTAAACACTTTCAGAATCTGCAATCAAAATGTGGAAAAAGAGTTTGGAAGTAATGAAAGATCGTCATTTACTTTCGGACCCCCAAAAATAATTTCGCCCATTGTGCGAAAACTAGGCATTCTCCCGTGTTCTCACATTGGAAGGCTCGTTGGAAAGCTCTTCCTAAACACTTTCATAATCTGTAATCTAACTATGGATAAAGAGTTTGGAAGTAATGAGAGATCTTCATTTACTTTCGGACCCCCAAAAATAATTTCGTCCATTGTGCGAAAACTAGGCATTTTCCCGTGATCTCACATACCTCGTTGGAAAGCTCTTCCTAAACACTTTCAGAATCTGTAATCAAAATGTGGAAAAAGAGTTTGGAAGCAATGAAAGATCCTCATTTACTTTCGGACCCCCAAAAATAATTTCGCCCATTGTGCGAAAACTAGGCATTCTCCCGTGTTCTCACATGGGAAAGCTCGTTGGTAAGCTCTTTCTAAACACTTTCAGAATCTGTAATCAAACTATGGAAAAAGAGTTTGGAAGTAATGAAAGATCTTCATTTACTTTCGAACCCCCAAAAATAATTTCGCCCATTGTACGAAAGCTAGGCATTCTCCCGTGTTCTAACATACCTCGTTGGAAATCTCTCCCTAAACACTTTCAGAATCTGTAATCAAAATGTGGAAAAAGAGTTTTGAAGTAATGAAAGATCCTCATTTATTTTCGGACCCCCAAAAATAATTTCGCCCATTGTGCGAAAACTAGGCATTCTCCCGTGTTCTCACATTGGAAAGCTCGTTGGCAACCTCTTCCTAAACACTTTCAAAATTTTGAACAGTAGCTATATTTTTTTATGTGTGTCTAATTAAATGCCGAATTTAACTATCCAAGACACAACCCACTTCGTTTACAGAATTCTATAGTTGAGTTAGCAGATCAATGTTACTGTATTAAATACCATGAGTAGGTATACAAACCCGATGTTTGGGCGGTCTGTAACCACAAAGGTAGCGAAATTTATGAAATAAAAAGAAAACAGTTTGAGTTTGATATATTTGAAAAAAGTTGTTGGTATACTTTCGAGATACACATGGGGCGTCAAGATAGACAACTGCAGAAGATGACATTTTTCAATTTGAAATATTTGCCAATTTTAAAATTCTCGCCCACTGTCCAAACGAAGAAACCTTCGTCAATGAGACTTATATCCGGAAGTAGCCCTTGGTTAGTTGATTGAATCTGGGTAATCATTTTCAGGATAGACACCTTCAGAAGATGAAATTTTTGAATTTGAGATATTTGCATATTTTAAAATTTTCGCCCAATGTGTCCAAACGAAGAAAACCTCGCCAATGAGACTTATGTCTGGACGTAGCCCTTGGTTAGTTGATTTAATCTGGGTAATCATTTTCAGGATAGACACCTTCAGAAGATGAAATTTTTCAATTTCAAATACTTCCCTTTATTAAAATATTCGCCCACTGTGTCCAAACGAAGAAAACCCCGTCAATGGGACTTATGTCTGGCCGTATCCCTTGGTTAGTAGATTTAAACTGGGTAATCATTTTCAGGATAGACATCTTCAGAACATGAAATTTTTCAATTTCAAATATTTGCCTATTTGAACATTTTCGCCCAATATGTCCAAACGAAGAAAACCTCGTCAATGAGACTTATGCCCAGACGTAGCCCTTGGTTCGTTTGGTTGATTTAATCTGGGCGAAAATGTTAAAATAGGCCAATATTTGAAATTAAATATAATGCCTGCGAAAATACTAGAGTGCGGATCAATAAGTCCGTGACTTTTTGAATGAAACACAGTTCTTTTAGCTCCTTTTAGCTCAATACACTTAGTCCAACGTTTCTCCAAATTTTGTATCCCTTCCAAAAAATAGGATTTTTCGAGGTCCATAAAATTAACATTTGTTTGATCAATAATTGCATCGTTGGAGCTAGATCTCTTTCCACTTTTTAGGCTTGGAAATTTGTAATAGTCACTGGGGGCTAAATCCGAAAATATGGCGGCTGAGGTACTCCTTCGAATTGCGGTTAAACAACTCCAAACGATCCTTTGAAGTTGTCACACGATTACCTTTATGGTCAATTAAGAGCAAACGCGGCACCCATCTTGCAGACAGCTTTCTTAAACCCAACTAATCATTTAAAATCGAAACCACACTGCCAAATGAAATGCCTATGGCATCAACAGTCTCACGCACTTCTACTCCTCGATCGGCCTACACCATATAGTGGATTTTTTCGACATTTTCGGGTGTATTGACCTCAATTGGCCGTCCAGAACGTTCAACGTCATTTGTAGTTGTTCGACCTCAAGGCAAGGCAGTAAACCACTTTTTCACCATTGAACTCGATGGTGCAGAGTCCCCATTGTATTTATCAAGCTTTTCCTTGTTTTGATTGACGGTTTTTTTTTTCGCAAAAAATAATGTTTAATGAGCAGTCGAAATTCACTTTTTTCCATTTTTAAAAAAATGTACGAGGTTGTATGTTTTGATCACCGACCTTTCGTATTATATTCAGACTTAAAATTTTCGAGCGTTTGGTCGTTTTTTTTTAAATAATTTTATTCTTCAATATTTCGCTGCTCTTTGGGTAGCATCTGCAGAAAGGCAAACACAATTGTTAATTAATAATCTGCAGAATTATTTAAATGAAAAGTGTATAATAGATTGTGACGAAATGCTTTTTAGTTCCAAGTATAATGGTTAATTACTTAATGTAGTTGCCAAAATGGATAACACCCGTAATTTTGGAAACATATATTTTTCATAGCACCCTTTGCATTATAATTTTTACTATGTAATAGAAACATCTGAACTTAATTTATACACAGTTGGTCTCAAAATATAGTTTACATTTGTTTAGCTGACTGGGTGAACTAGTGTTGCCACCAGTCTGGACCAAAATTACAAAAGGTATGTTTTAAAATTATTCAAAATCACTTGAAATTACACAATATTTTCTAATTTTTTCAACCGAGACCTTTTTTTCGATTTAATTCAAATCAATTTAAAGTAATTATGTCGGGGCTGTCTATGGCTCCCATCTATATAACCTTTCTTACTGCGTCCAATATAATATCAGCGGGCTTTGAAATGTTGACGGGTCACAACGGTTCAAGATTATACCATTTCGAAGGTTAACTCCGTTAACCCATGTTAATCCAGATGACTACTCGTACAATTTTAATCTGTAAAAACTAGAATTTAATTGTTAACCTCATTTTAACCTCAAGTACATTTCATTGCAACACTGCTAAGTACCTAAAAAATGCGACCATAATAAAAACATAAACAAAAAATCAACTGTTTGAGAGACGGAAACCGATGGAAAATTTTTCCATACTCCGCCTTCACCAAAAATATGTTTATGCTCACACCGCCGCTGATATAATTCGCGGACTTCGGTTTAAACTGTGAGTCGATTTGGCCATCTGATCCGATTTGAAAGGTACAGCTATTTCGAAAACCTCCCAATTTTGTGCAAAACTGGCTAAACCAGAGCCACTAATTTAAGCTTTCTGTTGTGTCACCGTCTTCGATAATTGAGCCTCGGCATGGAGTTGATCTAAGCACATAGTTGCCACCTGAAATGTGAATTTAAACTCAAATTGCGTGGTAAAAGATGGCATTTACACCGACCCAGATTGGCGCATTTCGAAGATCAACTCCGTTAACCCCCGTTAAACCAGAAGATTACTCATGCAATTTTAATCAGTAAACACGGGAGTTTAATTCAATGCGACACTGCGAAGTACCAAAAAAAATTCAAGCATATTAAAATCATACACAAAAAATCAACTGTTGGACAGACGGAAGCAGACCGAAGATTTTCCGTCGCGTCGCCGGCACTGAATTGCTTTTGTGGCTTACGCCGACGCCGGTATAATTAGCTCTCAGCGGTTTAAAATGGGAGCCAATTAGAACAACTGGCTCGATTTGACTGGCTGATCCAATTTTAGTGGTTCAGCGATTTCAAATACATCCTAAGTTTGTACAAAACTGGCAAAACCAAGAGCCGCTAATTTAATTTTTCTGTTGTGCTGCCGTCTTAGATAATTTGGTCCCGGCACGTAGTTGCTCTAAATTGGTCTAAGCACAAAGTTGCCACCTGAAATATCAATTTAATTTCAAATCGGGTGGTGTAAATGGCAAAGATTGGTGAACAAGGTTATCGCTAACCTGACTGCGATAAACGGCGGTCTAAATGTCTGAGATTATATATCCCAACATTCGAGATCAAGAAACTGGCACAAGGAGCTCTCACGTTAAAAATAAAATAGATATGTTGACGAAAAATTTTTGTCAGAATTCATTAAGTTATTTACATGAAATACCATCAACATGCATCGAACAGTAATGTATATAAAGTTGTCAAAATTTACAAGTTCCTGGTGAACTATGTACCAAAAACATATATGTGGATTACTATTTCCCTCCAAGCATAGATATTATTAAGGATATATCAAAAAGGTTATGGCAATGCATCTTTAATGTGTCAATACATGACATGACATGCTGTGGCACCTGAAGTTACACAAACATTTCTCAAAAATGTCATTATCCAGAAATTATTCAAAAAGGTTGAAATTGCCCCATTTTTGAATAATTATCCAGAAAGTGGCAACACTGGCGTGAACGCATTGAATATGTTGAGCGCGGGGGTATGCCGGCATGTAGCCTAGCTCTTGGAAATTCAGTCACTATGGAGCGTTACTCGGAAGCGGATTGGGCGCATAGAAGATTCTGTAGAATTCGAGATTTTCGTCACTTGAGTGATTCGATCGACAACCATCCCTCTCATTCGAAATGGGTGAAACAATTTTAAGAGACCGGTTCAACACTACAAAATCCAAAATCTGGGGGGCCAAGGTCAACACGAACGGCAGAAAACATGAAGTCTTTTCGTGAGGATCCGAATCATTTAATTCAAAAGATTTTTTAGATCATTATTATTCCACCGGATCTAAAATTTCACCCGTACTAAATTTGTCCTTTAACAACATCTTGCCTTCGAATAAAGCTTCTTTCCACCATAATAGGCACGTAAATAAGCAACGAATCCGAAACACATCCAGGAGAGGCCACTTCATTCCCCAAAAGTCTCTGCATGGGTGCGAGGAATTAACGGTCGACCTGCCGAGGTGTCATGTGAAATTTTGCAGTTCGTCTAAATGAATGCCGAGAACGCGAAATAAACCTTTAGGCGATATTATTTTTAAGAAATAAATTCCCAAATACTGTACTTTTATAACACAGTGCAACACGAATAAATATAACCATATATTTACAAACACCACTACGTGATAAAATACCAAAAAAAAATAAACCCTTTTTTCCAAGTTTTGCCCAAAGTCATGCACTTTTTATGTGCCTCCAAAGATTTGGGGCCTCGGTGCCTTTTTTGCAAAAAGTGATCATTTTGTCAGGCTCATATCTTGCAAACCGTTCGAAATTTCGATTTACTTTCTGAGGGAAAGTTGTAGCTCTTGTCATAAAGAACAAAAATTGTGAACCTTTGAAATTAAAAAAACTTAATTTTCAAGGTCAAAAAGGTCACAAAATATGAGAATCATTCCTAGGAAGTTCATCTGTTCTAGAAAGTCGTTTACTGAGATCTTAGGTACATTCTTGTGGTTGATTGTTTCCTTGAATTTTTAACGGTTTGCTACCTATGGACTAAGGTTAAAAAAAATCGAATTTTCTGAAGTTTTTTTGTTTGCGATTTTGACCTTGAACATGAAGTTTTTGTTCTTTATGGCAAGAGCCACAACGAATTGCAATATAGGAGCCTCACAAAATGATAAATTTTTTGCAAAAATGACACCGAAGCCCCAAATCTTTGGCGGCCCATTAAAAAAAATCCATGACTTTAGGCAAAACTAGGATACACGGGTCTTTTTTTTTGTTTTTTAACACGTAGTAGTGTCCGTATATGGTTATATTTCCATGACTTAAAAAATTACACAGAGTGTAATTAATTAATATTTTTTTTTCTAAAGACATCTTATTCTTTATTTTATCGCTCCCAAAATATAAACTTTCGTTTGAAACTTTTTTAGTAATTTAATGAAAAATTGCGTTGAAGGAGTTAATTGTTTTTGCAACTATGTAACTCTAAATTAAGAACAACGCGTTTTCGTTGTTGACAAATTTTTTAAAAATACTGAAGGAGTTTCGAACAATGTCATGTTCAACGATGTGGCTCACTTTCATCTTGATGGCTTTGTCCATTGTCAAAATTATCGCATTTGGGGCTCAGAAAACGCACGAATGCATCAGCAACGCTGTGGTGTTTGGTGCTGAAGTTGGCTGAGGACAATAATAGTTACTACAGCCATCTTACGACACGATGATCTAGTTCTGTTGTTCTTGAATTACACCCGCAGAACAAGTATCCGAATTAGATGTAGCCGAATTTCAAGGCTGTCACAACCACATCAGATGTCATCACATCCGAACTAGAGGTCGCCACAATCGCTTGAGGTTGCTTGAACCGAATTGCAGCTGTATGATAACACAATTTGGTTGTGATAACCTCAATTCAGTTGTGATAACTGAAATTTGGTGGCAACAACCGAATTGACGGTTGCTACCACCTCTTTTCAATCAACTAGTTTTGTGAAGGTATTGATGTGGACGACATGTGGTTTTAACAAGATAAAAACTTCCCATGCTATATATCCCGCGATGAATGGAGTTACAATACAATCGTGCGCGAATTTGGAACACCGCTACATATCACATGATCGAGAAACCACAACGATCGTATTCTTCGGAAATGTATCCCCTAGTAGCGAGTGATTCATTTGGAAGTACTTTTTCCAATTGTAAGTTATACCTAAAAGTGGCCGTCGGTGACGCAATGGTAGTGCGCGCGGCTCTTGTGCTGATCCCTGCTATGCCCACCTTAACTTTCTTTCAACGGCGGTCACCTCGCTTAGTGACGGCGACACTATCGAGTATTTAGGCATTAAAAAGCTTCTCAAAATACCATTCGGAACCGGTGTAAAATTGTAGGTCCCAATCAGTGAGTGTAAAACTAGAATGCGTACAGCTCACTGGTTGTGGGAAGCTCTCCCTAATCCCTTCATGGGATGTCACGGGAAACCATTCATTCATTCAGTCAAATTATAGCTAAAACTAACTGTCCATTTGTCTTCAGTATTGTTTACGTTATATCATGGGGAAATTTATTCCGTCACCGTCTCAGTTTTTGGGCTCTTGAAAAACTTCAAGAAGATCCACTTTCAAAAGCTGCAATTGCATCCAACTGTAATCCCCGTTTAGCGTGGTTTGAAGGTGTCCATATCGTTCCACATTTCTTCAAAAAATTGGTCGGCTGGAACGTAACTCTGAAGGCGCCCGTTGCCACACCATGGCTACGGACTATTTGCTGCTTCAAGTTTTTGAGGCAGTGCGGGGAAACCTCTGCTCCGAAGCTGACAACTCGCAGACCACCGCAAGGCGGAGCATTCTTCTCGGAGCTGTGTATACTACACGCTGAAAAAAAGTCTCCCGAAACATAATGTAGGAACCATGTATATGCTTGAAACACAGGTTTCATGAATTGAAGATCTGCTGCGTTTTCGTTTCTTTGTTGTCTGTCACGTTTTTGTTTTCAGCAGTTTTCAACAAACAAAGACAAATTTGGATTATACCATATTAATTATTGTGTCTCCAACATGTAATATTGAATAGCAAACACAATGTGTTTGGACACAAGTATACTATATTTGCGACAAGCTACAAACACGTTATATTTGCAACCAAACAACAAAAAAGGCAGATTTCATGTAGTGTTTAAAGTTATGCTTAGATGTTTTGAATTAGACAGATGAGAGGTTATGACTTATACGGATGGAGTTGCCATTTTGGTCGCTGGGAAATCGTTTTCTACACTGAAACAAATTAATACTCAAAGCACACACGAACTTAGTCTTCCCAATTAGTTGTACATTTGGATTTCAGATAATGATTTCAGCTATTTTTTTAAAGTATATTTTTAGGTGCTTTTTGTAAGAATATGTATTATATTATATTTATATATAAGAGGGGTACTTCTTTTATTAAAAGCTAATGTTTTTTTAAAAAAAGGTACTGTTTTTAAGAAGAAGTACTAAGAAGTACAAGTAGTTTTTAAGAAGTGGTACTATTTTTCGGAAAAGATTCGTTTTTTAAGAAAATGTACTTATTTTCAGAAAGGCTACTTTTCTCAAGAAAAGGAAATTAAAGGTATTGTTTTATTTTTAAGAAAAGGAATTTTGTAAGAAAGGTAAGTTCAAAAAAAAAAAATTAATCACCAATTTTTTTATTTTTTCTCACCTATATAATTAACTGGAGTACGTAGTTAATTAATATTTCAGACAGCGCTAGTTATTTTAAATCGTAAGCGAAAGATATGGAAGTTTAGGCGATCGATGCTTACCAGCTATCTACAGTTGACTTTTGAGGCCAAATATTTTCGTGTTTTCCTTGGACAGAAATTGAACCGGAAATGGAACTCTGAGGAGCATATGAAGAAGGTCATGAATGTTCTATATGCCTCTCGAAAAGCTATAAGTAAAAGCTGGGGACATGGTCCATAAACGTTGGTGTATAATAAGGGGTATTTTTTAAGGGCGGTAGAAATTGTGCAAATAGCACAAAATTAAAATTTTAATCAATGAAATGTTTTTATTCGAAAGAATGAACATTTGAAATTGATTTGGGGCATATAGCCGCGGCGGCTGTTCATGACAAAGTGCATTCTGGACGTCCAATTTTGGGTCACTGTTTCGAGCATTGCTGGCCGTATGTAAATACATGAACAATTTGGCCTCCTTGGCGTAAATTTCGTAATGGCATAATTATCAGCACAAACCAGTGACTTCACGCAACCCCACAGGAAAAAAGGTAGAGGTATCAAATCGTATGAACTTGGAGTCCAATTGACAGGCCCATTTCTAGATAGCTACTTATTGCCAAATTTTGATTTCAATAAATCGCTGGTTGCGGTCACCGTAGGCACGTAGCGCCATCCTGTTGAAACCACAACTCGCCCGGATGAATGCCATCTGTATTTGCACACAAAAAGTCATTGATCATGGTGCGGTAACGATCTCCGTTGACCGTAACGCGAGCTCCGGCCTCACTATTGAAGATATAGGGTCCCATGTTGCCACCAGCGTGTAAACCGCATCAAACAGTGTACTTTTCTGGATGTAATGGGTCTGTTGTGGATTGGTCTCACTCCATATGCGGCAGTATTGTTTATTAACAAACCCGTTGCCAAAAATTAGTCCATCGTTGGACACAATTTTGCGATAAGACATCGGGTCAGTTTCCAATGCTTTAGAGCCCAATCGGCGAAAGAACGACGCATATGATGGTCTCGTGGTTTAATTCCTAGTCGTTAATTAATCAGCTGGATCTTATACGAGTGTTCGCCAAGATATTTTTGTTGTTTGGATGCAAATATAACGTGTTTGTTGCTTGCCGCAAATATAGTATACTTGTGCCCAAAGACATTGTGTTTGCTATTCAATATAAAATGTTTGGGACGCAATGATTAATAGGTTATAATATTTATATTTGTGACCCAATTATGACTTTGTTTGTTGAAAACTGCTGAAAACATAAACGTAACAGACAATAGCGAAACAAAAAGCAGTACATCGTCAAGTCACGAAATCAATGCTTACAAACATGTACGTGGCTCCTGCAATATGTTAGTGGGGCGGACATTTTTCACCGTGTATTCATGATGAATTGCCAGAGTATACTGATCATAAATATCAAAAAGTGAGCGCAGTATGGCAGTTCGTTTGACAGCTAATCCTTTTCTAAGTTCAATCTAAGCGAAAAAAAACACGCTCTATAATATGAGTTTAATATATGAGTCCCAATAAGGATATGTATAATATGAGTCCCAATAAGGATCGATAGACACAATGTATATTAAATTGTGAGGAAATTTATACAACGTAGTGCAACGTCCTCTGTTCCAGTGAACTGAAAATGGATTGATTTTAAGAAAAAATTTGCAGAGGCGAGTCAAAGTAAAACTATTTAAAGAGGAAGATTACAGATATCAGTTATTTTGTGAAATATCGTTGCAAATTTGTAAAACGTATAAGAAACTATTCGTCCCTCTAAATCCGTTTTTAATTTTCAAATCGTCTACAAACTGACCATTCTGCAGCTGGTGAAACAGGCCACAAAATCCGGATTTGGTTAATTAAAAAATATTTGTAATTTTTGAATTATTAGACCGTCTGTAGCCGTGATTATTTATTTCGACGGTCGCCGCACTTAGTGAGGCGACAGTGTCGAGTACTTAGTCTTAGAAAAGCTTCTCAAAACAGCTTTCGGAACCGCAGTAAAGCTGTAGGTTCCAATCAGTGTGTGAAAAACACGAAAGCGCACAGATCACTGGTTATGAAAGTCATTTCATGGGGTGTTTTGGAAACCATTTATTTTTTGTAGAACAACGCCAGACTAAAATTGTGATTGTGAGGTTCAAATGATTTTGAAACAATCAGTTTTTTTTTGAAATAAGAAGTTTAAAATTGCAACATTTTTGAATATTAGCAATTTTTTATTTTTGTAAATTAGCTATTCCTTGGAATGATATGCTATTAAATAAAAATGGTTTCTCATTACATTCCATGGAGAGATTGGGTGAGAGATTCTCAGAACCAGCCCGTTGCTAATTTCCAATCACATTTTAATATAAAGCGTTTTCCATCTGGCGCCACCAACAAGCAGATAACTAATAGTTATTTACCTTTCTGTAGGGTGCAACCGACTGCTATTGTACTTAATTTGAAATTTGTTTATGTCGTCAACAGATTCACTGTTCGATGAAAAACGTGATGACAATTTTCAAAGCAATTAGATGCTCCCTAAATGAGTCACGTTACGGTATTAACAAATCGAATTGTTCGTACGAGTACAACAGTGTAATGTCAATGATTATTTTCATGTAGATACGATTGTCATCAATATAGCAGATGAGACATTCGTTCATTCAATTGGCAGTTGTAAATTTTTAACAGCAAATGCAGTTGCAATTGTAGTTTCATCGTAACTCTATGGTTGAAATCACAAATACACTCAAAAGAATAAGTTAGTATCAAAATAGAAAAGAAAAATGGTGAAGAAACCTAGTTGCTAAAACAGCAAAATAAATGATTGTCGTTTTAGCAAACATGTAAGTCTAGTATTTTATCAGGCAATTTTAGAGATTGCAACAGCATATTTTCTAAATATCAGGAAAGAGCTACTTGACTGTATGTGCAAATACAAGGTCTTTCAAAAGAAGTCATCCGATATTGTTTAGCTCTAATTGTTTTTTCTAAATGAAAAACTTCGATTGTGTTTTTTGATTATATTTATTTGAACCTTTAGAACTTTATTGGTTAAGTTGAGAAGATGATATCGGTTAAATGTGCTCGTTTTATGGCATTTTTGTTCATAATGATTTGAAAATCATAATGAGCGATGAGTCTCATTTCCACCTCAGCTGATGAGTCTCATTTCCTCCCGTAAGATCGCCCGATTTAACCGTTCGAGACTTTTTTTGTGGGGTTTTTTGAAGTCCCGTGTTTACGTGAACAAGCCCGAGATCCTGGAAGCCCTCAAGGTCAACATTCGACACGACTACGAGAATCTGTTGCCCGAAGTTCTCGCCGAAGTGATGAAAAATGCCATAAAACGAGCCCGTATGGTAATCAATTGTGACGGCGCCCATTTATTCGATATCATCTTCTCAACTTAACCAATAAAATTCTAAAGGTTCAAATAAACACAATCAAAAAACAGAATCGAAGTTTTTCATTTAGAAAAAAAATGAGAGCCAAACAATATCAGATGACTTCTTTTGACACACCTTGTACGAATGGATTTCAGTTGTGATTTTCTTTTAAAATTAACTTCTCTGGGAACGGGTGAAAATAGCCTTCTGGAATGGTTTGAGGACACTACTTTGGGTTTGGTCTGAGAATACTCTTCTGGGTATAGTTTGAAACGTTTCAGAATACCCTTCTGGGAATGGTTCTAGAACACTTCTTTGGGTTCGGTCTGAGAGTACTCTTCTGCGAACGGTTTGATAACACTCTTCTGGGAACGGTTGGGATTACTTACCCTTCTGGGAATGGTTTGGGTACACTCTTTCTATTCGGTCAATCGATTTCAGATAATCGAGAACACGGTATGTTGCACACGTGGGAAATCGGAATTGGATTAGCTGATAGCGGTTCGAGAACAGATCGATTCGTTCTTCATTATGGTCGTCTTACATTAGGGTGGGAAGAACTGGATCGGGAATCGGATTTATATCGGTTGATGATAAGAACACGAGGAATAGTCAACCGAATCCGCTATGGTGGAATAGTCAACCGAAGTCGCTATGGTGAAATAGTCAGTCTAAGCAGCTATGTTGGATAGTCAATCGTAGTCGGTATGGTGGAGTAGACAGTCTAAGCTTCTATTGTGGAGTAGTCAGCCGCAACCGCCATGGTAGGATATTCAACCGAAGTCTCTATGGTGGAATAGTCAGTCTAAGCAGCTATGTTGGATAGTCAATCGCAGTCGGTACGGTGGAGTAGACAGTCTAAGCTTCTATTGTGGAGTAGTCAGCCGAAGCCGCCATGGTAGGATATTCAACCGAAGCCTCTATGGTGGAATAGTCAACCGTAGTTGCTATAGTGGAATAGTCAACCGAAGTCGCTATGGTGGAATAGTCAGTCTAAGCAGCTATGTTGGATAGTCAATCGTAGTCGGTATGGTGGAATATACAGTCTAAGCTTCTATTGTGGAGTAGTCAGCCGAAGCCGCCATGGTAGGATATTCAACCGAAGCCTCTATGGTGGAATAGTCAACCGTAGTTGCTATGGTGGAATAGTCAACCGAAGTCGCTATGGTGGAATAGTCAGCCGCAGAAACACAATCGAAGTTTTTCATTTAGAAAAAAAATGAGAGCCAAACAATATCAGATGACTTCTTTTGACACACCTTGTACGAATGGATTTCAGTTGTGATTTTCTTTTAAAATTAACTTCTCTGGGAACGGGTGAAAATAGCCTTCTGGAATGGTTTGAGGACACTACTTTGGGTTTGGTCTGAGAATACTCTTCTGGGTATAGTTTGAAACGTTTCAGAATACCCTTCTGGGAATGGTTCTAGAACACTTCTTTGGGTTCGGTCTGAGAGTACTCTTCTGCGAACGGTTTGATAGCACTCTTCTGGGAACGGTTGGGATTACTTACCCTTCTGGGAATGGTTTGGGTACACTCTTTCTATTCGGTCAATCGATTTCAGATAATCGAGAACACGGTATGTTGCACACGTGGGAAATCGGAATTGGATTAGCTGATAGCGGTTCGAGAACAGATCGATTCGTTCTTCATTATGGTCGTCTTACATTAGGGTGGGAAGAACTGGATCGGGAATCGGATTTATATCGGTTGATGATAAGAACACGAGGAATAGTCAACCGAATCCGCTATGGTGGAATAGTCAACCGAAGTCGCTATGGTGGAATAGTCAGTCTAAGCAGCTATGTTGGATAGTCAATCGCAGTCGGTATGGTGGAATAGACAGTCTAAGCTTCTAATGTTGGAGTAGTCAGCCGATGCCGCCATGGTAGGATATTCAACCGAAGCCTCTATGGTGGAATAGTCAACCGTAGTTGCTATAGTGGAATAGTCAACCGAAGTCGCTATGGTGGAATAGTCAGTCTAAGCAGCTATGTTGGATAGTCAATCGTAGTCGGTATGGTGGAATAGACAGTCTAAGCTTCTAATGTTGGAGTAGTCAGCCGATGCCGCCATGGTAGGATATTCAACCGAAGCCTCTATGGTGGAATAGTCAACCGTAGTTGCTATGGTGGAATAGTCAACCGAAGTCGCTATGGTGGAATAGTCAGCCTAAGAGGCTATGGTGGAATAGTCAATAGTAGTCGTTATGGTGGAATAGTCAACCGATGTCGCTATGGTGGAATAGTCAGCCTAAGCAGCTATGGTGAAATAGTCAACCGAAGTCGCTATGGTGGGATAGTCAGCCAAAACCGCAATGTAAATCCATTTATGTGAAAAGATTACTCGTGAGTCCCTTCGGAATTAGAGCCCCAGATTTAATACCATATCGGGCTGTGCGCTGGGAAGCGACTGACTAACAATGATGCTGGTCAACCTCAATATAAAGTACTCCGGCAGTTTTGACTTTAATGAGAATTACAGCGAAGCACTTATGCTTGTGCAGACGCTGATGTCCACTTCTATCGCTGCTTTGAGTATATATTATACCTTCGTAAGAGGTTGTGTTTCTATCAGTGACGGTGGTTGTTCGCGGGTGAGGTTGGCTGGTTGAAGTGTGCGGTGTGAATGATGGATGTTGTGTATCATAAGGTGATGGACATGGGGTATGGGGGTGTGGATGGCGGTGAGTGTGTTGAAGATTTACTTAAATTATGTACTTGGGGATTATGACGTCACATTACAAGTCTTCCAAAAATACTGTGTGTAACAAAGTAGTAAGAAAATAGAAATTAAATAAAACCAAGCATGAAATCCAGAAAATGACCAGAAGGAGTTAGTGCTTTGCCGAGTTCAGGAATATTCCTATGTGCGTGAAGATAAATTGGAATTTAACTAGCAAAGACACAAACCACTTTCGTTAGCAGAGCGCTGTTATTACGTTAACAGATATCTGTTAATGTACTAGAAAGGGAAGTATATTGAAATAGGAAAGGGTTTTTGGAGAATTAAATTAATAAAAACATATGAAACTGACAAATCGTATAAAAAACATTACGAGCTTTCAGTACTAGTGGCACAAATGTTGAACAGCTTACCAGCGAGCATTATATTTTAGTTCAATGTATATAATTTTAGAAAGGACATTGAGCCCAAATCAAGGATTCTTCCCCAACTAAATGAATATTTAGCAATAGGTAGCAGTATGTTCTTTTGGGTTATATTACTCCGAGGTTTCAGACGAATTGGAGAATACAATAATTTTGGGCGTTTTCTTTTAAGCACTTTACACTACTTTTGAACATTTCACTGTGTCCAAACCAAGGACTCTTGGCGGACAAGGCTACCACCAGATTAAAGGCCCTCGCTAGTGCTTTCCCAATTTACCTCCCTTATATTTTATAGGAATTTCAGAACAGCGATGTATGGAATTTAGTATTGTCCCATGTGTTAGCATTATCGCCCACTGTGTCCAAATTAAGAAAACCCCGCGATTTAAATTTATGTCAGACTTTACCACATCACTAGTGCTTTCCAAATTGATGCTATCTATGATCGTAGCGAACTCGAGAACAAACTTATTTGAAGTTTTATATTGGACCATGCATTAACATTTTCGCCCACTGTGTCCAAATTAAGAAAACCTCGCGATTTAAATTTATGCCAGGCGTTAGCACATCACTAGTGCTTTCCAAATTGATATTAACTATGATCGTAGCGAACTCGAGAACAAACTTATTGGAAATTTTATATTGGCCCATGTGTTGACATTTTCGCCCACTGTGTCCAAATTAAGAAAACCTTGCGATTCAAATTTATGCCAGGCGTTAGCACATCACTAGTGCTTTCCAAATTAATATTAACTATGATCGTAGCGAACTCGAGAACAAACTTATTTGAAGTTTTATATTGGACCATGCATTAACATTTTCGCCCACTGTGTCCAAATTAAGAAAACCTCGCGATTTAAATTTATGCCAGGCGTTAGCACATCACTAGTGCTTTCCAAAATGATATTAACTATGATTGTAGCGAACTCGAGAACAAACTTATTTGAAATTTTATATTGGACCATGCATTAACATTTTCGCCCACTGTATCCAAATTTTGTTGTTAGTTTCCTCCGCTCAAACAAGGTGACACATATCGCATTTCCTTTTTAGAAGTTTTCGAACATGGATTTTGCAAGTCAACATACATATGTATCTTGAAACTTTCAGACATATGTAATTTAGATATGAACAGAGAGAAAAAATGAAAAAACGTCTTACTTTTTTTGTCTTTCCTCCCCTATTTGAAGAATCTTTCCATAGAAAAAAAAAACGCACAAAAAACTTAAAAGTTTTTCATGTTTTCTCTACTTCCACTTGAAAAAAGCAGGCAGTTTTTCTCTATTCTCATGTTGAATTTTTTCTTTTTATATCTTGTTAGCTGAAATGCAAAACCACGTAACTACAATTGGTTGACAGAAGAAGCAAGGGAAACCTTATAAAATTGTGACGAAGACTTTTTCGAATCAAGCCTTAAATAGGATCTAACCTAGGGTAAGAGCCGGAAATACGGTTGCCCAAAGCTAGATAAAGTACTTATTAGGTCGGGCCGAAACAAAATTGAAGGTATAAAATTTAGGTGGCAAAAAAATCGTAGAATACACAGACAAAATTTCAGAAAAATCAATTAACCCCTTCATGTCCTGCAATGCACTTGAAGCAAAAACGAAATGCAATTTCACATTTTGGAAAAAATTAATATAATTGGATTGCATTTTCATAATTGTAAGGATGCTGGGTGAAATTCTTCTCGATTTAATTCTTCTGTTAAAAAAAAGTAATAATATTGTAGTTACGTTGATTTGAATTTCAGCTGGTGATATGTTTATATTGTTATGCGAAAGATATCTTTGAAGCGTCTTGTGGAAGCTAGTGGGATGGACAGAGATGTAGGAGCAGGACGAAAGAGAGCAAAGTCATTGTTATTGTTAGCAACTTTGAAATAACACTTTCAACATCATTTCGACATTCTTATCCAACTCATCGTCATTGTCATCGCTATCGCTATCGCCTCGTCATCAATGTCTTCACCATTATAATGCAAGTTATATCTTCAAAGTAGGTTTTTAATGTTGGAATGTTGTATGTTTTGGAAGGAAGGACACTCGAGGGATTGCTCAAAATTACCACCATCGCTGTCGAAACACTTTGTGATAAAACTATTACACTAAATATGAAATACATTAGAATATTACTCCATGACCGATGTGGTTAGTTTGGTTAAGTCAAAAATGGTTGGTTTTCTTGGAATAATAGACCACTCAGGAAAGTAAACTCACTGGCATGACTAGTTTCGAACTCCGTGGTAAATTCATCATTAGATGCCTAACTACTGTGCCTAAATTGATACCACCGGTAGACCATCAGTCGTATAAAGTATATTCATGCTGAAAATCTGTATTTTTTGTTGTTCGGATGTAAATATATCGTGTTTGTAGCTGGTCGCAAATATAGTATACTTGTGTCCAAACACATTGTTTTTGCTAGTTAATATTACATGTTAGAGACACAATGATTAATGGGATATAATTAATGTATGTGCTTGTGATCCAAGTGCGGTTTTATTTGTTGAAATCTTCTAAAAACAAAACCGTCACACACAGCAAATAAACCAAAATGCAGCAGATTTTCAATTCATGAAACATTGCTTGCATACATATACATTAGGGTGTCGCAAAAAAATTTAATTTTTCGATTTTCATGGCTTGATTGGAAAACTTATAGGGTAAAGTATTTTTGAGATTTTTTTCAGATTTTTCGGAAGAGCTATATACGTCGCATAAGTCGAATTTCCCCCAAAAATCGGGTATTCTGGACGTTTTTTGAATTTTATTAAAAAATCGGTCAATACCCACGATTTTCTTCGTTTGTCAGTCCACATTTTTAAAGGAAAACTTTCAAACTTTTATTGTATATGCATAAACCACCAGTTTTGGGAATGATCTTGCTCAATAAGGCACCACGTATTAAATTTTTTCGTAAATTTTGTTAGTAACGCTTTATAATTTTTAAAATTCCTATACATATTTTATAAACTAATGATGCACTTTAAAAGACGTATATATTCGAAGCAATTTTGTTCAAAAAAATTTTTAATTTGCTGTTACTGTTCCAGAGTTATACCATTTTAAAGCCTTCTACAAATTGTATGAAACTAATAATATTATAGTCTGGTTGCTATTGTTGCAACGGATTTGCTTTCAATTTCTATGAAAACTTAAAACACTATTAATGCACTTTAAAAGACGGATAAATGCCAAGCAATTTTGTAGAAAAAATTTTAAATTTGCAGTTACTGTTCCAGAGTTATGCCATTTTAAAACTCTTTACCCATTGTATGAAACTAATAGTACTATAAAGTCTTTGGCAATTTTTCATCGGATTTGCTCTTAAACACTATATTCATGAAAAACTCTACATGCGCTAAGTAACGGTAAAGAGTTAAACAGAAAAAAACGGCCCCATCAACATATTGCAGGAAAAATACATATGTTTGCAAGCAATAATATATATGGTTCCTGCAATATGTTGGCGGGGCCATTTTTTGCTACGTGTAATTCTTTGTCGTTACTTAGCGCATGTAGATTTTTTCAATAATACATTGATTAAAACCAATCCGATGAAAAAAGACAAACAGTTTATAATATCATTAGGTTCATACAATGGGTAAAGAGTTTTATAGTGGCATAACTCGGGAACAGTAACTGCAAATTCAAAATTTTTTTTTAGAAAATTGCTTGAAATTTACCAATATTTTAAAGTGCATCATTAGTATTTTAAATTTTCATAGACATTTAAAGCAAATCCAATGCAAAAATAGCAACTAGATTATAATATTATTAGTTTCATACAACGGGTAAAAGGCTTTAAAGTGCTATAACTCTGGAACCGAAAATTCCAAATTTTTTTTTTTTACAAAATTGCTTGGAATTTATACGTCTTTTAAAGCGGCTCATTAGTTTCTTACTTTTTCATAGGAATTTTAAAAGATATAAAGCGTTATTTACAAAATTTACCCAAAATTTACGAAAAAAAATTAATACGTGGTACCTTATTGAGGACAATTATTGCCACAAATAAGAAAATCGTGGTTATTGACCGAGTTTTAAGTAAAATGCCAAAAACACCCGGAATACCCGATTTTTGAAGGAAATTCGACTTGTGCGACCTCTAAACCACTTCCGAAAAATCTGAAATTCAGATTGCATTTTGCATTTAAAAGGGACAAATATTTACATGCACAGGGGTATAGTTTAGAGACAGCCTCCGCTTCTGAGACATCCATTGCGGTGCAATATGTTGGTGGAGTTGATGTTTTTCAGTGTGTACCAACTCGTATGATAAATTATACGTATGCGAATTAGTATTGATCGTAATCCCTTAGTATAAATTCAAACTGAAAATTCAATTATTCCAACACAAAAACATACGTTTTTCTCATACTTGTGTTTATGTTCCTCTTGCACAGTTGCAGTGCTTTGAGGTTAATGCCCCTATTACGAATTACAACTCGACTCAGTTGAGTTGAAATTTCAGTTGAAATTTTACAATTTGGTATTATCGATAACAACTTAACCTATCAAAAAATTGTAGGTTGAAGTTAATCGTCTGACAACTTTTTTGTGGTACTACCGATTACAACCCTGTGCTAGTGTGGTTAACAAAAACACCACAAAATTACAACTCATCAATAGCAGTTGTAAATCAATTATTAACGAAAAATGGAAAGCGGGTAAGTACAAATTTTTATTTTCTCTTAATATAATTTATTAATCTGCGATTTGGAACAATTTCAGAAAAAATAGAGTTCCAACAAAATAACAATTTGAAAAACTTGTTGAACTTATGGAGAAGCATCCCGAAACTGGACGAGGCAAGCCACAATTCGGATGCAGCAAAAATAAAAGCAAGGAATTGTGGGAGGATTTTGCCATACAACTAAACAGACCGCCATCAAGAACTGCGCACGAGTGGGGACGAGTAATAATTTATTTCCCCTTTTAACTTACAATCATAACATTTAAACTGTAGTAGCCCTTTCTGTTGAGATAAAGATGTTGCATCTCTTTTTTTGGTGAAATGATGCGAACGTGAGTCCCATCGATACATCCCAATATTCCCGGGAACCCACTTTTTGAATAAAATTCAATCTTTGAAGCGTTTTGCTCCTCTTCACTCATTTGGGTTTTAATCTATTTCCCACAAATACGCTGCTCGAGGATATTTAAAACCTCTTTTATTACTACAGATACGGTAGGTTGTGCCAGTCCCACATTAAAATCGTTTCAACTGCACTTCTGATAACTGCCGTCAGCGAGGAACCTGAGAGTTGCGCATAACTTTAAAATCGGAGGTATATCCGTACCTCGCAAAGGCTTATGAAAATGCTTCTTCAGCTCATCTAGTAGATACCAAAATGCTTCCTTATTTAAACGAAAGAAACTTCTAAATCTGGAAAAAAAAGTATTAAAAAGCCATTCAATTATAACCACATCCTTTTCTTACTTGGTGCTTGGAAGTTCCAAGGGACTAGAGTGATCGCAGAGACTTCTTCGTATGCGCAGCACGTCAATGTTTTCATCAACATTTTCATCGTTGTAAAATAAATCCAAACTAATATCAATTTCTTTATTTATTTCCAAAAAAAAATACTCACAAACAAAAACTGAAAATTATTGTTTTCATTTTTTGTCACAATAGTATCAACTGTTTAATCAGTTCTCAAATCATTGCTTTTTTAGGCTGGCAACATCAACACAATTTCAACTGGAACAAGTTGTAATTCGTAATACCAAAATGGAGTTAAGTTGTTTCAACTTCAACTCAACTGAGTTGAGTTGTAAACCGTAATAGGGGCATAAGTTTCTTCTATATCAGACAGTGTTTCATTTTCACTGTGGCAAACGGCGCGGGTGGCCCAGAAAATCTCTTTAATACATATTATTTTAAGGGCAACAATATCGATTTCATACTCGTTTTTGATTACGTTTAATTTTTTTTGTCACTAACTCGCAACCTTAGGACAAGATTCTAACTGAAAATTTTTGATAAATTCATCTGTACACGCTGAAAGATCTGTATTTTTTTGATGTTTGTATGCAAATATAACGTGTTTATAGTTTGTCGCAAATATACTATACTTGTGCCCAAACTCATTGTGTTTACTATTCAATATAACATGTTTGAGACACAATCATTAATAGGTTATAATATGTATATGTTTTTGAGACCCATATATGGTTTTTTTTTTGTTGAAAACCGCTAACAACAAATACGAGACGGAAAACAAAGAAACAAAAAAGCAGCAGATCTTCAATTCATGAAAACAGTGCCTGCAAACATGTACATGTTTCCTGCAATATAATAAAATAGGTATGTCCTTTGAATTATTGTTTTCGCCATAATTTTATCTCTTATGGTATACCAGATATCTACTAGAACCAACTTCTAACTACTTATACATACTGTCCTGTAGAAATTTGTGTAATCAGGTGAACGTTTTGGAGATATGATCTTTTTCTATTTAAGCAATATTGATCATGACATTTCGACCTTCTGGCGATTAGACACTCTGTTTAGAACAGCCGTTTTGTTTTTCCAAGAGAACCGCAAAGAATTCCAACACAGAGTTGTTTGCATAACCACAGAGAGCCACTATCCCTCTCTTCACGTTTTCAAGAGCCGCTATCCCTCCCTTCACGTTTTCTTGTTGACGACGAGGTAGTAGGTCATTCCATCGAGTTCGAGTTGCTGTTGTACGTTACTCTTTGCTTGGACATAATACGGACAGCAATAAAAGGGAGTGCGTATTTTAGTTCGATTGAAACAACATAAACATAATTCAGCTGTCATTAGTATCAACCAAACACTATGTACACTTAGCTTGCTGCGTGGCGTATAATCGATATTTCTTCTTTGGTCAAAGAGGATGTACAGGTAGGGAAGAAAAAAAGTGTGCAATTTGGCAACCCTCGTAGAAGGGAGTCGACGTGATTCACTCAAACGCATTTTTCTTTCTCGTAATAACTTGATGATTTTATAGTTTTTACCTACTTTATGCAATTTTATTTAAACATGGTTGGAATTTCTGTAGTTAGATACTATAACATCATCAAAAAATTGTTCGTGTATTGAAATATTCAACGAAGAGAGTAAGGGAGAGAGAGCAGTGAAACGACGCACACCACTCGTTTCCTTTGCTGGCATTCCACTTCATGAGTAAATTTTCTCCTCTATTTCAAACTCCATACTCTTTGCATTGGTCGCTCATGCTACATCATTTCCTTAGTACTTTTTCGATCAGCTGTGCCATCAAAACCCCTGGCATAACTCAATATAAAACAGTTATACTATGATGTGAATAATATAATTTGATACTTAAATACTACACACATATAAGTAGAGCAAATTAGAATGGACTCTTCGTAGTAGGTTTGTGTAAATAAGAGATGTTCGTCGGAAATTAACCAACGGTTATCCATGTGCCCCTCGGTGGTGCAATGGGTAGTATGCACGCCTCTTGTACATGAGATGCTGGGTTCGATCCCTTCTCTGACCACTTTCAAAATTTATTTTGGCGGCGGTCACCTCGAATAGATACGGCGACACTATCGAGAATTTAGCCATGAAAAACCTTCATGGCTAAATTCTCGATAGTGTCATACCGTTCGGAATCGGAGTAAAACTGAACTTCCCAATCAGTGAGTATAAAACTAGAAAGAGCACAGCCCACTGGTTGTAAGAAGTTCTCCCCAAATTCCTTCAATTCCTCCATTTGTCTTTTTATTATCCATGACTACCTCAACTAAGTAAAAGGAAATTGATGCAAAACAGAGTGCATACGCGAGAGAGCGATAAGCAACCAGAAGCACACAATGCAGCAAACTTAGTTTGAATTGTGCTTGGTTGATATTAAATTGTGCAGCTAAATTACGTTTTAGATTGGTTGCATCGCACGAAAATACGCATTCACTTTTATTTCTGTCGAAAGAGTAACATACAAGTAACATTACTACTCGAAAGAGTAACATTACTACTCGTCATCGAGAGTAAAGAGATGGATTAAGACATTTCTCTACTGCTCTATGAATTAACTTACACCAGGTGGAGTTACAAGGACTGTGGACTTAGCTTTTTCATGACGTTTTAGTGTAGATCTGTGAATCTTAAATATATTTTGCACTTCTTTGTTGACTTTTATCGTTGGTATACATTTAGGACGTTTCTAACGCAACTATTTTACCACACAAACATGAAATGCCGTTCGTGTTGTCTTGTCGGATGTTTTGTAATAATGCCCCTATCTGGTATTATTGAACCTTTTCGTTCCACAATCCAAAGTTTACATGCAACCAAACCTATGAAGTTAAAGTTATTGAGGGAATAATCTTCTCTCTTCTAATTTGATTTATGACTACAAAACGTCAACGTCAAACATTAACGCAGTTTGAAATTTGAATATAGTCGCAAAGAAAAATTCCAAACAAAAGCGGAATTGTGCAAACGAACATTTGTCGAACCAAACGTATAGTTTCCTTTGTAAGAAACAAAAATAAAATGGTTTACATGAACCAAAAACTAACAATAAGCGGTCATAAAAAATCAAATTCAAATAAACGTAACTGACACTAGCACGTTCTGCCAAAAAATGCTATACCACGGAAAAATACAACTCTGTGATATAGATTAAAACTCACCTCAAAGCACTGCAACAATGCGAGAATGCATGAGGAAAAAGAAGAACATGGTGGGAAAATTCTGTCTGTTCTTGTTGTTGGAATTATAGGCCTTTCAGTGATGTTGATACTTAGGGATCTCGATCGATACTAATTCGCACATGTGAATTGCAGAATTTTTTGTATATATGTATACGATTGATGATCAACCGATGTTATCAATACAGGCACAGTAGTTAGGCATCTGATGATGAACTTGTCACGGAGTCCGAAACTAGTTATGACAGTGAGTGTGTGCTGAACTGAATTGTCTATTATTTCCAACAAAAAACCAACCATTTTTCAATTAGAAAAATGTTCATGACTGTAAGCTTGTAGTATGAATTTCTCATACATTAACCAAAAACGAACAAAAATCGGTCAATAAAATTCAAATTCAAATAAATGTAACTGACATTAGAACGGTCTTCAAAAATGATATACCACGGAAAAATACAACTCTGTGATATAGATTAGAACTCACCTCAAAGCACTGCAACAATGCGTGTAGGCAAGAGGAAAAGAAGAGCATGGAGGAAAAAAGCCTTCTGTTCTTAGAAGTATTGTATTCTTAATAGAAGTATTGAATTTCAAACACAAATTTATTTTGGAACTTACACTATGTCATAAATGAGACAGCATAGTGTAAGTTGTTTTACAACAACAACAAAAATTTTACACAAAAACTGTTCACAATTGTGCAATAAACGTATAGTAGAATGAAAAATGTCTAGTGGAATGAATGAAGTAGAGAAACTGTACAAAAATATTGGTTTCTCTTTACATCCCGTGAATGGATTGGGAAGAGCTTCTCACACTCCTTGAGCTATGCGGTTTCTAGTTTTTCAGTGACTGAATGGGTCTTACGGTTATACACCGGTTCCGAACGGTATTTTTAGAAGCCTTGTGAAGGCTACGTACTCGATAGTGCCGCCATCACTAAGCAAGCTGACCGCGGTTAAAAGAATTTTATTTAAAATTGTCATGCACAAGAGCCGCGCACACTGCCATTGCACCACCGACGGCCACAAGAGAAACATGTTGTTAAAGGACTTGTGGGTTTTTAGCAGAGTTCGTATTTAACCAATACACATAGTCGTGGAGAATGTGCAAAGAACGTTTACCCATTACCCACAGGGTATGGGGAATATAATGGGTAACTACAGACGGAATTGGGGAATTACCCATCACGATTACCCATTACCCACAGGATAATGGGGACAATAACCCATCACGAAAATAATGGGTAACTACCCACGACGATGGGGAATTATCCACCACGATTGCTCAATACCCACAGGGTAACAGGGAAAATAATAGGTAGTTAGCCACGGGGGTAACTTCCTTTTGGGGAAAAAACATCTCACCAGTATAACCGTAATTTGTTTCATTTAATTTTTCGACAAACTAAAATAAATTTTTTTTGCTGCAGGCAAAATATTTGCTCTCGTCGAAGGAAACAAAAACTAGAAAGAGCAAAGGCTCATTTATGGCTTGTTTTTCAGTCAGTGGCCATTTTGGTTTCTTAGTTAAATTGTGGTTAAACGTCGGATTATCATATATCAGTCGATGGTTAACAATGATTTAATCACCGAATATTGGTTAGCTAACTGGTAATCAGAACCATGAAATGAGAAATGTTGGAAACTAAAATAATAAATAGTTACCATGAAGGGATAAGGGAGAGCTTCTTACAATCAGTAAGCTGTGTTCTTTACAGTTTTACACTCACTGATTTGGACCAACAGTTTTACACCGGTTTCGAACAGTATTTTGAGAAGCTTTTTGTGAGGCGATTGTGTCGCCGCCACTAAGCGAGGTGGCCGTCGTAAGGTGGTCGGATCAGGGAACGAACCCACGTTCTCATGTACATCAGTCGCGCACACTAACCATTGCACCACCGCCAACAAGAAATGTTGTTAGATTGTACAAAATAGTATATGTATGTTTCTGTTTTGAATACTAGATAGTTGTTAACATGACTTCGATTTTATGCAATTATTTCATTATACCCTCACCCATAGGGAAGGGGGTATATATCATTTAATACGTAGAAAAAATGTAACATATAGAAGGAGCCATAGTAGACGCTTAGTATCTTTGGACGATATTCGTTTTAGGACTTTTTAAGACGTTTGAGCCATGTCCGTCTGTATGTCTGTCTAGCTGGCTGGCTGGTCAACACGATAACTGCCTTAAATCTTTACAGATCACAATGAAATTTTTCCAGTGACTATCATTTGCCAAAAATTGAATATAGGTTTGAAAATGGGCGTTGTAACCACGCCCCTTCTGGTACCTCCCATACAAATCGACCCATTTAGCACAAAATCATATTTCTTTCAGACCTTTCTTCTTGTAGATGTGATTAGCCTCAACTCTCACACCGTTTAATAATCTTTAATGCCTAGTTAACTGGAGGAAATGGGCGAGATATTTTTGGTATTTGGATATTTTGGTACCTCCCATACAAAACAGGGTGTTCCACCGGGTTGTCAATCTGATAAATCGCGTGAAACACTTCCGACCATAATGAAATTAGGTATAAATAAGGCTTCACGGTATCAAATGCCAATCACCGATAAAACAAGGGTGATTTTGCCACTCCCATTGTGGTACCTCCCATACAAAAGTTGTTTGGCCGTGTGGTTGTTCGGCACGAGAATTTATGAAAGTTTGTACTAGTCAATATTTAGTCAAATATCACTCTCCTATAGAAAATGAGCTGTTTTGCCACACCCATTCTGGTACCTCTCATATAAAAGTTAGGCGGATGATCGCTAGATCGACACGATAACTCTTGTAAACTACAACCGATCTTAAAATTCGGTACCAGGCAATATTTTGCTAAAAGCTACTGTGTAATTACTAACTGACTATTGTGCCACGCCCTGTTTCGTACCTCCCATACAAAAGTTATGCGAATTTGCAGTTTGCCGACTCGATATCTCCAATACATCATATCCGATCTTAATAAAATTTGGTATTGATCAAAATTTTGGCAACAACTTGCCATGCCCATTTTTGTACCTCGCATATAAATATTGGGAGGCAAACTAACTAATTTGGGTATTCAATAATATTTAGCGCCATGTCGTCAATCTGCTATTGAATATGGTCACTTTTGAGTATGGGCATTTTTATTTAACAGAACTGCCACGCAATGGATGACTTAGGGTGAGGGTATGATTAAGTCGGTTCACCCGACTGAAACTTATGTACTGGTTTTAATTCCATTTGGTTGTTCCTCTTTGTTGTTTTGCTATTTAACTCAAAACTCATGTTTTTTTTCAATTAGAAGTGGAAGAAGCAAAGTTAACCTCTATTAATTTCATATACGATTAAGTAATTCGACAGTTGTCTATCCACTTAAAAACTGGCCGTTAGTGAAGTCGACACTATCCGTAAAATAGCTTCTCAAAATACCGCTCCGGATGTAGGTGCCAACCAGTGAGTGCGATAAAGTAGTCAGCACAAGGCTCAAGGTCTAATTTTTACCGAAATTTGTTCAATTATTCTGCATGAAAAGGTTTCGAATACGTGTTGATTAGTCGTAGCAATTGGCTGCAATTACCACCAGATTACTTTTTGGGTCCTTTTTAGATTCTCCAAACGTTATGACCACATAGTTACGTTTAGTTTTATGGGCTTTTCAAATTAATTCCTTTTTCAAACTAACAAAATTTGTAAATTTTCCAAACTATTTGGCTCACACTATTGCAAATTTTGAGGATATTTTTCTTGGCTGGAAACTGGCCTCCATTTTTTAGTGGCCTTATAGTCACGTTACAACCATAACCGGTCATTTGCGAGTTTATATGAGCAGAGGTTTCCTTTCATGTGTATTCTTTTTGAAAGTTCAAGGTAATTTTAGCATTTTATGCTAATTCGACCAACCAACAGCTAACCACGATTATATCCTTTCTAAGGTTTGAGAATATTTATCCTTTTTCCTGTTTCTCATTCTATTGTTTACACACACGCAACGAGTATTGAGTTTAAGGTCAACAACTAGGGCACGTGCATTACAAAAAGCTACTTAGCATAAAACCCTTAAAAACCCTTTGAATAATGAAAATTGATGATCCTTGAAAAAGGAAAGATAACCCGTCCATCAAAAAAAGGTCCTTCAAATTTCAAAAATAAAAAAAGACGGAACAAAATATTAAATGTTTATGATTTTGTGGAAAAGTTAAACAAAATGATGCAAACCAGTGACAAAAGAAAAACATTATCTTTTTGATGTTCAGAATTAAACTTTTTCTTAACTCCTTCTGCATAATTTCTCCCAATCCTCATATTTACTTTGTTCCTGTTCTTGATTGATTTTTTTGTTTCCTTTATTGCATGAATTTCATTAAACAATTTCGGAGCAATAAATTTTCATTTATTTGATCATTTGTCTGTGCGGCGCTTTCCACTGTTTTACTCTTGGGGCAACTCATAAATCCTTGTAGAACTTCGTTTGGACGCGTGCATTGATGTTAGACGTTTATTTGGTTTTACGTGATATCGTGAGGAAATGAAATATTAACGTTCTCCATATTCCAACTTCATGGACAGCGCAGGGCAATTCAAATAGGAGTTGATGTTTGATTACCATCGTAAATGCCTCAGGCGTGTTAGAATAATTTGTAATTATTACGAAAGTTTGTGGTTAGTTAATATGTGTCAAGACTCGTTAAATTCCAAAAATGTTTATTAAAACTAAAAATGTTTCACGTGGAGTTACGAAATATATATCGATACAAAGCATGTGTAAATAAATCATAACCCAGTACAGAAATTTTAGTCGGTTAAACCGACTTAATCGTATCCTTACCCTTACTCATCCATTGGGTCCGAGTTCAATTAAAATGGGATTAGATTCGCCTTTCAGTTACATGAATGGGCCAATACCAGAGCCGCATTTTGTAAAATATATCACACACAACTTCATTAGGATCCCAACCGCTTTTGGCGATATAGAGTGTCCGCCCACCATTTGTACGACGGGTACAAAAATGGGCATCGACAAGTTTTTCAGTTGTATTTACACAGTAGCTTTGACAAACTATTGTTCAGTACCAAATTTCATTCAGATCAGATGTGATTCGTTATATGTCGTGTCCATAAATGTCCAAACCGGGCTGCCGCCCATTTTTTGTATAGGAGGTACCAGAATGGTACTACACTGTATGTAATTTTTTAAGTCATGGAACGATAACCATATACGGACACCACTACGTACTAAATACAAAAAAAAAAAGACCCGTGTCTCCCAGTTTTGCCCAAAGTCGTGCACTTTTTTTATGGGCCCCAAAGATTTAGGGCCTCGGTGTAATTTTTGCAAAAAAAGTGATAATTTTTTCAGGCTCATATCTTGCAAACCGTTCGGAATTTTGATTAACTCTCTGAGGGAAAGTTGTAGCAGTCTGGAAGCAACGTGCCTGTGGACACCATAAGTTCTGAATCAGAGTCAGATTCGAACGATTCGGACGACGATTTGGATCCAAAACTTAAGAGAGTGCGATTTGCAAGCCCAGGGTCATCAACATTATAAACAAAATACGAATATTTTTGTTATTATTTTTGTAATAGATAGCATAGTATCTCAATGTTAAAGTAAAAAAAAATCAAATGAAATTAAAAAATTTTTGAGAAATTTTTCACTTTTCTGGCTACCTAAACGCTACCTAAGGGCTACCTAAACGGTGCTAAGAATCATTCCTAGGAAGTTCATATGTTGAAGAAAGTTGTTTATTGAGATTTTAGATACATTTTTGTGGTTGAGTGTTTCCTTGAATTTTGAACGGTTTGCTACCTATGGACGCGAACAGGGGAGAAATGGTAAAAAGAAATCGAATTTTTTAAAGTTTTCTGCGTTTTTGTTCTTGAAGATGAAGCTTTTTTGATTTTATATGTTCACAAGAGCTACAACTTTCCCTCAGAGAGTAAATCAAAATTCCGAACGGTTTGCAAGATATGAGCCTTAACAAATTATCACTTTTTTGCAAAAATTACACCAAGGCCCCAAATCTTTGGGGCCCATACAAAAGTCCATGATTTTGGACAAAACTGGGAGACACGGGTCTTTTTTTTTGGTCTTTTATCACGTAATGGTGTCCATACATAGTTATATTTTTTTGTGTTGGACTGTGTTATTTATAGATTATTGGAATTTGACTAAATATTGTCTCAGTCAAAATTTCATAATTACGAGATCGGTTATGCGGAAGTTATCTGGTCGAATAAAATGGGTGTAGACAAATAACGCATATTTAGCAAAACGAAGCCTAAAATCTAATTTCATTAAGATTGGAAGTTTTCTACGTGATTTGTCGTACTGACAACCCGTAAGAATAGTGGCTGTCGGTGGTGCAATTATTAGTGTGCGCGAGTCTTGTACATGAGTAGGTGGGCCGATCACTGCTCCCACCACCTTACATTTCTTTCGACGACGGTCATCTCGCTTAGTGATGGCGACACTATCGAGCATTTTGCAATGAAAAAGCTTTTCAAAATACCGTTCGGAACCGATGTAAAAACTGTAAGGTTCCAATCAATGAATTCAAAACGAGAACTGCACTGCTCACTGGTTGTGCGAAGCTCTCGCTAATCCCTTCATGGGAAGCCATTTATTTTTTTAGGGAGACATTAACAGATTATTCACCAATGTCTGCGTTGAAGATAATCAGTTATACCAGACAAGTTTTAGAAGAATGACGATTTTGTACTAACTGCGTCCATTTGTATGGCAGGTACCAGTATCAGTACCTCTCCCCCGTAGCTCCGAGATTAGCAGGTTTTTTGGCTGTTGATAACAAGCCCGGAGATAGGTCAACCTTGGGCACAAACGAGTAAGCTCTCCTTTGATCCTTCTCCTGATTTGGTGTCTTAGCCGAGGATGGTGTGTTGGTTGTCTCTTCAAGAGATCGGTTACGTTTGGGAGAAATAAAGGGGTCCTTTCTGGCCAGGTTGACTTTTTCCGAGATACTTTTGGTGCCTAGTGCTGCTCCACCACTCTGGTGCATATTATCTCGTATTTGTCATCAGGGTGGGGGGTCTGTTTTTCCAGCCTGTTTGTTTGCCTCAATATATTTGAGAATATAACACGCGGGCTGGTATCGGCTATTCAGCTGCTTCAAAGTGGGATGCTTGCCCACTTTTTGTACAATTTTATTAATGGACGAAGTGCCTTGCTGGTGCTTGGAAGTGATAATCTTCTGACTAGAAGCCAAGAGCTCATCTTCGGACATGTTTCTCGCCTTCTTGAAGACGTTCCTTGTCTTACATATTTTTCATACGATTTTGTCTGCAGCGGAACAGACCAAAAGTCCAAAGGTATATAGGGACGCGTCGACCAACTTTCCGCAGTTCTTGCCGAGTCCACATTTACTCTCCGAGGGGGTAATTTTTAGCCCTTTTATGCGGAACATTACCTTGATTCTTATAACAATAGCAAGGCAACCTGTTCAAGGACAACAAGCTAGGCGATAAACATACATTATTAAATTTTTTTTTTGCACACAGGCGCTCATGACGAAATTTTTTAACAGAGGGAATTTTTGGGGTCCTTTAAAAATATGTTACCATTAAATTTTCTCTAAACTTAAGTACATGTGTAGTAATACTAATTTTGTTAAACAACTATACGAAACGTAAATTTATTTATGGTCTTCATACAGTTGGTGAAGTGCAAATAAAAGAAATGGGGGAATTATTTGGGCCTTTTTTTGGACAAAGACGCAATTGCTCTCATCGGTCGAATAAAAAGTTTTGTTGAAGCAGAAGTACGAAATTTATACTATTCTGCTTTACGACAATATTTTCTTCAATATTTCAAAATAAGGGTAATTTTTAGACCCTTTTTGGGAGATAGTTAATGGAATACAAAACTGCTCAATGGCATTTAAGCTATAGTAAAGCGAAACAAACATTTCATTTAGTTATTGTATTCATGCAGTAGTTAAATTTATAATTAACAAAGGGGACTATGTGGGGCATTTTGGGGGATAAATCAAACACTCTGCATTTTTGTTATAGTTTGGGGTTTGACTTAAACTTGGTTAAATGGCCCGTTAGTTTAATGTTAACTTATATTTGACTGATAAGTTTTTCCAAAACAACATTCTCAGTTCAAGCCAAGTTTAAACAAACTGCCTTCAACAAAAACAGACGTCCCATTGAGAAGAGGCTGCATTTTTTAAAAATGTTTTTAAATCGCTTACGCGTCAGGTAAGTCTCCCTAAGCTCGCATTAAAATTCGACCACCCTCTTGGCAGCCGTAAACCTTTATCGTTTACAACTTTTTTTGAATTTCAAGTGTAAAATCTGAAAAATCGTTGCTCTTGATTTTTGCTTGTCTTTTTCTTCATGCCTTCATCATTATTACACTGTGACGAAAATATATGCAAAATTTATGCCGTTTTTTACAAACTTTTTTAGCACCCAACTTTTGATGTTAGTTAGGAGGAAAACTTTTCAGTTTCCAAGTGTACAAATCCGCATCATCACCATCATTCTCGTCGTCTGCATCATTGTGTTTTATGATATGAATATAAATGTTTATTAGTTTTATATATATGAGATACTATAATGAATAAATTTTCAGTTTTGCAGACGATTATCCTCGCTTTTAAAAGACTTTAAGCAGCTCAAAGCAACAATAAACAAAACACAAGCCATGTACAGCAAAAATAAAAGTTCATATGCAAAGGATATGTATCCGTTTTTTTGTTGTTGTTTAACTGTGCCTGATCCTTGTGTGTCTGGAACACCCGTTGTGTTATTTGTGGATTTGCATTTTTATGAAAATTTATTAACACTATTAGCATCAACATCAAACATATTTACATTTACAATATCTATTCATTCATTGCTTCCTAATATCCTTTCATATATCCTTCCTAATCATCCTCAATGGATTTAATATAAAACCAAATTGATGTTCATAATATAAAAAAAACTGAATTTTTATATTTTCCATACAGACTAATGGTCTTTGGTATGTCGAAAGTAGTAAACTATGGTTATTTGTATAAGCAATGACTATTATCATTATAATCGGTATGATTATCCTTTTCCAGGACGAGAGTGCGTGGTGATATAAAAAAGTTGATGGTTTCATTTACCTGTGGCAGTCATACTGAGGATGGAAGTGTTTGGAGGGTTGCCATTTACATGTATGGCCCAGACAATTTTTAGTGTTGCCTTTTGGCAACAGCATTTGAAGTTAATAATTTTTAGCTTAACAGTATTCAGAACGTGTTTACGTTCTAGCATTATTTCTAGGGTTTCCAATGACTTGAAAAATGCATCTCTGTCTAAAAATGGAAATAACTCACGAACATTTTCGTGCAATTAGTTTTCACAACTTTGCAACGTGGATGATCGACAGAAAAGTGCATTGATGAACTGAAATCTTTATATGCCGATGATGCACCATCCTTCAGTACTGTGAAAATTGGGTATAATGAATATAATTGAGGTCGACATTCGCTGCAGGACGCATTTCGTGCAGGTCAAGCAAGATGGGTTGTTGTCGCAGAAAAATCCTTGCGGTGCGTGAACTGGTATTGCACGATCGTCATCTAGCACATCGAGAGATAGAGGTAACCTTGGGCAATACAACTGCTCCCCTGCATTTAATACTGCATGAACACTTGTTCGTGAAAAAAAATTTGCTCGCGGTGGATGGAGCATAATTTGTCAATAGCTCAAAAAAGGCTGGTGCAAGGAAAAGTTCAATGGCGGTGCTTCAAAAGACGTCTTTAAGATCACGACAGGCAACGAATCATGGAGCTATGCATATGAACCTGAGAATAAACAGCAATCTAGTGCATGGATCTTCCAAGATGACCCTACTCCAACAAAACTTGTGTGCCCACGAAGCACTTCAAAGCTAATGGTGGGTGGCCTGTTTCTTCGGCATAACTAGGCATGAGGCGTCAGTTACGTTAGAGCACAGTAGGACGACAAATTATGAATGGTACACAACCATTTAGTTGCCAAAAGTTGTTGGTGCTCTAAGGAAAGCGAATGCCCAACGAAGAATCATTTTCCATCACGAATATGCTTGCTCTCACACGTTGGCCGAGTCAACCCTATTTGACCAACAATAATATTGATTTGATGAGTCATCCTCCGTACTTCCCTGATTTGGTACCTAGTGATTTATTTTTATTAAAAAAAAATTACGTAGTCCAGGTTTTTCGACGCCTGCAGGAGCTGCATGCATGTTTTCAAACTACCCCAGAATATTTTGAAAAACAATTTAACAAATTTCGATCATCAATATTCGTTTTTCATTATTAGGCCAGAAATGTGAAACATGCGGGGTAGCGTTTTTGATTTTCTGAAAAATTGTGTTTTCGTTTGACTGCAAGTTTGGGCTATATAAACGTCGATACAGACTTTCTTGGGTTCTTTAAAAAAAATCTCAAAACTCGTACAAAATTCGTCAATTTTTAAAATCGGGTTTGGGGTTTATTCGAAAAAAAAATAATGAAAACTTTGAAAGTTGACAAAAAAAAATGTTTAAAAATCTATTTAAGCCTTTTATTCAAAGTATAAGATAATTTTCAAAATATAAAAAAAAAAATATTTCAAAATGTTATTGAGGATAACCTTTTGAAGCTACATCATATTTGAAAATAGGCATCGTGTTTCTTATTTGGAAAACTTCATTAAAATTTTAAAATCATACAGTTTTTATATTAGTTTTTTGCTCGACTGTATATTTTTGTTCGTACTGATTTCTAAACTCAATACCCTTATTTACCTACCACTTCCAATTAAAGATTTCACTCAATGCAATTAACTGTCAAACAACATAAAAGTGTGGTTGTAACTGTTTTAACCCGATATCCATGTTACCAAACGTTATTACAACGAATCGTAACCAGAGATACAATTTATTTCATCTTCATCCTCAAGTGGAAAAAAATTATCAGGTTGAACAAGCAGGATGGGTGGGTTTGCAATGAATACACTTACCCACATTTGTGTAGCCAATCAAAAAGGATACGAAATGTGCAAGAGCAGCATCACTAAACTGCAAATTGAACAAGGAAATGCAGAATGCTTCTTTGATATTTCTGTCCTTAACTACTGTAAAAATATTGGAATGTGTGAAATGTCAACATGTGTAATAACATTTGTAAATTTAAAAAATTCGATACATTTATGGACGAACATGAATTGGTTACGGAAATAGAAAAAAACTCCCGATGTATGAACTGAAATCACACTAGAGTAGTTTCGAAATTTACAGTATACGTTCCCTTTTTGTTCTTTAAAGTAAATTCTTGTAAATTTGTCTTCAAAAATTTACAAGAAATCTATGTTAGTTGTGAATATAGTTGACCTTTGTAGATATATTAGTTTTCAGTTGTTTATGCTTAAGGTCATAAGAATATAAAGAAAACACTTAAGTATTTCTTCTTACAATTCCATCAATGTTTTCCAATATTTCGACCAACTTCGTTGATCATTTTCAAGGATCTGATAAAACAAGAATAAACACAAAGTATTCATAAACTTTATTGAACAGTTCAAACAAGAATCAACATAAAAATATTTATTATCCGCCCCAAAGGGAGAATGATCTATCCCAATTACATTCTGAGATAACACAGAGCGCGTACAAGTTTTTCAGCAGGCTTATGTCAATCGATTTGTCCCCCCTTGAATTTGTCAATTGTGTATAGACTTGCGCACATTGATGTGTATCTAGTTTGAAATCAAGCCTCTTCTCCGACGGAACGTCAATTATATGCAGCATTTCCTGGAAGAGGGGTCTCGAGTAATTCCCCCCACCCCAGTCAGAATTTCCACTTCGTCAAAATTCGGCCCGTGTCCAGTTAAAGTACAGTGGGCTGCGAGTGCTCTCATTTGAGCCTAATGAGCCTTTCGGTCCGACTACAACGGACAGGGAAATACCAATAGAGTCACTGTGGCTACTGTCTCTAGGGACCGAGTGCGCATTACCGACTACAACAAACACATTTCCCTTATTTAGGTGCATCACAGAAGGGTTGGAGTGTGTGCTGGCAATTGATGACAGGGGACGACAAGAGATATCAAGAGCGAAATTCGTGAGATTGATAGATGACCACTTGTACAAATTGAAACTAGACGAGCGAGACGGACAAGTACAGTGGGTCGCACGAGAAAATATTTGAACGCGAATAAAGATATTCTCATAATGAATGCGGACAAAGGCGGCAAAACAGTAGCAGTGAAATTAGATGACTATAAGGGGAAGATGGGTAATATACTGGGCGATATATCCACCTACAGACGCTTAAGGAGAGATCCCACAACAGGGCTACAGGATAAAAATAACAAATTAGTGGATAAACTATACGAGAGACAATTTATTGACACCCATACTTGGAGGAAATTGACCACGGAAACTACCACTGCACCCACAATATACGGATTACCTAAGGTCCACGAAGATGGTAATCCTTTGAGACCCATTTGTTCGTTAATTGACGCACCGGGTTATGGGCTATGCAAGTTTGTGTTGGATATACTTGAGAACGTGACGAAGAATTCAAAATACAACGTAAAGGACACTGTGGACTTCGAAACGAGGATTCGGAACATAAGCATTGATGAGGATGAAATATTAGTTTCATTTGACGTGGTTAACTTATTCTCCAGCATACCAATTAATTTAGCTCTAATGACTATAGAGGATAACTGGGAAGAAATTGGACAGTACACGAATATATCACCTAAGGATTTTATGGAAATTTTGACATTCTGCATCAAGGACACACGCTATTTCCAGTATGAAGATATATTCTACAAACAGCGGAAGGGTATGCCCATGGGATCCCCAGCATCACCAATTATATCTGACATCATCATGGAGGTATTATTGGACACAGTACTCGACACATTGGGGGAGAAGCCGAAAATCTTGACGAAATATGTGGATGATTAATTTGTTGTTATCAGAAGAACTGAAGTGGCCAACATGATGACAGCATTGAATTGTTTTAATGGACAACTACAATTCACACTCGAAGAGGAAAGGGACAATAGGCTAGCATATTTGGACAGTTTGCGTATCAGACAAGGAAATGCTCTCAAAATGGACTGGTACCAAAATACTACAGCGTCGGGACGATTGATAAATTATCATTGCAAACACCCCAGAAGGACAATTATTAGCACTGCGAGCAACTTCATTAGGAGAGTTATGAGGATAGGTGACGCTGAATTCTACAAGACGAATAAGGGGAAAATAGTGGAGATCCTTAAATTGAATAGTTTCCCCGAGAAAATTATGGACAATCTGATATCACGGGCGGAGGCGAGCAAGCCGAATGAACGCCGTACTGAATCTGACAGAATTTGTGAAACCACAACGTATGTTCCGGGTTTCTATGAAAGATTGAAACATTCCAATATATATGACAACGGAAAATATGAATTGGCGTTGAAATCAAATTTAATCGTGAATAGTTTATTTAGTGGGACAAAGTCTATTATTGACGAAAATGACGATCCGAACGTTGTGGACAAAATTCCATGTTATGGTGACAAGTCCAGCATATGCCAGAAAGTATATGTTGGCACTACACTGGGTGAATTGGGGACAGGAATATCTGCTCATAAGTGGGACCGAAAGGCTCATTATGAGGCGATGGGGCAAAGTGGTTTCTTTTTATTCTTATGACCTTAAGCCGAAACAACTGAAAACTAAAAGAAATCAATTTTGAATGATTTGGTTTCCTTCAGATTGGTTTTAAATGATTTGCCGTTTCTAGTTAACTAAAATCTATCAGTTGATTAAGCTCTTTGAGGTATTTTTTTCCTGAATAAATCACCCGTTCAGTCTTATACCCCTGGCCAACCTGTAACGGTACTTTTGGTTTTTTGTTTTGTATAGACATGAGTACGACCCAAAGTATAAGACATGAGTATAACCCAAAGACGTTTTTGCGTTCCATAAAATTTCATTGGCATAATTTTGCGGTTTGACATTTAGTACTAAAAGTGTAAACACTTTTTATGAATACCAGGTTTCCCATTAAGTATAGGATGTGACTAGTAGAATTTCAAACCGTGTGAAACAGAGTTTTACAGATCTAGGAAAGAACGTTTATTATTGACTTTAACACCTTTTTTTGGTGCTAACTGAGATGAGAATACAAACGAAATGAGCATGATGACTCATAGATTAGCACGAACACAAAAGAAAACTCCAACTTTCCAGGTGTGCCCAACAAACCAATCAGCAGCAGAGAAAACATAATTGGAAAAAGCTAAGCCCTAACATCAATTTCCACAATTATGGTGAGTGAGCAAATGCGAATGGGAACGGGTCTCGCAATGAGTCACAGTGTAATACCAGAGGCACAATTATGTTCCAATCAATGAAAGATATCAAATGCAAAAAAGAAAAACACACGTAAAGTTGTTGTTGAAAATTTCAAAATGCCTCATTTCATTACAGTCAGTGAACGAAGTGAATTCCGCGCCTGCTTGGGAGACTTAACAACTGCACATTCGTGCGTGCCAACATACAAATATCGCGTATTAGAGCATATGCGCGCATGCGCCCAGACAGCTGTTACAGCATTTGAATTTACGTTGGGCTTTGTGTGCCACAACCATGACTGCCAGATCTAGGGAGCGAATGGTTGAGTGTCCACAACCACACTCGCCTGTTTGAGAACAGTTGCTGCTGGTGCTGCTGCTTGCTACTATATCTTTTACATTGGTTACGCTTGGCAAACTTTGTTTGCTGGAAATCGGTTTTTAGGCGGCAATGGTAATAAATATTTCCCAGTGTAATTCTGCAGATCCCAGTTTCAGTTTCGGTTTAATGTGGTCTGGGGGTTATGGGTGTTGTTGTTAAACATTTCCTGTTATTAATAGGGTTCGTTTTTTTTTTGTTTTTTATTTCTCTTCTATTTTTGCACAAACAGAATGTTGTTTGAATCCATTTCTGTTTTAAATTTTTATTGTTTATGGCCAGAGCACGACGATGTGTTTCGTTGGTCTTCCATGCCATGGAATGGGTATCATGATTAAGTTTTAGGGCAGTTGCAAATGGTATCATTTCGTTTGAGCACTAAAGGAAGTTGTTTTGCAATGCCAGATAGCCGTGGCATACAGCATAGTGACCCGTAAAAAATGACCCCTTTCTCGAATGTACGAGAGAATAATGCAAGGAACACGTGCGTGTGTGTGCTGGTGTTCTACACTCTTATAGCTAACAAAAGACTTTGATGCAGCAGGAGCATTATATATGAAGGAATTTCTTGAAATAAGAGGTTATTAAGCAGGATGCAACTGCTGTTTCACATCAGGCAATTGGTGTGAAAAGAGATTTTGAAAAAAAAAAATATGACATAATAAAATATTATTTCACAATTGTACGAGGTTGCGATTAATATTTCGGGAATAGAAAATAATAACAAACATTTTAATATGAAAATGCATTTATTGTTTTTCAAAATATTCCCCTTGATGATCAATACACTTTGGCATTTGTTCAAAACATTTGTTATAGCAGTTTTTCCATTCCTCTTGAGACCCCACCAAAACATGGTTTCTGAACGCTTCAACTGCTTCTGCGGCGCTCGTAAATCTTTGACTACGCAGTTTACCTTTGATATTCGGGAACAAAAAGAAGTCATTGGGTGCTAAATCAGGAGTGTACGGAGGATGAGTCATCAATTCGATGTTTTGATTGCTCAAAAATTCACCTGTTTGACGAGCTGAGTGAGAGCTCGCATTATCATGATAGAGAATGATTCGTCTTTGGCGGTTGGTTTTATGAATTTCTCCGAAGACTTCCGGCAAACAAATGGTCGTGTACCACTCAGAATTAACCCTCCTATGTTGCTCAAGTGGAACAGTGGCCACATAACCAATTCGGCACTAGAAACAGGCGACCCTTGGCTTCACTTTGCTTCTTCCACGCACAACTTTTGCTGGATTTAGCTTGGCTTGAAAGACCCACTCGGTGGATTGCTGTTTTGTTTCCGGCTCATACGTATATATCCATGATTTTTCAACTGTCACGATTTTATACACGTCTTCTGAAACACCACGGTCGAGCTTTTTAATCATTTTCATACACCACATACGAATACATACAATCCAACGCGAACAAATATTTTAAGGATTTAAATGTGTGTAAGGATGCCCATATCTCACGATGTATCACATGACAATCTTGCATTATCAATTCACGCATTGCATCGATGTTTTGTGGTAGAACAACCGATTTTGGACGACCTTCACGAAACTTCTCCTGTTGCGAACGGCATCCGAGACTGAACTCTTGGTGCCAGCGATTTTCAGTGGGTTTTGATGGTGCTTCATAACTAAAAGTCGAGACTAGTTGACTGAGACGCTCTCGCCTCGCTCTCGCCTCGCTCTCGCCTCGAAAATGTCCACGGGTAAATTCTATTGTTTGACCGAAATTCATTTTTCAACACAGTGTAAATAAATACAACAAATAGTGCTCGCAAGTGAAAACGTTCTATGTATATTTACGCTAAAAAAATTTTAAACTTTCCAACGGAAGTTCCAGTTCGCATCTGGGAACAGTTCCCGAAATAAAATAGCAACCCTCGTACAATTAAAAAAGATCCATTTCAATTCAATAGACAGAAACTGATATTAAAAGGACCTCAATTGAAACAGCTTCAATTGAAATTTACAGAAAATTCGATTCATGTTTGATACAAAATTTATTTAAATTAAAAAGGCATCAGTTGCAATTCAAAACTCTGCCCTTGATCTTCAAAACAAACTTGTGGCCAATTTTATGGATGATGTAAATGGTTTTTCAACAGAGACGCTACAAAAGTAAATCGATAGGGACAGCAAACGACGCCATATTTTTTCCCGCTCTTTTGACATTTCTCTGCAGTAAGGTTTGCCATTCCAGCATGGAAATATATACGAGCCAACAACGAGTCGAAATTATTAAAATTTACTACCGAAATTTGGAGTCAGTGGCCTCAACTTTAAGAGCGCTACGTCCAATTTATGGTCGGCTCATTTCTGGCTGAATGGCTTCGTCAATAAGCAAAATATGCGTTATTGGTCAGACAGCAATCCACACGTAATCCATGAGTCATCATTGCGTCCCGAAAAAATTACGGTTTGGTGCGGTTTATGGGCCGGCGGGGTCATTGGGCCGTACTTCTTCCGTGATGATCAAGACCGGCACATTACTGTGAATGCGAATCGCTACCGTTGAATGATAACCGAATATTTTTGGCCCCAATTGGATAATATGGACTTGGAGAACATGTGGTTCCAACAGGACGGCGCCACAAGCCACACAGCGAATGCCACAATCAATTTATTGGAAACCAAGTTTGGCGAACGTGTTATCTCACGAAATGACCCAGTCGATTGGCCGCCTCGGTCGGGCGATTTGACGCCGTTATATTATTTCCTGTGGGGCTACGTCAAGTCTATGGTCTATGCCAACAAGCCAGCGACGATTGATGAACTTCGTACGAATATCGAACGTGAAATTGCAGCAGTATCGGCCGATTTATGCTTGAAAACCGCCTAAAATTGGGTTCAGCGTCTGGACTTCTGCAAGCGTGTGCGTGGTGGCCATGCAAAAGAAATTGAGTGCCATACATAATGGCATCGAACGTACTTTCACAGGAATAAACAATTTCATTGGTATCTAAAACCGGTTTTGTTTTATTTAAAAAAAAAAACCCTTTACAACGACTTGAGTGTAAATATTTGGTCATTCGGCTTCTGCGGCTTTGTTGTTCTTAAGCTGTTCTAACCTCGTCTTGGTTAGGAGGACGGCAATCGATGTCATCGTCCAAATTGTGATAGATTGTCTCGTTGTCATTGGATTTCTCAGGTTCCAGTAGCGCGGAGAAATGATCTCTCCATATTCCCAACATGCTCTGCACATCTGCTATGAGATTTCACTCCTTGTCTTTGCAGAAGGGGCCGTGAACCATATCGAGTAGTTTTTGTCTTTATGGTAGCATTTTTGGGCTTCGTTCTTCCTGCTGTATGTCCCAATTTTCTCACTCTCGCGTTTTCTCCACCGCCCTTTCTTACGCCTAAAGACACGGTTTGCCCGCTTTCTTTTTTCTTTATAAAGCTCATTCGCAGCTTGCCGTACAATTGACATCATTTGCTATCCGACACGCTTCGTCGTACCATGGTTTGTTGCGAAGCGGTTTTTCATAACCAAGTACGGTTCTTGCGGCAGTTATATATATTTATAGAGTCGAAATGGGTGTCCACTGCGCTTCAGGATCGTCATCGGGAGCGGAGTGTGTTCTGTGCCAAAAGTTGCGAGAGCTTCCTTCAGTAGACTGTGGCTGCCTCTGGCAATTTCGACTTACCCATGTCTAGCTTTCTCTGCGTTCGCTTTCGTACGATTTTCGTTCTACTTAATCTTGTGTGAACCTTCGCTGCTGTCAGGTACACTGCACGGACAAGCATCGTCGCAGGGATGAATGTGTCCATCACCCCAACAACTTTTGTCATCGAAAGTGAGTTAATGTACAGTTTCCTTCTCGCTACGAAAATGTGTTTATCAACTGCAAATTGTTTGTCCCTGCGATGAAACCATGGTTGTTGCTGCAATGAATTTGATTCATTATTCCAACGAATTTGTTTCGTAGCTGCAATGAATTTAAATCACTGTTGCAATGAATAGCTATCGTTCTTGCGATGAACATATTTCATTGCTGCAATGAAGTTGCTTCAGATATACAAAATATCAGTAGTTTAAATTTCATGCACTTACTTTCTGTGAATGTTCAACCCAGTTTTCTACAAAGTTTAAATTACAAGGAACAAAAATTAAGTTGTTGCAGCAACGAAATGAAAAATTGTCAAAGAAATCATGTATGAAATTTTTCGTTGCAGCGACTACCAAATTGACCGAGAGACGAGTCTTTACATTGTAGCAACATAAAAACATTAACAAAAATGTTTCATCCATGCGACGAAGCGTTATTCTTTCAGCGTAGGGATCAGAATCGATGTTAGCTCCTCTGACCACTCCTACGGCCAGAACACTGGATGAGCGCCTTCCATCAATTACCACGTGATTAATTTGGTTCTTCGTTATTTGATCAGGGGATACCCAAGTAGCCTTGTGGACTTTGGTATGCTTGTACCAGTAATGATCATGTTTGTTTTTGCTGAGGCAAAGTCAATCAGTCTCATACCGTTGTTGGAACTGCGAGCATGTGTACTGAAATTTGCCAATAGTTGGATGAAACACATTCTCCCTGCCTACTCTAGCACTAAATCTCCTGGTACAATCTTAATGTCATGGCCACGGCAGCGGTCATATGTTTCCTCTAGGAGCTCATAGAATACGTCGTTGGCTTCATCATCTTTCTCTTCTGTCGGGGCATGCACACAAATTAGGGAAATATACAAATATTTCGCTTTTATGCGGATTGTGGCTATACGTTCACTCACACGATTGAACTTAGAGACCAGATGTCGCAGTATTTTGCCAACTACAAATCCGAAACCAAATTCTTGTTTTTTTTCATGGCAATTGTAATATATGTCGCAGTTTCTGTTTCTTGTGCAGCCATGTCCGGTCCATTGCATTTCCTGGGTAGCGGTATTGTCAGCCTTATAACCATTGAGGACATCTGCCAATTAGATTCTTGCACGGGATCTATATAGAGTTCTCACATTCCAGGTGCATATCCATAAATCGTGGTCCTTATAGCATTTGCGGGGGTCGTCAATAAATAGGGGTTGTTTATGTTTTCTTTTTCGTTCTTGTATTTTCACTGTCATTATGAACGCTGGCGGGAGGCAAACCCAGTCCACCGGGTTTTTGCATTTTACGTACTGCCAGGATATTTGATGGCAGCCGTCCACTATGGATGAGACGCTGACCAAGATGCAATATGTCGAACCTGGATTTTCTTCTTTTGGTTTCTATCCACCCTTGGCCCGTATGTTTAGCTCTTTCGCATTCAATGGACAAAAAATATTCTTTATAGCTTGATGAGCTTCAGTGGCATCAGCCACCTACAGAACCTGAGACGAAACAGTGATCGCATACCCAATGAAGATGCTCATGTGATTCGTCTTCACACTCTAGCTAGCTAACGGAGGTTGCCGGTAACGCCATTTCCCAGGACATACTGCGTGGAAGTAGTGAGATGCTTGGACTGTCCAATGAAGGAATCATTTCTGGCTACTCCCAAGTGAACGGCTATCAGAAACTTTCCACTTCCACGGACAGTTTACATATTACATGTTTACATATTTCGCTTTTTTAAACATGTATTTATAATTGTTGCATATTTTAATGTTCATTATGGAAGAGACCATATCAAAGGAAAATCCATAAAATTGTTTTAGTTTTAAGGTTAAACGCTGCTAAAACCTAAAGTTTTAAAGTTCTACATTATGGAAATCCTGTTACAATTTTGCTCGTCATTGTAAGTAGCTATGAAATATTTTTGGGGCAAAAAAACTGTTTCGTCTGCCAATCGTGGCTCTATTAGTTTGTTTTTGTTTTTACGTGTAGGACTACTGAATGCATGAAAGGCTTACCTCCATGGGAATGAGGGCAATAATATCTGCCTGACGGAATTTACTTCAAATACAAGTGATGCGTTGCGTTAACATTCCGATGAAATCTAGCGACCCAAAATCGAAAAAAATAAATAAAAGTAATTCGGTTTAATCTGACGTTCAATATAGAGCAGAATTATAGTTTATCATAGCAGGTAAACAAATGCTGCGAGTTTAGGTGTCACAGGTTTCATAATTTTTTTAAACTTTAATGTTTACTCAATACCTATTTAATATTAAGCTTATTTATTAGGTTTATATTATTTTCCAAAGCAGGTTTGTTTATTATCAAGTCTAAGCAACAGTGGCGCGAACCTAACTGACAGTTTTATTATATCAAATATAATAGGTAATTCATAGTTTTCAGCGATCATGAAAGGACTTGAAGCTTTTACAAACACTGTGCACCCTAATTACACAAGAGTTTAAAAAATTTTTGCGAAGTTTAAAAATTTATGAAAATTCCCAATAATATAGAAATTCAGACCGGATTTTTTTTGTCAAGATGGAAGAGAAATAAACGATTGATTTTTACAGAGGATAAAACTTGACCTTGGTTATTGTTTTTAAATAAAAAAATCAATGAGTGTTCGATCTCACGGGCGATGTGTTAACACCTCTTTGTTACATGCTACCTGTTCGATTTCTATGAACACATTAGTAAATGTTACATTGGAAAATAAAAAGAATAGTTTTTGTGCGGAAGGCTCTTTGTGTTTTGTCATAAACTGAGCGACGACGACCTGCTTGTTTGAAAGCTGGCATACAACTGAATAAATATCAATATTTAGGTCACGGAAATATTTAGTTATGTTTTTTCATAAACATAGAGACGACAAAAAGTATTGAATAGTATAGAGAACTTCTTGCACTCTTTTTCCGTTCTCATGTATAGACTCTGAGTAAAAGAGCATAAACGAGTCTTATTCTCTTTATAGAATATTTCAATATAAATGCACCATGTCGACAATGTTATTACATAAAACAATACAAAAAGCATAAATGTTTCGAAAGGCATCAACGTTTCACATCAAACATATGAATGTACGAAGTTATGACCAAAAGAGAGTTATACGTTTTGAATCATTCGCCAAATGTCGCCAGTGCTTTTGAGTCATACAATTCGTTCCATGAGTGCTCTATACTATTCAATACTCTTTGGCGACGACGACCTGCTTGTTTGTTCGCTGCCGCTACATCAATACCATCAAACTTAATTTCAGGCAGAGACTATTGTTGTACAACAACCACGTATGTGATGCTAACGCTGTGTGTTGGTTGCATGTGTTCACTTTGATAGATTGCCCTACCCGTGCGTATAGATGTTAACACATCAAACACTAAACTCTGCAAATTTTGAGCTATGGCTCTTCTGCAGTTATGGTACGATATGTATAAAAAAATGGTTTCCCTTTACATCCCATGAAGGAATTGGGGTGAGCTACTCACAATCAGTAGTAAGCTTTGCGCTTTCTAGTTTTACACTCACTGATTGGGACTTACAGTTTTATACGTGGATCTGAAGTTTTTTCGTAGCAAGGTATTCGATAGTGTCGCTAATGACCGTCGTCAACAGAAATGTAAGGCGTTCCGGCAGGGAGGGATACCATGTTCTCATAAACAAGAGTCGCACTCACTAATCAGTGCACCATCGACGTCAACGTACGATATGTGTGCTGTAAAGATAAATCATAAAATCGTTGAAAGGTTATATCTTGAATTTAGAGTGTTCACACTGTTCAGTTCCGTACAGGTACTTTGTATTGTTGGCTCCCATTTGGGAGTTCAAAATACTGAAAATACAATTACAATTTAAATACGCGACTCTTCGTTGGTTATCTAGTTGCCATTTCCTCATAGAACTACTCTTGGAATCAATTAAAAAATATCAGGATTATAGATAATAAAATTTTAGATAATTAATATTTAAAAATTATAGATAAAATTTGATTTAGTATTATTGCGGTCTTGTGATTTGATCAAAAATATATTTTAATTTTAATTGGGTTAAAATCGATAACGTCCCGATAGTTTGCACAGCTTCTCATTATATCAGGCGTTCAGAAGCCAAACTAGCTAAATCCACTTTTCTAAAATTTTGATATTTTGGTGGCTGGCAGTTATATTATTCTCAGTACATTTTTAATTTCACTCTATAAAAATTCACTCTAGGCAAATAATGTATAATGTGAAGTTTAATGACCGTTGAATTTTAAAACTCGGCGGAAACTTCAGTTTCGGGATGTTTTTTTTTTTGGATGGGGTTAATCGTTTTGTCAACTGTCATATAGATACATAGATTTCAAAAAATTTTTCATACTTTTTTTTATCTATACACATGTTGACTGCATCTAATGCATTTTGTTGCACAACATTTTTCCAGCAAATGTGTAAAACTGTTATTATAGAAGGAAATGAAGCAAAACGAAAACAAAATAAAAAATAAACTCCTGCATTAGAAGTGAAAATCTATGAAAGTCTAGAGTGGCAATATCATCAGCGGTGGCATGTGTATGGGTGCCTCCAAAGTTTATTAGGAAAATAAGTATTTACACACATAAACACCTCGGAATGAAATTTATTAATTATTTTCGCCCTGTACATTAGTCAGGTTGGGAATAGTTTAAATTTTGTGGTTGTTAAAGGATCACAGCTTGATTTTATAAATTAAAACTGTGAAAAATAGCAGGTCCTTTAGAAGCAACGATACGGAAAAACAATTTGCTAAACCCCTTCGGAATAAAACTATCCCAATATATACAGTGATGTTCAAAATAATAGCCCATATTTATTTATTTAATAATTTTGAAATACAATTAAGCTATTGAAAATGTTAGTACATATTTTAAATATAAATTAAAAATGCTTGTTTTAAATTTAAACATTTCACTCCATTGCGATTTTATTCAAAAAAAATTTAAAAATAATAATAAAATTTTTTAAAAAATCTTACAAACAAACAATTTTTTTAAACAAAACATTTATTTCCTTAATAAGTATGAACATATAATACACTAATATCCTGAATGTCCGCCATTATTATATAAAACTGCACGGATCCTTCTGGGCATTGACTCTATTAAATGTTGACATTTTTCAATGGGAATTTTTCCCAACAATTTTTTGCTGCTCCCAAAAGTTGGTTTTTGTGTCTGAAAAGCTTCTTTTCAGTTTCATCCACGTATTCTCAATCGGGTTGAGATCGGGAGACTGTGAAGGCCATTCTAAGACGGAAACTTCATGTTCACTCAACCAACATCTGACTAATTTTGAAGAGTGAGGATTTTGGAGATCATTATCCTTTTGGAAGCTCCAATCAGGTGGCATGTGAATCTCTGCATATCACAATAAATTTCTTTATTCATAGTTACTGTGATTAGGTGTAAAGGTCCAACACCATGCCACGAAAAAGCACCCCAGACCATAATACTGCCGCCTCCGTGCTTCACGGTTTTTTTTTGTGTAACGATCATTAAGCTCTTTACCTTTCGGTGTTCGGACTTTGCGCAGACAATCAGAACCAAATAAATTAATTTTTGTCTCATCGCTCCATAATATGTCCTTGAAATCATCACTGCTTTTGTTGTTGAATTTGGTAGCAAATTTAATGCGAGCTTTTTTGTTTTTGTTACTTAGCAGTGGAACCTTTCGGGCTACTCTACCTGCCAAATTATTTTCTAGCAATCTGCGGCGTACTGTTATAGCACTGACTTCATTATTTATTTCTGCAGAAATAGTCTTTGATGACTTCAATGGGTTCTTTTTTTGGCAATGACACAATACGGGAATCTGTGAGTGAGCTGCTTTGTCACTGCCTACCCCGAGTTTTAGTAAATGGTTTCCCTTTTTATGCATTTCTAACAAATTTTTCAGATGTTCCAAGTGAACAAGCAATGAAACCCAGAGTTTTGCCCCCACTTCGTAGTTGTTTAGCAACTCGACGTTCCTCAGCAGTGCACTGTACATTTGGTCCCTTCTTTAACAACAGCAAACATTAAATATGTTTTGAAAGAATTGTATTTTACTTCCATCCTATTAGTAATTGAGAAGAAAATACAAAAACACGGAACGAATTTCGTAATTTAAAAAAGATATAAGAAAAAGGGCTATTATTTTGTACAAGTGAGAATTGGTCTTTATTTTGATTTTTACCTTAGCGTACAAATGATTACGAATAAATTCCAAAATACAACAAGAAATATTTATGAAGTCAATAACAAAACTAACGGTACACAAGAGAGAACGAGAGGTTCCCTTTGTATGAGTTAAGAGTGATCAAAAAACTTTATCTTTGTAACGGGCTATTATATTGAACAGCAGTGTTTATTTAAGAAGAAAAGTTGTTTTAGGCAACTTAAACCCTGTAAACGTGTGTGTAACAGTGGATTAACAAATGGTATTTTTAAATAAATCAAAATAATAAATAGAATTTAATGACAAAACTCATTTATTTTATTTATTTTTTGCGGTAGCACAACAAAAGTTGCTCGCTGCCAATAAAGTAGATGTCAAAGACAAGTACACGGAACATGTTACATTTCATTACAACAGAAATATATTCGATTTGAGGAGTTTTTGAAAAGTGATGGAAACACCCACATACTTTGATTGGCACCGGTAGATAGCGAGATACAAAATTCAATTAAAGGCAATTGCACGTTGCCAACGAAGACGTGTTATTGGCTTATAAAAATCAATACAGATTACGTTAGATGCCATCGATAGAAGCGGATGTTGGAGAAAATTATAAACGTAACACACAAAATATACGAATTACACAGTGCAAATGCATCCATTGCAGAGATGAAATGAAGTTATCATCATCTACAGATGTGGTCTAAACTAATCGAATGTGACAGCTGTTAATTTGGCAATCGACAAATTTAAAATCAAAAATAGAATAGCTTTGAGGAAAAAAGTAGAAAAGATGCGTATTGAACGAGAGGACTTTTAATCCCCTACCGCCCGTTAAAGTGTGTTTTTGTTTAGAACATGTTAGGACAAGCATACATGTTTAAATAAATCTATTTTCAAATTTGTGGTAGAGATTTTGTTAACGTATATTTTCATGTAAATTACAAAGCAAAGTAAATTGAAGATCGAAATGCAAAATTGCAGAGTTCGTATTTACCGTCCATGTGTAACCCATACACATCGCCACGGTGAATGGATAATGAACGTTTACCCTTTACCCAAAGGGTATGGGGAAAATAATGGTTTACCCACGACAATAGAGAATTATCTATAACTATTACCCACTTTCCACAAGCTAATGAGGAAAATAATGGGTAGTTACCCACGACAATGGGGAATTGTCTATGGCGATTACCCATTACCCACAGGTATTACCACAGGATGACATATTTCTATTTTTTTATGTTAGCGATTTTGTTATTTTTGGCGATTATTTTTTAAAAAGATCTTCCCCACGCATTGGACCTCTAGGGAGACACAAAAATTACTTATTTTTTCGATTGGACACTCCGTTTCCGAAGTACTGATGGTGTTGAGTAAAAGGGCCTACGTGTTGTTTCCAATGTGTCTAAGAAGTGCCTAGAATTGGGATAACAAAATAAATTAGTGCTATAGAAAGTTATACTTGGGCCCTTCGAGTACTATAATTGTCTACCCATTTCGTTGCAGATTTACCCAATCAGTTTGGTCCTTTTAACTTATCGTTACACGTTGAACTCCAGTAAAACAATCCAGATTGGCCCTTTAGCGATTTTTGGAACGAAGTTTCTTATCGCACGTTGCGGAATTGGGGCTAAATGAACAATTTTTAAACAATTTTTTTTATCATTTCCCTTACGGGAATTTTTATTCGGTCTGTTTTCTAATACTTATAAATTTATTCAAGCTCAAGACCTTTTTAAATAATATAAAGCTTTTAACTTTATATTACTTTCAAAAAAGTCGAGCACAAAAATATTCCAATGATACCAAGGCTGTCTGTATAGCTATTTCGGATCTTGCCAAGATCTTCATCAGCAGACGTTTTTGGTATGTTTTTGGTGAATTCTTCAAAAATATATATCCAGAAACACTCATCATATTAATGAGAATTCCTTTATATACTCGTTTGAAGAATACCAAGCACTACCATTGCAACACCTTCATGCACAACTCTTTTTATCATGCCGTAAAACCATTGGTTTTAATCAGACATGATTTGTTTTTGTTACGTTTCAAGCTCGCGGTGCTCATCGTCAACTTTCATCATTTCCCTTACGGGAATTTTTATTCGGTCTGTTTTCTAATACTTGGTATTCTTCAAACGAGTATATAAAGGAATTCTCATTAATATGATGAGTGTTTCTGGATATATATTTTTGAAGAATTCACCAAAAACATACCAAAAACGTCTGCTGATGAAGATCTTGGCAAGATCCGAAATAGCTATACAGACAGCCTTGGTATCATTGGAACATTTTTATGCTCGACTTTTTTGAAAGTAATATAAAGTTAAAAGCATTATATTATTTAAAAAGGTCTTGAGCTTGAATAAATTTATAAGTACAATTTTTTTTAACTACTTTATTACAACCCATTATTATCAACTATATTGGGTACTTTTGGTTTGGTTTGGTTTAAAGGGAAGTTTTCTAGGTGGATCCTGTGTATTACATATTGTAGTTTTGCACCCAATAAAAAGTAAACTTAGAAAAGCCAAAGTGCAAGACTGGCAAATACATGTAACACAACCCTCAGCATGGAATTACATTTGGCAGCACTCTTACATTCGTACTTTTGGTTTGTGTCCAGACTATCATGTTTCTTGTTTAATGGGAAATTTTCTAGGTGGAGCCTGTTTATTACATATTGTAGTTTGAACCGAATAAAAAGAAAAGTTAGAAAAGCCAAAGTCAAAGAAGTTTAAAAAAATAACATCTTAAAGAAGTACCTTTGCTTAAAAAAGTAAATTTTCTTACAAAAAGTACCTTTTCTTAGAATAAGTATTTTTTTAAATAAGTACCTTCTCTTAAAAAAGTACATTATCTTACAACAAATTGCCTCTTTTTAAAAAACTACATTTTCTTTAAAGAATAACTTTTTGTGTAAAACAAAATAACTTTTCTTGAAATAAGTACCTACTCTTAAAATTGTATCTGTTCTTTCGTAAAAAAAAGCTTTTCTTCAAAACAAAAACACCTTCTCTTACAAAAAATACCGTTTCTTACAAAAATTCCTTTTCTTAAAAGTACCATTTCTGAAAAATAATGTACCACCTTTTCTTTTGTTTTCTTGAGATAAGTAGCCTTCCTGAAAATAAGTAAATTTTCTTAAAAAAATAACCTTATCCTAACAAGAGTACCACTTCTTCAAAAAGTACCTGTTCTTAAAAAAGTAATTTTTGTAAAAAAAAATGCATACTCTTAGTCTTTTTCTTAGCTTAGTGACGGCAACACTATCGAGTATTCAGCCTTGAAAAAGCTTCTCAAACTATCGTTCGGAACCGGTGTAAAACTGTATGACCCAATCAGTGAGTGTAAAACTAGAACCCGCACAGCTTACTGGTTTGTGAGAAACTCTCCCTAATCTTTTCACGGGATGTAACGGAAACCATTTTTTTATTTTAATAAAAGTACCTCTCATCAAAGAAAGGACCTTTTCGGGAAAATATAATACATATTCTAACAAACGGGGCCTAAAAATATACTTAAAAAAAAAAAACATTCAATAAATAAAAAATTTCTTAACAAAAGTTTATCATTTTACAAGATCCATTTAAATTGCGGTATTTTTCAACAGGCGTCTTAGGTGTGTTGGAACTAGTTAGCGAAAGGACCTTCGAAAGGAATGTAGCGAAAGGAACTTCGTTCCAACCGGGTGTCCCCTGACACCTCACGTAATTTTTTCATTTGAAAAATTTTCGATTTCGAGTTTTTTAAAGTGCTACAATATTAAAGATATCCATTGCGTAAACCCTTCTGCGAAGGTAACGAATTTATTATTTTGTGATTGGACGCACCGTTTCCGAGTTGTAGCCATTTTTTATTTTAGCGATTTTCTGATTTTGGCGATTTTTTGAATAAAATGTTTTCTGTACGAATTGTACCACTTTAGTTTTTCCGAAATATAGACATAAGGGATATTTACAGATTTTTGGTTCAACAATGGTTAGTTTTGTCTTGCGACAAAGGTTAGTAGTGTATTTGCGATTGTACACACCGTGTTCGAGTTATAGCTTGGACGCTCCCTTTTCCGAAATATAGACATTAGAGCGTTTTAGAGATTTTTTATTCGACAAATGCTAGTATTAGCGATTTTTTTTTAAAAGTGATAAAGACATCCATTGCCTAAAGACTCTTACGGAGTTCACAAATTTAATATTTCTGCGATTCAGCGCATCGTTTCCGAGTAATAGCCATTTTTTATTTCACCGATTTTCTTATATTGGTGATTTTTGAAAAAAATTTCTTCCATGCGAATTGGACCATTTTATGAAAACCCCTTAGAAACCCCCAAAAATTGATTATTATTTCGATATAGAGATCTTTCCTAATTTTTTGATATTTTAGGTCAAAAATTGGGATCGGTTACCCAGGGTAACCCATTACCCATCGTCGTGGGTAGCTACCCATTATTGTCCACATTTCCCGGAGGGTAATGGGTAATCGTGATGGGTAATTCCCCATTTTCGTGGGTAGCTACCCATTATTTTCCTCATACCCTGCGGGTAGTGGGTAAACGATCGCTACCCATTGTTCACGTTAACATTAATGGGTTACCCAGGGTAACATATTACCCATGAAATATAAACCCTAATACAGTGGAATGAAAAAGTATGCTTAATAATCTGTCGAAATTTTGAAAATATAATGTTCATCCAGGCACTTCGTTCGATCCACATATTGACAAAATAGTGGGTGATTGTTTTTCTATTTGGGTTTTGAAAATTAAAGAAAACACAGAAAATTTTTACTTTTTAAAGATCATTTCATGACAATTTTGCCCACGGCTACGCTTCACGTGGTCCATTATGGAATTCAAAGTTTGGCACAATTCCAACATTTTCAAGTATAAATCGGCCGATACTGCTGCAATTTCACGTTCGATATTCGTACGAAGTTCATCAATCGTCGCTGTCTTGTTGGCATAGACCATAGAGTTGACGTAGCCCCACAGGAAATAATCTAACGGCGTAAAATCGCACGACCGAGGCGGCCAATCGACTGAGTCATTTCGTGAGATAACAGGTTCACCAAACTTGGTTTCCAATAAATTGATTGTGGCATTCGCTGGGTGGCTTGTGGCGCCGTCCTGTTGGAACCACATGTCCTCCAAGTCCATATTATCCAATTGGGGCCAAAAATATTCGGTTAACATTGAACGGTAGCGATTCGCATTCACAGTAATGTGCCGCTCTTGATCATCACGGAAGAGTACGGCCCAATGACGCCGCCGGACCACAAACCGCACCAAACCGAAATTTTTTCGGGATGCAATGATGACTCATGGATTACGTGTGGATTGCTTTCTGACCAATAACGCATATTTTGCTTATTGACGAAGCCATTCAGCCAGAAATGAGCCTCATCGCTGAAGATGATTTTCCGATGAAAATCCGAATCATTTTCAAGTTGTTGCTCAGCCCAATTCACGAACATACGACGCTTATGGTGGTCAAGCGGCTTCAGTTCTTGCGTCAATTTGATCTTGTAAGGATGTGGGCCAAGATCTTTTTGCAAAATTCGCCACAACGACGTCACAGAGATGCCCAACGCTTGAGAACGACGTGTGAGAGACACATTTGGGCTTTCTTGAACTGAAGCCTCAGCGGCAGCAATATTCTCGACACTGCGGGCACTTCTTTGTCTCACTGCCACGGGAACATTTTGTACTGTGCCTGTGGATTCAAATTTGTCCACTAGACGCTCAATTGTTGATCTCGTAGGACGATTTTGACGACCAAAAATTGGACGTAGCTCTCTTAAAGTTGAGGCCACTGACTCCAAATTTCGGTAGTAAATTTTAATAATTTCGACTCGTTGTTGGCTCGTATATCTTTCCATGATGAAATCAACATATTGCCAAGAGTATGATTTCCGTGGCCCTCATTTCGATAAATTTTATTTTTATAACGTTCGAAAGAAAGCCGAAAAAATTAAATAAAAGTTATCGATAACTCGGTTAGTTATCGAAATATTGAGGGTTAAAGTTTTAAAAAAGTTTTGTTTCACCGTTTTGTCGAAACGATAATTTTTTTCTGTAGAACTTTCAAAATTATTCGGAAAATTGAAATAAAATTTATCGATGACTGTAGTAGTTATCGACATATTTAATATCGGATTGGTAAACTGTGTGATTGATGAGTTTGAAACTAAACGCAGCGATGGATCTTTGCTTTACATGTCAAGTTTATGCAGTTGCAGATTTTGGTTTATTTTTATTTTTGGCGTAGAATACGTCTTACCTTACGGTATAGGGAGTCATGTCAGATTGTTATTGTTGTAATCTTTATTTCATTGATTACGAGGAAACGGCGAGATAACTTTTTTTAAAAAATTTTTTTGTAGGTAAGTGAAGATGTTATCTTTCGTTTGATATACATTTCATATTGGTTGATATCTTCCTAATATTTAAATTTCTCAAATGAAAATTGTTTAAACACATACACTCAAACATATGTGTGGTGTTTGGTTGAGTGTTCCAGTGTGGACACAAACTTTCGGCTGTTGTTTTGATTGATGAAATTTCGTATATTTGAATTTGAATTTAACATGGATGTTATTGCTTATGTTATTTATCATTTATTGTTATAGATATATGTTTTCTGTCTTATCGGATGGCGTATTCTACGTTAAACTTAATGGCCGTGTCTCTGACACAGCCTGCAGGGACAGTCCGTGGCCGAAGGCCTCGGACAACTGTCTGCTGTTTTTTTTTATTTATAATTTCTTTTTGTCTTTTTGCTCATTTGGTAATTGTAATAGAAAGCGCCGCATTTTGTCCTTTTGTTCATTGGATTGGTAAACAAGTACAAGTAAAATTGTTGAAAGTAGTACATATAAAAGTTACAGCTACAGATATCTCGATAACTAAAGAAGTTATCGATAACTTTTATTTAAAATTTGGGTTTATTTTGATGTGTTGTACCACTCTGGTTGAGTAAATTTGTAAAAGTGTATTAATTTTTTAAAACTTTAACCCACGATATCTCGATAACTAAACGAGTTTTCGAAAAATTTTATTTAATTTTTTCATCTTATTTTGGGGCCTATTATCATTGTCGGATCGAGGGGCCGCGGAAATCATACTCTCTGCCTTTGCCCTATTCTTCGACAACTCTAGTTGTTCGATAGTAGGTGAGGGTATTTGTGATTTTTCAAAATACACATATTTTGAGAACCTACCACATCTGAAATTCTAACCAACGGTTTTAAGTAGTTGAAGGTGTTTAAGTAGTTGAAGGTGTTTAAATTTGTTTATCCTTGACTTCTTGAATCTTCCTTTTAGCGTGTTTTTTGTGAATGTGGTTGAAAATATATCTTATGCTAAAGGTTTCTCTGTCGATAAATTTATCACTGCAAATTTGTTTTAATTATTTTTAAAAGACGGCTGTCTGTCTAACTGTTTAGGTTCTGTGCTAACCCAAACAATGAAAATTATCCCCTGTCCTCATTACATTAAATGAGGGTCACCATTAAACCCATCTAAAGTCTCTCACCTTTTTTTAACTACCTAAATGGGTTTCCCTGCCTGGGTTCCCAAAAAAGCATTAAACACTTACGTAAAATTCTATTCAAAATGTGGTAAAATGCTCTGTGGTCCAACCACAGTTTGCGGTTGTTCTACAGAAGAAAGGTAAAACTTAAGAACGTGTGGGAATGCAAGAGAGGCAACGATTACGAAGGTAATCCTTTTTAATCTGTATTGTGTATCTAGGAAATTGTATCTCATTTGGACAACAAAATGAGTCGCAACGCAACATTTCATTCATGACTCTGAGTAAATGTGTTAAAAGTATCATAAATAAAGACATCCTGGTAGATGCTATGGAATTTGGAGAAGATGACAGAAAATATATGTGAGGACATATCTATTGCGGTAATTGAGAAATATTTATTAAAAGCGAAATAGAAAGAGGACATGGATAATAAACGGTGCATTGGTTTTCTCTCACAGTGGGAAATAGTTAGTTTCTCATCCTTTATCAAAACCCACAAGGAACTACAGTTTTACACCCAGCACTCGATAAGCAAGGTGCCCAGGAAGTTGCTCAGTTCGGCACTAAACCCCACGGTCACGCTGATGAAAACAGGAAAGCAAACAAGTTTGCTAAAACAGCAAGCACATATCTGATGTTTCAATTATATTGAATCAAACCGGTGAACAGTTTGTCATGGCAGCCCAATCGCTGTAACGTCGGACAATTTTGCCTGTAGGCTAGTTGAGATGCAGTGACAAGATCATTTTAGCCAAAACACATTTGTTTAATGATATCCGAGACACCCACTACTCTGGATTGATAATAAATCAAGACATATGCCTCGGGCGTGCATGCGCCAGCTTAGCAGAAATACAAAGCTCCGCGCATAACTTGGTACAGTTATCTGTGTATCAGGCTATCGCTCTGAGTACCGCTAAGCTACAAACTGTTACACAATCCAATGGATTCCATCTGCTAGCTTTAACATTGCTTACTTACTTACTTATCCGGTCACGAACAATCCCGAGGGGTCAGGGACCTTACAAAACGAAGATAACATATTTCGCCAACGAGATCGATCTTTTGCCTTATCTCTCCAGTTGGCAATACCAAGTGTACGAAGGGATTCGTCAACCTGATCCTTCCAGCGGAGCCTTGATCTTCCTCTTTTTCGTCTTCCTTCGAGTTCGGTTTCGAAAACCCTTCGTGCTGGTTCGTCTTTATCCATTCTACTGACATGGCCTAGCCAGCGCAATCGCGTTATCTTGATCCTCTTGACTATGTCAATGTCAGGATATAGCACGTACAGTTCATGGTTCATGCGTCGCCGATACTCGTTGTTGTGCACTATAGGGCCATACATTTTTCGGAGTATCTTTCTCTCGAAGACTCCTACAGATGCTTCGTCTGCTTGCGATAATACCTAGGATTCTGCGTCATAAAGCAAGACAGGTTGTATGAGAGTCTGGTACAACTGGACTTTTGTTACTCGAGAGAGAACTTTATCTCTAAAGTGCTTGCCTAGCCCAAAATAACATCTATTCGCAAGCACAATTCTCCGCTTCATCTCAAAGCTGACGTTGTTGTTTTTGTTTACGGCAGATCCGAGGTATATAAATTCGTCCACTACCTCGAAATTATAACGGTTATCAACGTTCACGCTTTGGTCTAATCGCGTGGAGGCCCTGCTGGTTGAAACCATTAATTTTGTCTTGTCCTCATTTACCGTTAGACACACTTTTCCTGACTCCTTCTCAATTCTCGACAACACCGCAGTAACTTCTCTAACTGTGCGTCCAATGATATCTATATCATCAGCATACGCGAGCAGCATATGACTTTTGCTGCTGATGGTTTTATTCAGGTTGACTGCAGCTTTTCTCAGAATATTCTCTATTAAGATGTTAAAGAGATCGCACGATAGGGTGTCACCTTGTCTGAGGCCGCGCTTAGTTTCAAAAGGTTCGGTAAGATCCTTACCAACTTTCACTGCGGATTTGGTGTTCGTCATGGTCATCCTGCAAAGGCGTATGAGTTTTGCAGGAATACCAAGCTCAGACATTACTTCGTAGAGTTTCCCCTGCATCGGGCTATCGAAGGCCGCCTGATAAGCGACAAATATATGATAGGTGTCGATTTGTTTTTCGTGGGTCTTCTCCAGGATTTGGCGTGGCGTGAAAATCTGTTCGGTTGTCGGTTTTCCAGGCCTAATGCCACACTGGTATGGTCCAATCAGGTCAGCGATAATCGGTTTTAGTCTTTCGCACATTATTATTGATAGAACCTTCTATGCTATGGCTAAAAGTCTTATTCCACGGTAGTTGACACAGATACTCGGGTCGCCTTTTTTAAATAAGGAACATAGTACACTGGACTCCAATCTCTGGGCATGCATTCATCTAACCAAATTTTACTAACGAGCTGATGCACGCACCTTATCAACTCATCGCCGCCAGCCTTAAACAGGTCCGCCGGTAATCCATCGGCTCCTGCGGCTTTATTGTTCTTAAGCCGGGCAATAGCTGTTCTGACCTCGTCTTGGTTAGGAGGGGGGCAATCGACGTCGTCGCCCAAATTTAGATCGATTGTCTCGTCATTGTATATCTCAGGTACCAATAGCGCGGAGAAATGATCTCTTCATATTCCTTCCCAATATACTCTGCACATCTGCGATGAGATTTCCGTCCTTGTCTTTACAGAAGGGGCCTGAGCTATGTCTATTAGTTCCGTTTTTGACTTCTTGGTAGAATTTTCGGGCTTCGTTCTTCCTTCTGTATCATTAAATTTTTTCACTCTCGCGATTTCTCCCCTGCCGTTTCTTACGCCTAAAGAGACGATTTACCTCCTTTCTTTTCTCCCTATACTGTTCAGTCGCAGCTCGCGTTGCAATTGACTGAAGCATTGCCATGCGTGCAGCGTTCTTTTCATCATTTGTAATGCGACACTCTTCATCGTACCATGGTTTATTGCGAAGCGGTTTTTCAAAACCAAGTACGGATGTTGCTGCAGTTTTTATAGAGTCGGAAATGGGTTTCCACTGCGGTTCAGGATCGTTATCGGGAGGGGGTCGGTTTTGTACCAAAAGTTGCGAGAGCTTCCGTGAGAAGGCTGTGGCTACCTCTGGTAACTGGAGCTTTCCGATGTCCAGCTACCCCTGCGTTTGGTTTCGTACGATTTTTGCTCTACCTGATCTTGTGCGAACTTTTGCTGCTACCAGGTAGTGATCGGAATCGATGTTAGCTCCTCTGATCACTCGTACGTCCATTACACTGGATGAGTGCCTTCCATCAATTACCACGTGATCAATTTGTTTCTTCGTTCTTTGTTCAGGGGATACCCAAGTAGCCTTGTGGATGTCTTTATGCTAGAATCTTGTACCACTAATGACCATGTTTTTTGCCGAGGCAAAGTCAATCAGTCTCATACCGTTTTCGGAACTGTCAGCATGTAGATTGAAATTGCCAATAGTTGGATGAAACACATTCTCCCTGCCTACTTTAGCATTGAAATCTCCCGGTACAGTCGGAATGTCATGGCCAGGGCAGCGGTCATACGTTTCCTCTAGGAGCTCATAGAATATGTCTTTGGTATCATCATCTTTCTCTTCTGTCGGGGCATGCACTCAGATTAGGGAAATATAAAAATATTTCGCTTTTATGCGAATAATTTCATTCTTTGAAATTAAGATCCAGAATCTTTTAAGCTGTTTTTTCTTTGTGATTGGTTGATTTAAGAGTATGTTATGTCTGAGAGAAATTTGACATTGGAAATATCGAATCCTAACTCAGGATTTGCTCTGCGGCATGGGTTAGTTGTCTCTTGTACGATGCAGAATATATTCCTTAGTCTAACTGACGCTTATATCGTTTTAGTCCATGACATATAAAATAATGTAGAATGTCGCAAGTACAAACAGATTGTATTTGCTACTCATTATTACATGTTGGAGACACAATGATTCATAGGCTTTAAAATTTTGTTTTTCTGACTCAAATGTGGCTCTGTTTGTTGAAAAGTGCTTAAAAAAAACCTGAAAGGCAACAAACGAACAAAAACGCACCAGATCTTCAGTTCATGAAAACAATGCTTGCAAACATATATATGTTTCCTGAAATATGTTGCTAAGACCTTTTGTTCTGCAAGTAATTTTTTGTCGTTACTTAGCGCATGTAAATTTTTCATTAATGCTATGCTTAAAGCAAATCCGATGCAAGAATGGCATACAGTTTATATTATTATTAGTTTCATACAATCGGTAAAAAGCTATAAAATGGTATAACTCTGGAACAGTAACTGATTGCAAAATTTTTTGCTCAAGTTTGTTTGGAATTTATATATAAATTTATATACAAATTTTAAAAGTTCTAAAGCGATATTTACACAATTTATCCAAATTTTACGAAAAAATTTAATACATAGTTGAGCAAAATCATTGCCAACACTGGTGGTTTATGCATACACAATAAAAGTTTGGACGTTTTGCTTTAAAAATGTGGACTTAGAAGCTAAGAAAATCGTGGTTTCTGAGCGAGTTTTAAGTAAAATTCAAAAAAGTCCCAGAATACCCGATTTTTGGGATAAATTCGACTTGTGCGACCTCTAAACCTCTTCCGAAAAGTCTGAAAAAAATCTCAAAAATACTTTACCCTATAAGCTTTCAAATACAGCTTGAGTAATCAATAGCGGCTTGATGGCACACCCTAAAGTTCATACTACAACCTTCAAATTGAAATTAATAAAATATCGTTTATTTTTTTTAAACAATAGAAATGTGTATATTGTAAAATATTTTATTAAAATTGTATAAAATGATTATTATAAAAACTTATGTTATATATTATTAAAATTATTTTCTTTTTATTTTAGGTGAGTTTGCATTTATGTGATGACAAATATTAGCACACTTCGGTGAGTCCTATCAAAATAAATGCACATAAGTTATACTTAATATACTTATGTAGTTTATAGATTTTCAAATTGAATTGATTCTATGTACAAAACATATGAATAATTTGTAAGAATACTGTGGCAACAGTGTCATTATAAAATATTTATTTTTCAAAATAGTAAATACCTTTTTGTTCTCCTAAAGATGCTACATATGTGTATACGCTGTAAAATAACGGTCTCTCTAGCATATTCTCCCAAACATATTCCGCAGGAACCATGCATATGTTTGGAACACACTTCAAACATTCATATGTTTGTAAGTCCCAAACTCATTTGTCTTTAAATGTAAACAGCATTGTGTTGACTGGCAAACATGTGTGGGTTTACGTGGAAACATATGCGTTCTTCATCCCAAACATTCATATACTTACGTGGAAGCATCCGCATGTTTCTCCCAAACATGCATACACTTCCGTGGAAAAATATGCGTATTTCCTCCCAAACATAATAATATTTAGAAACGAATTATTTTTTTATTTCAATATATATATATTATCTATTACATAACAAATTAATTTTATAAATTTAAATCCACATTTATAAATACTTGTATTGAATTATTTGTTTTTTTCATGAAATGGGTATCTGGTGTTCTTTTGCTCCTCCTTGCTTTGTTTTCTCCCACGTTTCTGTTTTCAGAAGGTTTCAGCTATGCGTTGGTTATCACTATGCGTTGGTATACAAACAATATATTTATATACAAATATAGTGCATGCAGGACAAGCGTGGATTAGTTATTTGTTTTTTAATACACTTATGTTACAAATGGTCCGCCATTCCGATTTCCTCATTAAAGACTTCACGTTGTTGCCCTTTCCAGTTTCTTCCTCAAAATCGTTTCTCATTTTGTTAGCACACATACACGAAAACCGAAGCAAGATCACAAACCATCCAAGCCTTCTTTTATTCTTTTTTCACTAATCAAGCGCCTTTGATATCCTCTGTCCGATGAACCATTGACGACTGAATACAGGAAACTATACATGAAACAGCCAAATTTCTAAATCTGCAATATACACGCACAGTCAGCAAAAACGGGGTTTTCAATAAGAGCGCTACAAAAGTTTTTTTCAATAAAACAAAACCGGTTTTAGATACCAATGAAATTCTTTATTCCTGTGAAAGTACGTTCGATGCCATTAGGTATGGAACTCGATTTCTTTTGCATGGCCACCAAGGGCACGCTTGCAGAAGTCCAGACGTTGAACCCAATTTTCGACGGTTTTCAAGCATAAATCGGCCGATACTGCTGCAATTTCACGTTCGATATTCGTACGAAGTTCATCAATCGTCGCTGGCTTGTTGGCATAGACCATAGACTTGACGTAGCCCCACAGGAAATAATCTAACGGCGTCAAATCGCACGACCGAGGCAGCCAATCTACTGGGCCATTTCGTGAGATAACACGTTCACCAAACTTGGTTTCCAATAAATTGATTGTGGCATTCGCTGTGTAGCTTGTGCCACCGTCCTGTTGGAACCACATGTCCTCCAAGTCCATCTTATCCAATTGGGGCCAAAAATATTCGGTTATCATTGAACGGTAGTGATTCGCATTCACAGTAAAGTGCCGGTCTTGATCATCACGGAAGAAGTACGGCCCAATGACGCCGCCGGCCCATAAACCAGTGATGACTCATGGATTACGTGTGGATTGCTGTCTGACCAATAACGCATATTTTGGTTATTGACGAAGCCATTCAGCCAGAAATTATGACGACCATAAATTGGACGTAGCTCTTTTAAAGTTGAGGCCACTGACTCCAAATTTCGGTAGTAAATATTAATAATTTCGACTCGTTGTTGGCTCGTATATCTTTCCATGATGAAATGGCAAACCTTACTGAAGCGAAATGTCAAAAGAGCGGGAAAAAATATGGCGTCGTTTGCTGTCCCTATCGATTTACTTTCGTAGCGTCTCTGTTGAAAACCCATTATTTATGACTCACTAACTGAGAGAATATTGCAAAAGTACAGATACACACTTACCAGATAGACTCTCTCGTCGTCCCCCTTTTATTCTCCTGCTCTCTCGAGAGCATAAACAGTGCAACACACACAGCTGTATTTGTATCACAAACTCAGATATATTTGGGGCGAAAACACATATATTAGAAAATAATAATCATTGTGTCTCAAGCATGGAATATTGAATACACAATGTGTTTGGATACAAGTATATTATATTTACGACAAGCTCCAAACGCACTTTGTATTTGAATCTAAACAACAAAAAAGGACTGATTTTCAGCGTGTATAAATATGTGCGCACTTCTCGTATTTATTTATTTTTCCTCGTATCATATTCTCGTACAGTTTTCTCACATGCCTGATAAATTTCTAATATCATTTATTTACCATCGTAAACCTAATTTTCCATGTGACAGGTTTTCCCTCGTCATAAAATGCAGACACAACTTTAATCGATATGTGACTTCCAGTAATTCTGCAATCGATGTCACATCGCATCTCACTCGTTGCCATACAAATTAGAAGTGGCATGAGAAAATTTAAAATTAAAGCATAGAAATTCACTCAGAGTACATTTCAGCTGCCTTAGTGTTAAGCGTGTTAGTTTTCAATTAAATGTTTGCACTGCATAATAGTTTTTTTTTCAGTTGCTGCACTCGTTTTCAAATCTTCTCAGACCACGAGTTTATCTGAAATAGAATACAAGTTGAGGCAAAATATTAGTACATAAATTCTAGTGAAATGCGGTACACGAATCATGAGAAAAGTGAAACACCTATAGCAAATGTTACACCTACAGCAAATTTTACGGCCTTATATTGGGATATGCGATGGAAATCGCGAGTTGATTCCACATTTCTATTGGATATTTTAGTTATTAATATAAATAGTATGCAACATTTTTTTTTTTGATTATTTTATAAAATTTTAGTGGGCTAGACACGTGTATTTGGGGATAGCTGTGACGTTTTTCAGGTACAGATTAACTTAGATACATTTCAGATACAAGCCGACAAAGATACATTTGTGTCAGTTTAGCTGAGACACAGTTTTCTTATGTTAGCTGAATCAGAGATTAAAATACTACAGATTTGTTACCTGTCTCATCCGACGTTCCACTTACGTCCGAGTGGAATCGAACTTTTGTCAGTTTAATTACAACAAATTGTGGAAACATTGAACAGCAACATATTGCAGGAACCATGTATGTGTTTGCAAACATAGTTTTCAAGAATTCACGATCTGGTCCTTTTTTGTTTCTTTGTTGTCTGTCATGTTTTTGTTTCCAGCAGTATTCAACAAACAAAGTCACATTTGGGTCACAACAACATATATTATAACCTATTAGTCACTGTATCTCCAATATGTAATATTGAATAGCAAACATAACGTGTTTGAATACAAGTACGCTATATTTGCGACAAACGTTATATTTGCACAGCAACAAATTACACATTGTTTGTCAAACCTCGCCAACAGAATTCTTTTCTTGCCTGAAAACTTGCAACGTCCTGGTGTTCGATTCCCTTCAATCAAAGGATAATAACCAACGAATTGATAAATCTATGGTATTTTAGTCTATGCGCTGAGTCAGGGGGTTTCGATGAAACAGCTGTTACGCGAGTTTATTCCGGATCTCATAAAATCGCTTTACTGCCCATACGAAGTGGTGAAACTATTTGTATAGCGATGGTAGCGAAAATATACCAATTGTTTCGGGTTAAGCTTGTACCGCTCGTAACAGTTTATATGGTCCTTGACAATAAAATATGGTTAAGCGAGGGAATATAAACAGGCTTGCCAAGCAAAAACAAGAACGCAGATGTGAGTAAATGCAATATTTCTATGTCGTTTTAAAGTTTAAAACCTTGAAGAGTGATGGTAAACATTTTTAAATGCTGCCTCATAAAAATAGACAGTATAAGAAAGAAAATCAACATAAGTGTAGCCATAGAGTAATATCATATAGAGTTGTCATTCTTCTCATCTGACATTTCCTTTCACAATATTCGTGGTGCGGTCGGTAATTTCGAGAGTTATTTGACGTACAGATTTGACGTACTGAAATTTTTCATGTCGTATTGATGAAATACTTTGAAATGAATGGAAACTGTGAACGTATTTAGGACTTGTTTGTTATATTTTATTGTTAGTATATATTTGTGGTGTATTTACACAAACATTTTATCACACAAAATGAAGTGTCGTTGCAGTTTTATTGTTCGTTGGGTTGAGCCATTGAGTCTATAAGGTATTACTAAAGGAATACTTTCCAACATCCAACCGACCATCTGCAACACACCAAATGTCATAAATTTATTGAGAGAGTTTGCTACTCTACCCGTCATTACTCTATGAGTGTAGCGTTCAATATTATTATCTGAAAAAGTTACAAATATGTTACATTGCAGCGATAAATAAGTTTCATTGTTGCGATAAATAAGTTTATTTCAACGTTCAAACAAATAATGATATATGAATATTAACACCAACCACTTGTATGCACATTTCATAATTTCTTCTGCGTTTTTCATTTCCCTTTCGATTAAAAAAAGTGATTCTCACTGCTTTCCATGAAGGGACAGGAGTAGAGTTTCTAAGAAACCGACATTTTGGTATAATCGGTTTTATGCTTGTTCGAAAAATCACTTTTTCGGAACCCAGGTTTTAGGTGTCGTAGAATAGAAAACGCCGATGAAACCGCTTAATTTTTATTCTTATTTACTGTTTGCATTGTTTTGCAAGGAAAACAGTCTGCTTACATTTTGTGTAGGCCAATTAATAAAAAATCAGCATTTTCTATCATTTCTAACAATAGCACTTCTCGAATCGAATTGAACTGAAATAAATTAAATAAAATTGGATTGAATTGAATTAATTTAAATAGCGTTGAATTGAATTAAATTAAATTGAATTGAGTTGAATTGATTTGGATTGCATTGAATTAAATTGAATTGAATTGAATTGAATTGAATTGAATTGAATTGAATTGAATTGAATTGAATTGAATTGAATTGAATTGATACGAAATGAAATGAAACGAAACGAAATGAAATGATATGAAATGATATGAAATGATATGAAATGGAATGAAATGAAATGAAATGAAATGAAATGATATGATATGAAATGAAATGATATGAAATGAAATGAAATGATATGAAATGAAATGATATGAAATGAAATGATATGAAATGAAATGAAATTAAATGAAATGAAATGAAATGATATGATATGAAATGAAATGATATGAAATGAAATGAAATGAAATGAAATGAAATGATATGAAATGAAATGATATGAAATGAAATGAAATGATATGAAATGAAATTATTTGAATTCAATTCAACTGAATTGAATTGAATTGTACTGAATTAAATTGAAATTTTGTTGTTTTAGATCCGCGTTATTTTCAAAGTTGTAATTTCCTTTAGGCTAAGAGATCATGTTTTCTCCGGTTAGTGAAAAAAATGTAAATGCCGCGGGTGGGATTCGAACTCATATTCGCTGGACGATCGTTTCGATGTTTGTAAAGCATCATCTTCAGCAGCGTCTAGCCCGTTAAGCCACTGCGATGTGAATTGTTTTGAATTGAATGTAATTGAACTGAATTGAATGAAATGGAGTTGAATTGCGTAGAATTAAATTGAGTTGAATTGAATTGAATTGAATTGAATTGAATTGAATTGAGTTGAATTGAATTGAATACAATTGAATTGAATTGGTTTGAATTGCATTAAATTGAATTGATTTGAATTGAATTGAATTGAATTGAATGGAATTGACTTGAATTGGATTGAATTGAATTAAACGGAGTAGAGCAGAACTGAATAGAAACCGTTATGTCGCGACTAACCGTATGCCGGCGTTTTTAAACGTAATTTTCGAACAAACCGGAAACCTGTTATTTGTTGGCGGTACACCGGTTTTTCCTCAATTGGTGTTAAGTATCCATAAAAATTCAATTAAAAATTAATAAAAATGTATATTCAAATTTTTAAATAAAATATTTATATTATTAAATAAAATTTTTCGAACAAAAAATCGCTAAAACGCCCTCATGTTTATATCTCAGAAACGGAGCGTCCAATCGAAAAACCAACCAATGATTGCGGGTTTCTAAGCGGTTTTCATAAAGTGGTTCAATTCGTATGGAAGAATTTTTTTTCGAAAAATCGGCAAAATAGGAAAATCGCTAAAATAAAATAGTGGCTATAACTCGAAAACGGTGCGGCCAATCGAAAAAATAATAAATAAATTGGAGGATTTAACCAATGCGTGTCTCTGATATGTCATCACTTTTTTTCGATTTATAGGCCTTTTTTTTATTTTAGCGATTTCATTTTTTTGGCGATTTTTCGAAAAAAAAAAATCATCCATACGAATTGGACCACTTTATGAAAAGACCTTACAAACCGGCAATCATTGGTTATTTTTTCGATTGGACGTTCCGTTCCCGAGATATAAACATGAGGGCGTTTTAGCGATTTTTTGTTCGAAAAATTTTATTTTTAGCGATTTTTTCTTTATTAAAAAAAGTGTTGCCATATTCGAGACACCCATTGGTTAAAGCTTCCTGCGGAGGTACAATTTTTATTATTTTTTCGATTGGACGCACAGTTTTCGAGCTATACCCACTTTTTATTTTAGCGATTTTCTTATTTTGGCGATTTTTCGAAAAAAAAAATTTATGTTACACACCAATAAAAAATACAAACTGGTTGGAAAAAATTTAATGGAAGTGGTGCACGTGTAATTAAAAAAAACTGGTTAAACTGGCTAAACCGGGTCTCGAATAATGTCGTTTTTTGGCACTCCAGTAAGCACACTGGCGAACATGTTTCATACCTGTGGCAAAGGGATTTCATTTCAATGTAGGACAATAAATTGAGTCAGATTTCATCAAAATCAAAAGGTGGAAGAATGTTTTTATTTAAAAATTATAACGTCGATAAGAATTGTTTTCTTTGTTTTGCTTTTATTTGTACAAAACTTTATTGTTCGGAAACGGATAACAGGTTGCAAAAATTCATTGTGGCATGATAACTATTACCCCGATTACCAATTTTTTTCTAAAAAGGGGTTAGTGACGTGAACTGCAGCGTTCGGAATTTGGTTTCTCCTCGGGGAGCGGCGATAAAACTATAAAAACGAGTGGCGACCGATAACTGATGCTCATACTCGTGATTTACATGTGTGCGTGAGAGATGGGCAAGTGAGTAACTTTTGGATCACTCTAACGAATGATAACAAAAGGAACACGGCCACTTACGTACGATCACGGACGAAAAATTTTGGGTTCTCACATTATGTTTTTTTATTTTCGAACAATATCCATAAAAAAACGATAATAAAGATATGATTTTCAAATTTTAATGAAATTTGCGAATTAAGAAACATGTTTTTTTTATTTTCAAATATGATTTTATGTTTCAATACGTTCTGAATGATATTTCTCAATAATTTTTTATTCAAATTTCAAAATTGTTTAATAACTTGAATAAGAATTAATTAGAAATTAATTAAGAACAAATTAATCTATTCAAATATTTTTTTTTATTTCAAAATTAAAATTTCAGACATAAAAATCTTTTTCAAATTTGAATATGATTTTCGAATTCAAATCAGTTTAATTAATATGAATTTGAGTAGAACTATTAAATTGTAAATTAAACACGCATTCCAAATTGGGATATAATATAATTTTTTTATTTAAAATTTACACGTAATTGTCGTAGTTAAATAGGGTTGGGAATTGCGTTTCATTTCATATTTTTTGACTTTTTAAAATTTTAGAGCAAATAAATTTAGATACACAAATTGAATGAATAGAGACCTGGTTACATAAATTAAATAGTTACCCATTACATCCCATAAAGGAATATGGGTGAGTTGTGCGCTTTAAAAATTTGCACTCACTGTTTGGGACCTACGGTTTTACACCGGTTTCGAACGGTATTTTGAGAAGCTTTTTCATGGCTAAGTACTCGATAGTATCGCCGTCTCTAAGCGAGGCGACAGTCGTCGAAAGAAATGTAAGCTGGTCAGAGCACGAGAGAACTGGTTACTATGACGCTTTGTGTGTTAAACAGGAAAAAGTATATGAAATGGTCGATACACAAATGTATTGAAAGTGCTACATGTATAATTTCATTTAAAGCAAACAACCGAAAATTCGGTTCCGCCGGTTTTTGTCAAAATTAAAAACTGAAAGCCTATTTTTCGAAAAATTTATTTTTCGATCAAACCAGTTTTTACAAATTGTAGTGTTTTTGGGACCCTGTAAATATGATGTATGTGAGGATAAATTCGAATATAACTTCTAGAGCTCTGCCGGCAGAGCAATTGGCAGCGGTCTGTTAACTAGTTAACAGACCCATGTTAACCCAATCATGACGGGAGCATTATTTTCTGAATTTTTAGCTGAAACTTTTAATTCTAGCTAATATGGTCCCTAAAAACTCGAATCTGATATCAGATTTCCTATCGGATCCTTTGGGAGGGAAGTAGCCGCTGATGCCATATGGCATCATCGGCGTTGCGTTCTACCAACACTATAAAAAATTCATTTCTTTTTTTTCGTATCTTTATTTATTTTTCAAAGACATTTAAACATCTATTCGATGGAGATATATACTGAATTGATAATAAGGAACCAATATGATCTTAAATATCTGATATTGTATGGTAAATCTTGAAACAGTTGGTATCAACACATAGGGAAACATCGTATTTTTCACATTTTATGCGGCTTTGGCGTTTGCAGAGCAAATTTGCACAGCGTCGTTTAGTACCTTTTACTGGGTAGTGGGCTTTTTGATCGAAACGGTCTTCCTTTGGAAGACGCGAATGCGTGGCTGAGGAGTTCCCAACTTCTAAGGCGATAGAGTGGCAATAGTGTTGAGCAATGCTTTGTCGGTAATCAAGTTGAGAAACTGGTTTAATTTTTGACTTACGCTGAAGCAGCCATGCATTGTGGATGGCCACATCAACCAGCCAAGTAAAAATTGACCACCACCATTTATTTTTCCGAATGAAACTATAATTGTGTGAAACTATGCAAATCCCTAAGCTCAAACTAAGCCCGTTTACAGAGAAACATCATTTTATCAACTTTATCTTAAAGAAGTTATTTCCACTAGTATTCTTCCAGCCGTAGAAATCAGTCTTTCGCTTGTAGCTGAGTTCCTTGAAATACAGAAGACGATTAGCGAAGCGTTGTAAGAGGGAAACGATAAAGAAAGAAAATCGATATTGAATGAAGTCAAACATTCGGAAATGTGCGTGACTCACGGGTAAATATTGACTACGCACACTTACTCACGCAAACATTGGACTCAGGCACGCTCCCGCGCGACAATTTTTTCGCTGCTCACATTCACTCACGCTCATGTGAGCAAAATATAATCCTACTCACTGTCACGTGTGATTAACGTGGCCCACGCCCATCTCTAGTGTGCGATCCCCATTAGAGTTGGTTTATGTTTTACACAATTTTCCTACCAAGAGAAAATACACAATTTCACCCGTGTGTCGGGTCGTAGGTGTGTGTGTTTTTTTTTTAAAACTAACAGCTGCATACTGGACAATCATAACTAACTCTCTTCACACATGATGATGATTATTTACACTATTTCTGCTGGTTTCGTTGATGATGGCTAGCATGGTTGATGCCAACGATGTTGTTAGAGACCCATTTGACGACGGATATGCTTTCAGTTGTTTTCTTAGGGTGCTTCGGCATAGGACCATTTGGAGCTATGGAACCAGCGAAGTGTGTAAAGCAATAAACGCATTCATTTGCTTGTACATACTCCCTCGCTAGTTTCTCATGCATCACCACATCGCATGATGACGTTTGTCGCCCAGAGAACGAGCTCTGTTTTATGTTCCTTTGCTACACTATGAGCGCGTCAAGCTTTGACACTTGTTATACACAGCGACAGATAAATACAATTGCATGTGAATTGTTGACATATTCTCTGTAATTTAAGTTAAATTCATAGCAATTCGCTGTAACAATTTATTGTATGACAATCTAAACAAAATGTTTGTTTGATGTTATTTGTCAACTGCATCACAGATGACCACACACACATATATGCGTCCCATGCTTTTAATGATTGTTGGTATCACGATTGATAAATTTTATTTTGTTGTCCCAACCCTCGCTTCTGCCATTTGCAGTGATGGATGTGCCTGCCAATGCCAGTCAATCGCCAGCTATTGTAAATATTTATATAAAAGTTTTCCTCAGCGAAATGACCTTTCATCTTCAACCCAGCACTGAATTGACTGACAATGAGTCGTCGTTTCATCGATAGTTGGTTGCTGTTGTTAGGAAAATGCAATAAATTTGTTGTGTATTTGAACAATTTTATTGATTTATACATTTCCATTAGTTAGTTTTTATACTTTTCAAAGAGGTAAAGACAGATGATGACAAATAGTTCCCACTTTAATGACCACTAGGTTAACCAGTAAAATATTTGATTACAAATTTAAGAGAGACTTCCAATTGGTTTAAATTTCCAAAGGTTATTCAGCTTTTCACCTTGTGTATCTTGCACTAGCAGAGACGCACTAGCCTCCTTTTAACAGACTCACATATGGTTTAGGCAAACTCAGGTGGTTTCGCTCAAACAGCTGTTCGACTTGGAGCGCTTGTCTAGAATATAGTGTACTGAAAGAATAAGCGATAAGTGTCTGGAAGTGAACCATGTTTCTTTTCGGTGTTTTCGATTTGCATGGAAAACAAGTTTAAATTTTTGTAGAAAAATTTAAATCCAATCCAGAATAACACTTTCTTGTCTGGTTTCCTTTGCCGGTAAAACGAATATTGTTACTCCCAAAATATTGCAAATATTTCCCAAAATATTTAATTGGATTGTATTGAATTGCATTGAATTGGATTGAATTGAATTGCAATGAATAAAATTTAATAGAATTGGGTTGAATTGAATTGAATTAGATTGGGTTGGGCTGAATTGAATTGAGTTGAATTGAATTGATTTGAATTTAATTGATTTGAATTTAATTGAATTAAATTGAATTGACTTGAATTGACTTGAATTGACTTGAATTGAATTGAATTGAATTCAATTGAACTGAACTGAACTGAACTGAATTGAATTGAATTGAATTCAATTGAATTGAATTGAATTGAATTGAATTGAATTGAATTGAATTGAATTGAATTGAATTGAATTGAAGTGAATTGAATTGAATTGAATTTTATTGTATTGAATTGAATTGAACTGAAATGTTTGGGGTTGAATTGAATTGAAGTTATTTGAATTGAATTTAATTGAATTAAATGGAATTAAATCGAATTGCATTGAACTAAATTAATTTGAATTCAACTGAATTGCATTGAAGTGCATTGAATTAAATTGAATTGAATTGAATTAAATTGAATTGAATTAAATTGAGTTTAATTAAATTGAAGTGAATTGAATTGAAATAGAATTGAATTGAACTGAACTAAATTGAATTGAATTGAACCGAACTGAATTGAATTAAATTGAATTCGATTGAGTTGAATTGAACTGAATTGTATTGAATTGTATTGAATTGAATTGAACTGAATTGAATTGGATTGAATGGATTTGTATTGAATTCAATTGAAATGAATGGAATTGAATTGGATTGAATTGAGTTGAACTAAATTGAATTTAATTGAATTGAGTGGCATTGAAGTGAATTGAATGGAGTTGAATTGAATTGAATTGAACTAAATTGCATTGAATTGAATTGCAGTGAATTGAATTGAATTGAACACAATTGAATGGAATTTGATTGAATTGAAATGAAATGAAATGAATTGAATTTTGTTGAATTGAATTGAACAGAAATGAATTGAGTTGAATTGAATTGATCTGAATTGTACTGAATTGAATTGATTGAAATTGACTAAATTGAGCTGAATTAAACTGAATTGAATTGTGTTGAATTGAACTGAACTGAATTGTATTTAATTGAACTGCAATGAGTTGAATTGAATTGAATTGAAATGAAATGAATTGAATTGAATTGTGTTGAATTGAATTGAACTGAATTGTATTTAATTGAACTGAAATGAGTAGAATTGAATTGAACTGATTTGAATTGAAATGAAATGAAATGAAATGAATTGAATTGAATTGAATTGAACTGAACTGAACTGAATTGAATTGAATTGAATGGAATTGAATTGTATTGAATTAAAGTTAATTGAATTGAATTGAAATGAGTAAGACCCAGTGTTGTTTATTGTCGCATAAACGGATTGCTCACCCAGGTGTGTCGTCATTGTCTATGGGCGCAGTGGATATTGATAAATCAGACGCTCTTGATGTTCTGGGCATGAAAATACAATGCGATGTCCGTTGGGCAAAACATGTATTTGAAGTGTCGAAAGATGCATTCAAGTGTCTAGGCTTTTTAAAGCGGTGCAAGAAATACTTCACTCCATCTGATCTTCTAAATATCTACACCACCTACATCAGGCCAAAGATGGACTATAACTCCCATATATGGGCAGGTGCTCCTAGGATATCTTTGGAGCTTTTCGACCGTGTCCAAAGGAGAGCGACAGTGTTTATAGAGACAGTAGGATATCCAACACCATTGCCTCCCTTGAGCATCGTCGACATGTGCGTTGCGTGTTCCTGTTTTATCGATATTTCGATATGTGTTCCTCGGACATCCGTCAACTTATGCCAGACATGAGGATATTTAGCCGATGTACGCGGCTTTGCAGGAACTCTCATCCGTTTTTTATCGAGTGGCGGATTGACCGCACTACACACTATAGAGAAAATCCGTTCTTCAGCCATACAGTCCGTATGTGGAATAAACTTCCGGCTAGTGTATTTCAACAGACACTACTGTATGTATTTTCAACAGACACTACTCCCTCTTTCCACCCTCTACTACCTCAATTTTCCTTCGCCCACACAATGCACTGTATTTATAGGGGGCACTCCCTGAGTGTTGTTGGTTTGATAACAAAAATTATTGAAATTATATTAAATGAAATTAAATGAAATTAAATTAAATTAAACTAAGCTAAATTAAATTAAACTAGATTAATTATATTAAATGAATCGTATTGAATTGAACTGAACTGAACTGAACTGAATTGAATATAATAGAATTGAATTGAACTGGGTTAAATTGATTGATTTGAATTGGATGGGATTGAATACTCTCATTGGTGTTTAGGTCTGACAATTTTATAAAATTGTCTGCCACGTTTAGTTTTTCAATTTAACTGTAAATAATATTCCAATTCCGAATGCGTGTTTAACATAAAATTGATAAGTTACAAATTCACATTAAACTCATTTAAGTTTGAAAACCATATTCGAATTTGACAGTAATTTTCATGTATGGAATTCTTATAAAGTGTAAAAATTAATTTATGGACTAGTTTAAATTAGTTTATTGTTTTTCAAATTGTAGAATCATTTTGAAATTAAAATAATTGTTACAACCGGATGTAAAACTTATTCAAGGTATAAAATGATGTTTGGAAATAATTAATTCAAAAAAATTCTTAATATTTGAAAATTCATACCTCATTAGCAAAAATTTTAAAGTTTTGTAAGAATATTTAACGCAAGTTGTGTAGGTTGTGTAAATCGCGATTGACCGACATCAAAGAACCTGTTCTGTAATTTTAATGTACGACAATTTCGTACTACAAGCTTTCATGGTCTGATACATTTTTCTAAGTGAAAAATGCTTTGTTCTGTTTTCACTCAGAAAAATGTATCACACCTGGAATGCTTGTAGTACGAACTTCTCGTGTATTAAAATTCAAAACTAGCGGAAATAGGTCATTGCGAAAAATTCAACCTGCTTTCTGTTTATTCGAAAATTATTTTTTTTGGAAAAATCGGCACAGGGTTATTTGCAATAATAACGGTTAACCTGTTTCGGTGGTTTCTCGACTTTGAACACTCTCTTTCCAGCCCAGGAAAACAACTGTTGCATTCTATTGGTGTTGTAGCCCCAGTGAATTGAAACTTGCGATATTATGGAGCTCAATTTTTGCTTTATTTTTTTGAAGTTTATGTCGACTCAATTGAGTTTGGTGGGTAGACAACGACTTTGCCTGCCTTCGTACATTCGTCTATATCACATTTTTAAAACCGAAGAGAGAACATATAACTTCTGACGTATGACAGATGTTACTAAACGGTGTTGTGAGAAGTTATGACAATTGGCATATTACTCTGTGGGTAAACTCGATATATTTATGGGTGGAGTTAGTGGAGAGACTTTTGAAAAGTTCGAACATATTAGATCAAGTATAGTCGAGTTACAAGTATCTTTGTAAAGCTTTGCATAATAATTCTCCTTTGTATTGGAAACCATCAACGCTACCAAAATTCACCATTTCTCATCTTCTAAATCTTTGAATTTACCTCTTTTGACTTAATAAATTTCTTCATGTGCAACATCTGGTCGACTATTAAATTAATTAATTTTCTATAATCATTTGTTATTTATATTTTGTTTAAAAATATGTAAATTTATTTTGTTTATATTGTCATATTTCTTCTTTGTTTATTTACTCTACAGCATTATTATGTGGTATCATGTGTTTGTAAACGTTGTTTTTTTTTTTGATTAATTATAGATTAATTTAATTTTCTTATTTACACAAAAGGGAAAACTTTTGCTTATACGAGGGCCATTTAATAAGTGATTTTTAAATGAATTAGTTTTGTTTGGTGTTAAGTTTTTATACACAGTTTAGCCAATCCTCTTTCACACAAACGTGGCAAAGTAGTTGGCGTTACAGTAAACGGCGAATCATTTATGCGAACTTTTATTCCAAAATAAAAATTAACTTAAAAGGAAGCCTATTTCATCGGATGATAGTTATTAACAAGCAAAAGACCCATTCATTATATTTACTTTTTTTCGCGATTATTTCGTTCGAATGTTGGCCGTGAATGCGGCTAACACGGTCCATTCTGGGGACGAGGATGTGGCTGCTCCGGCTAGCTTCGCCGTAGCTTATCCCGTCACTCCAATTTTCTTTGTCGCCGGTTTCTGGTTCTATCTCACGAATGGCGCGGACGATATTGGTCTTAAGGGTGTGGATCGTTTCGGGATTATTCGCATGACATCGGTATATAACGGCACCCCACAAAAAAAAGTCTAAAGGGTTGAAATCTCAGCTCCGCAGCGTTCAGCTGACATCGCCAAGACGGCTGATAACATGATTACCGAAAGCAAAAAATCGATTGTTTGATGAGTTCATATTCAAGTTCATATCTTTATACCATAAAATAGTCCATAATCATGGATTTGTAGCGCGCTCCGTTGACGGAAATGTCGACTACTACAGCATTTTCTAAAAAAAAAGGAACAGTGATGAATCCACCCCACAATCCACACTAAACTGTCAATATTGTTGGCCCGAACCACACGACTACGGGGACCTTGAGGGTTGACCACTAGCAAGCCAGATTCACGAAATTTTTGCACCACGCAGGTGTGCTTCAGTTACGCCAAAACTTCTTTTCAACAAACGCACAGTTTAGGAAACAGAACATTTTCTTTGGAAATAAGATAGCAATAACTTCCAACATTTTTCAAGCCTATTCTCATATTGGCTCATGTTGGGCTTAGACTCATGTTGGTCTGCGTAGGTATGAACTGGATCGTTTCCGGATTATTCGTTTCGGGATTATTTGCCTGATAGTCAATGTTTCGAACAGAAAACATCTATCAGTGTCAAAAGATACCTGCATTGGTACAACCCGTTGTAGGGTGACGCATCAAATGGGCATGGCGGTTGTGCCATCTCTGTTTGTGAAGGGTGTTCCAATAATTAGTTTATTCCATCTCTAATCGGAATATGCCTAATTTACAATTCAATAAAAATATCACCAGTCTGTCAAATGATATGGATTTTTGTTTAAATGCCTAATTTACAATTCAATGCCTAATTTACAATTCAATAAAAATATCACCAGTCTGTCAAATGATATGCATTTTTTTTTTTTAAATTATAAAGCGCACTTGTATTGGGGTAGCCTATATATTCCCATTCTTCCCATGAAGGTATAGGGTTAGAGCTTCTTGCCATCAGTCAGTTGTGCACCTTCCAGCCATTACACTCACTGATTGGGACCTATAGTTTTGCACACGTTCCGAGCGGTATCTCGAGTTAGCCTCTCTTTAGGGCTCGATACAATGTATTGATACAATTAATTGATGGCAATGAGTTTATAGGAGGTTTCGTGGACTTCGTAAACGAACCCATCTATTCGGTTGATCCTTTTACTCTACAGTTTGGTTGTTGGGTTCGTAACTTGTTGAGAGTATTGTATCGACTACGAATCTCATCAAAATTGCGGTGCATTCAATGGAGGTATTTTTCGACTGTTTACAAACGTAGCACACATATTAGTCCTTCCCTGCGTAATCGGACAGATTTAGTTGAAAACTTCAACTTTTTTAAGAACACCCTCATCTGTATTGAAGTCTCAAGGGACAAGTAAATCAATGAAGTGAACTCGCCATATTCCCAATATATTCTGCACATCTGCGACTGGATTCCTGTCCTTAGGTGTACAAGAGGGGGCTCTATCCACGGCCGTTACTTTGATTTTGTACTTTTCTGTAAGATTGTCAGATTCAATTTGCTGACTCTCGCGTTTTCTCCACACCTGTTTTTCTCTTAAATAAACGGGGTTCCTCGCTGCTCTACCGCTCTATCGCAGTTCGCATTGCAACTGACTGCAGAGTGAAGCAGTGGAAAGATTTATATTCTTCGAAGCTGGTAACATATAATGTTATTGGGCAAGTCCCAAAAATTTACAATTATTGATTCTGTAATAGAAATTAGCAACCTTAATACAAAGCAAAAATTGTCCGCTGTAAACTATCTTTAGAACATGATTGCCTATTACATCTTCAGAAGAAATTGTGGAGTACCTGTCACAGGTTGCAGTGTAATAAGGCCATATGCACTAAGGCCATATATCCTTTTTCTCATCACATTGAGAAATAAGACCATATGGCTTTATTCCCACAGACGAAGTGAAAGAAAGCCATTATCGCATTCGTGCACCTCTGATTTTGTTGCGATTTTCTTTGATTTTGTTGATTTACAAACAAAAAAATAATTCAGTTAACAAATTGAAATGTTTATAAATTTTTTAATAATTACCAAAACATAAATATGTCATCCTTCACAATGGTACGACAAATTGGGCACAATGTTTGGGTACCCTTTTCCTTAGGGCTTTCTTTTTATTTGATGGTAGCATGGGTGATACAATTCGAAATGTTTGCATCCTTCAATGCACTGAAGAACGGCGATCAAAATGCCACCCCCTGTACTATACCGTTTCAACACTTGACAGTGACAAATCATTATTTTGACGATATTTAAGTATAACAATTGGTTGCGTTTTACACTGGTACGGCGTTATTTCCACTTTGGCTGCTGAACAAATATGGTGCTATTGCACTTCTTCTATGGGCATAAAGCCATATGGCATTATTTCTCAATGTACTGAGAAACTGCCTATGACCATCTTAAATTTAATAGTTATCATAAATCAAATTTATGGTTTTCAAATTTAGTTTTGGGGAATTTAAAACAACACTCCATTCTTAAATTACTTTTATAAACGCTGAAACATCTGTATTTTTTGTTGTGTGGATGGAAATATAACGTGTCTGTAGCTTGTCGCAAATATAGTGTACTTGTATCCAATCACATTGCGTTTGCTGTTAATTATTAGAAGTTTGAGGCACCATAATTAATGTTAAACAAATGTTGCTTTGTTTGTTGACAACTGCTTACAACTGCTTGACAGACAACAAAGAAACATTAAAGCACAAGATCTTCAAGTCATGAAAACAATATTTGCAAACATTTACTACATTATTCCTGCAATATGTTGCTGGGGCCGTTCTTTCAGCGGTTACATACAGTTTTATATCGATTTCGAACAGATGTGACTTTCAGTTTTTCTCTATGACCTTGGACTCGATTCAGACCGGGTTTACATCCAAGTTGTCAGCTATATTAGGCACGTACTCTAACTATCTTAAATTTAACTCGTATCAAAAATCAAGTTTATGTTTTTCAAATTTTTTTTTTTTAATTTAAAAACATCATTCCATTTTTAGCTTATTTTTGTAAAAGCTAAAAAAACTGTATTTTTTTTGATGTTTGGATGTAAATATAGCGCATTTGTAGCTCGTCGCAAATATAGTGTTCTTGTGTCCAAACACATTGTTTTTTGGTATTATATATTTCATGTTTGAGCCACAATGATGAATAGGTAAAAATATATTTTTTTGTGACGCAAATGTTGCTTTCTTTGTTGAATACTGCTAAAAGCAGAAACGTGACAGACAACAAAGAAACAAAAATGTAGCAGATCTTCAAGTCAACAAAACAATATTTGCAAACGTGCAATATGTTGCTGGGGCCCTTTTTTCCAGCGTGTACGTACAGTTTTTTTTTTACCGATTTCGAACAGATTTGAATTTCAGTGAATTTCTCTATGACCTTTATTCGATTCAGACCGGGTTTAGATCCAAAGTTGTCAGTTATATTAGGGGCGCACTCTAACCGTCTTAAGCCCCGTTTTCAGGTCTTGCGAAATTTTCGTGAGTAATTTTGCCATTAATCTGTAAACGGAATATTTTGTTGCGGAGCGTTACCAAATATTTAATGCCTTATTCATGAAAAGCTATCAGAGGTTTGAGAGACAATTTATCATAGAAAACACGGCAATCAAATCCCTTACAACTTTTTATGAATAAGGACCTTAATTTATACTACACAACAACACAACAACAAAATGGTGTCCCACGACATCCCATGATGGGATTGGGGAGAGCTTCTCACAATCACTGAGATGTGCGCTTTCTAGTTTTACACTCACTGATTGGGACCTACAGTTTTACACCGGTTCCGACCGGTATTTTGAGAAGCATTTTCATGGCTAAGTGCTCGATAGTGTCGCCATCACTAAGCGAGGTGACCGTCGTAGAATGAAATGTAAGGTGGTCTGAGCAGGGATCGAACCCACGTTCTCATGTACAAGAGCCGTGCACACTAACCATTGCACCATAGACGGCACTACACGCTCCGTTTTATTTTTACCGAATGTCGTGTTGATTTGGGTTGTTAAAATTATCAAATTGTCCAAATTCCGGTCCTAAACAATTATCAAACATTTTCGTACGAAATAACTTTGCCGTAACAACCCTGTAATTGGTTTTACCTACGAAATTTTCGCACTAAGCACCAAGTACAAGCAAACTTTGTGGTTCGTAAAATTTTCGCTAGTTATTATACATGTATTGCTTATGGGAACAAACATTACATAAAAACTGAATACCAGGCTTTAAATTTAACTGGTATCAGAAATCGAATTTATGGTTTTCAGATTTAGTTTTGGGCAATTTAAAAACATCATCCCATTATTAAATCACTTTTGCAGTGACCAGTTTCAAATCAACTTTAAATAAAAATTATTCAAACTATCGTCAGCTATTTGCATTTATTTTTAATTAGAATCCGAAATTATACATATATTTGGTTGAGTATAAATTATTTGTCATTAGAAAATAAACCATTAAATGTGTAAATAACACAGTGCAACAAAAAGTCCAATGCGAAATGGCTCCAAGTACACGCTGGAAAAAAACGGCCTCTGTACCATATTCTCCTAAATATATTCTGCAGGAACCATGGAACACACTTCAAACATTTATATGTTTGCAAGTCCCAAACTCAGGTGTATCTAAATGCAAACATTAGCATGTTTACTGACAAATATGTATGCTTCTGCGTGGAAATATGTGCGTATTATCTCCGAAACGTAATAATATCTAGAAACGAATTATTCTTTCTTTCTTTGTTTATTATAATTAATTTTATCAATATATATCCACATTTACTTATATAGTTAGTTAGTTAGTTCGAAAAGAGGGGCGCGGTGTTGAGTGTTCGGAAGGAGCACTCTAAACCTTCCCATGTCAGTAAGACATACACTTAAGCCGCTAAGTTCGACCTGTTGTGCGCTCTAAGTCTATCCTACTACTTCACTATATCCCTTATAGGAATTCGGTGCTATTCACGAAATTCCTTAGTTTGTTCCAGTCCATACCCACAAGTTTGGTCATGTCCGGTATCGTACTATCTAAAAGATATCTGGATCTAGCTTGTGTGAAGACCGGGCAGTGGCATAAGAAGTGCTCCAACGTCTCATCGTCCTCCATGCATGCCCTGCACTCACTGTTCGCCACTAGTCCAATACGGTACAGGTGGGCTCGTAATCCCGAATGCCCCGTTAATACTCCCATCATTTTGCCCATTTCGGCTTTTCCCAGTTTCAGCAAACCTTTTGTCCTCAATCCATCTGGGTCTCCCCATAGGATCTTTGTCATCCTGCTACTGATTCCCGGTTCCACTGGGATATATGTGCCAATTCCGCCCATTTATTTAACTCAGCCTTCGTCACCCCAAAGGGTTTCGCTCCATCCAGGCTCACCGTTTGGAGTTCCCTGGCTTTCTTTGCCAGGAGGTTCGCTCTCTCGTTGCCGAATACTCCGCTGTGCCCCGGCACCCAGATGATGTTGAGTCTGCCGTGCATAGAGTAGTCGTTTATCACCTTCTTACAGTCAAGGACCGTTCTAGATTTGACAGTTTCTGATGATATTGCCTTTATTGCCATTTGGCTATCCGTGAATATATTTGCCTCGGCTGGGATTGTATTATCGCCGAGCCATTTGATACACTCCGTCCATTTGATACACTCCGTTTTACTTATATAAATAATAAATAAAAAAATTAAAAGATTTAAATGATTTTAACATTTACTTGCATTGAGTGCATTATTTGTTTTGTTTTGAATATGCTGCTCTGTTGTTTCTCCTTTCTTTGTTGTCTCCCACGTTTTTGTCTTCAGAAGGTTTTAACTATGCCTTGGTACTCGAACATTATACTTATATACAAATCTAGTTCGTGGAAGACAAACGTGTATTAATTACTTGTGGTTTTTTTATTATATTTCACAAATGGTCCCCCATTCCGATTTTTTCAATAGAGGCTCGGGCAGAAAGAGGTATTCACTCTGTTGCCCTCTCCAGTTCCTTTCCTCAAAATCATTTCTCACTTTGGTAGCACATATACATATATGCGAAATACATACACAAAAACTAAAGCAACATCACAAACCATTTAACCGTCCGAGCGTTTGTTTATTCTTCTTTCACTGATCACACACAAACACAGCTGTATTTGTAGCACAAACATAAATGTGGGTCACAAACACATATATTATAACATATTAATCATTGTGTCTAAAACTTGTAATATTGAATAGCAAACACAATGTGTTTGGACAAAAGTATATTACATTGGCGACAACCTCCAAACACATGTTATATTTGCATCCAAACAACAAAAAACGACAGATTTTTCAGCGTGTAGTAAAACGAAAGTAGACTATCAGATAAGCAAATCACACAAAGTGTTTCACAATGTTGGCTATAAGTAATTTGTTTCTGTGTATTCAAAAATCGGTATTAAAATTTACATATAAAGTGCATAAAGAAAAAGGATAGTTTATGCACGCTGAAATATCTGTCTTTTTGTTGTTTGGATGCAAGTATAACATGTTTGTAGTTTGTCGCAAATATATTATACTTGTGTCCAAACACATTATTTTTGCATACAATATATCATGGTGGAAACGAAATGCTTACTACGTTATAATATATATTTCTGTGATCCAAATGTGGCTCTGTTTGTTGAAAACTGAGAAAAATAACATTGCAATCTACAAAGAAACAAAGGAGCAGCGCATATTTCCAATTCATATCAACACTAAGTAAAGGGGTTTTCAGCAGAGACGCTACAAATGTAAATCGACAGCAAACGACGCCATATTTTTTCCCGCTCTTTTGACATTTCTCTTCAGTAAGGTTTGCCATTTCATCATGGAAAGATATACGAGCCAACAACGAGTCGAAATTATTATAATTTACCACCGAAATTTGGATTCAGTGGCCTCAACTTTAAGAGCGCTACGTCCAATTTATGGTCGGCTCATTTCTGGCTGAATGGCTTCGTCAATAAGCAAAATATGCGTTATTGGTCAGACAGCAATCCACACGTTATCCAGGAGTCATCATTGCATAACGAAAAAATTACGGTTTGGTGCGGTTTATGGGCCGGCGGCGTCATTGGGCCGTACTTCTTCCGTGATGATCAAGACCGGCACATTTCTGTGAATGCGAATCGCTACCGTTCAATGATAACCGAATATTTTTGGCCGCAATTGGATAATATGGACTTGGAAGACATTTGGTTCCAACAGGACGGCGCCACAAGCCACACAGCGAATGCCATAATTCATTTATTGGAAACCAAGTTTGGTGAACGTGTTATCTCACGAAATGGCCCAGTCAATTGGTCGCCTTGGTCGTGCGATTTGACGCTGTTAGATTATTTCCTGTGGGGCTACGTTAAGTCTATGGTCTATGCCAACAACCAGCGACGATTGATGAACTTCGTACGAATATCGAACGTGAAATTGCAGCAGTATCGGCCGATTTATGCTTGAAAACCGTCGAAAATTGGGTTCAGCGTCTGGACTTCTGCAAGCGTGCCCGTGGTGGCCATGCAAAAGAAATCGAGTTCCATACATAATGGCATCGAACGTACTTTCACAGGAATAAAGAATTTCATAGGTATCTAAAACCGGTTTTGTTTTATTTATTTTTTGTAGCGCTCTTATTGAAAACCCCGATATATGGATGTTCCAAACATATACATGGTTCCTGGAATATGTTGCTGGAATATGTCACAAAATTCGCCTAAAATATTACATAACGTCACTGTAAATCAATTAAGGGCAGCTTGTTTGCCACATTTCATTTCGTTTTGGAACCATTCAATCTTACTGTGATGGACCGAACTTTGCTGCACAGTGTAATGCGCCTGTTGTATTATACAAGATCATTTATAGCCATATTGGTAGGATTGTAGGTATGGTAACATATGAATATTGACAAATGTTTAGAATTCCATTCGGTGTCAATGCGTCCGTCCATATACGCTGATGTGTAACTGTGCACATAATTTGAGTTCTACTCTCATTATAATCAAAGTTGCAAATAAATAATTGAATGCCACTCACGGATTGTTTAATGTTCGAAATGACATTTTCGCCGCAAAATGCAAATATTTGCAAAGGTGTCATTTTGGCAATTTTGTAAATTATAATTTAATGGGAAATATTAATGCAATCGAGTGGACAATTTGGGCAGAAATTTATTTGAAAATATTGATGATTGGGGAATACAATACATGGTGGCCCAAGTGTTCGAGGAAAATCGTTGGTGTCGCTGGATACCAATGTGGGTCTATTGCTCTCCCACTAGGGTCTCAAGAGTGTCATTACAAGTGAGGGAATATTTTTGTGTAATTACACAAGGACGGGCATTAGGTATCACCCTATTGGAAAGTGTTGACATTTTTGCAAATTGCATTGTATCTTACTTAGGTTTTTACATTCCACTGAGCCAATGTGCGCCGCACAGAGGGGCACTTGTAGAGAGGGAGGCCAAAAATCGCTTTATGTAAGTAAACATCCTAGTACTTTGACAGCCACAATTTGAGGTATGTGTATGAAGGTTAATACGAGGTTGACTACGATTTTTTTTTATATATTTTTAGTCTGTGTTAGTATTGTATAGGGCGGTTACTTCCGTTAACCACGATACTACTTTCTGTTATTGGGATTTAAATCTCCGTGTAAAATATAATTTGTAGCGTGGTTTTGTCCAGAGCTGAGGTAAACTCAGTTACGTCCAGATTCTTTCGTTAGGATCCACCAAACCTTTCGAAATAAGAACAGAATAGATAACCCTTTTCGGGGGTTCGAAATCAGATTCTTTATTGGTCTTTAATTTACAAAGTAATTTGATTAACAGGAATAACATCAACTGCTTCACTCGGTGAGAAGACTCCTCTTAGCTTTAGAACACTCGTTTTGGTTGGCAACACTCGTCTGGGGCACTTGTCTCGGCTTGACAACACTCTTCTGGGGGCATTTGTCTTGGCTTGATAACATTCTTCTGGAGCGCACTTGTCTCGGCTTGACAACACCCTTTTTGGGAATACTAGCCTTGGCTTCAGAAATCGTCTGGGGCAGGTTGCGGACTGGTAGATTCTAAGATGATCGGGAACTCAGTGTCTTGCACACGCGATTATTTGGATTCGCTGCGTGTATCGGTATCGGATATGCGAGATGCTGGCTCGGTATGTGCTTTGATGCCCGGTGAGAACAGTTCGGTATCGGTTATCATCGGGTGGGTTACATGGGAACAGTGAGACAATGCCCCTGTGTGAGAACAGTGAGCCGAAGCCCCTGTGTAAGAACAGTGAGCCGAGGCTCCTGTATAGGAACAGTGAGCCGAAACCTCTGTGTAGCAACAGTCAGCTGAAACCCCCGTGTAGGAACAGTGAGCCGAAACTCCTATGTAGGAACAGTGAGCTGAAACCCCTGCGTAAGAACAGTGAGCCGAGGCTCCTGTATAGAAACATTGAGTTGAAACCCCTGTATAGGAACAGTGAACCGAAATCCCTGCGTAGGAAATGTGAGCCGAAACTCCTGTGTAGGAACAGTGAGCCGAAGCTGCTGTGTAGGAATGTATTTACACCGTCTTTACTAAAGAACGGATCCCAAAATTGCTCCTGTCTTTTGCAGTACTAGAGCCCCAAACAAAATGCCATAGTCGACGACTTGAGTCTAGTCAACCTTAACACTAAGTACCATCGCTGTAGTGACGCAAATGAGATTTGCATCCAATCACTCATTCTCGTGTGGTCATTAAAACTAGTTCGCTGCTAATATGTACACAACTTCGACAGATCTTGTGTGTCTGTCAGTGAGTGTGATTGTTCGCGTTGGTTGGTGCGAGTGATGGATGTTGTGTTTGCTTAGGTGACGGGTAGACCACGGACCTATGCGGGTGTGAATGGCGGTGAGTGTATTATGTTATGTACGGTCGGCTCATGACGTCAGGATAAAAATTTTTAAAATTTGTCCAAATTCGCAAATTTGGTATTTAATGAACTGTAAGAGACGAGCGGAACGATTTATGCTGAAACAAACAACTGGGCGCACCATCTGGAGGTTATGTTTCTCCCTTAGTAATTTGTCTGTATTACCACCTGCATTTAGAAAAAAAGGCTGCACATTTATATTGGTTGGTTCAACATTTCTAACGGGATTACGTGCCATCAATCTGAAATGCCAGTTTATATGTCGCCTCCTTTGGTTAGGTGTAATCTTTACCAACATTCACCGAGGATTCGAAGGCGGTCAAATGCATGCTGCAGCGGCGTATCATCTTGGCGGTACCTCACACTGAAATAAATAAAATAAATGGTTTCCCATTACATCCCATGAAGGGACAGGGGAGAGCTTTTCACAATCACTGAGCTGTGCGCTTTCCAGATTTCACTCACAGACTGGGATCTACAGTTTTACACCGATTCCGAACGGTAATTTGAGAAGCTTTTTCATGGCTAGATACTCGATAGTGTCGCCATCACTATGCGAGGTGACCGCCGCCGAAAGAAATTTTAAGGTGGGCTGAGCAGGGATCGAACCCAGGATCTCATTTACAGGAGGCGCGCACTCTATCATTGCACCAACGACGGCCACCTCACACTTAGTTTCGTAGAAATTTATCCTTATTGTGCTATGGACGGCAGTATTATAATCAACAATGGGATGGTAGGTGTAACTTTTCTGTAGGATTTGGCGTAATGTGAATATCTGATCATTTACGGAATTTCCGGCTGTACATCCACATTGTTAAGGTCCGTTCGGACGTGCAACAATTTGGTTTAGAATTTCGTCGGTGGTACAATGGGTAGTGTGCGCGCCTCTTGTACTTGAGATCCTCGGTTCGATCCCTGCTCTGACCACCTTAAAATTTCTTTCGACGACGGTCACCTCGCATAGTGACGACGACACTATCGAGTATTTGGCCATGAAAATGCTTGTCAAAAATACCGTTCGGATCCGGTGTAAAACTGTAGGTCCCAATCAGTGAGTATAAAACCAGAAAGCGAACAGCTCACTGGTTGTGAGCAGCTCTCCCCGATTCCTTTATGGGATGTAATGGGAAACCATTTGTTTATTTATTACGCACATTATCTTAGGAAATAATTTTATGTAAATGATCAAAGGCTTATTATGCTATAGTTGACTCATATATTGTGGTAACCTACTTTAAATAGAGGCCATAATAGACCACTCTCACATAAATAATACTTTGAATTGATTTGCTGAATTCCACTGAATTCCAGTTGTCACAACAGAATTGAGGTTCCCAGGACTGAATTTAGTCCCCATAGCTGATATTCGGTTTCACGAACCTCGTTTCATAATTTATTCGGTTGTGACAACTGAATGTTCAATTTTAGTTGTTCCATCATCTCAATTTTCTATAATTGCGTTTGCACCAAACGAATGTGGCATCAATTCGGCGGTATCCGTCGAATTGGGTATCAATTTTGTTGCAACAACCGAATTTGACTTTAAGTAGTTTAATGCAGCCGAAATTCTCATGAATTGCGTATACACAACCAAATTCATTCATAATTCTTAATATTTCAAACTTGACATTTAAAATTATTTAGAAAATTATTGAATTAAAAAATCAAAAGAACGTAGAAGTTTTTTCGTCACGGTTTTAATAGATATTGCATTAAAACATCTTGTTTTGAACTTTTATTGGCTATTTTAGAACCCCATGATGTCAAGTGTCTTACACATATTAATGAAACAAACAAATAAACAAAGTAAACTAATTTTAATATATTTCTCCAACTGGCTCTATCTTTCGCCTTTTCTCGCCAGTTGGTAACACCAAGGATATGGAAGGTTTATTCTGCCTGGTCTTTCCAGCGGAGTCTTGGTCGTCCTCTTTTCCTGCTTCTATCGCGTACGTTATCGAAAACCTTTCGCGCTGGCTAATCTGCATCCATTCTGATAACATGGCCTAGCCAACGCAATTGGCACACTTTGATTCCTCTAGCTATGTCCACGTCAGAATAGACATTATATAGCTCTGCGTTCCAGCGACGTCGGTAATTGTAGTTTTCCCTAACAGGGCCATATATTTTACGGAGAATTTGTCTCTCCAATACTCCCAGGTATTTTTCAGCCGCTGGCGATATGACCAAGTTTCGGAGCCATATGTCAGAACAGGTAAAATGAGAGTCTGGTATAGCTGGACTTTTGTCTGTCGGGCGAGGGCTTTGTTCCTAAACTGCTTGCTAAGCCCAACATAGCATCTATTTCCAAGCACAATTCTCCTATTTATCTCCCGGTCGGCGTTGTTGTCCTTGTTCACGGCGGATCCAAGGTAGACAAATTGATCTACCACTTCAAAATTAAATCGGTTGTCGACGTTCAAGTGCGGACCAAGTCGAGAGGTTTCTCTAGTCGTTGACACCATCAATTTTGAATTGCTCTCAGTGACAGCAAGGCCTACCTTCGCTGATTATTTTTCAATTCTTGAAAATGCTGCAGTAACCTCTCCGAAAATTTCGCCCAATGATGTCTATTTCGTCGGCCTACGCCAGCAACATATGGCTTTTCGTGTTGATGGTCTTGTTCATATTTACTGCACCTTTTCTCAAAAATCGTCCTTATTCCCGTTGTCGTCGTCGACGTCGTCATTAGATTTTTGCCAACTTTAGAACGTTATACATGTATTGTTACATCGACAACAACAAAGTTTTTGATGTCTATGATCCAAAAACAACCCTCTTAAAACATTACGAAAATTTGTTTTTGTCCAAATGCCTTCAAGTTGCCAATAAAAATGGTGTCGATATTGTATTGACGTCGACGACGACAACGGGAATAAGGGCGATTATCTCCATTAAGGTGTTGAAGAGATTGCACGAAAGTGTGTCGCCTTGTCTCAGTGCTCGCTTGGTACAGAATGGTTCGGTGTAGTCATTCTCCACCTTAACTGCTGAGTTGGTGTTGATCATAGTCATTCTACAGAGGTGGATGAGTTTTGCCGGAATCCCAAGTTCAGATATAGCATCGTACAATTTTCCCCGTATGGGGCTATCGAAAGCAGCTTTGTATTCGACAAAAAGATGGTATGTATGGATTTGCTTTTCGTGGGTCTTTTTCAGGAATTGGCGTAGCGTGAATATGTGGTCAGTCGTGGACTTGCCTAGTGTAAAACCACACGGATAAGGTCCAATCAGGTTTGAATGATTTCAATAAAAGGCCTTATACGCGATGGATAAAAGACTGATACCGCGATAATTGTAACAGACACACGGATCATCCTTTTTGAATACAGGACATAATACACTGGCACTCCAATCGTCAATCATAGATTCCCCCAACCATATACCGTATATAAATTGATGCATGTGGGCTAGTAGTCCTTCGCCGCCTGCATTAAAATGTTCAGCGGGTGGACCATCCACACCAGCGGCTTTATTATTCGTAAGCCGGGAGATTGCCGTTCTAATCTCTCCTTGGTTGGAGGGGATACAATCTACACTATCTTCCACAAGCATTACCTCCTGATCTTCAGTGGAAGAATATGAGTGGAGTGGTGCTGCTGTAAAGTGGTCTCTCTACGTTTTAAGCACACACTGCTTATCAGTCACCAGATTCCCATTCTTGTCCTTGCAGAAGGGCAACCCATAATTCGGTCCATTATTCGATCTTCTTACCCTCTAGACAAATGACTGTTTCGTTGCCATACGTTCAGCGTTTTTTCCATCAGTTGGATTGCGACATTCTTCTCATACCACGGCTTCTCCTGCGGTTTTTGATAGCCAAGTTCAGTCCTTGCAACGTATTCCAAAGATTGGGAGATGTGTTTCCACTGCGCTTTTGGGTCCTCAGGAGGGGGAGAATTCTGCCCTGAGAGTGAGCTTTTGTTGATAGGACTTTGATATCTCCGGTATTTGCAGCTTGTCAGTATCCAGCTTTTCCTGTTTAGGTTCATACGTTTTTCGCCCTCCTCAGTTTTGTGCGAACTTTCGCAGCCACTAGGTAATGATCCGCGTCGATATTGGCACCTCGCATCACACGTACATCCATTACACTTGATGAGTGCCTGCCGTCTATTACCAAGTGACCAATCTGGTTCTTCGTTCTCTGATCACGAGCTAACCGGTCGCCGTATGTATTTTCTTATACTGGAATCGTGTGTTTACAAAAGTTGTTGGTATTAGTGTTTCAAATTCATCAGCCAGATAAAAAGTTATCGACCAATCTCGTGCTCATGAATTGCAAGACTGTGGTTCCCTTTAGACATCAGAGACTAATCGGGACTGCAGAGACTAATCGAAGCAATTTGATTCGTTTCATATTTGGACTGGAATGCTCTTCGCGCGTTTAACATCTATTTTACCTCCATGCGAATTTTGGTATTTAATATTTATGCTGTGTGTCTTGACACTACTTGAATTGAAATAAAACGGTCCTGCTTGGTATTTGTGTTTTCATGCGCTTGCAGGTGTCTAATATTTATCAACTTGCAGTACAAGTAGATGTCATCAGATCTTAAGATTTTTAAGGTCAGTCGTTACCACCATACGTTTTATATACATAGGAAGGTCGAATGGTTGGGGTTTAGTCCTAAATCAACAGACACAACACATCATAATTGGAAATGTGGCACATGAAGGCTGAGACTTTTAAAACGGTCGGAATTGGCAAACAGAATTAATTTGTATTCCTACAGAAGGAAATTAAATATTTGCAACAATAATCAAGCGACGATGAAATTTCCTCCTTCTCTTCTGTATTTAGTTGTGGTCGATCAGGTCGACCATAATTACATCAACCTCGATTGGGACTCGATCCTCTACACCATATTAAGTGCATGAATGCCTCGTTTTTGTAATTATTTATGAGAACAAAGGAAAATAAATTGTCACTAGAACTTTCAAAAAATCTCATTAAATGTGTTTTTAATTTTTAGGAAAAATATTTTGATTATACTGTCACTCCCTTCAATTATGACACCCTCGACATACAGTTATAACAACTTCTGATATGGTTTTGATATCCTGTAAATCGGTTGTGATGACATCTATGTACATCAGTTCGGTTGTAGCGACCTTTATATTCGGTTACGGCTAATTCGGTTATCTCATCCAAACCTTCGTGTGGGTGTAGGCGTTTATCGTCGTCTTGCGCGCATTCGGCTATATGCATTCGGCTAATTTATTTTGCATATACGCTGGTGTGCGTGGATTGTATCAGCTTTTCGCCACTAGTCTTGACCAGCTCTGCCGGTAGTCCGTCGGCACCTGCGAGTTTGGTGCTTTTAAGGCGGGAATTGCATCCTTGACTGCATCTCGTCTGCATTGGATACCTTCGGGACAAGTAAAACCAATAAATTATTTCTCCTCAACACACTCTCCACATCTGCAACTAGGTTGCACTCTTTAACTCTTCAGGAGGGGCCCTGACCGATGGCCGTTAGTTCGGCTTTTTGCGTTTTGTTGGAATTTCCGGAGTAACTGTCGATGGTGCAAGGATAGTGTGCGCGGCTCCTGTACATTAGAACGTGATTGCCATCTCTGCTTCGACCACCGTATATTTTTTTCGTCGGCGGTCACCTCGCTTAGTAACGACAACACTATCGAGTATTTTGCGGTGAAGCTTCTGAAAATACCGTTTGGAACCGGTGTAAAACTGTCGATCCCAATCAAGGGTATACATTTAGAAAGCACACAGCTCACCATTTTCGTTTTTAAATTACCGGGTTTTGTTCTTCCATAGAGCAACAGACAAGAGTCGCCATCCCTCTCTATACGATATTTTAATGACGACGAGGTAGTAGGTCATTCCATCAAGTTCGAGTTGCTGTTGTATGTTACTCTTAAGCCAACCATATTCATTCATGAGCATGAACATCAGCTATCGTTGATGTTTATTGTCGGTTTACCGCCATTCCACGGGTGTTTAGGCGCCCGGGAAATGCATCCTTCAGCATATCGGTTGTGGCACGTGCAGTGTGTGCCGTTGCACCGTCCTGTTGGAACCACATGTTTTCCAATCCCAATTCATCAAGTTGCGGCAAAAAGAACTCGTTGATCATTGCTCTGTAGCGCTCACCATTCACAGTAACCGTTTGGCCCGCGACGTCTTCGAAGAAAAAAGGTCCATGACATCCTCGGCTACAGCAGCAATATTCTCTGCAGAACAGCTACTCCGGGGTCTGCCACGCCTGGCAGCATCTCGTGTTGTGCCAGTCTCTTCTAGGCGAGCGGCTAAACGTCGCAGGAAATCTGCGACGAAATTCACGTTGTGCCAAAGTCACCGACCGATTATTGGTCAAATAAATAGTCAGCAATATTCCGCGTTCTGGAGCAGTGTAGCGTAACAGTGTTTATTTTCGCATGTGTTTACTATACAAATGTCAAAACAGAACTGACATTAGGGGCCAGTCGCAAAATTTATAGCATTTTCTGATAGGAGGATTACTTTTGCGCCACCTTGTATAATCGAAGTTGTTCGCATCACTATCATTTTAACAAAATTTTTTGTGTAATATTTTTTCTAATTCAGCAGTCAGATAAAAAGTTATCGACCAAGCTCATGCTCATGAATGACAAGTCTGTGACTCGCTTTAGACTGGACATAAAACGGACAGAAATAATAGGGAATGCGTGTATTCGTTCGATGCAAGCAACATAAAATATAATTTAGCTGTCATTAGTATCAATTAAACGTTATTTAAACTTAGTTTGCTGCATGGTTTGCTTCATGTTTCTTATCGTTCTCTCACCTACTCGGTTTTTTTTTTTATCAATTTCCTACTTCATAGTCGATCAGCTGTGTCATGGATACCCCCTGGTTCTTCCTTCTGTGTTTTTCAATTTGTTCACTCTCGCGATTTCTCCACTGGTGTTTAAATATACAGTTTACCTTTCTCCGTTTGTTTTGCGACTGATTAAATCATTACCATGGGTGCAGCGTTATTTTCATCAGTTAGCATGCGATGCTCTTTATCGTACTGCCGAGTGGCAGCGATCGTGTAGCGACGTGTGGGCTTAAGCACTCGGAGACAGAGTGACTGCGCGAGCTAGAGGTCATACGGATATTTTAACTACTAACTAGGCTCTGCTCGGAAAATATTTCCCTTTTTTCCTTGGAAGTCCAATAAACGAACACTAGTGGTCAACGGTGGTTGACAGCAGAGAAAAATAGAATTCAGGGTAGACGAAAAACTCAGTATAGTCGACTTCATCCAGGACTGCGGTTGACCCAGAATGGACTTCTTTCTGTAAAATACAGTCTGACAGAAGGTAAAATATGTGGCCGTGGGTGGTGCAGTGGTTAGTGTGCGTGGTTCTTGTATATGAGATAGGGATGCCAAACGGGAAATCCTGAATCCCGAAATCCCGGGATTTTTCGGGATTGATGAATCCTTAATCCCGTGATTTTAATAAATAAATCCCGGGAATTTTCGGGATTATTATTAATTTTTAAAAACATAAAACTAAAAACAATGACAAAAGTTCAGTGTGGTGTTTTTTTTTTGAAAGAGTCGAAAGGTGCACCTCAAGCAAAATGCAACTTGTGCAAAAAGGATTTAAAAACCAATGGCGGCTCTACAAAAGGTTTAATAATACATCTTAATGTGAGATAATTTTGGCATATGGCATATATCTATTATACGGCTTACTCTCCAAAAAATACAAAGTTTATTGCGTCGGGTAGAACATGTTATTTTAAGCAAAGAAAGTAAAATAACAATATCGGGGCAAATGCATAGTTTCGTAGTTATGGACACCGATATTTCGGATACTTTTTCCACTAACGTTCCGTGTAAAGCCATTGATATCACTTTTTTGTTTAAAACAAGTCATAACAAACTCAAAAAATAATGTAGCATTTTTCGATAAGTCGCTTAGTTATCGAGTTATCGGAGGTTTACGTTTCTCAAACAAAAATTTAAAAATATTTTTAAAATAATTTTTGTTTTTGTTTAAAAAAAGTACAAAAAAAAAATTGTTCGAAAAATCGGGCAATGTTTTTAAAATAATTTTTGGTTTTTGTTTGAGAAAGTAAAAAAAAATCAATAATTTTTCTAAATGTCACCATCCGATAATTCGATAACAACCGACTTATCGAAAAATGCTACATTATTTTTGGAGTTTGTTATAACCCTCTCACATATCCAAAATTTCAGGGCCCATAACTCTGAAACTATGCATTTGCCCCGATTTAGTTATTTTACTTTTTTTTTTGCTTGGAATAACGTATTCTACCCCCCTTGTTGTTGTTTTTTTGGAGTGCAAGCCGTAAAATAGACCTGTTACCAAAAAAATTTAAAAATAGAATCCCGAAATCCCGGAAAATCCCGAAAAATCCCGACATTCCGAAAATCCCGGGATTTCGGGATCGGGATTTCGAAAGTCCCGAATCCCGGGATTTTTTAAAATCAATCCCCTTTGGCATCCCTAATATGAGAACGTGGCTTCAATCCCTGCTCTTACCACTTTACATTTCTTTCGACGACAGTAACCTCGCTTAGTGAGGGCGACACTATCGAGTATTTAGCCATACAAAATCTTCTCAAAAGTCCGGTCGAAAACGGTGTAAAACTCTAGGTCCCAATCACTGGGTGTATAGCTTGAAAGCGCACAACTCACTGGTTGTGTGAAGCTCTCTCCAATCCCTGCATGGTATGTTATTGGAGAATTTTCATTATTTGGTAAAATTCGAAGCCACAGTCACTATGGTCTTGTCTAAGGGCAACAAAAATACATAAACGAGTCTGCAATTACAACAAAAGTTTGTTTCAGTTAAAGGTTTTAAACATCGGAACTTAGATGGACAGTCCAAATTTAGTTGCTTGGCATGATGTAATTTTAAAAACGTAAACACGTGAATTTGGTTCGTTTACACTTAGAGGTAAAATATATGGACCAAACATTTAATACAAATGGCAACCTTGTCGAACATTAAATAGAGGAGTTTTAGGTTTACGAATACAGGTATTAACTTATTAAACCTATTGCAACTTTCCTCGAATAAGGCTGTTAAAATCCTTATCATCATATAACAATATTTGGATACGTATTCTGGAACTTGCAAGTCTCTTAATGTTTAGTTTAAAAGGGCGAGAGCAACTTGTTCCTAAGTCTCTACTTTTCCACATCATTATGGTAAAGAATGCTCAAATACTCATGTTTTCGCCCTCTTGTGACGGTACGCGGATCCATTATCTGTTTTATTGTCTGGCATGAGGGAAATCATCCGGCGGTGATGAAAAGCTGGATGATGTTTATGTTGCATGTTTATGGATGTTCTTTGTTTCTTAGCTAAATGCTTGAAACTTCTCCCCAACATGCCGTCTGTCTTCCAGCTTGACGTTGTAAATTAGAAACATTGTATTTAACATTTTATTATGTAATTATGTATTAAAAGTTATGGGGGGAAAATATATGGGGGAGTTGATGTAGCACCGAACACAGAGAAAAAAGTACAAAATATAAAGAAATAAAAATCGACGATAAGCCCGAGGACAGACGCCCGAACTTACTGACTGCCACATGTATGGGCTTAAGAGAAACACGTAAAAGTTTCTGTCTTTCTTTTACGAGCGTTCAAAGTGTAAAATTTATTTAGGTTGTAAAGAACAAACTTTTTGCTTCTAAATGAACTTCTTTCACAACTCAGCACTCATTACATCTTATGTACTTAAGCAAGGAAGCTCAATATGTTGTCAGTTTCTTCTGCTTCTCGTATTTGAGTTCCTAAAATACTTTGGCCATGTTAGCATAGTTTTTGTTTCCTTGTGACGTGAAAGTTATTTGAATTTTTATAGGTCATCAAAAAGTGCGAAATAGTAGGGATTTTTGTTACATCTTGGCTAATTTTGTGAGGGAATTGAATGATTTGACAATAAGAAACAGAATTGACTTATGCTGTTGTTACATTCTCGTCAATTCTTATTTTTGTTTTGTCACTTCTGCTAATTAAATGTTGACAATTTAATTTTAAGTTTATAAGAAATACAATTTTGAACATTGAAAAAATTTAAATTTCGAAATTTTACTGCAATTTTCTATGACATTCTTGAATTACAAACTTAAAATGTTTCTTTGTATATTTGTTATTTGAACAAAATCGGATGAAAAATAAAATTTTGATTAAAGATTTTGTGGAACGACAATATTTTAATTTTCATTGCTCGCACACTATATTCGGCGTTAATTCAAAAATTTTAAATAAAAATGTCGAGCGACTTGAACTTTTGAAAAAGCCAAATTTTGCCATAACTCAGCCATTTCTTATCAGATAGAAATTCGACGGAAAGGGCATTCAATTGCCTTTACAACTATATGCCATTTATCTCAATCGGACTGCGCTCCACAAGGGTTTGAGTGGGACCATACACCGAAAAACACAAAAGTGAAATTGTCAAATCGTATTCGATTTTGACTCGATCAATTTTCATCACATGCTGGATTGTCTTTTGAATTTTATTTCAAAATTTTTAGATTCCAGGTGATATCCTTGCATTTTCAACTAATGTTTTTGGAATATCAATTAGCCAGCCATCTTCTCTGGATTTTCAGTTAATTTTGATTTGAATTTTAATTGATGATTTTTGACTTTAAATTTTTTACTTTTCAGCAGATTAAGTAAAAATTGTGCTAGCGAGCCGAAAAATGCACCTCCTCCTTAATATAAAGCCGAGTTTACACAAATTAAAATCTCGAGCGAATTTAATTTTTAAACTTTTTGTTTATATGAATCGCTCCCGAGCGAATCAAAGACAAAAAATAAAAATCGATTTACAGCCCTATTCTGGCAGGGTTACACAAGTCACCACGGTTACTATTTGACAACAATGTGACACTACAAATCCGTATTCTGACACATTTTTTTGGTGGCAAATGTAATAAAAACTGTTACCTAACAGCGCGTGACAGCTTTTTTATTTGCCGGAAAGTTGATACAAAAACATTTTATAAATTCTGCAAGTAAAAACTGTATACGGGAAAAATTAATAATATATTTTGTACCAAAACGACAAGAGGGCAAAATTAAATGGAGGAAGGACTTTTTTTGCATTGTGTTATGGAAATGCAGCAGAAAGAAGAAAGTACTTGCTTTTGTGTTAGAAAGATTGAAAAAACGCGAAATGTATTTCAAAATTTTTAACGTAAATATCTCCGGTCTTTTAAGGGATATTGGTGACATATACCTTTAAGAAAAGGCTACGGGCTTGTCTATTATCGCAACATGCCAAAAATATGTATAATAGGACATTTTTTTGAAAAAAAATTAAATTTTTAGCAGAAAAGTGAGGTTAAAAAACGTTTTAATTATTAGCTCCCCACGGGTTAGTAATAATAAATATGTTTATACACTGATTTACAGAGTTTAGAAAGACCTATGTAATGATAACCATTTCAACCAGATCGGATTATAAATGCCAGAGATACGAAGGATTATATGCTCAACTTTAAGGGCCTATATCTCAAGAAGTTGGAACGACCACGGGAAAAAAACTACTTTTTGAACTCAGCGCTTTAGTCGGTGGTGAAATTTTGATGTGGATCAGAGAGTTGGCGCATTCACAATGTCGGCGACAATTTCGTTTTTCATGCTATCGCGTTCTCACACACAGAATTTCACATAATGGCCTTTCGTTTTTTTTACAAAAATTTAACTCCAATTTGTTGCTGAAGTTGATCTAGGAATAGATCCAGCAACAAATTTGTTCGAATAAATAATATACTATTAAGCGGTAGACGGCGCTGAACTTCGAATTTCCTTTTCAAACATAAAAACATCAATGAAAATTGAACCCATTTGTGTTAAAAGATGCACTATAAAACGTTATTTTATGTGTAGAATCGTTTAATACCAAATATGTTTAAATACATTAACATTTTTTAATATTCGAAATACAACCCTGGATGTGACTTTTGTATCGTGATGCAACTAATAGAGGTTGTGTTATAAGAACAACTTAAATTATTTGCTTTTCCTTCTGTTCATTATATGAAGAATCAAATTCAAATGTATTTGGTTTTTATAATTTCTGGCTTACTTTTAATCTTGACAAACATTTGTATTAAAATTGACATGAAAACAAAATATATTTTATTGTTGCCTTGATATATTGGCCGTAATACTGGTATCATCTGTTAGAACAAACATCTGGATTCGAAGTAAACTGTTGCTTGCGTTGTGAACGCCTTTTGAAAATGCTGCTTGCATTGTGATTCCGGCTTTATAGTGTACGTGTTTAAAAAGGGGTAGAAATTGCCGAAAAAGAGTTACACTTCAAATAGTAATAAATAAGTAAAAATAAATAAAAATTGGTCAAAATGCTACAACCTGCAATAACGGTAAACATATTCAGAATTGATTAAATGATAAAACAAAAATAATGTGTGTGGGTAAAAAGCTGTAGAAGAGTCATAAAAGGACACAACTTCAAAATGCAAGGAAATCCGTTAGGAATGATTAGGAATATGTTAAATATAGTGCATGTGGGCAAAATATTTATTTTCGGGCATTTTGCAATTTTACCACACCGTATACTTTTTTATTCGCAATAATCCAAGTTTTTTTTCAAGTTTTTTTTTTCAAATTTTACCCCGTTTGGCCCCTTTTTGCCCGTTTTTAACCACATTCACAATTTTTTCCGCATTCCTAACCTTTCCAAACGATTTTGCTCACATTTTCTAGCTTTACCCCTTTTGCCCCCATTTTGTCCACATACACAATTATTGCCTCATTCCCAACATTTCCAAACGTTTTTTCTCGCATTTTAACGTTTTACCCTTTTCGCCCACCATTCAATATTTTTGCACATTCCTAACTTTTCCAAAAGATTCTTCTCGCATTTTGAAGTTTTACCCATTTTGAACCCTTTTTACCCTTCGTATACAGTTTTATCCTTTTTGCACCGTTTTAACCACATTCACATATTTTGCCACATTTCTAATCTTTCCAATCTATACTTCTCGCATCGTCAACATTGACCGTTTCGTCCACTTTTTTTTTACTGCAATTTGAAGATTTGCATTCATAAACATTCGATACGACTTTTGTCGCATTTTAAACACCATCCCATCCTCAATTTCCACAATTTGTAAATTTTTTATTATTGATTTTAGAGTTTTAGTTGGTCATCTTTTGATTTTCAATTGTTTTTTTTTTTAATTTCAACAATTTTATTTTCAAATACATTCATTCAATTCAATTGGTGTATTTTGAACGGAGCGTCCAATCGAAAAAATAATCAATTTTTTGCTGGTTTCTAAGGGGTTTTCATAAAGTGGTCCAATTCGCATGGAAGAATTTTTTTTCGAAAAATCGCCAAAATAAGAAAATCGCTAAAATAAAAAAGTGGCTATAACTCGAGAACAGTGCGTCCAATCGAAAAAATAATACAAATTTTACCTCCATAGGTGGCTTTAACCAATGGGTGTCTCCAATATTGTATGACTTTTTTTAAAAAAAAAAAATTGCTTAAAATAAAACTTTTCAACCAAAAAATCGCTAAAACGCCCTCATGTTTATATCACGGAAACGGAGCGTCCAATCGAAAAAATAACCAATTTGTGTTGGTTTCTACGGAGTTTCATAAAGTGGTCCATTTCGTATGGAAGAATTTTTTGCGAAAAATCGCTAAAATAAGAAAATCGCTGAAATAAAAAGGTGGCTATAAATCGAAAAAGGTGATACCATATTGGAGACACCCATTGGTTAATATTTTTATTATTTTTTAGGTTGGACGCACCGTTTTCGAGTTATAGCCACTTTTTTATTTTAGCGATTTTCTTATTTTGATGATTTTTCGAAAAAAAATTCTTCCATACGAATTGGACCACGTTATGAAAACCCCTTAGAAACCCGAAAAATTTGGTTATTTTTTCGATTGGACGCTTCGTTTCCGAGATATAAACATGAGGGCGTTTTAGCGATTTTTTGTTTGAAAAATTTAATTTTCTTGCGATTTAAAAAAAAGTGATGTCACATTGGAGACATCCAATGGTTAAAGCCTCCCAAAGAGGTAAAATTTTTATTATTTTTTCGATTGGACGCACTGTTGTTATCGAGTTATAGCCACTTTCTTATTTTTTTGGCGATTTTCTTATTTTGGCGATTTTTCGAACACAAATTCTTCCATACGAATTGGGCCACTTTATGAAAACCCCTTAGAAATTGGTAACAATTGATTATTATTTCGATTGGACGCTCCGCTCCGTTTCCGAGATATAGAGATCTTTCCTAATTCTTTTGATATTTTAGGTCAAAAATTGGGATGGGTTACCCTGGCTAACCCATTACCCATCGTCGTGGGTAGCTACACATTATTTTCCACATTTCCCTGAGGCTAATGAGTAATCGTGATGCGTAATTCCCCATTGTCGTGGGTAGCTACCCATTATTTTCCCCATTGGCCTGAGGGTAATGGGTAATCGTGATGGGTAATTCCTCATTTTCGTGGGTAGCTACCCAATATATCCCCCATATCTTATGGGTACTGGGTAAACGTTCATTACACATTCCCCACGACGATGTGTATGGGTTACACATGGGGTGGTAAATACGAACTCCGATTTTGAGTTTCTGTTTAAGTATTTACAAATGCCTGTGTGTTAACCTTGAATTGATATGTCTCGAGTTTGAATTGAACTGTTTTTGATTTACACTGATATTTGCCATTTAACAGGATATCTAAATTTATGGACATGACGTAGAAACGCAGATAATTCACATAAGTAAAATTGATGTAATTTGAACTCTTTGAACATGACCATTCTCTTTGTAACATACAGATTTGTTGATCTGTTTTACGATTTTGCATTTGCTAATTAGAAATAGATGACAAACTGATGCAAACTCATATAGACAACACTGAATTAATTTGAAAACAAATGGAATATACCTTTGGATAGTGTTGATTATCTGATCTATCTTTTGGATAGATAGACATACGGCCAGATGTGTTGATTATCTGACAACTACGCATTGAAGTCTATGGTAGAAATCCTTTTCTACATCCTGGACCATTTAAATCAACAACTCTGTGAAAGCTAGTCCTGGTAAAGTAATTATCAGAATCAATTTTAAAGGTTGTCACTTCTCCCCTCGACCATAGAGAAAATTCATTAAGCCGTGACAGCACAACTGAGGCTACCAAACAGCATTAACATACTGTAATGAAGTTGAGGAGAGTAAAAGAGAAGATGAATGAAGCCTTAGTAGCCGAGAAAGGACAATATTCATTGTGTCTCGGAAATAGCTGAAATGACATTGATAAAGCGTACAAGGTTTGGCTTGACAATGTAATAAAAGAAAGGGAAAATACACACAAACTCACAAAGTTATTTGGTCCACCATCACACTCTGATACACTGTTTAGGTCCTTTAAGGAAGACCATAAGTGATAGTCTCTGCGTGGACTACAACCAGGATGATGGTGTTGCTGATGCTGAACCCAATGATAATACTGATGTTGCTGCTACGCATAGAAATTGTAATATTGGGACACAATAACCAGAACACGACCATCAGAGGCGAGTTAACAATGGCATTACAAAAAATTCCAATAGAGGTAAACAGAAACAGAGACAGATACAGGGACATGGACTAGTTAACAACACTCCGAAACGGTTATGACCATAATGAAGACGCCATGAACTGGGTTCAGGCAACGTAGACTTCAATAGACAATTGTTAATAATAATGTCAAGTCACAAGTACTAGAATCAGAAAGGAACCACAGTTTGCATAGTTTTTTTTTTTGTGGTAGCAGTAAAAATAATGGAATGTTATCATCATCTACTCCCCCAAAAAGATGATTACGTTATCATAGATTCTCTGATAACACTGTATCAAACCGCATAACAACCAATAAAATACAATAAGTTTTCCAGCAGCAAAGTTCCCCTCCTTGTATCCGTATCCCCTTTAACTTGACATAAGTTGCGGTAAGATGTAGCAAAGGAAAAGTGTCCTTGTTGTATAGTATTAAAGTAGCAGATGTCCTGCTGTTGGGTATATAATAAATATGTCGCAAGAAGGGTGACCAAAAATGCAACTTCATTAATTTGTAAATTTCTTTCAAAACTAATTTAAAGGATACGCATTCTTGTATTACAGAGTTGTTCTATAAAAGTTTGTTATCTCAATTTCAATTTGTTTGAACATTACAACAGAACTAATTCAAGATGTAAGATATGAGAATATCAATGGAAAGAAAATTTAAGTTTTATTTCCAATTGAAATACTTAAGACAAAAGTTCAATAAATACGTTCCAATATCTGTGGCACCTAGAATGTAGTTCCTAGTTTCTTCAGCTCATCCGCTCCGCACATCCCCGGTAAGTCTCTGCGCACTATCACCCACACGAGGTATACAGACTGAATAATAACGACCCCATCTATATATTGCAGGAACCATATGCATGTTTGCAAGCATAATTTTTGTGAATTGAAGATCTGCTCCTTTTTGTTTCTCTATTGTGTCTCACGTTTTTGTTTTCAGCAGTTTTTAACAAACATACACATTTTATAACCTATTAGTTATTGTGTCCTAAACATGTTATATTCAATATCAAACACAATGTGTTTGGACACAAGTATACTATATTTGCGACAAGCTACAAACACTTTGTATTTACATCCAAACAACAAAAAAGAACAAATTTACAGCGTGTACATATATGGTGTCCTGGTGGACAATCTCGTTAAGAGATCTACGGCAGTCCGGGGCAAATGTTGAACTCAATAATATTGATTCCAGGGTCAAATCCGACCGTGATACATCTCTTGGTGATCGTTTTGAATACAAGCCCCATAAGATTGACACGTCAATTATACCGCACTAGGTGTGATATCATTGACCACAACCTCAACGGCAAGAAAGGCCACCGACGTATACTCCTTGACAGCCAACGAATTTTCTATTTGTCCTCCTAGCTCATGCGCTGCTGTCTCTGTAGATCTGCCGCTGCAGTATGCATGTTAGGCACAGATAGAAATTGTATAGATACTAAATAAATCGGACATAACCTGAAGTTCCGCTGGTGAAACCATGTCCGGCGCGGGAGGCTTAAACGTTTTAAAGTTGCCGATATCTCATTTAAGCCTGGATTTGGTTAAAATTTTTTCCAACTTCTGATCTATGAGAAGTATGTTTGTTAACTGCGGTTTCCTTCTCAAGAGTGTGGCAGGACTATTGAATAGGAACAGGAACTACTGCATGTTGTCCACTTCATGTTGCCCACTGCCCCGAAGAATCCTTCACGTACCCAAGCGTCGTTATGCTGTGACACCAGTACTTTTCTTGGTTTCGACGCCTTAACTGAATCTCCTATTGATTGCTGTAATATCGGCCACGAGTTTCTCGTATTTCTCTTATTCTTATATCGTCTTAGCTCAGCTTTGTAACTGACGTAGTCCTGCTTTTCTCTCGTAAATTTGGCTTTATTAAACAGTTCACAGCGTGACTTCCATCTATCCACCAGATCCTCAGTACACCAGAGAACGTTATTCGTCCTCCTGCGCTTTATTCTTTGGCAAGAGGTTTGAACAGACTTGGGGGACAATGGATAATTACACATCGCGATTACCCATTACCCACATGGTAGCGAGAAATATAATGGGTAGTTACAACGATAGTGGGAAATTACCCATCTCGATTGCCCATTACACGCGGGGAATGGGTAAGCGATCTTTACCCATCGTAACCTATTGCCCATCGTCGTGAGTAATGGGTAAAGGCCGCTTACCCATTCGGCCTTTATCCATTACGCACGACGATGGCCGCTTACCCATTCGTCCGCTTACCCATTCGTCCGCTTACCTATTCGGCAGCTTACCCATTCGGCCGCTTACCCATTCGGCCTTTACCCATTACGAACGACGATGGGTAATAGATTAGCGGCCGAATGGGTAATCGGCCTTTACCCATTACCCATCGTAACCTATTACCCATCGTCGTGGGTAATGAGTGAAGGCCGTTTACCCATTCCCCATGTGTAATGGGTAATCGTGATGTGTATTTCCCAATCGCCGTGGGTAACTACCCATTATTTTCCCCACTACGCTGTGGTTAAAGGGTAATCGTGATGGGTAGTTACCCATTGTTGTGGGTATTTATTTTATTTTCCCCATTATTCATTATTATTTTCCCCCATATTCCATTATTTTCCCCACAACCTGTGAGTAATGGGTAAGCGATCGCTACTCATTTCGCCACGGCAATAGAAATGGGTTACCCTTGATTATCAGTTACCCACGAAATGCGAACCCTGCTCGTGACCTTGCCGGCTACATTCTCAATGCAAGTGTTTTCGTACAGGGATCAGTTAGTCCTCGTTGCATTTCGACGAATTACCTCAAGCTGGGTCATATTTCAAACCAACTTTAATAGGATGTACTCATGATCAGAGAACGAAATGTTATCAAGGATTTTCCATTCCTTGATGATTTCATAGAGGTCCTCCGTTACAAAGGTGACATAGAGTACCTCTTGCCTGGGGCTGGCGGTGAAAGTCGGTTCGTTGCCTCTAGTACCCAGTAGGTAATCAATGAGTATTTGCCCCCTCTTTTTGCCTAATCTATGAAACATCTTAGGATTACGGATGATAAATGGTCTTTGGCATAATTTTATGACATTGAGCTCCTGACTCTGGAACAAATTGTCCTTTCACATCCAATGGCTGTGAGTCGCCAACAAATTGAGCCAAATTCGACTTACGGTACAGAAGGAATTTGAACCCCCTGCCTGAGCCTAGATGGAATATAAATTTATCGATTTTCAAATAGGTCTAGCACAGGATATGAGCCACGTAGAGGGGAACCAATACCACCAATGAAATCGTGAGAAGGTTTTCTTTGATTTGAGCACCCATACATGCATATTTGTAACAGAAAAAAATTTCGATAAATTTTGTGGGTATTGAAATATAGAAATACAGGCATATCTCGACTCACAGGCATCATCGGATGTGAAAAGTAATGGCACCAATGAAATCGTATGACGATGTAGGTTCTGGGCCCGTTTTTTTGAATTTTTGGGCCTTAGGGGCAACCTCCCTCTTTCGGACCACTTGTACTGTATTCTGTGAATAATTCAAAAGAGGATGCCATTTTTGTTTTTTCCAGCGCGTGTCACCAAGTTGGTAAAATTTTGCCTGGTCTTTTGAAACCTGGGTAGATGTTCGAGCACCAGGCATGTACGATGCGACCAGCGAAAAATTGGATTTTTTCAACACCTGGATGACCGCAAAGTTTATCCTTATGGCTATAGGCCGTTAATAGGCATATATATACAGCTCGTTTCTAATCACAATGTGAGCTCTGGGAAAGTTTACGTCGGGTGTGGCCATTGTTTTGTATGCCTTCGTCTTCGAACCACAAGCCCTGGCTCTGGCCTGGCTCAGCTCTTTTGATTTGAATCCACATCTGCCTCGCTAGACAAAGACGTAAAGTAACAGATACCACTTTACTATGAGGAATCTGAAGAAATTCCAATATTTGTTGGTCTCTTTACCACGGGCACATCCTGTTCATCGTCTGACACCAACAAGGTCTTCACCGGTGTGATTATCAGCTGTGTGTTGCAGCGCATCTATAGGTGTTGCCAATTTTGCCATTTTCCGATTCTGGTAGCAGCTCCGCTAATTCTCCATATGGTGTAGCCAACACATTATTTATAGCCTCGTGCTCCTGATTTTCCTCGGGCCTTTATCGACAGTAACAACAGCCTTGTATTCCTTATCTGGTTTATAAATCTTAAAATTTATTTTTCCACAACCAAGCAAGAGCAGTCGATGGGATTGACATATAAAAGTCAGTGTCCCATTATACAAAATTAACAAAGCGCGTCTACGTGCACCATCTGTCTTCTCCAGTCGACTGATTAGCCGATTGTGTGTTGGAAATTCAGTATTGCTCGTCCTAGATAATGCAATGTATCTACATCGGGTGGGTTGTCTGGGATGCTGGCATGGTGTCGTAAAAATAATGTCATGGTGTGAAGGTGCTTTAGTTTTTGCAAATGGCGTCGACGACGTCAGAGAGAATCCACGTACTTCGACGAGACGACAATGCACACAATTAGACATCAGCGAACGTTTGTTGTCACGAATTTTAGTGTAAAACTTGAAGATGTTCGCTTAGAAAGTGTAAAGCTTTCACGCAGTATTGCCTACTGACGAGATTAACTTACTCCCATGTTCTGTTAGACTTGGTGCAAGATGAGGATTACTTTGGATCCAAAATCATAATGAGCGACAAAGCCCATTTCCACTTAAGTGGTTATACTAACAAACTAAATATGCGTTTCTGGGGCACAGGGAACCCACATGAACTGCAGGAAGTGCAATTACATCCCCTAAAAGTGACCATTTGGTGTGGCACTTGCAGTGAAGCAGCGATTGGTCCTTATTTTTTATGAGGACGCTGGTGAAACCACCGTAACTGATGAGCGTTACAGGCAGATGTTAAACGAAGTTTACCCTCAAGTTGGTGATTTGGGTATCGAGAATTGTTGGTGGCAGCAGGATGTAGCAACCGCTCACACAGCTCGAGCAACGATGGAGATTTCGAGACAGCAATTTCCGGGCAGACTGATCTCCCGTTTTGGAGATTTTAACTGGGCGTCCCGATCGCAAACTCTAACGACGCCAAACATCTTCCTTTTGGGCTTTTTAAAATCTGCCGTTTACCACAGCAATCCATAAAACGTGCAAGAGTTGAAAGCTACCATTGAAAAAGAAATCACCAATTTGGAACAAGATGTTTTGCGAGCAATAATGTAAAATACGTTAAAACGAGCACAAGTGTGCCTCAATTTGGGAGGTGGTCATTTGACCGATATATTTTCATCTTAATTTAATAATAAATTTTATATCTTCAAATAAATTTTCCATGAAAATAGAACGTCTACTTTCTAACAAATGGGCATTACACTTGGGTCACTTTGTAGATAAACTCTGTTATGAATAAGAATGCCGCATTGCATACGCTGAAAAATAAAGGTCTTTCTGACATATTCTCCCAAACATATTCTGCAGGAACCATGTATATGTTTGAAACACACTTCAAATATTCATATGTTTGCAAGTCACAAACTAGCTTGTATTTAAATGTAAACAGTATCATGTTTACTGGCAAGCATGTATACTTACGTGGATGCATTCGCCTGTTTCCCGCAAACCTACATATACTTACGTGGAAACATATGCGTATTTCCTCCCAAACATAATAATATTCAGAAACGAATTATTCTTTGATTTCAATATATGTGTACTATTTATCATAATTAATTTTATCATTATAAATTCCCATTTATAAACAATTAATTAAAAGATTTAAAATGCCCCATTTTACGTATACTTGCACTGAATGCATTATTTGTTTTTTTTTGTTAAGAAATGGGATTCTGCTGTTCTTTTGCTTCGCCTTTCTTTGTTGTCTCTCACGTTTTTGTTTTCAGAAGGTTTCAGTTATGCGTTGGTTATCACTATGCGTTAGTAGACAAACAATATACAAATCTATTTCATGCAAGTCAACCGTGGGTTAATTGCTTGTGTGTTTTATTGTACTTATTTCACAGATGGTCCGCCGTTCCGATTTTCTCAGCAGTAAAGGCTCCGACTGACAAAGGGCTTCACGTTGTTGCGCTTTCCAGTTTGTTTCCTCAAAATCGTTTCTCACTTTGGTAGCACACATGCATATATACGAAACGCATACACAAAAACCAAAGCAACATCACAAACCATTTAACCGTCCGAGCCTTTGATAATTATTTTTTCACTGATCAAGCGCTTTTGATATCCTCTTCCCGATGAACCATTGACGACTGAATACGTGAAACTAAAACGCAATACATCAACCAAAATGAGACACTGACTTCATCTGCAATTTACACGCCCATTCAGGAATATTTGTGACTCACTGACTGTGAGAATAATGCAAAAATGCAGATACACACTTACAGGATAGACTCTCTCCTTGTTCCTCTTTTATTCTCTTGCTCTCGAGAGAGCCTAAATAGTGCAAAAAAACAACTGTATTTGCATCACTAACACAGACATATTTGAGTCGCAAAGACATATATTATAACATATTAATCATTGCGTCTCAAACATCTACTATTGAGTAGCAAACGCAATGTGGTTGGAGACAAATATATTTTATTTTCGACAAGTTCCAAAAGCACTTTATATTGGCATCCAAACAACAAGAAAATACAGATTTTTCAGTATGCAGCAGACGTAAAATTACTGCTTACGTGGCGATAATGAAATTGGTTGCTAAAAACTGAAATTGTTGTTCTACACTGTATTAGGAAATTACATTTTAGACTTAGGTATTATAATGCAAATAATGCTAAATAATGTTTATGTACAACAAACGCTGATGTGGCAACGCTGCAGTACGTTGGAATTGCTACTTCTGTTTCGATTGCCAGGAATACTGTAATATGTACAGATATGTTGTACCTAGGTAAACCCTGTAATGAGAAATAAACTCGTATCTCAATAAAATAGATAACCCCTGCTGATATGGTAACGCTGCAGCTATCGGTACTTGCTAATACCAATATGATTCGTATTAAGATACCGACTAAAGTTACCTACGTCCATTGCATAACATTATATGAGAAGTAATGTCGCTTCAATGGGGAATAAAAAAGTGCTGTTTGCCAGGTTATGTTGCACAGTGGTGCACGTTCGTAGAAGGCAGCCAAACATTTCTAACATTTGATAAAGTTTATAAAGGGTGTCACTAAATTTACGCAACATTTAAATTTGCTGCTATCGACGTAGAAAAGAGTTGGCAACCCTAAAAAAAAACAGCTGACAGCTGACAGTTCAGGGTTAATAAAAATGGCAAATTACACTATAGAACAGCGTGTCTTCATTATTGAAAAATATTTTAAAAGTAATGAAAGTTTTGCGGTCGCAATTACTGGTGTTCTGGTGTTCGATATCGCGACATGATAACACAGTTTTATTTTGCCGAAATTGAATGAAATTGATGTGGCCAATACTTGGTTTCAACAAGACGGTACCACATGTCATACAGCTCGTGCAACTCTTCAATTACTGCGAGAGACATTTCCAGGTCGCGTGATTTCTCGATTTGGTGACCTGAACTGGCCCCCAAGATCGTGTGATCTAACACCATTAGATTTTTTTTATCGGGTTTTTTCAAATCACAGGTCTATGTTAACAAGCCCACACCCACTCGTGCTTTAAAGGAGGAGATTCATCGTTGCATCAACGAAATTCGACCAGATTCATGCAGAAAAGTCATGGAAAATTTCGACAAACGAATGCGTATGTGTATGGAAAGCCGTGGAGGCCATTTGCCAGATGTTTTATTCCATAGATAACCCTATACTATGTACTTTACGATTAAATAAAAATATTACCATAAGAAGAATAAAAACTCTGTTTTCAATTCAATTCAAATGTTGCGTGAATTCTGGGACACCCTTTATAAATTCGTGTAAATATGTTGTTTGTGTATGGCAGGTCTAGACAATAGACTTCAGTAAATTTAAAATTTGGATAAATCCAGACCGATACTGGTATGCGAGGACTCGACCCATTTCCCCCAGTTTGTTATGAATAAAATGCAATATTTTTCACAATAAGTGCTTGATTCAAACAAATTTTCTCTACTGCAAATTTGAAATTGTCAAGATCTAGCAAATTCCTGTAAGAATTAATGAAAAAATGTTTGACAGAATTATCGAAATTTAAAACATTAGTCTTGATAACAGTATCCTGAGAGATGGAAAAAAATTTAAGCATTGGTTTCAGATGACCACAGAGATTTTATATGTGCTGGAATGTTTAAAGGATAAAGATATGTATCTGTTTCTAATAAGGGCTTGACATGACATAAGTAATACAATTGTGACTTTTAATTTTTATTAAAAAATTTTTAAACAACCTTTTTTAACTACTTTACTACAACCCATTATTATCAACTATATTGGGTACTTTTGGATTGGTTTAAAGGGAAGTTTCCTAGGTGGAGCCTGTGTATTACATATTGTAGTTTTGTACCCAATAAAAAGTAAACTTAGAAAAGCCAAAGTGCAAGACTGGCAAATGCATGAAACACAACCCTCAGCATGGAATTATATTTGGCAGCACTTTAACACTCGTACTTTTGGTTTGTGTCCAGACTAACATGTTTCTTGTTTAATGCGAAATTTTCTAGGTGGAGCCGGTTTATTACATATTGTAGTTTGAACCGAATAAAAAGAAAATTTAGAAAAGCCAAAGTGAAAGAAGTTTAAAAAAATAACATCTGAAAGAAGTACCTTTGCTTAAGAAAGTAAATTTGCTTACAAAAAGTACCTTTTCTTAAAAAAAGTAATTTTTTAAATAGGTACCTTCTATTACAAAAGTACATTATCTTACAACAAATTGCCTCTTTTTAAAAAACTACATTTTCTTTAAAGAATAACTTTTTTGTAAAACAAAATAACTTTTCTTGAGATAAGTACCTACTTTTAAAATTGTATCTGTTCTTTCGCAAAAAAAAGCTTTCCTTCAAAAAAAAAATACCTTCTCTTACAAAAAATACATTTTCTTACAAAAATTCCTTTTCTTATAAGTGCATTTCTTAAAAATAAAGTACCACCTTTGCTTTTGTTTTCTTGAGATAAGTAGCCTTCCTGAAACTAAGTAAATTTTCTTAAAAAATAGCCTTATCCTAAAAAGAGTACCACTTCTTTAAAAAGCACCTGTTCTTAAAAAAGTATTTTTTGTTAAAAAAAATTCATACTCTTTGGCGTTTTCTTAGCTTAGTGACGGCGACACCATCAAGTATTCAGCCATGATAAAACTTCTCAAAATACCGTTCGGAACCGGTGTAAAACTGTAGAACCCAATCAGTGAGTGTAAAACTAGAACGAGCACAGCTTGCTGGTTTGTGAGAAGCTCTCCCTAATCCTTTCACAGGATGTAACGGGTAGTAATTTTTTTATTTTAATAAAAGAAGTACCTCTCATCTAAGAAATGACCTTTTCGGGAATATATAATACATATTCTTACAAAAGAGGCCTAAAAATACTCTTTTTTTTTAAAAAATACATTCAATAAATAAAAAATTTTGTTAACAAAAGTTTATCGTTTTACAAGATCCATTTAAATTACAGTATTTTTCAACAGGCACCTTATGTGTGTTGGAAGTAACTAGTACATAATAGATAGCGAAAGGAACTTCGTTCCAACCGTGTGTCCCCTGACACCTCGTGTAATTTGTATTATTTTTAATTTCACTGTTTATACAAGGTGGCGCAAAAGTAATCCTCCTATCAGAAAATGCTATAAATTTTGCGATTGGCCCCTAATGTCAGTTCTGTTTTGACATTTGTGTAGTAAACACATGCGAAATACACGTTAATAAACAATGTTACGCTACACTGCTCCAGAACGCGGAATATTGCTGACTATTTATTTGACCAATAATCGGTCTGTGACTTTGGCACAACGTGAATTTCGTCGCAGATTTCCTGGCCGTCCAACGCCTACTGGTGAAACACTGCGACGTTTAGCCGCTCGCCTCGAAGAGACTGGCACAACACGAGATGCTGCCAGGCGTGGCAGACCCCGGAGTAGCCGTTCTGCAGAGAATATTGCTGCTGTAGCCGAGGATGTCATGGAAGCGCCGTCGATGTCATGGAAGCGCCGTGAGCGCCACAGAGCAATGATCAACGAGTTCTTTTTGCCGCAACTTGATGAATTGTAATTGGAAAACATGTGGTTCCAACAGGACGGTGCAACGGCACACACTGCACGTGCCACAACCGATATGCTGAAGGACGCATTTCCCGGGCGCCTAATCTCCCGTTTTGGAGATTTGCACTGGCCAGCAAGATCGCCTGATTTGACCGCTCAAGACTTCTTTTTGTGGGGCTTTTTGAAGTCTCGGGTTTATGTCAACAAGTCTCAGACTCTTTCAGCTCTTAAAAACAATATCCGTCAAGAATATGAGGACGTATCGCCGGAAGTTTTGGCCAAAGTGATGGAAAATGCCATAAAAAGGGCTCAAATGACAATCAACTGTGGCGGCGGCCATTTACATGACATCATATTCTCGACTTGTTATAAAAAAATTAAAAGACCAAATAAAAATAATCCACAAGAAGAATCAAAGTTTTTAATTTTTTTTTAAATTACAGCCAAAAAACATCGGAAGTTTACTTTTGCGCCACCTTGTATGAATTTACAAATTATGAGAATTTACTAAAGTCGTATTGCAACAGTTGATCCAGTAATTATAAAAAAAATTTCAGTTTCGTATCATAGATTAAGGGAAAGTTGTATGACAGTGTTACTTGTTCGCGAACATACCTTGTTTAAAATTTCAAACCATATGACAAAAAAAATATGAATATCATTTATCATACTCGACTTTTTTATGGTACTATCTTACAATCAAAAATCATTTGTTCAATTATGCTTGCATAATTAATAACAAATTACAAAGACCTCAAAAAGGGATTACAAATTCAAAGACCTTTTTCATATTTGCGCCCATAAATTAAAAGATTTCAAGCTCCATTGAAATTTAAGCCCATTATACTTTCATTTACGTATCAGTCATATGGTACACAAGTGACGTATGATTAATTTTAATTCTTAGGTTGACATAAATTTTTTATAAATTCCCACTTTCTTTATTATTCATAATCTTCTGACAATTCTCACTAGCAACATGAACAATAGACATCTGTTTCTTGACTGTTTCTGACAAAAGAATCATTTTAAAAATTTCGTCCATTTAAGAAATGAAATATAAGAATTCTTTATACATATTTAATTATTGTTGACACATGTGACGTATGAGTTATATTAAGAAAAGTAGGTGATTATTAAGGATAGGAAATAATTGTTTGTCTCTTTGATATCTGCATACTTTTGGTGTAATATGATAAATCAAAATTCATTTAAATTTGTATTCAATGTGCTTAAAAAGTGACAATCAACTACTGTATTAAAATGTGATTAAGGTTGCTGACGTATGAGTGATATTACTTATACTTATATTACTACTTACAATTTATACTACTATTTACTACTTATACTACTACTTACTACTTATACTTCGTGTGCAATGGTGGCGGTCAATTTGCAGTAGAAAAACTTTCAAGTAATTAGCCAGGAAATATCTAGTACAAACACTGTAGCTCTATAATAGTATAAAATATCAATAAACTATCAAATATCAATGAGTTCTCAATCGCATCTATCCTGTTCCGTAGGCATCTAATTGAAATTGGCAAAAACTATCATATTTATCTAAATATTTCCATTCAGTTACGTCACAGTTACCTATGGATCCATTTTTCATTAATTATTTGCTTTACAACATATGAGTATATGAATATACTTCCGTGTTTTTATGTTGCGTTGGCCAATAAATTATTTATTTTATAAACAAAAGAAATCCGCAAGAAAATATTTGCAACCAATATAAACAAATTGAATTATGTACTATATATAAATTACAGTGAAGAACAAAAGTCGCTGACTCCGGGTAAATTTACTGGAAGACCCCACCATTGGAGCTCCATCTAAGAATTTTTCCAGAACATGACATAATTGAACAATCGAAGTATAAGTTTGTTGCAAGTTAGACTTCTACGCCAACGTCGCCGTCGTTTTTGGGTCTCTTGCCGCGCCGCCTCCTGACTATATAGAAATCGACGCAATGGCGGCGGCGGCGTGGTTCAGCGGCGTATAATGTTTTGTTTAGTATGTCGTATAATCGATCAATTAATGACACTGCCTTGATTCACAACACAGGTTGCAACTACAACAAGCAAAAACTACAAACTATGAACTAGACACAACCACAATCAGATTATTTCCTAATAACAGTCAGCTTAATTTCCCAAGAATTAAATTTTTTTTCGTTTATTACTTTACAATTCATAGCAATTTGAATCTATAATAAACAATAGTTAACAATAATTTACAATACACTCCGGTTCACTTATTTAAAGGCACTAAAAATTCCATATTCAGCAGCCTGTATCTTTTGCAATTGGTAACCGATTGCAGAATTTTAAAATGGAAATGGAAGCTAGACATTTTGAGATATAAAAAAATTATGAACTTTTTTTGAGCATTTAAAAAAAAAGTCAAAAATGTGCTATTTTTTGGTTCACTTGAATAACTTCATTATTTTTTTTTATTATTTTTAAAGTAAGCGATGATTTTTTGTAGGGAGCGTTTGTTTATAACAATTTATTTCATCTTAATCATTTTACGAGTGAAACTGGCAAAACAAAAAAATTTAAAATTTTTTTAAAAAATTTAGAATCGATGTTTACCGTTCTGAATGTTGTTCTAACCGCGCAATAGCTAAAAAATTGGACTCAGCCCAACAGTTGTCGACAATTACATCAAGGACCCCGATGGGTATGGATAACATTTTAAAGAAAGGGTTTCATTGTCTTTATCTACGTATGAGAAATCATCAGAATTGCTTCTAATTCTGCCTTATCCTTGTTAAAAATAAGAGCTTTAGCTCGAGTGGAAGCGAGCAAGACATCAGTACGCAGAGTAATTAAGAGCTCTGGGTATCTTAAATACCTAAATGCCGCCACTTAATGCTCCTCGTAAGGAAAAGCGGCTTCAATTCGCAAGAGACTACATGGTATGGGATTCGCAGTGCAGCCAAGAGGTCATGTAAATGACTGGAGAACCGTTGTATTTACGGATGAGAAGACGTTTAATTTGGATGAACCTGTTGGCTACAACTATTATTTCTATGGTCTGCGCAAAGAAAAGCATTTTTTTGAACCTACATCACAGCCGCGAGGGCGGCGTTATGGCGTGGGGTGCTATTACGTACTCTGGCATCATCGATCTTGAATTTCAAAGTGCAAAACTGACTGGTGCCAGCTATGAAACGTTATTGGAATCGGTTTTTCCGAAGTTCAGTGAACTATTTGGTCCCATATCTTGGATACAGGATAACGCCCAGAGTAGTAAAGGAGTTCATTGCAATCCAAAATGTTAATACTCTTAACTGGCCCCCCTATTCGCCAGATCTAAACATTATCGAAAATGTCTGGGGTTGGTTATGTCGTAAGGTCTATGAAGGAGGTAGACAATTTGATGACAAGCAGTCACTAATTCAGGCCATTAAGTATGCTTGGAATCAAATTTCGTTGAATTACATAAATTCTCTTTATCTCAATAAAAACCCGTATATTTGAAGTTATTAAAAACAAAGGGGGTTGTCCCATTACTAGTAGTTCTAAAATGAAATAAAATAAATTAAAAAAACAAGAAAACCTGTTTTTCATTAAAATTAGTTAAAGTGCCCTTATTCAAGCGAACCAAAAAAATAGCACTTTTTTTTAGAAAGTGCTCAAAAATTCGATACGCTCATTACATTAGGGTGTTCTGAATTCAGCGATTTTTGGAGTTCAGCTACGCGTTAGGTCTCAAATGACGCGTAATTAAAAATTAGTTACAGGAAAATAATTTTTTTTGATCTCTCGTCCATCCGCTTAAAGCTGACGATCGTAAAGTATGTTATCCCAAAAAAAATTTTCAGATTTTTTCGCAAAATTGTTGTCAAAAGGAGACTGTAGAGTAATTTTCGTCCACCACAGCATTCCAGCGTTTGATCAAAATAATTTTTTTTATGAAAATCCGGTACACGTTGTTAAATATTTCCTATAATTAATTATTTTTCTTGAATTATTGGAAAAAAAAATTACTTGTTTCAAACTTTGGAATGCTGTGGTAGACCAAAAATACACTACAAAAATTTTAGTAGTTTTTTTTCGTAATCTACTCCATATTGCGCAACTTTTGACACCAATTTTGCGAAAAAATTCGAAATTTTTTTTTTGCGATAAAATATCCTACGATCGCCAACTTCAAACGCTTGTAGGGGATGGAAGATGACCTCCAATTTGTTTTTCCTGTAATTTGCTCTAAAATAAAATTTATAATTCGGACATTCTAACCAACATCCAGTCCCATTTCCTAACAGGTTACAGTACACATTTCAACCAGAACAATAGCAAGTCAAATTACCTTGGATTTAACTCTGCACAGCCGCTGCCGGGTAAATTTCCTAATAATTAGGAATAGCCGCCGCCGCCGTTAGTCGCCGCCAGATTAGTCGACCAAGCCGCCGCCGGCTTTTCCAGATCCATACGCCGCCGCCTGAGCAGAAACAATCGGCATAAACCATTATTGCTCATAACTATGAACTATTTGCTATTAACTCATTAACGCATTAGATACGCACAACCTCATCTCGTAAACAGTTAATGCATCGGCTTGATGTTTAACGAAGCTTCTTTAATTTTATATCCTGTATGCGAAACCAGTGGCCCAAAATGGGGAGTTTTCCTAAATAGTGTAAAATTACGACTTTTTAACTACTACTCCGACTCCGACTCCGACTCCAACTCAGACTCCGACTAGGACAACGACTCGGTCTCCGATTCTGACTCCGACTCCGACGCCGAGTCCATAGTTTTTATTTTAAATGTTTCATTTTGTTAAATGTTACCAGTTATGAGGAAGCACAAAAGTTTAATAATGATTCATTTTACTAAACTATTAAATAATTTTGTATAAATCAGCTCTTTTATTTTCGTCTAATAAATATGGCCTTCCATAGTGCAGTGTTAGTGTGCGCGGCTCTTGTACATGAGAACATAGGTTCGATCCCTGTTCAGGCCACCTCTCTTTTGACGACGGTCACCTCGCTTCGTGACTTCGAGGCTATCGAGTAGAGTTGTGTGGTTCACGAACGAACTAGTTCAATGGAACGATTCACTCTTGTGAACTAGATGAACTAGTTCACACTGTTCCGCTCAAGATGTATCTATTACAGGTGGAAGCGTTAGAACAGCTGATTTCAATTTTTTCATGTCGTTGTGGTCCGACCTGGTTCAATTTTGTTTATACCAATTCCAAGATGTGGTAGCGTCAAAACAGCAGGTACAATTTTTTCTTGTCCTTGTGGTTGTTGCCGAAAATTACAACAATTCCTCCTGATATAACCTGAAATAAATACATCAAGACAATTTCTATCAACTGAATTTGACAAGGTTGGCTCCTGAAATAAAAACAAAATGCCTTCAATTCCTACTGCTTCTACCTTACTTATTTTGCCATGGTTCCGCTCTTGTATTTCACTAGTTCATTTGTTTCAGCAGTTATTTTCATTTCAGTCGTACAGTTCCCTCCGCCTTTTTTTAGTTCATGCTCTATGTCTCACTCAAGGCTGCACAAGAAAGTTGTGGTATAAGAACATACGATTTTTTTTTCATGTCGTGGTGCCAAGGTTGTGCACACTAGCTGTCAAATACTGTTTACCTTTGTTTTGTGTCCGTTTTTCGTAGTACATTGATATTGACATAAACTACACACCAAACAGAAACAGAATGCTGGTTGCTGACGACTTGTTGTAATTTATGTAGTATTGCTGCTACCTTTTCATGCTGCCTTGGTCTCACTCAATCTGCACAAAGGTTGATCTAGTAGAGGTTGACGCAGTAGGATTTGTTATAATTGTGGGCACCAACAACAGGTATTTTATTTTTGTTCTTTGACTCTAAATGTCAAATTCAACACAAATACATATGACCAAACAAAGTAGACAAAAAAGTGCAATAACAAAATACACTGAATTTGACAGATAGGACCATAAGAATGCAGAAACAGCTGTTCTAATGCGTTAACCTCTACTACATAGATCAGCCTTGTGCCTAAAGTTGCAATCTTTGTGGAATGGATATGTAACCGACTTCTACACAATAACTACAGCGCTAATCACATTTGTTCCAAAATATAAAACAAATACGGAAACACCAACTTTTCAGAAACGGAATAACCCAATCAATAAGTCGGACTTCAATAGGGCGATTTATTATAAATAAATATCACAATATCCAACAGAATTCAGAAATCTGCAAAAATCAGACCATTTTCCGGATTATTCGCTCCGATTGAACTAAAACTACAAGTTGAACTGAAATGAGCTCTTTAGTTCATAGCTCGTGTGAACTGTTAAGCTGAAATGATACAATGAACTAGTGAACTAAATGAATGAACTAGTTCATTCTGTTGAGCTGAACTAAAAAGATCGCTCACTTGAATGAACTAAAATTCCCTGCTCTACTTTCGAGTATTTAGCCCTGACAAACTTCTAAGAAGCATCGTGCGGAACCGGTGCAACACTGTAGGCCTCAATCGGTGAGTGTACAACTAGAACGTACACAGGTTACTGATTACTGGTTCTGAGAAGCTCTCCCCACTCTCTCCATGTGATGTAAGGGCAAACCATTTTTTTTAATAAATATTAAATTTGCAAACAGAAATCCCGTCGTTAACATATAAATAATCAAGATTTAAAATTTCTAAGAATAAGGAAATAGTTTATCATATGGGAATAACTGCCCATATATCCTTTTAGTTCTTTTTTAAAAATTAGATGAACTAAAAGGATTGGTTTTGGTTTTAAATGTTCAACACTATTTCACATTGAAATTTAAAAAATATCATGCTGCTGTAACGAATGCAGTTCACAGTTACTGCAATTTCGGCCCCATCTTATGACTTTTTGTGACTAATTGGCATTGCCTTTACTTTACCCCATTACCCATTGAACGAATTGCCAGCGTTTACCGTGGTCTGCTGGTTTGAGCTCCCGAGTAAGCTGAATATTGTACGCATGAAGCTCTTTTCTTGAAATTCGCTGCGTAGTCCTTCGTCAAATTTGAAGTTTTTGAGAACGATGCCGAATTGATGTTTTCGGGTTTTCGGCGACACTCTCGTTTACACCAGCAATGTTTTCAAAACACCGGTCGGTACGTTGACGCACAGGTGTAATAGTTTCAATAATCATCTCAGTTTCTTAAAATTTTTTAACCACTCTCCGGATGATTGTCACATTAGTTGCACTTTCTCGACTGAAAATTCTTCGACGTTTTCGAGCGATCTTAGCATATCTTTCCAAAGTTTTGTAATCAGTTTTCACAATTATAACGCGTTGTTCTTTCGTAATTTCATTTAATTTAATTTTAAATTTCAGAGTTACCACTTGCAATAAAAAAAATTACACTAAATTTAAAAAAGTGAAACCCTATCATGGCACCCTTTATAAATTTATAATGTGATTGCAAAATTGGAACAGACTATTAGCGATTCCAAAAAAAGGGATTTTTTTAACACCCGGGTTTCGGTTTGTTCGAAAAATCAATTTTACAAGAAACCGGGTTTCGGTTTGTTCGATAAAATCAATTTTTCCAGAAACCGGTTTGCGGTCTTTAATTTCGATAGAAACCGGTGGAACAAAATTTCACAACTCCACTAAAATATGTCAATTACATTTTAATTTTGAATAAAAAATGTATATTAAATTCCAATTTGGAATGCGTGTTTAATATAAAATTTAACAGTTTTATTCAACCTCACATCAGACTCATTACAATTCGAAAATCATATTCCAATTTGAAAGAGATTCTCGTAGATAAAAATTTTATTAAGTTGAAACACTTATTTATAAAATTATATTATTTTTGAAATTTGGAAAAACAAAATTTAAAGACCATAATTAATTTTTAATTAATTTTCAATTAGTTCTTATTCGTCATAAAATTATTGTGAAATGTAAATTCAAAAATGGCTTAAAAATGTCATTTATAGCTCATTGAAGCATAAAATCATCTTTGAAAATAGAAATCATGTTTCTAAATTCCAAAATTTCATTAAAATTCGAAAATCATATCAATTAGTATGAATTTATTTTAAGGATATAACCCAAATTGATAAAAAATCGCTTAAACGGCGACAATTAACCAATTTCCGGTTTTTTCAAAATTAAGTTTTTTAAAAAACCGGCACACGGTTAATAGTAAAAATCCGGTTACCGGTTTCACGTGATTTTCGGTGTCGGTTTTGGACACTCTAGAAAGGACCTGTGAAATTATGAGTTTTAAACACTAATAAGTAAATGAAATGGTCGTTAAACAAATATATTTTAAGTGCTATATATGTAATATAATTTAAAACAAGAACTCGAAAAAACCGGTTCCACCGGGTTGTGGCAAACCTAAAAACCGGAAACCGGTTTCCTGAAATATTGGCTTTTCGAACAAACCGAACACCGGTTTCCTAAAAAATTATTTTGCGGACAAACCGAAAGCCGGGTTTTAAAACATCCCGATGTTTTGGACTCTCTACTTGTATCTCGAAATAGTTGTGCTATCGGACATGAAAGCGTTTGGATCTGTCGAACACGAAATCTCGTAAACGAGAAAAGCTCACAGTTATTAGGACAAGCGGTTCGTAATTTTTTTTTGGCAAAATTAAGTAGTTTTGGAGATAAAGCACAAATACATTTCGAAGCTAGGGATTTTAAAATCATATTTTTTACTTTAAACAACTATTTTTCGGCTGCAGTTTAAAAAGCATTGACATTCGACATAAATAAAACGTTTTTCTTGTATCCACTGTAAACCAATAATTTGTTTTCTCCCCCCTATGTCTCTAAGAATAGCAACCCGTCGTACAGTATCCTCTTCCAGTCCATACAGTGGGCGTATGCTGCTGCCATTTTCATTATGAATTATGCATACGTTTTTATGTTTCATGTGAAATTTATGGTATTTTAGTTTTCATTTAATATTATTATTTAAAATAAATAATAATTGTATTTTTTAGTGGCAGCAGCATAACGAACGAATCCCATAAACATTTCATTTTCATTTGATTGTGTTTATTGTTTCTCATTTTTATTTTTGAGGATATTTTGTATTTATTCGCTGTAAGACGGACTGGTTCGATTGGCATGAAAAAAAAGAATACAATTGTTTTTCCAACAACGTAACTAGGAGAAGAAAATAGAAAAGCGTGGAAAATAAACAATTGATAGAAACATGATTTGTATTCCAAAGTAAAAAAAACACAGCCCCTACTCTGCCAGAGGGGGGTCACTGGTGTCAAGCATGTGCTACTGCACAAACTTAACATTGTGTTTTCCACTGCGATGGACAGTGGTGTGTAGTGTACAAAGCGCGAATGTTTATCACGATAAATAAATTAATATGTTACCTTATTTCCAACAAACACCAACCATTTTTCAATTAGAAAAAGGATCATGACTTGTAAGCTTGTAGTATGAATTTCTCATACATTAACCAAAATTTAATATTTTCCAATTACATGCCATGAAGGGTTAGGAGCGGGATTCTAACAAGCAGCGAGCTGAGCAATGTATCCTTTTACACTCACTGATTGGAACCTAAAATTTTACACTGTTTCCTAAAGGGTATTTGAGAAGCTTTTTTCTTATATACTAAGGTAAAACGTAAACAATAATCTTATATTTATTGCGACGCGCTACATCAGTCAGATTACTCTAGATAAATGCCAGAAAGAGGTTACACAAAAATGCGACCAAATATGGGTAGTTTGTTTTTTCATTGTGCCAATGGTAACCAATAAATTGGATCCTTTCTGCAATTATATTTCTGCAATTGTAATAACGAAAGGTTTACGGGATATGGCAAGTTCAATATTGTTTTGTTTACTGATGAAATTTGATATTTTCAGCAACCAGATGCGCCATGTAGGAGATGTACCCATTTTTATGGTTTTATAATGGACTTTTCTGTGACTTTTTGAACTTCCCTCATAGTTATATCAAATGCAACACGGCTCCCATCAAGTAACACCTGTTTATAGACTACTGTAAACTTTTGAGCAAGTTCCGTCATTTACTTTGCGTTTAACATCTGTTCAAAACATTCAACCTCGTGCATTTTATTAAAAATGGAAAAAAGTGAATTTCGAGTTCTCAATAAACATTATTTTTTTTCCGTAAAAAACCCGTCAATCAAACCAAGCAAAAGTTTGATAAATAGTATGGGGACTCTGCACCATCGATTTCAATGGTACAAAAGTGGTTTACTGACTTTCGTTGTGGTCGCACAAGTATAAACGACGCTGAACGTTCTGGACGGCCACTTGAGGTCAATACACCTGAAAATTTCGAAAAATTTCACGATATGGTGTTGGCCCATCCAAGAGTAAAAGTGCGTGAGATTGTTGATGCCATAGGCATTTCAGACGGCAGTGTGGTTTCTATTTTAATTGATCAGTTGGGTTTAAGAAAGCTGTCTGCAATATGGATGCCGCGTTTGCTCTCAATTGACCATAAACGTAATTGTATGACAACTTGAAAGGATCGTTTGGAGTTGTTTAATTGGGCTACAAATTGGTACCTCATCCGCCATATTCTCCGGATTTAGCTCCCATTGACTATTTCCTATTTCCAAACGTAAAGAAATGGCTCGGTGGAAAGATATTTAACTCCAACGATGAAATTATTGATCAATCAAATGCCTATTTTATGGATCTCGACAAATCCTATTTTCTCAAAAGGTTACAAAAATTTAAGAAACGTTGGAGTAAGTGTTTTGAACTAGAAGAAGATTATGTTGAAAATTAATTGCTTTTGCAAAAAAAATCTGTGTTTCATTGAAAAAGTCACGGATTTATTGATCCGCTCTCATATATGACACCTTAAAGTTTAACAGATTACGAAAATTTAGCTTCGGTCTCGTAAATATATATATACATATGGGTCTTCGGATACATCTTGCAAATTTCACATGTACAAGATTCTGCAGATCCGGTTCATCTAAGACACGGAAATTCGGTTGTTCTGAAATATGATATTAAGAAAAAAACCCGGGTTTTAAAAACTTATCTTGCAAATGTATTTTTTGTTATTAATTTATAAAGCGAATACCTTAATTTTTTTATAATAATAAAAATTCATAAGACAAACAAATTGCAGAATTAATAAAATTTAAAATTGATGAGATTTTATTTTGAGGTGTTCAATATTTTTTCTGCACATAGACCTCCAGCACTCTAAATACTCTGGTCGTACTGGTACCGCTGGTTAGCGTTAGCTCCACTGGATAACGATTTGCTTTGGTCCAAGACGATTAAAAACTTATCAACGCCTACTTTAACAGAACAGTTTGGTGAAAGCAGCCAAAAAATTCACAATCGAATTATAGGTTGTCACAGCCGAATTTGAGGTTGTCACAACCGACTCCAGATAGTGTCGTTCCTGCAATTTGAAATTTTTGTCAGGTATTCTTATAAATAATTACAAAGCGTGGAAATAATTTATATGGTGTAATATTTAGGGTAACAAATTCATTTTGCATGCCACTTCCGACCAATTTTGAAGTCAGGGCCATCTGGGTCACCGCACCATTTCTGACGGGATGTACTCGACCTTAGTCTAAATTCGGTTATTGATACCAAATTTGACAGTTGCAGCCCAATTGATGCCACATTCGGTTGCTGCAAACGAATTAATGCCACATTCGGTTGCTGCAAACGATTGGATGCCACAGTCGGTTGCTGCAAACGAGTTGATGACACATTCGGTTGCGGCAACCACCGAATTTGGAACCAATTTCGGCTGCTGCATTCGAATTAATTCCAAATTCGGTAGTTGCAACACATGTGATTGAAAATATGGTTGACAGGTCGAATATAATTGAAGATTCTGTTGTCATTACCAAATCAATTATAAAACGTAAATGATTCGACTGAATTGCAGGTTTGGGGGCTAATTTCAGTCGTGACAACAACAATTCGTTTCTGATCACCGACATTCGGTGGCAATAGCCGAATTTACGATTGCTGCAACCTCTTTTCAATTAATTATATCTCTGAGTGTGTATGACACTATAAATATTTTAACGGATTGTGGTATTTGCATAGAATATCAGCAAGTATTTGGCTTTCTGTGTTACATAGACAAATTCGAGCATCAAGTGTATTCCATTTAAAAAGTGTACTACGATTTGACGCTAGTAGGATCTTTAACTTTAAGTTGTTCCTTAGGGATCTATAGCAAAACAAGAGTCAAAAGCCGGTAGGGTTATATGACTAGGGGATTTCTACTTCGTCTTTTCCCATTACATCCACTAGTGAGATAGAGGAGATCTTCTCACCTTCAGTGAGCTGTGCCAACTAAACCAACTGATTATGGTCGATTTTACTAATACTAATTTCACACCTGCGTATAATTAATAAAAATTATTTCACGATATGAATTTATATATTTACTTGTATTGGCTATTTTAGACTCGCATGTGGTCAGTTGTCTTACGCATAATAATTAAACAAGCGAATCAATAAATTAAATACATTTTAAAATTTTTCTCCAACTGGTTCCTTCCGTCGCCTTTGGAAACACCAAGGATACGGAGGGATTCTACGGCCTTGTCTTTCCAGCGGAGTCTTGGTCGACCTATTTTTCTGTTTTCATCGGGTACGTTATCGAAAACTTTTCGCGCTGGCTCATCGTCATCCATTGTAATAACATCGACTAGCCAAAGCAATTGGCCTAATTAGATTCTTCAAGGCATGTCCACGTCAGAATATAGATTATATAGCTCAGCGTTCCAGCGACGTCGGTACTCGCCGTTTTCTCTTACAGGACCATATATTTTACGGAAAATTTGTCTCTCAAATACTCCCAGGTGTTTTTCATCCGCTTGCGATATGATCCAAGTTTCGTGGCCATATGCCAGGAAATGTAAATTGGGAGTTGGTTATAGCTGAACTTTTGCCTGTCGAGAGAGGGTGTTGTTCCTAAACTGCTTGCTGAGCCCAAAATAGTAGCTATTTGTACGCACATTTCTCCAATCTATCTCCAGGCTGACGTTGTTGTCCTTGGGCGCGGCGGATCCAAGGTAGATAAATTCAGGTACTTCTTCAAAATTAAATCGGTTGTCAACGTTCAAGTGCGTAGCAAGTCGAGAGGTTTCTCTAGTCGTTGATACCATCAATGTTGTCTAGCCCTCATTAACAGCAAGACCCACCTTCGCTGATTTTTTTCGATTCTTGAAAATACTGCAGTAACCTCTCGCAAATTTCGCCCAAAGATGTCTATGTCGTCAGCATACACCATCAACATATGGCTTTTCGTGTTGATGGTCTTGCTCGTATTCAGTGCAACTTTTCTCATTATTATCTCCATTAAGATGTTTAAGAGATTGCATGAAAGTGTGTCGCCTTGTCTCGCTTGGTACAGAATGCTTCAGTTCTCGCTTAGTACAGAATGCTTCAGTGAGGTTTTTCCCCACTTTCACTGCTGATTTGGTGATGGTCAGCGTGAATCTACAATCTACACAGTCTTCCACACTCATTTTCCTCCTGATCTTCAGTGGAAGAATCTGAGTGGAGTAGTGCTGAACAGTGGCATCTTCACATATTAAGCACACACTGCTTAAATCTGTCAACAGATTCCCATTGTAGTCATTTGCAGAAGGGGAGCCCATTATTCGGCCCGATATTTGATCTTCTTTTCGGAATTCATTATTTATCCTCCACATTTCGGTCTTTTCATCCCTCACTTACTCCCACTGCATGTTTTTTCGCATAAATAGATAGATTTCCTAACTTCTCAGACTGTTGTACTGCTCATTCGCAGCAAGCGTTGTAACTGGTTGTTTCTTTGTCATACTTCCAGCGAATGCGATGCGATATTCTTCGTCATATCGTGGCTTATCCTTCTGCTGTTTTTGATAGCCAAGTTCAATCCTTGCAGCGATTTCCAAAGAATGGGAAATGTGTTTCCACTGCGCTTCTGTGTCCTCGGCAGGATAATGAGCTTTTGTTGATAGGTCTTTGACATCTCCAGTATTTGTAGCTTGTCGAAATCCAGCTAAATTTATGGCATTTTAAATTTTGTTCATACTATTAACAACATGTTTATAAATTTATAGCTCTAGGTTGCAACGAAGTCGGTAGTTGCCCTTTTCTTGAACAGGACCATATATTTTACGGAGAATTTTTTTCTCGAATACTCCCTGGTGTTTTTCATCCGCTTCTGATGTGACCTAAGTTTCGGAGCCATATGCCAGGACATGTAAAATGTGACTCTGGTATAGCTGGACTTTTATGTATCGAGAGAGGGCTTTGTTCTGAAACTGTTTGCTGAGCCCAAAATAGCATCTATTTGCCAGCTCATTAGTTATTTTTAGGCTGACGTTGTTGCTTTTGTACAAGGCGGATCCAAGGTAGATAAATTCATTTAACACGGGAAACTCCTTGATTTTGCCAAACTATAGAATTCAAAATTATTCAGTAATTGACGAGATATCTTTAGTTTTAAGTGGCGCCCAGTATTCCCGTAAGATTATAGACGGCTGTGTGATTGTGTTGTTGCAAACATAAATATGAAAAAATTTACATCAACATCAGCTTTAGCAATTTCCAGTTCTTAACGAAAATTTTGAACTTACTGAGTTACAATGTCCTTTCAGGGCATTGAAAAGGAGAACTTATTATAATGCGGTACAGAGAAAAAAATACTATACAGATAGTTATAGTGTTAGTCCACCATTTCCAATTGAAATTAGAGGAATATCAATATAATTTTGAAAAATATCAATTTAAATTTGAAAACTCTATTTGAAATACATCAATTGAAATTTAAAAATTCTATTTGAGATTTGAAAGACATCAATTAAGATTTGAAGGGCATCAATTGAAATTCAAAACACATAAATTGGAATTTAAAACAAATCAATTGAAACCTAATAGACATCCATTGACATCATTTCAAATTTGAGACACATTAATTGAAATTTAATAGACATCAATTGAAATTTAAAAAACATCAATTGAAATTTAAAAGACAGCAATTGAAATTTGAAACCCATCAATTGAAATTTTGTTCACATCAATTGAAATGTAAAGACATCAATTGAAATTTAAAAGACATTAATTGAAATTTAAAATACATCAATTGAAATTTGAAATACATACGTGACTTAAGTTTAAAAATTTTTAACGGATTTTATGTATTTCATTTTTAAATATCAATTTGTGTATTTTAAATTTGAATTGATGTGTGTTTGAATTTCGATTGATGTATCTCAAATTACAATTGATGTGTTTTAAATTTCAGTTAATGTATTTTAAATTTGAATTGATGTTTTCTAAAATTCAATTGATGTTTTTTAAATTTCAATGGATGTCTTTTAAATTTGAATTGATGTTTTTAAATTTCAATTGATGTATTTCAAATTTCAAATAGAATTTTCAAATTTCAATTGATGTATTTTAAATTTCAAATAGAATTTTTAAATGTCAATATTATATAATATAAATGCATTTTTGAAGTTGTAGCACTTTGTTTGTGCAAGAGCAACAACAATGTTAAACAAACTTGCTCGACAAGTATTTCTCTAACATGCTACTAGGCCTTACTGGTCTATTAGGAAATTCTGTTTCTAGAAAGGGTGAAGCCTATTGTTTTTAAAAATCTTTGCCCTATTTCAAAACTTTGATTAACTAAATAATCATTTAGACATTTGTGATTATTTTTTAATTTCTTTTATGGAATATCCATTTTCGTTTTATTTCACATCAAATCAAAAACGTTTGCAGCGACGAAAAATTCCTTATTTCAGACATATTGCTCAGTAGTGTAAATTAATATGAACATTTGGGAAAAATAATCCTGCAGTTTTGTTGAATTTCATATTTTATCATTTTTTTATTCAAATATTCAACTTAGAAAACATCTCCAATAAACAACTAGTCAAATCAACAATTTAATTTAGGTAATTTTATTTTTTATTTCAAATTTTACCTTGCATGACGATGGCTAAATTTATTATAGCCTTCTATACCACTGTGCCACCGCGAGCTGTTAACAAAGTCATTGTCGTGTTGTATTGTGTTGGGACTACGAAAACAAATGTTTTAAAGCCACAGATGAACTATTCCTTGTATACTAAGTACTTTGGATGTTGGCCCCAAGATAAAAGATTGCATGGCTGTTGGCTTTGCACACGCACGCCCTGATAGGACAATCGTCCTCGTCAGGAGAAACTGCTGGAGCAGCTTCAACTTCAGCATCAGCAGCATCATCACTATCACTTGCATGGCTTAGCAATTGCTGGCTAGAGCGTTTATAACTCTCCTTGTTGGATGAGTTTAGAACGTGTTTAACATAACAATAGAGCTTGATAATGACTTTAGTTGCTGCATTTTTGCAGTTGGTTAAGCAACATTTTTATCTATTACACTTTGTGTAGAATTTCTTGCTGTTTATTTCGCATCATCATTTGTTGTTGCTTGGTAACTGTCATAGCTTGTCATCATCATCATCATCATAATCGTCGTTGTCATCCTCGTTGCCAGTGCGCTTTGTGTGTCACAGATTTGAAGTGTTTTTTGGGATTCCTCCGGTGTCGTTATGAGGTTACCGTGTCATTTAACATATGCTCGTAATGTACACTCAGCAGCATTAGACATTAACATATATTTAAGTTTTTGTTTCAAAATAGAACTCTTCTCATTTTCGCAATATTGCCTTTCCACCCAAATGAGAGCAAATGAAAATTTTGATATTACGATTGTGTGGAAATTGTTTGAATTTTCCCACTATTTAGTCAACAAATGCTGAGAGTTTTTACTTCGTTCTCATTGAGAGATATTGTTAGTTTTTCTGACATTTCAAATATTTTTCTTGCTGATTTTGCACGTTTTGCTCCTGGTCAAACCACAGACTAAGGTTTTTGTCATCAATATTCATTTGCCTTCATCTCCTGCAGAATTTATATGATTTGTGTGCACATCCTTTGCGTTAGCAATTTGGTGTTTTTTTTTTTTTGTAAATTTGCTGTGAATATTCTGTTCAGCTGAGTTTGCAAATTTCGCGTAAGCAAATGATAAATTGCAATATTTGTGCATCATTTAACTGGACACACAAATGAGCAACTACAATGCCAATAGATCTAACTCCACATTTTAAAAAATTTGAGTTTGCAATGCTACGAAAACCAAAACATCTTAATCTTGCGATAATCTCACCATCAACATAAAAGAGACATAATGAATTGTTTTTGTGTCTTGCATTAGTTTTATGTTCAAGCACTTAAATGTCTCAAAATGCGTTTCTCTACTTTTCGTGCAGATAGAAGGCTGAAATATGATCCGAGGAACTAGAAATTTAGCTTAAATATTTTTTTGACACGGACTTTACATCAGCAGAGATAAATTGGACATGTGTATTTGAGCAGTTAGAAGGACGATATGGCATTAACCTTTTTTCTGAAGGAAATCACTTAAGTATTGGTATTTCCCAAAATTATTTAAAAATCAAATTTTATTGTCATTTTGTAGATTTTTTACCTCCTGTTTAGTTTTCTTTGAAACTTCGCAAAGCATTTTCCCCAAACACCTACGAGGGTCGATCAATAAGCACCCGTGTTAAGAATAAAGAGTCAAGTTTTTGGAAAGAAGTTCCTTATCGCATGCTGCGGAATGGGGGCTAAATGAAAACAATTAAACAACTTTTATTTTAACACTATTATGCTGCAACCCACTATTATCAACTATATTGTTCACTTGTGCTTTGTTTTGTATTTAGTCTAACGGCTTCGATCGTAGAGAAAGAAATTAACTAGATGTCTTACATATGTTGGGAAATTTCTTGTTTAATGGGAAGTTTTCTAGGTGGAGCCTTTAACCAATATTTAGTATTTATTGAAGTTTTGAACCCAACAAAAACTACATTTAGAAAAGCCAAAGTGCAAAAAGTTTTATTTTTTGTAAAGCGTGATCCATTTCGAGGTTCTCTTTTTTTAAAGAAAAAACACAGAAAATTCAAAATTAATGGGGAATGTTTATTATTATTTGAAAGATCATTTTTTGGCATTTATTTTTTGAAGATTATATAAATAAAATATTGGCCGCGGCTACGTCTCAGATGGTCCATCCGTTGAGTCCAATTTTCGATGACTCGTTCGAGCATTTCGACTGGTAACTGGCGAATGACACGCGTGATGTTTTGCTCCAAGGCCTGAATCGAAGCGGGTTTGTCCGCATAAACTTTAGACTTTACATATCCCCACAGGAAAAAGTCTAACGGTGTGATATCACACGGTCTTGGAGCACAATCGACCGGCCCAAAACGTGAAATTATCTGCTCACCTAAGTGTTCTCTCAATAAATCCATTGATTGATGCGATGTGTGGGAAGTGGCGCCGTCTTATTGAAACCAAATGTAGCCGAGATCACGAGCTTCAATTTCAGGCATCAAATAGTCGATTATCATGACACGATAACGGTCGCCCTTGACGGTTACGTTCTCACCGGCATCATTTTTGAAGAAATATGGACCGATGATTCCACCGGCCCACAATCCACACCAAACCGTTGTTTTTTCTGGATGAAGTAGCAGCTGTTGAATTTCTCCAGGTTACTCTTCGTCCAAAATGCGGCAATTTTACTTGTTTACATACCTATTGAACCAGAAATGGGCCTCATCGCTGAACAAAATTTGGCTCGAAAACGTCGGATCTTCTTGGAACTTTTCAAGAGCCCATAGAGCGAAGCGATGTCGCTTGAAAAGGTCCGGCGGCTTCAGTTCTTGCACAAGCTGTATTTTGTACGCTTTCAATTTCAGATCTCGAAGTAAAATGCGCCAAGTCGTTCCATACGTCAGTCCGAGTTGCTGCGAACGGCGCCGAATCGACTCTCCACGGTCTTCATATACACGCTCAGCTACGGCCGCTATATTTTCTTCACTGCGTGCTGGACGTGGTCTATTCCGTCGAATATTATCCAATAATGAATGCTGGGTCTCAAGATGAGTGATGGTGTTGCGAATAGTACGCTCAGTAGCCCGTTTATGTTGACCATAAGTTGAGCGAAGTGCACGGAACACATTCCTTACAGAACGTGCATTTTCGTAATAAAGTTGAACGATTTGTAAACGTTGTTCAGGCGTATGTCTTTCCATGATGAAATGCCAAATACTACTAAACAAAAATAACATGACAGCATGACACGACTCACACGTGATCTGTCAAAAAAAAAAGGCTATTGAAAAGAGTATGTCTACTTGGTTCACCCGTTAGAATATAAAGTAATAAAATGTTTATATTCATAAAAATTTTGCATTTTACTACCTTCTATTTGATATAAACTCCTTTTTTATAAAATTACCTTTAATTTAAAAACAAAACATTTTCTTAAATATGTAACTGCTTTTTCTAAAAAAAGTAAATTTCCTCAAAAAGAACAAAGTACATTTTCTTTAAAAAAATACCTTATCTTAAAAAAGTACCATTGCTTAAAAAAAGTGAATTTTCTTACAAAAGGTTCCTTTTCTTAACAAAAGTATTTTTATTTCGAATAAGTACCTTTTCTTACAAAAGTATATTTTCTTACAATAAATTGCCTTTTCTGAAAAAACTACTTTTTAAAGAGTACCTTTTTGTGAAAGAAAATAACGTCTTCAGAAAATAGTACCTTTTCGTGAAAAAAGGACCAGTTCAAAAGAAAAAATTTCCATTTCCTTAAAAAAACCCCTTCCTTCAAGAAAATACATTCTCTTAAAATAAATTTTCTTACAAAAATTCCTTTTCTTAAAAATATAATAATATTTTTTTTTTCTTGAGATAAGTCGCCTTCTGAAAATAAGTATATTTTCTTAAAAAATAACCGTGTCCTAAAAAGAGTAAAACTTCTTTAAAAAGTACCTATTCTTAAAAATGTACGTCTTTCGAAAAAAATTCATTCTCTTATGGATTTTTCTTACAGAAGTACTTCTTCTTAAAAATAGTACATTTTCTTAACAAAAACATTAGGTTTTAATGAAAGAAGTACCTATGTTTCAAAAATCACTTTTTTGGGGAAAATATTGTACATATACTTACAAAAACGACCCAAAAATATACTTTTTTTCTAAAAATACATTGTATAAAAAAAAAAATCTTAAAAAAAGTTTAACATTTTACAAAAAGTATCTTTTCTTAACGTTCCATTTAAATTACCGTATTTTTCAACGGGCGTCTTAAGCGTGTTGGAACTAACTAGTACAAGATAAGCTTGTTTTTTTATTCCCTGCGAAATTAATTTTTCGACGACTTTGTATGGGATGCCGCTTAAAATCCCTTAGTTCCCCATACAAACTCGTCGAAAAATTTGTGTAGCAGGGAATAAAAAACAGGCTTAATGTATAGCGAAAGGAAGTTCGTCCAACCGGGTCTCCCCTGACACCTCAGGTGATTTTTTTTTTATTTTCAACATAATCTTCTTTTAGTACAATTCACTTTTCCCAACGTTTCTGCCATTTCATTAACCGCTCCAAAAAGTGTGATTTGTCAAACTTCTCAAAATACGTTTCAGTCTCCTATTTTGAGCTGCATTTTATTCCCACGATCTGAGCTGTCATGTTGGGGAACAGAAAGATGTCGCCGGGAGCCAGAACGGGCGAGTACGGTGAGTACGGTGAGTACGGCAGCAATTCGTAGTGCATTTCAACACTATTACAAAATTAATAGCCGTATCCGCTTGTTGTCCACCTTCAGCAATGGCATTCTTTCTCATGCTTAACTTTTTATTAATTGCTGTTCGGTACGACACTCCTACGTTCTCTGCTACTTCGCACACTTTCGTTTGGCGATCAGCGAGAATCATGTCGTGTACCTTTTAAACGACTTCGTTGGTAACCACGACTGCCGAGCGGCCTGGGCGCTCCTCCGCATAAACAAATGTACGATCACGTTTAAATTTGTCCAACCAATATCTAAAGGTTGTCATAGAGGGTGACAATAACTTCTCTATTACTTCTTCGCATGTTTTTCTATTCAAAAATAAAAGCCGAATTACCGATTGATATTGTTCTCTTTCCATTTTATCGAGAAACACGTGTGAAACAGCTGGCAGGCAAAAAAAAACTAATCTATGAATCAGTCAGAAATTTAATATGATGTCGTGTGACGGATGGCAGTACACGGCGGTAATGCAAACTTCCCTCATCAACGCCACCTGTCGTCACACACGGGTATTTATTTATCTACCCTCGTATCTATTTTTGTCACAAACAGTTAAATCGATGTACATGTTAAAATCGCGAGCCCATAAAGTATAATTGCATCCAAGGTTTTTCGTTTCGAAGGGTAAAAAGGATTAAAATGCAATTACAAAATACAATTTTCTATTTTGTTTTTTTGCTTATTTATCTATTCCTGAAGATGATCCTCGATGGGGATCAACATATTGAATAAGCAAGTTGGAAATTAGACTGACCTCGAGCTAGATTTTAAAACAAAAATAGCAATATTAACGGCAAAGGTCGGAAATTAAAATCGAAGAATGTCATATATAACTATAGATTATACTCGCTCTCTGTTGGAATCCGACAGAATTTCTGCATTATTAGACTATTATAATTTCTTATACGAATATGTCCTGAAATCAGTCAGATGACTTTTTCTTCGCATTTTCGCGTAGTGCTACTTATATTTATTATTATTGTTAATGCGAAGTTGCACGATATTGTAGTTTAATGCCTTGTCTGCAAAATTTTCACTTTAGACATGTATCTATAAATATTAATCATACGCATTATTGTATGGAAATGCCTCAAATTATTTATCAAGCATACGGCCTGTAGTACCTATGTAAATATATTGAAACTGAAATGTATGGAAACTGCAACTACACCATTTCCAATTAATATTTTAAATAACCAATTGAAATTTGCACATTCTGTTTGTAATTTCAGAACCATATAACAATTGAAATTTTAAAATTCTATTGGAAATTTGAAATAAATCAAATGAAATTGAATAGACATCATTTGAAATTTAAAACACACCAATTGAAATTTTGAACACGTCAATTGAAATTTGCAACACATCAGTTGAAATTTAAGACATCTATAAATAAAATAAATATTTTCCCATAACATCCCTTGAAGGGACTGGGGAGAGCTTCTCATAACCAGTGAGCTGTGCGCTTTCCAGTGTTTCATTCACTGATAGGGACCTACAGATTTATACCGGTTCCGAACGGTATTTTGAGAAGCTTTTTCATGGCTAAGTGTGTCGATAGTGTCGCCACGCCCTAAGCGCGATGACCGTCATCGAATGAAATGTAAGGCGGTCTGAGCTGGAATCGAAATCACGTTCTCATACACAAGAATTGCGCACACTAACCATTGCACCACCGACGGCCACATTTAAGACACCAATTGCAATTTAAAAAACTACTGCATAAGATCGGTTAATTATTTTAAAATTTCAACTAACGAATTTTAAATTATATTAGATGTTCTCTAAATTTCAATCCTTTTTCTTATATCCTTTGACTCCCAGTGGAGGATAGGGGCTCCACAAAATGTAGCCATCTATTACGACCCTCTGCCATGTTTTTCATATCCTAGTCGTTGTATGGTTTTGCCAACTGTAATCTTCCACATGTGTTTTGGTCTTCCACGTGTTTGTTGCCTTTGTTTGTTCATTGGAGGGCGTGCCTGCTGATTTCGGTTGGATGTTTCCGTAGAGTGTAGTCTATCCAATTCCACCTCGCCCTGCTGATCGTTAGCTTTATCGGATTTTGCCCACATTTACGACACAGTTTTTCTTTCGATACTGTCTTCGGCCAACAGATCTTAAGGATTTTCCTCAAATTTCAAATAGTAATCTTAAATTATAATGGGTTTTTCAATAAGAGCGCTACAAAAGTTTTTTTGAAATAAAACAAAACCGGTTTTAGATACCAATGAAATTCTTTATTCCTGTGAAAGTACGATCAGTGCTATTATGTATGGAACTCGATTTATTTTGCATGGCCACCACGGGCACCCTTGCATAAGTCCAGACGCTGCACCCAATTTTCGACGGTTTTCAAGCATAAATCGGCCGATACTGCTGCAATTTCACGTTCGATATTCGTCCGAAGTTCATCAATCGTCGCTGGCTTGTTGGCATAGACCATAGACTTGACGTAGCCGCACACGAAATAATCTAACGGCGTCAAATCGCACGACCGAGGCGGCCAATCGACTGGGCCATTTCGTGAGATAACACGTTCATCACACTTGGTTTCCAATAAATTGATTGTGGCATTCGCTGTGTGGCTTGTGGCTCCGTCCTGTTGGACCCATGTCCTCCAAGTACATATTATCCAATTGGGGCCAAAAATTTGGTTATCATTGAACAGTAGCGATTCGCATTCACACTAATGTGTCGGTCTTGATCATCACGGAAGAAGTACGGCCCAATGACGCCGCCGGCCCATAAACCGCACCAAACGGTAATTTTTTCGGGATGCAATGATGACTCATGGATTACGTGTGGATTGCTGTCTGACCAATAACGCATATTTTGCTTATTGACGAAGCCATTCAGCCAGAAATGAGCCTCATCCTGAAGATGATTTTCCGATGAAAATCCGAATCATTTTCAAGTTGTTGCTCAGCCCAATTCACGAACATACGACGCTTATGGTGGTAAAGCGGCTTCAGTTTTTGCGTCAATTTTATCTTGTATGGATGTAGGCCAAGATCTTTTCGCAAAATTCGCCACAACGACATCACAGAGATGTCCAACGCTTAAGAACGACGTATGAGAGACACATGTGGGCTTTCTTGAACTGAAGCCTCAGCTGCAGCAATATTCTCGACACTACGGGCAATTCTTTGTCTCACTGGCACGGGAACATTTTGTACTGTGCCTGTGGATTCAAATTTTTCCACTAGACGCTCAATTGTTGATCTGGTAGGACGATTATGACGACCATAAATTGGACGTAGCGCTCTTAAAGTTGTTACGGTAGTAAATTTTAATAATTTCTACTCGTTGTTGGCTCGTATATCTTTCCATGATGAAATGACAAACCTTACTGAAGAGAAATGTCAAAAGAGCGGGAAAAAATATGGCGTCGTTTGCTGTCCCTATCGATTTACTTTTGTAGCGTCTCTGTTGAAAAACCCTTGATTTGATGTATTTCAAATTTCAAATATAATATTCAATTGGAAATAGTATAGAAGAAATATTCCATTTGAATTCTGGAATAATTCTTATACATACAGTCGACTCCGCGTAACTGAAAATGGAAAACTGTAAAAATTTTGTTTGAGTTATCCGGGATTTTCATTTTACCTTCGTTCGGGTAAGTGGAATAAATTTCAATTAAGCAAACTACGCCTAAGTGAAATATGACTCACTTATCTAAACTACAAGGTAGTGAAATATGTTTCCAATATTTGATTCGAAAAAATTGAATATGACAGTGCTGAGTAGTTGTAAACGCTATATTACCCTTTATGAAGTCGAAAACGCTTATACTTTCAAGCAGCTGCTAAAAACAGAGGGATGTGGTGGAGACCACAGTGGCATTTTAATTGGGTCTAGTAATATACATTCCTATAATAAAACCAGAGAGGTTGGTGATACATTTAGTTTTGTACTTGTGTAGCTATTAACATATTTCAGAAACTGCAAATTGTTTCCTCCTTGACCAAAACAAAATTTACGAGATACCACGTCAGATATGAGACAGATAAGCTTAGTTCGTATTGTCTTTAGGTAGGTGATTAGTTTTTGACGTAACAAAGTTAACGGTGTGCAGCGCATGTTTTAAGCACCTGTTCCAGTCCGACCGAGTGAGCTCTGACAAAATATTCTTTCAAAATCAAACATATATTGAATTTTTCATACCAAATTTAATTTAACTGGATTTGTGTTCCTTCCAGTAATAATTCTAACTTTCCTGAAACAGTTCCGAACAGCGCTTAATGCATATGTATAATTTACCATGCTTAAGTCCTAAACCATAACTTCCTGTTTCACACAAATCGTTCAGCATGAGTTCCTTGGAAAGATATCTGTTCCAGGTAATGTGTGTATTGTAGCCAACAACAGGTTTGGACAGTTTTCGATGTGATTGTTCAAAGTTCCTGGTATTATATTTTTTAAGCCGTACCAGTATGGGTTTTTTGTTTCAGTTAAACGGTATAATTTTCAAATGAAATTGAAACTTTTGTGTCAACAGTTTTTCAGTTAGCGGATATTTTTGGATAAGCAGAGTTTCATGTGAATGAATTGTGTGAAATGAGCACAAAAAATGTGTTTCGGGCTATTGTTTAAATTATACTATATTATTCATTTAAGGGTGTTGCAGTTACTCGCAGGCGAGTGAATTATTTATCAAGTATACGCTTAATTGAACCGGTGTAACATATTCAATGTGGTTAAAACGAAGAGCGATGCATGACTTTACAGCATTCGCTATATAGCTTCTATGTGATCTGTTACAGTCGTGGATGTAGTCTCTCGTAGTGTTTCATCCCTTCGGAAGATTAGAGAAATTCAACGGTAACTGACATCTATAAATATTAATCATACGCATGGTTATGTGGAAATATGTAACGCGTCAAAAATAATGTATCTTTCATTCGCCCTGTATTACAAAATTACAAAAACTCAACTCTAAAATTCGTAAAGTGTAACATAAGTGAAAGCGTAATATAGCATTAGTTTCATGAAATCGCTCACTTCATGAATCGTAAAATTGTGTACTTTATGAAATCTAAAATTGTGAAGGCACTGTTGTTATTGTGTTGTGTGGCCGTCGATGGTGCAATAGTAAGTGTGTGCGACTCTTGTACATGAGACCTTGGATTCAATCCCTGCTCTGACCACCTTCAATTGCTTTCGGCGGCGGTCACCTCCCATAGTGACGGTGATACTATCGAGTATTTAGCCATGAACATGCTTCTCCAAATACCGCTCGGAACCGGTGTAAAACTGTAGGTCCCAATCAGCGATTATTAAACTAGAAAGCGCACTGGTCACTGGTTGTGAGAATGCTCTCTCTAATTCCATCATGGGATGTAATGGGTAACCATTTATTTATTTTTGCTGTTATTTTTATCAAAACCTTAGTATCCTGGTCAAAACAAATCTAGCTAATTGTCAGCAGCAGGATATCCATGAACCTACTGCCTTCAGCCAGAACCAACGCATCAGTGCTAGTTTGAGTTTACAAATTCGACGAGACTACAAGTCAGGACAAACGGCTTCTGTAGAAGCTTTAACGATGAATAGGAATCCACAACACATCTGCCGTGTATGTGTATATCATCAGCCGGCAGATGAATGCCTATTATGGAATACAACCAATTTAGTGACCTGAGAGAGTTATCTCAGATATGCGTAGATAAGATCTTGAGATTCTTGAAGTAGACTTAATACTTCTCCGCTACTAACGTATAATCTCGATAGCCAGTGGTATCACAATGCAAACATCACCCTTATTCTATTTGGCGTAGTCAATAGAAGACAACTCCGTTTTTGTGAATTGTTTCAATTTCGTATTCGTGTTGGCAACATTGCAGTATTTCGATAACTGTTAACTTACGTTTTGTATTCTGTAAGAAAAATCGTTGTCTTTAATTGCTTTTGATTTTGGTGTCGGCCATTTCAGTGTTGCCTTGCGTTGTGTTGTGTTAAATGTATTGTTGACATTAATTTTTAATAATTTTTTTTTAAATTTTTTTAAATTGTATTTGATTTTTTATGACCGATTTTTGTCAGTTTTTGGTTAATGTATGAGAAATTCATACTACAAGCTTACAAGTCATGAAATTTTTTTTGCTAATTGAAAAATCGCTACTAGTTCGCACATGTGCATTAAAATTCAAATTCAATTAAACGTAACTGACACTAGCACGGTCTTCAAAAATGCTTTACCACGGAAAAATACAACTCTGTGATATAGATTCAAACTCACCCCAAAGCACTGCAACAATGCGAGAATGCATGAGGAAAAGAAGAACATGGTGGAAAAATTCTGTCTGTTCTTGTTGTTGGAATTATAGGCCTTTCAGTGATGTTGATACTTAGGGATCTTCGATCGATACTAATTCGCACATGTGAATTTGCAGAATTAAGTTTGTATAGATACGAGGCCTCAGGCAAGGCGACACCCTATCGTGCGATCTCTTTAACATCTTAATGGAGATCATTATGAGAAAAGCTGCAGTCAACATGAATAAAACCATCAGCAGCAAAAGTCACATGCTGCTCGCGTATGCTGATGATATAGATATCATTGGGCGCACAATTAGAGAAGTTACTGCGGTATTTTCGAGAATTGAAAAGGAGTCAGCAAAAGTGGGTTCTGACGGTAAATGAGGACAAGACAAAATTAATGGTTTCAACGAACAGGGCCTCCACGCGATTAGACCAAAGCGTGAACGTTGATAACCATTATAACTTCGAGGTAGTGGACGAATTTATATACCTCGGATCTGCCGTGAACAAAAACAAGAACGTCAGCCTTGAGATCAAGCGGAGAATTGTGCTTGCGAATAGATGTTATTTTGGGCTAAGCAAGCACTTTAGAGATAAAGCCCTCTATCGAGTAACAAAAGTCCAGCTGTACCAGACTCTCATTCAACGCGTCTTGCTTTATGGCGCAGAATCCTGGGTCCTATCGCAAGCAGACGAAACACCTGTAGGAGTCTTCGAGAGAAAAATACTCCGAAAAATTTATGGCCCTATAGTGCACAGTATCGGCGACGCATGAATCATGAGCTGTATGAGTTGTAGCCTGACAATGACATAGTTAAGCGGATCAAGATAACGCGACTGCGCTGGCTAGGCCATGTCAGTAGAATGGATGACGATGAACCAGCGCGAAGGGTTTTCGAAACCGAACTCGAAGGAAGACGAAAAATAGGAAGACCAAGACTCCGCTGGAGGGATCAGGTTGATGAATCCCTGCGTACACTTAGTATTGCCAACTAGAGAGATAAAGCAAAAGATCGAACTCGTTGGCGAAATATGTCATCTTCGGTTTGTAAGGTCCCTGACCCCCCGAGGTTGTCCGAGAGTAAGTAAGTAAGATCAACCGATGGTATCAATTCATTCACAGTAGTTAGGCATTCGATGATGAACTTGTCACGGTGTTCGAATTTAGTCATGCCAGTCAGTGTGTGTTGAACTGAATTGTCTATTATTTCCAACAAAAACCCACCATTTTTCAATTAGAAAAATGTTCATGACTTGTAAGCTTGTAGTTTTTTTTTTAATTTTTAATAAAATATGCATTTAAGCAAAAATATCCGTTCTGGGGTATCCCTTTATGCTGGTCTTATTTTCTTTTGGGGCCAACATTTTGATGTTGGTTCCGTCCACACACCGAATCACACCTGGAAATCCTGTTTTTTCAAAGAAATACAACTTAGCCTCATTTTTTCAGTATCCGTTATATCGAACTTTATCCATTGTGGACAAACTTCCCTCTCCATGACGTCCACAGTCTCGGACAAAATCTTCGAAACTACTGGCTGTGACAGTCTCAGATTGAAATCATTTCCAACGCTCAGCTGGTAATAACCCTGAGCTACGTAAAAAACGCAATGTTGCTGCCAATTTTATTGTGTTTGGGACAAGCGTTGATCTCGTCCCTTTTTTTTAATGAGGCTCTATTATTTCCAACACATATTTAAAACAACGTTGATGCAGTCGTCAATAACTTTCAAATTTTAAACGGATAAAAAAAATCCATTACTTAGGAAATTATGGCTTCCCATCGGGAAAATTAAAAATGCAAGATTTCTGTCTAAGCATTCTTCTTTCCAATAGTATTTTTTTTATTTTCTTCGTCACTCGACGAGTCCAGTAAGAATAAATATTTTTATTTAAGCTTCTTTTTTTTCACAAACAAACTTTTTTCTACAAAAATAGCACAGAACTTGTATTTTTTCAAAAAACAAGAAACAAAATGAATCAGTTTACTCTAACATTAGAGATGTGTGCTGTAGTTTATTAACATTGCCGATAAACAGACAACGGCGTCGTAATACTCTTACAGAATACCAAGTTAACATAGAATTGATGTTGTCTTGGATTTGAGTTAAAATTGCCATTGTTATTATCGTCGCCAAACAGAATATGGGTGAAAAAGTCTAAGTGGGTCGTTCATCTACTGTCACCAAATCTAACCTAGCCAAATCCTAGCATCCTGGGCAGCGAAATTGATTGCTGTTTGTTGTTTTACTTGGGACTGGTATTGTTACACAAAACTCTAACTGTCATATTTATAAATAGCTATGAGTGGTTTAGGAGACGATTTATCATACAAAAATCATGTCACAAATCTCTCAGAACTTTTTGTGAATGAGGCACTAAATATTTACTATATTGCTTGTCTGCCGCACTCTCGCAAGAAGAGCTGTCGGGTATAAATTGCATTTAGTTTGAGCTATGTAAAGGAACAGGAGACGAATCATTGGTCCGTGACCCCTTTCCAGCCATACACCTAATCCTCTAGATTGGCTTGAAGCCCATTCTTCGTAGTCCGAATAGAACCCTAAAGCCTTTCTATAAAAAGTTCGTCCTGGGTACAAGTTTCCCCAGTGCTCTGTGATGCGGTTCCTTCAGATGTTAAAAAGTGGCCGTTGTATCACCAGACAGCTGTTCACATGATAATCTAGTTTTGTTGTTCCAAAATTGAATGAAATAGACAGTGCTACATGTCGAACATTCCGCGAAACAATGCACAATTTTTGGACACCCTTTGTGTAAATGAAATAAATGGTTTTGTATGACATCCCATGAAGGAATTGGGGAGCGCTGTGCGGTTTTTAGTTTTATACTAACACTAACCGACGGTCTTTGTATATATACCACAATATATTTGACAGTGTAACATTCGCTATGATTTTTGTCGGCCTCATCTAAAGGTCATCAAACTTAACACAAACGGGAGGGGGTGCAGTGTCATGTTTCCCATTCAAGTGGTTCAAATTCATCACTCTCATAGCATGCCACAGGGTGAAATATCTCCTCCACCTTTGTTTAATAGGAAACCCCCATTTCTGTTGGATATGTTTCTTTTTGCTTCATAGCGATTGCAAAAATCTCATTTAAATTCCAAACGGAAACTCGTAGCCATTCATTATGTCCATATTTTATATTTTTTTTTGCTTTACTTTTCTGGTTATACCACATAAATGATTTGGAAAACTGTCGCATTATTCATGGGTAATAAATGTTACTTTATGACAAAATGTAAACAATAAACAATTTGCCGGAAGGATTATTAATGTGGCTAGAGGAAGAGTTAGAGTGAACAATAGTTGAACAAAACAAGATGATAAAGGCAGCTTAAGTTTTATAGAAGAAATGGGTCAGAAGTATATGAAATGTGGTTTCAACTCGAACACCCAAATACGCAAGACTTAAATTGACATGGAGTACTACTTTAATTCTGTACTCAATTTGTATTTTTTGTGTTCCTGTCAAATCTTTTTTGTTTGTTTATCAGTAACTTATTATTATTAATCATACGCTCAGTTATCTACATGAATCTAACTAATTGATTATCACTCATACGCTACATGCAAAGGGTAATGGAAATTTCAGGAATTGAAGGCACAAAATAAAATAGAAGTAGTATTTTCATTTGAAATCAGGGATTTAAGGTGCCCACATACAGAAGCGCGTGTTTCTTTGAGGGCGCACAGATAAAACAAAACAAACAAATTAAACTTTTCAGGAAGCGGAATTAAAAGTTATTTTAATTACATCAAATTGTTCTTGAATTATGTGATAGTTTGCACGCCAGTTATGCTGATAAAATCAGGAAGAGGAAAATTTTATTGGAAGTATTTTATTCAAAATCCTTCTATCGCATAAACTCAGCAAATATTAGTAAGTTGAAGTGAAATTTCATTGGAAACAGTGTACACTTCGCTGACAATACACTTAGTATATGAAATGTAGTTTCAAATCGGACACGTGAATACATACGACTTCAATTGACATCACAAATGGCCACCATAATTGCCGTAGGGAGAACGAGGAACTAGATTGCTCACTTGGTAATAGATGGCAGGCACTCTTCAAGTGTATTGGATGTACGAGTGATTCGAGGTACCAATATCGACTCCGATCATTACCTGGTAGCTTGCGAATGTTCGCACGAGACTGAGCAGGGCGAAAAATGTACGAAGCCGAAATCGGGAAAAGCTAGATATTGAGAAACTGGAAAATCCGGCGACATCAATGTCCTATTAACAAAAAATCCCTCTCCTGCTAGGGCAGACTATTCCCCTTCCTGAGGACCCAGAAGCGCAGTGGAAGCACATCTCTCATTCATTAGAAACCGCTGCAAGAACTGAACATGGCTTTAAAAAGCCGCAGAAGGATACACCATGGCACGACGGAGAATGTCACATTGCATCTGATTAAAAAGAAGCTGCAAGTATGGTAGCGAAATAGTCAGTTACAACGCGTGTGCGAATGACCGGAAAAACAATTATTTAGGAGGAAAAAATGGCAGTGAGATCAGAGAGAGAGAGAGTGAAAAGACCGAATTATACAGGGTCGAATAATAAACCTGCTGGTGTGGATTGGCTACGCGCTCAAATTTATAATGCAGGGGGCGAAGGCGAAGGAAATAGTTGGAGGAGTCTATGCTTCCCGATTGGAGTCTCAGTGTATTATATCCTGTATTCACAAAAGGTTGTTCCGTGTGTCTTTTGCAACTATCGCAGTATCAATCGTTTAACCATCGCGTATAAGGTCTTATCTTGCATATTATATGAAAGACTAAAGCCAGTTGTTGTAGATCTGATTGGACCTTATCAGTGTGGTTTTAGACCAGGACAGTCCACGACTAAGCTAATATTCACGCTACGCCAAATCATGGAAAATACCCATGAAATGCAAATCGTTATATACCATTTTTTTGTCGACTACAAACCTGCTTTCGACAGCCCCATAAGGGACAAATTGTACGAAGTTATGTCTGAACGGCAAAACTAGGCCGCTTCTGTAGAATGCCGTTGACCAACATCGAGTCAGCAGTTAAGGAGGGGAAGACCTCACCGAACCATTCTGATCCAAGCGCGGCCTGAGACAAGGCGACAGACACACTTTACAGCAATCTCTACATCTTATTGGCCATTATATTAAGAAAAGCTGCAGTAAATACGAACAAGACCATTAACACGAAAAGCCATAAGTTGCTGTCGTATGCTGATGGCATATACACCATTGGGCGAAATTTGCGAGAGGTTACTGGAGTATTTTCAAGAATCGAAAAAGAATCAGCGAAGGTGGGTCTTGCTGTTAATGAGGTCAACACAAAATTTATGGTGTCAACGACTAGACAAACCTCTCAACTTGGTTCGCACGTGAATATCGACAACCGATTTAATTTTGAAGTGGTTGATGTATTGACCTACCTTGTATACGCCGTGAACAAGGGCAACAACGTAAGACTGGAGATATATAGGAGAATTGTGCTTACAAATAGATGATATTTTTGGCTCAGCAATCACTTTAAGAACAATCCCCTATCTCGACAGACAAAAGTCCAGCTATACCAGATTCTCATTTTACCTCTCCTGACATTTTACCTCTCCTGACACCTGGGAATATTCGAGTGAAAAATTCTCCATAAAATCTATGATCCTGGTAAAAAAAAACGGCTAGTACCGACGTCGTTGAAACCAAGAGCTATATCATCTGTATTCTGACGTGGACATCAAATTATGGCAATTGCGTTGGCGAGGCCATGTTATCAGAATGGACGAAAGTGAGTGGAGGCAGGAAAGAGGACGACCCATATTACGATGGAAAGACCAGGCCGAAGAATCCCTCCTTATCCTTAGTGTTACCAACTGGCCAGAAAAGACGGCGGATAGAACCAGTTGGAGAAAGTTTATTAAAATTTGTTTATTTGTTTGTTTAATTAATATGTGACATCTGACCTAATGACATCTGACTTAATTTTTTTTATTAAATTTAAATTTTTAATTTTCAAGTCAACGATATTTATTTGTTTTTTGCCAGTTGTTGATTATTATTAATCATACGTTCAGTTTATTTTATGAATCTAAATAATTGTTATCACTCATACGCAATATAAATCGGGTAGTGGGGAAAACATGAATTGAAGGCATAAAAGAAATTATCAGTGGTACCTTCATTTAGAACCAAGGGACTAAGGTGCCCGTATACCGGAGCGTCGTTTTTTCCGCTATGGAATTCACAAACATATGTTTTTAATATTGTAAAACAAACAAATTAAACTTTTAAAAAACCGCAATCACCAAAAATTGTAATCACGTCAAATTTAAAAAGGTGGAAGTTTTGAAGTGGTTTCTCGTAAGAAGCAGTGTGCATTGCTTGTAAACGCTGAATCTTCTCTGAAAATATGCTACGTGTGTGATCACCTGTGCGCACAAATACAGTTTAACGAAAAATTGGTTGCGTAAAAAGTAGTACAACGGACTTGCATATTGTAAAATATTTCTAAGGTTAGTTGTTTCTATTGGGCTAGTAATTTAGAAAATAAGTAAGGTTACCTATATTTATGTCCAACTTCGGTATTATTTTTGATTAATTCCAGCTTTATACAATTATGATGGGAGCATTTGGCAGCTTTGTATTTTACAAGCTACTAGTAAAACATTTTCAAATGATTCCTCAGCGAACGTTGCACTATTTCACTAGGTGCTGTTCTGTGCTACTGTCACTTTCACTGAAGTTTCCCATAATTCTCATTTTGGGAAATTTTTGTAAAAGTAATTTAAAAGTGGAAAATGTGGTAAAATTTATGTGATCTTTCATAAGAGCATTTGTTTCTTATATAAAACAATTTTTCAAAGCCATGAGGCCAGTGTTGGGATATCAATAGGAGAAACCCCGTAAGACCGCCCAAAGATGAACATCCTGGAACGCCTGTTTAATCTAAAACTTCACCGCCCAAAAACTGTAGCAACTTCTGTGGTCGCAGTTGCCAAAACCGTTAGAGTCTCTGAAAACTCTCAACAAGGAATGGTAGCTGAACCGGAGGAAGAACCAATTTAGTAGGACATAGGCGGTTATGACATTGCTTTGCAATTCGATGGCCATCAGATATTTGTACTTTAAATAACATGTTGTATTCTTGTACTCTTGATATTTTTGTTGAAAATTCTTTTTTGTTTTGATATGAAATTTTAAATTTTTATTGTCATATTTTTTTAAATTTTTTTGGGAACAAAAAAAAAACCCATTTATTGCTTTCAACGACATCTAGAAAAATACCCATTACACTAAACTTTTCCCAACACTTGTGCTTCATATATTTGTTTACTTTATCTATGATTCATACTACACGACAACTGGTCAGAGAAATTTTTGTAACTGACAAATGATTGGAGTTTGTGGGAATAACAACAATTTCTGGAAATCACGCCCATAGGAAAGGCATGTTTTTTGATTATGCGTATTAATAGTAATCATTCGCAATGTAATCATAGTAATCATTCGTAATTATTCATTCATCATACGCCTACGATTAACGTTAATGAAACTGAAATGCGTCTACAGCACAACTAGAAAGTTTATAATATTTAAAATCATGCATATGCTCGATGAATTTATTCCTATGATTGTAAACATCGATGTATGTAGTTTTGATGAATTCGCAAAAAAGAAAGAGCGAAATTGCTGTACAGACATTTTGGATAATATTGGAAATATTTTTGATAAACTTATTTGAAAATACACAGCCTACATACTTAGGTGGCATCAAACAACTCAGAGGGGTAAGGGCCTTACTAAATGAGGAGAACAAGTTTCTCCAACCGGCTCCATCGTCAGTTTTTCTCGTCTAGTGGGTAGTACCAAACTCTGGGAGGAAATATTCCACTTGGTATTTCTAGCGAAGTCTTGCTCGCCCTTTTTTATGTTCTTCGAGTACGTCTTTGAATACCTTTAGCACTCTTCATTCTGATCAATTCTACTGAGATGGCCTACGCAATTTTGTAATGCACTACTATGTCGATGTCGAGATACAGAATGTACAGCTCGTGGTTGATCCGTCGTCCTTTTTCTCTCGAAGACTCCCAGTGATGTAGGATGCATACGATATTACCATGGATTCCACGAAATATAGCAAGACAGGCTGTATGAGTGTCTGATATAGTTGGATCTTCATTTCCTGAGAGAGGGTCTTATCTCTGAAGTGATTGCTTAGCCCGAAATAACACCTGTTTGCAAGCACAAGTTTGATTTCTAGGCTTAAATAACTTCCTGTACTACCTCGAAAGTATAAGGGTTATCAACGTTCACCCTTTCATCCAATCGAATGTCGAAATCATTAATTTTGTCTTGTCCTCGTTTTCTGCCAAACCCACTATTGGTGATTCCTTCTTATTTCTCGAAAATACTGCAGTTACTTCTCGTATATATCGACCAATGATGTCTATATCATTAGCATAGGGCGCCGTATGTTTCTTTTGCTGCTGATAGTTTTATTCATATTGACTGCAGATTTTCTGACAATTATCTCAATTAATATGTTGAAGAGATCTCAAGATAGAATGTCGCCCTGCCCGATGCCTCGCCTCCTACTAAATGGTTCGCTGAAATCTTTACCAATCTTTGCTGTGGATTTCGTGTCGCTCAGTGTCATTCTACATGAGCGTGTCAGTTTAGCAGAAAGCTCTGACATAGCTGGGTACCGGTTTCACCGTATCGGGATATTGAAAACATTCTTAAAATCTGCAACGACATGGTAGGTGTCGATTTGCTTTTCGTTGGTTTTCTCCAGGATTTGTCGTAATATCAATATCCGGCCGATAGTTGATTTTCCAGGCCTAAAGCCACACTGATAAGATCCTATCAGGTCTGCAACAAACGGATTTACTGTTTCGCACATTACGCTCCAGGGACAATTGTATGCGGTGGATGAATTCCACGATAGTTCGAAACATAAACTCGGGTCGCCTTTTTATGAAAACAAGACACATTATGCTAAGAGTCCAATACAAATTTGTTGCTACTTATGTCTATTATTATTAATCATACGAATTGCTCAGATATGTATTTAATATTCAGAATAATTTACTAATTATATCCACAGTAGTACCGAGCGTTAAAATAAGTATTTTAAGCAATAAAATCACTTAAAATCATCTAAAATATTAAATCGTACTAAATTAAATTTTTATCAATTCTATATTCGCCTGTTTTATAACTTCTTAGTATTAATATCAATTATACGCCACGTTGTATTGTATTTGTTCTTTTTTTTGTGTGAAGAATTGAATTTTTACCACCATAATGTCATTCGATCCATTGACAGACACCTATTTTATCACTGTCAAATTGAGATTTTGCTCGATGATTAAAAAAAATATATTTCAAAAATTGTCGTTGAGCCCTGCAGGAAAACACATTAAATATATTTCTATAAATTAAAGACAATATCCTCATTTATCACTAAATAACAAAGCGAATGTCAGTACATATGTCCCATAATCAGAAATAAAGATTAATATCACATCGTCAGACATGTCACAATAAATGTAACTACAATCACATCAAACATCACAGAAATGTTACAGAATGTAACAAATTAATTAATTATATTTGTAAATGACGGAACAACGAACTGAAATATTCTCAGAAAACATCCACAAAGAAGTGAGTCTACGAGGTAGTAAACTTTTGAGGGCTGTATCGCGTCGTGGGCTATTGTGGGGTAGAGGCATACACTGAGTGTCAGTACGCCAGGCACAAATGATTTTACTTTTAACGCTGCATATGACTATTTGGTATTCCATTTATAGTATAATTAATTCAATAAAATAATTACTTCAATACAATACTTCGAACACAATTTTATTGTTTTCGAACACAGTTTTATTGCTGTCGAACACATTTTTATTGCTGTCGATGGCAATTTCATTCCTCTAGTGGTCGAGTGCTAGCAGTTGTATACAAAACTGTGTTGCGTAATACAGGAAAAGTTGTGGGTTTATGAGTGTTCATGTAATTAACTTTATTTACTTTTACGATTTAAATGATAAAGTTTAAAATCATTTCGGAAAATTCTCTGAATTATTGAACTTTTTCACTCAAAACAATCGTTACTAATTTTCGCTTCAGTCCTGGGCCGTATCTGCCACAGACAGTGCCTTTCAATACAGCTGATGATTAAAAATTCGGGTAAACTTTATTATTCCTAAAGTTGATAGGTTAAAAACCTATGTCTGCAAAAGTAAATAGAAAAAACTTTGGAAAAGGACACTTAGTTTAAGATTAGATTAAAAAATGTCACTGAGAGTCAATTTCAGTGAAGTGAATTGAATTTCCATCAAAACCATTTGTTTAATGATAATTTTGTACAAAGTATATTGAATCAGGTACATGTTAATTTGAAACAAAATCTTAATTGAAAATTTACATTGTAAATGAAACCAGGACGACAAAGTTTTCATAGGTTGTCAAAGGATGTAGAGCGATATTATATATTGATTGCAAAACAGTTTAGTACTTTGTCTGCGAAATACACATTACATAGTTCTATAAATATTAATCATACGCAGCATTGTGTGATTACACGTCTACACTCCAAATTAAATATCAATCATACGGCCGGTAGTACCGATATTGAAAATAAAATGCTTCGAAATCACAATTACAAAATATTATTTTATTTAATTCTGGAATAGAGGGCGGATCAATAAGACCGTGATTTTTTGAATGAAAAACAGTTTTTTTTGCAAAAAAAAATTATTTTACACATACACTTCGTCCAACGTTTTTCCAATTTTGGTAACCCTTCCAAAAAAATAGGATTTTTTGGGGTCCATAAAATAGGCGTTCGTTTGATCAATAATTTCATCGTTGGAGCTAAATCTCTTTCCACTGAGCCATTCCGTTTGGTTTAGAAATAGGAAATAGTCACTGGGGTTAAATCCGGAGAATATGGCGGTTCAGGTAGCAATTCGTCGCCCAATTCATGGAAGTTTGCCATTGAGACTACACACAGACTATCTTGATGAAAAAGAAATTTTGTCTTTTCCATATGGGGTCGTTTTTTTTAAATCCTCGTTAAATCGGTCCAAAAAGTTGGCACAATATTCGCCGTTTATTGGTTTCCCTTTTGAAGTAATCGGTGTGGAATATCCCGCGTGCATCCCAAAAAACTGTTGCCATCACCTTCTTGGCCGCCAAACTTACCTTGGGCTTTTTCGGAGCCGGTTCACCAGAAGAATCCCATTGTTTAGACTGCTGCTTTGTCTCCGGAGTATTGTACTGCATCCATGTTTCATCCACAGTTACAGAACGCCGCAGAAACTCCTCCGAATTGCGGTTAAATAACTCCAAACAATCGTTTGAAGTTCTAACTCGATTACGCTTATGGTCAGTTGAGAGCAAACGCGGCACCCATCTTGCAGACAGGTTTCTTAAACCCAACTGATCATTTAAAATCGAGACCACACTGCCATATGAAATGCCTATAGCATCAACAATCTCACGCACTTCTACTCTTTGATCGGCCAACACCATATCGTGGATTTTTTCGACGTTTTCGGGTGTATTAACCTCAATTAGCCGTCCAGAACGTTTAGCGTCATTTGTACTTGTGCGACCACAACGAAAGGCAGTAAACCACTTTTTTACCATTGAAATCGATGGTGCAGAGTCCCCATAGTAAGGGTTTTTCAATAAGAGCGCTACAAAAGTTTTTTTAAATAAAACAAAACCGGAAATTATTTATTCCTGTGAAAGTACGTTCGATGCCATTATGTATGGAACTCGATTTCTTTTGCATGGCCACCACGGGCACGCTTGCAGAAGTCCAGACGATGAACCCAATTTTCGACGGATGTCAAGCATAAATCGGCCGATACTGCTGCAATTTCACGTTCGATATTCGTACGAAGTTCATCAATCGTCGCTGGCTTGTTGGCATAGACCATAGACTTGACGCAGCCCCACAGGAAATAATCTAACGGCGTCAAATCGCACGACCGAGGCGACCAATCGACTGGGCCATTTCGTGAGATAACACGTTCACCAAACTTGGTTTGCAATAAATTGATTGTTGCATTCGCTGTGTGGCTTGTGGCGCCGTCCTGTTGGAACCACATGTCCTCCAAGTCCATAATATCCAATTGGGGCCAAATATTCGGTTATCATTGAACGGTAGTGATTCGCATTCACAGTAATGTGCCGGTCTTGATCATCACGGAAGAAGTACGGCCCAATGACGCCGCCGGCCCATAAACCGCACCAAACCGTAATTTTTTCGGGATGCAATGATGACTCATGGATTACGTGTGGATTGCTGTCTGACCAAGAACGCATATTTTGCTTATTGACGAAGCCATTCAGCCAGAAATGAGCCTCATCGCTGAAGATGATTTTCCGATGAAAATCCGAATCATTTTCAAGTTGTTGCTCAGCCCAATTCACGAACATACGACGCTTATGGTGGTAAAGCGGCTTCAGTTCTTGCGTCAATTTGATCTTGTAAGGATGGAGGCCAAGATATTTTCGCAAAATTCGCCACAACGACGTCACAGAAATGCCCAACGCTTGAGAACGACGTGTGAGAGACACATTTGGGCATTCTTGAACTGAAGCCTCAGCGGCAGCAATATTCTTGACACTACGGGCACTTATTTGTCTCACTGGCACGGGAAAATTTTGTACTGTGCCTGTGGATTCAAATTTTTCCACTAGACGCTCAATTGTTGATCTGGTAGGACGATTATGACGACCATAAATTGGACATAGCGCTCTTAAAGTTGAGGCCACTGACTCCAAATTTCGGTAGCAAATTTTAATAATTTCGACTCGTTGTTGGCTCGTATATCTTTCCATGATGAAATCGCAAACCTTACTGAAGAGAAATGTCGACAGAGCGGAAAAAACATGGCGTCGTTTGCTGTCCCTATTGATTTACTTTGGTAGCGTCTCTGTTGAAAAACCCGTTATTTATCAAGCTTTTCCTTGGTTTGATTGACGGTTTTTTTCGAAAACAATTTTATTTTATCTGCATACGCATGTGTATTGTTTTATTCATTTGTAAAATCATCAAAATTTAATGTTGAACGCAACATACTTTTTGCTTTGTCTGTGAATTATGAGTAACATTTGTCACATATTTTAAAAATTGGCACATATTTTAAAAATATGTAAAATATTTTGGAAACTTAACTTGAAAAGTCAGTACTTTAAATGCTAAAGAAACACTAGAGCTAAATTAAAGATAATATTACGTAGTTTTTAGTTTTTTACTACTCAATATTAATATGTTTGTGATCCAAATACATTTGTTTTTGTACTACAAATGCAAATGTGTTTGGTGATCTCTTTACTTATTTTTGTGGTGGTATGCTCTGGCATCAGCAAAATAATAAAAGAGATATTCTTCTCAACTTAAGTTACTGTTATTTCAAATGTATAACTTTATTGTTGAGTTATTCTTTTAGTTCATAATAATTCCTGAATGTACACAATGAGTTGCGTTTCTTATGTTGACTGATCTGTTGCGTTTTAGTTTTAGTTTCATGTAATCAGCCGTCAACCGTTCTTTTGGGGAGAAACACACGAATTCTTCGGCGTAAGTATATGGATGTTTGTGATGGAACACGCATATGGCTTCACGTAAAAGTATGCATCTTTGCACGTAAACACATTAATGTTCGCATTTAAATATAAATGAGTTTAGGACTTGCAAACATATGAGTGTGTTCCAAACATATACGCGGTTCCTGCAGAATGTGTTTGACAGAATATGTTAGAAAGGCTAAGTTTTTCAGCGTGCTGGCTGAGTGTTTCAATGATGAGATGCCACACAATACTGAACAGAAATATCATGACAGTTTGATCTGTCACAAAAGCCGTACTAGCAGATGTATCTCAAAATTAATCACCCATATCCAAGTCATATACATTCAACATTCGCACCATTACAAAGCAATCGTGTGAAATAAAACAAATAGTTTCGCTTTACATGTTATGAATGGATTGGTTATAGCTCCTCACACTCAGTCAGCTGGGCGCTTTCTAGTTTTTTCACTCACTGAATAGGACCTACAGTTTTATACCGGTTCCGCACGGTATTTTGAAAAGCTTTTTCATGGCTAAGTACTCGATAGTGTCGCCGCCACTTAGCGAGGTGACCGTCGTCGAAAGAAATTCAAGGTGGTCAGACCGGGAACCAAACCTATGTTCTCATGTACAAGAGCAGCACACACTAACCGTTGTACCTCCGACGACCCGTACTTATCTATTGTCAATATTAATAATCACTCATGTCCTCTCGAGAACCGCTATCGGATATCAAATGTGCTTAGGTTAGGTTGAGGAGGGGAAAACGAAGCATTGGCTATTCGTCTCATGCTACATTTCTGGGCGTACACCCGCAGCACTAAGTAGTCGTGCTGTGCGTTCTTCGTACTTCCAAGAGAGGCGCAAAAATGTATATAAGTAGTTCATAATATGTAAAAATTTCCCCTTTGTTCTCCAAACTGTTCCCCTGAGATATTCCCCTAACAAGGTATTGTATCTTCAGAGAGATATTGGTTTATTTATCCTACGAAAGAGGTGCAAGTAGAGAAAAAGGACACGATCATTTCGTTGTCTTCTTTGCTCTTAGTACATTCATTTGCATCTATTTTATGTACCTTTAGGATGCGTTTCGCAATCTTATGTGAGTTAGTCTGCCCCATTTTTTAAGTTGGGTGTCAATTGAGGGCAAATTTTTGTGATTTCCACATTTATAGTTCGCCGCTTGGAACCCATGGGAGCCAGTTCACCTGCCCCTTTCATTTTCCTACATGGGGCAATGCCCCGAATCCCATGTGATCCAAATACAGTAAGTAGGAAAACATTTTGTATGCCCCCATTCCACTTCTGATTGTCGCTTCAATAGCACTGAATGTCTTTACATATGCGTGTCTACCTTAATTGTGCAGCAACTTTACACATTCTGCGATCGCTTGAACCTCTGCCTGATCCGAAAGTTGAATGTAAAAAAAAAACAATTTTCCTAAACATCGTGTGACGAAACAGGGAAGAAACAGAGTTAGCTGTGCGCTTCTATGTTTCCACTCATTAATTGGGACCTAAAGCTTTACACCAGTTTCGAACAGTTTTTTGAGATACGGTTTCATGAAAAATTACTCGACAGTGTCGCCGTCAATTGGTGAAAAGTAATCAGGTTAGAGAAAGGATCGAACCTATATTCTCATGTACAAGCGTCGGGCACACAAATCATTGCACCACAGATGGCTACGATAAAGTGCTGCTCAATGTGTGGCCCTCGCTGAAATTTCGTATTCCCATTAGTCCGTCCATCCTAAATTCGTCAGTATATTAGAGAATTCCTAGCTCGCGTAGCAATTCTTTCGCCCATAACCCATAAATGGTTTCTCATTACATCCTATGAAGGGATTGCGGAGAGCTTCTCACAACCAGTGAGCTGTGCGCTTTCTAGTTTTATACTCACTGATTGGAACCTAGAGTTTTACACCGGTTCCGAACGGTATTTTGAGAAGTTTTTTCATGGCTAAATACTCGATGGTGTCGCCGTTACTATGCGAGGTGACCACTGTCGACAGAAATTTAATGTGGTGAGAACAGGGATCGAACCCAGGACCTCAAGTACAAGAGGCGCGCATACTAACCATTGCACCACCGACGGTTACATTCACCCATAACTCGCTGGGGGTTTATTTAGTAGCAGTACGCCGTCAGAGTTTTCTCTGCAATGCCCTCAGTACTGTTGGTGTGAATCCCGGCAGCTTTTTCATTATGGACGCTTTAGTTGATTTGTAATCCTCTTGAGTCCATGCTCCTATCATCTATAACTGTGTTGTGCCTAATTTTTATCACAAGTTCAATGACGGAATTGCCTCCATTACCATCGTCGATGTGGTTCTAATAATCTTGTTGTGCCCAGCAACGCATCAAATGCGGAGAACAACATTGTAGTTTTTCATAGCAGCATCTTCTCAATTACCGTGCATGAGACAGAGGATGCTTAAATCAAATTTGGTCTAATCACGCTCGCGTAGAGCTACAGTGTCATTGCCTACAAAAAAGAGGGAATTCACATAATCAGCTATTAAATAATCATAATTTGAATACATCATATTTACTTATTTTTCGACCAACATTTAATTTTTGTAGGTTTCGTACCAATTCATTGTTTTACAAATTCTAAACCATGAAGTGATGATGCATACTTTAAAATAGATTTGAAAATTATTTAAGTTTTAATAGTATTTTAAACAACATTGAAATTTATTGGTTCTAAAACTTTTATAATTTTTGTATATATTAATAAATATTAATCATACGCATAGTTATAGTATATACAAAAATGCAATATTCTAAATATTATTTATCAATCATACGCTCCAAATTATCATTGGGGGACATAGAATGTGTATGTTTTTAATTTGACGACTGATTTCGTGCGAACACAAATTTCTTAGCTATTTAAATGGACTTGTCCTTGACATTGAATTTTGGGAAATTTAACACTCAAGGAAATGCTAAAATTATATTTTTTAACTTTTTCTGGTGCAGGTATGCTCTAAAAGGAGGTTGAAGCGAAAACTGGATATATCGAGCAAACACGCAAACAATTTTGGTTAGCATAGTTCTGTTATAAAAATAGCTGAAAAAAATATATTTATTTGAATTTAAATTTTTATGACCGATTTTTGTTAGTTTTTGGTTAATATATGAGAAATTCATACTACAAGCTTACAAGTCATGAACATTTCTCTAATTGAAAAATGGTTGGTTTTTGTTGGAAATAATATACAATTCAGTTCAACACACACTCACTGGCATGGCTAGTTTCGAACTCCGTGACAAGTTCATCATCAGAAGCCTAAACGACTGTGCCTGAGTTGATACCATCGGTTGATCATCAATATTTTAAATTAATTGCTTTGCAAATTGACTTACTGACACGCAAATAAAGTCATTTTAGCAGATCAAAACAGCATGGGAAACACTTTCAAATATATCCAACAATTATTAATAATTTTCGAACTAGGTATAGGGTGATTCAATAAGACCGCAGATTTGCTTTTATAAATAAATATACCAAAATTTGTCAAAATTTCTTTTTTTTACTTCATCATGATTTTGGTCTATGGCATTTACGACGAGTTTTCCTCTTTGAATCTAGGATATGCTTAGGTGTTTCCAGAGTCCCTTACATACAATTTAGGTCGAGAGAGAGGACCAGCACTTGCTCGCGTTTGTTGATTTTATATTTCACTTTAATTTGACCCTAAACTAATTTACAATGATACGTTTTAATGTACACCCTATAATATTTCACTTGGGTAAATTCCGAAGTCTATAATCCTTGCAGGACTCTCGGAGTATTAGATCTGGCGATGCTTCTTGAAAAGCCTCGTTCCGGCGGCAATGACGTGAATGAGTAGGACAGACGAAGGGAACAAGAAAGTCGAAGTTGGTGACTAGATATATAACAGAACTCTTCGGATGGTCTCCATGGGGGTACATTGGCTTCAGCTGTAAAACGGATATCAGAGGTAATGCAGATATCAGAGGGGGTAGCCCTCACTTTCACGTTGTATCGACCTAAACCGGACATCTTCTGGAAAGAGACTTCGGAGTGCTTGGATAATTCCAGACAAGGTATCGTCAGTATACCTAAACGGTATTGGCTCAGGCAGGGTTTGCTGACAGAGTATACAGGACTCATCGTTGTCTGGACACTACTTCGGATTCCCACAGGCAGCATATCCCCGAACGAGTATACAAACAGGATAACTACATGACTAAGTGCAGGAATAACGTGAAGTAATACTACAATAGAAAGTGTCGTCAAGATACCAAAGCGGTTTCCCACAGGCAGGGTGTCCTCGATCGAGTCTATATGACTTATCGTTGTCTGGGTACTATTTCGGATTCCCACAGGCAGTGTGTCATCGAACGAGCATACAAACAGGATAACGATGGGACTAAAGGTTTACGAGGGTTAATACAACAAGACAAAGTATCGTTAGGATACCACACATTCAGGGTTTCCCCGATATTCCCACATTCAGGGTTTCCCCGATCGAGTATACTGGATTTACGCTGTCTAGGTAGTAGTTCGGATTCCCGCAGGCGGGGTGTCTCCTAGCCAGTATACAAAGTATACAAACAGGATAACTACAGCACTAAGTGAAATGATAAAGAGGGCTAAAACTACAAGGGAAAGTATCGTCAGTATACCAAATCGGATTCCCAAATTCAGAGTGTCCCGGATCAGGACTTATCGCTGTCTGGGCACTACTTCGGGTTCCCACAGGCAGGATATCCCCGAACGATTATACACACAGGATATCTACAGGACTAAGTGTAATGATAACGAGAAATAATACTACAATACAAAGTATCGTCAGGTTACCAAATCGGATTCCCACATTCAGGGTGTCCCAGATCGAGTATACATATCCTATCTGAACACTACTTCGGATTCCCATAGGTAGGGTGTTACCGAGCGAGTATACAAACAGGATAATTACAGGACCAAGTGCAGGGATAACGAGAAATAATACCACAAGACAAAGCGTCGTCAAGATACCAAATCGGAATCCCACAGGCAGGTTGTCCCCGAAAGACTATATGGGAATTATCACTGTCTGGACAGTAGGTCGGGTTCCCACAGGCTGTTGGCTGCTGTCATTCTCAGCTGATCATGGTAAGATGGTGAGTCTACCTCAGGTGCCTATAAAATTCATTAAAAGGGGAATTAACAAAAGGGAAATATGATTCAAAGTGATTTGGATTGAAACAAGTTTACCCCATCCATCCGAAACCCAATTTTCGTTAAATGCCCACCATACCACCTCCTGCACCACAGGATGCGCGTACCAAAGTTTTCGTAGACTTTTTGGCATAGGCTGTATATCAGTTATACCACGCATTATTTCGTTCTTCAGCTCTGTAATCGTCTCGGGCTTATTGGCATAGACCATAGACCAAAAGTCCAATGATATCTTATAGCCAAATCTCGGCGTCCATTTGACTTCGTTGTTTTGTGAGATAATGCGTCGTAGGAACTTCGTTCGCAGCGAGGCCATTGTTTCAAGCGCTGTATGGCATGTGCATCGTCCTGTTGTAACTACATGTTGTCCAAGTGCATGTCATTTAATTTAGGCCGTGAAAAGTTTGATATTATGTCACGATAACTTTCAGCATTTACCCTAACAGCGCTACTGGTTTCATTTTCGAAGAAGTACGGTCCGATGAGTCGAGACGTGGGTCGGGGTATTAAAAAGTGCTAAGGGATCACAGCTACCTACTAGCACATAGGCCTTACGTTTAGTGCCATATTTGCCTGGTAATCCCGCGTTTTGGGCAACAAGACCATCTAACATTCGCATGTCTGAGAGCCTTGGTTTTAAGCTTAAGCTTACTTGCAGAAAGAAGCATACCCACATCCTCCATATCCAGTGGAACCCACATTCTCCATATCCAGGGCAACAATTCTGTCTGATAGACACTACAATGGTCTGGTAGCCATTGTGCAAGGTATAAACTTAGCTCTTTAGCATAGATTGCAAACCCTACTTTGGCATCGTTTGGACCCATCAGCGTACATGCCTAAACAGCTTATAGAGCTTCAGAGACAGAATTGGGTGTCATAATTAATCGACTTCGATTGTGGATTGCCGCAGATTCCTAAGAATCATTTCATGCCCATATGGGCTGGTAATCCATCACGAAGAATATCTTAGGCGGCTTTCCTTCTCCGCAAATTTACGGGTTATATGTTGTGGCGGTCGGTGGTGCAATTGCTAGTGTGCGCACCTCTAGTTCTAGAGATCCTGGGTTCGATCCCTGCTCTGACTGCCTTAAATTTCTTTCGGTGGTGGTCACCTGACATAGTGGCGGCGACACTTTCGAGTATTTAGCCTTGAAAAAGCTTTTCAAAATTCCGTTCGGAACCGGTGTAAAGTTGTTGGTCCCAATCAGTGAGTATACATCTGGAAAGCGCACAGCTCACTGGTTGTGAGACGCTTTCCCAAATTCCTTCATAGGATGTAGTCGGAAGCTATTTTTTTGTTTCAAACTGTCGGTAGGGGTTGTTCGTAGGGCACCTGTGATACCCACCATTACCTTTCGCTGATCAGTACTGGCCACCAAACGACAATACCATAAACCGATATCGGGCGGATATCAACTGTATATATCAAGTAAACTATTTTCGGCCGAATCACAGCAACATATCGTGAACTACCCTTTAGGAATATGTCTCTTCCACACTGAGCCAATGGTTGAATGAAAGGAAACTGCTGCTTCTTGGTAAAGAGTACAAGCTCGGGTTTATCCGTATTTACACCCAGCACAATCTCCGTAACCAACTTAGAGAGCCCTGGAGTGCATCCCTGCATATGGAAGGGTATTTTCCTTGCCCAACCTATTCCAGGCCATCAGTAAATACTACGACTATCGACTGGTACATGCCAGAGAAGCAGAGATAAGACTTCCGTTTGGGGTGTACCTTTACTCACAATTCGAGTTAAAGCTGTGTGACACAATCAAATTAATGATTCCGTGTCAACGAAAAGTGCGGATGGAGCTGATTTTTTCGACCCCGGAAAGACATTGTTAAAGGCACTTTCTATATCGATAAACGCGACAAGTTTGTATTCCGTCAGGTAAATATATTTCTTCATGAAACTCATTAAAACGTGCAGAACTAGTTCACAGATATCAATCAATGTCTCCCCAATGCCTTCAGAAGAAAAGATGAGAGACTGTTTGGTCTAAGTACTTTTGGACTAACATGCGATAATTTCTCCGCTTTCGGCATTTGGATTCTCTTCTTCTAACGGATAGGTAAGGTAGATTGATGCAGCTCATATAAAATTTCAGGAGCCATGTGATTTGTAGGGCTAACAATGTCCTATTGCCCAGTGTAGTGTTTCTTTTGCCACGATATTTCCTGCAACCTGCGAGATGCCGTGGTGGGTCGGTGAGCACGATCTTACTTCTTGGGACTATTTCCCTGGAAATTGTATGATAAGCAGGGGGACTACTGATTCATCCCGGTTTGTTTTTTCAGATATCCTAGAGATGTGAGAGTCGTCGAGGGTCTTTGCGCAGTCTGGAATTCTCAGTCACGTTTGTTGTAATATGTAAGTCTTAAGGATTTTGCCCTATTTAAAAGCTTTCTGCAAGACATTCTCAGGATTTTCATTTCCTTGTTCCACCACACAGGTTTCTCTTACCCCGAATGAAGCCCGTGAGATATCAAGCGATCTGCTAAGGGCCTTTGAAAGTTTTGTAATTTTATGAGGATTTTGAATACTGTTTATTTATTTTGAATTTCTTTCTAACATACTACTTGTGATGTCATTAGCTACTAAGCCTAAATCGGAGTTGGTAAAAGCTTCTCATAATACCGTTCGGAACCGGGTTTAAACTGTAGGTCCCAATCAGTGAGTGGGAAATTAGAAAGCTCACACCTCACTGTTGGTGAAAAGCTTTCCCTAATCCCTTCATGGGATGTAATGGGAAACGTTTTCTTTATAGATGTATATTGTTACGAATAAGTAAAAGCTTTTGCTTGCTGTTAATGACTCTACTAACAGTATGTAAATAACAGGCGGTTAGTGCTGCGCCTGAAAGTATGCATTGTAACAACGTACCAGCTCGCTAAACCAGTAGCATGAATTCACCTCAGTGAAGATAACTCTCCGCCCTTCGCGATTGTTCTACAAAGATAAGCAACATCCAGATTCTAGAAGGTTCTTGAATTCGCTAGATATACCTTCATTTGAGTATGGTGAGTTGGTATAAATAGCGGAGGTCTTTGGAGTGGAGAGTTCAGTTTGTGATTAAACCCCGTAAAGTAAGCTACGCGAATTGATAGTAAAATACAAGACTTGTTAAAGTGTCATAAATAAAGTAAACTGTTGTACTGTATAAGTAAAATAAAAGGAAGTTAAACCGTTGTAATTATCGTAATTTAAAACGAACCTTGTTTTATTATTGGGAATAAAACAACGCAAAAAGGACGAATAAGGAAATTCGTAACATTGGTGTCAGAAGTGGGATTACGAATTAAGGACAACGATGAAGTTTGAAGAACTCAAAGTTGAACAACTAAAAAAGGAGTTGAGTAAATTGGATCAACCGACAGCCGGTAATAAGGTAGATCTGCAGAGGTGATTAATAGATGAATTTAAACGCCGAAACATCGACATTGACACGCATCAGTTCGATTGAAAAGACGAAATGGAGGTTTGTGCAAAAGAAGCAACTGGTAATGTAGATGTTTCTACAATGTTTGCTGTCATGATGGCCAAATTGGACCATTATGAACGAGAATTCTAGAATTGTGGACGAGAAATTGAGCGAAAATTCCCGAATAATTAACGACAAATTGAATGAGAAATTTGGTGAGAATTCTAGAATTATGAACGAGAATTCTAAAATTGTGGACGAGAAATTGAGCGAAAATTCAAGAATAATGCAAGAGACATCTAACGCCACAAATGACAAACTTCAACAAATTTCGGAAGTTATGAACAACATGGAAATACATGTTAATGAGAAATTCGAAAACTACGAACAGAAGTTCGAAGAAGTTGAACAGAAGTTTGAGAAAGTCGAAAATGATGTAAGTGAATTGCAAAGAAAAATTAATGAACTTCAGTTACAAGAGCGGCCAGTGCGAGTAATTTCTGAAGCCTCTAGTAGATTGAAAGCTCCCAGTTACGATGGCTCTACACCATTTGACGTTTTTAAATTCCAATTCGAAATGGTCGCAATTAAGAACTTGTGGAACAGCAACGACAAAGCAGTAGAGCTAATTTTAGCACACAAAGGCAGTGTGTGAAGCAGAAGTCCTTCAGAGCATTCCCGTCAGTGCCAGAAACAACTACGAGGATATACTGGCTGCGTTACAACGCAAGTATGGTGGCGATCACAAGAAGGAGTTATATCGCATGGAATTGAGAGGCCGAGTGCAAAAGCATAGTGAAACGCTTCAGGACTTCGCAACCGAGGTGGAACGTTTGGTGTTGATGACTTATCCTGGTGAGTCCCACCCATTCTTGGATCAATTTAAGATTGAAGCATTCGTCAACGGCATCCGTGATCCTGACATAAAATACGTGACTTGTGCCACACAAAAAGCTACATTCGCCGAAACTGTTTCGTTCGCATTGGCACAGGAGACAGCTAAATTTGTGTCCAAGTCTCAAATACAAAGAGTAAGAAAAATTGAAATGGAGTCGGAGGCAGGAGATTTGAAGGGTGCAATAAACGATCTTAAAGAAATCACCCAAACCCTCAGCAAGGCGTTACCAGGTGGAAGTAAGCCCAGACCAAAGTGCTACAATTGCGACAAACCTGGTCATATTGCACGAAACTGCAGAGAGCCACGAAAACGATCAAGATCGAGCTCACCCCAACGTGGCAATAAACGGGTAAATTTTACTATACAAAATGAATCTCCGTTAAACTGAAACGAGCTAGCCCAGAGGGGCATGTACTGGCTCCCACAACCGAGGGCCCCACGATCTCCATCTCAATAATACAACAGAAAAACAACAACCTCACTGTCTACGGAGCTATCGGTGGCCGGAAGCGCATATTGACTATGGACACAGGCGCGTCACAACCTATCATCAGATCAGATTTGATAAATGGACCAATGGAATCGTTACATGGTGTAAGACTCCGCACAGCAACGGGTGAACCAGCAACTGTACATGGTAAAGTTAAATTGAAGTTAGCCATTGCCAACATGAGCATCGAGCACGTGTTTATTGTCGCCGACATTGTAATTGAAGTGATAATTGACGCAGATTTTATGATTGCCCAAGGCCTCAAGTTAGATATGGGGCAGCAAATTTTGACGTGGGCTAATGTGGAAATTCCACTCAATGTAGGATACGACAATACAACACAGATTAAAAGGCTGATCACTCACAAAGATGTAAAATTGCCACCAAACTCAGAAACCATAGTATGGGCGCGAATGGAGGGAGATTGTGAGATCGGCGGTTTGTGGGTAGTTGAACCGGAAAATATAAAAAACTATAACATCATCACTGCCAAAACTCCAGTAAAGACTAATAATGGAGGATATTTGCCTGTACGAGTTCTAGATTTGTCCAACAACGAGTTCTAAATTTGTCCAACACTCTCAGTGAGTGGGTGCGAGAACTAAAGCCATCTGATAGGAACAAAGCAAAGCAATTACTGTGGAAGCATGCGTCTGCCTTCGCCCTAAAAAAAGAATGCCAAGGTAGGACATCAATGGTAAAGCATGACATCAACACAGGGGAAGCGAGACCAATAAAACAGGCACCCAGAAGTCTTCCACTTGCAAAAAGAGATGAGGTGAAGAAACTTGTAGCTGAAATGCAGAGGGATGGTGTAATCGAACCCTCTTCAAGTCCATGGAGCTCGCCGGTGGTACTAGTTAAGAAGAAAGATGGAAGTACTCGATTTTGTGTGGATTATAGAACGCTCAACGACGTCACCAAAAAAGACAGTTATCCACTACCAAGAATTGATGACACATTGGATACGTTGTCAGTAACAAAATGGTTCTCCACGCTGGACTTGCAAAGTGGTTATTGGCAAGTAGAAATCAGCGAGAAAGACAAGGAGAAAACTGCATTCAGCGTAGGGGATGGTCTGTGGCAGTTCAAAGTAATGCCATTTGGACTCTGTAACGCTCCAGCCACCTTCGAGCGATTAATGGATTGCGTGTTGAAAGGACTTCATTGGCGAACATGCTTGGCGTACCTAGACGACATCATTGTCATGGGAAAACATTCGATGAACACCTGAAGAATCTTAAAGAAGTCCTTCAACGTATAACCGCGGCTGGGTTGAAACTCAGCCCGAAAAAGTGTTCTCTGTTCCAGAAGGAAGTAAAATACTTGGGACATCGAGTGACAGCAAATGGCATTTCCACCGATGAAGACAAAATCTTGACAGTGAAGGATTAGCCACGACCGCAGAATCTCCATGAATTACGCAGTTTTCTAGGACTCTGCACGTACTACAGACGGTTTGTGCCGGGTTTCGCCACAGTGGCTGCAAGTCTTCACGAGTTGACAATGAAAAATCGGCCGTACTGTTGGAGCGAAAACAAGAAGAGTCATTCCACCAACTGAAGCAATATTTATGCACGGCTCCTTTGCTTGCATATCCAGTTGCTGGAGAGAAATTCGTGTTGGATACTGACGCGAGTGGTTACGGAATAGGTGGCGTGCTCTCGCAGGAAATCAATGGCCAGGAAAAAGTTATTGGGTACTACAGCCGAATACTCTCAAAGCCAGAGACAAATTACTGTGTTACGAGACGAGAGCTACTGGCAGTCATAGAGTGTGTCAAACACTACCACAAGTATCTGTACGGCCAGCCTTTTAAGTTAAGAACCGATCATGCGGCGCTAAGGTGGCTACTGCAATTTAAGAACCCCGAAGGCCAACTTGCTCGTTGGATTGAAAGACTGCAGAGCTATCACTTCAGCATTGAGCATAGAAAAGGAGGAAAACACGGTAATGCTGATGCCCTGTCACGTCGTCCATGCAAGCTGGAATGCAAACACTGCTCAAAAGCAGAGGTGAAAGAAAACATCATTGACGTACGTCTGCTTCGACTAGAATCCAACGAAGACTGGTCAACAGCACAAAGAAGCGACCCTATACTGGCAAAAATCATTTCTGCAAAAGAAAAGGGTGAAAGACCAACACGCAATGACATCGCTTCAGAGAGCCCCCTGATGAAAGCATACTGGGCCCAGTGGAACAGCCTAAAGTTATTGGATGGTTGCCTATACCGGTTATGGGAAAGTGAGGATGGTAAAATAGTCAAACAGTTAATAGTGGTACCTTCCTCCAAGGAAAAAGAGATAATGACAGAATTCCATAAAGGCCCGAGCGGAGGACATCTAGGAATAACCAAGACCATTGAAAAGCTAAAGCAACGGTTCTACTGGATTGGCTGTCAACAAGCGGTAGCCGATTGGATAGCAAATTGCACCCAATGCATGACAGCTAAGGGACCAACGCGAAGAAGTCATGGCCACATGCAGCAATACAACTCAGGTGCACCCTTTGAGCGTATAGCTATGGATGTGGCTGGTCCATTTCCAGTTAGTAGCTCAGGAAACCAGTACGTATTAGTGGTTATGGATTACTTCAGTAAATGGCCCGAAGTATACCCTGTTCCAAATCAGGAAGCGAAGAGTATAATTAAAGTGTTTGTGGATAACTGGATATGCCGTTTTGGTGTCCCCTCGGAGCTCCATTCGGACCAGGGTAGGAATTTTGAATCGACCATCTTCAAAGAAATGTGTGAGTCATACGGTATTCGGAAAACAAGAACAACACCATTGCATCCTCAGTCTGTCGGAATGGTTGAAAGATTCAACCGAACTCTTGAAGAATACCTAAGAAAAGTAGTCAGCGCAGATCAAAGAGATTGGGATGAACACATACCGAAGTTCCTTTTGGCATATAGGACGTCCACCCATGACTCCACTTCGCGAACACCCGCTAAAGTAATTTTCGGTAATGAGCTGAAGCTGCCTGGAGATTTGGAGTTCGGTACCATACCAGAGTCTGACCCTGCGAACAGTGATGTCAATTACCATGATACGGGGGATCTTAATGATCTCCATGAATTTGTGCGCAACAAATTAAAAATGGTCAGGAACAAAATGAAAGCCAGATATGACCGAGCGGCAAATTCAGAAGGATTTCATGAAGGCCAGCTAGTTTTACTGTTCAACTCACAGCGCAAGAAGGGTTTATCTCCAAAACTTCAGACTCACTGGGAAGGCCCTTACAAGGTTGTCAAACGAATAAATGACGTGGTTTATAGAATCCAGTAAAGCCAAAGTCCAAGAGCTAAAATGAAAGTCGTGCATTTGGAAAGACTGAAAATCCGACCACTGGCTCAGAAGTTAGCAACTTTACCCTACTGCCCTCCGACTGCCAATCCGAAAATTTTGAATTCGCTGCCATTTCGCACCCTTGCATTTTCTGACATGGTCCTAGTGGACTTTTCTTCATGAAATGAGCCAAGGAGTACGCTGGACAAATTTGTCCGGAACTTCCTGAATCACCCTGTATAAATCCTTTTTATCACTTTTACGCGTTATTCAACTGCGTATCGCTCTATGACTAAGTTTGTCAAAGCCGGAAGTACTATTGTTTGAAAAAAACAATACAAAACCATTAACACATCACACATAATTTCTGTTAGAGATCTGCATGACAATTGCACCGCCCTATACTATTTTTTTTTTGGTAATACATTTCATTATGTTTTAGACGTAAATACCAACATACAAATGCATTATGATATTAAAATATTTTAAATCCGTGAATTATCAAGTACTATAGCATCAAACATCATAATTTCAGTGGCACAAGTATTAATAGATTTGGTAACACCAAACACATTTTCCTTAAGAGAATATCCGTTTTGTGCCACTCTATACGACGATTAACTAATGGGCTTTAAAATAAAATATATAAAATTTATATGTTTTCTAGATAGTTATTAAAACCACGTATATTTCGTCGACTACACTAGAACATTCATGTGTTCTTCATAATTTATATGACACATCATAAATTATGACAATAAATATCAGTCAAAAAACTGCACTTGCATCTCTTGCCACAACTGATGGATGGGGAAAACGATTTAAAAGTAATTTTCATATGAAAAATGCATTTTAACCACGCATTCGCCACATCTATCCCAAGTGGCATTTACCAGGGCTTAAGTCGCTAGTGTCTCTCCACATCTACAGCAGATAAAACATGAAGGATTGATGATGACTCTTCCTCGTCCAGTGCCAACCATCACAACCGCCACCACCACATGCAATGGAAACTGAGCTGATAGCAGTCACGTGAACGAGCACAAATCTCCAGCGCCACACAAAGAAACTAAAGTTGCAGCACATACTTTTATGCGAACGTGAAAAGATGGCACGATGCAAAAACTGTGCAAAAATATGTTGCGTGACATGTAAAAAATGTCACAGACAGCATCAGCGAACTGGTAACCCAAAGCACCAGATAAGGCTCCAACATTGTGTGGTAGACCATAATTCATGATATTACGGGGAAGCGGTTAAGAGGGTAGGAAATGCATTCATATACATGGCGGTGGATTATTACCATCAACTGTCAATAAAACGCAGTGATCATTAATCATTTCAGATATTGCGGAAAAGCAAAAAACAAACACAAATCCACAATGAGATCTCAAGCGCTGGAAAAGAAAATTTCACATAATGGAAAAGTGTTAGAAAAACAAAGATTTTCTTTTAAAATTATACAGAAAAACGATGGCTAACTATACAGGTGTTTCCATGTGGCAAATCTGCCGCGTTACATTGTTTTAAATTTTTAGATGACAGTTAATGATCTCTTAGCAAAATGTTAGAAATTTATTGTTTGAAATGTTATGTTGTAGAGACATTTGAAATGACTGCAATACGTGTAGAAGTGCAGGCAGATTGAATTGTGAAAACATTGATGGGAGAAACTTTATTATGTGCGTGGCAGGTTTTGAAATTTAAACGTAACCAGGGAGAAGGGAAAAAAATACTGAAAACAAATACTGCAATTAACGACATATTTGAACAAGACAGTCACTGGCCTAGAATGTTAATGCGCTAATCTTTTTAAATTCTTTATATTAACTTCACCTGTCTGTATGCACGGCACCGAAAAAAACTGGATTGATTTTTAACCCTTTTCCCGCGATCCAATCGAGCTGAAGCTAATGGTGCCGACAGAAATAAACTCTCAAAATATGGTCGGGATTGGATAAAGGGGCGCGGTACCTCCCATGCAAATCATAAATTAAAAATCCATTATTTCTGCTCCTGTTAACGGTATTTGAACAAAATTGGTTATGTTGGTTAAGAGGTACATATTCTAAAATCTGCTGCAAATATGGGCGGGATTGAACAAAGGGGCGTGGTCATATACAAAGAATTTATAGTCAAAAACTATGTTTTTTACTGGTTGGTTTTTTTATGTACTACTTGGCACACTTTATGTAATTTGCCGTACGCTTTTTGTAATTCGTAGTACACTTTATGTGTTTTATTGCCTGTCCTTTATACACGTTTGGTGTATTTTGTGTACTTTTTGTACAACTTCTGTAAATGTTTGATGCACTTTATGTAGTTTCTGTAATACTTATTGTACTTTCCTGATGACTCTATATACTTCGTGCTAATGGCATGCAAATTTTGGAACCAATTTGTATTAGTAACGAGAACACCATACCCATCCATAATCATTTATTGAATCTATTTTTTCCTAGCTCTCTATATAATAGCTGCTACGTCTCGCTTGCGGTACTCAAGCGTACGGTACTCGACTGCAGAAACGAAAAAGAGCGTGCTGAAATGCATATAAAAAGCGCACACACCACTCTCGCGGAGACTTGCATTTATGGCATTGCTGTGGTGTCGAAGTCGGAGAACTTAATATTTACCTGGAGTCGGAGCCGGGGTCGAGAAAATTCGAACGACTACGACTCCAAGTTTAAAATATCCTTTAAAAGTCAAAATTTTCAACAAAAAAAAATATTTTTTTATATGCTTAGCAAGAGCAAATAATATCCTAAATTTGTTTTACCTGTAAAAAAAAAAAATCGCAATGTTCACATATTACTTTGTCAAATACTTACATGTTTGGACATTGCCGAAAGCTTATATTATCTTTAACTTCTCCTAAACAGAAGTTTTGATATCCTGCTTCAAACTTGAAAAAATTTTTTAGTTTTTATGAAATTTTTTCCCTTTTTACAACGACTTGGATATAATTTTGCATACCAGAAGTAACAATCTCATACACTGGCCTACAAGTAATATACCTATTTGAGCTGGCATATACCGCATTCTTTAGAAAAATAAGCCGTGGTACGACGAAGGATGTCGCACAGCTACTGATGAAAAAGACGTTGCTCGTATGGTATCGAAACAGTCAAAGGCCGACTTTTTAAGCACAAAATGTGGCAGTGGCAGCAGAGAGACAGAGAGAAAGTCAAACGAACGAAACTCTTAAGTTTAATACTGAATACCGAAAATTTTTTCCGAGCGTAAGACGATCGAAAAGCGGACCGAATAATCAGCTCCTCTCCTGCAAAGGACGGGAATGGGAATCTGGTGACACATAAGCAGTGTGTGCTTAAAATGTGGAGATACTACTGTTCAGCACTACTTCACTCAGAATCTTCCAGGGAAAATCAGGAGATATTGATTGAAGAAGACGGTATAGATTGTCCCCCACCCAGGCAAGACTATATTCGAACGGCAAGCTGCCGGTTTAAGGATAATAAAGCCGCTGGTGTGGATAGGCTACTAGCTGAACTTTTTAAGCCCAGTGGCTAAGGACTGCTAGCCCACATGCATCTACTTATATGCGGTATATGGTTGGGGGAATCTATGCCTGACGATTGTAGTTTCAGTGTATTATGTCCTGTATTCAAAAAGGGTGATCCGTGTGTCTGTTCCAAGTATCGCCGTATCAGTCTTTTGTTCAACGCGTATAAGGTCTTATTGGCACGCTTATGGGAAAGACTAAAGCCAATTTGTCAAAACCTGATCCGACCTTGTCAGTGTGGTTTTAGACCAGGCAAGTCCATGACTGACCAAATATTCATGCTACGCCAAATTCTCGAAAAGCAAATCGACATATGATGAATTTCATGTAAAAATCGAGGTGCATTGAACCGGACCCCCTCAGATATCCATGAAATTTTGTTTATAGCTAAATTTGATCAATACAAACAAACCCTCATTTTTAGAAATGAATGTTTTGCGATTTTTTGGGCGTGGCACAGTGGGAAAGTTTTCGAAAAATGGCGAAAATGGTCGAAAAGAGCTCCATTTGAACTACAATAACTCAGAATCGGCTGAACCGATTTCCATGATCTTGGTATCATAAAAAGATATTTTAACAGGCTTTATGACACGTTTAAAAAAATAAAAAAATACACTGTAATAAATTTTACAACAAAAATAATTTTAACTAACGAAAAAACCAAAAAGATCAAGAGTTTTTTTACAGTGTATTATTTTTTTAGAAAGGTTTATCCTTCACCTATACTATATCAAAAAATAAAAATGGGTTATTTTTTAGTTTGTTTTATATAATTTTTTAAGTAGTGTCGCTTCTAGTAATTGCCCTTATATTTCATATTTACAGGTAAAATAAATAAACATTGTCCCAGGAAAATTCATTTTGCTCCATTTAAACTACAATAGCTCAGAATCGGCTGAACCGGTTTCCATGATCTTGGTATCATTAAAAAGATATTTTAACAGGCTTTATGACACGTTTAAAAAAAATAAAAAAATACACTGTAAAAAATTTTACAACAAAAATGATTTTAACTAACGAAAAAACCAAAAAGATCAAGGGTTTTTTTTACAGTGTAGTATTTTTTTTAGAAAGGTTTATCCTTCACCTATACCATATCAAAAAAATGGGTTCCTTTTTCGTTTTTTTTATATAATTTTTTAAGTAGTGTCACTTCTAGTAATTGCCCTTATATTTTATATTTACAGGTAAAATAAATAAACATTGTCCCAGGAAAATTATGAATATGTTTTAACCCCAAAAAGTTCTTGCTTGCCTTAAAAATTGCTATATAAATGCACCTGATGAAGGTACGGAAATTTATAATTATAAACAGTTTCGAGAAGGCAAGATATCCCATTACAATTTTTACGCGTATATTTTAAAAATTTGAGTGAATATGAATTCAAACAATAAGTACAGATGCATAAAAATATCTAATAAGTGTTGCGCTTCGCTTCGTAAAATAAGTGAAAACGAGGCTGCAAATATAATTGAATATTTTCCAGCTGTCGCCAACATTCATTTGAGCAGCGCAAAATTTCTTACAAATAATTAACTTAAAAAAAATGTAAATAAAATAAAACACAAATTAATAAAAACATGGCAAATAATATAAACAATTGTTGATGGTTTTTTATTTGTAAACATTTAAAAAATGTTAGAATTGTTGAACTACTTTGTAAATGTGTAAGAATGTGACCTGATATTTTCGCTGTTATTCGAATTATTTCGAAAACTTTCGGTACGTATTACTAGAAGTGACACCCATTTTTATTTTTTGATATGGTATAGGTGAAGGATAAACCTTTCTAAAAAAATACTACACTGTAAAAAAAACCCTTGATCATTTTGGTTTTTTCGTTAGTTAAAATTTTTTTTTGTTATAAAATTTTTTACAGTGTATTTTTTTATTTTTTTAAACGTGTCATAAAGCCTGTTAAAATATCTTTTTAATGATACCAAGATCATGGAAATCGGTTCAGCCGATTCTGAGTTATTGTAGTTTAAATGGAGCAAAATGAATTTTCCTGGGACAATGTTTATTTATTTTACCTGTAAATATGAAATATACCAGTGCCAGTGCTATAAATCTTAATATTAATCTTGTATTGACTATAAGTTTAATATATTGTAAATAAATAAATAAATAAATAAATAGAAGTGACACTACTTAAAAAATTATATAAAAAAAACTAAAAAAGAATCCATTTTTATTTTTTGATATGGTATAGGTGAAGGATAAACCTTTCTAAAAAAATAATACACTGTAAAAAAACCCTTGATGTTTTTGGTTTTTCGTTAGTTAAAATTTTTTACAAAATTTTTTACAGTGTATCTTTTTAATGATACCAACATCATGGAAATCGGTTCAGCCGATTCTGAGTTATTGTAGTTTAAATGGAGCTCTTTTCGACCATTTTCGGGGTTTTTCGAAAACTTTCCCACTGTGCCACGCCCAAAAAATCCCAAAACAGTCATTTCTAAAAATGAGAGTTTGTTTGTATTGACCAACTTTAGCTATGAACAAAATTTCATCGATATCTGAGGTGGTCGGGTTCAAAATTTCAGTTTTATCTCGATTTTTAAATGAAATTAATCATATACCATCTTTTTTTGTTAATAACAACGCCTCCTTCGATAGCCGTATACTGGGAAAATTGTACGAAGCCATGTCTGAATTTGGGATTCCGGCAAAACTGATCCGCCTCTGTACAATAACGCTGGCCAACACCAAATCAGCAGCACAGTTGGGGAAAGACCTCATCGAACCATTCTGTACCAAGCGAGGACTGAGACAAGGCGACACACTTTCGTGCAATCTCTTCAACATCTTAATGGAGATAATAATGAGAAAAGCTGCAGTAAATACAAACAAGACCATCAATACGAAACGCCATATGATGCTGGCCTAGGCTGACGACATAGATGTCATTGGGCGAATCCTGTGAGAGGTTACTGCAGTATTTTCAAGAATCGATAAAGAACACTGTCTGTAATTTTTTAAGTCATGGAAATATAACCATATACGAACACCACTACGTGATAAAAGACAAAAAAAAGACCCGTGTCGCCCAGTTTTGCCCAAAGCCAGGTACTGTTTTTATGGGCCCCCAAAGATTTTGGGCCTCGGTGTAATTTTTGCAAAAAAGTGGTCATTTTGTCAGGCTCATATCTTGCAACAGAGAGTAATAAGTTTTGAATCATTCGCCAGATGTTTTTGCATTCGCCAGTGCTTTTGAGTCATAACATTCGTTCCGTGAGTTCTCTATACTATTCAATACTCTTTGGCCACGACGACCTGCTTGTTTGTTCGCTGCCGCTACATCAATACCATCATACTTACTTTCAGGCAGAGACTATTGTTGTACAAGAACCACGTATGTGTGTTGTTTGCATTTGTTCACTTTGAACCTATAGATCGGAGGTGACCAACAATTTTGATGGTGTAGTATTGGTGAGAAAAACGATGTTGCTTCAGTCGTCGATTAGACAGCAACGTATGCACATGAGCACGGGCATATGATTTTTTTGCTGATATATCAGCAAAAGATGCATACATCCGCTTACTTGTTTAAACGTCGCTTTCTCAACGACGACTGAATGGAGAGCATAAGAAAAAGTGTGACTTTGTTTATGGGTTGGTCTCGGCAATTGCGGTATGGACTGGTCACCAGTGCTATGGTAAAATCTCCTCAACTAGCCCCATAGTCGTTCATTTTCAATTGTGTTATTTTTTTAGTTTGTAACAGATTCTGGTCTGTTTGACTCCTATTTGGTGGTTAAATCCACAATTGGGAATGTTTTGAAAGTTTTAAATTTTCGTTGTTTATTTGTGGTAGCATTCCAGGATTACACCATTTCAAATTACAGGTGAGAATATGAAAATAATATTGAGGAAGAAAAATTTTTGTCATGGGACACCCGGTTGGAACGAAGTTTCTTTCGCTGTATATTATGTACTAGTTAGTTCCAACACGTCTGTCTATCTTTAAGGAAACGTACGTTTTGTAAAATAAATAACTTTTTTATGAAAATTTTTTTTTCTACAATGTGTTTGTAAAAAAAAAAAATATATATTTTTAGGTTCTTTATGTAAGAATACTTTTCCTGAAAAGGTAATTTTTTAAAAATTGGTACTTCTTTTATTAAAAGATAATGTTTTTGACGTAGAATACGTCTTACCTTACGGTATGAGGAGTCATGTCAGGTTTTTATTGTTGTAATCTTTATTTCATTGAATTTGAGGAAACGCCTAGATGAATTTTTTTAAAATTTTTCTTGTAGGTAAATGAAGATGTTATCTTTCGTTTGATATACATTTCATATTGGTTGATATATTTCTAGTATTTTAATTTCTCAAATGAAAATTGTTTAAACACTCAAACATATGTGTGGTGTTTGGTTGAGTGTTTTTGGTTGCTCAAAATTGCTTAGGAACATGTATCTAGTAAAAAGTGAAACGAACAGCAAGCTAATGTTGCTTGGCAACATGTATCTAGTAAAAAGTGAAACAAACAGTAAGCTAACGTAATAAAGCTTTTTTTGCGAAAGCTTCAATAAAGCTGTTGTAACATTAATTTTTAATTGTAAAGCGTAAAGCTTTCACACAACGCTCGAATGCTAATGCGAAGACTCGATAAGGTAAACCTTTTTTAATATTAGGGCGGCCCTCTCAACATTCGCAGAACTTATTTCAATAAAAATATTAATTAAAATACATAAATTAAATTAAGTTTAAAAAAATTGAACATAATACTTTTTTTTTTCAAACGGACTTGAATCAAATGCCGTTGGTAAATATAAAAATTACAGCAGACAGTTGTCCGAGGCCTTCGGCCACGGACTGTCTCTGCAGGCTGTGTCAGAGACACGGCCATTAAGTTTAACGTAGAATACGCCATCTGATTAGACAGAAAACATATATAACAATAAATGATAAATAATATAATCAAATGAATTTATTGTTATATATTTTTTCTGTCTTATCGGATGGCGTATTCTACGTAAAACTTAATGGCCGTGTCTCTGACACAGCCTGCAGGGACAGTCCGTGGCCGAAGGCCTCGGACAACTGTCTGCTGTAATTTTTAAGAAAAGGTACTACTTCTAAAAAGAAGTACTTTCTATAAGAAAAAGCCATAAGAGTATTACTTTTTCTTTTTACAAAGAAGTACTTTTGTAAGAACAGGTACTTTTTAAAGAAGTGGTACTCGTTTTTGGAAAAGGCTTTAAAGGCTAAAAATGTACTTTTAAGAAAAGGAATTTTGTAAGAAAATTTATTTTTTATGAGAGTTTTTGGTTTTTTTTAAGAAATGGGAATTTTGTTACAATTGATTGTTTTTTAAAGAATATGTAAATTGTTAAGCCTAGGTAGGTAATAGATTTTGTCCTATTAAATGAGACAAAAGTTAACCAGGGACACAATGTAATATTTAAAAATTATAAAATCATAAGAAAATATTGAATTGATGCAACCAGGGGTTCCCCCACACCTTAATCAAGAATAACATACAATACTACAGTTACGATAACAAAAGTATATATTCGCTAGATGCTTTAGAGACATGCGCCATAAAATACCCGTTGACTGCAACAACGTTTTAGTTATCATATGTGCGTACTATCCGTCCGGCAATATGAATTCAATACGAGCAGACTTGCAACGATTTATGTTTCGAACTAATAGAGACAAAATCAGAATTTAAATGTTGAAATACTTGCTTGGCCTCGATAAAAAGCTTATAAAAGTCAACATCGAATTCCCTACATTTTCAACATGTTCAGCGAAACCCGCTTTCCCTAGCCAAAATTATGTCATAATTCCTTCCATTGAAGCCAGCACACTTCACATGGGCGTGACTATCACAAAGCCAACATGAAAGAAAATAACCGTCATGTACATCCATGACTGTACAAATCTAGTAATAATTATTAATTACACAGTGCATATGGTTCTACAACACAGTGCAACACGAAAAAATGTAACCATATACGGATGCCACTACGTGATAAAAGACCATAAAAAAGATCCCTGTCTCCCAGTTTTGCCCAAAGTCCTCCAGGTTTTTTTTATGGGCCCCGAAAGAAGTGGGGCTTTGGTGTAATTTTTGATCATTTTCTCAAGCTCATATCTTGCAAACCGTTCGGAATTTTGATTTACTCTCTGAGCTCTTGTCATAAAGAACAAAAAATGTAAACATATAAAACCACAAAAATGTCATCTTCAAGGTCAAAATCGCGAAAAACTTTAAAAAATGAGCGAAAAATCGCCCAAAAAACGTTTTTTTTTTATTTTCCGCTTTTACGAACAAATTTACTTTACGAAAAATGCTCCAATTTTCTTTGGCCTGACAGGGCTTACAGCGCTGATTAAAACCCGAAAGTTTTTTTAAGGAGGCCGATCCAACTTCTTGAGATATAGGCCTTTATAGCTTGAGTATATAATCGCTTATATCTCACCTATTTCTTATCCGATCTGGTTGAGATGGCTATCATTGAGAAGACCTTTGAAAACGCTATAAATCTGTATATAAATATGTTAATTTTTATGAACTCATTGGGGGCAAATAAAAAAAAAGATTTTTTAACCTCACTTTTTTAATAAAAATCTGATTTTCTCAAAAAACAGCTCTAGTAAACTTAGTTCTTCCTAGACTCAGTAAAAGACAAGACTTCAAGCTTCAAGCTTTTAAGGTATAATACTCCGCATTAACCCTTCTAAGACCGGAGATAGTGAGGTTTTTCTAACAAAAGTACTTTCTGGGAGCCAAAATTTCGCTTAAAAACAATTGAAGTGTAAGAAAATAAGCGATTTCGGAACAAAAATATTGATGTCCAAACCTTTAAACGTAAATAATTGTCAGTGATTTGGCGGAGTGTGTGAGTGCACTGTACCTTCACTGATAGTAAGTGGATTCTAATAAAAGCTGGTGGGTGAGTTCCCGTGCCCAAACTATCAAACAACTACCTGGTAGCAAACATCTGCATTGAAATCACATAAAAACAACCCAAAATATAAAAAAAAATACCTGGAAACACATTGGAGCTCTTGTCATAAAGATGAAATTGTGAACATATAAATTCAAAAAAACTTCTATCAAAAAACTACCTGGAAGCAAACATCTGCATTGAATTCACAAAGGACGTAGCACACAATATAAAGGCGACACGACGCTCACATCGAGGCATTACACAGCGCGACGTCAACGAGAGCTCAGCGGTGAAAGTTATAAAGTGAAAGTAAAAAAAGTGAAAGTGCTACAGCATAATTCGCACACAACATTGGCAACTGACAATTTCAATATGCAGTGTGAAAATATTGATTTATTTTGCTACGTTTGCGCTCATCAAATCAGAAAAAATAGTTCTACAATATTGCAAAAGGAACAGAATCTTTTAACTAGTGCATTCAAGAAAGCATATACTTAAGTTGTTTTTCGACGAAGAAGACTTGACCGGTGAAAATTACACAGCTAATAAAGTGTGTCGCCAATGTTATAACAATCTCATGGCATGGTTGAGTGAAGGCAAACATAGTATGAAGTATTGTATGCCGGTAAACCGGATTGTAAGCCGGTAAACCGGATCATGATGAAACCAGTTGCTATGCATGCGTAAATTACACCCATACCACCTAAGGACTAAGATTAATAAAATCAATAATAGTATAACAATGAATCCTGCAACATGCCTTTTCACTTACGGGAGAAGGCTTTATAGTATCTCAATGTTGAAGTAAAGAAAAAACAAATGAAATAAAAAATTTTCGGGAAATTTTTCACTTTGTGGCTATCTAAGGGCTACTTAAACGGTGTTAAGAATCATTCCTAGGAAGTTCATATGTTCTAGAAAGTTGTTTATTGAGATCTTGTAGTTGATTGTTTCCTTGAATTTTGAACGGTTTGAACAGGGGAAAAAAGGTAAAAAGAAAATTTTATTTTTTAAAGTTTTTTGCGACTTTGACTTTGAAGATGAAGTTTTTTTGATTTAATATGTTTACAATTTAATATGTTACAAAATTCCAAACGGTTTGCAAGATATGAGTTTGAGAAAATGATCACTTTTTTGCAAAAATGACACCGAGGCCCCACTTGTTTTGGGGCCCATAAAAAAAACCTGGAGGACTTTGGGCAAAAATGGGAGACAGGGGTCTTTTTTTTTGGTATTTTATCACGTATTGGTGTACGTATATGGTTATTTTGCCATGACTTAAAAAATTACACACTGTGTTATGTCTAAATGTATGCAACAAAATAAAATAATAAAACGAATTGGTACAAATTTCAAATACTAAACAACGAAATACTAAAAGTATGCAGAATAATACTGGTTTGTAGTATACTGGGTTATAGCATAATACGGTTAAAAAAAAGTTGTTTAAAATTTTTTCATTTAGCAACGTGCGATAAGGATCTTCGTTTCAAAATTCGAATTGACACTGATAAGTACGAGTACAAATTGATATTGTAAAAATAAACACTGATCACAAACAAAATGTAACACTGAGCAAACCTACACCCTACACTGAATTAACCGAAATCCACTATAGAGAGGAATGACCCAACCATATTAGATGTCATCATATCCGAATTAAAGTTCGTCACAACCTACCAGATGTTGCTTCAACCGAATTTCAGTTGTGGGGGCTATAGTCAACCTCAATTCGGTTGTGACAACTGCAATTCGGAGCAATTTACGTTTGCTACGACCCGTTTTAAAACACGTAGTTCTGTGAGTACATTTTACAGTACATTTTACAGTACATTTCAGTTTTTTTTGGACATTTCAGTATTTAACAACATTTATTTTTTTCTCACTTTAAAACAAACATGAAGAGTGGTGTCATTTGTAACATAAACATATTATCAATATCCATAGATTCGTTGTATTTTTCTTTTAGCTGGAAATAATATGGATCTTATTTGTTCAAGTCAACACAGACATGCCACAACAACTTTCATTACAATAACCATTAAAGTAGACACATCCAATGTATTTCCATGGAACACATACGTGCATGGATGACATGATTATCTAGCCATTAAACATAAATTAAGATAATTTTTTGTTCGTTTTTCACCTTAAAACCATTTCCAAAGTAGACACAATCTGTTTATCCTAAATCCAATGTTTTTGCCTGGAAACATGGCAATTGTCTGTATTTTTCTTACAAAAGCAAAAATTTCGTTTCACTTAAACAGATAGTGAGACAAAAAAAAAAACAATCATGCGCAACGTTGCATTCATTGCCACTGCCAGCAAAGTCGGTCGGTCGACAAGTTTTTGGTATATTATCTGCTCATTATAACTTAATAAGGCAGTGATCTCTCGTCATGTTGCTGATACAACCGTATATGTATGATTGGAGCTGCTGTTGTTTGTTGAAATTATGCGTTATTTCCAATCTCCGCATAATGACAGTTATCTATGGCATTGACGGGAAGAGGCGGAGAGGACCCACATAGCAAAGCAGTTGCTATTATGTTGCATTTTGGCTGAGTCGTGTTTCTCGTTTCTAATACTGGCAGTTGCAGTTGCAGTGACACTGGCAACAACAGGCAGCCAGCTACTGACAACAGTTTTGTTTTGTTTTTGTTTTGATTTATTCCACTGCTCTTCACCTTTCTCTAGTGCATTCAATGTAATTTATTTACAAAATGCATTATTTTCTAGATATTTTGCCAATGTATGCTAAATGTCATTGTTACGCTGTCAGATTTGATGCTGTTGTTACTTGATATTGAATATTTACCATTGAACTTGACATCAGCAAATACTTAACAATTCCACTGTGCGTTGTTGAGTTTGAAAAATATATTGAGAGTAATTGCTGCTAAGAAAGTTGTTACTATTCGAAAATTATAACAAGTCTATTCGAACAGCTGTTGCATTGTTAAATAGGTTAACTTTTAAGTGTAAAACATTTCAGGGGAGTTTGATTTTCCACAGTTGTTTTGCTTGGCAAGTAAATATAATTTGTGAGGTAACAATATGTTACTGAGACATAACAATTTGTAATAAATTTACGAAAATTGATTGGGAGAAAATATAATTTGTTCTTTAATAACTGTTCGGTTCCAAGATCACAAACTATTTAAAAATTACAGCAGACAGTTGTCCGAGGCCTTCGGCCACGGACTGTCCCTGCAGGCTGGGTCAGAGACACGGCCATTAAGTTTAACGTAGAATACGCCATCCGATAAGACAGAAAACATATATAACAATAAATTCATTAGCTTATATTATTTATCATTTATTGTCATATATGTTTTCTGTCTTATCGGATGGCGTATTCTACGTTAAACTTAATGGCCGTGTCTCTGACACAGCCTGCAGGGACAATCCGTGGCCGAAGGCCTCGGACAACTGGCTGCTGTAATTTTTATATTTACCAACGGCATTTGATTCAAGTCCGTTTAAAAAAAAAAATATTGTGTTAAATTTTTTTAAACTTAATTTAATTTATGTATTTTAATTAATATTTTTATTGAAATAAGTTCTTCGCATTAGCATTCGAGCGTTGTGTGAAAGCTTTACGCTTTACAATTCAAAATTAATGTTACAACAGCTTTATTGAAGCTTTCGCAAAAAAGCTTTATTACGTTAGCTTACTGTTTGTTTCACTTTTTACTAGATACATGTTGCCAAGCAACATTAGCTTGCTGTTCGTTTCACTTTTTACTAGATACATGTTCCTAAGCAATGTTGAGCAACCAAAAACACTCAACCAAACACCACACATATGTTTGAGTGTATGTGTTTAAACAATTTTCATTTGAGAAATTAAAATACTAGAAATATATCAACCAATATGAAATGTATATCAAACGAAAGATAACATCTTCATTTACCTACAAAAAAAGTTAAAAAAAATTCATCTAGCCGTTTCCTCAAATTCAATGAAATAAAGATTACAACAATAAAAACCTGACATGACTCCTCATACCGTAAGGTAAGACGTATTCTACGTCAAAAATCACGTGAGTTGTCAGGGGTCACCCGGTTGGAACAAAGTTCCTTTCGCTATATATTATACGCACTAGCTAGTTCCAAGACGCCTAAGGCCCCTGTTGAAAAATACGATAATTTAGATGGATCTTTAAGAAAACATAGTTTTTGTAAAATTACGTTTTTTTTTTGCAGAATGTATTTTTTTTTTAACAAAAAGTATATTTATATTTTTTTTTATAAATGGAATTCTTTTAGAATTGGTCCCTTTTTCAAGAATATTTAAATTTTTAAGTGTAGGTACTTACCCCAAGAACAGATAATTTGTTTCACAAAAGAGGTTCTCATCAAAGAAATGGTATTTTTTTAAGAAAAGGCAATGTTTTGTAAGAAAATTTACTTTTTTAAGAAAAGATACATTGTTCTCAGCGGGTTGCATTGGGTACGAAACACAATGAAACCGAGCATAGAGAGTTCTTCTATGAAGGAGTATTAACTAGATTGAGTAAAAGGTCTTTAGAGACAAGCAGAACTATTCGAATAATGAGATGTATTCATGAGACATATTAAAAAAAAACGTAAGTAAAGGAAATACTGTTTTGGTATGATTTGAAGATAAAATTTCTTTGGAATAAAGAATATGATTAAAATCAAGTCAATTTTAGAAATTTAGCTCGTATGACTCACTAGGTTTTATGCCGAAGTTGAATGTTTCAAAATTTGTTTGCAGTTATTGCAACTGACATATTTTATTTCTTTGCCGTCTCCATCCACAATTAAGGAAAAAACTTCCCAAATTTTGCTGCGGCCTTTTTCCTCCTTCAAAATGAGTTCACCTCTTGAAATTCGCGAAACTACATATTTTTAATGAATAATAAATTAAATTTAAAATAATTTACTTCATCAATTTCCATTTTCTAATATATATTTTTGCATTTAAACTCATAAAAAACGAATATTTATTTCTTTAGTCTTCACACAACGTTGCTGATCTTTTCATTGACGAGAAAGCAAATGAGACCCATAACCACTCATAATTTACCGTTTTTTCATTCGAATAGTTCTTATGTATTCGAATGGTTTTTACATTCACGAACATTTATTGAGTAAAATGTTGTGTTGTCGTAACATAATTGAGACGAACAGAGTAGTTAACAGAGCAGAGATTCATACAACATTCATTCCAAGAGCACACAGGAACGTATCGTTTCATTTCGCTGTTTACACTATTCGGACCGTTGGTATTAGTACAGTGAGAGAATGAATGTATTCTAAAAGAGAGTGCATTCATGAAGGCTACTAGTGCTTAATTATTAAAAAAAAAATTTTTTACGAAAAGGTACTTTTTGTAAGAAAATTAGCTTTTTTAAGCAAATGTACATATTTAAGGCAATATTCGTGTTTTAAACTTTTCTCACTTTGGCGTTTGTAAATTTAGTTATACCCTCACCTATGGGGGGATGGGGGTATATATCACTTAATACGTAAAAAAACACATAGAAGGAGCCATATTAGACCTTTAGTATCTTTGGACGAAATTCGTTTTACGACTTTTTATTATGTTTGAGCCATGTCTCTCTGTCTGTTTGTCTGTCTGGCTGGCTGGCTGGCTGGGTGGTCAACACGATAACTGCCGTAACTCTTCATCGATCACCGCGAAATTTTGCCAGTGACTATTATTTGTCAATACTGAGTTTGGGATTGAAAATGGGCGTTTTGACCACGACCCTTCTGGTACGACCCATACAAATCGACACATTTAGCACAAAATCATATTTCTTTCAAACCTTTCTACTGGTACATGTGATTAGCTTCAACTCGCACAACAACTGGTGGAAATGAGATTGTCACGCCCATTCTGGTACAAAACAGGGTGTTCGTCCGGCTTGTCAATCCGATGAATCGCGTGAAACACTTCCGACCTTAATAAAATTAGGTATAAGGCTTCACGTCACGCCCATTCTGGTACTTCCCAAACAAAACAGGGTGTTCGTCCGGCTTGTCAATCCGATGAATCGCGTGAAACACTTCCGACCTTAATAAAATTAGGTATAAGGCTTCACGTCACGCCCATTCTGGTACTTCCCAAACAAAACAGGGTGTTCGTCCGGCTTGTCAATCCGATGAATCGCGTGAAACACTTCCGACCTTAATGAAATTAGGTATAAGGCTTCACGTTATCAAACTCCAATCACCGATTAAAACAAGGGCGATTTTGCCTGGCCCATTGTGGTACCTCCCATACAAAAGAACGAGAAGACCCGCAAAACCGAACCAAACTTTATGAAGGTCAGTATTTAGTCAAATACCACTCTCCTATAGAAAATGAGCCACACCCATTCTGGAACCTCCCATATAAAAGTTAGGCGGATGGCCATAGATCGACACTATAACTCTCGTAGACTACAACCGATCTTAATAAAATTCGGTACTAGGCAATATTTTGTTAAAAGCTACTGTGTAATTACTAACTGGCTATTGTGCCACGCCCATTTTTAAACCTCCCATACAAAAATTGGGCGCATTTGCAGTTTGCCGACTCGATATCTCCAATATATCATAACCTATCTTAACAAAATTTTGCCAAGAACTTGCCATGCCCATTTTTGTACCTCGAATATAAATATTGGTAGGGAAACTAACTAATTTAGGTATTCTATAATATTTAGCGTAATACGAATCTGCTACTGAATATGGTCACTTTTGAGTAAGGGCGTTTTTTTTATTTAACAGAACTCCCACGCAATGGATTACCTAGGGTGAGGGTGTTATTAAGACGGTTCTCCCGACTGAAACTTATGTACTGGTTTTTTTTGGGGTCGAAACTACAATATATACCAAATATTGGTTACAGGCTCCACCTAGAAAACTTCCCATTAAGCAAGGAATTTCCCAACACATGTTAGTTTAGAGATAAACCAAAACAATAGTAAATATTATACTTGATAATAGTGGCCGTAATAGTATTAAAACAAAAGTTGTCTAATTTTTTTTCTATATTTATAATTTTTTCTAAGAAAAAGCACAATTTCAATTTCATAGAATATATGTATTACTAGTGGCCGTCGGTGGTGCAATGGTTAGTGTGCTCGGCTCTTGTACTTGAGATCCTGGGTTCGAAACCTGCTCTGACCACCTTAAATTTCTTTCGGCGGCGGTCACCTTGCAGAGTGACGGCGACACTATCGAGTATTTAGCCATGAAAAAGCTTCTCAAAATACCGTTCGGAATCGGTGTAAAACTGTAGGTCCCAATCAGTGAGTGAAAACTGGAAAGCGCACAGCTCAGTGATTGTGAGAAGTTCTCCCCGGTCCCTTCATGGGATGTAATGGGAAAGCATTTTTTCTTGTATATATATTACTAAAGTAATAATATACTTCCCACTCTATTACAACTGCTGCAGGGACCGTACTTGGTTATAGAACACAACTTATAGACCAGCCATGGTACGGTGAAGTGTCGCATGGCAAGTGTTGAAAATAACACTGCACGTATGGTAATGCTACAGTCAGTTGTAACATGAACCGTGGCCGAGCGGTCTAAGGAGAAGAGGAGAGAAAAAACCCCTTTGGTTTGGAAGAAACAACGGTTGTGGAGAATGCGCGAGTGTACGAATATTGAATCTTACAGAAAAGAACAAAGCCATACCAATGGAATTGGATGGATCAGGCCCCCTTTTTGTAGAGATAAGCCGGAAACGACGAGTATCGACGACAGATGAACCACGAGCTGTATAATCTGTATCTCGACATCGACGTATTAATGCGTATCCAAATAGCGCCTTTACACTGGCTGGGCCATGTCAGTAGAAGAAGAACTGCTAAGGGTACTTTTATTTTATTTTATTTATTTATTGAGACTCCCATGAAACTTAACATTAAAGATTTTGGTTATTCGCAATGTTTTTGGGAAAACTTAAAACTACAAAGTATTATTGATCAGGGATGATTTTTATTTAGTTGGCCTTTTTATTGGTACTTTTTAATTTTATTGTTCAAGCTCGAGGCCATTCTAAATCTCTATTAATATAGATGTGTTTTTTTTAGAAAGGAGTTTTGCAAATGTATTCCTATGATTCCTGGCAAACCGTATAGCTGTTTCAGATCTAGCCACAGATCGTCATCAGCGGTTATGTGGAATGATGCTATTGAAAAATTCATCAAACTGAACGCAAACGAAATCTCATTTGAATGTAGGAATCACTATAATGTAAGTGTTCGAAAAGTGTCGCAAGCAAAACACACATGAAAACATTTGCAGAAACTTCTTTCCATCTTCCGTTTTTTGTTGTTGACTTTGTTTTTTTGTTTCTGCAAATGTTTTCTTGTAGGTTTTGCTTGGGATATTTTTCGAACACTTGCATTATAGTGAATTCTCACTCAATTCAAGTGAGATTTCGTTTGCATTTAGTTTGATGAATTTCTCAATAACATCATTCCAAACAACCGCTGATTAAGATCTGCGGCTAGATCTGAAAGAGCTATATGGTTTGCCAGGAATCATAGGAATACATTTGCAAAACTCCTTTTAAAAAAAAAAACTATTTGTCTATTAATAGAGATATAGAATGGCCTCGAGCTTGCACAATAAAATTAAAAAGTATAAAGTATGATTTTAATATTTTTAACATTACAAATACAGTTAAACGAACGCAAACATAAACTCGAAGGACATCGAATAATAGAACGACTTAGACTTCGCTGGAGAGATTAGATGGAATATTGCCTGCGAGAGCTGGGTGTTACCAACCAGAGTAGAAAACCTGAAGATCGAGCAGGTTGAAGAAATATGTTATCCTCATTTTGGAAGGTCCTCGACCCCTCTGGGTTGTTTAAGGCCACATACACGCACAGAAAAATTCAGTTGAGACAACCGAATTAGCCGTAACCGAATTTAGAGGTTGTCACAACCTCGTTATAGGTTGACACAACCTCATTAGAGGTTGGCACAACCTCATTAGATGTTGGCACAACCTCATTAGAGTTTGAAACAACATAATTAGAGGTTGTCACAACCTCATTAGAGGTTCTCACAACCGAATTTAGATAGTGTCACGAATGATATTTTTATTATTAAGAAATTATTTATTTTCCTGTATTCTTACACACAGAGAAGAGATTCGTTGTCACAACTATATTTACAGCCAACCAAAATTTCGCGGTTCCTTCGCATTATTCAGTTGTGATTACCAATAGTTGTATTCAGTATCACCAAATGCTGTGCGTACCAATTGATTTGTAATTCAGTTTTGGTTGCAAGAACTGAAATATTTAGTTGAAGCCACGGCAACAAAAAATAAATGTGATCTGTCAATGGAGTATTATTTCTAGCAATGAAATTATCCTTAAAGTTGTAATTTCCTTTAAGGCTATAAGAGATCATGTTTTTTTCGGTTAGTGAAAAAAATGTAAATGCCGCGGGTGGGATTCGAACTCACATTCGCTGGACGATCGTTTCGATGTTTGTGAAGCATCATCTTCAGCAGCGTCTAGCCCGTTAAGCCACTGCGGTGTGTATTTACACAAGTCACTAACCGAAGACATTTATTGATTGTGTGCAGAGTGATTGTTGTCGCTACTTACACATTGCTTTCCTACTTACACGCACTGATGCAGAAGTTTTGAAAGTTCTATTTATAGAACGAACTATTATAATTGTAGTTGTCTCAGTCTGGTTTGGTTTGGCCCTACCATATGTTTCAAATTTAGTTGTTTTAGATCCTCGTTATATTTAAGTTTGTAATTTACTTTAAGGCTGTAAGAGATCATGCTCGAGGTGAATATTTTATTTGTTCGATCAACGAAAAATGTAAACACTAATTCGGTAGTACTAAATAATGTGCACAACTAATTACTTAAATTTGATGGCTGTCACAAGCATTTGGTAATGCTTTAACCCATTATGAATTTTATAGAAAAAAATTAAAAAAAATAATTTTTTATTAAAATTGTGTATTTTATATTAAAATATAAACAAAGTTATTATTATGTATAACCAGGGTTCGTATTTCGTGCCCATTTTGATGAATTTATATATCTCGAAAACGGAGCGTCCAATCGAAAAAATAACAAATTTTTTTTATCCGATTGGACGCTTCGTTTTCCGGACATAGACAGTGTTTCTAAATTTTTCATATTTTCGGTCAAAAATTGGGATGAGTATCATATTTATGTTTAGGTTAATTTGTGTCATCAACATTAATAGTTCCTCCAGCCAAGTGTCCACAATTATTCGCATGTGTTTGTGAAGGCGTCAATAGTGGCGTCATGTTCAATAATTATGTTTAAAAGTCTCACTTTACCTCAATTTATGATAATATGTATTCCTCGCTGGCTGATATCTACATATACACTTTATTGTTTTTTCACAACTTTGTTTATCACTTTCTGTGTAAACTAATTGTTTTTCTGTAAAGTCCTTGTGTAACATTCCAATATACATAGTTTCTCTTTAACAATAAAGCCTCTTGTGAAAAATCGAATACATACTTACAACTTTGCAACAAGTGTTTTTGTAACAGAAACTAAATTATGATTACAGTAACTAATATTAGTTGTATTAGTTGTATCTTCCATATCAGATGAATGAGGTTTTAGAAATACTCAAATTGGTTAATACAACTAAAGTTCGGTAGTAGCAACTTGTATTAAGTAAAACCTATTTTTAATCTTTCAATAACATCGACAAATAATTCTGATGTTTGACAATTATGAATTCTAATAAAAATATAGGCTTTATCATGGAATTTCCAAAGCCTGAATTGATTTTCAACTAATCTTTTCCCTGTGTGTATAAAAAACTTACAAAGCGAGAAAATAAAATCAATTATTTAGTGTAATATTTAGGGCAACACATGTGTTTTACATGTCACTACTGATCTGTTTGAAAGTCCCGGCCATCATTGGTCACCGCACCAAATCTGACGTATTGTATCGGTTAATTTAGGTCCTAATCCGTTTCATATACAGATGATTGCAGCATATCCAAAGTAACCGATCTTGAAAAGATTCAAATTCGTTGATATCTACTTGGACATATTCTGCAAAATAATGCAAAAATCATAATTGCAATATTGTTTCTTCCCATTGTTAATAACCTCACAAGAATTTTGATATCGCCGTGACGTGACCAGTTATACATTCTGTAACTTCGTTTAATATAATATTTGTTTTTAGAATTTTAAACGTTAAGTTTTAGATATATAGAATTATTCGGTTACAGTAACAGTAACCGAATTGACGCCGAATTTGGTCGATGCAACCGATTTAAGGGTTCATTCGGTTATTGCGAACCAATTAATACCAAATGCAGTAGTTACAACCGAATTGATACTGTAGTCGGTAGTGGCAACGGAATTGATCCCAAATTCGTTTGTTGCACTTCATTTGATGTCACATTCAGTTACTCCAACCGAATTTTGTACCAATTTCGGTTGGTGCATCCGAACTATTTTCAAATTCGGTTGTCCCAACCGAAATTTTGGAATATTTGGTTGCCAGAACGAATATAATTCAAGATTCAGTTGTCACAACCAAATGAATTATAAAACGAGGTTGCTTCAACTGAATTTCAGTTGTGAGGAAAAATTCGGTCGTGCCAATTCGGTTGTGGCAACCCCAATTCGGTGGTAGCAGCCGAATTTACGTTGCTACAACCTTTACTCAGCCAATTAGTTCTCTGTGTGTAAGTTAGTACATTAATACATCCATTTATGCACTTCATACAAAATCTCTGACATATACAGTTGCGGTCAAAATAATAGCAGCGCACGACTGTTATAAACGTCTTTTTTTATTATATTTTTATGTGCGATAGTTTTTGTATTGCCGATACTTTATTTAATGCTGTGTTATATGGGTACAAACCAGAAATAAGTGTTCATTTGGTGATGTTTTGACGTAGAATACGTCTTACCTTACGGTATGAGGAGTCATGTCAGGTTTTTATTGTTGTAATCTTTATTTCATTGAATTTGAGGAAACGGCTAGATGAATTTTTTTAAAATTTTTTTTGTAGGTAAAAAATGTATATCGTTTGATATGCATTTCATATTCGTTGATATATTTCTAGTATTTTAATTTCTCAAATGAAAATTGTTTAAACACATACACTCAAACATATGTGTGGTGTTTGGTTGAGTGTTTTTGGTTGCTCAACATTGCTTAGGAACATGTATCTAGTAAAAAGTGAAACGAACAGCAAGCTAATGTTGCTTGGCAACATGTATCTAGTAAAAAGTGAAACAAACAGTAAGCTAACGTAACTGTTGTAACATTAATTTTGAATTGTAAAGCGTAAAGCTTTCACACAACATTCGAATGCTAATGCGAAGACTCGATAAGGTAAACCTTTTTTAATATTAGGGCGGCCCTCTCAACATTCGCAGAACTTATTTCAATAAAAATATTAATTAAAATACATAAATTAAATTAAGTTTAAAAAAATTGAACATAATATTTTTTTTTTAAACGGACTTGAATCAAATGCCGTTGGTAAATATAAAAATTACAGCAGACAGTTGTCCGAGGCCTTCGGCCACGGACTGTCCCTGCAGGCTGTGTCAGAGACACGGCCATTAAGTTTAACGTAGAATACGCCATCCGATAAGACAGAAAACATATATAACAATAAATGATAAATAATATAAGCAAATGAATTTATTGTTATATATGTTTTCTGTCTTATCGGATGGCGTATTCTACGTTAAACTTAATGGCCGTGTCTCTGACACAGCCTGCAGGGACAGTCCGTGGCCGAAGGCCTCGGACAACTGTCTGCTGTAATTTTTTTGTATTTACTTACGTAATGTCACAGTTTTCGAATCAGTCGACATTTTCGACGTTTCAAAATAATAACAGTTTGCAAGTGCAGAACAATTTTTTTTCTCTGATTTGAAGTTATGCGTAAGATTTTGTAAAGTGTACACTGCTTTAGAATAATGTTGTGTTATTTATTTTCTTAAGTGAGGCGAGGATAACATAAACTGGTTCTAATAAAAATAGCTAATAAAAATAGCTTCGTTTTATATTATAAAACAAACCATTTCCCATTACATCCCATGATTGGGGAGAGCTTCTCACAACCAGTGAGCTGTGCGCTTTCTAATTTTTCACTCACTGATTGGGACCTACACTTTTTACACCGATCCCGAACGGTGTTTTGCGAAGCTTTTTCATGGCTAAATACTCGATAGTGTCGCCGACACTATGCGAGGTGACCGCCGCCGAAAAACTTTTTTTTTAAGGCTGTCAGAGCAGGGATCGAACCCAGGATATCATGTAGAAGAGGCGCGCACACTACCCATTGCACCACCGATGGCCACCGTTTTATATTATATATAATTATATTTTAAGTTTTTGATAGAGAACTGCTATTATTTTGGCTGATATAATTTCTGAAATAAATGGTTCTTGAGGCTTAATCTCAACGTTACAAAAACTTTGATTTTTACTTGAAGTCAAATTAAGAATGGTGTTCAGACCAGCAATCCGAAAGGAACCTGCTCATCGAATACTAAACAAAAATTAAACAATATCGCTTCGTAGTCACTCTTTCGATTTCCTACTGGGAGTTTCTCATGCTGTCAACACCGCGCGCTTCCGAACATCGTATGAATTTCTACCTGCCGCACCAACATCATTCAAATTGTCTCGTTTCAATTCTCTCGCAAGCTTGCACACATCAAATCAACGCTCACCAGACCCTTCCAGTCAATTTCGCTCTTCGGCTTCGCCCAACTAAAATGTAACACCAAATTAATATACACGTCCATCACGTCACACAATTAACTTGGGAACTGGTTCGCAATTACAACTGGAACTTACACGCAAGGCAGTGAGTTAGGCGATATTCATCAAGTCAGACGTATTTTCTTTATCATTACTTTATATCTCATATGTTTATGCAGACCTCTATCAACATTAATATCAGAGGAATAAATAAGCGATTTGTCGGTAATTTTTACTCGAGTTTTTTTTTTAGTTTTTGGTTGGAAAGCTTCGCACCCACGCGCTCAATTCACTAGCTTGAGCTCCCCACCAAATGATACATTATCATCTTTAAATCATCGCAAAAACTTTGAAGGTCCCCGATGAAAAACTTAAATTATTCCTTATCGAAATTTTTCATGTGATGGTGCTGCTATTTTTTTGACCGTAGCTGTAAGTATATTACAAGCCGATTATGAAATAAATACACATAAAGAAACTGTAGAGGGTATAACTGATTTTAGGGTCGGCGCGGGGTAGATTATTCAAATAATTTGTGTATTTTTTAATCAATAATTAATTAGTTTTTTGTTTTCTAGTGTGTGATTCAAGTCATTCTTATTCAAGGCAGAAAATAAATTTTGTTGGAATTTTGTTTATATTTGTTTAAACAAACTTTGTCTGAATTTTGTTTATATTATATATCTCACCTTCTCAGAAATTAGTCTGAAAACCTACATTTATCATTAAAAGACATATTTTTTGATTTATCTCACTTCCATCCTGAGACAGTGAACTTTTTATATTTTCAACTTCTTTATATTTTCTATATATGCACGTATGCTTCTTTTTGAAGCACTAATAGACTTTCAGTAATTAACAGACTATTTCTGGTAATTGTTCCGGCAGTAGTAGTACGAATAATAACCCAAAATTTTTCTGTTCACACACCCCAAGTACCGCTATTGCGTTTTTGCACGTAGGTTTAAACAAATAGAATATACAGGCGAAAAAGAAACGACATAAGCAGATTTCAATTTTCAATATTCCCATCATTTTTTACAAAAATAATTACCACAGGATATCTTTTAAATCCTTTGAATCAGTAATCTCCCTGTGACAATTTCCTAGATTCTTTTTGGATTTGCTGTCACGATTCTTTTGGCTCGTTCCAGTTGCTTTGAATGCAAGAAATAGAACACATACTCCTTTGTTTGTGTGTGTTTATAATCCCTGGAATAGTAAAATGTTTAAGTGAATGGACCATACAGAGAACTGACTTTAAGGGCACAAATCAATTGAATCTCGATTTTGCACACAATTCGTATTCATGAGAATGCAAAATACTTTGAGCAATTTATCCGTGATTGCATTGATCATGTGGATATGTAAAGTATGTTTACAATCTTTGACATGCAGTGTATATACATCACACATACGAGGACTGGGCAAAAACGTATGTGCCTTGTGGGTTTCCCCTAATATTATATTGATATTGGTGGTGTTTATTGGGGACTTTCTTATTACTTTCTTCAGTACGACATCGAAGAGATCGCGGGGTAATCTGCGACCTTTTCATACATCTTGCTCTACAGCAAACCAGTCGTTTAAGCTTTAAATTTAATGAGGTTTGGGTATATACAGGGTCGTTTTGATAAGTCAAATATCAATCCACCATACTGATTCCCTCTAGGAAATAGCAAAACGGTTATTTCACTCTTTACCAGAGTTTGTGGTAAGTAAGTAAGTAGTTCCATTGATGAATCGGATAGAAATTCTCATACACTTGCATACACTCTGATCAGGGTCTACAGTTTTACATCGATTTCAAACGATTACACAGTGCAACACGAAAAAAAAGTAACCATATACGGACAGCGCTACGTGATAAAAGACTAAAAAAACAGACCCGTGTCTCCCAATTTTTCCCAAAGTCATGCACTTTTTGTTTTATGGGCCGCCAAAGATTTGGGGCCTCGGTATCATTTTCGTAAAAATGTGATCATTTTCTCAGGCTCATATCTTGGAAACCGTTCAGAATTTCGATTTACTCTCTGAGGCAAAGTCGATACCTAAGCGCTACCTAAACGGTGTTAACCCTTGGACAAACACATGGTTCTGGCCAGGCATATTTCATTTTTTGCTACCTATGGACCTGAACAGGAGAAAAAGGTAAAAAAAATGAAATTAAAAAATTTTCGGCAAATTTTTCACTTTTGCGTGCTACCTAAACAGTGTTAAGAATCATCTGTAGGAAGTTTATATGTTCTAGAAATTTGTTTATTGAGATCTTAGGTACATTTTTGTAGTTGATTGTTTCCTTGAATTTTGAACGGTTTGCTACCTATGGACCTGAACACGGGAAAAAAGGTAAAAAAAATCGAATTTTTTTAAGTTTTTTGCGATTTTGATCTGGAAGGTGAAGTTTTTTGATTTTATTTGTTCTTTATGACAAGAGCTACAACTTTGCCTCAGAGAGTAAATCGAAATTCTGAACGGTTTGCAAGATATGAGCCTGAGAAAATGATCACATTTTTACGAAAATGATACCGAGGCCCCAAATCTTTGGCGGCCCATAAAAAAAGTGCATGACTTTGGGAAAAATTGGGAAACACGGGTCTTTTTTTTTTTAGTCTTTTATCACGTAGTGGTGTCCGTATATGGTTATTTTGCCACGACTTAAAAAATTACACACAGTGTTATGCTTCGAGTATGGTTTTTATGGTTAATTTCTGGATAGTGACGGATATACTAAGCAAGTTCATCATGGAAGAATAACATTAACAGAGGTCAGAGTGCAAATAGAACAGTAACCAATGCACTAAAATCGATTACGACGATCGAGATTTATATGTCTCCAAAAGTAGCCGCTTTAGTAGTCTATGCTCAGTAGCAGCACAATGAAAACTGACAAAATATAATTAAAGTGCTTCTAAAGTAAGCACATTTTAGTAGCTGGAAACTAGACTTTTCTAGAGTGAAATTGAAGGCAGTTAGAGAATTAGTAGAACCTGAAATCTGAAGAACACGCTAACCGTTGCACCAGCAGAGGTCAAACGGTCGGGTGTGTGCTACAAAAGGGCGATTCAATTGGGGTCGCTGTACCGAATTAAATTACTTCTTCAGCAAGCACTTTCCCTTTATTTCCAAAGCATCAATCTTTTCACAAGTTGGCGAACTATTCCACAATATTGGCTACCCTCACTCAATGTTAAACAGTTAGAGATTAGAGTATCTGGGTGTAATTATGGATCTAAAACTCAACTTGAAACTTAATATGTAACACAGAGAAGCACTGCTTTTTATGCTTGCTAGAAAACATTATGGAGAACATGGGGCCTAAACCCCAAGTTGGAAACTCGATAACAATACCTATTATTTGATACTAGTCATATTGACACAACCTTCCCCGTTTGGCCACCATGGACGCACTTAGTCAGTCCTCCATATAAACAACTGATATACGTCGAAGAATAAGATATTCTGACAAATATTTGGGGAAACTAGGTTTTAAATTGTTAACCTAGACACCAATGCTATTATCTCCTACTAGCCGCATTGACGCAACCTTCCCCGTTTGGCCACCATGGACGCACTTAGTCCGTCCTCCATATGAAACAGTGATATTCGTCGAAGAATATGATATTCTGAAAATTATTTGGGGAAACTGGGTTTTAAATTGTTAAACTAGTCACCAATACCTATTGTTTGATACTAGTTCCATTGACGCAACACACTCCAGATTGCGTCAGCGATCCTGAATCCATTTGAAAATATATTTTTGCCAATGCTCTGAACTCCTAGCATAAGAAATATATAGCGTTTTCTACATAATTTAATAACATCTCTTTAAAATCCCTTTTATATTTTTTTAAAAATTTGTGATTTTGTATATAATTCATAAATTATAGCTGTTTAACATAGGTCTGTTAACTATTTAACAGACCGGTGACAATTGCTCTGCCGGCAGAGCGCTGGATGATATATTCGAATTTATCTTCACATACATGCTTACTCAATACCACGGAGTATAACACTATCAATAGGTGTCCCTGGTTTAGCAGTATCTTCCAGGCGGAAGCAGTGGCAATATGGATCAGGTTAAAGTGGAGGGGAGTGTGAACATCTTCTCAGATACTCAGGCTGCGTTAAGGGCTCTATCCTCAGACAATAATAGATCGATACTGGTTCGATACTGGATCGGGTCTGCTAGACGACACGACAAGGCTTTGCCTAGTATGGGTTCCGGATCAGGTTAAAGTGGAGGGGAGTGTGAACATCTTCTCAGATACTCAGGCTGCGATAAGGGCTCTATCCTCAGACAATAATAGATCGATACTGGTTCGATACTGGATCGGGTCTGCTAGACGACACGATCATAAGAATCATAAGAATATAGCCGGACATGAAGCTGCAGATCAACTAGCCAAGAAAAAGTTCAAGTGGAAATGCGGATGCGTCATTGAAAGACCTCTAAGAGTAGTGGGTAACGTAATTGAGTGTTATGTCTTCCAGGAGTCGGACAGAAAGTGGAGAGAACTCATACCTGTCGCATACAGTGGGGTATATGGCCTAGATAGGACGGTATAAGAAACGAGAAACGACTCTAAACAGAAACTCAATAGCCAGAATGACAACTATCATAGCCCGTCCCTGGACTGTTGGACCACATGCTGCTAATATTAGACTACAATAGACGCGCTACTGTCGTGGTAGTTATGACGAACTTATGGCGGAAACCCCAGAAGACTATCTCCTGACGTACACTAACTTTTATTGGCTATTTTACAACCTCATGAGGTCCGACGTCTTACACATATTAATTAAACAAACAAATTAAAATAATTTCAACATATTCTTCCAACTGGCTCTATCTTTCGCCTTTTCTCGCCAGTTGGTAACACCAAGGATACGGAGGGATTCTTCTGCCTGGTCTTTCCAGCGGAGTCCTGGTCGTCTTCTTTTCCTGCTTCCATCGGGTACGTTATCGAAAACTTTTGCCGCTGGTGCATCTTCATCCATTCTGATAACATGGCCTAGCCAACGCAATTGGCCTAATTTGATTCGCCTAGCTATGTCAACGTCAGAATCTAAACTATATAGCTCTGCGTTCCAGCAACGTCGGTACTCGCCGTTTTCCCTAACAGGACCATATATTTTACGGAGAATTTTTCTCTCGAAAACTCCCAGTTGTTTTTCATCCGCTTGCGCTATGACCCAAGTTTCGGAGCCATATGTCAACACAGGTAAAATGAAAGTCTGATATAGGTGTACTTTTGCCCGTTGAGAGAGGGCTTTGTCCCTAAACTGCTTGCTGATCCCAAAATAGCATCTATTTGCAAGCACAATTCTCCTATCTATCTCCAGGCTGACATTGTTGTCCTTGTTCACGGCGGATCCAAGGTAGACAAATTCATCTACCACTTCAAAATTAAATCGGTTGTCAACTTTCCAGTGCGGACAAGTCGAGAGGTTTCTGGTGCAATGGTTAGTGTGCGCGGTGGTGCAATGGTTAGTGTGCGCGGCTCTTGTACATGAGATCTTGGGTTCAAACCCTGCTCTGACCACCTTCAAATTTCTTTCGGCGTCGGTCACCTCGCTTAGTGACGGCGACACTATCGAGTATATAGCCATGAAAAAGCTTCTCAAAATACCGTTCGGAATCGGTGTAAAACTGTAGGTCCCAATCAGTGAGTGAAAACTGGAAAGCGCACAGCTCAGTGGTTGTGAGAAGTTCTCCCCGGTCCCTTCATGGGATGTAATGGGAAACCATTTATTTATTTAACCTCTCGCAAATTTCGCCCAATGATGTCTATGCCGTCAGCATACACAGTCTTAGCAAATATAAGGAGGGCAACTATTTTGTGAACATCGGTGGGTTGGTGGGTTCCCTGACCACCTTAATCTTCTTTAGACGGCGGTCACCCCCGCTTAGTGACGGCGACACTATCGAGTATTTAGCCATGAAAAAGCTTTTGAAACTACCGCTCGGAACCGGTGTAAAACTGGAGGTCCCAATCACTGAGTGAAAAATTGGATTTTTAATTTGTGGTTTGTATGGGAGGTACCACGCCCCTTTGTCCAATTGTACCGAATAGTAAATCTAAACCACCCAGGGCGCTACACAAACGCATACAAAAAAATTTATTCAAATCGGTCCAGAAGTTTAGGAGGAGTTCAGTTACAAACACACGTCCAGTAGAATTATATATATATAAAGATTATATAGTATTATCTCAATGTATCACTGAATGTGCATCACATTGTTCGGTACTAAAAATCTACTGAATAACCGTCATGACATTTTTGATAAATTGTCATTCATACATAATTTGATCGATGCTTTCTTTTGCTTGAGTGATAATTCAATTATTCAGCATCTCGAAATTGCAAGCCTTTGGTTCTTTGATTGCTGAAAAATAAAATTGATCAAGGCTGGTCTTCCTTTTTCTTCAACAATTCACTTGTTTTTGCATTATTTGCAGACATACCTCGTATTCGAGGGATTCAATTCATCTCTTTTTCATGTTTGTGAAACAAAAAATCCGATAAAATGTCCATATTTGCCTACTACACATGTATGGGAAGTGCAATGCCAGCACAAAGGCCATCCAACGCACAAATACATATACAACAAGAATGCAATAAAAGAATTTGCATTCGTTCATTTAGTCATTCATTGAGTTTTTCATTCGCTCCATCTTCACTGCAGTTCATTCAGTCAACTCAACTTAGTATTGACTGACAATATTCGTGACATAAATTCTGTTTACGAGAATGCAACAGTCGTCTCTCAAACATTTTACATATTTCACGACTTTTTATGAGAAAATGAAGTCAGTTTTTATGTTGCCCATAAAGGCTGAAGGAGAAATTGCACAAAAAAATGTCAGCCAACGACATTCAATTGACTATTGATGGCCCAGCAATCACTTAAATTGCATCAAAATGATTTTCCTTGCTCAATTCTGTGAAACGATGGGAATTCTGAGCATGGAAATTTCAGTGGACTGACTCAGTGGGAAAAGGGGAATAAGTCGGGGCACTATGAAGAATGGATTCATAAAAACTCATATGAAAGCAGTACTGAATTCAAGTTGTCACTTGGTCATACAGCAGAGTAGCATAGGTCCTGTTGCAGACACAGGATATGTATGCAACAAAGGGTGAAATTTGTCCAGAACAGTATATGAAGTTATTGGAATATTAAATGTTTCGCGCCAGAAGAATGGAGGATCATAAGGTGTCATAAAATTGTCAATTTGAATAAATACTGAATGGATAAATAAAATTTCAATAATAATTAAGTTTAAATATGAATTGAAATCCTTATGATAGCGATTAAATGAAGAAAAAGGCATACCATTATTTTTCCTCGTAATAACACAATCAAAATCACACTTAAAGCTAATGGTTTGTAAGAGAGTTTAGTATTATAGGAGTTTATTTTAGAATAGAGTTCCCATAGGTTATATTTCATAAGGAGCAAACATTGGTTAAAAGATCAATAAAATTTAATAATTGATATGAAAAATAAAATAAAATGATCGATTAAGAAATAAACTTTCTAAAGGGGAGGAATTCCATATGAAAACTCTCAAAATGTACACCCAACATAAAAACTCAAAATTCTCATCTTGTCCCTACTCTGGTTATAATGGCTTTAGGTACTAAATATCGAGCCCTTATCCATTAAGCGAACCACATACTAGTTATTTATGAGCCTGAGCTTGTTCGATAAACCGACAATGAACATTAACGACACCTGATGTTCATGCTCATCAATGACAAGTTTGTGGTTGGCTTTACAGTTCCAACAAAAATATCAAGGAATACGCTAAACTGTATTCACGTACATTTTGATAAATTTTAATGGATATTAAGAATTACTTTTAGATGACATATAAATCAATTATGCCCAATTAAAGTTCAATGGAAATTTTTACAAACTACTGCTTCGAAATCGAGAAGATTTTAGTATAACAATATGTCATTTTGACACTGATCGATTGTTTCTTTTCGAAATATTGATCCTAAGTTAGTATCGTGCCTCAGCAGTCCAAAATGAGTCAGTTTACGCTTGAACAACGTTGGGAAATACTGCAAACTTATTTCTAAAGTAAGTGCTGTTTAGCCTCAACTGTGCGTTTGTTGAAAATAAGTTTTGACTCAAAATAAGGCACCCTTGTGGGTGCTGCATCGAACTTTGCGCAAATAGTTCGTGGGACTTGCTTGCTAGTGGATAACGCTCTAGGTGCCTGTCGCACAGTGGGCTCGAGCACGGCAAAAGGCGCGCGTACAGTAAAAAACATAGTGTCGATTTTTTCGCGTTCTAATGTCGTATTCTTTAAGCCCAGTTATTATCAAGATCAGAAATTGTCACATAAAGGTCATTTGACTATGGCGTGATGTGTAAAATTAACATCAATTCTTCAGTTTTTAATTATTTACGTTTTTTCTTGTTTTTGAAAATTCGAAAACATACTGTATCTCTTGTATGCAATGATGTGCGGTAATGTTTTTTTGAGGAGAATAAAGGTCTAACTTTACTTTATAATCCCACAAAGTTTCATGAACCCATATATGCATGGATATAATTGGCTGCATTAAACTGATTATTGTAAAAAAAATTGTTTTTTTACAATTAAAAAGATCAGAACTTTTTTGTGCAGTGGAGTGCAGCGATGAGATTTGTACGAAAAAAAAGTTCAAACATTCAAAAACATGTCATCAAATTTCCAGCTGCTGAAACCTGCAGGTTTGGAATTGGTGGAGGTCCAAACATTTTCATTTTAATAAAATAACGAAAATCAAATATTCAGGATCTAAAACAACTAAATTTGAAACATATGGTAGGGCCAAACCAAAATAGAACGAGACAACTACAATTATAATAGTTCGTTCTATAAATGGAACTTTCAAAATTTCTGCATCAGTGCGTGTAAGTAGGAAAGCAATGTGTAAGTAGCGACAACCAATCACTCTGCATACAATCAATAAATATCTTCGGTTAGTGACTTGTGTAAATACACACCGCAGTGGCTTAACGGGCTAGACGCTGCTGAAGACGATGCTTCACAAACATCGAAACGATCGTCCAGCTGATGTGAGTTCAAATCCCACCCGCGGCATTTACATTTTTTTCACTAACCGGTGAAAATATGATCTCTTACAGCCTTAAAGGAAATTACAACTTTAAACATAACGAGAATCTAAAACAACTAAATTTGAAACATATGGTAGGGCCAAACAAAAACAGAACGAGACAGCTACAATTAGAATAGTTCGTTCTATAAATAGAAATTTCAAAACTTCTGCATCAGTGCGTGTAAGTAGTAAAGCAATGTGTAAGTAACGACAACAATCACTCTGCACACAATCAATAAATGTCTTCGGTTAGTGACTTGTGTAAATACACACCGCAGTGGCTTAACGGGCTAGACGCTGCTGAAGATGATGCTTCACAAACATCGAAACGATCGTCCAGCGAATGTGAGTTCGAACCCCACCGGCGGCATTTACATTTTTTCCACTAACCGGAGAAAACATTATCTCTTCCAGCCTTAAAGGAAATTACAACTTTAATTCATACTTTTAGTTTCTGGTAAAATAAAATATTCCAACGTATTAAAAGGATAGTATTTACGTATTGAAATGCTTTTTTATTGCACCACATATCGCACCTGTTCAATAAAAGAGTATTAACTTAAAATTTTGAAATTTTCACTTTTTATTAAAAAACGATGTATAATGATCAACTCTAACCACTGTAAATATCAATCTTTGTTTTGTCTACTCTTTCTTAAAAAAAAATACTGTTATGTTGCTCTTCATGTTTTCAGAGTACCTACTTATGCATCAACAAAAGAAATATATTTTTAGTTGTAGTCACGTGTTTCGGTTTGTTTATGCATTCAGAGGAAATGTGTAGTAGTTCAAATTTAACATTGTACATTTAAAAATGGAGAAAACAGGTAACATTATGGTTTTCTTATTTGATATTGTTGTTAATAGATGTTTTGTGTTAATGAACTATAAGATTCTGATAAAACTTGGTTTTCAGATTTAAGGAGGTTGTTTTTCTACAAAAAATTTATCGCCACGTCGAAAAGTGATAAACCAAGCATTGGTGAGATTGAAATGGGTTTTATCTGAAAGAGAATGTAGCCAAATGGTTTAAAAATATCGTGTTTCAAACTTTCAAATGATCCAAAAACTACACTTTGATCGTTAATATTTTGTCTTCTTACTCGTTAATTTATAGATCGAACAGTTAATTATTTATTACACATTGCTGGATATAGAATAAAAAATATATTTTTACTATATTGTTGTTCTTCTTTAACATGTAGAATCAATATATCTTGAAAAACCTGTATAAACATCCCAAATGGCTTCAAGTAATGAAATTCAACAGAACTCGACAATGGCGCCTCCTATAATTGTTCAAAATTTGCTTTTGACCTCAATTTTAAATTCAGCGACCTCAAAAACTCTTATAATCACATCAAATAGCATATTCTACTTGAATTATATAATTGTTCAAGACACGTTTTTGACCTCATATTTGGAATCAGCGACCTCAAAAACCTATATAACCATATCAAACAGCACAATATATTTAAATTAATATAAAAAATCGACAGTGGCGCCACCTATAATTGGTTAAATCACATTTTTGACCTCAAATTCGAAAGCAGCGACCTCAAAAACATAAATAAGTGCTTGTATAGCAATTTTAATATGATTTCTGCGTCCGTAGTTCGAGCCCTCTGCCGAGTTCGAGCCCACTGTGTGTCGTGTTAAGTCGCCTACCGCCGATAAAGTGACTGTTGTGGCCGAAAGTTTGCAAGACCTACTCCATTCTTCAAAGTACATCCCCACGCCAGTATGGATCCCACACTGCAATCGGAGTAGTAGAATTTGGATCGTGTTCAGTAACACGCCTCAGATTAGTTGATTTTAATCACATCAAGCCATAGAACCTTAAATACAAGGCGTAATTGTATTTTTATTATTTAAAACAAGTAGAATTTAAACTTTTTTGCAACGTTCCGAACAGAAGTATTATTTTTTATTAATTCCATGATTTCAACTACTTCAGATGGTGCAATTTTTGATCAGAATGTGGACAATAATGAGTAATAGAAAAAAAAGCAGTATGAGCTACGTTATGGTTACAATTGAGTTTCTGGATCTTTAAAGAGTTGGGCAATATTGTAACATTGGAAAGAGTGCGTAATTGTAACATTGGCTTTTATTTACCTATAACGGTCATTAAAACATATATCGGGTTTTTCAATAAGAGCGCTACAAAAGTTTTTTTAAATAAAACAAAACCGGTTTAAGATACCAATGAAATTCTTTATTCTTGTGAAAGTAAGTTCGATGCCATTATGTATGGAACTCGATTTCTTTTGCATGGCCACCACGAGCACGCTTGCAGAAGTCCAGACGCTGAACCGAATTTTCGACGGTTTTCAAGCATAAATCGGCCGATGCTGCTGCAATTTCACGTTCGATATTCGTACGAAGTTCATCGATCGTCGCTGGCTTGTTGGAAAAGACCATAGACTTGACGTAGCCCCACATGAAATAATCTAACGGCGTCAAATTGCACGACCGAGGTGGCCAATCGACTGGGCCATTTCGTGAGATAGCACGTTCACCAAACTTGTGGCGCCGTTCTGTTGGAACAACATGTCCTCCAAATCCATATTATCCAATTGGGGCCAAACATATTCGGTTATCATTGAACGGTAGCGATTCGCATTCACAGTAATGTGCCGGTCTTGATCATCACGGATGAAGTACGGCCCAATGACGCCGCCGGCCCATAAACCGCACCAAACCGTAATTTTTTCGGGATTCAATGATGACTCATGGATTACGTGTGGACCAATAACGCATATTTTCTTATTGACGAAGCCATTCAGCCAGAAATGAAATTCAGAAATTGGACGTAGCGCTCTTAAAGTTGAGGCCACTGACTCCAAATTTCGGTAGTAAATTTTAATAATTTCGACTCGTTGTTGGCTCGTATATCTTTCCATGATGAAAAGGCAAACCTTACTGAATAGAAATGTCAAAAGAGCGGGAAAAAATATGGCGTCGTTTGCTGTCCCTATCGATTTACTTTTCTAGCGTCTCTGTTGAAAAACCCTTTCTAATAGAAAAGTTCCACTAACTATTATTTAGTCGCCAAACCCCACAGCATTGGCTTCCGTTATTTGTAATTTTGTAATTTCCGTTATTTTGACCTTCAGAAAATTTGACAGACATTTGAATAAGAAAATCGCCTAATGTTCAATATTTTGTGATTAAAACGAAAATTGATTGATGACGATTTGTTGGTACTGTGTGAGTTTGTTCTTTCAGTTACCTTACTATCACATGAATTTAACAATTACAAAATATCATCCTGTCAATTTTAACAATATCATTAAAAGCAGATGTCCTTTTATTACAAAGAAAAATAAAATAATAATAAGAATGTAGATTTTTCTGTAAAATTTTATATGCAAATACAAAGAAAAATGTTAAACTTCAATTGCAATTGGCCAACATAAGGACGAGTTAAAGAGGCGAAAAAAGAAAACCAAATGAACAGAGAAATAAATTAATAACTGAATACTCATTAATATGTACTCCGATTACAGATTTAATTAATTTTTTTGTAGAAACGTCACTACATGTCCGATAATGAAGTTAAGAGACATTAATATGATAATAATTATATCCTGTGAAAGGATAAAATGGAGGAAACTCAATTCAATGAATTCTATTAATAGAATAATACAAGTAAATATTTATCTAAGTACGTTAGAACATGAATCAACTGTAGAATTATATGAGTCGGAAACGATTTCTTAGCAATTTTTTATGACGTATTCTATATGGGACTTAATCCATTCTCCTGCAGAGGAAGGGGTGTACAAATTCTGTATGCGTTAGTTAGGGAAATATCGTAAGCGTAGATCTGATTGAAATTCCATTTCATAGATTGGAGTGCCTAAGTTATATAAAGAAGTTTTTGAAAAGAAAAGAAAACTGTATTCCGGCCTGCCATAATTTCCTAATATACCTAATATAGCTGATGTAAAGCTTTAACTGGTGGGCTGGGCTTGCCCTCCGCCACCGTCAACTGGCAAAGAATATACGAAGTGAGAATGATAAATATATATGCACTATACTCGTATTCCCGAGAATTATAAGGCTGATATTACTGCTATCCAAGTGATGCGAAGGGCAGGTCACGGCTGTACAAAGAAGAAGATTTGTGAAATATGCTACAGGCAGTGTTGCCAGAAGCCGTCAAAAAAAATTATGCTAAACGACCAAAAAATTGTGCAAAATGGAAAAACATTATGCTAAAATTAAAAAAAAGTTAATTTTTTATATATTTGCCTTTCTGTGTATTATTTAGTACCAACTATAGCGTTTTTAAGCATGATTTTTAATAACAAATTCGTATAATTTTTATAAACAAATAAAAAAACATTTTGAAATCAGAGATATGTATTTTTGATAGAAAAAAATTCCATAAAAACATTAAAATAAAAAATTTGTTTTGTTTCAAAAGTTTTGTTTTTTATAAAACAAAAGCTCCGATGATTTATCAGAAGTTTCTTGGGTATAATTTAAAGAGCATTTTCGGATTTTGTTTGTAGCTCCGCGTATTAGTAGGAAGTCCTGAAAGTTTAATCTGGGATCCATATCTTTTTGAGAGACAATGCAAACATACCTACGGGTTTGTGCTTTAAATGTTTGAAAACAATTTTTGAAATATTTTCTATTTTCTGTATATTTGAATTCTGGATTTTTAAAATATTTTCTATTTTTTGTATATTCACGTTTATGGCATTAATGAAAAGAACAATGCCATTTTTTGATAAGGTACGTTAAGCTACAGTTTTCTTTGATTACTCTGAAAAAAAGCGCGTTATTTTTCTTTACTTTAAAAGTATAACCTGTTATATGATATGTAAAAACTGCCAGAAATTCTGAGCGAAACCCTAAGGGTAATGGTAACATTAGCATTTTCATACTTTAGTATTACATGTCCGTCCATATTAAATTGGAAGTGCCCACATGTATGCTTTACACTGTTCCCAAAAAAAGTTGGTACATAAAACCAGGAAAATCAAGGGAACATTTGTTTTTGATAAAGTATTTACACTTGTTTTCATAGTTTCTTTTTTAATTCGCAGAATATATTGTTGTATTTACAAGCTATTTTAAAACATAAAAAACTTCATCTTCGCGAAATTGGAATACATTAATAAATTTATTTTTTCCAAATAATTAAATTATTAGTGTTCAAAAATTAAATTGTCCGAGCGTTTGGTCGTGTTTATTAATTAATTATATTTTTCGATATTTCGTTATCCCTTGGATAACATCGTCAGGAAGCTATATATTATTAATTAGAAATGAAAAACAATTGACAAACAAAATTTTTTCATGTCATTTGAAAAAACAACAATAACAAAAAATTAAAAAATTAAACAATTGAAGAAATGTCCTTGTCATATGAAAAATGTTCTAAGTTACAGCCAGAAAAATTTTTGTGTACAAATAGTTTGTCTAATTTACAGCCAGGAAAATAATTTGGTTGATAAAAAATATGTAACGGCTTTTTCAATGACAGCGCTACAAAACCGGTTTTAGATACCAATGAAATTCTTTATTCCTGTGAAAGTACGTTCGATGCCATTATATATGGAACTCGATTTCTTTTGCACGGCCACCACGGGCACGCTTGAAGAAGTCCAGACGCTGAACCTAATTTTCGACGGTTTTCAAGCATAAATCGGCCGATACTGCTGCAATTTCACGTTCGTTATTCGTACGAAGTTCATCAATCGTCGCTGGCTTGTTGGCAAAGACCATAGACTTGACGTAGCCCCACGGGAAATAATCTAACGGCGTCAAATCGCACGACCGACCCGGCCAATCGACTGGGCCATTTCGTGAGATAACACGTTCACCAAACTTGATTTCCAAAAAATTGATTGTGGCATTCGCTGTGTGGCTTGTGGCGCCGCCCTGTGGGAACCACATGTCCTACAAGTCCATATTATCCAATTGGGGCCAAAAATATTCGGTTATCAGTGAACCGTAGCGATTCGCCTTCACAGTAATGTGCCGGTCTTGATCATCACGGAAGAAGTACGGCCCAATGACGCCGCCGGCCCATAAACCCCACCAAACCGTAATTGTTTAGGGATCCAATGATGACTCATGGATTACGTGTGGATTGCTGTCTGACCAATAACGCATATTTTGCTTATTGACGAAGCCATTCAGCCAGAAATGAGCCTCATCGCTGAAGATGATTTTCCGATGAAAATCCGAATCATTTCCAAGTTGTTGCTCAGCCCAATGCACGAACATACGACGCTTATGGTGGTCAAGCGGCTTCAGGTTTTGCGTCAATTTGATCATGTAAGGATGTTGGCCAAGATCTTTTTGCAAAATTCGCCACAACGACGATGCCCAACGCTTGAGAACGTCGTCTGAGAGACACATTTGGGCTTTCTTGAACTGAAGCCTCAGCGGCAGCAATATTCTCGACACTACGGGCACTTCTTTGGCTCACTGGTACGGGAACATTTTGTACTGTGCGTGTGGATTCAAAATTTTCCACTAGACGCTCAATTGTTGATCTGGTAGGACGATTATGACGACCATAAATTGGACGTAGCGCTCTTAAAGTTGAGGCCACTGACTCCATATTTCGGTAGTAGATTTTAATAATTTCGACTAGTTGTTGTCGTAGATGGACATATTTTCGTGAAATGGGCCAAGGAATACGCTGGTGAAATTTGTCCAGTCGCGACTGAACCACACTGGATATCGTTGAAAAGGCCTAAGCTCCATCTTTTCAAATCCATTGAGACACTGAAAATCGTTTGATAGTCACCTAAGTTACAGCCTTATTACTGCAGAAGGTTCGGAAATCCGGGTTTTTATCGGTAAGTCAAGATTTTGGGGGTGTTTGGAAAATTGCTCAAATGGATTCTTGTTTTACTCGACTACATCTCCTAGAAAACTACGATCACTTTCCAGACTTTTGCACTTCATTCTTTTATGTATCACTGTCTTTTCTAGGTGCCTGCCATGTTTTCTGGTTGCGTTTGTTTAGATGCAAATATAACGTATTTGTAGCTTATTGCAAATATATTAAATTTGTGCCCAAACACATTGTGTTTGCTATGAAACATAAGATGTTTGAAAACTCGGTGTTTGTTTTGTTGTTTGGATGCAAATATAATGTGTGTGTAACTTGTTGCAAATACACTAAGCTTGTGCCCAAACACATTGTGTTTGCTATTCAGCATAACAAGTTTGAGACACATTTATTAATATGCTATAATATTCGTATTTGAGATCAACCCAAATATGGTCCTGTTTGTTGATAACCGCTAAAAATAAAAACGATACAGACAACAAAGAAACAAAAAGGCAGCAGATATTCAATCCTTGCAAACAATACTTGCAAACATGTACATGTTACCTGCAATATGTTGCTTGTTTGTCAACCGGCAATTTGTCAGGTTGAACAAGGTGTTTCAAAAGAAGTCATCCGATGTTGTTTGGCTCTCATTTTTTTTCTAAATGAAAAACTTCGATTCTGTTTTTTGATTATGTTTATTTGAACCTTTAGAATTCTATTGGTTAAGTTGAGAAGATGATATCGGTTAAATGGGCGCCGTCACAAATGATTACCATACGGGTTCGTTTTATGGCATTTTTGTTCATAATGATTTGAAAATCATAATGAGCGATGAGGCTCATTTCCACCTCAGCGGGTACGTGAACAAGAAAAACTATCGCTTCTGGGGCACCGAAAATCCACGAGTGATGCACGAGGAGCCATTACATCCGCTCAAGGTGACTGCATGGTGCGCTGTTCACGCTGGAGGAGTCATCGGGCCATTTTTTTCGAAAACGCCGCTGGTCAAACAAAAACAGTGGATGGTGCGCGGTATAGGGCAATGTTAACCGAGTTTTTTCTGTCGCAATTCGACGAATTAGGACTGGAGGACTTGTGGTTCCAACAGGACGGAGCAACGGCACGCACTGCGCGAGCCACAACCGATATTCTGAAGGCGGCGTTCCCGGGTCGCCTCATCTATCGTTTTGGCGATTTGCACTGGCCCGCAAGATCGCCCGATTTTTTGTGGGGTCTTTTGAAGTCCCGCGTTTACGTGAACAATCCCGCGACTCTGGAAGCCCTCAAGGTCAATATTCGACAGGAGTGCGAGAATCTGTCGCCCGAAGTTCTCGCCGAAGTGATGAAAAATGCCATAAAACGAACCCGTATGGTAATCAATTGTGGCGGCGTCCATTTATCCGATATCATCTTCTCAACTTAACCAATAAAATTCTAAAGGTTCAAATAAACATAATCGAAGTTTTTCATTTAGAAAAAAAAATTACAGCCAAACAACATCGGATGACTTCTTTTGAAACTGGTACAATAAATCAGAAACTTGTACAAATAACATAAAATTGTTTATTCTGTTGACGAAATTCCGAACAATATATTTGCTAAAGCAACAAACACATGTACTGAAATAGAAAACATGGATGTTTTCACCCTTATCAGCAGTGTTTCTGCTGTGGCTGCCAACATGATTTTTTTTTAAATTTTTCGTAGTTGTAATCGTTCCCAATGGCATATTCAATTATACTGGAGGTTAATCTGTTTATGCACTTAACTGTGTCACGTTTACAAAGTTTATAACATCTAAAAATATTTAAAATTGCAATTTTGCAATTTATCGACTTTCGACTTCCATACAACCGTGCAGCTTGCAACCTTAATTCTGTTGGCCCTAATGATTTTGCTTTTCCAATTATCTGCCACTCTGATGCAATTCGATATGCTGTGCTACGATGTGAAGTACTTAGCTATTGACACTCCCTGTGGTAAGGAATTTTGCGCTTAATTAAACACAAATTTGTTAGCGATTATGTTGCATCCCACTGCTACGTTGCACCAATGTACTTGCAATGCTCAGGCAAGCACTGGTGCATCGCACCGTCGATCGATCGTCATTGAAACAGCTTTTGTAATTTGGTGTCAATTGTCCAATTACTTATGCAGAAGCAATGAGAACACTCAACGACCGACAACATAATGAACAACAATTTGATATGAATTTCGCAAAATTACTAGACAATTGTGAAATACAGATATAAATTAAAGGTGTTGTTGGGTGAAATGAGGGAATATATGAATACTTTTAATAACATTGAAACAACAATTTTTGCAAATCCTTCAAAAATTTCAAAATGATATCTAGTTTACTTTTTCAAATTAAAATGAAAATTGTCTGTTGGGATTTCGGTTTGTTAGCCTCAACAACAATAATCCACATACGAGTACTAGGAGGAATTAATACTCCCTTGTTTTTGGTAATTTATCTTTTGGATTCCCCTGTTGATGATGGTAGCGGGTATTACCCTGGAGTATGTTTAGATTGAATTGAAACACGTGTTTTCCATAAGAATGAAATACATTTTGCGTCTTATGATATTTACTACACTCACAAAAAAATTCGGTTGGGATAACCGAATTAGCCGTAACAGAATTTAGAGGTTGGCACAACCTCATTAGAGGCTGAAACAACCTAATAAGATGTTGACACAACCTCATTACAGGTTCTCACCACCGAATTTAGATAGTGTCACAAATGAATTTTGGATTTTTTTTATTATTAAGTAATTATTTATTTTCCTCTATTGTTATAAAAAAAATTAGGAAGGCAAAAAATAAGATCATTTATATACACTGAACTGAAATGCATCGTGGCATGGATGAAAATGTTCATCACCCCAACAACTTTGTCATCGAAAGTGAGCTAACGTACGATTTCATTCCCGCTATGAAAATGTGTTCATCAATTGCAAATTGTTTGCTACTGTGGTGAAAGTATGGTTGTTGCTGCAATGAATTTGCTTCATTATTGCAACGAATTTTTTTCGTTACTGCAATGAAATTGTTTCATTGCTATGAATTTGTTTCATTGTTGCAACGATTAAATATCGCTCTTGCAATGAATTTGTTTCATTACAGCAATGAATTTGTTCCATTGCTGCTATGAATTTGTTTCATTGGTGCAACGAATTTGAGTCATTGTTGCAATGAATTTGTTTCATTACTACATTGATTTTGTTTCATTGCTGCAATGAAGGTTTTGAAGTGTGTTTGAAATAATTTATTGACAATTGTACATAAAGATACTGCACACTGGGACAGATTGAAAAAATGACCGAACAAAATTCCAAAAATCGGAGAAGTAATCCAGATAAAATAAGTTACTTAAACAGTGGTCAATTATCCACTGAGGTCGAAAATTAACTATTTTGAAGGTTCCATGCACGTTGTTGATCAGGCAAGGGGCCCAAAGTTGAGTATTGTTTCAATACATGCATGCAGGCTAATTTTGGGTTATTTTTAGTAGATGATGAAGGTTATTTTTCTGGTTGTTTTAAACTCTTTTTATTGATTTTGTGTTGTACGAGCTACGAAAATGTATATTAAGTTAATTGAATTTACTTAAGGTTTCTAGTTCAATTGCAATGAAAGTAGTTGACTAAAAATATTACATTTTTTAATCTTTTGCGGACCGTCAAAAATTTGCACCAACTAGGAACCGCGCGCGATTTTCACTTCTGAATTATTTGGACCCGAACCGAAGTCACTGATTTTATTTCGTTACCCTTTACTACCATTTGCTGAAGAAAATTTTTTTTTTAAACTTTGCTCTAGTTTTTGATTTCAAATTTAAATATAAATTACTTGTGTATGAATTGATTTTTTTCAGTGTAAATTCAAATACATTACTGTGTCGGAATTTAGGTCTGGTAAGACCGTAAAATGTCAAACTAAAATTTCGAAATTTCCGAGGACGACGAAGATGAAAATGTCGAACGTAATGATATAGATTTTTTCAAACCAAGTTTTTTTTTTGTGGTCCCAAATAAATCTTGTATGGTTACGAAACAAACTTCTCAAACTTTTTATTTATTTTATAATTCCTAATAAATTTGGTAGAAAAGTTTAAAACGTTAAACCTTGTTAAGAAACTAAATTTTATGTGAAAATTTAGAATTACACATGGTCTTCCCTCCGTTATGTTAGTTATCGAAATCCTGATCGAAAAATGTTTGCCAAAAATGAAATCGGGCCATCCAAAAACCTATGAAACGATACCCATAACGTTTTTTTTAAATTTGTACGTTAAATTTATATTTTTTATGCCCGTCTTACTTGAAACACTGTGTTTCTTTGACCTCTTCGTTTTCATTGACTACAAATCCAAATACCAATAAAACGAAACAAGCGCGCCTGAATTGTAGTTAACCCACGACCAGTTTGTTGCGATTTCTAGCGTCTCACGCATGCACACACACAAATGTTCAGTTACATATTTCGGGGTAGTTTAGCTAATACCGATGCGTCACTTTCTTTGCAGTCATGTTGCTCCTTGCATTCTGTTTATTTATCTGTTTGATTTATAGATACACAATTTACACAAACGATTACAGCAAACACATAAATTCACACAATTTATTTTTCAGAATAAAAGATTATTACTAACTTGAGTAGTTAGTATGTGTATGTTTTAAAAAATTTATTGAAATTATTCCGGCGGAGAAATATGTCTACCACTTTCGGCTGTTGCAAAGGAACTGATTTAAGATGTGAACGTGACCCACCACTCATGCTCAGCATTTTCTCCTGCTGGCGTTTTTTTTTACTCTCGCACATTTTTTCGACTGCTCTCTTCTCTTTATCTTCATACCAATTTGTTTCGTTGAAATAACGAAATTGTTTCATCAACTATGAATGTTGACAAACCCCTAAAATAAATAAATATTAAAAATAAATTATAAAAAGTATCAGATAAACCAAATATCAGTTATTTATCATGCCTTTACTATCTTTTTAATTTTTAACCCATTTTCCTATAAAATTCAAATTATGTAAAATTGTTACAGGAACGAAAAGTAAGTTGTTGCAGCAACGAAATGAAGAATTATCAAAGAAATCATGTATGAAACTGTCGGATATACGACACTTTTCACTATAGTTACGTAGAAACATTAACGAAAATGTTTCATCCATGCAACGAAGTGTTTTTCTTTCAGTGTACTAGCTCTTTGTATCTGGCGTTGCACGGGATCGACTAAAGTCGACTTATAATAGTTGCAAGTGCAATTTAAAGTTAGTGGTGTCAAAGTTTACTTTAATTCTTCCCATATCGCAAATCAAAAATTGTTCTTGGATATTTTCCTTGATAAGAATTATATATATTTTACGACATATTCAGCTCCTTGGCCTAACACTTTTGCACGCCCAGCCTTCGGGAATGAAAAATTAGGTGTTCTACTGCTCTTTGTCGTGATCATTATGTAGTGTATATTTTCAAATTTACAGCTTCTATCTCTAAAAGACACAGTGCTCCCTCCGACCACACATATAATTTTGTGAAAAAAAAGTTACAGCCTATAGTAACTTCTTTTTCTCAGGTAGATATTTTGGAACTAGTAGCAGACAAAGAATTGGATGACGATGTTTTACTTAATATGGTTAACGAAAACGGTGATGATGGTGATGACGACTCCGGTGAAGACGAGTCAGAAAGGGTAGAATTGACACCTACAATTATTTGTGGAGGACTTGAATTAGGACGGAATTTAGGAAATCATTTTCTCCAACATGATCATAATGTTGAAGGAGCTCTCAAGTTTCAGAGATATATTTCTCTCAAGTTCCACAGATATATTTCCCTGGCACAATATCGGGAGGCATATAGAGAATTAAACAACAATTCGTTACAAGTCCTTATTACGAAATATATTTCCAAATCTCCGCGGGCTGCAGTTGTCTCTAACGTCGAACCAGAAACTTTTGAAATCCTCCAACCAGAAACTTTCGATTAATTGTCGAAGAAAGTAATGACGAATTAATAGTCAGCGAAATTGATTGGGAATAACTTTTATTTCAAGTTATATATTTTTTTTTCATTATGAAACGAACTGATCCTTTTTTATGAACTCACCTAATATTTTTTGCTAATAAATAGACTGATTTCATTAACTATTTTCTTTAAATATTTGAATAAATCGTTTTTGTGTATATTTTCTGATATTTCATAAAAACAGCCTATACAATTTTTTATTTAGTTTTATGGTTTCTTTAGTTTTTGGTGTTAAATGGACTGATTTTGTTAATTGTTTGTTTGATTTTGATTTTGTTTTTATTTGCATAAAAACAAATAAATCTATATTAAATGAACTAATTTTGTTAATTTTTGGTTTTGTTTAGGTTTTTTTTCATTAAAATAAACAGATTTATATTAAAAAATACTCTTTACACCTGAATTTGTGTTTTTTTTTCGATTTACACGATTTTTCATTCAAAATAGTTCGAATTCGATTTACACGATTTTTTTCGGAACGTATCTGTCGTGTAAATCAAGGGATAGGTGTATTTAAACAGAAAATTTTATCAACGAAGAGGGATGTGTTGTAATCATTTAGACAATTTCAGAATTATAATACTGCAAGCCCTAGACAGAGGAAACTCAAATGTTACTGTTCGCTTTCTATTTAAATCCGACATTTTGTTGAAAACTATGGCCGTCGGTGGTGCAATGATAGTGTACGCTCTCGTCTAGTACATGAGAACGTGGGTTCGATCCTTGATCCTACCACCTTAAATTTCTTTCGATGGCGGCCACGCAGCTTAGTGACGGCGACACTATCAAGTATTTAGCCATGAAATAGGAACCTGTGTAAAATTTTAGGTCCCAATCAGTGAGCGTAAAACTAGAAAGCGCACAACTCACTGGTTGTAAGTAGCCCTTCCCAAGCTTTTCCCAATCCATTCATGGGATGTAATGGGAAACCAGTTTGTTTATGGAGTAAACGTCAAATCACGTATTAGAATTGGAGACAGTTGGTTGTTATGACAAAACATTTTCTGTAATAACCATTTTCTGTAAAGAAGAAGCAAACAGTGTTTGTTGTTAATAACAGTTTATTTTGTTTGAGTGTAAGATATTTGCATCAAATAGCAGCAACTATTTATGGTTCAAATAACATTTGTATGTGCACAATGTAGATGTAGTATGAATGTTGTTAACATTCTGGTGTTGTTTCTTTGTCTTCAAAAAAAAAATTAATTGTGGACATTTAATACCACTCCTGCCCGACCAATTTTCAAACGAATACCTGAGACAAGTAAAATTCCAACTTTGTGTGTTGAAATTTGAATCTAAAGGTGGAGAGGAAAATTTGGTATATGTATATTCAAAATGATAATAACAACATTCCAATCAACTGGTGTGAATTCCATTAGGTATGTTGGCATTTTAGTTATTATGATTTTTTAATGTGGGTAAGGAAGTTGCAATAATCCGGTGTATGATGGAAATCGAGCGATTTCAATCGAATACGATTTGATATAATAATAATGTATTTTTTGTGCAAATGAAGGATTGCATTTTTCTGCCATTAAAGAATGTATTTATAAAATATTTATTCCCCAATATTAGGAATTAGGCCAATAAAATTTGTTTAAATAGTTCAATAGTATTCGATTTTGACTTGATCGAATTTCAATACATGCCGGAATATCTTTTCGACTTCAACGGAAGAAGACGCGAAACCGATTTATTCTTATTTAAATCCAGTTCCCATTAAGAGGTTCACGAGGTATAAAACCCTGCTAAAACTCGTATTTTAACGATTTCTTTGACACTTTGTTTCGATCTTGACATATAAGTTGTAAGTCAAACGATACTTTAAAATAAAGTTAGCATTTTAGCCTCACTTTTGGGGTAATTCTTAGGTAATTACGTTTATATGTTTGTCCTTCCAATGGACACAATCCAAAATTGAGCTGGCCTTTTTGGAATCACCTTTAATACACATTGTTACCAAGAGTGGCAGGCAGCCAACGCCATCATACTCTACTACCCCTCCCGGAATACACCTCAAGTATTTCTATATATTCAATACAATTTGTATTTATTGTGTTTTTGTAAATTAAAGGAATTTCGAAAATGTTTACATAAATTTACATATTTTATGCACGTTTCAACTTTTCCTTCGCCCCTCTAATTGCCCACTCCCTCGTTTCTTCTATAACACAGAATCTTAGTTGCTATGCAGAAAGTTACTCATTAGAAGAATTTCGAAATGGAAATATTTCACTTTTTTTTTAAAGGAAAATGGCAAACATCATGCATAACGGAGAGAGTAGTCAACAAGATGATCCAGCGAACACATGTCATCACTCATTAGTAATAGTCAACTTGGTTTTGTGCAATTGGATATGTTTTGAAATATATTTAAAGATAATTAAAATTTTAATGACTTCGTTTGTACACATCAGTATTGTTTTCTTTTAATCATTATTCATAAATTGTTTATACCAATAAATTGTGATGAACTTGTTGTAAATTAAATTGTTTGTTTATTTTTTTTTTTATTTGCAGGTGAGTGAAATGTAATTAAAATATTTCTCCATTTTGGAATTTTCCATGAAACTGAGTGTAAAGTTGGGCTGGAAAATGGCTTGGTAAGTTTGATTCCAGAAAATATAACATTGACAAAAAGAGTTTGTTGTCAAATCATAACACTGCTTTACAAATTTTAACTTTGGTAAAATACCAAGAACGCCACAAGCCTAGATAGGTTAATAGCGACCTCCTGAACACGAAAAACGCTCTAATTTTTTTTCTAAGTACCGGTTTATAGATAACGGTACTTTTGTGTTTGTCGGTGTATGGTCCCACTCAAACCCTTGTGGAGCCCAACGGAAAAGTCCGATCGAGATAAATGGCATATCGTTTGAAAGGTAATTGAATGCCCTTTCCGTCGATATGCTGTAAATTTCTATCTGATAAGAAATAGCTGAGTTATGGTACCTCAAAAAAAATTTCCTTTTTCAAAAGTTCAACTCGCTCGTCATTTTAATTGAAATTTTTTGAATTAACGCCGAATATAGTGTGTGAGCAATGAAAATGAAAATATTGTATTCCACAAAATCCTTAATAAAAACTTTATTTTTAATCCGATTTTGTTCAAATTACGCTTAAAGTGTTGGTAATTGAATAAACTATATGGGTAATTCCATTTTAAATCAACAAAAAAAACGAAATTTTTGACCTTACGCTCTTAGAATTGAACAACAATTATCATGAATGTTGTACAGTACTAAACTAATATAAATTGAAATATTTTAGGTATCTAGCTTTTGTGGTTCCGGAAATGTGGTGCTTCGAAAACTAGAGAATTCATTAAAAACACGCGTAAGTGGTCTGGCAATATTGGTGATATCTTCAAAACCTTTTAACGCACATGATCGCAATTGGTCTCATTTAATAGGTATTGCAAATAGCTTTAAAACTACATTTATAAGGTCAAAGGTCAGTGTCACACGATTTATAGTTTAGGAAGCTATATCTCAAAAAGTGAAATTTTTAAAATTTTGAAAAAAATATATGTTGATCCTAATAGTCTCTTACGCATTTTGTGCCAAAAAATTTGAGTGTGCTCTTATTAGTTCCTGAGATATAGACAATATTGTGAAATTGTTTGAACAATTTTAATACTATTTTTTTTGTATTATTCATTCTTCACTTTATTTCTCCGTTCAACAACAGCAACAGACACATGTACATACATACATTGTTATGTTAGTAAATACGCTATACAAGTTGACACAATTTCAAGCCGACGATTTCCTGGATTCACTTTGCGAAAAATTATTGACACTTTTGCCTCACTCGTTCATCGCAAAGGAACAAGCTGCTTTTTTGAATGCAAACAAAGCATTGCTTGGAGAACATGAGTACATTGCAATATGTGATTTTTCGGAAAATGCATCGGTTTTTGTTCAGGACTATTCACAAGGTTTTCATTGGAACAACAGCCAAGCTACTTTATATCCGATTTCTATATATTACAAATGTAATGGCCAGTTAGAGCACACCAATTACATAGTTATATCTAATTGTCTTATCCACAACACAGTTGCAGAACACTTGTTCCATCGCCATATGATACTGTTTCTACAAAAAAAGTTTTGTTCAACACCACCAAAAATTTCTTATTTTTCGGATGGCTCAGCCGCTCAATTTAAGAATAAAAAAAATTTTGTTAATTTATGTCATCATGAAGATGATTTTGGGTTTCCAGTCGAATGGCATTTTTTTGCCACATTCCATGGAAAAGGTCCTAGCGATGGTCTTGGTGGAACCGTAAAGAGAGAAGCTCGCCGAGCCAGTTTGCAACGTCCAATACAGGACCATATTACTACCCCGCTTCAATTGTATATGTGGTGCCGTGAACATCTTTTAAATTGTAATTTTGTGTTTTGAACAGAGGAAGATTATAAAGCAGAAGAAGAGTTTCTTAACAACAGGTATATTGGCTTGAGAACTATACCAGGAACACAAAAATTCCACTATTTTGTTCCAGAAGGAAATTCAAAACTTATAGTAAAATTGTTCTTCGAAGACCGGGAATTTTTAATTGACAATATTTACAATTAATTAATCGCCTGCATTTGTAATATAAATATGTAAAATAAATATTTCTTACTTTGAACTATTTTTCTCTAAATTAATATTTGTATTTAATACCAACCAAATAAATTCAAAAACAAAAATGTTTAAAAAAAAGTATAAAATTTTTTCAAACAATTTCACATTATTGTCTGTATCTCCGGAACTAATAAGAGCACACTCAAATTTTTTGGCACAAAATGCGTAAGAGACTATTAGGATCAACATATATTTTTTTCAGAATTTTAAAAATTTCACTTTTTGAGATATACCTTCCCAAACTTTAAATCATGTGACAGTGACCTTTGACCTCTCACAAAAAAAAAATTAAACTAAAAGCAGTTTTAAAGCTATTCTCAATACCTTTAAAATGAGATCAATCTTGACCCTGTGTGTTAAAACCTTTTGAAGATATAAATGATAATGGCAGACCACTTATAAGTGTTTTTAATGATTTTTTCACTTTTTGACGCGCCATATCTCAGGAACAACAGAAGCTGGAACTCCAAAAATTTTCATTTGTCTTACTTAAGTAAGGTGCAAAAAGTCAACTAACTTTCAAAAGATTCAAAGGTGGTCGGGTAAATCCGTTCGTCGGTTATACAAATTTTAACCCATATGTTAAAAAAATAAAACATTCCAGATCTTCACTATACCGTAGAAAAAGAAAACGAAATAAAAATGAAAATTTTTGAAAAAAACGGAGTACAGCTAATTTATTGGTCAACATGGCAAATCATCAGGTAATTTCTGAAACGTAAAGGAAAACATTTACATATGTATTTTTATAGGCAAAACTGAATGCACGAACACAAAAATATTAAGCTTGTTTTTTTATTCCCTGCTAAACTAATTTTTCGACGACTTTGTATGGAGTGCCGCTTAAAATCGCCTAGTTCCCCATACAAAGTCGTCGAAAAAATTAGTTTAGTAGGGAATAAAAAAACAAGCTTATTATGTGCTTGTGTGCGGTTGGCAGCAGAAGCGATGTCGCTTTCGAATTGTACACAACGCACAAGCAGAGACTGATGTTTTGAATCAAACATTGTTTTACGAAAAATACGATTATTGTCTGCCTCGCGAGCCTATGGATCGGTTACCACTGACCTAAAGTAAAGAAAACATAATTATTGTGTTACATTCTGATTGATTCAAATCAGTGTTTAGATTTTTTTTAGTTTGCATTGGATTTCAATTTGCCTTATTTAATCTAATGCAAATGTAAAAGAATTAGTTACCATTGTTCGCAATGACAATTACAAAATGTTGAATTTCCATTTGCTCAGGCAATGCAAATGCAGGTTGTGGAATTGGCTGAAATGGTGGAATGTTTTTGATATTTTATGTGTGTGAAGATAAATTCGTAGTTAACCACCAGAGACCCAAACACACTATAATAGCAGAGCTCTGTAATTACACTAAAAGAAATTACAAATTTTCTCCCGATCCGACAAATATTATATATATTTACAGTTATACATTTTATAGCAAAGTCTTATTAAAGGATATATAGGGACTTCATACAAAGTTATTCTTTGCCAGGATAAAAAATATGAGGTTTTCTTACACAGAGAATCTTGGAGGGCCGTTGCGCCAAATTAGGAACAGCTTAGTGATAGGTACTCTAGTATCAAATTAAAGCTATTGCCAGTTATATATGCATTATTTAATAACTTCATTCCCGAAAAGGCCTCTAGGATATTAAATTCAATTGCTTTAATTTGATACTGTTCCCAATCACTAAACTCTTTCCTGGTGACCACCATGGAAGCATCTTGTCCGGCCGAAGCACCAATTTCATAAATTCTTCATCGAATTTAATATTCTGGAGGTTTTTTCGGTAATGAGGGTATTAGACAAAAATTTCATAAATTCTTCACCGAGTTTGATATTCTACAGCTTTTTTTCGGAAATGAGGGTATTAGTAGATCAAAATAGATATCAACAGCTTTAATTTGATACTAGTCCCAATTATTAAACTTATTCCTGGGTCCACCCTGAACGCTTCTTGTGCGTCCGAAACAAATATTTCGTAAATTTTTCGTCGAATTTAATTATATTCTGGAGGGTTTCCGGGAATCAAAGTATCAATGACCCAGATGTCATCAGCTTTAAGTTGATACTAGTCCCAATTACCAAACTTAGTCCTGGTGGCCACCATGGACGCATTTTGTGCGTCCGAAACAAAAATTTCATCAATTCTTCGTCGAATTTAATATTCTGGAGGTTTTTCCGGGATTGAAGGTACTAAGTGATGAAGAAAGATGTCAATAGCTTTAATTTGATACTACTCCCAATCACTTAACCTTTTTCCTGGTGGCCACCATGGACGCATATTGTCCGTCCGAAACACCACTTTCTTAAATTCTTCGTCGAATTTGATATTCTGGAGGTTTTTTCTGAAATAATGAAAATAGATGTCAATGTGCGTGAAGATAAATTCGAATATAACTAGCAAAGACACAAACCACTTCAGTTAGCTGAGCACTGTTATTGTGTTAACAGAGCTATGTTAAAGCGCTTAAAATGCGAGAATATATAAAAATAGTTACTTTTTAGCCGATTAGAACAATATCTTAAAGTCAAATTTAGACATTAGAAAGCATACATATCCGCAATTCATATTGTTAATGTAATAATTCAAAAACATGTTGCAAAGTATATAATTATAGCGTTCAAAATCTTAAAGCTTTTAAAGTACATAGTAAACACTGTGACTAAATGCGGCTTCAACCATGAAACAAATATATACTCACTGATAGCCCTTGAGGTGCACTTTTCGACTTTACTATCCCCATTTCTCAGAACTATTTCAGATTCGTGAAATTTAAGATTTTCAGTTTCGGGACCCCTTTTCGAATTTCGCCCACTGTGGCCAAATGCGTCGTCAACCATAGACCAAGTGTATACGCTCTTGGAGCCCTTGGGGAGTACATTCTAAAAATGGTTACCATATATTTGAGAACAATTTCAGAATGTCCAAATACGCTTTTTAAATTCATATACGAAAACTGATTTTGGCCCACTGTGGCAAAATGGGGCTTCAACCATGAACCAAATATATATCTGCTGATAGCTCTTGAGGTGCACTTTTCGAATTTACCATCCCCATTTTTAAGGACTATTTCAGAATCTCGCAATTTAAGATTTTCAGTTTAGTGACCCTTTTTCGAATTTGGCCCATTGTGGCCAAATGCGTCTTCAACCATGGACCCAGTGTATACGCTATTAGAGCCCTCGAGAAGTACATTCTAACAATGGTTACCATATATTTCAGAACAATTTCAGAACGTCCAAATACGCTTTTTGAATTCATATACGACCAGTTTAAAATGAGATTAAAAATTAAACTTCAGTTTCTACAGATTAGAATTGTATGGGTAATCTAAGGTGCCCGGACTTAACGCCCCACGGACATAACGCCCAAAAAAAAATTCATTTTGGGTGTTGCGACCGCCCCCAAAGCGGTCAGAAAGCCCAAAGTAGAAGCGGCCGTAAAGCCCAAAAAATTTTGGGCTTTATGTCCGCCCCTATAGGCGGTCAGAACGCCCAAAACAAACATTTTACCAAACTACGATATTGGAGACGGACTTTGCATACACTTTATTTTGTTCCTTACCCATGATGGATATTATCAAAGATGTACAAATTGCTGGTCGACATTATTTAGTTGATGCCACATTTGCAGTTGTACCATCGTGCGGCTATAAGCAATTGCTTATAATTTACTTTGGATATCAGAGACATGTGAGTACTAAAATGTAAATGTTTTGAATTATACTTAACATAAACATGTAAGATATGAATAGTAATTGTGGATAGTATAAAGTGGGAAAATGGTGTGGACGATAGCGCCGCAGGCAAAAATGGGGGTTTGAAATAAAAATCCCACTTTATACTATCCACAATTACTATTCATATCTTACATGTCTAGATAAAGGTATGACAACGTACTATGACGCTGATACAAATAATTGCAGGTCTTCCCGTTCGCGTTTGTACTCATGTCAAGAAAAACTCAAAAGGCTTATGAACACGTCTTTCAGTTTATTGACGCAAATCTGTTGCAATTGAAGCCCATGACATTCACAAAAGACTTCGAAAAAGTACTTCGAAATGCGATTTTGAAAATATTTCCCGAAGCGCGTCTAAAGGGATGTTGGTTCCATTACTGCCAAGCGCCGACAAATTGTTGGATTCGTCGAAGACATTTACATTTAATTTGTATACTTGAGTATATGTGTGTGAATTTTTCCTAATTATTGAATGAATTTCTGAATTATTTTGTAATTTTCCTCGTTTTATTTCACATATCAGAAACGGTCAGACCGCGTTGGGGGCGGTCGCAACACCCAAAATGAATTTGGGCGTTATGGCCGCCTATACAGAGGTCATAAGGCCCAAATTTTTTTTTGGGCGTTATGTCCATGAGGCGTTAAGTCCGGGCACCGTAATCTAATGAGTTAGCGTAGGTTAACGGAGTTAACCTTCGAAATGCGTTAATGTTGTTGGGTGTAAATGCCGTATGAGAGTGTGTAACAGCTGTTTTCTTGGACCGGAAACCTTTCACAGTCAGTGGAATAGTTGGAGTTCTCATTGAGCTTGAGATTTATATGGCGAAACAGGTATCAAACACAATTTAAAATCATTATTCAAACGTAATTTAAAACGCCATATCATCTATTAAACATTCATAATATTATTAAAATGTAGTTAAAACATGTTTATTTACAGTCACTTATCGTTTACTCTTTCTGTTGGCAATGCAGATTCGTCTCATCCCTGACCAGCTGTTTTTGTTTCGTTATTTATCATTGTTAATTTTTGCATGTAAACGATTAAATTTTCAACTATTTTGGGAGACAATAAGGCCAACTTTTACAATACAGGAGATATGAGCCCATTTTGCAAATGTTATTATTGTATGGCAACAAGCTTAACTAATTGTAATATTGGCACTAGTTTGTATACTGTCGTCCACAAGTTAAGATGTCCAACAAAATGGAAGTTGCCCGCCTAAAATATTTTATTACTTTTATATCCTCTACTTTTCTTTATAGAATAAATTATTAAATTTTTAATGTGCACAAACGTACAAGCCGAGTTTTTATTTAATTCAGTTGAAGGGTTATATTTTTATTCTATTTTGGGCGAATTAGTCGTTATGTAATACAGAATAATGATTAGAAATTTGTTGGCGAATTCACCCATTTTTGGGAATTTGTTTGGTTATGTCTTAATTGTTCGTGACATTGTCGGAGTTTCTTGTCTTATTGTCTCCTGTGTTTGAACAGTTATTGAAAATATGTGTTGTTTGTACAACGAATGGCAGAAGAGTCCCTACGAGCAAGTGATCAGTTCAATAAAGGTGTCATATGATTTTGACGATATGGAAGGTAATGTGCCGAAATATACAGCATCTGCGTCGACGTCCAGCCAACAGTTGCCTACCAATTCTCCTGCGCCATCTCCCGGCCAACCTAGTGGAAGTAAGACACAACCACCGCCATCTAATGTTGAAATTTTTTATGCTGTAGATGACATGCAAAATGAAATGAGAACCACAGATTTCATACGCGGTTGTTTGGGATGATGATTTTGAAAAATGCATCAAATTAAATGAAAACGAAGTCCCATTTGAATTGAGAATTCACTACTATGCAAGTGTTCGAAAAATATTGCAAGCAAAACACACAAGAAAACATTTGCTGCAACTTCTTTCCATCTCTAGAGAACCATCGGTTCCCATGAGACGTGCTTTTTGTTGATGCCCAAAAAGACAACACAATTCATACGGGCAAACACAATTGCCACAGGTCCGTCGTGATCTACGTTCATCAGTGTTGATTTTTATTTATTCGGACTTTTTATTGGTACTTTTTTATTTTAATATTCCAAACAACCGCTGTTGAAGATTTATGGCTAGATGCTAAAATAAAAACAGTGCCAATAAAAAGCCCGAATCATAATTTAATACCTCTTACAACTTCCATATGAGACTCGATTTATTCGTACAATTTGCTACAAATATGTTACGTTTTCTGGAGACTGATAGCTATATATATCACTTTCCAAACCCCTCTTTGATCAACGAGTTGGTGTCTAAGCTGCCGTTGTCAAAGCTAGTGCAATGGGCCGATAAATGCATTGCTCTAGAGCAGGCTTTCCCAAAAGGGGGAGGCGTGCCCCCCATTAATCCAACCAATCATTTAACCCTTTGACTACCACACTCAAATAAATTTGCTCTGGGATTTCTCTCATTCAATACATGTTTTCCTGTATTCAAAACCGGTGATCCGTGTGTCTGTTCCAACTTTCGCTGTATCAGACTTTTATCCATCGCGTCTAAGGTCTTGTCGAGTGTATTATGTGAAAGACTAAAGCCAATTGTTGAAATCCTGATTGGACCTTATCAGTGTGGTTTTAGACTAAGCAAGACCACAACTGACCAAATATTCCGATACGCCAAATCCTGAAAAAGACCCACGAAAAGCAAATCCATACATACCATCCTTTTGTCGAATACAAAGCTGCTTTCGATAGCCCCATACGGGGGAAATTGTAGCTATATCCGAACTTGGGATTCCGTCAAAACTCGTCCATCTCTGTAGAATTCACTATGATCAACACCAACTCAGCAGTTAAGGTGGGGAATGACTACACCGAACCATTCTGTACCAAGTGAGGATTGAAACAAAGCGACAGACTTTCGTGCAATCTCTTCAACATCTTAATGGAGATAACAATGAGAAAAGCTGCAGTAAATATGAACAAGACCATCAACACGAAAAGCCATATGTTGCTGGCGTGTGCTGACGACATATACATCATTGGGCGAAATTTGCGAGAGGTTACTGCGAATGTGGGTCTTGCTGTTAATGAAGGCAGAACAAAATCGATGCTGTCAACGACTAGAAAAACCTCTCGACTTGGTCCGGACTATAACGCCGCCAATCAATTTAATTTTGAAGTCGTAGATGCATTTATCTACCTTGCAGCCGCCATGAACAAGGACAATAACGTCAACCTGGAGATAAATAGGAGAAGTGTGCTTACAAATAGATGTTAGTTTGGGCTCAGCAAATAGTTTAAGAACAAAGCCCTCGCTCGACAGACAAAAATCCAGCTATACCGGACTCTCATTTTACCTGTCCTGATATATGGCTCCGAAACTTGGGTCATATCGGACGCGGATGAAAACCACCTAAGAGTATTCGAGAGAAAAATTCTCCGTAAAATATATGGTCCTGTTAGTACCGACGTCTTTGGAACCGAGGGCTATATCACCTATATTCTTGCGTGAACATAGCTAGGCGAATCAAATTAGCCCAATTGCGTTGGCTAGGCCATGTTATCAGAATGGATGAATATGATCCAGCGTTAAACGTTTTCGATAACGTACCCGATGGAAGCAGGAAAAGGGGACGACCGAGACTCCGCTGGAAAGATCGGGCAGAATAATCCCTCCATGTCCCTGGTGTTTCCAACTGGCGAGAAAAGGCGAAAGATAGAGCCAGTTTGAAGAATATGTTGAAATTTGTGTAATTTTTTTGTATAATTAATATGTGTACGACATCTGACCTCATGACATTGTAAAATAGTCAACACAAAAGCACTATATGTTTTCCTATTTTTCCACGGATCAGTTGTGGAAGTTAAACAGCTTTTGCACACTTGTTTATATTGCTCTGTGGATGAGGAACATATATACAAATTCTCGAATCCCTTTAGGGAGCCGTGCGGTGAAATGGGCACGTTGGTGATCGAAAAGTCGATAATATGGTTTCTGATGGTCTCCCGGCATTGTCAACATCATCTGTATAAAAGACCAGTAAAAATAAGTACGCATTAACCACAACTTCTACCAAAAATTACGATTGTCCTATATTCAAGAAGGCTGCTGGTGATAAACGTTAAAAGAAGGCCCTTGAACTCCGCTTTTGTTTCTCTTGTTAAAAAAAATAAAATATGTGGTATAAATTGTTCATGCAAAGAAAAAAAAAAACATTTATTGCTCGGTTTCCGCAACAATACTCTGATTGATTTCTATTAATTTATTAATCGCAAGCGTTCCTGTAGCTCTCCCAAATAAGCTCGTATATCGCAAATGTGTATCATAGCGCCACTAGTATTTTGTCCAAATTGTCCCTTATTCCGTTCCTATGAAATAACAAATCTTTTTGACTCTAAGGTTTCTCAACTCATCGTCGACAAATGCTGGAATGATAATGAAGCCCACAATCAGCGAGCCAAACAGAATCCGATATTGATGAATTTCATGTAAAAATCGAGATGCATTGAACCCGACCCCCTCAGATATCGATGAAATTTTGTTCATAGCTAAATTTGATCAATACAAACAAACCCTCATTTTTAGAAATGACTGTTTTGCGATTGTTTGGGCACAGTGGGAAAGTTTTCGAAAAAACGCGAAAATGGTCGAAAAGAGCTCCAATTGAACTACAATAACTCAGAATCGGCTGAACCGATTTCCATGATCTTGGTATCATTCAAAAGATATTTTAACAGGCTTTATGACACGTTTAAAATAATACACTGTAAAAAACCCTTGATCTTTTTGGTTTTTTCGTTAGTTAAAATTTTTTTTTGTTATAAAATTTTTTACAGTGTATTTAAAAAATTACATAAAAAAAACTAAAAAAGAACCCATTTTTATTTTTTGATGTGGTATAGGTGAAGGATGAACCTTTCTAAAAAAATAATACACTGTAAAAAAACCCTTGATCTTTTTGGTTTTTTCGTTAGTTAAAATTGTTTTTTGCTATAAAATTTTTTACAGTGTTATAAAGCCTCTTAAAACATCTTTTTAATGATTCCAAGATCATGGAAATCGGTTCAGCCGATTCTGAGTTATTGTAGTTTAAATGGAGCTCTTTTCGACCATTTTCGCGTTTTTTCGAAATCTTTCCCACTGTGCCACGAACAAAAAAAACCGCAAAACAGTCATTTCTAACAATGAGAGTTTGTTTGTATTGATCAAATTTAGCTATGAAGAAAATTTCATCGATATCTGAGGTGGTCGGGTGGTCGGGTTTAAAATTTCAGTTTTATCTCGATTTTTAAATGAAATTCATCTATTAAGATAATAAATTGTTGCAGCTTTCTTGTATGAGGTGACAATATCTGTTGATATTTTATTCTAACGCATAAATAATAATATTTTTCATTCGAAACAAAAGAGAGATAAAGTGATACTCTACTTTAAATATAACAGCTTGTATGAACCCATATTTTTTTGATTGCCAGTAATTTAAGGTTTCACCTCAACCCAATTTGTTTCCCTATTTACCGAAAGGTATTTGAATAAAATAAAAGCACTATAATTTATATTCATATGGATAACTGACTTTCCTTTTCTATAATTTTTTGTTTTTATAAGGGTTTTTAAGGATGTATCCAACCAATATAACTTGGCCTTTCCAACAAGGATATAATTATTCTTTTTTTTAAATCAAAGTCACTTTGCTAAATGTCTCTCTAGATAACGCTTGACTCGACAAATATGTTAAGATCCTTGAAGCATATGTGAAAAGTTTAATATGTTTTGTTTGATTGGGGACTATTCCCTTGCAATCACCTTAGTAACAAGGAAAGTTATTCACATTAAACCAAAGTTAATCACTAATTAATAACGCTCATACGTACCGTCTTACCCACATAAGGAACCACCACGACATGAAAGACTAGCAGATGTATTCTATTTCGGAAAACAGAAATACGTGGGAGCGGGGCATTCGTCTGTATAGCCCGTTAGAACGCAAATCCCCAAAAGTATAACGAAGATGGATGAACTGTAGAGAGAAGGAAAACTTCCAGCGAAAAGTCATTAAGACGTACATGGATAAAAGCGTTCGAGGAAATACGACTTACGAAGCTAAACAAGGAATGTCATAAAAATTATGTTTTATCGTTTATATAATATTACATACATACATACATACTGCCTATTTGATTCGTTGCGCAGCACTACGAAATTTAATAATATATTATATTTATTTAGGATTATACGGATATGCTGTAGGAGGTTAATGATAATATGTGAACGTATAGGTTTATTAAAATAGATAGATGAAAACAAATGTATCCAATAAAATAAACAAAAGCTTCGTATGAAAAATATATTAAGAAACGAGAACAAATAAGGGAAACAAAATTCCAGTGGCAATTACACCAGGAATTGTTGATAGCGGCTGTCAGTTTGAGTGGCAAGAGTCATTTGTTTCTGGCGAAATATCACAGGACCATGCATGTGGAACCCAATGAAACAGAAATAATATACAATCACTGTTATACATATGTAGTATCTTATGTTCCCTAATATGTTTAAAACTGAATAAATTATTAAATAGTAAAACCAAAAATATTCGAACAGATAAACTGATAAGATAAATACAATTGTGGAAGAATATTAATATTTTGTACATCACTAAATGACCGAACTAAGATGATTAGGTACAATGTGCTACGAAACATTTCCAGCTTTTTTTTGAAATCACTCTAAAGAGTTGTACAAATAGCACACACGTGCATGTACTCAAACCATATGTACTGGATGGTGTACTTTTGACAACTGGTTCTGAAAGTTTGCATTTCTAAAGGGTATAACGTGGCGTCATAATCTGTCAGTAAATAAAACACCCTCGTACTGCTCTGATTCGCGCGTCTGCTAATTATTCACAACACTCATTACCCACCTCATAGATTCCCTAGGGTTACGAGTAATCACACCCACTGACAAACGTAGACACTCCGTCGACGGTGTACAACAAATGCACATAGCAGTGGCAAACTGGATTTCAGTAGCTACAACGACCACATAGATATTTGTGCTTGTCTATAATTCTCATTAAAATCAATATAGCCAGAGTAAATATTAATGTCTACACTTATCCTCATTTGACACACACGCTTCTAGGTCTGTAAAGAACAACTAAAAAAAAATAAATGGTTTCCCATTGCATCCCATGAAGGGAAAGGGGAGAACTTCTCACAATCACTGAGCTGTGCGCTTTCCAGTTTTCACTAACTGATTGGGAGCTACAGTTTTAAATCGATTCCAAACGGTAGTTTGAGAAGCTTTGTCATGGCTAAATACTCGATAGTGTTGCCGTCACTATGCGAGGTGACCGCCGCCGAAAGAAATTTTAAGGTGGTCAGAGCAGGGTTCAAACCCAGGATCTCATGTACAAGAGCCGCGCGCACTAACCACTGCACCACTGAAAAGAACAATGAGTCTGATTTTTAGCAGAACGGGAATTATATTGACTGACTGACTGCTCGACTGAATGAATGTGACTGTTCCTACATAATGGCTTCGTCTGGCTGTTCCTACATAGCGATTTTAACCCACTCTTCCTACACAGGGGTTTCGTTTGAGTGTTCATACCCATCAGCTTCGGTTGACTGTTCCTATGGTGCGGTTTCCACTCGCTCATCTTCCACATCGGTTTCGGGTAACTGTTCCTACGCTGCGACTTCATCTAACTGTTCCTATTAGATACGTTGCCCGGGTGAAGTATCTTGGTATTGTGGTCGGAGAGCGACTAAAGTTTATACAGCATATGCCTTATATCAAGGAAAACCTGTCAGGCATGGTCGGCATGGAGAGCATCTTCAGGAGCGATTGCGCCAGGAGGGCTGTCCGTACCATACACGCTGGAAAAACGGTCTCTGAAACATATTCTCCCAAACATATTCTGCAGGATCCATGTATATACTTGGATCACACTTCAAACATTCATATGTTTGCAAGTCCCAAACACACCTGTATTTAAATGGAAACTGTAGCATGTTTACTGGCAAACATGTATGCTTGTACGTGGATAGATATACGTTCTTCTCCCAAACATCCATAATCTTACGTGGAAGCATTCGCGTGTTTCCCCCAAACCTCCATATACTTACGTGGAAACATATGCGTATTTTCTCCCAAACATAATAATATTTGGAAACTAATTATTCTTGGAATTCAATATATATGTATTATTTATTATAATTAATTTTATCTATATAAATCCACATTTATAAATAATTAATACAAAACGTAAAAGATTTAAAACGGCCCTTTTGACATTTACTTGCATCTGCTGCTCTTTTGGTTCTCCTTTCTTTATTGTCTGTAAGGTTTTTGTTTTCAGAAGGTTTCAGCTATGCGTTGGTACACAAACTATATACTTATAAACAAATCAAGTTCATGCAAGCCAATCGTTATTATGTTTCACAAATGGTCTACACTTCCGGGTTCTCTGTAAAGGCTAGGCCAGACAAAGGGCTTCAGGGTGTTGCCTTTCCAGTTTTCTTCCTCAAAGTCCTTTATTTACTTTAGTGAAAGACATACATAAACACATACAAAAAAAACCAAAGCAACATCACAAACCATTTAACAGTCCGAACCTTTTTTTATTCTGTTTTCACTGATCAAACGCTTTTGATATCCTTTGTTCGATGAACCATTGACGACGAATACATGAAACTAAAATGCAATACATCAGGCAAAATAACCAACACTGACTTCATATGCAATTTTCCGCACATTCAGGACTATTTATGAATCACTGACTGAGACAATAATGAAAATATAGAGATACACACTTACAAGATAGACTCTCTCGTTGTCCCTCTTTGATTCTCTTGCTCTCGAGGGAGCATAAACAGTGCAACAAAAACAGTTGTATTTGTATCACCATCCCATACATATTGGTGTCTCCAACACATATATTATAATATAGTAAACTTTGTGTCTCAAGCACCTAATATTGAATAGCGAATACAATGTGTTTGCACACAATTATAATTATATTTGCGACAAGCTCCAAACACACATTATATTCGCATCCAAACAACAAAAAACGGCAGATTTTTCAGCGTGTATACGGTGTTTGCACATTATATGGAGCTGGGGTATGTTGTGGAAGATCCATGTCAAGTACAAAGTCCTTTCTAGCCAGAAGATTGCGATGCTTGCCTGCATGCCGGATTGCAGCGCTGTCTCGACGCATTCTTTGCAGGTGCTGTCGTGCCTGCCCTTGACTTGGAGGCTGTTAGGCGTACTATGGTGTAAAAAGTCAGGAAGGGTTTGCCTTTTGTTGAAGGCGAACTGTTGTCTGCGGATGATGTGGCAGACGGTGATATAGAACGGATCAAGTGGATGAGCGTCTCATATCCTTGTGGCAGATTGTGGACAAAGGTTGGCTGATTTCGGCCATTTGTGGTATCTCATGATATGTCATATTCTTTTCATTGTATTCAGTAATGTTTACAATTTTATCATGGACAGATATACGCCATAACAACGTTTAGAAATTATAAAATTTTTTATCAAAATAATCGTTCTCCAATCGCAACTTTTCGTGCGCTTTTGCCATTTTATGGTCCTAATAAGCGTCCACCTGTGCTCTGTTTTCGTGGAATTGTTGCAAATTGCGACCGTACATTTTCTTTACATAAAGTTCAAGTGTCAATAAGACAAATAACCGCTCGAAGCAATAAAAATATTTCTGCCGTTCAAGCAGGTGTTGCTGAAGACCGCAATTTATCGGTTCCAAGTCGTTGCCAACAATTTTGACTAGCTCAAACCACAACCTGGCGAATTTTGAGAAAGGACTTGGGCTTACATCCGTATAAAATTGTTGCACATTCTGATTACGGGTTCTGAAAGTATTTTTAAAGACCTGTCCAACGAGGAATGTTAGAACACGAGAGAATGCATTGTTTTCCCAGAATGGGTGAAAATATTTGTTTGGTGTCTGAAACCAAATTGAAATACTTGGATTCTTCAAAGAACATTTTGCAACATTCTTGTTGCGGATTCTGAAAGTTTTTTTAAATACAGTTCTAACGATTTATGTGGAAACAAAAATTTTTTGGGATCTGGAAATAAATTGAAATACTTGCATCCTTCGAAGGACTTTTTGCACATTCTGATTGTGTTTTTTTCTAAAAGTGTTTTGAAAGGCCTTACCAACGAGGTATAGGAGAACATGGGAGAATTGTTTGTTTTCGCACAATGGGCGCAAATATTTTTTGGGTGCCTGAAACCCAATAGAAATACGTGCATCCTTCGAAGGACTTGTTGCACAGTCTGATTACAGATTCTGAAAGTGTTTTTAAAGGCCTATCCCACCAGGTATGTGAGAACACGGCAGAGTTCCTTGTTTTCGCACAATGGGTGAAAATATTTGTTGGGTGTCTGAAACCAAATTAAAATTCTTGCATCCTTCGAAGGACGTTTTACACATTCTGAAGTGTTTTAGAGACCTTTCTAACGAGGTATGTGAGATCACGGGAGAATGCCTTGTTTTCGGACAATGGGCGAAAATATTTGTTGGGTGTCTGAAATCAAACTGAAATTCTAGCATCCTTTTTGATTTTTGCACATTCTGATTACGGATTCTGAAAGTGTTTTTAAATACCTTTCTAACGATTTATGTGGAAACACGGGAGAATTCCTTGTTTCGAACGATGAGCGAACATTTTTTATTTGGGATCTGGAAATAAATTGAAATACTTGGATCCTTCGAAGGACATTTTGCACATTCATTTTGCGGATTCTGAAAGTGATTTTGAATATATTTCTTGTCATTTATGTGGAAACACGGGAGAATTCCTTGTTTTCGCACGATGAGCGAAAATATTTTTTTTGGGATCTGGAAATAAATTGAAATACTTGCATCCTTCGAAGGGCTTTTTACACATTCTGATTGCGGATTCTGAAAGTATTTTAAAGACCTTTCCAACGAGGTATGTGATTTCGCGGGAGAATTCCTTGTTTTCGCACAATGAGCGAAAATATTTAATGGGTGTCTGAAACCAAATTGAGATACTTGGATCCTTCGATGGACTTTTTACTGATTCTGATCCAGGATGCTCAAAGTATTTTTAAAGACCTTTCCAACGTTGTATGTGAGAACAAGATAGAATGTCTTGTTTTCGCACAATGGCCGAAAATATTTGTTGGGTCTCTGGAAATAAATTGAAATACTTGCATTTTTCGAAGGACTTTGTACACATTCTGATTGCGGATTCTGAAAGTTCGTTTAAAGACCTTTAAAAAAATCGATATATATATATTTGACCGCATTAAGAGTTGTCTTTGCTAGTTAAATTCGGAATTTATCTGCACGGACATGTCTTCTACTGAAAGAGTGACTTTTCAGCATGACAAGGACCCAAAGCATTCGGCCGTTATCGTTAAAAACGGGTTAAATAGTCAAAAATTTACTACTACGAATTGGCTAGCGCAGTCACCGGACTTACACCTGATCGAAAACTTTTGGAGTTACATAAAATCTCATTGCGCCAAGTACTCAGATGCTCCAAAAGGCGTAGACGAGGTGTGGGATAGAGCAACAAAAAAAAACTTGATACACTATTTCAGCGGAAATGACGGCAAAAGCTTGCAAAAGTGTGCCTCGCCGTCCACAAGCTCTTAAAAAAGCCAAAGGTTTCTGGACAAAATATTGAATCAGGAAATAAATTAGCAGAAGACCAGGGTGCAAAATTGTAACATTTGTATAACTTTACAATATTTATTGTTCACTTTGTATATATCAACATAGAATTAAAATTGGTTTTGTTTTTATTCACGAGAGAACAATAAATGGATTTAGTTAAGAACTTTTTTATTTTTAATCAAATATTTAAAATATATAAATGTAGTTCCAAACTGTGTCAACCATGTAGCAATTTTGCTCGTCACTGTACGTGTAGAATTAAGCCTTATGGCATTACCATATCTGTAATATTTTTATCACACACGTAGTAATATTTGGTATTAATCCCCCCCCCCAAAAAAATATTCCTGGTTTTTGGAGAAATAAATACTACGAGTATAACAATAAAGAAAGTATAAAACAACAAAAATATATTTTGCAGGAGTTTATGATTCCTATATGTGCCATATGTTTGTGAGCACTCTGGAAATCGAATGAATGTTTAGGACAGTAGGACTAATAGATAAAACGGCAGACGATTATGAAGTGTTTATAGCTAGAAAAGAAATAAGTAAACATAACAACGATGATATTTATAAAACTTATGAATCTTTTATAAGACAAAACTTGGATATACCAATTGTCTAACCGACCTGTCACAAGTTTTAAAAATATAGTCAAAAGTTTCTTTATTCGAAATTTAAGAGATTTATTGATTTGATTTGTTTGGTGAACTGAACTATTCAGAAAATATTTTGTTTTTATCACCAAACAGGGCTTGTTTTGTTATAATCGTTGTAGAACTAAATAAAACCACGCAAACGTTGACAGTAAACTAATTTTGCAAATCTCCATATGGTTTGCAATTGAAAATTTAGTTATATGGACCAATGTATTGGGAATACAGTAATTGTTAGTTAAATGTTTAGTGTAGCATAAAACTGGAATACTCCTTTATGCTCTCCTGTGATTTCAAACTGCAACTGACTGCAGCATCGTCATGTGTGCAATATAACAGATTAATCTGTTTAAAATAAAGGGTGGGCCATGATAATTGGGGATATAATTTCGCTTTGAAAAAAAAGTACTAATAGACATTTTGTCAAAATTATGATTTTATTGGTAAGGGCCATCATTAACATCATTGAAATGTGTTCCAAGACCTCATTCGATCTATCAAAATTTGTAATTACATTTTCGATTATTTGGGCTTCTTGCTCGTGAACGGCAGCGTAGATTTCGTATTATAAGGCCTCAATTGGGACGGTATCGTTTGCGTATCACTTGAGTATCACGGCGCCCCAGACATAATAGTCTAACGGTGGCAAATAGCAGCTGTGAGGCGGCCAATGGACTTCCGAATTTCGGCTGATTATGCGGTTTTCTAACACAGTGCACAATTGTCGATTGTAACGTTGGCTGTAAGGCACACACCGCCATCCTGTTGAAACCTTATGTAGTTGATGTCATCCTCTTCAACTCTTGGGAACAAAAAACCACTGACCATTCCACGGTCGCCACGATCGCCATTGACGGTAACGGCGGCTCCTTACGCATTTTCGAAGAAAACTGGACCGATGATGCCTCCATGACAAAAACCGCATCACACTCGTTGTGGCTGCATTGGCTTCTCCTCGACGACGTATGGATTTTTCGAGCCAAAAATGCGACAATCTTGTTTGTTAACGTGGACCCCGAGGTTGAAATGAGCTTCATTGGAATACATGATTTTTCGCTAAAAATTCTCATTTTCAATCAAGCGATTATTCAACGAAGTGAACATGCATCGGCTGGTCACGAGGCATTAGTTCTTGGACTAATTGGACTTGAGAAGCCTTCCTACCGAGGTCTTTATGGAAAATTCTGCGATAAAATGTGCGATAAATGTTCAATTGCTGCGAATGGTGGTGAGTTGATGTTGATGGCTATTCGAACATACTTTCGGCTACAGCGACAATGTTTTTCACTTGTTTTCGCAAAATGGGTGCAAATATTTTTTGGGTGTCTGGAAATAAATAAAAATACTGCCATCCTTCCATCCTATGAGAACACGGGAGAATTCCTTGTTTTCGTACAATGGGCGAAAATATTGTTTAGAAGTCTGGAAATAAATTGAAATACTTACATCCTTTGAAGGACTTTTGGCCCATTCTGATTGCTGATTCTGAAAGTGTTTTTAAAAACCTTTGCAACCAGGTATGTGAGAACACGGGAGGATTACATGTTTTTGCACAATGGGCGAAAATACTTTTTAGGAGTCTGGAAATAAATAGAAATACTTGAATCCTTTGAAGGAGTTTTGGCTCATCCTCATAACAGATTCTCAAGTGTTGTGTGAGAACACGGGAGAGTTCCTTGTTTCCGTACAATGGGCGCAAAAATTATTGTATGTCTGAAACCAAATTGAAATGCTTGCCTCCTTTGAAGGACTTTTTATGTAGTCTGATTGCAGATTCCGAAAGTACCTTTAAAGAGCTTCTAACACGGTAGAAATTCCTTTTTTTATGAGTCGGGAAATAAATAGAAATACTTGCATCCTTCAAAGGTCTTCTGGTACATGGTGATCCCAGATTCTGAAAGTGTTTTTAAAAACCTTTACAACGAGGTATGTGAGAACACGGGAGAATTCCTTGTTTTCGGACAATGGGTATTGGCACAATCGCACTTTTGGGTATTTGGAAATAAATTGAAATACTGGCATCCTTCGAAAAACTTTCTGAACATTCTGATCACTGATTCTGAACGCGTTTATAAAGTGTTTTCCAACGATGTATGTGAGAACACGAAAGATTTCCCTGCTTCTTATTAATATTTCTAAATGTTTCCAAGATGCATACGTTTTTATGTGACGACAATTGCATTTTTACAAGGCTCTTTTTGGTTGGACCCGAAAATTGTTAATAATATGACGTTGTTAGTGTAATATTTAATTTTCGTATATATATGAAGTTCCGATCGTTTAAAAATCGCTTCTCTTGATATATATCTCTTTTCGACAGCATTAACAGATGTCAGTTAACCCATTAACAGAGTTGCATAAATGAATGTGGTTTGTGTCTTTGCTAGTTAAATTCGGAATTTGCCTTCATGGACATTTTTCTATCACTCTTTTCAGGGGTGTTGTGGGGAAATTAATAATTCTCCCCGAAGGTTTTTGATACCAATCAATTGCCAAATTTCCCCCTCTCCTTATCATCAATGTATCCAAATATGTAAGTTTTGAATTGAACTCTTCCACAATGGTTAGTATAATACCAGTGGTATTGAAACGATGGAAAAAGAGTCGCCACCATGTTTTTGGATTTATAGACAATTTTTCGATACACGAGTCCAAAAGACTTCCAATAACGAAATCTGCGACAGTTGGAGAAGTTGGCGAGCCCATCGGAAGTCCTTTTTGCTGAAGATATACCTTCCTTCCATTACACACTTCTACACAAAATCTTAAAATGTCTAAGAATAAAAGTTTATTAACACATATTGGTATGTTCGATTATTGTATTTCAATTTTTCTCTATCATACGGACAACTAAGTCTACATGTGCATATACTTGGAAATAACGCAACTACCGCAAATGAAACTACCGTCTGATTCATTATTATGTTCCTAAATTCTTCTGAGTTCTCTTGTATTTTGAGTTCTCAGTAATCCCTTTGAGGATGTTCGTAATGTACTTACAAGTTCTTGTCATGGAGAGTTAACAAATGAGCAAATTGGTCTTAGTGGAAAATCTTCTTTGTGTATTTTAGGAACTCCATACAATCTTGGTGCTGTAGATACCGTTGTCTTAAGTTGATTATTTTCTATCTGATTAATAATTCCCAATTATGAGGTTCCTCGACGAAATTACTATTTTTCTTTTGTATCACATTCGTGGGGTCTTTGTACACTAGTTTCTGTTCTGATGTATTTCCTAAACTATTGTACTTATATTCTCGAAACATAGTCATTTTGCTTAATAGCTATTGCTTTCTCGGCATTTCGTGTTAATACTCCACTATTATTTTTCAAGATTTTCTCTGTTTTGTCTACTTTATCTAAAACATATTTACGCGCGCTCGTCAGTTTCATTTTGTCCATGTGGTTATTTTTCATTGTCGATAATTTTGTCCTTGCTATTTTATTGGAAAATATGTCCTCTCCACTGGTAACGCGTGTTTTTGACCAAGTAACGTGGATTTTTGACCAAGTAATGTATGTTTTTGACCACTGTACCTCTTTTGGAATGCTAACCCCAGTTTTGTTAACATACCTCTTTGCCGATTAAGTGCATTAATGGAATATTTCCAGATACAACATCTATAAAACATTCAACATTGAAAAATAGTCATCGCATCAATGAAATATATTCCTCACTGCAGTGACACATAGTCATTGCAGCAATTAAAATACTCCATAGCAGTAATGAAAAATAGCATTACATGAATGTAACATATACATAAGAACAATGAAACATCAATGGAATATACTCATTACAGCAACTAAATATATTCGCCGTATCAATGAACTATATTCATCACTGCGACGAAGCTTCTTCAGTTATTTAACGCGTATTCGTTGCTCTAATCATAAGGTGCGTTAGCTCGCTTTTGCTGGCGATAATAACTATTCGGGCAACGAATATTTTCATTCGTGTGACGAAACTTTAAAGTTCGGTATAAATGCGCATTTTTTCATCTTATTTTAATATCCATCAGCCGACAACTGTGCTACTATAACTGGGCAAGTGAATATAAGATTTTTTTTTGGTATTTTTAATTTATATTTTTGCCGTTTATCCAATAATCTAGATACACGCTGAAAAAAGACGGCCTCTGTAACATATTTTGCAGGAACCATGTATATGTTCAGGTGTATTTAAATATACAAACATTAGCATGTTTACTGACAAATATGTCTGCTTTTACGTGGAAACGTATGCGTGCTTCATCCCAAACATCCATGTACTTACGTTGAAACATTCGCGTGTTTCCCCCAAACCTCCATGCACTTCCGTGGAAACATATGCGTATTTTCTCCCAAAAAAAAAATAATATTTAGGAAAGAAATATTCTTTGTTTCTTTATTTATTATAATTAAAATAAATAATTAATACAAAAAATTAAAAATATAATTATAATAATATAATTAATATTATTTATATAATAATATAATTAACATTATTAATATCATAATATCATATTAATTTTACCCTTTTTACATTTACTTGCTGAATGCATTACCATTTTTCTGAAATGGGTATCTGCTGCTCTTTTCCTTCTTCGTTCTTTGTTGTCTCTCACGTTTTTGTTTTCAGAAGGTTTCAAATATGCCTTGGTTATCACTATGCATTGGTACATAAACAATATCATGGAAACAAGCGTGTATTAATTACATACTTGTGTTTTTTATTATATTTCAAAAATAGCCCGCCATTCTGAATTTTTCAGTAGAGGGTCGGGCAGAAAAGAGGATTCGCGTTGTTGCCCTTTCCAGTTTCATTCCTCAAAATCGTTTCTCGCTTTGGTAGCACTCATAAATATATTCGAAACACATACACAAAAACCAAAGTAACATCGCAAACCATTTAAGCGTCCGAGCGTTTGTTTATTCTTCTTTCACTGATCGAGCGCTTTTGATATCCTTTGTCCGATGAACCATTGACGACTGAATGCATGAAATTAAAACGCAATACATCAGCCAAAATACGAAACACTGACTTCATCTTCAATTTGCATGCTTATTTACTTACACGAATCACTCACTGAGAAAATATTGCAAAAAGCTACAATTACAAGATATACACACTCGTTGCCCCTCTATTATTCTCTTGCTCTCGAGACATGGCTGTGTTAGTATCACAAACATAGATATATTTGGGGCGCAAACACATATGTTATAACATATTAATCATTGTGTCTCAAACATGTAATATTGAATATTGTAATATCGAGACATGGCTGTATTGGTATCACAATCACAGATATATGGTTCGCAAACACATATGTTATAAAATATTAATAATTGTGTCTCAAACATATAATATTGAAAAGCAAACACAATACGTTTGGGCACAAGTATATTATATTTGTGACAAGCTCCAAACACATGTTATGTTTGCATCCAAACAACAAAAAACTATAGATTTTTCAGCGTGTATGTATATTAGAGTCCCCACAAAATATATGAAAAAGAAAAGTATATTGCTTTCTTTGCTCCCCGCGACTTTTCTAAAATCTTGGGCTTAAAAAATAATATCTGCATCCAAATTTTTCAAATCTTGTTTAAACCGACCAGTCCCAATTGACCTAAAGGCTAAAAACCGGCCTTAAAAACACTTCATTTTCGTTTTTGGCCTTTAACTCCTAAACAAACGATTTTACGAGGTTTGTTCACATAAACTATTTTGACCAAAATAAAAAAGCGGACATTTCTTCAATACAAGCTTTTAACATATATCCAACCGTTAGTGGCGTTTTCAACTATGAAAGCAAAATTTTCCAAATTTTTGGTGCTCTTTTTTTCTTTAAAAATTTGTCTTTTGCTGTTGAACGGCGGTAAAAGTATAGGGTGTAGCTTGCTAAATAGAAAATTAAATAATGTTTATAATAAATTAAAATTTTTTAAAATATGTTAATTTTTGGTGGATTTATGGGATCTCAAAGTCAGAAAACAAATCAACATTTTGGATTTTTTTTTAGAATAGATTTTATTTGTTATTCAAAAATTACTAAATTGGATCAACACAAGAATATACATTACGATGTGTTGGATTTACAAAGTGGAGCAATTAAAATATCGTTAAAATGTGAGAAGGTGATATTATTGATATTATAACACTTAAACACTGTGATTTTTAAAAGAATTTTGTAGTCAAGAAAAGTAAATTTATAAATTTACTTGTTGTTATGCAAATATTCTAAAAATTTTTGCTTTGAAAATTTTTTTGATGATATGTCCTTATAGTGTTGCTCCAGTGCATGCAATACCAATTGCTTTTGCTTCTCTTGATGCGTTAAGACATCATTAAAGCGCGTGATTAGAGCAATACCACGTTCGTTCGTCGTTAACAACGAGGAATCTATTTACAATCGCTTTCGCAGCAAGGTAGTGAACATTTTGCTCCCACTTAGATGGATCTATCAACACAAAATTCAGAATGGTATCCAAAAATAAATGTTACGAAATCACATAATGCGGCAGAACTTATTTGCTCAGCAGGAAAGCTAATCCGCTTTGGATTATCTGGATTTTTATTTCAAAGTCATTATTTTTAGTTTCAAAGTCAACTTCATCGTCGGAGAAAGCCAATGCAATATTTGCTTCGCTTAAGTACCAGAGATGGCCGCGTAACTTATTTTGAGCTGCATTTCCAATATCCTTATCTATAGTTTTAAAAGACTCTAGCTCCTGTAGTAGCTTTGGTGCTAGTTGACATAGGAACCAGTACTTTAAGTAGATACGAACAGTAAATACATTAAATCTGCGTAAACCTTTTAATACTTGAGCTGAAATAAAATAAAAAAGCTTAAAACAAATATTAAGAGTGCAAGGAATGATAAATTAAAACAAAAATAATCAAATTTTGTATGTTCTTACCTGGAACAGCAAATTGTTTTCTAAAGAGAAAAAATTTAAGCGAGTAAATTATTTTCGCCATCCATCTAGCATGGCTCACTGCACCAGTATTACTTCGGTCTTGTATTAAATATAAGACTCTTCCTAGAACCTCTTTCTTATTTGGAAGCATTCGTTTGCTGAAACTACTTCTTTTTTTACCTATAATAAATATTTACACCATGTTATATATGAAACGAAATAAACAGCATGTTTCTTAGAACTTACCAATCAAATAAACATAACTAGATTCACCGTTGAAACAAACTTTCGAGACATTGAATTCTATTGACAGCTAAATCAGTCGTTGTAAAAACTCAGTGAAACAAAACCGAAACAAAAATGTTTCACTCTGCCCTCCCCGCAACAAACATCACGACAAGTGCACCTTCTTTTTTTGACAAATTTGTTTTGTGTTTTGTTTTTAGGTGTTGATTTCGAAAAATTTTGCAACGTATCGAAGCTCTCATTTAATCATAACATATTATTCGAAAAACACGTAAGTGTATTTCTTCCACCGTTTTGTGAAATACTAATATGGTTTAGTTTACTTATTAAAAAATAAATACTTTGAAGAAAAATCCAGAATGTTGATTTTTTTTCTGACTTTGAGATCCCATAAATCCACCAAAAATTAACATATTTCAAAAAATTTGATTTTATTATAAACATTATATAATTTTCTCTTTAGCAACCTACATCCTATACGTTTGCCGCCTTTCAACAGCAAAAGACAAATTTTTAAAGAAAAAAAGAGCCGCAAAAATTTGGAAAATTTTGCTTTTCATAGTTGAAAACGCCATTAACGGTTAGATATATGTTAAAAGCTTGTATTAAAGAAATGTCCGCTTTTTTATTTTGGTCAAAATAATTTATGTGAACAAACCTCGTAAAATCGTTTGTTTAGGAGTTAAAGGCCAAAAAGGCAATAAAGTGTTTTTAAGGCCGGTTTTTAGCCTTTAGGTCAATTGGGACTGGTCGGTTTAAACAAAATTTGAAAAATTGCGAGGCAGATATTATTTTTTAAGCACAAGGATTTCGAAAAGTCGGGGGGAACGAAAAAAAATTAACTTTTGCATTTATGGGGCCTCTAATGTATACATGTCGATTTTGGCGGATTATTGAGTTTTAATACTAACGAATTCTCCTTCTAACATTTCTCCAAATGTTTGGCACAAAACATAGCCTAATATTGGTAGCTTGTATTACAAAAACAAGTTTTGTTGTTAAGTTTGGGTAAAATTTGAGTTCTTGCCACAGTTTGTGAGTGCTGGAATCGACAAATACACGTTAGGTAGTAATATCTTATATACAGTTTAAAACTTTCATTTAAACGATTGCAGCTCTTTTCTCTGCATCGAAAATGATATGAGTTTCGATGTCTTCATTTTCTTCTTCATGACATGGCTACTTTTGTTTCTGTTTTTGGAAGGGGGTATTTTGTATGTATCTTCCTTGTGGTATGTACTTCAGGCATAATAACGTAGTTGTTGTTTGTGTGTTTTAAATAGCTGCCTGTTGTAGCTGCCACTTGTTACGGTTGTATATTTTACAATAGCAGTTGTTGTTTTATTTTGTCCCCGCTACTTTGGTTGTTTAAATATTTTATGACTTTGATGTTGTTATCCTCTCAGTCTCTACCTCCGACTCTCCCAGCCATATCCTGGCAGTAGAATATATTTTTATTGCCGCAAATGAATCCGCCGTAAACAGAAACAAAGAAACCCTAGATGAAGTGTAAGCAGGAAGTTGGAATGAGTGTCGGAGTACTTTAAGAAGCATTGTGCGATGCATTACAAAATGTTAGACTAGACAAAGTATCTCTGAGTCAGAAGTGTGAATTGTGGGGATGAAGAATGTTTAATTTAGATTTTTAATGACTTTTGAATTGATGCATTTAAACACGATAATTAATTACACAATTACCCCTAAGAAATATGAAAGTAATTAAATGGAGAAAAGTACAATGTGTTGGGAAAATTTTTAACAAACACAGACGTTGAGACAGATACCTCCAAAGCAGTGGTATATGTTTACAAAAGTCAGGGGTAGATTGTTTGTGGAATTCCTTAACGATATGTTATTCAAGCAAACCAGTTGTGCAGGAAAGATTTTCCAATGGTACTGCCTGACATTCTGCGAACGTACATATGGAAAAAGAAATTCTCATTAATATGGTGACTGTTTCGATACATACAATTTTCAAGTATTCGCCAAAAGGAATAGCCAAAATGTCTGCTGATGAAGATCTTGGAAAGATCTAAGCTTTATATTAAAATGCGTTTGAGCTTGAATAAATTTATAAAATTAGGAATTATGTGTTTAAATAAAAGTTGTTCTGAAATTTATATAACATTCTTATTTTCTTACTTAACAGTCAAATTTAACATCCCGCTATCTGTGTTGTGGTTACGAATTTTATTAACATCTTATCTCTGTATTATACAAAAATTACGCTGATATCTAACGACAATCACTAAAGGACTCAAAGAAATCAGTTTAAAGAGCTGTATATACATAAGTACTTGACATCGGCTCAAGACGTGTTGAATGGTCGTTCAAGACATTTGCTTTACAACAAAAATGTCAGTGTTCTGAAAAAACACATTCGTGTATGTGTGTGACACTGAAGAACACAAAAAGACAATCACCCCTATTCTGCGTTACAATCACAATCGAACTTTCTCCGTTTTGATGAAATCGATATTCTGCGTTACGTTACGTTCCACTTACGTTTTTCTTTCGATTGTACGTATTCTGCGTTGCAATTTTTGTTACGTTTTTCACGTTTTTCTTACGCTGCAAAAGGTCTGACTGAACAACATAATGGTTCTTTGTTGTTTACAATAAAGTGTGTAAAAAAGTTAAATTTTTAATACAATTCAGAGAAATGTAAGTATAGTAGTAATTTAAATTTATATTTAATAAAGTTTTTAATTTGTTTTACTAAATAGTGAGTTTTATTTTATTTGTTACAGGTCGAAACAAACAAACCAAGATCAGTACGAGAGGCTGGCGGAATTAATGGCCAAAAAACCAAACCTTGCGGGTGGGTACCATCAGAGACCAAAAGAAGAAGTGCAGGCATTTTGGGAAGAGGTGACCGTAACACTTAATTCAATGGGGCCACCAATAAAAACCGGAGTAGCATGGAAGAAAGTATGTGACATTGAAATAGTTACCCTGATTCTGCATTGGTTTTGATTTTTTTAAACATTTTTTTTAGGTGTGGATTCACTGGAAGTGCTACATAAAACGGAAGCTGACCACGAATCAGAAGGAGATGATGAGCACCGGAGGAGGCTACTGTCGCCTGCAACGCATTAGTTCCCTTGAAGACAGGGTAATTAAATTGAAGGGACTGGTAACCAGCACTAGCGGGATAAGTGGTGCAGAGGATTTCGAAGTGGTCTGTGCTGCACAGGAGGATAATGGAGCGTCCGCAATGGATATTTCCGCACGTAGCGAAGACCAAATCGAATCTCTTTTGGCAATCCTTGCCTCCGCATTCTGGAGCACGTTGTTCTCCTCTCCCAACAAAAATGCTGCTGCTATTACTTCCATTTCTATTGAAATAAACAAAATGTATTTTTGTGCTGTAATGATGTTAACAAAGAAGGAAAAGTCACCTCCGGCACAACTGGTTTTTTAACTCTTTGGTCACAAATACCTCTTTTTGTGTTTTTTTTTAACTTTTCACACGCGCTAGTGTATTTAATAAATAAATTTATACGAATTTTTAATTCTTTTGTGTTTTAACAGTTGAAAATATGTTTTATTTGCACAAAATTACACTTTTAACTTCAATGTTTACACAAATGATTATTTGTTTTGTTTTGTTTTTTTACGTTCCACAGCCAATCTGCTTATTGTGACAACACACTTTTCCTCTTCTTATTCTTTCGATTACGTTTTTTTTTTGGAATACTAAAGTTCGATTGATGCGTAACGTAGAGCGGGAACGTAATTGTAACGCAGAATAGGGGTGAATACTAATACTTCTACTTCGCTTCACGTCGTATTGTGTTCCTGTATACATACACTTACATGACAGAACCCCGAAGTGCTTGGTTGCCGCAACTTCGCTAAAGTACATGTCTTGAAAAAAAGCTAATGTCTTTAACAGTCATTCAAGACGTCTTAATACTGTTAAAAATACGGGTTTAAATTAATCATTCGACATGAGGGACATCAATTGAAAAAAATACGGTTTTAAAATTAATCGTTCGACATGAAGGACATCAAATTGAAATGACATTATTAAAACTTCTGGCTTTTCCTGCCACTTTCTTTACAATTTTAAAGTGAAAAATTTATTCAAATCCACTGTTCTTGGGGGCGGCGAAAGCTATTAATTTCATAGCTTATGGTTTTATATATGAATTTCGTTTTCTTTTACGAAATATAAGAAAAGATAAGGAGAAAACGGCTTATTGATTGACAAACAGTAGGGGGTTTTATAACTAGATCGTAATTAATATTACTCATACGCTGCGCAAGTCCTATGAATACATTTTGTGTAAAAAGGTCGAGTATTACAAATATCGAAGTCGTGTGTGTTGTCATGATATCTAACGACATTGTTGCACAAGGTGACGCAAAAGTTGTTACCCAATGCTGTTTGTCACAAAGGTCAAGTGTTATAAATATCGAAATCATGTATATTATAATATCTGAAGACTTCTTGTCACCCGATGCTCTGTGGAAGTAATTTTTTATGAACGAAATCCTTTAGTTCCGCTTCTGGATTTTGTTTATCTGATGTCTTAAGTTCTTTTCCATTAAGCCGACAAAATGAAATTTCGCATTCTTGACGGATGTTATCTTTGAGGTCTTCAAAAATCGTAGGTTTGTTGACATAGACTCGTGATTTAAAAAAAAACCCACAAAAAGAATCTTATAATAGAATTAGGGAATGGTAGGGAAGGGTACAGATACGGAATTTCCAATACCATCCGGAGATTGTCGCTGTGTGTGTAAACCATTTCCGATCCCATTTTAATTTACTTTCTTTTACACTGATTATAAGGGGCATTTGAGTTAATAATCAGAATCCGATCTATTTCTTTCTGTAACGTTAAAACAATTTGGGAGTCTATAATAAATTGTATTTATGTCCAAGATTGTACTCCCTAGTTCGTAGAGGACCCGAACCCCCCACCCGACTGTCGCTAGTCATTTCATGTATCCCACGGTCCTTCTTGATACTATAATAAATTCTGTCTTTATTTTATATAATTTCATCTCAGATTACAATCTACGTTCACGAAATCATTCAGCCTTTTTGGGGGTTGCTCAAACTCTTTTTTTTCGACCATTAAGGTTTGGACATTACATAAATAATGGCAGTGCCTAATGCAAATTGCCAAAATGAAAGACAAGGCGAACCGAAAATGCAGCCTTTAGAATTTTGGTTGTGATTCGTGCAGTACGCCTTCGTTAATTCTGGCTATGTAGCGCTCGGCGTCCACAGCAAACATATGGCACGCGACGTTTTCGAAAACATAAGGCCCTATGACGCCTCCAGCGTAAACAGCAAACCATCCAGTAAATCTGAGCGGTTGTAATGACTCTTCTCGGGTTAATCGCGGAATTTCTGTGATCCAGTTGAGTTTATTCACATATCCACTGAGATCGAAATGGAATTCGTCGCTCAGGATGATTTTTGATGAAAAGTTGTCTTCCGCACTTGGCGGTCAGCATCTAACAACTGACACACTTTATAAGGGAACAACTTTAAGTCTTTCACCAAAAGTGATTCCCTGTAAAAGTTGCATATTGACGCTCACTAGCGTGACACGTCGTCTGGATGATACCCCGCAGTCCTGTGCGGCATATTGAACCACAGCCGAAATATTCTCAGTAGAGCAACTATTCTGACGCCGACCATGCCTGTGAGAATCTCGTGTTGTCCTATAATGTTCAAGCCGCGTGGGTAAGCGCCAACAGAACCGACGAATTATTCCGTAAAAATTTTTTACAATTATTCCGCGTTTTTAGGGGGGGTATATTCCATGTATTTGTCAAACAGTAGGTGGTATACAAATATACATATCATAATTAATATTAATCATACGCTGAGAAAGTTATAAACATATTTTGCGTAAAAAGTCACCAAGAATAAATCTACAATCTGCAACCTTCGAGTCATGCTTAAGAACTTGCTGTTCAGCGAAAGTTGTAGTCTATCATGTTGTCTTTGAAATTCGATGCTTGTCACGTAGAGTTTTGGAATATCATTCTATTTTCATTGTAGTTTACCACAATTCAGCTGTTCTGATCGTGACGTAAGCTTTTATATTCGTAACTTAACTTTTCGCTAAGGATTGTATTTCAATTTCGTTGTCTGTTACGATCTATAAAAACACAACAACGAGAAAATAGTTTATAAATCGGCGAACAGTAGGTGGTGTCACGCATAGAATATAATTAATATTAATCATACGCCGAAAAAGTCACATAAATACATTTGACGTAAACACTCACCAAGGTCGAGTCTTACACAGGTCGATGTCGTGAACGATTTATTATATCGAAGACCTTTTTAACATGTTGCTGTTAAGTCAAATTTATTCCCTAGCACGTTGCCTTCGACATTTGATGCTAGCAATGTAAAATCCTTCGATAGCAATCCATTTTCTTCCTTAGTGGTTAAATGGCATTATCTGTCGAATTCTATTATAAAATGAAGATGAAACATAAGCTGTAAAACTTTATGGCTATCGACTTCTTCAAATTTACTATTATTACCGTTGTGCATATTATCAAATTAGTAGGTTAACATTTCGCTATGGTTTATATTTAATTTTCATTGTGATTTGCGATTCATAAAACGGAAGCAACAAGGAATTTGTTTTTATTGTATATGATTCGATCCGAAGTTATTTCTCAGAAGGATGTTCTTCTATTTCCTATGAGCTACACAGATAAGGGATTTTTTTCTGCGATTATAAAAAATGTAAACAGAACTCATCAGGGCCTTAGCGTTCTAGGTCAGTGAGCGGCTTGTTGACATTGTAACTAATTGCAGTTGTCGTCGACGGGGTTTCTCTCCTCTTTCGTCCAACAGTAGGTGCTAGTGATGTGCGGTTCCGAGTATTTGAAGAACCGGTTCTGGAGAGTCGGGTTCCAAGTAGAACCATGTATTTGAACCGGTTCTGGTTCTCAGCAAATTGCTGTCCCAAATATGCTTAAGGGCGATATCATATTATTAGAATATAAAGTTTGATAAAAATACATATTTTCACACACTCAAAGGTTAACACTTTTGATTCTTGTGGAACCGAGTCCTGTTATTCTAGAACCGTTTCACGGTTCTTTCAAAACCAGTTATTTCGAATCGTTTCTAGGCCTTTTTTTGAAACCATTTTCGGTTCTTTTGAACCCATTTATCGTTCCTTCAACAACCGTTTTCCGTCCATTTCGATCCGTATAACCGGTTCCTCTATTCTGTTCATCACTAGTAGGCGCTGTTATAAATTAATATTAATCATACGCTGCGAAGGTTATATGTATATTTGTCGTAAAAAATCTCCAAGAAGAAATCGTATATGTTATCATGATATTTGAATACTATATTCGACAACCTTCAAGTCATGCTTAAGAACTTGATGGTAAGCGAAAGTTGTAACCCATCATTCTGTCTTTGAAATTCGATGCTTGTCACGTAGAGTACTTTTATATATCAATATATTATCATTGTAGTCTCGATGGTATAATGGTATTATCTGCTGAATTCTATCACAAAATGAAGACAAAACAAATGCTGCATAACTTTATAGCTAACCTCTTCTTCCAAACCATTGTACTTATCGTTACGTAAGCTATTAAATTCGAATCTTAATTTTTCGCTATGGATTATATTCAATTTCGTTGTCTTTTACGATCTCTAAAAGACGCTAACGAGAAAATGGTTTACAGATAATCAAAAAGTAGGTGGTGGTGATATAAATAGATCATACTTTTAATTAACATTACTCATACGCTGAGAGAGTTATATATTATTTGGCGTAAAATGCCATCATCGAGAAAGCGTGTATGTTATAAAATAACAACTACAACTCCTAAGTTATATTTAATAACTTTTTGTTAAACGAAAGTTGTAGCGTACAATTTTGTCTTTGAATTTCAATCCTTATGTTACAAAATAAAGACGGAAGACATGTTGTGTATCTGTATAGCTAACAATTTCTTAAAATCCACTGTTCTCATCTTTACGGGCTATTATATTCGTATCTTAACTTTTCGCTATGGTTTATATTTCAATTTCGTCGTCTATTATGATTTATATAAAAGTAATAAAGAGGAAAAGGGGTTTAGACCATCAAACAGTATGTTGTGTTATAAATAGATCATAATTAATCTTAATCATACGCAGCGAAAGTCATATAAATACATTTGACGTAAAAAGTCACCAAGGTCGAGTTGTACAAATTTCGAAGTCGTGCAAGGTAACATGATAACCGAAGACCTTCTGAACAAGTTGCTGTTCACTCAAAATTATTCCCCAATACTTTGCCTTTGAAATTTGATGATGGTAATTTAATATCCTTGGATATGGTTCTATTTTCTTTGTAGGTTTTATAGTATAATGACATTATCTATCGAATTTTATTATGAGTTTAAGACGAAACACATGTTGTTTAACTTTAGACTTAACCATTTCTTAAAATCTACTGTTGGTATTGTTACGAAAGCTATTTATTAAATTCGTATTTTAACATTTTGCTATGGATTATATTTCAATTTCAGTGCGTTTTACGATTTATAATAAAATAACAACGACGCAAAGGATTATACATCGTCAAACAGTAGGTGGTGGTTAAAATAGATCATTATTAATATTAGTCATACGCTGTGACGGTCATAACATTAAATTGACATCAAGTAAAACATTTAATATAATTTACGTTTTAAGAAAAACCATAAAAGAAGGCTCCAGTCGTGTACAGTTTTTGTTTAATACTATAATGTAAATGGTAATTTTATCCTGGCACTCTTAAAGTTATTTTCCCATATCATTCAATACCAAATTTTTATTTAAAAACTCATTGATTTTTGCCAGACTGAATGTTTATTTCTATATATAAAATTCTTCTTGACTTTTGTTCAACCTTTTTTGTTTTTATTCTTTTGCTTAGTGTAAATTGGTTTTGATGTTTCGCTTAAACAAAAGAAGCACGATAAAAAAGGAAACAGAAAAATACCCATTAAAGCTAAAATGACGTTAGTGTTATTAGCGTCAAACGGAATAACATTGATTGTCGAATACTGGTAATATCGACCCATTCCTCTCCCATCATCGCCTTGTACACAATGGCAGCAGATGTCACCAACAAAATTATTTCTTCAAGAACACTTACAGCTCAAAAGGACATCAACGGCAGAAGAAAAGAAAAAGCGTAGCACGCGACTGAAAGGAATTCAATGGAAGTCAATGGAAGTAAAAAGGTAAAAATTCAATAACATGGCTAAAATGGTATCAGCGTTTCGTCGCTTATACATCTTTTGTTGGTAATAAACATTGTTTAACGCATTTTTTCACGTTACCTTTTATTACTGCTGTTCGTTTTTCCTGGTGTATAGACCACCCCCCCGCCCGACCCGTAGCTTACATTTAGTCAATTGTCCTTGCTTTTTTTTTGACATTATGGGTTCCATTTTGAAACCTTTTTTAAGTGTTGGTGCTAAGGTTGGTGGAAGGGGTGATATCGTAGGGGCGGGAAAAATGTTGGGGCTTCTAATGGATATCATGGGATATATGTTGTCATTTGCGTGAGTTTATTTTTATCGATAATGTCAAGGTTCACTGTTTTTTTTTTTTTTGTACCGAATTATTGACCTAAAATAAGGGGAAGTAACAAACCGCCGGCAGTCTATTTCAAAGTGACAATGTGGAAAATGTATTTGTTGCAGCAACTAAAGGAAATTTGCTTGAAGAATGTACTAAAATTTCACAGTACCGAAATTTTGTATCTTTTAGCGGCAAAAAGCGGAAGTTAAGTTGTCAAAATTCATAAAATTTCCGAGTTTTCTCAATTTAACTACCGATCCGGTTGTTATCGTTAAAAAATATTACAAAATTACGGTGGAGGTATGTATTTTCCAACTGAAGGACATAAATATTTTCATTTAAAACGTGTTTTTAATAGACAAGTAATATGTTATGAACTCTAAAATGTACGGATGAAGTGTGTCTCTGGGAAGGCCATGTATTAGAAGTTACTTGAACCTTAATAGGAATAGAGTCTAAGATATTGATATTTCTGTAGTAAAATGTTTATTTTTCTATAAAGGAAATATGGAATTTATGAGCAATTCTCTAAGAAAAATCTTTCATGTTAACTAACTTGTACCTTTGTTGGGCACTGTTTCTATGGAAATATCCTTTACCAAACTATTTATTCTATTGATAGAAAATAAACACGATTCTTACTTTAACAGTTGTGTCATGGAAAGTTGCAATTTCTCTACGAAATTTTTCAATTAAATGAATGAAGTAGCATTTGGCGGTGTTCAAGTCTTGCCTGCAGACAATCCAAATGGCTTTCGTGGGACTAGTTAAATTAATGAATATCAATAAACAATGAGAAACGTTAAAAAAAAATTAAATTTAAATGACAAATTTTGATTAATTGTTATTCCATTCAAAGAGAGTGAATAGCACTCACTTTGTAATTTAAAATGAAATAGATTTTCTTAGAAAATCTATATTTTCTTAGAAATTATATATTTATATTATCTATTTATACGATCAGCTTGTGTCTATAGTCAGACATAAATGAATTTTTTTTAAATAGCATTGCTTTCTACAAATCTAAATTTTGTCTTAGTTTTGAGTTAGAAAGATTATTTAAAAATAAAATTTTGTTAATTTTCTATAGAAATTTAACCACATTTTCTGTTTCTGTGGAAAGAACTACTTGTTCTATAGAGAGCAAGGAAACACACGCTTTTTACTGTCATAGATTTGTTATGGAAAGTTTCAATTTCTCTACGAAATTTTTCTGTTAAAGGAATGGAGGTATATTTGGCGGTGAACAGGACTCAAACTCAAATGACTAATTCTTGTTCAATTCAAGCAGAATTAATAGCACTCATTTTATAATTTGAATACAATTTTGAATTTTCCTCGAAAATAAATACCAAAAAGAAAATCTTTTTTTCCACATATGATTAGTTTTTTTTCCATAATAAGACATACAGCAGTGTTTGTTTTTTTGTTTTTTAAACAGCAGTGTACTTTAAAAATTAAATTTTGTATTTATTAGTTATGAATTATAGCGATTATTTTTGAAAGAAAATCTTTTTAATTTTCTATGGAAATTTAACCTCATTTTCTAAAGGGAACACAGCTGATTATCAATGGAAAATGTTTATTCTTGCGTTACTTCAAACTGTTCTGTATAGAAAGAAAACTGATTCCTTTTGTGAAAATAAAGTCTGATTTTTTATCTGTATGGAAAAATTTATTTTACTTGGAAAAGTAAACTAAATCTCTATGAAAAAATAATTTTTTTTACAGAAACTAAGGCTTGTTACACTGTAAGTAAAATTAGAAGTTTTTAAATGACACACATAAACACCGAGACAGACCAACTAATTTTTGGGCCATAGAATCCAGTGGTATACTCCGTTTTAAAAAGTTGGCTCCAAATAACGAAATATTTCGATTTTAAAGTTGTGCTACATTTAAGGTGATTTTTGATTTTATTTGAGGGAAAAACCTGCAAAAGCTTTTATTAAATCAATTTATCTATTTTTTTTCGACAAAATGTAAACGTTGAAATAATAGACATCTATTTGGAAGCAGAATTAGTTTAGCTCTTACAATTTGGGGCGACAATAACTATAACAATTTTGGGATTCGGAATTCGGGATTGGCATCCCTATTACAAACAGATGCTATAACATATGTATCAAAGTGTTCCTTTGACAGATTAGTCCCTACCCGCCGCTATAAATGTTAACACATCAAAAATATAAGCATTTTATTGACCATTTTGAAAAAATAGAAAAATGAGTGACGAAAAATGCAGATCACATTGCGAAAAATTAAATATGTTTTGTTTTGTGTGTGGAAAATTTACACCGAAAAATCATCGACGACATTTGGTTGGAGATGCCCTCAAATCTTATCGAGGGAACGATCCAGGGGAACATAACACGGGTGCAAGAACGATGTAAATTGTCTCAATCGTTCACTTAGATAGACTTTATATGGAATACACAAAAATTTATTCTTATAGAACGATCCGATTTTATATACAAAGGTGTGCCAACTGCTCACGTACCAGTTCCACACAGTGATGAAATGCCTGTCCCAGTACATCCGTCGACATACCAATATGATACTGCGTCCAATCACAAACATCAGCAACATCATTACATCATGTTGATTCTGATTACCTGCAGCCAGTTATACAATATCCATCATTAATTTCGCAGGAACATTTTGATAGAATCGTTCGAAATCTGAAGCTATCTCAAAATAATGCAATGACTTTGGCTTCGGAACTAAGAAGCGTCAATGTGCTGGCACCAGGTGTAAAAGTTACATCTTACAAATACCAGCAAGAACCATATTTGCGTTATTTCATACTTTCCGAGGACGCAGCTTATGCACATTGTCTTTCTTTGCGTGTACATTACAACTTAATAATCATTGTGTCCAAAACATGTTATATTGCATAGCAAACACAATGAATTTAGACGCAAGTATACTATATTTGCGACAACCTACAAACACATCATATTTGCATACAAACAACAACAAAAAAAAAAGAAAAAATGTTGAGCGTGTAAATTAAAAAACGGCGAGTGCCGAGGACGGATAAATTACGAGCTGTACAATCTGTTTCCCGACATCGATGCAGTTATGCGTACGCCATGTCAGTAAAATGGATAGGAATGAACCAGTGCGAAAGGTATTCGAAGAGGTACTCGGAGGACATCGGAAAATAGAACAACCAAGACTTCGCTAGATAGGCCAGATGGAATACTGCCTACGAGAGCTGGGTGTTAGCAAATGGAGAAGAAACACTGTAGAACGAGCTGGTGGGAGAAACATGTTATTATCAGTCTGGGAAGCCCTTGACGTCTCTGGCTTGTTTGAGGCCATCTAAGTAAAGTATGTAATTTACCCCAGGCGGTGACGATGCAACTTCTGCGATTGCCATGACATCTGGCAATGGTCCGGTAGCGTCAATTCTACAGAATAGACTCCAAACCCTACCTTACCATCTAGTTTGGAGCCATTAGTGTTCACGTCTAAATATCTTCTATAACCTGATATGCGTCCCTTCCAGTCCTATCGGATCGGAATATGAGTGGAGAAGTTTCTCTCAGACGTTAAAGTGGGTGTCATGAAGTCAACTTTTACCGTGTATAGCTGCATATCCCTTATAATCGACCATACCATATGACCATATAAGCTGGTGCACTATTACGAAGACTGTCCTACGAGATTTGCCGAATTTGAAGACATTTGCCTTCCCAGCAAATCCAATAAAAAATATTGTTCTCCATTGTAAATGAGGTTTTCTTCCCAGAGAAAACAAAATTTATTTGTCAGGGGAAATGCCATTTATTTGCCAGAGGAAACACGATTTATTTTCCAATCTTTATTTTTTAGAACAAACAGCGTTTCAATTGATTAATTTTTTTTTTATAAAACGCAGCTTCAGTTTCAATACAAACAATTATTTTCTTTATAGAAAATTAGCTGACTTTGCCATAGCAAAATATCCTTTGTTGTCACACAAAATTAGTGTTCAATCCAACAGAAATTATACATTACATACTTTGCTTAGGTGTCCTCAAACAACACAGAGGCGTAAAGGGGCTTTCAAAATCAGGATAACATGTTTCTCCAACCAGCTCGTTCTGCAGCTTTACTAGTCCCGTTGGTAACACCAAGCTCTCGTAGTCAATAAATATACCATCTGACTTTTCCAGCGAAATCTTGGTCGTCCTATTTTTCGATGTGCTTCGAGAACATCTTCGAATACCTTTCGCACACGCAAAGAAAAAATTCGTTCCTCCCAAACGAAACCTCAGATAATTGAAGTTTGTTTGGGGACTGTAGTTGAGAGAAACGAACTTCTCTTAAACCATACATGTCACTTCGTTCTGGAGAACCGAAAAATGTTTGCAGCAAACGAGTTATGAAAAATATAAGCTGAACAAAACGTTGTCGAGAAACAAAAAACGGTTCCGCCAACTTTTGTTTCGGTTACAGCAACCGAGTTCTAGTTACTCCAAAAAAAAAAAAACGTTCGCGAGAACTGAAAAACGTTATGAGAAATGAGAGCTGAAAAAAACTTAACGATAAACGAAAAACGGTTCCGCCAACTCTTCCTTCGGTTACAGCAACCGAGTTGTAGTTACTCGAAACTAAGCAAAAGTTGGCGAGAATTGAAAAACGTTTGCAGTAAACGAGTTTTGAAAAATTAGAGCTGAAAAAACGTGTGCGAGAAACATTACTTGTACATTATCTTGTACATTAAATCTATTATTTATGGCTTCCATAAGTCATTTTTCTTTTAAATCTCCAACTTTCATGATTTTGGTTTTACAAATAAAGTTTGTTGTAAAAAAGTTGGAATTTTTGTCCATTTTGTCATTGTCTCACCTTGCAAAACCGTGATCTTCGATCAAGCTTTTATCTGTCAGAAGCTTCTTCTTTTATGAAAGGTATATGAACAATTAAGAATCCTTTGTTCTTTTAAAATAAAAGCTTTCGATTAAAAGCTTAAAAGCATGATTCTAATATACGTAGAAGGCAAAAGCTAATTTCTTATAGAAATTAAGGCATATTTCGTAGAAAACTTTCAGAATTTAAAATTTAAATACTGTTTCGTAAAAAAATATTTAAGCACTATAAGTATACTTGTATACACCTTCAAACTCAGTGTAGAACAAAATCTTTCCAAGGTCAATAGCAGTTTCTGGTGTGAGAATATATATTCTTGCTGTTACTGCAATACTGGACAACCATTTTTGGTTTGTTTGATAAAACACGTATTTCAAAGATACAGGATAAGATATCACAATGGTACTAAGGTCTACACTACAATAGCTCATACAACAACTACATAAAGGCAACAACAACTGGAACTTTCTTTTTGTTTAGTATGTGCACGGTGTTGAATTCAACTCAAGGTATACCAGCAATAAACATAAACAAAAGTTTGAAAACCCCTAAATACATATGAAACATAAGAAACAATCACCTGTAAAAAAGTATGTACCGGAAGATAAAATCGGAAGCTAACTAGCAAAGACATGAACAAATTTGTGTTACAGAGATGTATGTGCGGTCGCACTTATGCAACCTTACCAACCTTGTCTGTCCTCCATATGAAGAAGTTATATTCGACGAAGAATATGATATTCTGGAAGTCGTTTGGGAAACCAGGGTCAGAAATTATTAAACTAGACCCGATTGGCGCACGCTTTCCAGTTTGGCCACCATGTACGTATTTAGCCCATCCTCCATATGAAAACGTTATGTTTGTCGATGAATATGATATTCTGAATATTTGTTTTGGAACTTTAGTTTAAAATTTTGAAACTGGACACCAATACTTATTGTTCAATGCTAGTCCCATTGACGCAACCTGCTCCAGATTACGGCATCGATCCTGAATCCTTTTGAAAACATATATTTGTTTTTGTAGTGACATACTATATATTGCAGTCATACAGCTTTCACATAACTCCAATTACTCAGCCGGCAGAGCTCTGGATGGATGTCATATTCGAATTTATCGTCACATACATATAACAGAGGTCTGTTATAAATTTAGCAAGGTTATGTTAACATATTTAAAAGAGCAACATGCAAAACATGCAAAATGTTACAATTTTGCACTCTACTTTTATGTTAAGTTATTTGTTTTCTGATTCAATATTTTGTCTAGTAGTCTTTGTTTTTTTTTAAAAGCTTGTACACGGCGGGCATGCTGCTGCAAAATTTCGTTGTCATTTCCGCTGGAATCGCAGTCCAAGTTTCTATTATTCTATTTCACAGCTCGTTTCCGCGTTTTGGAGCATCTAAGTACTTGGCGATCTGAGATTATATATAGGCCCAAAAGTGCAGGATTGGATTTAAGTTCGGTGACTGCACACAGTTGTAAATTGTTGACTGTTTAACCAGTTTTTACCCACTTTAGCCGAGATCAAAGTTCAAAAAATGCGAAAAAATTTTAAAAATATGTTTCTTCGACAAATACACACAGGTTTCTTAAGTGTTCTTAAATATCGTATATATCGTTCGAAAGGTCTAACTTCCTTCTTTCCAAGTCCTTTGAGAAGCTGAAGTTACCTAAGATTTAAACCCGTGCGTTTACCTGGAAGTCAATATTTTGGGTGTAGTTTCACAAGTGGATTCTTGTTTTACTCCTCAACAACTTGAAGAGAAATGGTTTCAATTCCCAGGTATTTTGGTCGGTCGCACAGTGCCGGGTTTCAAAAGTGGCAGTTCGTAAAAACATTTAATAACTAGAGCGTCGTAGAAACATTTACCGCTATCAATTTTAGTTGTCTTTGATCTGATCCGAGTTTGAACGACAGTTTCGATGTTTGTGAAGAATCATCTGCATCAGCGTCGTTAAGCCACCGCAATGTGTATTCACACTTGTCACTAACCGAAAACTTTTAAGTGATATTTTGGTACTAATTTTTGGTTTTAAACAAGATCATCTGTGACAGTGGCGTCCATAGTTTTGGATAACTCTCAACATGTACTTTTCACAACAGTAGTTCAAAAGTTCCTCTCGAATTTCTTAACAGAAAACAGATCAGAGACTCTCATATGATTCTCATATGAAAAGTGATTTCGGCCCACTGTGCCAAAACTGGATTACCTGCAACAGAGTCATCCCCATTTTTGAATATGTCTTAGCATGTAGTTTTAAAAAAGGTACATTGGAAGTTCCTGTCGATTTTCTGAACAGAAAATAGATTAAAAACATATTTTCATACGAAAAGTGATCATTATGATCATTATGCCAACAATGGGAGAAGTTACAATAGAGCCACCATATTTTTGGACCTTGCGATCATATTTAAACGTAATTATATAAATATATAAAAAAAAAAACATTGGTTTACCATTTCATTCCCTGAAGGTATTGGGGAGAGCTTCTGACAACCAGTAAGCTTGTCGCTTTCTAGTTCTGCAGTCACTGGTTGGGGCCTATAGTTTTATGCCGATTGCGAACGGTATTTTGGGAAACTTTTTCATATGTAATTAGTCGATAGTGTCGCCACCACTAAGTGAGCAGACAGTCGTCGAAAGGAATATAATGTGGCACAGCCAGGTTCAAAACCACGTTATCATGCACACTTATCGTTGCACCACCGACGGTGACAGTTATAAATATGTATAAGTATAAACAGCGTGATTCAGTCACGACCCGCCTAATTTCACCAGCGTATTCCTTGGCTCATTTCATGAAAATATGTCCACTACGAACATCCCCGACAATGCAAGTGTGCGAAAGGCAGCGGTTTAAAAATTGTCGGATTGGTGGTCGGAAGGTAGTAGGGTAAAATTGCTAACAATCAATATGCCAGAAACATATTCTGCGGCAAATTCTAAGATAATCTTTCCAAGAAACCATGTTTCCAAAATGAAAATCGAGCCCGCCATTTTTCACTCGATAATTTGAAATTCGTCCCAAAAGCCATACTTTTGAAACTTGATGCTCTTCGATTTCAATGAAATTTCACATACATATATTCTACTCATTGCTGCCGTTACAACATTAACACAGGTATCTCTTCACAAAAATGCTGCGGATGATCAAATTTACACAGCTATAAACCATGAACCGTGGGGAGTTTCGACCTAAAATAAACGTACTTGTAAAGGCAGCAATAACTGGAATATCTGTGCGAAATTTCATCGAAATCGAACGGTATCAAGTTTCAAAAGAACAGCCTTTGGGTCAATTTTTTACGCTAATAACGGGTTTTTCAACAGAGACGCTACAAAAGTAAATCGATAGGGACAGCAAACGACGCCGTGTTTTTTCCCGCTCTTTTGACATTTCTCTTCAGTAAGGTTTGCCATTTCATCATGGAAAGATATACGAGCCAACAACGAATCGAAATTATTAAAATTTACTACCGAAATTTGGAGTCAGTGGCCTCAACTTTAAGAGCTCAACGTCCAATTTATGGTCGTAATAATCGTCCTACCAGATCAACAATTGAGCGTCTAGTGGAAAAATTTGAATCCACAGGCTCAGTACGAAATGTTCCCGTGCCAGTGAGACAAAGAAATGCCCGTAGTGTCGAGCATATTGCTGCCGCTGAGGCTTTAGTTCAAGAAAGCCCGAATGTGTCTCTCACACGTCATTATCAAGCGCTGGGCATCTCTGTGACGTCGTTGTGGTGAATTTTGCGGAAAGATCTTGGTCTACATCCTTACAAGATCAAATTGACGCAAGAACTGAAGCCGCTTGACCACCATAAGCGTCGTATGTTTGTGAATTGGGCTGAGCAACAACTTGAAAATTATTCGGATTTTCATCGGAAAATCATCTTCAGCGATGAGGCTCATTTATGGCTGAATGGCTTCGTCAATAAGCAAAATATGCGTTATTGGTCAGACAGCAATCCACACGTAATCCATGAGTCATCATTGCATCCCGAAAAAATTACGGTTTGGTGCGGTTTATGGGCCGGCGGCGTCATTGGGCCGTACTTCTTCCGTGATGATCAAGACCGGCACATTACTGTGAATGCGAATCGCTACCGTTCAATGATAACCGAATATTTTTGGCCCCAATTGGATAATATGGACTTTGATTACATGTGGTTCCAACAGGACGGCACCACAAGCCACACAGCGAATACCACAATTAATTTATTGGAAACCAAGTTTGGTGAACGTGTTATCTCACGAAATGGCTCATTCGATTGGCCGCCTCGGTCGTGCGATTTGACGCCGTTAGATTATTTCCTGTGGGGCTACGTCAAGTCTATGGTCTATGCCAACAAGCCAGCGACGATTGATGAACTTCGTACGAATATCGAACGTGAAATTGCAGCAGTATCGGCCGATTTATGTTGAAAACCGTCGAAAATTGGGTTCAGCGTCTGGACTTCTGCAAGCGTGCCCATGGTGGCCATGCAAAAGAAATCGAGTTCCATACATAATGGCATCGAACGTACTTTCACAGGAATAAAGAATTTTATTGGTATCTAAAACCAATTTGGTTTTATTTAAAAAAACTTTTGTAGCGCTCTTATTGAAAAACCCTTTATGTATAGAAATTTTCAAGTGAAAAATCGCGGGCTCGATTTTGATTTTAGAACCATGGTTTCTTGGGAAAATTTTCATAAAATTTGCCGTAGATTACGTTTCTGTTATACTCTTGGTCGGCAAAAAAAATTTACCCAGCCTAATGTATATACATATTATCTTTATGTATTAAATATGGTTACATACCTCTGCTATCTTTATAACAGAGCTCTGTAATGCAAAGTGATTAGTGTCGTTGCTGCTCTGATTTCATATATTTATATCTTCACGAACATTTTTATTTTACCATGTTTTCAATTGTATATAAAATTTGCTTCAAAAAATTATAATTTGCCAAAAGTTTTATATACTGTATCTTTTACTTGATGTCATTTTCCTTTTATCTTATTCCTCTTTTTGATTTCCTTCCTTTTTGTTTCTTTTCACTTTAAGGGGATAGAAATTAATTAGTTTCCATTAGCTTCCCTGCGAGAGACATTAATCGTTTCTCTGGCATAACCTCATTATCCTTAGAAATAGAAATCGTTGGTCTGCCATGATTGGCTATTTGTCAACTCTGTACGGCTATCAATCAAAAATGTCTAATGTTGGCAATGAATGTTTATTTGTATGTGTGTATTGAAAATTAATTTAGACCAATTACTTCTTTGTCCCCAATAGAATAATGACGGAGAGAAGAATATCGTTTGTACGATAATTAGATATTTGATTTCCATTTGTTTTTTTCCCCCGTTTTGCCTGTGGTTTGTTATATTTAGTATGAAATGTATGTATAACCTAAAAATAAACAACAGAATACATCATCAGCCATCATAATATATACATCGAGCTGACATATGCATGTCAAATTTGATTACCGAAATGGCAAATTTGATGAATGATGCGTGCAAATAAGAAAAGGTAAATGAATTGCTCTTGTTTGCTGAATATTGAACATCGAACATCGCGTATCTTGTTTCGGAAACAAAAATCTATGTACGCGCTCATTTCTTAGAGTTTTTTCCATATCTGTGTGTGAATAATGCTGTTTGGCTGATCAGTCTCTGTAGTCGTATGACTACTAATAATTTATGTTATTTGTAGGGAAGCGTATGATTTATATTAATATATGTTATTTACATAGAAGCGTATGATTAACATTGACTCTATTTTTTATTATTATTAAATTGCAAGGCAAATAACAAATTTATTGATAAACATATAACAAATTACAAAAATAAATTAAAGGTTATTGAAATTTGTATCCAAAATTTAAATATAAATGAAAAATAAAATGTTTATTACGCAAAAATGTAAGTGCCTCAGTGCCTCCAGGACATTATTGAGGCTAATTGGCAATAAAAGCTTACCGTTGACAGTAGAAACAAACTAGTACATTGTAAGCAATGCTTTCGTATCATTAACATTTGACTGGATCACTTTTATCAAGAATATTGCAAGAAATTGAGATAAACTCTTCAGAGCTCGAGGAAACCCCATTTTTTTCATTAAACCTATAGACAGCGGCATTATTTTCTCATCGCCTTAGCAAAAATCCGCGAGTTGCAGTAAGAAGAGCCTCCCAACCATTGGTGTATGTCATTGACGATTTCCTTGATTATTTGATTACTAACCTTCACTTTTAGTGACCCCAAGAAAGATTGTAGTAAAATCTAATAGTTGTCCGGAGAAATGCTTTCATGTTCTGCCATTCAACGAACATTATTTGAAAATTACATTATACATTTTCTTTAAGATTTATCTCTTATATCCAGCAGCTTATGGTGCCAAATTAGTAATTCCAAGTAAGACCAGGTGACAGTCTTACACTGTGTGAGATTTTTGACTCTTCGTCCACTCTACCTGTTTTGCGGTTTATGTTCCCATTTGCTGCCACCCTTATTGTACATTTACTTTTGACTCATTTGGTTTTTATTTTGTTTACTTTATGGCTACTTACACACTTCACTGGCGGACATTAAGTGGAAACAAAAAACACATTTTTCCCTTGACACCTCCATACATCCTTGCATCTATTGACGACCGAACAATAGATGGATGACTTGACTTGGCCTCTGCCTCTGTTGGTGTGTTTTCCTTCAGTGTGAAATTTATGTTATTTGTCGTCTACTGCTAAGGTCAACACACAAAATGTCTTGTCAGCTAATAAAACGCGGAAGTGTCAGGGGTCAGAGGACGAAGCCCACCCCCTCCTACTAGTTACAGTGAAATGTTTCGGCAAAGTTCATCCACAGGAATTTATGTTATGCTTCTTTTCTGTTTGACTTTCTTTTCGTTTTGTTAATACATTATTTTATTTGCTTTTCTTTTCTTACATTATTTGTTTTGTTAAACTTTTTAATACACTTTGTTGTTGCTTTAGTTGTTCCAGGGTGTTGATTTTCATACAATTTACCATGTCCGTCCGTCCTTAAGTGTTGTAAATTTGTATGCCCCCAGCCCCTCAACGTTCCCTTTAACCTCTGGTACTTTTTGCTCTACACCAAATAAGTTTTCCATGGCCATAACATTTTTACGACTCTAACCATTGATTCCATGTTCTATTCAGGATGAAGAGAAGAAAATGGAAAGTCATCGCTTTTATGGAGTTTTAATGTTTTTCTCTCGATATTTCATGGCAGGACAGTCAGCAAGTGCTCTAGGTATGTGTATGAACGGAATGCGGTCAGAGGATTGTAGCAATGAGTTTGATGAAATATGTTCTATTGAAATTGTTTCTAAAGAAAATATTGTATTTTATTATTATTAATAATATTGCTAAATTAATTTTGTGTTGTTAACATTTCACTGGAACACAGTGGGCGATTGGGCCTCGTTAGCGGCATTTAATTAATAACTTCTAAACGAAAAAAGATATCTTCAGACGGTTTTTTTTTTCACAGCTCAGAAAAAAGTCATAGAATTTTTTAAGAAAAAAAAATTTTGTTTAAATTTATTTTTTTAATTTTTAAATTTTTTTTTAATTTTTTTTTAATTTCAAAATTTTTTTTTTAACTTCAATAAACAAATTTTATAAATCAAAATTATCTTCGGAATCAGAATCAGGCATATCTAGATGCTTCACTAAAAGCAAGCTCTTAACATCATCGTCCATAATAATATTTTTTGCAGACGAAATTGAAGACCCATTTGACAATGAAGATATCAAAGGGTCAGACGAAACTAATAAAGCATTTATGATATCTTCCATTGTATTTTTCCTGGAATTTTTTCTTGTATTGCTCTCGCGTATGTTTCGATAGTCCTTGTTCCTGGCTTCAAGAGCTGCTTCGGACATCATACCAATCGGAAGGGAAAAATGGCTTATTATATCTGCTCCATGAATTAAAATTCTGTGAACAGACGATGGCATGTAAAACCAGGAGTATGCTTTAACAAAAATTTCGGCAGTTTCCAATGCGTAAGATCCGAATGCGTCCGAATTTATGTCGTATCCACAAGCCAATGCGTAGTCTTACACGCTAAATCGATATATTAAATCATAGCTTACACCTGTTATACGAGCAGCCAAATTTGGTTGTTGGAAAAACCTCCTTGCAGTGTTTCCGTTGTTCGTGCTGCCAGTACCAGCCATTGGTATATCCACCAACAAATGCATTTCTTCCCTTAGCTTCTGCTGAATACTTCGTTTATTTTGTCGAACGACATCCTTGTCAGCACCAAGAGCTTGCCACTTTTGTATTGGTATTCTATATGCAATGTGCAAAACACACTCGAAAAACCTAATCCATGCGTGGAGACTTGATAAGCCATATTCAAATAGGTTTCCCTTAATAGGAAAGCTTTTCACCAAACTTAGATCGTTCATATTTTTGGGAGTCGCGCTACAGATTCCGCATGTTTGCGAAGCCGATTCCGATATGACACTGAACGTTTTGCCATCAAGCATGGTCATATGAAATTGGTGATCAATTCTTAAGGTACTCACAAATGTTGGAAAAATATTTAATATTTGGCTGTTAATGTTTTGAATTTCTCTGCGAGACAAGTCTGCGAATTCTTTCTCGCAAAGTAATTTAATGGGTCGACAATATCGGGTAGAAGAAGGCCGATTGTTTTTCCATAAAACTGTCGGTCCTTTCTGCACTATCAATGGCACCATACAAATTGTAAATAAATATTGATCTATCATGTCTCCATCGAAGTCATTAAATTTTTGCCTGTAAGTAGAATGGCCGCTGCTGCCATCACAACCCCATTTGTAGGTAGCAGTTAATTGGGTGTTATTATTATTTTCAATATGGTTTTGAAAACTTTCTGGGTGTGCTTCAATAATCCTAGCAATCGTATGGTCTACTAAGCTTTGTAATGGTACTTCAGCGAAATGATCAGTGACCGTGATGACACTAGGATAGCATTTTTTTTCACACAACGCAGTTTGTCGTAGCATGGATATATATCGGCGTTTTGCCCTTTAGCGGCTCTCTTTGACAAATTCCATGTGTACTTGGTATGTCCAACATCTACAAGTAGCGCCAGTGCTTTTTCATCAGAAAATTTTGTCGGTAGACGCTGAGGGGTACTCATAGTTTTCAAAATCTTACCGCTAAACTCTTCGTCGGCGTTTAGCATTGACACCACTTGTGAAGCACTACGTTTTCCACCTTTATACAAGCTGCAGCTTGCAGCTACCAACAATGCTTCTGATGGCACATCTTCAGTAAGGCCTGACAATTTCTTAACTTGCGTTTTTTTGCAACACTCCGAAATATCTTTTTGTGGACGTCCAATAATTTCGGAAGATGATCTTTCAATCAATACTAACGGCGTATCTAGCCATTCCTGGTTTTTGTTTTCTTCTACAGTTTTCCACTTTTCTACAAGCTTACTAGTAAAATTTCGCAGCTTTTTGCCAATCTCGTACTGCTCCTCCTGAGTATATTTAAGGTTTTTGAGAACAGTACCAAATACAAAGTTTTCCATGGTGAGAAACTTCTTGGTTGGGATCGCTTCTTCATGCCATACTAAAAAAAGTACCCGTTTTGCTACCGACATTGTTCCTAAAAAGTGCCATGATTTAAAGGTTAGCAGGTAATAGCAGTTCATATTACACATTTTGGACGTACAATGACTCATACTTCCAGCTAAAAAAAGAGTTAGACCTAATCCGTGCGAATCTTGTAAGTTCTACTCCACGAACGACAGGTGCACGCTAGTGCGGGCTAGTTGTTAATACACTTAATTACCACTACGTTTTATGAACAACACATTTATAGACCGGTCACAAACACTGATTTTTTATGTAATACATACCTTGAAGTTAATAAAAAGCCACACTTTTAATAAAACAAGTAAAAATTGTAAATTTCCAAGGAGCTCGAAATCAATGCGCACAACAAAGAAAAAATATTGTAAAGCACTTGCTAAAACATATTTTGTCTTTGACAGCTCACAGCTGATGATCAGCTGATCGTAGAGCTTATAAAAAACCGCCAAAGATCTAATCAAAGCATCTGTTATTGATTTGTGAAAAAAAATTAACGCTTTTCCAAATTTGAAAATTTGAAATAAATGCCGCTAGCGAGGCCCAATCGCCCACTGTGTGGAAGGGCGAAACCTGAAATCTTTATAATTTCGCTTGGAGAGTCCAACTTTAATTTGTAAAGGTTTCAATAGGTTTTCGAAAACTTGAATTGGATGTGAACAATGTTTTATTTTATTGAATGAAATTACTGCAGTCAAGTAAAGAACCAAGTTAATCATAACTTTCGCGGCCAATATTGTAAGGACACGACCATAGTTGCTTCAGGTTTTTTGAAATTGCGATTGAGATGGATGTTAAATTCATACAAACGGACTTATAGTTCTACTATTACCTTATAAGCCGGTAATGTATGAATTGATTATTAACTTGAAGTTTCTTTAAAAAAAAGCATGCACTAAATCGCTTGTAAGTCATACGAATACGGCCTATAGCCTTTTAAGCTTAAATGTTCGTCTTATGACTTTTAACTAAAGTCTTTAGCATTTGATGATTTCTGTACTGTCACTTGTGAACGAGTGTTGTAATTTATTATTGACAGTAGGCAGCACATAGCATATCTCATATGAATGTTGACTCTTACATTAAAATCTATTTATACCCTGGCTCCTTAGTGTTCGTTCGATAGCATTGTGCTATTTGACTGAACAATCCCCCTTGTCGTATAATTAATACTAATTGATGTTATTTACATAGAAGCGTATGATTAACATTGTTTCTTTATAATTATTGCAAAAAATGCCGCGTCTGATCACAGTTTAATTAGGGCATTTTCTTGAATTATATTGCTTTTATTAGCCAGCCTATTGTACTTCAAATTTAAATATAAGTTTTTTAATATAAAACTAATGTATTTTAAATTTCCCATTATATATTTTAGAAATTCGGGTATGAGTCCTTTAATTTCGGTTGGTGACTTCTGAAACTCAGTCGATGTTAACTGATATCTTCGAATTTAAAAAATTGCTATTGAATTTCAATTAGAGTAGTTTAAAAAACTATGGTCGTTAGTGGTATAATATTCTAGAAGAAAGACATCCACAAGGCTACTTGGGTATACCCGGATCAAAGAACGAAGAACCAAATTGACGACGTGGTATTTGATAGAAGGCACTCATCCAGTGTAATGGACGTATGAGTGATCAGAGGATCTAACATCATTTTTGATCACTACCTGGTAGCAGCAAAAGTTTGCACAAGATTACGTAGAGCGCTAATGTTACGAAACCAGACGTAGAGAAAACTATCCATCGGAAAACTGCAATTCCCAGAGGTAGCCACAGAAAACTCAAGGATGCTCTTGCAAATTTTGGCACAGAACCCACCCCGTCCCGATGATGATCCTGATGCGCAGTGCAAACCCATTTCGGACTCCATAGAACCTGCCGCCACAACCGTACTTGGTTTTGAAAAACCGCTTCGCAATGAACCATGGTACAGTGAAGAGTGTCGCATTGCAAATGATGAAAAGAACGCTGCACGTATGGCACTGCTTCAGTCAATTGCAACGCGAGCTGCAACTGAGCGGTATATGGAGAAAAGAAAGGAGGTAAACCGTCTCTTTAGGCGTAAGAGAAAGCGCGAGAGTGCGAAAATTGAGTCATTCAGAAGGAAAACCCGAAAATTCTACCAAAAAGTCAACAAGGGAACTAATGGACATGGTTCAGGACCCCTTTCTGTAAAGACATGGACGGAAATGTCATCGCATATGTGCAGAGCATGTTGGGAATATGGAGAGATCATTTCTTCGCGCTACTGGTACCTGAGATATCCAATGACGATGAGACAATCGATCACAATATGGACTACGACGTCGATTGCCCCCTCCTAACCATGAGGAGGTCAGAACAGCTATTCCCCGGCTTAAGAACAACAAAGCCGCAGGAGCCGATGGGTTGCCGGCTGAGCTGTTTAAGGCTGGCAAAATTTGGTTAGATGTCCCATATTCAAAAATGGTGACCCGAGTCTCTATGGAATACCCTGGAATAAGGCTTTTATCCATAGCATATAAGGTTCTATCAAGTATAATTTGAGAAAGAGTAAAACCAAATATCGCCGACCTGAGTGGACCATACCAGTGTGGCTTTACACCTGGAAAATCGACAACTGACCAGATTTTCACGCTACGCCAAATCCCGAAGAAGACCCACGAAAAACTAATCGGCACCTAATACCCATTTGTCGATCATAGTCTTCGATAGTCCGAAACGTTAGAAACTCTGCGAAGCAATTTCTGTGCTTGGTATTCCTGTAAAACTCATATGCCTCTGCAGGATGACATGAACGAGCATCAAATCCGCAGTGAAGCTGTGTAAGGTTGCTACCGAACCTTTCGATACTAAGCGAAGACTCATGCGATCTCTTTAACATCTAAATGGAGATCATTATGAGAAAAGCTGCTGCTCAGAGGCAAAAGATGCTCGCGTATGCTGATGCTATAGATATCATTGGACGCACAGTTAGAGAAGTTACTGCGGTGTTTTCGAGAATTGAGAAGGAATCAGCAAAAGTGGGTCTGAAAGTAAATGAGGACAATACAGAATTAATGGTTTCAACGAACAGGCCCTACACGCGATTAGACTAAAGCGTTAGCGTTGATAACCAAAGCGTTAGCGTTGATAACCATTTAAGTCGTTCGTAAAAATCGAAATGTGCATGCAACATGTGGACTTTCAACGACATATTAACGCCAAGTTTGTCGAAAGACTTCATCATGTTGTCAATATAATCACGGTACTCTGGTGATCGATATTTGCAAAGAACGTTTTCAATTACCGCACGAATTGAGTTCCATGCGTTTAGTTCAGTTTCATCTAACATTTCAGAAAAACTCGTATCCCTTAAAAGTTTCCGTATATCTGGACCGTTAACTACACCTGTTAGAAAAAATTGATATAAAATATATTGCAGTCACACACTTTTAGTTACACAAAATTACCCTCTTGTAATTTTTCAATTGATAATTTTGGAGGAGTGTTGTTTTTCAAGTATGGTAATGCATTTTCGTTAACGAAAACCAAACGCTTTAAAAAATTCTTTACAACTTTACAAAAGACGCCATAAAGATGGATTATAGTTGCAGATTCCCATTTCATTCATTACACTGGGAATATCTTGACAATATGCATAAGCTGCGTCCACGGAAAGCATGAAATAAGACATATATGGTTCTTGCCGGTATTTGTAAGATGTAATTTTTACACCTGGTGCTAGCACGTTGGCACGTCTTAGTTCCGAAGCCAAAGTCATTGCATTATTTTACAGATAGCTTCAGATTTCAAACGATTCTTTCTAAATGTTCCTGCGATATTGTATAACTGGCTGAAGGTAATCAGAATCAGCATGATGTAATGATGTTGCTGAAGTTTGTGATTGTACTTCATAGGCCGCAGTATCATATTGGTATGTCGATGGATGTACTGGGACAGGCAATTCGTCACTGTGTGGAACTGGTACGTGAGGACTTGAAATGATATATAATATGTATATAAAACCGGATCGTTCTATAAGAATAAACTATTGTGTATTCCATATATAGTCTATCTAAGTGAACTCACTGTTTCGATTGAGACCATTCACATCGTTCTTGCACGCGTAGCAATTTTCTGTATCATGTTCCCCTGGATCGGTCCATATCGTTAGAAGTCTAAATGGTATCGAATTTCGCCGTAATTTCCACCATTTGTTTAATGCACTAAAACATGTCATGCGGGTGCATGATCAACATTTCGCATTTCATCAGCGGATCAACATTTCGCATTTCATCAGGTAACCAAAAATACTGGTTGTAAGCTTTGAGGGCATCTTCAACCAAATGTCGTCGATGATTTTTCGGTGTAAATTTTCCACACACAAAACAAAACATATTTAATTTTTCGCAATGTGATCTGCATTTTTCGTCACTCATTTATCTATTTGTTCGAAATGGTCAATAAAATGCTTATATTTTTGATGTGTTAACATCTATAGCCGCGGGTAGGGACTAATCTGTCAAAGTGAACACTTTGATACATATGTTATAGCATCAGTTTGTAATAGGGATGCCAATCCCAAAATCCAGAATCCCAAAATTTTTATAGTTATTGTCGCCCCAAATTGTAAGAGCTAAACTAATTCTGCTTCCAAATAGATGTCTTTTATTTCAACGGTTACATTTTGTCGAATAGAAATATATAAATTGATTTACCAAGAGCTTTTGCAGGTTTTTCCCTCAAATAAAATCAAAAATCACCTTAAATCTACTACAAATTTAAAATCGAAATATCTCGTTATTTTGAGCTAACTTTTTAAAACGGAGTATACCACTGGATTCTACAACCCAAAAATTAGTTGGGGTGTCTCGGTGTTTTTGTGTGTCATTTCAAAACTACAAATTTTAGTTACAGTGTTATTTATGAAATTCTTCACTATCTGATTATCATAGATATACGTTTTTGCACTACCTACGTGTATAAAAGCCAATATCCTTTATCCTTGTTCCCAAAAAGATTTAATAAAAAACTTGAAATTTAAGTTGTTCTTTTCAAAACGTACTAACTTATGCGCGGTATACGATCCACATAATCCTTTGCACGAAAAAAAAATAAGAAGCACATGACACAAAAATAAAAGCACAAAATGACGCAGTGCTCCAAGTAATACCGAATACATTATGAGAAATTACACATACACATTCTACCAAAATTTTTCCCATTTCCTGTCGGTGGTATTTGTGGTATTACGATGCGTATCTCAAAAAGGCATGTACATTGTACTTGTATGTGTGACACTTGGATTTTACAACCCATTTGGAATTCATGAACTGCTGCACATATTTTTGGAGTTTTTCATTTCCTTCTTGTTGGGAATTGTTATCGCTTGAAAGCTCATTATTTCCGGAGAGATTAAAGGAATGGGGAGAACACTCAGGATATGATGTAATGTAAATATTATTATCGGAAGACACTGGTATTTTTGTAAAATGATGTTCATAAATTAAGGGGTTCGTTTAAAATTACAGCATAAGACAGTTTTCACTTTTTTAGAAATGTATTTTCTGGAGACTGATACAGAAAGAAAATTTATTGTCTTCCGAAAAAAGTTGTTATCACTTTAAGAATTTAATTAAATTATAAACCCTTTTAACTGTCATCTCATACATCACTTGTTGTATATCCTGTTTTGTGCAGTTTAGTATAATTACCTTGATTCCTTGAGGACAATAAGTCCTTTGTTAAAGTTACCAACTGTATCTCCCATACAATTGTTACGACGTTTTATATTAATTAACTTTATGTTTAGAACGATGTGAATCCTTCATGAATATAATGTCATTGTCATGTGATAAATTGGTAATTTTAACACTAGAGTTGGAATCTATTAACATTTGGTCGAAAGTTTTAGTACAGAACATAGCGTCACCTAACATCAAAAAAGACCTAACAACATTTTCATCACTTTACAGGAGAGGCAAAAAATAAATGGTTCCTCGTTACATCCCACGAGGGGATTAGGGCGAGCTTCTCACAACCAGTGAGCTATGCGCGTTCTAGTTTTACACTCACTGATTGATTGGGAGCTACAGTTTTACACCGGTTCCGAACGGTATTTTGAGAATCTATTTCATAGCTAAATACTCGATAATCACTAAGCGAGGTGACCGCCGTCGAAAGAAATTTTAAGGTGGTCAGAGTAGGAATCGAACCCACGTCCTCATGCACAAGAGCGCCGCGCACACTATCATTGCACCACCGACGGCAAAAAATAGTTAGATATAAAATCGGAATTTTGTGAATAAAATTACCATTTTGGGTCGTAGATGTCTAAAAGTTTTGTGGGGATATGTAGTTTAGTAAATTGTTAGTATAGGGGCATCGACATTTTATATAAAATTACAGTTCAAAGAAAAAACGTGGATTTGTCAAATACCTCATCTATTTAATCTTTTTAATAAAATCGTTGATTTTGAACTTAGGTGTTTACAACTTTGTCAAATCGTGTATTTTAGTCAAACGTATCGTAATCAATCAGAAAGAAAATTTTGGAATTTTGTTGTTACGTCATTTTTGGTGTTTAGGTGACGATATAAACACCTACAAAAAGTGAGTGACATGACAAATGTCTGTTTATCTTCATGCTAGAGAAATTCAGTGGGTAAGCCTTTTTTATAGATATAATTTTTGTAGGCGTTATGTGACCAATATGTCTCTTAGCGTACCATCCTAGCGCAAGTGTGAATATCTGACAGTGTACGGTCAAATCTTGAATCTTATGTACAATTCATATATTTTGCTATTAACGATAGCAAGATTTTCCATCTGCAAGATATTAGTTGGTCAGATATAAATTAGCATAATGCGACGACGACTTAATATACCTTTCGAACGCCGTTATTAACATTCCGACCGAAATAAACCAGGACTTGCTACACGCTAAAAAAAATATGTCGTTTTTTGTTGTTTTGATGCAAATAAAACATGTGTTTGGAGCTTGTCGCAAATATAATATACTTGTGCCCAAACGTATTGTGTTTGCTATTCAATATTACATGTTTGAGACACAATGATTAATATGTTATAACATATGTATGTGTTTGCGACACAAATATATTTGTGTTTGTGATACAAATACAGCCGTGTTTGTTGCACTGTTTATGCTCTCTCGAGAGCAAGAGAATAAAAGAGGGCCAATCATCGGACAGAGGATATCAAAAGCGCTCGATCAGTGAAAAAAGGATAAACAAACGCTCGGACGGTTAAATGGTTTGTGATGTTGCTTTGGTTTTTGTGTATGTGTTTCGCATATATTTATGTGTGCTACCAAAGTGAGAATCGATTTTCTGGAAAGAAACTGGAGAGGGCAGCAACGTGAATCCCTTTTTCCGCACGAGCCTCAACTGAAAAAATCGGTATGGCGAACCATTTGTGAAATATAATAAAAACACAAGTAATTAATACATGCTTGTCTTGCATGAACTAGAGTTGTATGTAAGTATATTGTTTGTGTACCAACGCATAGTGATAACTAGGGCATAGTTGAAACCTTCTGAAAACCAAAACGTGAGAGACAACAAAGAAAGAAGAAGCAAAAGAGCAACAGATTCAAAACAAAACTAATAATGCATTCAATGCAAGTAAATGTAAACATCATTTAAATCTTTTAATGTTTTGTAATTTCTGTGGACTTCAATAAATAAATAAATAAATAAATTACATATTTAAGTAAATGTGGATATATATTGATAAAATTACATATTTAAGTAAATGTGGATATATATTGATAAAATTAAGAAAGAATAATTCGTTTCTAAATATTATTATGTTTTGGGAGAAAATACGCATATGTTTTCAAGTAAGTATATATATGTTTGGGGGAAACACGCGAATGCTTCCACGTAAACATATGGATGTTTGGGATGAAGCACGCATATGTTTCCACGTAAAAGCATACATATTTCTCAGTAAACATGCTAATGTTTGCATTGAAATACACCCGGGTTTGTGACTTGCAAACATGTGAATGTTTGAAGTGTGTTTCAAACATATACATGGTTGCTGAAGAATATGGTAGGGAGAATATGTTACAGAGGCCGTTTTTTTTTCAGCGTGTGGTTAACGCCGCCTATGGAGGTAAACAATCTATTTTTGCGATTCGACGCACCGTTTCCGAGTTACAGCTATTTTTTATTTTGGCGACTTTCTTATATTCATACATACATTTCAATTAGTTTGAAGGAATTTTGACACAACTTGTTCGGCATCCTTTTTGAGATTGAGTCGTTTAGTAGTTTAACTACCTGAACCTGGTTTCATTCTTAATGCAAATGTATCAACACCTAATTTTTATGATGGCAAAATGTTAGAAATTTAATGCTGTAGCTGTAGTCTGTATCCGTAGTTTTGAGTGAGTGTTTTTGTGGTTTTTTGTTTTCAATTTGAACAAGTAACACTTTATTCTCTGCAACTTTCAATATTAGCATTCAATACAAAGGTAATGAAGAACGTGTATCGCAACATGTTAGAGCACATTCGACTAAGAAATTTCAAATTCAATAACAACTACAACACACACCCTCATAGGTTACATTTTTCTTTGTAAAGTCCCAGTAAACAATTCTTTCCGACGCGTCGGACGTTTGTAAAATCTCAGACTATAAACCGAAACGTCTAAAATGCCTTCCGACATTTAACTGATTATTGCTGCACATTATCTGATTTTTCTTCAGCCGAATTCTGTACAATCTCTTAAATTTTACCCGATAAGTATGCGACTTAGTCTGCACAAGCTCTGAAGGGAATTTTGCTTTCTACCTTGCTTGATCGTGCAGTCGAAGGGAATATTTTCAACATGCTTTCTTCCGGAAGTTCATTACTCTTTGTCTGGCAGTGTTAAGAAGAATTTGGCTACATAAATAAAAAAAACAAATACAGTTATTCCGTAGTCTTATTTCTGTGCTAAAAGAAAATGGTAAGATGAGATAAACTTTAAAGGCAACTAAAGACGATGTCACGCCAAGGAATTAGAAAAAAAATTAAGAGGCTCAGCAATTCCTTAGCTCGTGGCTAGAGGCAGATTTTCAAAATAAAATATTTAATAAGATTTTTGTCAAAAGTCGGTGCGACACTAGCCAGATAATAGTCAGAAAAATCTGATAAATTTCGTATATTTTCCATGTTTGGTTAGAAATTGGCGGTAAAATATGTATTTCGATTTTCCTCGGAAAAGTCTGACAATTTTCGGATATTTAATCAGATTTTGGTCAAACATTGGCGGTAAAATATCAGTAAATTAGTTAAATTAATTTAAGAAAAGTCTGATGTTTTTCGAAAAATTTTTAGATTTCCTTGCGAATGTCCCTTCACTGTTCCGACTAAAAACTCTGCAAAACATACCGAATTTCCTCAGACAAAATGTTTCGACTTTTTGACAACCATTCATACAACTTCTCGTAAGATTTGTGACCGAAATTGCCATCAGAATCGGAAATTTTTGCCGACATTCTGATTGAATACGGAAGGAATTGTTCACTGGGGTGTTACAATATAGCATCTATGCAGATCGTAAGACCACATGGGATAACAACTACATTTAAGGACTAGCCAGATAATCATCAGAAATGTCTGATAAATTTCGTATATTTTTCCAGATTCGGTTAGAAATTGGCGGTAAAATATGTACTTATATTTTCGTCGGAAAACTCTGACAATTTTAGGATATTTAATCAGATTTTGGTTAAAAATTAACGGTAAAAAATCAGTAAATTAGTTCAATTAATTTAAGAAAAGCCTGATGTTTTTCGAAAATGTTTCTAGATTTCCTTGCGAAGTTCCCTTCAGTGTTGCAACTAAAAACTCGGCAAAACATACTGATTTTCCTCAGACAAAATGTACCGAATTTTTGACAACCAGTCATACAACTTCTCGTAAGATTTGTGACCGAAATGGCTATCAGAATCGTCAATTTTTACCGACATTCTGACTGAATTCGGCAGAAATTGTTCACTGGGGTGTTACAATATAGCATCTATGTAGCTCGTAATACCACATGGGATAACAACTAGATTTAAGGACAACACATACACACCATACACATTGTTAACCCAGTTGGCCGAATAGTCGACACAAGATTTTCATCATAGATTTCTCGAAAACAGTTTTCAAACTTGCTGCCTATACCCTACAATTGACGACAAATCTACGACAACTGGCCTGGAATTTGCCGATTTTTTAACACAAATTGATGACTAGATGAGCGACAGAGTCGTAATGTTGTCGTTTATCGTACACTATGGACGACATTCTTAGCGACGTACGTTGAAATTGTCGCTCAGAATGTCATCAAAGAATTCTCTCAAAAGATAATGGAACAATAACCGTCAACAACAAATGAACCTGTTTGTTTGCAAAAAAAATTTAAAAAAAGCGTAGTTGAATCTTGAAATCGAGTGTTTTAAGTTTGGGGGTAAATTACACTATGGAACAAAATTTTTCGAAAATAACACGGATCTGACAACGGATTCAGGTAGAGGGGGAAAACTAAATTCAGTTTTGACTTTGACTCATTCAAGTTAAGTTTTAAGCTTTGGCGAGTTAAGAAACGTATAGAAGAATTTTATGAGGAATATGTTTGTAGTACATTTATACCCATTACACCCCTGTTTTCAACTCAATTCAGTTTATTGTTTTCAGAGTATTCCATAGTTTGCAAAACAATTTTAATATTTATAATTAAAGTGTTTAAGGATATTTCCTTATTCAGTTTAAATTTACAAATTTCTTTTTTTTAATTATGTACACAAATTTGAAACAAAAACCTATATAACACCTCTGTTTTAAGGACGTTTTTTACCATTTTCCACAAAAAGAACAAAAAAAGACTCATATCGTCACCTTAAATGCAGGACAGCGTAACATCAAAATTTTGAAAATCGAGGTTTTGATGGGATATGATGCAAATGACTTAAATACGTGTACCTGCAAAGTTTTAGGCACCAAAACAACTTAACTTCACGTATGTTATAACAAGACAAACAATACTGTTAAATTTAATTTATTAGATCAGAACGCAGGGCCAGCGACATAGAATGAGAGCATGCCAGTGTTATGAACACGTCTTCTCCCTATTCAGCATTATATAGCACTCAGCTACGTTTCGGTAAATAATCTTCACAGTTGTTGTAGAATTTCTCTCCTATTTCTTTACTTTATTTTTCTTTCACTTTCTTCGAAATTGGTGTTTTACACTTTGGCCGGGAGGGTATGACTTGCTTGAGGGGTAGATATACCACTCATAACCTCTCGCCTTCAATATTCCACAGTCCCGTTTTATCAGAACTGTTATATCGCAAAATCATTAGATTTTGGACAATGTGATTCAGTGATAATTTCGGTTCGGACTTATTAACAAGCGTTATTAACAATCGGAATTTAAGTTATTTAATAAAACTAATGAAAAATGAGTTCAAGTGATGAGAACAATACCGATGAAAGTCAATCAAATATAGTTAAAAATAAAAGAAGTTTGAATAAAAATAAGCGTATGCATGGCAAAGAATATGAAGGAATTTCCGAACGAAAAATTTCCCAAAAAGAGCCAAGAAAAATGAAGGCTGGGTGTATATCCAAGTACTGTGAAAAGTGTAGAAAGTGCTCCCAATTTTGTGAAAGCGTGCGGAAGGAAATATTTAATAGTTTCTGGCAGATGTCTTGGGACCAAAAGAAAATTTATGTGACCAGTCTTATTGAATTTAAGAACAGAAAAAGGATATATGTTGTAAATTCGATATTGAAGTCATATTATTTAATGAAAAATTCTACCAGACTTCAAGTATGCAGAACAATGTTTTTAGCAAATTTGGGCTTAACAGAATCGATGGTTAGAGGCTGGCTACAAGAAACGGATGAACATGGTACTCAAGTTGGTCCAGAGAAACAAGTAAAATTGCGAAACCAGTCCCGAAGAAATACAAGTCAACAACAAAAATATAGAACCACCATGGAATTTTTGGAGAAATGGTTGGATGATGTACCAAAGTTAGAATCGCATTATAGACGCCAGTATACGAGCAAATTATATTTCCAGTCGGATTTTAAGTCCTATAACCATATATTCCAAATCTACATTAAACATTGCGAATCACAAAATGGCTATCATTCAGAATCATTTCCAACCTTTTTAGGAATTCTCAAGAAACACAATTATGCTATATACAAACCCAGAAATGATATGTGCGATATTTGTGTTTCATATGAAACAAAAAATATTTCACAAAATATTTATGATGCTCATAGAAAAGAGATAAAAGACATGAGAGATGAAAAGATATGTGACACAGAAAACGCAAAATCTGGGTTGTGCTTGTTGATATGTATAGATATGCAAGCCGTAAAACTTATTCCTCAATTAAAGGCTAATGCTTCATACTACAAAATGAAGTTGCAAATACACAATTTTACAATTTATAATATAATTACACATGAATCGGATAATTATGTTTGGGATGAGACAGAAGATAATCTTGTGGCATCTACTTTTGCAACATGCATAATTAAATATTTGAGAAACGCCATTAATATGTCACCAGAAACTCATCATATTATTATATATTCCGACGGTTGCTATTATCAAAACCGGAATGCAGTCCTCTCAAACGCTTTGCTTTCTCTGTGTATTGAAAAAGATATCACCATAGAGCACAAATATTTAGTCGTTGGACACACGCAGATGGAGTGCGACTCCACTCACTCCTTAATACAAAGAAGGATAAACAATAGAGCCATATATTTACCTTCACAACTTGTTGACATAATGGAAGAAGCACGGAAAAATCCCTTTCCTCTTAATGTTCACCATTTGGATCACAAATATTTCCTTAACTATGAAAATCTTCCAAAATGCTTCCCATCAATTAGACCAGGTAAACGAAAATTTATTTAATAAATAACATAATTATATTTTGAATAACTTTAGGCAAAAAGGCTGGAGATCCAACGGTCAATATGATACGTGTTTTGTGCTACGATCCAACTGGAATCATATATTTTAAAACGAATATAACCCACGATTATGAAATACTTCCACAAAGATGTACCAAAAAAATGAGCTTGACTGAACCTGAACAGTTACATTCAGGAAGGCTGAAGGCTTCTAAAAAGAAATGGGACCATCTTCAAGAACTTAAAGTTTTAATTCCACCAGACTGTCATAACTTTTATAATAGTATCCCATTTGAAATATAATTTGTCTGTAATATGTAGTTTATTATTATAGTTATTCACTTTTTAATGTTTTTAATGAAATACAAAAACCGTAAATTTTAAAGAATCCTTAAATTTTAATTTCAAATGTGAACTGAATAAAAACTTAAATATATTTTTTGGAAAATATTCGTAGATTGTCTTTATTCTATCCAAAATAGTAAGTAGATCAATGTTTTTGTTACTTAATTCCAATCTGATTTGATGTTACGTCTTTTTGGTTTACAAAACAAGCTATCAAGACAACGTAACACACTAGAGCGGAAAATAACAAGAATAAACCAAAAAAATTTTTTTGCAAATTACACCCTGTCCTATTATAAACAAATGGTGCAAAAATGGTTTAAAACCATTAACTACTGTTAACGGTATTCACTTATTTGCTTCTCCTGTAAAATTACTAATATGCTTGTTACGCTGTCTTGCATTTAAGGTGACGATATATTGAAGAGGTATAGGGATAAAGTATGCCACAAAAATGTTTCTTGTAAATTTTTACATAAAATTGCTGAATCCTAAAATGTAAGGATAACATGGTTTCCTATGTCGATTCGTCATAAGAATGCGCAAAGGGAGGCAAATTTCACCCCCGTAGAAAAAAACTCGAGCGTAAATTTTCAAAACGCCTTTACAGGTATATTGTTTTACTCCCTCTACCAGATGTCGTTGTCAGAACCTAGATATTTTTTTTAATGTTCCACAGTGTTATTTTGTTAATTGGTTTGTTGTTAATTTCCAATTGCCACTGCGAGAAACGAAAATTCATAAGTACTGCAGTTACAAAATAAGGAAGATATGGAAAACAATTGAAGACTATAGAAGGTTTTTTTCCCAGAAATGCAATTTATTTGTACTTAAAGTCGTTATAATGGATGTTCTTTTTTTTTAGCTGCATGAGAACTGAAAATTATGACACAAAACAGAAATATTGTTGGAATGAAATATTTTTTATTATAATCTGCTACATAATTTCATGACATTTAGTTTTTAATATGATTTCCGGCATATGTCCGCCGCGGTTACGAGTTATATGGCCCATTCGATCAGTCCAATTTTTTACAACTTTTTCCAATAAATCTGGCTTCCAATGCTTCAACAGTTGTTGCTTTGTCGGCATAAACCTATGCCCTACAATAGCCCCATTAAAAGTAGTCCAGGAGCATTAAATCGCACGAACGAGGGAGCCAGTGAACAGGACCACTTCTGGAAATAAAGTTGTCACCAAATTGATTTTGCAATAAATCGATTGGTAAGTGTTCTGTATGGCAAGCTGCGCGCTCTTGTTGGAACCAAATTTCATGGATGTTCAGCTGATAAATGTTTGGAAACAAAAATTCAGCCAGTATGGGTCGATAGTGCTCTCCATTAACCATAACTGCAGCGCCTTGCATATTTCGAAAGAAATAAGGTGTAAACCGCACCAAACAGTTAATTTTAATGGATGTAATGTTGACTTGTACGCTGAAAAATTTGTCTTTGTTTATTGTTTGGGTGTAGCTTGTCGCAAATATAGTATAATTGTGTCCAACAACATTATGTTTGCTATTCAATATAATATGTTTGGGGCACAATGATTAATAACTTATAGTATATGTATTTGTGACCCAAATGTGGGTTTGTTTCTTGAAAACTGCTGAAAACATAGCTGTCTGCACCATAAATATACAAAAACATATGGTAGGGCCAAACCAAACCAGAGCGAGACAACTAAAATTAGAATAGTTCGTTCTATAAATATAACTTTCAAAACTTCTGCATCAGTGCGTGTAAGTAGTAAAGCAATGTGTAAGTAGCGACAACAATCGCTCTACACACAATCAGTAAATTTCTCCGGTTAGTGACTTGTCTAAATACACACCGCAGTGGCTTAAAGGGCTAGACGCTGCTGAAGATGATGCTTCACAAACATCGAAACGATCGTCCAGCGAATGTGAGTTCGAATACCACCCGCGGCATTTACATTTTTTTCACTAACCGCAGAAAACATTATCTCTTACAACCTTAAAGGAAATTACAACTTTAAACATAACGAGGATCTAAAACAACTAAATTTGAAACATATGGTAGGGCCAAACCAAACCAGAGCGAGACAACTAAAATTAGAATAGTTCGTTCTATAAATATAACTTTCAAAACTTCTGCATCAGTGCGTGTAAGTAGTAAAGCAATGTGTAAGTAGCGACAACCAATCACTCTGCACACAATCAATAAATGTCTTTGGTTAGTGACTTGTGTAAATACACACCGCAGTGGCTTAACGGGCTAGACGCTGCTGAAGATGATGCTTCACAAACATCGAAACGATCGTCCAGCGAATGTGAGTTCGAATCCCACCGGCGGCATTTACATTTGTTTCACTAACCGCAGAAAACATTATCTCTTACAACCTTAAAGGAAATTACAACTTTAAACATAACGAGGATCTAAAACAACTAAATTTGAAACATATGGTAGGGCCAAACCAAACCAGAGCGAGACAACTAAAATTAGAATAGTTCGTTCTATAAATATAACTTTCAAAACTTCTGCATCAGTGCGTGTAAGTAGTAAAGCAATGTGTAAGTAGCGACAACCAATCACTCTGCACACAATCAATAAATGTCTTTGGTTAGTGACTTGTGTAAATACACACCGCAGTGGCTTAACGGGCTAGACGCTGCTGAAGATGATGCTTCACAAACATCGAAACGATCGTCCAGCGAATGTGAGTTCGAATACCACCCGCGGCATTTACATTTTTTTCACTAACCGGATAAAAGATGATCTCTTACTGCCTTAAAGGAAATTACAGCTTTAAAGATAAAGATAATGCACGAAGCAATGCTTGCAAACATGTACATGGTCCCTGCAATTTGTTGCTGGGGCAGATATTTTTCAGCGTGCATGAACGACTTGAACGAATCAATAAGTGAACGAATAGTTTCCACACTAGGCCGATTATGTTGACCGTACAGTGGACAAAGTGCTCTTTGAACTTCGCGAACAGATTTTTTTTTTCAAAGTAAATTTCCACAATTTGGAAGCGTTGTAGCAGCGTTAAACGATTCATCGTGACTTGCCGAACCTTACTGAACAGAAATGTCAACGAAGTTTGACATTCTCAGCTGTAAAACAATAGTTATCGATATCGATAGTTCTCACTGAGCTTAAAAACACCCATTACTTGAATTAATGAGAATTCGGGTGGTATTCTATGAGTCGTGAATCAGTGACTTCGCGTTACTTTTGTCGTTATGGTAGTTTATAAAACGTTACAGCTGTTCGGTGACTACCTGCGTTCAGTTACGTTATTACATGTGTCGTTTATAAAACGCAACGCAACGTTTTTGATCACTTCAGCTGTCAAATTTTATGGCCATCTATAATAAAATTACAAATGGAAAGTTCAAGTAAATAATGCGTTGCAAAACTGTTATAAATATATTTACAGAATAATTGGCATCAGTCGATGTTGACATTAATAAAGAAAAGAACCAACACATTTTAAATAGCGCCAAATGACACGTTTTTCTTCTTAAAAGACAACTAATTAATGTAGATTGGGAAATTTGGTCGACATTGCAACCCCAAATAACATGAGTTTTTTTACACATTTTATGTGAATATGGTTGGTATTTGCTGTATTATAAATAATAGCAATCTGAAAATCTATTGATCTATTGAAATAGAGCTAAGTTTTGTTTATCTTTTTCATTCTGCGCATGTCGTGGCCGTCGGTGGTGCAATGGTTAGTGTGCGCGGCTCTTGTACATGAGATCCTGGGTTCGAACCCGGCTCTGACCACCTTAAAATTTCTTTCGGCGGCGGTCACCTCGCATAGTGACGGCGACACTATCGAGTATCTAGCCATGAAAAAGCTTCTCAAATTACCGTTCGGAATCGGTATAAAACTGTAGGTCCCAATCAGTGAGTGAAAACTGGAAAGCGCACAGCTCAGTGATTGTGAGAAGTTCTCCCCAGTCCCTTCATGGGATGTAATGGGAAACCATTTATTTATTTTTATTCTGCGCATGTCACTCAAGATAACTTTTTCTAATCTATAATTGTTTATTTTAGTTGGGCAACTTTATAAACCACAAATGTCAGTGACAGATTTCGTAAGCGAATGCAAGCGCGAAGTGATATATAAACAAAATTTTTTGACTTTGGCGTTCGTGTTGGCTTTTGCGATTACGTTCACTTTCGGGACTTTCAGAATACTACCCTTCACGTTTTAGGATAATTCTTTAATTTTAATTAAATTTTGAGTTAATTTTGGTATATTTATATTTTTTGTATGCAAAATGCAGGAATTAGAGAATTAAAATTAACAATAAAGCTAAAATCGAAAGTAATAAGAATCGAAAGTAATGGCGTTAACGATAAACTCACTTAACTACTGGTTAACGACTGATGTACAACGATGTCTCTGAAGTAGTCGTAAATGAGAAATGAACTACGTTTTCACCTCAGTTGTCCTTAGTGACAAATAACACTGTAAGTAAAATTTGAAGTTTTGAAATGACACACAAAAACACCGAGACACCCCAACTAATTTTTGGGTCATAGAATCCAGTGGTATACTCCGTTTTAAAAACTTAGCTCCAAATAACGAAATATTTCGATTTTAAAGCTGTGCTACATTTCAGGTGATTTTTGATTTTATTTGAGGGAAAAACCTGCAAAAGCTCTTATTAAATCAATTTACCTATTTTTTTTCGACAAAATGTAACCGTTGTAATAATAGACATCTATTTGGAAGCAGAATTAGTTTAGCTCTTACAATTTGGGGCGACAATAACTATAACAATTTTGGGATTCGGAATTCGGGATTGGCATCCCTATTACAAACAGATGCTATAACATATGTATCAAAGTGTTCACTTTGACAGATTAGTCCCTACCCGCCGCTATAAATGTTAACACATCAAAAATATAAGCCTTTTAGTGACCATTTTGAAAAAATAGTAAAATGAGTGACGAGAAATGCAGATCACATTGCGAAAAATTAAATATATTTTGTTTTGTGTGTGGAAAATTAACACCGACAAATCATCGACGACATTTGGATGAAGATGCCCTCAAAGCTTACGATCAATATTTTTTGGTTACCCCCGCTGTTGTTGTAATGTTGTAATGTTGATCATGCACCTGAATTTACGTGCATCACATTTTTAGTGCATTAAACAAATGGTGGAAATTACGGCGATATTCGATGCCATTTGGACTTGCAGTGCTAGGGACCGATCCAGCGAAACATAATATAGAAAATTGCTACGCGTGCAAGAACGATGTAAATGGTCTCAATCGAAACAGTAATTGAAAACGTTCTTTGCAAAAATCGCTCACCATAGTACCGTGATTATATTGACAATATGATGGAGTCTTTCGACAAACTTGGCGTTAATATGTAGTTGAAAATTCACATGTTACATGAACATTTCGATTTTTAAGAACGACAATTGTCCACAGAAACAGACTAAACTGGCGAAAGATTTCATCAAACCATAATGGCATTCGAAGACCGTTTCGCTGGAAAAAGAATAGACTCAATGCTTGCTGATTTCTGCTGGTCGATTGCAACTAAAGTGTAAAAATTTAATAAGTCCGAAAAAATTTATAAAAAAAATCATCAAAATAAAAGCAAATATAGTTCCATGTTCGCTTAAAAAAGGACGTCCATTATTTCTAGATATAAATTTTGGCAAATAAATAATAAACAAATTGATTTTGAACACGTTTTTAAAGTTTTTTCATTCAAATAAAATCAAAAATCGCGGTAAATCTACTACAAATTTAAAATCGAAATATTTCGTGATTTCGAGCTAACTTTTCAACACGGGCTACACCACTGGATTCTATGATCCAAAATTGGGTTGACGTGTCTCGGCGTTTTGGTGTGTCATTTTCACCTACTTACAGTGTAATCGACAATGTCGCCCAGACCGTTAAGTACGATTGTGTCGCTTTTATTCGAAAAGTTGGGCTTATCGGTTACAAATTGTAAGTGATGCTTTTTGCATGTATGTGTTGCATTACAGTGTGCACTAACTTTAACCACAATCTTGTGTACCCATGCTATTGTCAAATTGTACATTCACACTTAAGCTTATTTTCATATCCTTTAAACGATGACTATCTCACAATGAAATACTTTGTCTGTGTATTGTGTGTATTGTGTTGTAAAGTGAATGTGAGTGATTGTCAGGGGTATTTGTGGTGAAGTGTGCATATGTTAACATGAGATTTTACTTATATTGAACTTGCCTCAGCAGCGTTTTGAATTGCAGTTAGAGAAAATCCTTTTACATTAGCATAAATGCAGACGAAAAAAGAAAATGTCTTCTTTATATCTAAAATTGATATAAGAAATATATTTTGATGTGCGATTTTTGTATCAGATTTGTATTGGGGAATCTCATACCAGGAGTAAGAGGTACAACATTTAAAGCTGCTTCTAGGCAATCAAAGTTCATTGCAAAATAAATAGTAGAATAGTATAAGGCTACTTCTTCGGACTTCAGGATCTTACATCCACTACGCGTAGGTTAGAAGTCCTATAAATACAAACTAATGTATACAACTTTATATATGCGACTTAGTGTCGATCGAAATATCATAACAACAAAATCACACTGAAAACTCCTTACTATGTGTCAAACTGGAAAAACCTTACTACACGCTGAAAAATATCAGCCTCTCTAGAATATTTACCCAAACATATTCACACACTTCAAACATTCATATGTTTGCAAGTTCCGAACTAAAAAAAAAAAAAAATGGTTTCCCATTACAGCCCATGAAGGGACAGGGGAGAGCTTCTCATAATCACTGAGCTGTGCCCTTTCCAGTTTTCACTCACTGATTGGGACCTTCAGTTTTACACCGATTCCGAACGGTATTTTGAGAAGCTCTTTCATGGCTATATACTCGATAGTGTCGCCGTCACTATGCGAGGTGACCGCCGCCGTAAGAAATTTTAAGGTGATCAGAGCTGGGTTCGAACCCAGGATCTCATGTACAAGAGGCGCGCACACTAACTATTGCACCACCGACGGCCGAACTTACTTGTATTTAAATGCAAACACTATCATGTTTACTGACAAACATGTATGCTTTTATGTGGAAACATATGCGTTCTTCATCCCAAACATACATATACTTACTTAGAAGCATTCGCGTGTTTCCCCCAAACCAACTTCTATTTACGTGGAAACATATGAGAATTTGCTCCCAAATATAATAATATTTCGAAACGAATTATTCTTCGCTTTCAATATATATATATTATTTATTATAATTAATTTTAAGAATAATTAATTCAAAAAATTAATAGACTGAAAACGGCATTTTTAAATTTATTTGCATTGAAGGCATTATTTGTTTTTTTCATAAAATGAGAATCTGCTGCTCTTTTGCTTCTACTTTCATTAGGGCTGTTTTTTTATTCCCTGCTTAACTAATTCTTCGACCACTTTGTATGGGGAACTAAGTGATATTAAGCGATTTTAAGCGGCTCCCTATAAAAAGTCTTCGAAAAATTAGTTTAGTGGGAAGTAAAAAAAAAACGCTTATTATTGTCTCTCACGTTTTTGTTTTCAGAAGGTTTTAGCTATGCGGTGGTTATCACTATGCATTGGTACACAAACAAGATATTTATATACAAATCAAGTTCATGCAAGCCAAACGTGGATTAATTAATTGTGTTTCTTTTATTACACTTATCTCCGATTTTCTCATTAAAGGCTCTGAGAGACAAATGGCTTCACATTGTTGCGTTTTCCAGTTTCTCTCCTCAAAATCGTTTTTCACTTTGATAGCATACATATGAAACACATACACAAAATCCAAAGTAACATCAGAAACCATTTAACCGTTCGAGCCTTCGTTTATTATTTTTTTCACTGATCAAGTGCTTTTTATATCCTCTGTCCGATGAAGCACTGACGACTGAATGCATGAAACTAAAACGCAATACATCAGGCAAAATAAGAAACACTTCATCTGCAGTTTACACGCAAATTCAGGAATATTTATAACTCACTGACTGAGAGAATAATGCAAAAATACAAATGCTCAAATAGACTCTCTCGTTGTTCCTTTTTATTCTCTTGCTCTCGATAGAGCATAAACAAACATATTTCTATTTGTATCATAAACACAGCCGTATTTTGTAACATATTATAACATATCAATCATTGTGTGTGAAACATGTAATATTGAATAGCAAAAACAGTGTTTTTGGACACAAGTATAATACATTTGCTATAAGCTCCAAACTCACGTTATATTTGCATCCAAACATCAAAAAACGACAGATTTTCGGCGTGCAGCCGACAGGTCGTGTTTATATGTATAAAGGCCTTATAAAAGGTCTGCCTAAACCGGAATTCCGTTTGCTAAGCAAGCTATAGTAAAAGAGGGATTAAGTAACATTAGTAACATTAACATTAAGTAACATTAACATTTGAACATATTTTATATTTGTAACAATTGCCCAATTACAATTTAAATATGGAATTTAAACTTATTGAGCGGCTTAAATGCCTAATATGATATGTTACATTAGCTTCGAGCCTCTGCAACAATCTATGTATTCTGTATCCTTGTTCTTTCTCCATCTTCGTTTAACAAGTGTTTTTATTATCCTATCAGTATTTATTTGTATTTATAAATCCTTTCCAATCCATTACAGTATTTATTTTGTCGTAATAATCCTTTACAAATTGCTATCAAACTATTCAAATTAGTTTAAATAAATATTGTTAGATGTTTCCAATGTATTCTGTATTGTTCAATCCTTTGCTATTAATATTTATTTATTACTTAATAACTGTAATATCCTTCTTGATTGTGTGTAAACCGAAACGGGTCCCAAATATAAGACAGTAATAATGAAGTTTGTGGTCAAAGTTTTGTGTTCGTTCAACAGTTTTGTATCAGATTAGTTGACATTTCTCAAATCACAAACTCATTCATATTCTCATATGCAGAAACAAGTCAATTTATATTTTATGTAAATATTTACAGACTTTAATTTTTAGTATTTAAAATAAAGTTTAAAACATTTTACTAAGGAAATAGACATTTAAATTTACAAAATAATTTATTTAAATTATTCCAATAGATGAACACAGATTTTTGTTGCCAACATTTAAATATAAATTTGTGGCAGAAAACCAAACACTGTCAAATCGATTTAAAACAAGAACAAGTGTACACTATGGCAAAACTACTCCTCAAATTTTGGGTTTGCTCCTTTGTAGCCGCAATCTTGATTATGTTTGTCATACATCTTTAATTAAATGTAATTAATATCACTTATACGTACCGCACAATTCCATTAACATCACTCATTCGTCCAGCAATAGGACATGCAAATTTTGTATTTCTGCCCAGTTGTTTGAGTTTATGCAGATTATAATTCCCATCATGATATGATGTTTGCGTTTATTTAATTTCACATTTTGTTTCTTTTTCAAAAGCACACCAATCATCATTAGTAGCCGGAAGAACTTGATGAAATAGCAAAATAAATAAAAATGAAAACCGAAGCCACAACATTATTTATAGCAAATTGTGTTTGGAATTTTTGAAACGTTATTTAAACACTACACGTGTTTCGTACAAATATTTAAGAAAAAACGGGGAAACAAAATACGCAAATACTGGCATTTATTGAAATGCAAATATTGTAAATAAAACGCCAAGTCGAAAACAAAGTCTGTTGTATTAAAAGGGATGTGGTAAAGGAGTCACATGTTCAACAACATGTGCGCACAAGTATTTGGAAACACATGTATGTATGTGATATTCAATAAATTTATATGAAAAAATATATATAGTCATCGTATATATAGTCATTGTATGTGTAAGCATGTGTGCATATTATTTTTGTGTGTTTCACTACCCACAATATAAAATCCACGTGCTGGTTTTCACCTATAAGTATTTTCATATTGACTACACTAGTCTGCAACTAAGGCATTGCATTGACGCAAAATTTGAACAAATAGCTTGGCAGGATATCACTCATATTTGTCATGGTTTGTTAGTTTAAAAAGGATTCTGAAACTGTTTATCATTCCTTACAACATATCAGTAACTGATCAAAATCGTAGTTGTGGTCGTAAAGTTCGTATTTGGGACAATAAAGATTATCAAGGCAAACGTTAGCCTCGCGTTTGGGACGTTGGTCCTATCAACCGTAAATGCCCGTTATTCCATTTGTTATACCTAGAACTTGTCTTTTCAACATGTGCCTAAATAGCTTTTCCTTCTTGATAGACTTTTAGATTTTAACATTTACTGAGAGTCAGCAAATTCAAGTGGGTTGTGTCATATCTTGGGCAAGCGTTTGTGGACCTAAAAAAAAAATTAAATGGTTTCCCATTACATCCCATGAAACGACAGGGGAGAACTTCTCACAAACACTGACCTGTGCGCTTTCCAGTTTTCACTCACTCAGTGGGACCTTCAGTTTTACCCTGATTCTGAACGGTATTTTGAGAAGCTTTTTCATGGCTATATACTCGATAGTGTCGCCGTCACTATGCAAGGTGACCGAAGCCGAAAGAAATTTTAAGGTGGCCAGAGCAGGGTTAGAACCCAGGATGTCATGTACAAGAGCCGCGCACACTACCATTGCACCACCGATGGCCACAATAGCTAACGAATTCATAGATGTCGAGCAGTGTTGATTTCGACATAAAGCCTCATTAATATGAGTATTTAACGTCACATTAGGGTGGGCCTTATCTTCTTGGTATCATATCTAGATCGTTTGGAAGCCTACCAGCAATTTTCGTGTTACTAAACTTCAATGCAACAAAAATTATTGATATTGCAACAAAAGCAAACTGTACTATGACGACATAAGCAATATGGCATTAATTTTGTTAAAATAAAATCCAGGATTTCGCTAAAGCTGACATAATTTTTAGTCTCAAAAATCCTATTTTTTTTATTATTGTAACGATTTTAAGTGCCGATAAATTCAAACTCCTAATCGATCTTAAGTAAACCGACTTTCCTAGGTCTCTAAACTAGAAGAAATCCTTACCATAAACCGCACAGGGACGATGCTCAGTAGACTTGTCTGCTTCCTCAATGTAACAACTTGTGCAAAAGTAATTGTTCGTAACCTTCAGCCTCACCGCATGCCTTACAAAACAGCGGTGACACGTCACAAGCATTTGGACGTTGATCCCACCTAGGGACAGAATGTTCATTGATCATCCATTCCCAGCCTGCCAGTTTTCTCATGATCGTACACAATTATAGCGTTATCACGTGGAAATCTTCGAGCGGGGCATGTGTACAAGTCACTAGGAGTATGCCAACAGGTTTCAGTTCCTGCACACCGGAAAATCTATAATTTTTTGTTGTTTGGATGCAAATAAAACATGTGTTTGGAGCTTGTCGCAAACATAATATACTTGTGCCCAAACGCATTGTGTTTGCTATTCAATTTTACATGTTTGACACACAATGATTTGCGACCCAAATATAATTGTAATTTCCTTTAAGGCTGTAAGAGATCATGTTTTCTGCGGTTAGTGAAACAAATGTAATTGCCGCCGGTGGGATTCGAACTCACATTCGCTGGACGATCGTTTCGAAGTTTGTGAAGCATCATCTTCAGCAGCGTCTAGCCCGTTAAGCCACTGCGGTGTGTATTTACACAAGTCACTAACCGAAGACATTTATTGACTGTGTGCAGAGTGATTGTTGTCGCTACTTACACATTGCTTTCCTACTTACACGCACTGAAGCAGAAGTTTTGAAAGTTATATTTATAGAACGAACTATTCTAATTGTAGTTGTCTCGTTCTGTTTTGGTTTGGCCCTACCATATGTTTCAAATTTAGTTGTTTTAGGTCCTCGTTATGTTTAAAGTCCAGCGAATGTGAGTTCGAATCCCACGCGCGGCATTTACATTTTTTTCACTAACCGGAGAAAACATGATCTCTTACAGCCTTAAAGGAAGTTACAACTTTAAAAAATAATTCGTTTCTAAATAATATTATGTTTGGGAGAAAATACGCATATGTTTCCACGTAAGTATATGGAGGTTTGGGGGGAAACATGCTAATGCTTCCACGTAAAAGCATACATATTTGTAAACATGCTAATGTTTGCATTTAAATACACCTGAGTTTGGGAGTTGTAAACTTATAAATGTTTGAACTGTGGTTCAAACATATACATGTTTCCTGCAGAATATGTTTGGTAGAATATGTTACAGAGGCTGTTTTTTCACCTGTAAGGTTGTTCCTGTACTTGCCAACTCATCCACATTGCAGTTCCTTTAAATGCCCTGGCATCAATACAAGGAAAATACGGTATTGTTGAAAGAAAATATGGTACCATATTATTAACAGATCGGTGGAAGTCCTAGGAAGATACTGAGTTCAGGCTAATAAGTCGATAACGTCGACTTCACCAAGCGAGTTGAACGTCATCTAGGCATCTGATGATGAACTTGTCACCGAGTTTGAAACTAGTCATGCCAGTGAGCGTGCGTTAACTGTATTGTCTATTATTTCCAACAAAACCCAACCATTTTTCAATTAGAAAAATTTTCCTGACCTTGTAAGCTGTAGTATGAATATCTCATACACTAACCAAAAACTAACAGAATCGGTCATAAATTCAAATTAAAAAACGTAAGGTGGTCCGAGCAGGGATCGAACCCACTCTCTTATGTACAAGGGTCGCGCATTCTAAATATTTGACCTTCCGCGGTCACACTTCACTAAACGGCAAAACTACCGTCTGATACACACTACAATGACCACTTGGTCTACGTGAAAGAGGACACTCTTGTTCTCTTGAATATATCAAATATCCGACCTGACCATTCAGTTTCTAACCATCGGTGTAGAAATTCAGATGTCGCTCTATACCAGTAACTCGTTTGTTCCAGAAATCCCTTTGCCGAATTATAGAGTGATTTTCGATCAAATATTGGTTCCGCTTGCACGTAGCACGTACACTGTTGCATGTCCGAATCCGGTCATGGACTTCTCAAGCATCTGTCATCACTCGATAACCCATTAGCATTATCTTTCACAGCACCGCTGTATAGATCGAATAAGCAATCAGTGGAGAGTCCCCAATTGCAACAAATGGCACTGTTACGTGTGGCGAGGTATAACGCTGCCACTGTCGGCTTTTCGACCATTTTGTGTCTGAATCAAAGCTCAGTGACCAAAGTAACCCCCAGGTATTTGAGCCGAACTAGCAGCTAAATCCCAGACCCATTCAAAGGGATAAATTCCACGGAGACGGAATTATAAGGGCGAATCAAAAAGTCCGTGACTTTTCGAACTTCCCTCGTAGTTTAACGAAATGCAACACTGTTGCCATCAAGTACCACCTGTTAATAGACTACTGTCAAACTTTGAGCAAGTTCAAAACATACAATATCGTGAATTTTTTCAAAAAATGGGAAAAAGTGAATTTCGAGTGCTGATTAAACATCACTTTATGCGAAAAAAAACCTTCAATCAAAACAAGAAAAAGCTTGATAAATACTACGGGGACTCTGCACCATCGATTTCAATGGGGAAAAAGTGGTTTACGGACATTCGTTGTGTTCGCACAAGTACAAATGACGCTGAAATTTCTGAACGGCCAATTGAGGTCAAAACACCCGAAAATGTCGAAAATTTCACGATATGGTGTTGGCCGATCGAAGAGTGAAAGTGAGTGAGATTGTTGATGCCATAGGGATTTCATATGGCAGTGTGGTTTCGATTTTAAATCATCAGTTGGGTTTAAGAAAGCTGTCGGCAAGATGGGTGCCGCGTTTGCTCTCAATTGACCATGAACACACGTGTGCAATGGGTAGTGTTGTGCAATGGGTAGTGTGCGCGCCTCTTGTACAGGAGATCCTGGGTTCGATCCCTGCTCCAACCACCTTAAAATATCTTTCGACGACGGTCACCTCGCTTAGTGATGGCGACACTATCGAGTATATAGCCATGAAAAAGCTTCTCAAAATACCGTTCGGAATCAGTGTAAAACTTTAGGTCCCAATCAGTGAGTGAAAACCGGAAAGCGCACAGATCATTGATTGTGAAAAGTTCTCCCCGGTCCCTTCATGGGATGTAATGGGAAACCATTTATTTTTTTTACACGTGTGCACACGTGTGTAGACTCAATAGCAAAATTCCATGAATTGGGCTACGAATTGGTATTTCATCTGCCATATTCTCCGGATTTAGCCCCCAGTGACTATTTCCTATTTCCAAACCTAACGAAATGGCTCGGTGGAAAAGATTTAGCTCCCGATGAAATTATTGATCAAAAAATGCCTACTTTATGGACCTCGAAAAATCCTTTTGTTTGGAAGGGATACAAAAATTGGAGAAACGGTGGACTAAGTGTATTTAGCTAAAAAGAGTTTATGTTAAAAAATAATTTTTTTTTGGCAAAAAAAAACTGTGTTTCATTCAAAAAGTCATGGACTGATTGATCCGCCCTCGTACCTTCGCGTAAGAAGGGCATGCTCTGTCATAGCTATATTTACACCCAAGGCGCTTTTTCGCGTCCATTTGCCCATCCATCAGCCCGGAAAATATTTGCATATTTCTTAAGACGAATATTCAAAATAAGACTAAAATTATAACACAAAGACAATCCAGCAAACAGCGAGATGTTTGGTGAGGGTACGTACAGTTACTACAATTGTCACGTCGTCCACACAAACAGTAACTTTTTCGCCTACACTTTCTAGAGTAAGCAGTATTCCATTCCCTTCCTTGAAGTGTGAATCGGCTGGCATATATGGTAGTGATTGAGGTGCCCAAATCGGCCATGGTACTTTTCCTGGTGCACATTTCGTATACTATCTGTCTAAGACCTACAACCACCCAAAGAGCCGATTGCACACTGGTCCAAAATCAATTTTTTTTGGTATAAATTCGAATAAATTACAGTTTTAGGTGACGTATAGCCTCATTAGCCAGGAAATCAGTATATCGGTTATGGCTATCTCAAGTGTCCTGTCCTGGCTATCTCAAGAAACCTGTCGATTTTAGTTTTCGATTAAGTAAACATTTCCATGGCAACTTCTGATCTATCGATAGTACTTTCACCTCCTTCGACGCAAAGAAGTGAAGATGACAGAGTTTCTCATTCGATTAGATTTTTATCCGGAAATTATTACAGCTTTTAGGAAATATTTTGTCCTATTTTTGAGCCAAAATTTAGATAAAAAAAGATAAAAGTTGTAAGATATTTATGAACAAAGGATATTTTATACATTAAGTAGTCGGTCCTCCAAAATATCATTAGTTTATTTGCCCGGAATTTTAAGATGAAGGATCTAAGAATTACTTTGAGGCTCAAAACATGAGTTGCCTGCTACAGATTATGAAATTAGAATAAAAGGAGAGTAAAGCAAGTTCTTCGGAAAAACTTAATTCCGGCCAGATCTATAAAATACATAGTGGATTGGAATATGCATGCAGGACAATTTACATGACGTAGACAGGATCAACAAGACGAAAACTCGCCGAAAACTTACAACTCTCTGACATAGTATATATCTTGTTATTCCGAAAGACTAAAGCACTCCGACATCTATGCCAAAGGCTCATATGAGTTGGCGTTAAAATTACACAATACCCAGAGCAGGTTGTTTAGCCACACAAAGTCTACATTGACGAAAAAGGATAAGTCTAATATTGTATATCGTTTTCAATGTAATGTTGACAAATGTAATGTGGAATAATGGCATATGTATGGCCGTCGGAGATCCTGGTTTCGATCCCTGCTCTGTCCACCTTAAAATTTCGTTCGACGTCGGTCACCTCGCATAGCGACGTCGACACTATCGAGTATTTAGCCATGAAAATACTTCTCAGAATCACCGTTCGGAACCGGTGTAAAACTGTGGGTCCCAGTCAGTGAGTAATAAACTTGAAAGCGCACAGGTCACTGGTTGTGAGAAGTTCTCCCCCATTCCTTCATGGGATGTAATGGGAAACCATTTTTTTTAATACGTTGCAACATCGATGACGAAAGTGAAGACACGACTATCTTTCCACAAATTTGAGGGCCATAAATATGTGGAATAGAAAACTATATAGTTTTCAATTAGATATAGCAAAGGGTGAACTAAGAAATAATTTCAATAAGAAAGATCGTTGATCGTTTATAATTTTTATAAGTTTGTTGGGGATTCTTTAATCCTCGGCTAATGTAGAATGTCGGTAGTCGGTAAATATGCAACCCTATTCTATCCCCTATCTATTCCTATTATCCTCCCACTACGTTTGTATTTTTTTCTATTTGAATCTATATTAAAACATGCCAAAGAAAAGTTCAATTCGGAAATGGAATGCAGAAAACATTGAGCTTGCTCTGCAAATAGTTAAAAAGTATGAAACAAACATTAAATTATCATCAAATGTTTGTGGTATAGTATTTCACATTACCCCCATGCCGATTAAACGGCCGATATAACATATTCCCTCAAACACAGTCTGTAGGAACATTGTATGTGTTGGGAACACACTCCACACATTCATATATTTGCAAGTTTTAAACTCACTTGTATTTCAATGGAAACATTAACATGTTTACTTCCAAACATGTATACTTTTACGTGGAAATATATGTCTGCTTCATTCCAAACATCCATAAACTTAGATGGTAGCATTCTTTTGATTCCTCCCAAACCTCTATGTATCTATGTTGCAGCACATGTGTATTTTTTCCCAAACAAATGGTTGCTTGCGTGGAAGCATATGTGTGTTTCCACCCAAACAATAATAAGCGTGTTTTGGTTAAACTGGTTGCTTAGAAATATAATCGCTTATTTTGTATGAAGCACTTAGCGAAGATTTAGCGACACGAATCAATTTCGGTAAGTTACATTCCTGTTACATCTTTTACCATATTCAACCTTTTGCCGTATTTGTGAATAATATGACTCTTCGCCAAATAGACGTCTTCTTTGCAACTTACAAGCAGTAATCGATTGCTTGTAGTCAAAACACTACTAATATTTAAAAGTGAATTATTTTTTGGAACGAAGTTCCTTATCGCACTTTGCGGAATGGGGGCTAAATGAAAAAATGTTAAACAACTTTTTTTAACTACTTTATTACAACCCATTATTATCAACTATATTGGGTACTTTTGGTTTGGTTTTGTTTAAAGGGAAGATTCCAAGGTGGAGCCTGTTTATTACATAGGTATTGTAGTTTGAACCCAGTAAAAAGTAAATTTAGAAAAGCCAAAGTGCAAGACTGTCAAATCCATGAAATACAACCCTGAGCATGGAATTATATTTGGCAGCACACTTATGCCATGTTCCCACTACATCGCCAATTACTTAATTCGGGTTTTGAATTATTATTCCGAATTACCCCGTTTCCACTACACATACATAATTCGATCGGATAGTTGTTTACTTTTATTGTTTTGTTTCAATAACACTGTGTGTAATTTTTTAAGTCATGGCAAAATAACCATATACGGACACCACTACGTGATAAAAGACTAAAAAAAAAGACCCGTGTTTTCCAATTTTTCCCAAAGTCATGCACTTTTTT